>CP141129.1:31967133-33284673 GCA_035236585.1 Warburgia ugandensis | reverse complement strand
TTGGGTCTATCTCCTTTGGGAGATTGGACCACTCTCTTAAAGACCTCACTTATTAAAATCTCATTCCTATTTTTATTTCATTTAGTTGTTCAAAGTCTGTCTAAATGTCGAAATATTTTTGGTCACGCTTCACTCCAATTAAGGAAGAAAGCATTGATTTATCCTCCCCATATTAAAAAAAGTTTTTCCCTGGATATTCATGCATCCTTCACCTCCTTTACATGGTATATGTGAAGTCCCAAGAGGAGGTGAAGTGGACCCAATCTGAATAATCAAAATGTGATGCCATGGGTTTTTAAATGACTTTATCATTATTTTTCAAATGCAAGTAGAGGGAGATATTTTTCAATATAATTTATTTTCACAAAAACTCATGTGTAATCTCCACCGTCAAAAATACATTTTAGAGATTTTGAAATATGAGAAGTTTATATTTAACATTTTTTAGGATTTTATCCAATCATAGCTCGCATTCCACCTATATATATATATATATATATATGTCCACAAATATCAAATAGAAGTCATATACTTATATTGTTAGCATAAGCTTGCGCTATTGTTATTGTGAAGTCAAAATTTTCAAACCTAAGATGTTGTAAACAAATTACAATGTCTCAGTAAGTCTATGCTTTGTAGGTGTTTGAGAATCTAGTTGGATTACACAAAGCCAAATACAAATGGAATTTCATGTTATACATAAATCTATTCTAAAGAATAGAATAAATTCATAGAGTCCTAAACATGCGATACATTATTATAACTAAATTTATGTAATTTCAAGTCACATCATCTCATAATATATCATCTCACAGAGTATGCAATTTAATAGTTTATCATCTCATAATATATCACCTACATAAAGTAGGCAAATGTATGCCAATTCAACTCAAAACATATCATAAGTACATGTAACCTAGTTAGTATAACAAAATATATTTAAGATTATGTCTATCTATGTACCACATTAGTGCAGGTAAAATCATAAGATATCCACGTGAAGAAATAACCATATTATCAATATGCATAAATCAATAATGAAGTGATAAAACATTAAAATCACTTCTCGTAATTGGGAAATCCATGCCAAATAAAAATTAGAGCGTATAGTCTCACCAATAAGCAAATCTATGCCAAATCTATATTAGAGCATATAAGCTCACCATAAGTAAATACATGTCAAATCCACAACAAAGCGTATTAACTTGTCGTAGGCGAATCCATGTGAAAATTAAAATCCTAAATTAAATCACGCATGTAAAAACATTGCACAATTCATCTCAGCCCAGACTACAATTTGACCTTGAACACCTAGAAGCTAGCTAGTGCCTCTTACAAATGCCCTCATCGACGATCCTCATCAGCTGTCCTCATTGGCTACCCGCAAGTATAAATCATGAATTAAACTTTGATTACATGCAAGAAGACAATAATGGTGCAATACAAATCATGCGACAAATCACAGTTATGTATCAAATTGAAATGACAGATCAAATTCATGAAATGCGAGTATTAGTAGTTCTAAACTAATAGTCTTATGGTGAAATGATACATTTTTTTCAATGAAAAATCTTATAGTGTATCCTCTATTTTTCATATTTGTGCATTTTACGCATGTAATGTGATCCAACTGATAAATCACCATTCACCTTGGTAATATAAATAGAGACTCAATGTCTTAATCTTTGCAAATCATAATCTAAAGTAATCCAATATCATCATCAAAAAGTGGATATAAATTATTTATTTCCTCTATGAAGATGCATTATTTATCATTGATAAATAGTAAATGTATTTATAATTTATAATCATACCATTCATAGATAGTAATATGTCTACAATCTATTTAAAATATGTATTTGACTAAATACATGTTATTTTACTAGATAATAATCTAGTTAGGGTCCAAATATATGGATAATTTAAAGATGTGAGAACAACCTACCTCCTATGGCAAATTCATTTGTTCCAATAAGCTTTTCCTTCAGCTTAGTATGATCTAATCACCAATCACCCAATTCAATTGCACTTCAATCTACACATCATGTAAGAAAATCTATTCTTAATATAACTTATTGATCATAGATTAATATTATATAATTACACACCTTCCATTAGATTATGCTTTTAGCTTAATGGTTCAAATCATTCTCTAATATATTGTCTATTCTATATATCCATGATCTAACCTCTGATCTAACAATTAATAGTTAGATCAAAGTTTCCTACTTACAAATCAATAATCAAAGCTCTAACTAATAATCCAAAGGTTTGATCAATGATTGATCATGTACAAAAATATCATATTCAATTTAATTCGAATATACTATTTTACTGTATGATTGCTTGTCAAACAATCTCTATACAATCCATATAAATTTATAACCTAAATTAGGTGTTCAAACAATTAGATTGAAGATCTAGGATTCAAATATGTTAATTTCCCTAGATCTAACATTCATTGTTCCTAATCAAACAAAATTGGTGAAATCCACAATTGAATCTCTTTATCTTACCATTGTGCATGCAATTCTAGGTTCAAAACATTGTTTTGAATGATTGGTAATGGACAGATCGTCTCGATCTAGCTTGATCTCATCCGTCCACACCCCACTTTTCCAGAGGGTCAATCTAGCCTTCTCCAATCTACAAATAAATTAAGATATTTTACTAATTGGAACATGATAAATACATCGAGTGGCTTAGATCTAAAAATTTTGATGATCAATTTCTCTGATCAAAACAACCTTAGCATGCATCATCTTTAGATTAAAATTTCAATGGCCAGATGATCTCCAATAAAAAATTTATTGACACAGTGAGTAGATGGGTAACGAGGATTCAAATATGTATATTTTGTATTTTATATTTTCCAATAACTAGTGTCACATTTCCAAAATTCTATCATCTTGCCAGAGAAGATGACGAGAAAATGATCATCCCTAGCGACTCTATACAGTCATAAAATTTAAAATTTTTGAAAATATAACTTATGGATCTTGTAGATCAAGTTCTTTGCCTTCCCTCTTGTGAAATTTCATAAGATTTTGTTGCCATTTCATGCTAAAAAATGATGAAAAATAGTTTTCAAACTATTACATTTGCTGATGATTCCTACATTATTCCAGGTGTGATCTGATGCTCCTAATCTATTCTGATCATCATATTATTTTTTAGGTGTGGCCTTTTTTATTAGAAGAAAAAAATGAGCAGTTCACATCTTCACTATCCCTCATGGATTTTACTATGCAACTTGATCTCTGATACACCATTATTGTTCACTGTCTTTTTCTTCCTACATTGCTAGTTTTAATGATAGACAAAAGTGGATGGCAGTGGGTGGTGTAGGCATGCGATGACTCTTCTCTTTTCTTCCTCTTTCTTTCTTCATTCTCAAGTAGGGTAACGATCGACTTTGATCTGTTTTCCCTTTTAGAAGGGGGTTCCATTATAAATTTTGGTCCTCCCTTATATTAGGTCTAGTTCTCTCTTTTCCTTTTTTACTAAAATGCCTTCCATATTCAAAATGTCATAACTTCTTTATCCAAACTCTAATTTCAATGCTCTTTATTTCATCAGAATCCTTTTTCCTCGTACAATCCAATTATTGAAGTTTTAAGGGTCAATTATGTGATTGTCAACAAGTCAATTCCATGAAACTTAAAATATGGGAATTCAATTTTGCATTTCCTTCAAAAATAACTCAAAAGTTAATAAATGCAATTTAAAAATTAGGTTTGTTACATAAAACAATGGTAAGATAACTAGCAGAAAGAATATTATAGTGCTTTGGCCAACCAACGTAGGCACCTACTTTCAGTCTCTCAAAGTAACACTTACCTCGAGTTCCACTCTATCACTACAAGATTTTGCACTAGTAATGGTTAAGTTGATATATAAACAAAGAACTTGAACACTTGCACCAAGATCAGACTTCTTACAAATACTTACAAAAATTTCCAAGAACAAAAGAACTACACCACCCTATAAAATACAAATAAGAGATGAATAAGATGGTTTCTCTCTTAGTACATAAAGTACCATACAAAGATAACAGAGAGAGAGAGAGAGAGAGAGAGAGAGAGAGAGAGAGAGAGGGTGGGTTTTAAAATCCAAAGATTAAAAGAAAGCTTGGAGCTAATTTCTTAAGTGAGTGCTTAGATCTTTGAGAACAAGATGTTCAATACAATAAAAAAGTCTTCTTGGGTCATGTAAGGTCTCTAATTTATAGTGTTACAACTAATATATTTGTTGAAGGAGTTCTAGCTATGGGGATTGGATATAGCTCACAAAGAGACAACTTTCAAAATTGATAGTGACATCTCAAGAATTTGTTAGGTAAAATAGCTAACTATTTTTACAAGACAATCAACAAAAATTTGAATATTCAAATTTGGCCTCTTCAATAGTTGATTGATTTCCTTGCTGATATTATTCACTTCGACTACTAATCAACCTAGACATGAAACCCATTTTGTCTTTTAGTCTATTGACTATTTTTGAAAATTAGTTCATAGAAATCTCTCAATTAATTTTCTTAAGAGCTTCAAGTTATCTTTCATCTAATTCTTAAAATAGTCAAAGTATTTACTATATCACTCTAGTAACATCCCCATATGTTTTCTTCTAGGTCTCTCAAAAATAGTTGATTGATTGGCCAAAACAATCAAATTTCCAAAATTAGCAAAACTTCTAATTGTTGCTGACTTTCTCTTTCATTTGGAATCCATCATAAAATGTTTGTAGAACCTTCAATTTTGTTTATGCTTGAAAGCTACCCATTTTATTAAACTAGTTGACTATTTTTCTTGATGATCTCTAAAATAGTTGAATCCCTTATCAATAGCTAATTTTTTGGATCAAATAAAATTCTCCATGAACTTCTCTAAATTTTGGTTTTGTTATCATTAAAATCAATAAGGCTTGGGCTAATGGTATAACTTTGGCTCTCAACTATTCTCTTTCTTTTTCTTTTTTTGTTAATGTTAGAATTTTCCTATTCTCTTTAAGTGAAGATTTAGAAAAATTCTTTAAGTGTTTACAATGATCAACCCTTTTATCTCTTCCTATCTTAATGTGGTTTTAATTAGTGCACCCTTTGGTTAAATGAGAAGAAGCTCTCCTTTTCTCTCTAGGTAGGACTTTTAGTTGTACCTTTGAGAATCGCATTAAGGTCTATTTTCCTTTTTCTTAAATGCGAGCCCCAGAGTTTACACTCTAGCATTGTATTTCACCATTGTTGACTCAAAGAAAATGATATTCATTTTAGTATGTTCTAACATTACTGATGGAGCTTAAGTAAAAGGAAACAATTAATTAAGTAGCCTCCTCGAAAGTTGTTCAAAGAAATCTAATTGCACCTTTGACATATATCATTGATAATGCACCTAACCATTCTAGTCAAGCTCAAATTAAAACATAAAAAACCACTAGATGTCCAATACGATTTCCTCTCTCTCCTCTTTATGGGCAGCAAAAGCATGTTTTGCATAAGCTCATAGGCCTATACTTATCAACAGAAACTGTAATAGTATGCTTAGGAATATTATACAACAGTTGTAGAGGAACTCTCTGATGCTAGGAGTAACATCCAAGATGAAGAATGTGATGAAGATAGCAAGCCTAGCATGGACAAATCTAAAATTGCAAAGTACCTAATGTTACTTATAATTTTTAGTTCAATAGTTTTTAACCATATTTTTATAGAAGCAAATAGTGCAAGTGATTTTTAGAGCCAACATAGTGTCTAAGTCCAGTTTGATAGCCAATTAGGCAAGTAGTCTTTGTCTCTTATTTTTCTTGTTTATATATAGTGGATGATTATATATACTTTCTTTTTCAAACTAAGGAAAAAATTCACTTCTATATATTTTATACTTGTTGTCCGATCTCTACAAAGGGTGTAAACTTATCATGTAATCACATAAAGGCCTAGAATTTTCAAAATCTTCTTATAAATTCCAGATTTTCCTTCTAATTTGCTAACAAAAAGTGATCACATGGCATTCAGGGGCAACTTTTCAAGGGTATAATTCAAAATTTTGCAATTGATTACAAAAATAAAATTAAAGAGAGAGAGAGAGGGATGTCAATATCAATTTTGCCATCTTCTTTTTCTTCTTCTTAAAGTCTATCTATTTTGGATTTTTAAATTATGACCATTGAATATTACATCTAGAGAAACTAATAGGTAGAAGCATATAATGAGCATAAATATTAACTAGTAACCTAAATTGAGTTGGCTGAATAAGATGAATGGATCAATTCATTCAAAGCTGAGGCCTACCTAGGAAGCATCCCATTTTGAATTTTTAAATCATGACCATTGAATTTTCAACTAGAAAATTTTATAGGTGGAAGCATCCAATGGGTATGAATTTTTACTATAGCCTAAATAGGGTAGGCTGAATAAGATGAATGGTCTAAGGCCTAGCTAGGTTTCATCTCAATTTGAATTTTTAAAAATCATGACCATTGAACTGTAACACCTCAAATTTCTAGAATATAAATGTTCAATTTTGCAAATGCTATCACCAAAAGCAAGCTAGCTTAAATGGTTGTAGAGTGAGTACTAATGACCATTGAAATAATATGCTAATTTGATTTTTTTATAGAAAATTTAGTTCTCAGAACCAAAGTCTCCTAGTAAGGAAAGTAAGATAAACTAGAATAAGAAAAGAATAAAAGAAATTGAATGAAATCTAGAGAATTCTAGAAAATTAGGAAAGTCAACCTATAATGTAATCTAAACATGGCAAGATGAAAGGCTGGGATCAGATGGATGTAAGGAAAGAATAAAGTAATGAGCTATGGAGTGTAAGATAGGAAAAGAATCAATATAAAGAACATGGCTAGAATAACACTAGGATCTAAGTGGTAAAATATTGGAAAGAAAAGTAGTAAAAGAATCTGAGATCTTGTAGATCCAAGAAAAATAATAAGATCAAGATCTGAGAATCATGGTACGTGATAAATAATAGATAAGATCAAAATCATAGATGGTATAGGATAAGGAAAAGAAGTAGATGGAAGTCTAATATAACATAAAATAATAAAGAGAGACCAAATAAAATTGGCTAGGCTAAAAAAGAAAAAGATGAACTTGTGTGTGTGTGTGTGTGTGTGTGTGAGAGAGAGAGAGAGAGAGAGAGAGAGAGAGAGAGGTTCTTCCTTTGGATTATTTTGTTTTTGGAAAAGAAGATCGTAAAAGAATGGTTTCATCAATGAGATGGGAGATTATGTTATAGGAATCTGTCAAAACTAGTTTGATTTCAAATATATATAGACACACATGCATATTAGATTATATATGTATGTATGTATGTCCACATGCATTTATTTGAATGGTTTAAATTTGTTGTAGGTGGATCTAGATTAGTAGGTTCTTAAAATGTTTTGGAAAATTTATTTATGCATTTTACCTAAGAGTTTTCAAGATTCTAAATGCTACATGATATTTTTTTTCAATGAGTTCATGTACTAGTAACCAAGCTCCTATATCTAAGCTTCTTTCAGATTTACAATTGAACCTATCTTTTATGTTTCATGCACCAATATTTTTACAAGTTTTGGATGATTTTACAACGTACTTGGTGACGAATTCATAGATATTTCAAGTATGTTGCCTTTTATGTTGATGAAGGATGATCCTTAGAGATGCGTATGATCTACAGCATTCTTTAAAACATTAATATACTACTCGATTCATGCAAGGTTTAGTACCATTTAACATGTGCAAGTGTAATACCCAAGCAATTTACTCTATTTTAACAAAAATTGGACATCTTATAGGACATGAACTGTGTTAAATGTTTCACTTTCTTTAAAATATTAAATGAAGGAATTTGTGAGGAAACTTGCTACCATAAGATTCTACTCAAAAAATGGAATCCAACGCCTCAAAGAATGCCGAAAACGGAGTTTGTATGAAGAAGTTACAGTCGTTTAGAGATCAGGGGCAGTTCTGTAATTTAAACAGAAAAACGAAAAACGTAGGCGCCGTTTTGATAACGGCACCCCCTGTTGTCTTCCACCTCCAGACTTCTCCAGAAAACCCTTTTTCCCAATCTCTCCAGAACACCCCAAGGGAAAGGGCGGCACGGCCATTGAGGGGCACCGCCTTCTCCCCTCTATAAAACCCTATCTTCCCCTCTCCAAAAACACGTTTTTCAGCAACTTTTGAACTGGGGTTTCTGGCAAAAAATTGGAAACCCGTCTCTCTGTGTTTTTCAGCAATGGCCAGGCCCAAGTCAGGCCTGCCATTGCCATTTTTCCCCATGCCCCCCCCCCTCTTCTCTTTTCCGGTTTTGAAATTGGGGTTTTTCTGCTTCAAGAATTCCGGCAACATAAGGGTTCAGGCAAGCAAGAGGAGCACGATTTTTGGTGACCCAGGTAAGTCATTTGTCCTTTCCTTCTCTCCGTTTCAGTTCCCCCAGGCGAAGATCCATGCCAGATTTGGCCTTTTCCCAGCCGTTTTCCAGCCGGGTTTCCTGGCCGGAAAACGCTCCAAGTGGTTCTAGCCGGCTATGCACGAACAAGACGTCCCAGGGACTCCATGCTCCACGTACGCCTGGGACAAGGTCCCTGGGATGGGTTCCGGATGTACGACAGTGCGTACACTATCCCAGGTGCAGCCTTCGGGTGCACGCGCGATGCAGGGCACGGGTCCTGGCTCAACCAAGATGCACGGGGTGCCCTGGGAGCTGAGATGCACCATGCTACACCAAAGGTGCATTCGTGCGATGCCATCCAGGATGTGCGTCATAGCGTGTCACTTGAGCATGCATGTGCACATGCAAAACGCCGTCCCTGACACGACCTTTGGGCGCGCACGCACGTGAGGCGGTCGCGGTTCAACCAAGATGCATGGGTGTCTTGGGAACTAGGACACACTGACCTAATAAGACTATAAAGTTAGGATTAGAGGATAAATTACAAAGTTTAACTATTGGAAAGTAGATCCACATCATAGGATCTAGCCTCACAAATGAATTAGGCAAGGACCATGGACCCTAAAGGCAGATCTAGCGATCTAATGTCTAAATAGATTGAAATTGATAAGGACTCCTTATATCCATTCATACCCAAGAGTTTATAAATGAGACCCAGGGACGGGTTGAGTGATAAAGGACGCGACTCTAGGAGACTTTGAGGTAGGTGCTCTATCGCTACTAGACTTTTTAAAAGAGCCATGATTGTTTTGAGAATGCATGTTTTAAGTATAAGTATATGTCTTGTTTAAGAATGACCTAATTCAGCGTACATATGATAAATGCTTTATGCATAGATATGTTTTGCAAATAATTGCATATACAATATGCATAGATATGTTTTGCAAACAATTGCATACATTGTATGATTTGTGAGCATTAAGTTTTTGAAAGATTGCATGTCCTTGAGGGTTACTAAAAGACACTGGAGTGCCCAAAAGACGCTGGATAGGCAGTTGTGAGGGCCAGGCAGTTGTGAGGGACCCAAAGAGGACAGGTTTTGAAAAAGAAGTTTTCGCTTGTTTGATCTGATATGATTTGGGCTGATAAGCTCGTGGGCGCTATGCCGAGAGGTTTGGGTTGGCCTCCAGCCTCTACCACTATTAGGTGGATGGGTACCACGTCCAAAAAGGGCAACGTCCCTACGTCGACTGCATGTGGTACAGGGGGCTACCACTGGTGTCACGGCACTGGGTCGATGTGTCATATGCCCCGTGGAGGCTATGATCGAGTGTCCTCAGGTACCCGAGGACCACATGGCGGCGAGGTCGTGAGCATAGTTGGACCCTATGGTTTGAGGATTTATTTGCATTGTATATGGCATGACATGAGGTTGGTCGACCATACCAGATATCCATGAGTTGGATTCAGTTGAGCATCTTATGCATATCATTATGTTTACGATATATGATACTTTTGACTTGGATTATGCTATTCTTTAAGTCGTCAGTATTTCAATTCGATAGTGGTTTTTAATATCGATATTGAACGTGATTGTTCGAACATGCACATGTTTTTAAGAGCATATGATTTTAAACATAGCATGCATTGCAAAACTAGTAGTGATAGACTCCTATTGAGTATAGTATATACTCACCCTATCCTTAACATTTTTCAGGATATTTTCACTCACAAATAGAAGATGTCTCAGGAGATATTAGTGCTACGAGCAAGTGAATAAACAAAGGAGACAACTATACATGTGAGTAAACTCTCTACCCTTTGGACATGTATTTGTATTTATTTACAGTTGGACTGTGTACTGTGACTAGATAGACTTGGGGAAAAACATTTATGATTTCTGAAGTTTTTCAACAACTACTTTGATTGTTGTGAAAGCAAATGACACTCGGGGTTTTCAAAATGAGTTTAAAACAAATGATTTTCTGCTGCATTGCATGGTTTTTATAAAAATGGTTTTCAAATAGGGATGCATCTCACCTTAGGAATTTAGATCTTGCAACAACAACAAAAAAAATGCATGGGAAAACCCGGGTCATCACAGTTGGTATCAGAGCCTAGGTTTTATCCTTTCACAGCCAGTCCAGCATGTCCAAGGGTCATAGACAATAGAGAAAATAAAAAAGAAATAGTATAAATAGGAGTAGTAGAGATGACTACTTCTATTTGAGGATTACAATATTAATGCACAAGGCAGTTCACCATAAATAAATAGGTGAAACACAACTTGGTTTAACAAATAATTAGGCAAAGGATAGTGCAACCCTTATCCAAGATCTAGTCTAAGACAATTTAAGGATTAAGGATTGTTGTGTGGTGCAAATATGAAAACTCATATATGGATCATATTATGATGAATGAAGATGTTAGTGGACTTGTTAGTAGATAGTTCTAACCTGCAATAAAGTAATCTCATCAAAGGTGAGAAAATCAAAGAACCTAGATGGCGATCTTACCATCATAAAGAATATCAGAATATGAGCACTATCACAAGGATATGATATGAGTATGATAGGGGATGTAAAAGGCAGACTTTGAGAAGAATTTTGATGATAATCTAAGAGGGATGAGAATGCAAGATGATATTAGGAGATAACTGTGACTCGTACTAGATCACAAAGGTATGGATCCTGAAAGACTTAGCTCAATTTTTGGATACCTTCATTGGAGTCTCATGAAGAGTGAAGTGATATCGAATAATAACTACCTGAGTATTATGGAGCAAATCAGAAGATGTATACAAGTGACATATTATGTGATTAAGAGAAACATAACACGAATATGATAGGGAAATGAATTCGACCGAGTTATCAAAATATTTTGATGATAATACTAAGGATGATAATAGATTGATCCTAACGTGAACTTGTAAGAGAAGTGTAGCATGATCAAAACAGCAATGCCATTATTAAGACATTGTATGAATTTTATTGAGGCTATAGGCAATTGAGGATTTCAATGATCTTAAGATAGTTTAGAATTTCTGAGAGTAAAGGAGTAGATGCAGTATCGATTATATGCAACAAAGCACATGAAGACATTGATCTAGGTAGACAAAAATGAGGATTTTGAAGAAAAGAAAGAAAGAGATAGAGATGTAACTATAAGTATTCAATGAAATATTGAATATTCAAAAGAAGAAGATCATGACTTTATGGAGATACATAGAATTCTATCATCTTGAATCCCATAGGAAGGTAGATCAAACAAATGCAAAGGAATAATACTAGATGAGTTGGTGATCTTATTGTAAAAGAGTATAAAAGAGAGAAAGCATATGGGGTTTAAGACTTTGAGTAGAGTATCGACTATCAGGAGATTATGCGACAAGAAATTTCCGAAGAGGAATGGTGACCAACTAGAAATTACATGCTACAAATGGTTTGATGTCTATATCAATTATTGCAATTAGAATCTTATTGGATCCATTAGCTTATAAGGAACACCAATGAATATAGTCCATAAAAAGGAAAATTTGGTGATATCCCACCTTGCCAATAAAGTATATTGAAAAAGGAATTAGGCTAGGATAGTGACTTGTCCATTTGTCTTTCTTCAGCTAGTAGGGTACCATCAAGGATCAAATTTAGGTCTTGCTATCATAGATTGGAAGAGCAAAAATCTTAAGACCATTATTTAGTCATTACCTTTAAAGTGCTATTGACTAAATAAAGGTATCCCACCCTAATTAATCAAGTATGTTAGTATCTATGAAGTTAGTAGTCGAAGTTATATACTCAGAGGGATATTATAAGTATTTGGACATGAGTCTTACCTAAAAGAAGATTACTTGTTAAACTAAGTCATTTGAGGGTATGAGGTCAGTTGATTAGGCCACATCATGAAGGAGCTACAAGTACGATAAGGACAGTAGCAACTGAGATAGGAGCAAAAATAAGAAGTGATCTAAACCAATGTGAAAGATTTTTCAAACCTTAATGGCTAGCATGACAAGGTGAAGAAATTACTGTGGGTCTAAAAGATGCTGCTAACTTGGATTGAAAAGAAAGGTAAATAAGTACCGATCACTTTAGAGACCCTTGAGCTTATGACAAAGATATATCTGGAAAGAGATCAATAGATAATCAAATAAAGTCTTTCTAATTGTTCCATGCTTACCTGAGTGTTTTTCAAATTTGATGATGTAATAGCTTCAGCATAACTTGATGTAGTAGTTATTGAACAATAACTACTATTATAAGCTAGGTATGAGGAGGCACTTGAAGGATAAAATTTGAGGAATTGAGAAAATCACTACTTATGAGGATACCTCCTGACAATACAAACTGCATGGTTGACGATAAAGCCCTAATAAAAGATTGAACAATATATTGACATAGGGAATGGAAGGAGAAAAAGTGAGATGGCTAGCACACTATAAGTTGAAGATTTGATGTTACATTGCCTTTAGACAAAAAGTTAGTTGTTATGAGCATATACCAAGTACGAAAAATCAATTGAAGGAACTTCCTAAGGACTAACCTTACTGGATTGAGTATAGAACTTTTGGACTGAAAGGTTACAAAGAAAACCATCAAGCAAAGAAAGAAAGAGGATGATGAAAAAGGATTCAACCATGACCTAGTAAGGGTACTCGGTTATGAACAAGAGACTTTTTAAATGGGAACATTATTAGAAATCCTAATGACAAATTGATGTGAATAATGAGATAAGGCCTCTGGACAAGAACATTTGACTCATGATGATGAGTCGACCATTAACATTTGACATGAGAAAAGTGTTTAAAGAATTTAATAATTATGAAACTAGATATAGAGTTACGACATTTTACTTTTGGTATATGATAAGGTCCTCAATGGAAGATGCTACAAATTGGCTTTCATGATTTTATTTTGAATGTAACTTTGGTCGAGGAATCAAGTCACATATGGAAAGTGACAGACAGTTGAAATTCGAAGTTAATCAAGGGTTTGGCTGTAGAGCACATGATACCATGTCAGTTATTGAAGTATCTTGGAGACAAATATAAAAGATAAAAAGCAAAGTTAGACACAATAGAAAGAAGGTAACTTTGTTGGGCTCTTACTAATGACATATAACCAACCATTGAAGGAGATGTGGATGATGAAGAGATCACTAGATGAAAAGGATTATCCTATGATATTCAAAATAGGAGAAATAAGATAATATGATCTCAAAGAAGTATGGAGTAATTTATACATAAAGAAGCATGATCCTATGAGGTGACTATCCTATACATGATGAGAAAAGTATAGGCATCTAAGGATTTCGAGATAGATGAATTACAGTTAGAAACCGGTATTGTTAAACTGGCATGTGTGGAAGTATGCATCAGAGTACGCAGCGAAAGCGGCCCTTATAGGTAAGGCCTTGTAGAAGGAACAATAAAAATGATAAATTGAGGTTGAGCCTAGAATTGATTCCTAAGGGGGGAATGCATTCACCAAGAATTTATCTAAGAGACAAAATACCTTGAAGATGATAATTTATGGAATTTCGAGGACGAAATTCTTTTAAGGGGGAAATAATGTAATACCCGAGCAATTTACTCTATTTTAACAAAAATTGGACATCTTATAGGACATGAACTGTGTTAAATGTTTCACTTTATTTAAAATAGTAAACGAAGGAATTTGTGATGAAACTTGGTACCATAAGATTCTACCCGAAAAATAGAATCCAACACCTCAAAGAACGCCAAAAACGGAGTTCGTATGAAGAAGTTACGGCCGTTTAAAGATCAGGGGCAGTTCTGTAATTTAAACAAAAAAAGCAGGGGCCGTTTTGATAACAACACCCCCTGTCATCTTCCACCTCCAGACTTCTCCAGAAAACCCTTTTTCCTGATCTCTCCAGAACACCCCCAGGGGAAAGGGCGGCACAGCCATTGAGGGGCACCGCCTTCTCCCCTCTATAAAAACCCCATCTCCCCCTCTCCAAAAACACGTTTTCCGGCAACTTTTGGACTGGGCTTTCCGGCAAAAAACTAGAAACCCGTCTCTCTGTGTTTTCCGGCAACGGCCAGGCCCAAGTCAGGCTGGCCATTGCCATTTTTCCCCATGCCCCCCTCTTCTCTTTTCCGGTTTTGACATTGGGGTTTTTCTGCTTCAAGAATTCCGGCAACATATGGGTTCAGGCAGGCGAGAGGAGCATGATCTCTGGCAAACCAGGTAAGCCATTTTTCCTTTCCTTCTCTCCATTACAGTTCCCCCAGGCCAAGATCCATGCCAGATTTGGCCTTTTCCCAGCCGGGTTTCTTGGCCGAAAAATACTCCAAGCGGTTCTAGCTAGCTGTGCATGAACAAGACGTCCCAGGGACACCATGCTCCACATACGCCTGGGATAGGGTCCCTGGGATCGGTTTCAGATGTACGATAGTGCGTACACTGTCCCAGGTGCGACCTTCGAGTGCGCGCGCGATGCGGGGCATGGGTCCTGGCTCGACCAAGATGCAAGGGGTGCCCTGGGAGCTGAGACACGCCATGCTACACCAAAGGTGCGTCCGTGTGATGCCATCCAGGATACGCGTCATAGCGTGTCGCTTGAGCATGCATGTGCGCATGCAAAACGCGGTCCCTGGCACGACCTTTGGGCTCGCACGCACATGAGGTGGTCACGGTTCAACCAAGATGCACGGGTGTCCTGGGAACTAGGACACGCGGACCTAATAAGACTATAAAGTTAGGATTAGAGGATAAATTACAGAGTTTAACTATTGGAAAGTAGATCCACATCATAGGATCTAGCCTCACAAATGAATTAGGCAAGGACCATGGACCCTAAAGGCAGATCTAGCGATCTAATGTCTAAATAGATTGAAATTGATAAGGACTCCTTGTATCCATTCATACCCAGGAGTTTATAAATGAGACCCAGGGACGAGTTGAGTGATAAAGGACGCGACTGCAGGAGACTTTGAGGTAGGTGCTCTATCGCTACTAGACTTTTTAAAAGAGCCATGATTGTTTTGAGAATGTATGTTTTAAGTATAAGTATATGACTTGTTTAAGCATGACCTAATTCAGCGTACATATGATAAATGCTTTATGCATAGATATGTTTTGCAAATAATTGCATATACATTATGCATAGATATGTTTTGCAAAAAATTGCATACATTGTATGATTTGTGAGCATTGAGTTTTTGAAAGATTACATGTCCTTGAGGGTTACTAAAAGACACTGGGTAGGTAGTTGTGAGGGTCAAGCAGTTGTGAGGGACCCAAAGAGGACAGGTTTTGAAAAAGAGGTTTTCGCTTGTTTGATCTGATATGATTTGGGCTGATAAGCTCGTGGGCGCTATGCCGAGAGGTTTGGATTGGCCTCCAGCCTCTACCACTATTAGGTGGATGGGTACCACGCCCAAAAAGGGCAACGTCCCTACGTTGACTGCATGTGGTACAGGGGGCTACCACTGGTGTCACAGCACTGGGTCGATGTGTCATATGCCCCGTGGAGGCTATGACCGAGTGTCCTCAGGTACCTGGGGACCACATGGCAGCGAGGTCGTGGGCATAGTTGGACCCTATGGTTTGAGGATTTATTTGCATTGCATATGGCATGACATGAGGTTGGTCGACCATACCAGATATCCATGAGTTGGATTCAATTGAGCATCTTATGTATATCATTATGTTTATGATATATGATACTTTCGACTTGGATTATGCTATTCTTTAAGTTGTCAGTATTTTAATTCGACAATGGTTTTTAATATTGATATTGAACGTGATTGTTCGAACATGCACATGTTTTTAAGAGCATATATTTTAAACATAGCATGCATTACAAAACTAGTAGTGATAGACTCCTACTGAGTATAGTATATACTCACCCTATCCTTAACATTTTTCAGGATAGTTCCACTCACAAATAGAAGACGTCTCAGGAGATATTAGTGCTACGAGCAAGTGAATAAACAAAGGAGACAACTATACATGTGAGTAAACTCTCTACCCTTTGGACATGTATTTGTATTTATTTACAGTTGGACTGTGTGCTGTGACTGGATAGACCTGGGGAAAAATATTTATGATTTATGAAGTTTTTCAACAACTACTTTGATTGTTGTGAAAGCAAATGACACTCGGGGTTTTCAAAATGAGTTTAAAACAAAAGATTTTTTGCTGCATTGCATGGTTTTTATAAAAATGGTTTTCAAATAGGGATGCATCTCGCCTTAGGAATTTAGATCTTGCAAAAAAAAAAAATGCATGGGAAAACCCGGTTCGTCACAGCAAGGTTATGAAATGTCTTAGAAACTTATGAATCGGTTGATCTATTCCATGAAAATAATATGAGCCAAGTCTTTCTCACCTAATTATAGTATCACTACATAGAATGAACAATTGCTAAAGAATCACTTGATATCAATGTGAGTGTGGCTCTTTAGTCTTTCCTAATGTCATTAACATGTGGATGAACAAATTGATAAATTTCAATATAGTTGCAATATACATGAATCATTTAGGAAGTTTTAACTCTTGTGAGATTTCTTTAGTATATATCACCTATGTGGAAGAGCATTCATGTGCATAATGGGTAAGAGCGCACCTCTAATACACTGGATGCGATGTTTATTACATGCTATAGAAGAGGTTATTTTGGACTTTAACATGCATGGGACAAGTGATAAGTTTTGCATGAAATATCCTTCTTCTAGTGAAACTATGTACATGGTTGCACTGACTTATCCCATCATAACTGTAATAGAAGAAGTTAAACTCACCATTCGACTGTTGGGATGGTGAGTTTAATACTTATTTAATCCATTAAACATGGTGCAACTTGTAAAGACTAGTTATTCATTTTGATATGATCCATGTATATGCATTAACGTGTTTGATGGTTTTGTGTGTTCATGTCAAATAACGATGTATACATCCACATTGATTTTGTACAACATCCATGTTGATTTTGTATGAGATTGTTCCACTTGTATTTTATTTTTATTTTTTTGCTTGATAATTTGTGTAAAAACCTAAGCTTTGATCTTTAATAATCCATGTGTAAATACTCAGCTTTGGGCCATTGATATTTTGTGTGAAAACCTCAAGTCTTGATTTTGAGGATCTATGCACCAAAAACTAGTCATGATGTCAATAATCTTAGTGAAAAATATGTTTGTTTGATTGTTGATAAACCATGTGTGAGGCTACTGGACTGATGAAGGACCCATGTGCACAAACTCCATTTGATCATAGGATGACCCATGTGCACATTTGTTAGGAATATTCGAGGGCCCATGCACATGACCTAAGTGGGGATCTATGTGCAGAAACTTTCTTTGGTCAGGGGAGGAACCAACTTACATGATCCCTAAGTGGATGGATGGTTATGTATGTAGCACTCAACCGTTACTCCTTGAAAAATACAAATTTCCATTATTTATACTCTATATATGTGATGCACGGTACTTAGTACTTTTGATCCATTTTGGGAAAAAAAAGTAATATAGAGGAATTATGTATATTCGACGTAAATGTTTTATAAGATTGAAGTATCATAGCCATTCATATCAAGTAAATGCTATACATAAGATTTCTTCAATTTTGATCATGAATGGATGGATGTATGTACTATTGCTACTTATTTTGAGTTATATCAATTGAAAGTTTGCATTATGGCATTTTATGCAAACAATTATGGAAAGTTTTGAATGATGAACATTTCTAAAAAAGAATGGCTACATAGACTATTCAGAGTCATGATATGGACATGAAAAAGTCAAAATGTAGGCATGTTTAAGTTGAGCGTATTGATAGGGGTAAAATCCCTTAGTTGCTATGCTAAAAAGACCAATCGGCCACTGGCTTCTAAAATTTGATATCTAACCTAAGAGGCTTATTGTAGAAAGTATTCTGCTATGGAGAGACTGCTCTCTTGTGACCTAGTATCCCCATGAAGACCGGTGTGGCCGTGTGGCATCTGTGACCGAACGCACTTGGATGTGGGTGTGATACGTGTATAGTATACCATGCAGCTATTGGACATGTATAGACATGTCGATCATCCTCAAGGATATTTACCATTGCCTATATGGGCTTGCAGTGGGACACTACTACTCAGTGATGTAACAGATTGTGATTCTTGACAAAAGTCCTAAAGGACTTGTATATGAGAGATTTGAAAAACATATTTAATATTTTTGAAAATACCAGATTTTTATAAAAGCATAAATGTTTATAGCACTTATATGGTACTTATGATTTAAGTAGTTGTTTTCAAATGCCTGGTTTAGGCTTGTTCCTATTGACTCTTTCTACTCACTCCTACAAAACATTTCACATGAAGCGCGAGAGGTTTAAGCAATCAATTAGAAGGAATTAAATAAGGAGAATTAGAAGAAGAAAAGTATGAATAAGTAATTAGTTGGATATTTTTATTATTTTGATTTTGGAACAATGAAAATTTGATGATGAATGTAATAAGACAAGTGACATAGATATACTTAATTTAAATTATTACTTGAACTTATATTCCTTATTGTTTGGGCTTTGACTAAAGAATTGTGTAATAATATGTTTTTAGTTTGTTATTGTATGTAAAGGTTTTTGAAGTGACACTAGGTGGAAGGGTGGAACTAAGAAAATATGTATGTATTATATGTTTCAAATGTTAAAAAAAAATCTTGTAGATAAGTTTCTTTTCCAAATTTTATTTTGAATTTTTTTTATTTTTTATTTTTATGAAAACTTGGGTCACCACATTGAGTTTTCAACAAAAAAAAAAAAAAGGTAGGTAGAAGCATCTAATAGGCATGATTTTTTACTAGTAGCCTAAATAAGGTAGGCAAAATAAGATGAATAGATGAGATCATTCAAAGCTAAGGCCTAGCTAGCTAGCATTCTATTTTGGATTTTTATATCATGACCATTGAATTTTTCCACTAGACAAACTAGAGGCAAGAGCATCTAATAGGCTTGAATTTTCACATGTGGTTCAAATAGGTTAGGAGAAACAAGGTGAATTGATCAAATTATCCAAATATGAGGCTTGGCTAGTGGCTCCTATTTTGGATTTAAAAATCATGATCATTAAAATTTTCAACTAGAAAAACTAGTTGGTAGAAGCATCTCATGAAGGTTTTAATTTGAATATGAAACTTTAACCTTGTGATTCCTAAGATATCTATAATAAATTACATGTAGAAATCTTTATTAGAGGTCTTGAGATTTTGAGAAAATCCTTCAATGAGATTTTAAGATGAAATTTGTGTAGGTTTCACAAATTCGATTCTTTGGCTCATAACTCTACTTGGGTTTTAGTTCTTTTTAAATTTTGAGTATTTTGATAAGAACTAAGGAAAAGTGATATCAAAAGAGATTAACATCACAACAAAAAAGGGTATAAGTTTGAAATTTTGATTCAAAGACAAATACATTTTGTCATTTAATATATTTCTTAAAATTTTAATAATATCCTTCAAAATTATCTCATTTTGGACTTGTGACCACTTCTTGTCACTAATTTTAATAGTCTGTTTATTTTTGGACTACGATGGTATAAGTTGATATGTTCAAGCCTTTATGTGTTAACTCGATAACTTCATACCCTTTGAAGAGACCGGATGAGAAGTATTGGGTAATAAAGTGAAGTTTTTCCTCAATCTATCTAATATATCATTGCTTCTAGAGAAAAAAAGTCAATTTCCAAGTGAATTGAGTCAAATAACTAAGTTTAAGGCAAGTCATTGAGTTTTAGGAGCAAGTTTATTACTGTTGTTTCCCTTTGGTAGATTTAGAAGTTAATCTGTTAGTTCATGTAGATCTAAATTTCAAGTCGAATTAGCAACCCAATATGGGATTCTTAAAAATTAACATGAATGAAATGCGATCATTGTCTAGCACGTGAACATAGGGCTTCTTGGAAGACCTTACTCTACAAAATCTTCGGATCTATACATGCATAATTTTTTTCTTCTATATCTTATGTGCAAATAGTAATATTAACATATTTCATAATTAAGATGTATCTTCAAATGATGGTTTTAGTGCTAGAAAGCCTTGGTAGCCCAGTTGTGTGGTGAAAAGAGGCGCCACTCCCTTGAAGGTAGGTTGTGGGTTCGAGATGGGCACAAACCATCTCCTAAAAATTCAGAAATCAAGATTTCCTATAAAACCATCCCCTAAAAATTACAGTATAAAGTGATGCTTTTAGTGGCTTTTTCTAAGATACCTTAATGTTCCATTTAATGATAGCATTAAGATAGGCACTTTATATGGTCTAGTTAGCCTTGGAATCGAATGTTTGATACTTGTGTAGCATCTCATATCTCACATAAATATACCCCTTCTCTTTACTTTAAACTCTTCCACTGAAAACTAGAACAGCAACCTAGAAAGTTCAGAATAAAGAGGAGATATATCAGTGGTGGGTATAAATGCTGGTGCCCTTCCCAAAGTGCTTCGTTTATCCTCCTCTTAACTGCCTGTTTACATTAATTGTAACCAGCAAAACTCTAAACTCCAGTTAACTTTATCAAAGACATTAGAGAAAACATAGAGAAGAAACAAAGAGTTGAAATGTTGTAGGGCACAACAGCACCGCTAAGATTAGCTCACCTCAAATATGTTTCCATATTTCACATTCACTGCCCGTAGGAATTCTAGTGGGACAGCCACAAAAATTGAGAAATCAAGATCTTCATGCTGTTTTGGATGAGGAAAGAAATATAATCATATGTAACCAAACTTATAACTAAATACCCATTTCAGCACTCACATAATATCTTTGTTCTAATATTAGTACGATTAGTGTGATTAGTTAGGACGTATAGGTTTCCTGTCTTTTGTACTATATTTTCTTATTTAGTAGATCAGTCTATTGAAGAAACAAAGCTAGCCGATGCCACATGAGATCATTCTGCACCAGTTAAAAACCTAAAATTGTTGAACCAAACCATCGATATCACACAGGACTAGTGTATGCCCAATTTTCTTCATAAACCTAGCATATACCCAATTCATAAGGTAAAACCAATAAACAGTTCAGATCTTCCTTCTGTCTAGTAAATTAGATAATGTTTACCAAAATAAAACTAAATAACTAAATGATGAGAGGTGTTAACTTCAGCTATTTAATATAGGTGTAAAGTGCAGGTGACATGTGATTGGCTAGAAAAAAGTTAAAAGTAGGAAAAGTTAGAGAAAATAGCTGCTTTTGACTTTTTTTCAACAAATCACTTGTCACATGCACTTTCCACTTGCATTAAATAACTAAAATTACCACTCCTCCTAAATGATACATGAGAACAAGTAAATAGTTACAAGCATATCCTAGATCGATCACTCTTTTCTCAGACCCTAATATAAATATAAAATTAATATGTAAATTAGATAAAGTTTGATCAGCTACATATACTTCTGTTTTCAAATAATTTCTTAGGCAAATCAACAATAGTGGATAGCCAATGGCTCATGAGATCTTGCACCATCAAACCCAAGTCGTACATATCAAATTAAAATCTAGATATATTGCCAAACATATCCATATGTTTTTTATCAGAGCTAACTACTAAAAGCAATAAAACAATGTCTATCAATAGGGCAATTATGCATCATAACCACAAACAAACAAGCACAAGAAGAAGAGAAAGAACTGGCTTTCAAGGAATAGGTTATTAGAAATTGGCTAAAATCTACAAAGATACTAACCTCAGAGTAAACATGAAAGTACAATGAGGAAAAGATCAGGTCCATTAGTTTCCTTCCTACCATAAATGAGCAATCTAGTCATGTGAGCACATTTTATGTTCGTTAATAACTATAGATAACCAGACAATGGTAAAAAGAACGCAACATGTGCTATGTCCATGTTTTCTCTTCTTCACCTTATTTGCAGCTATGTGGAATTTATTCCAAATTGCCACGCTACACTTGTTACTATAAATATACAGGTGGGTTCCCATGGTATTATCTTCTCAAGCACTAGAATAAAGAATTAAAACTTATTCCTCCTTGAAATTCTCCACTACTTTGTTAATATTCTATTTATGTTGCAGCATATTTAAAATGAAAAATACGTATTATTTCTTGCTGAAAATTCCCATATATATTCTAGATTCCATGGGTGTGAGATGAGTGTTAAAATTTTCTTTTCTTTTTGCCACTAATTTTCGTCTTTTTTTCTTTGTCAATATATTAATCATAAAAGTGTCAAACTCTGCCACTTCTCCATGTTATCATATGATATTTCTTCCACACAAAAAAACGAAAAAAATGGAAATATAGCATCAAGAAGAGAAATCGGGATATCTATTCGCCACCAACAATCCTGCTATTTTCTTCTTAAAAGAAAAGAAAAAAGAAAAGAAAAGAAGAACTAAATACAAGAAAGAAGAAGGAAGTTAGTACCAAATTTCTTTGATATTTTTTTCATTTTTATTCATGAGAGAAGATCCATGAAAAACCAGCCATTTAACGACGAGGAAACAAGAGAAGAAGACGGAAACCGTCTATCATGTAACGCGAACTGCTGAATGATAGTTATTCACGTACCTGGAAGAGCGCGCCAGAGGAATATAAAACATGATAAATCCCTCATAAAATAATATAAGAAAACAAAAGGAAAAAACCGAAGGACTGAAAATTCCCAAGGGATCGCATGATCCAAACTCATGATCGAACGGATCGGATCAATGCGATCCCTTTGGAATTCTAAATCCGCCAGCAGGAGAAAAACCGCTTCTGGTATTGGAAATCGGCTTTGTAGCTATAATCGCCGTCGAGCGGTTCTCCGTCATGTTGCCGCCGTTAATGTACCCCGCTTCTAAGTGGAGAAGGAGGCGGGAAGCAAGTGGGAGTGGATTCTTAAAAGGAAATCTAGCTTTTTTCATTGACCAAAATGCCCCTCTTCGTTGTTGGTTGCTTCACGGTCCCTCGTTTAATCGAGAAACGCCCCACATTTCGCACTTGTCGTTCTGGTTTACGCCGTTACAGTTCCAAATATCTACAAACAATACACTATTCTTTAGTACATAATAACCGGGTGTCATTATCAAAACTGGTCAGCATAATTATTATTTCACGTCATTGGTCCGTTAACATTGTCAGCCTCATCATGTACATGGACACGCAGGCTTAGGGGTTCATTTACATAGTAACCTGATTATTTAACTGGACGACCTATTATTTAGATAAATGGTCCACATGCATTTGAGTAAGTCGCTCACAAATCATCCAAATTGGTGGCCCACTTGATCTCGATCACAGTATGTGAGCTAACCCATACATCCAACGGCCCTCAAAGGTAAATTGGGCTAATGCCTAGAAAAAGGTTCATTCTCCGGAAGACTCTGATGAAAATGTAAGCTGTTTTTTATGGAGACAATAAAATATGGATAAGTCTCTACAGGTTCAAGGTAGTGCATGCCATTTATTTTAGGTGATATAAGAATGGGTGTGTGCAAGAAGGGGAGCCTTGGTACAATGGTAAAAATTGTCGTCATGTGACTTTGAGGTCACGGGTTCAAGTTGTGGAATCAGCCTCTTGCAAAAATATAAGGTAAGGCTGCCTACTTTAGGCCATTATAGCCCGCCCCTTCCCCAGACCCTGCATAGGCGGGGGCTTCGTGCACCGGGGCTGCCCTTCATATAAGAATAGGTGTTTGCACTTTGAAAGGGTTTTCTTAAGAATACGCTGGAATGGTGTGTATACATAAAGACCTACGGGCATGTGTTAATTAGTACTATTTCAAAAAGACAGACTGTCATATAAGGATCGTAGAGTGATCAATTAGAGTCTATACTATAACGTACAACAGTCAGATCAACGTAAAATGAGTTCCCTTATCTAATATGAATGGACATATTTTGTCTTGACGAATACAATCAGAAAAAGGCCCAGATGGATATACTTGAAGAATACAATCAGAAAAAGGCACAGATGGATATACTTTGTTTAACAATCCAAACCATTTATCAGCTAGGTCATTGTATTGATAACTGGTGCACCAGAATTCAACCCCATCGTAGCCCTCTAATTTGTGGCTTTCAAATGGAAGCTTAGAGAATAAAAGGTTATGAACTGCACTGGATGATTAACTATCGCATCTGCTGGAACTTGATCAAAGCGTTCGGATTCTTCCAAATAGAGCAATTTTTTGTCTATAATAATTATTCCTTGGTTGAGGAAAATCGTATAAACATACCTTTTTATGGGCAGCAAGATGGCGTTAATTCTCTTTGTTTTCGATCTATTTATTTTTGTGAAAGTGGGGCACCACATGAGTGTCTGTGATGTTGCCTCACTTTAATAGAAATAAATCTGCTCTAGTTTTTTTTTTTTTTGGGTACAAGTGAAGAATTACAAAGCAAATCACTGCATTCCCAGTCACACATGCTCTTAAATTTAATCCCCAGCAGAAGGAAAAAGCCACATCTCAAACCTACAAGCATCCTTCAATAAAAATGTTGTCTCTAAAAAACTTTAGTTGTGAACTTTATAGTAACATTCCACATCTTTAATTATGAAATCCATACATAAGATTGGTTTGTAAACAATGGAAGTGTGGATCAATGATTAACGCAAAAACACTTACAAAAATTTCCAAAAAACTGCCATTTTGTTTAGGAAAAATCATGAAAAAAACAAAAACTCGAATTGTTTGAGTATTGACTTTTATACCCGAGTTTGCGATTTAATGAAAATAACCCCAAATTCATGAAATGCTAACTGACACACCTATAAACTAGATGGTGCATAACGCCAAGTATCTGCTTATCTGGCATCCGATGTGGCTTTGTGGTTCATTTGACATGTCAATTAAGAAATAGTCATTGAGTCACTAATTTAAGAGTTTTTTGAAGTTGTTTTTTGTTCGAAAGAACATAGCTTTTTGCCCGAAATATCATACGTGCTAAACCAGATTCCCAAATTGTTCTTGGCTTCCTGAAGTGAAGATCAAAAGTTCACCTTTTGAACAAAAACCTCAAATCGTCCACTCCATTGACTTTCTTTTATTGATCTGGTATTAAGATTTTGGGTTATCTGGGGTTTTGTCTAATTTGTTCCGACAGATGATTTCTGTAATACCCAAATCGATTAGATGGTTTGGTGATTTGGGTTAGCGTAAATCTTTTTGATGATTTGGTGATTTGAACATATTGTTTTGGTGATTTGGGTTTAGGTATAGGGATTTTGATTTGGGTTAGGAAGAGAATACCCAAATAAATTTTTGCCCAATTAATTTAGGCAAACAGATGAGAAAGCTAGTTTTTGTTGTTATTATAGACTTTTTCTAATTTTGTTCTTGGTTACTTTAGTATTCCATAGTAAGCTAATTTTTTGTAAACTCTTAATGATTGCAATTGTTTGATCCCAATATGGCCTACGTTCCCTTCAAAAGCAAAAAATCTAAAATAACAAAAAAATGGAAGTACCAGATAATACACTTGAGTTTTGCTTATATGAAAAAGTTTGAATTATCAACCTATGTGAGACAGAGAAATTTTTGTCGATGATAGTTACTAGTTAGACTTTTACAGTCCTGATCTCATACACATTCAATTGGTTCAACTAGGCCAATGCTACCCGTCAGCAATAAGCATCTCTTGAAAGTTATGACTCTTCTTCTTGTGGATGAAGGCAATGTCAAGAAGGTGAATAATCCAAATTGAATAACCTAACTTTTCATCTGTGAACAAGTAGTGGCAAGAAGTGGAAGAGAACGAGAGTCATCTGATTCGAACTTTTGGTACTTCCTTTGGTCTTATGTAATGGCATTGATCATTTGGCTTAATAAGAGGCATTTATGTTCACCTGAGACCAACCCACTACCACAAGAGGAATTGAGAACTTAGAACTTGTTTTCTGAGCAAACCATAGGTATCACATTGAATAACAAACTTTCCAGCATCAAAAGGCTCTATCAATGGAAGAGAATGAGATTTGACCTTCTACTACTTTTTACTCTCTGATGTTGCAATGATAATAAAGTCATTGATAATAACTGGCAAAGGAGTATATGCATCTTAACCGGTCCAATTGACTTAAAATACTCCAAAATCCTAGCAAATGCGGCACAAGCACCCACAAGCCATGCACATTAAGATAAGTCTGGAAGTGGTATTTGAACTTGTGTCCATGAAGAACAAACCCAAAAATCCAACCAAATCACCACAATCCATTTGGGTATGGGACTTGACTTGTTGATGCTACAGGTTCACCTTGTAACACATTAGAAAAAATGTAGTTTTAAGCATTGAATTTGATTGGTTAGGCTACCGTTGGATGCAACTTTTTAAATTTTTTACTACAAAAAATAGTAATACTAAGAGCTTTTATTTGAAGTAAAATCTATTTGGTTGTCCAACTTTTTTCTATTTTCCTATTATTGTAAGAGGGTGTCTTTATCAAATTTCCCATTGCTAAAGTCAATAGCAACTACTAGACTTAAACCAGAGGTGAAGATCGAGTAACAATAGTGGGTTTGTGGCTTATTTTAACTAGATTTGGATATAGGGAGGAAAAATTTTAAATCTAACAAAGAGAGATAGGCAAGATATAAGATCTCACACATAGAGAGAGATAGGCAAGATGTGAGAGGGGGGAAATAGTGATGAGATCCATCTATGTGAGAGAGAAGAAGCCAAAGAGGTGTGGGCTTATGAATTCCTTTGTAACCTGAATAGGCCATTGACATTTTGGGTTCCCCCATTGAGGTGACCCTCAGAAGACATACTCACTTCTTCAATAAAGGAGGAGCACACCAACTCTATGAAGAATTCCTTACCTTAGTACAACAGTCTACTTAAAATACTAGATTAATGCTAATTACTGCAATAATAGCCATCCTCTACTAGATGCATCATTCATAAATTGGGCAAGTAGAACTGGCACAAAAACTAAACCTTCTTTAGCCTATATGGAGTTTTTTAGCAACTTCATTACGAGTAGTGAAGAACTAAATGAGAGTTGATTGGTTGTTGACCAATAAAAAGCATGGGGGAAAGAACAAGAAAAAGAGAGGTGGAGAAGGTCTGGGAGGCCCTCACTTTTTTTATGGAAGTGAGAGAGAGAGAGAGAGAGAGAGAGACTCCATAAGGAAGGTAAAAAAAAAAAAAAAAACGAGAGAGTTAAGTTTTGAAATAGGGATTTTGAGTTATTTAATAATCTAAGCAAAAATTTTTTATTCAAATACAAGTTAGCATAATGATCCATATCTTGGGAGGGCCCTTTCTCAAGTATGGATCTCATATATCTAAGCCACCTCAACCATCTATATGTATCCTTCTCATCAAGCATGTTATCCAAGGTTAACCATTCATTCATTTCACTCTTCTTAAATGCAAAGGATTATACGATCATATAAGTAAGATCTTGTTCTCTTAATCACTTTTACAAATGAAGTAGCAAAAGTCCATATGTAATATTTTCATCAAATAGAATATGATTACATAACAAAAATCACAAATTTTTAAAGATAACAATTCAAAGTAAACCCCCATATCCAATGATGGTATTATGATGAAGTTATAACACCTAAATGGATGTCTTTGGAAAGGTGGTTGCTGCTATCACTATTGCTCGGGTTGTCATTGGTATTACTGTTTGTCAGGTCTGTTACACATTCACCCAGGGTGCCAACCCTTGCATTTGTCACATTTCTTCTTATCTACGTCCCTCCTAAGCTTAGTCTGCTACTGATGAACTGGAGCTCTTTGTGACTGTATAACACCAAAAGATCTCTTGCCCTTACCGGGCAAATACGAGCTTCCTCTAGTTCGAAGAGAATCCTTCAATCCATCCACAAATCTGTTCATGGCTTCCTTATCTGAGGCAAGAACATCAGAAGCAAATCTTCTCAATCTAATGAATCAGTTCAAATGCTATTGGACCATCATATCTCACTACTCCAGGGTGGTGAACTCTTTCTTCAATGACTGCAATCCATATGGTGAAAAATACTGGTCATTGAAAACCTATTTAAAAACCTCCTAGGTGATTGTCTCTATAGAGGATGAATGTGTAGGCATAAAATTTTACCACCAAAAACCTGCCTCACCCTTCAATAGGTAGGCAGCTGCTCGAACCTAACCCTCAATTAGAAACTTCATAGCATCAAATGTTCTCTCTATCTTGAGCAACAATCTTTCTGCCTCCTTAGTGTCACCATCTCTATAGAAAGGTGATACCATCTTCTGAAATCACTCTAACAAATTATCTATCTTGCTAGAGTTCCATGAGACATCACCCTCGGTAGTCTTAGGTGCTGGTGGTGCTTGCACTTTGTGAGTTGACTGGACAGATGAATCAACTAGTGCCACTAGAGGCATCACTATGGGTATTGCGTTTGTAGTCTGCATTACAACCCTAATATGTTGTTGTATGAGTAGTATTAACCCTTGCATCACTTTGTTCACCAAATCAATTTCACGATCCCCATGCCCAAGGGACTCAGTAGGAGGGGTAAATGGTGTAGTAGGGGTGGACCTTATCCTTCTTCGAGGAATCATCTGTCAGGAATTCAAGTATCACTAAGTGTAAGTTCTTCCCTCTTAGTTCTCCTTCAACAATGATTCATGGACTATCATATACATATAAGTGGACCTTTGTAATGATTATGATGGCGAGTGCGGGAGGCACTGCCTAGGTGGCAAACTTCTAGGCAGTAGGCTTCTAGGTGCTCACAATATGATAGTGCTATGTATTGAATTTTGATGGGCATATGATTGCCTGTTAGTGACCTGGTATGCTCTGGTTTTGATTGACATATGATTGCCTATTGGTGAGTAGTTATGCTCTAATTTTAGTTGGCATAGATTGTTAGTTGGTGAGTTAATGTGCTCTAATATAGTTTTGGCATATGATTGCTATATATGAGCTGAGATGCTCTAAAATGTATTGATATAGTGATTTTACTTTTACTAAGTTGTACATAGATAACCAACTCCTAGATGGGAGTTTGATTTATGCTAATTGTGTCATATGAGGTTATGATGTGTTCTAAGCATATGAAGTAACAATTTGATATATATCGTTTTATATGATGAGTTGAGATATGAGGGGATGAAATGTTGTAGAATCATTTATTGATGTTGACTTTGGAATTATTGTAATGATTAGCATATCTTATCATATGGAGATGCTTTTAGAATTGCTGAGAGGATAACATGGAAAGAATTTCGAGGATGAAATTTTTATAAGGAGGCAAGTACAAGCCTCAAATCAAATAGTGGAAAATAGTTTCTCAATTGCTAGTAAACATGCTAGGATCCTCCTTGATATAGGATCTAGTCATTTTTGTACCTTATGTATTGGCACCTTGATGAAAATGCCTGTATATATGACAGTCTTTGGGTTGGATGTAATGATGCTAATGATGAGTGAGAGGATGGATATTAATCTCATCTTACTCAATATGATTGATTATGATTGCATCCTTAGGATGGATTATATTTATTGGGGGATAGTTAATTGCTGAGAGGAAAAGACTTCTATTAGTGTACTTGGACAATCAGTGACCTCGTTCCTATGTAGGAAGAGCATCACTGAGATTCATGTTAGTTCTACCTTGAGGGGCAATGCGGTATTTTACTGAGGTGCCTAGTCTTTCTTGTTAGAGTGATAGTGGAGGATAAAGAGTAACCATAGATTGAGCACACAAATGGAAAGTGAGAGTTCATAATCTTTCTTGAGGAGGTACCAGGATTTTTCGCTGCAGGATATTGATGTCTATATTGATTTGGCATCAGACGTAGTGTCATTTTTCTAAGGTGCCATATGGGATGGCCTCAACTAAGCTAGAAGGTTCCAGTTACAGTAGTTAACCGATGAGATCAGACCTAGTGGGTCTTTATATAGTGCATTAGTCCTCTTCGTAAGAAGAGTGACAGATCCTTATTGCTATGCACATATTATTGATTGTTTGATAGTAACATAGCAGAGAATTAACATTCTCTATAATGTATTGATGATCTATTTGATTGACATTGGATGGTGCATGGTATTTGTGGATATTGACTTGAGGTCTTGTTATCACCAGCCAAGGATTGTGAGTAAGATGTCTTTAAGACAATTTTTAGAACCTGTTATGATTATTACAAGTTCTGATTGATACCAATTGATGGAATTGGTACGGTGACAGTTTGTATGAATATGATGGAAAGAAATTTCAAATGTTACTTAGATGAGTATCTTAAAGACTCATCTCTTGTTGTGAATCTATGCATGTATGAGTTATGGTCAAAGAACGTGAAGCCTATGTGGGCAGGCCAAAGAAGGCTGGTAGGCTTCTAGGCTAGGCTAGCTATAGGTGAGGGATTAAGAGTTAGTCCCACGTAGCCTGGGGAGAGGGAATTGCCGAAAAATCTAACGGTCATAACGTGTTTTCCCCAAAAAACTAGAGAAGAACAAAGTCATGAGGGGTGTATGGGTGTCCCAAAGCAGATAATATTTTGACTATTGGAACCTAGAATGTTACAAATGATATCAGAGCCAGTTCCACTTGTGGTGTTATGGTTAGTCACACACAGGCGCCTGCATGTAGGGACACATATTCCTTAAGAGGGGAAGAGGTGAAGCCTATGTGGGTGGGCCAAAGAAGGCTACAGGCTTCTAGGCTGGGCGAGGTATAGGTAAGGGACTAAGAGGTGAAGCCCATGTGGGAGGGCCAATGAGGGCAAACCAAAGAAGGCTTGCAGGCTTCTAGGCTGGACGAGCTATAGGTAAGGGATTGAGAATTAGTCCCACATCACTTGGGGAGAGGGAATTGGGTGGTTTATACAAGTTTGGGGAACTCTAACTGTCACAATGCATTTTGCATGGGAAATCAAGGAAGAACAAAGCATGACGGGTGTATGGGTGGCTACAATGTCAGGTTTCCTCAGGATTTACCATCTTGGTTGGCTCCACCATAGTTACAATCAACTAGGTAGCCCTTTCCCTTAGGGTTTACCATCTTGGAAGACTCAAATCTACTAGGTCATCCTTTAGGATTTACCACCTTGAGTGACTCCACCATAATCCCCAAAGACCAGGCAACCCTTTCCTTCAGGGATTACCATCTTGTGAGGCTCGATAACTAATAGCTCATCCCTTAGGGTTTACCATCATAGGTGCCTCCACCATGATCCTAAAGGACTAGGCAGCACTTTTCCTCAAGTTTTACCATCTTAAGAGGTTCAATAGCTGATAATCCATTCCTCAGGGTTTACCATCTTAGGTGGTTTCACTTTAGTTGCAATCAACCAGGTAGCCTTTCCCTTAGGGTTTACCATCTCAAAAGGTGTCATCATAGTCTAACGGGCTGCCCTTAGGGCTTACTATTTAGGATTGACACATTTTATCTCAATTAACATCATCATGACAATTACGCATGGTTAATCATAATATCATATGCCAATTTCAATAAGTAATTCCAATTCATATCATCCATTTAACCAATATGATAACCTATATGTTCTACGCATTCATAGTGTTAATTACAAATGAACAGATTAATAAGAATTTGAGGATAAAAAAGGATTTAAGGTCCTTATCTAAGTTTTAAGTACAACACACCAATCAATTATCAATACTGGCCCAATCATATTCAAAACCTAAATTGAGAATACAAGTTCTAAGTAAATTTTAGAATTCTATGCAACTTACTATAATTACTCCAAGATCCCTACTCATAATGTCATTGATCTATCCTCTATTATCTTGATTTGGATCAGGACACTAATTGTCACGACTTACTAACAATCAGCACCATTGGTCTCTAATAAATTATCCAAATCGAGCGTGTACCTTTAAAAGTTTCAAATCCCATCATTAAAGGTAAGTTATTTAGCAATTTAATGATTTTAACCATAATCCATGATCTAATCACCTTTCCTAACCTTCAATCAACACCAATCAAGTTATGGATGGTCAGATAAGATCTTACATCAACTAGTCCATAATTGGTCTATCATTTATGGCACAACTCATTACTGATGTCCAATTGAAGTCACATTTTTCACAAATCTACCTTCTGATCTTGATCTTCACAGTCAGATGTTAAGATCTTAGTTTTTTCCCTATGCACTACCAAGTTTCAAAAAATTCAAGGATCAATTGATTCCTAATCGATGATCCACCTTTACAGATCAAAAGATCAAGTGTTGATTTACCCAAATCCCAAAAATTCCAATATTTTAAAATTTTAAGTGTTCACCAAAAAAAAGTCACCATCGCAGGAGAAGATGATCGGATTTCGGTTGTCACTGGCAATGTACACAACATGAATACTTCACTAAATTACACAAATTTGTTCAAAATTTTATAAATTATAATTTGATCTAGTTTTTCTTTGTAAATTTTACTAGAATCATGGGTTTTTGGCTAGATTTTATCTGTACTTTTGAAGTTACCAATGTCATTATTTTTCTTTGATTTGGTAGTGTTTCTTAGTTAATCATCTTGAAACTAAAGGGGTTTTACTTTTAATCATCTAAGGAACAAAATGAACGGTTTTGATCATTGATCATATGTTGTTCTACTGATTTTGTTTTTCAACCAATTGGTTTCATCGTCAGTTTCACTATTTCTGTCAATGGAAAATGGTGACAATAATAGTAGTATTAGTTTGGGAGGAGAGAGTGGATGGCCTACTTATGTCAAGTTTTCTTAAAACTTATAGTCTAATCATTGTTTACGTAAGAGTTCGCCAATGGAGTTCATCATGTCATCTGTAGGTTGCTAGAGAGAATGGAGGGAGAGACAATGAGGGATGGGAAGAGATGCAAGGACTATTGGCAAGGAATGTGATGACTGGAGGGCGAAACAACCTGGAGGATGTCTCTCATGGTCATGAAAACATGGGTTTTTCCCTTGTTTTTGGCCTCCAATGCGTGGAAGGGGCTGAGACCACATGGCAAGTCTAACTCCCATATGCTGAGTCACTCCTCAACTCACCATCTTAGAATAATAAAGACAGGGATGCCATTATCAATTTAGACGCCCTTTCAATTAGAAAAGTTTTTGAAATTTTGGGTCTCGATCTCTGTTTTGTGCTTTCATAGTGTCTCTGAAAAGATCTCATTGAGCACAATCCAATATTTGGTCTTTCATCATTAAATTTCAATGTCTTTAATTTATTTTTGAATTTATTTTATAAATACTTAAACTCTATCAATGCTAGTCCTAAGCACAATAAAAAAGGAGGAGGGTCTTATGTTAGGTGCTAACTAGCAAGGAAGAAGTTGAAGATGATTTTGTTATTTTTTTCCTACTTGCAAATGAATATGCATTTGTATATTAGCTTGTAAGTAAGAAATGAAAATCTTCTCTGGCTTCTTGTAACTATGGCATCCCTACAATGACATGAATAAAAAATTGGCATTCCCTCAAGCTAGGGTGTTCCCCATAAGCAATGCGTTGCATCTGATCCTTGGTGTGGTGAAAAATGGGCAAGGGTTGCTAAGGCATTTCCCCAAAAGTGACCTACTGCATCGGATCCCAGGTGTAGTGAAAAATGGGGAAGGGCTACTAGAGCATCCCCTCAAAAGTGATGCTGCATCAGAATATAGGTGCAATGAAAATTGAGCATGGGTTCATGACATGGAGGTCGAGAACTATGTAGGTAAATAGGATATCTCAAGAGCATAAGGTTCATATCACCACATAGAGTATAGGGACATTGATAGGTAAGAGTTTAGAGTTAGTAGATAAAATGAAATGTAGGAGAGTCAACATCACTTGTATCTAAGAAACCAAGTGGAATGATACTAAAACTAGAGAAATCAAGGGGTATAAACTCTGGTACATAAGAAAGGATAATAATAGAAATGACGTAGGAATAATAGTGATTAAAGAATTCAAGGATAAAGCTGCAGACATTAAAAGAATCAATGATAAAATTATAATAATAAAATTTGTTCTAGGAGAGTTGATCATAAATATTATAAGTGCATACGCACCAGAAGTAGGGTTAGAAGATATAATCAAGAGACTGTTTTGGAAAGATATGGAGGAAGTCATACAAGAAATTCCTAACACTGAGGGGATATTTATAGGAGCAGACTTAAATGGCCATGTAGGAGAAGAAAAGGAAGGGTATGATAGGATATATGGAGGGTATGGTATAGGAGAACGAAATGAGATGGGGGAAACTATCCTCGATTTTTCTTAGTCATATAATCTGGCCATTGCAAATACATTCTTTAAGAAGAGGGATGGACACTTAATAACCTTTAAATGTGGACTTCATATAAGTCAAATTGACTTTTTTCTATTTAGAAATACTGAAAGATCAATGTGCAAGGATTGTAAGGTGATACTCGGTGATAGTTTAACCTCACAACATAAGTTAATGGTTATAAAAGATGGAAGAAAGGGAATGAAATAAAAAGGTATAAAAAAAACTAAGTGATGGAACTTAAAAGGAGAGAAAATAACCTCATTCACAAATAAGTTGATGGTAGAAGGAAATTGGAATTATGAAATAGAAGTAAACACCATGTGGACTAATATGGCTCAGTCCATTAAGAAAGTGGAAAAATATGTATTAGAAGTATCTAAAGGTAAAAGACAATTAGTAAAGGAAACATGGTGGTAGAGTGATACAGTGCAAAAAATTGCTAAAGAAAAATGAGTGTGTTTTAAAGCATGGTAGAAGACTAAAAATAATGAAAACTATGAACAGTATAAGAATGTTAAAAAGGTTGCTAAGAGAATAATAAGTAAGGCTAAACTTAAGGCATATGATGACCTCTATAGTAGACTAGGATCAAGAGAATGTAAGAAAGATGTGTTTAAACTTGCAAAAATAAGATAACATAATGGTAAGGACTTAAACCATGTTAGGTGCATTAAAAGTGATGATCGAAGGCTACTAGTCAAAGATGACAAGATCAAACAAATGTGGGAAACTTGCTTTCAAAAATTGTAAATTGACAATGGCTCTAAGAATATAGGGATTCAAAATAATGTAAAGCTAAATAACATTTGACATTATAGATATGAACGAAAGATTAGAATACCTAAAGTGAAAGAGACCTTGAAAAAGATGAAATTAGGAAAGGCCATGGCACTCGATGGTATACCAATAGAGGTTTGGAAGCATATGGGAGATACTAGAGTAGTTTGGTTGACCAAGTTGTTTAACAAGATTATAAAATCAAAGAAAATGCTAGATGAATGGAGAAAAAGCTCTATTGTACCAATTTATAAGAATAAAGGAGACATATAGAGTTGCACTAATTATTGAGGGATCAAACTTATGAGCCACACTATGAACAGGTGTATCAGAAAACCAGTTAATTTCATAACTGGGAGGTCTACCATGGAAGCTATTTTCTTACTAAGACAATTGATAGAGAATTATAAGGAGAGAAGGAAAGACCTCCACATTGTCTTTATCGACTTAGAGAAAGCTCATGATAAAGTCCCTAGAGAGTTAATATGGAGGGTGTTGGGAGAAAGGGTTTTTGAGGGGGTATATAAACATAATTAAATATATGAATGAGGGAACAATAACAAATGTTAAGACCACTAGTGGTGAGATTAGTGATTTTCCTCTCACTGTAGGATTACACTAAGGATCAACATTGAGCCCATACCTCTTTGCGTTGGTTATGGATGAGTGAACAAAACATCTTCATGAGGAGGTTCCATGGTGCATGCTATTGTTGATGATATAATCTTACTTGATGAGATAAGGGAGGGTGTAAACACAAAGCTAGAGTTATGGAGAGAAACATTAGAATCTAAAGGATTTAAAATTAGCCGAACTAAGACAGAATATATGGAATGCAATTTTAGTAAGGAGAGGAGTAAGAGTGGAACATCAGTTAAGATTCATAAATAAGAAGTCTCCATAAAAGTCCAATTTCAGTTCTTAGGATCAATTATTCATGAGAGTGGAGAGACTAAGAGGGAGGTTACCCCGAGAATCCAAGCAGGTTGGAACAAATGGAGATGTGAATCTAGAGTTTGGTGTGAATAGTGGGTTCCACTCGAACTAAATGAAAAATTCTATAGGATGGCCATAAGGCCAGCCATGCTCTATGAATCAAAGTGTTGGAAAATTAAGGAACATCATGTTCATATCATGAGTGTCACAGAAATGAGGATGTTGAGATGGATGAGTGGCAAGACAAGAAAGGATAGAATTAGGAATGAAAACATTAAAGGAAACTTAGGGGTAGCACCAATAAGTAATAAGATGAGGGAGATTATACTTAAATGGTTTGGAAATGTCCAATGGAGATAAAAAATGACACTGGTTCTAAAAGGGCAAGAGGAAGGCCTAAAAGAACATGGATAAAGATTTAAAAACTTTGGAACTAAATGAAGCCATGGTACTTAATAGAGAGGAATGAAAGAATAAGATTTATGTGGCCAACCCCAAATTGAGATAAGGTTGTGATGATGATGATAATGATGATTTTATAATCATTTGATTTATGATAAAATTTTCATTTCAAAGAAAAATTCCTTGAAATTTGTTATGAATCTAGAATGAAGTTTCAACTCATTTAATCTTAACAAGATATATAATTTAATAACTTTTGAGGATTCAAAATGTAACAAAATATGAGTTCAATTTATGACTGAGCTCATGCGGGGCCCACCTAATCAATCCTTCCTTGATTGTCTTATTTCATTGAATTTGAGAAGATTAACAAGTTAAGCCATCTTTAACATAATTTTAGGTCACGGGTATGACATCGGGTACATATGGGGTGATGAATCTAGAGGGAGATGGGCGTTCCATAGTGTATAATCTACTTAAGAGATTTAGGATGATTGCTTTTAAATTCTATGCTAGAGATAGGCTAAAAGCAGTTGACATATGACTATTTGATGTAAAGAGGACTTTTGAGGTTATAACAGTGCCAAGGGATTACCAGGTTGTAGTGGCCACATTTGTACAAATAGGTGAGGCAAGCGATTGGGGACCAACTACTTGAAGGAGTTTCTTCTACGGAGGTAATGTTCTTGCTGGGACAACTTCAAGGATGTCTTCACTGATAGACTCCTTCCTTTGCATCTTTAGGAGAAGATGGAGCTTGATTTTAGAACCCTTGTCCAAGGCACAAGGACAATGGCATAGTACAATGTGGAGTTTGCTCAACTACGAAGATTTGCACTGGAGGTATGTTCTTTAGAGCAAAGGTTCCCCAAAAGTTTATTTTGGACTAAACTTTGATTTGAAGAGCCAAATTTTATCTTTGCATCCCACCTCCATAGCTTAGGCTTTGGAGTTTGCTTCTATATTAGAGCAAGAGTTGAGGGATCTTAGTAAATGTGGGCAGATTCAGTGGCCCTAAGCCAGATTATGGAAGGGTAAAAAAGAAGAAGTTTGTTGTCAAGAGGACACATACATGGCTACGAAATAAGCATTGTGTCAAGCCAGAGGTAGAGAGGGAGACCAAGGGTGTGTCAAAGATGTTAGCAACATCATCCAAGTTGACTATTTGTAGGACCAGGTCATACATGCTTTGTGTGTGACCAACAGGGCCACATTGCACAAGTGTTCCACATTTGGTGCAGTGGACCACCTTGATGGGATCATGCATCCCGGTTGGATTAGGCACATACTAATAATCATCTCAGTAAGAGACTAACTGTAGACATGATTGTGCTGGCTATGAACTACTTTGATGTGATACTGGGAATGGGCTAGTTGGTTAATCATAGAGTTTTGGTTGATTGTAGAAAGAAGTAGGTGACTATTTATACTCCAGACGTAGTAGCTATGTTTTCAGGAGAGACTAGATCCTTCTGGTGTAAGTATCATCTCAACAAGTAGCATAGAACATCTTGTGTTTAGTGGTTGTTAGGCTTATTTGGCCTATGTGGAGGTGTAGGAGGATCAGATGCCTTGCATTGAGGAGATTGAAGTCATGCGTGAATATAGGGATGTATTCCTAGAGGAATTTTACTAGGTTTGCCAGTCAAGAGAAAGATGGAGTTCACCATTGAGTTGTTGGCTGGAGTGACTCCTATCTCCAAGGTTTCTTATCACATGGCTTCAGCATTAAGGAGTGGAAGGTACAACTACAAGAGCAACTAGATTAGGGTTCTACACAGCCTAGCATTTTTCCATGGGGAGCTTCATTCCTATTTGTCAAAAAGAAGGACAATTGTTTGAGGTTATGTGTGAACTTCAAGGCACTAAATGATGTCAAAATGGACTTGATGAATAGGGTGTTCAGAGGCCATCTGGATAAGTTTATGATCACATTATTTTATGATATTCTCATCTTCTCCAGTAGTGTTGAGAAGCACCATGAGCACTTGACGATTGTTCTAGACAAGCTACTAGCACATCAATTGTATGCCAAGTTCTAGAAGTGTGAGTTCTAGTTGGATCAGGTGCACTTCCTTGGACACGTAATATCCAAAGATAGGGCTGCAGTCAATCCACAAAAGGTCTAGGCACTGGTTAGTTGGGAGCAACATAGGGTTGTCACATATGTGGGAAGTTTTCTGTTTCCAACAGTCTACTATAGATGATTCATCAAGGGATTTTCTCATATTTCATAGCCTCTAACTGCCCTAACTAAGAAAGACCAAAGGTTTATCCAGATTGATAGTTGTAAGAGGAGTTTCTTGGAACTAAAGGAGAAGCTTACCTCTGCATAGTTTTATCCCTACCATAAGGAAGCAGCGACTTCGTGGTTTACAATGGTTCCTTCAAAAAGGGGCTGGGGTGTGTTCTCATGCAACATGGCAAAATCATTGCATATGCTTCTCGATAGTTAAAGAAGCATGAGAAAAACTACCCCACACATGATTTGGAGTTGGTCGCTACTATTTTTTCCTTGAACATTTGGCAGCATTACTTACATGGAGAGAAGTTTGATGTCTTCATGGATCATAAGAACCTCAAGTACTTGTTCACATGGAGCGACCTCAACATGAGGTAGAAGCATTGGTTAGAGCACTTGAAGGAATATGACTTCACTATACAGTATCATCTAGGCAAGGTTAATGTAGTCGTTGATACCCTTAGTAGAAAGTTAGAAGGCATGATCGCCAACATCACCATGTGATCAACTTCCTTGAATCATATTTTATAAGTACAATAGTCATTTAGTGAGATGCATGCTTTGTGTGGCAGAGTGGGTTTTGAGAGGGAGCAGATGGTGGAGTCATATTTCATGGTAGATTGGTTGTGCTGGCCATCTCAGATCTTAGAGAGGAGTTGTCAAAGATAGCTCTTCATTAAAAGCTCGTTATGCATCCAGAAGGTATGAAGATGTACCATGATTTTAAGAGATAGTTCTGGTGACCTAGAATGAAGAGGGACATTGGTGGAGGTGTAGTGTGGGGCATCACATGTTAGTAGTCAAGGTAGAGAATTAGAGGTCATGGGATTATTATATACTCTAGAGCTTCCAATTTAGAAGTGGGACCATGATATATGGATTTCATGCTCTAATTATCCAGGACATCTAGTGGACATAATGTAATTTAGGTTGTTGTGGATTAACTTACCAAGTCGACTCACTTCCTCCCCATTAGAGAGAGACAATCCTAGAGAGCCTACATAAGCTCTATATTTGAGATATAGTTAGCCTGCAAGGGGTCCAGTTGGTCATTATTTCATACAGGGATAGCAAGTTTGCATTCCATTTTTGGTAGAGTGTACAAGAGCTGTTGGGAACCTATATGAATTTTAGCACAACATTCCATCCTCAAATTAATAGTCAGTATGAGAGGATGATACAAATGCTAGAGGATATGTTGAGAGCCTGTGCACTTGACTAGAAGGTTATTGGCATGAGCATCTACCGCTAGTAAAGTTCACCTACAACAATAGTTACCACTCTAGCATTGTAACACCCTAGGGTTCCAACAGTGACAATATTGTCTGCTTTGGGGCGTCCATACACCCCTCACGATTTTGTTCTTCCTAAGTTTCCTAAGTAAAACGTGTTGTGACTATTAGAGACACCCGAATTCTTATTAATGGCCTAGTTTCCTCTTCCCCAGGCAATGTGGGACTAAACTCTTGGTTCCTCACCTTGCCTAGAAGCCTGCTAGCTCTTTTTGGCCCACCCTCATCGGCTAAGGCTTCACAACCTATCCCCCTTTAGGGCCACTCGTCCCCTCGTGTCTTACCACACACGAGCGCCCACATGCGGCTTAGCCACCACACCACTAGGGGAATTGGCTCTGATACCATTTCTAACACCCCGAGATTCCAATAGTCACAATATTGTGTGCTTTGGGCGCCCATACACCCCTCACGGTTTTGTTCTTCCCAAGTTTCCTAGGGAAAACACATTGTAACTGTTAGAGACACCCAAATTCTTATTAATGGCCTAGTTTCCTCTTCCCCGAGCAATGTGGGACTAAACTCTCGGTTCCTCACCATGGCTAGAAGCCTGCCAGCTCTTTTTGGCCCGCCCTCATCAGCTCGTCCTCATCTGCCAAGGCTTCACAAGCATTAGCATGGCTCCATATGAGGCATTGTATGGCAGACCATGCTACACACCAACATGATGGAGTGATATAGGAGAGAGGCAATTTGTTAGGTTGAATTTGATAAAGCAGTGTCTCGAGAATGTGAGGTAGTTTTAGAGGCATCTATTAGTCATGCATAGTAGGAGGAAGAGCTATGTTGATTTGAGGAGGAGATATTTTGAGTTTCTGGTTAGGGATCTTGTCTTCTTAAAGGCATCTCCAATGAAGGGTGTGATGAGATTTGGGGTGAAGAGTAAGCTGAGCCCTAGATTTGTGGGACCGTTTGAGATACTTGAGAGGGTGGGCAAAGTTGCATACAGATTAGCACTCCCTCACTTACTAGCAAACATGCACAATGTATTTCATGTTTTTATGTTGATGAAATAAGTCCTAGACCCTACACATGTTATGTATCAGGTACCAATTGACTTACAACTAGACTTGACTTTTAAAGAGTGGCCAGTGCAGATCTTTGATAGGGAAGAGAAAATTTTATGAACCAAGACAATTCCCCTTATCAAGGTTATGTGGCAGCATCACACATGACAAGGCAATGTGGGAGATTGAGGATGACATGAGACAGTGATTCTCAGAGTTGTTTTGACTTGTTTATCACTACTTACATAGTTTCATGGATGATATTTTTAATAAGGAGGGAACAGTGTGATATATGTAAATACATAGTGTCAATGAATAAACAAATGAATTTACAAGAAAATGGGGTATTTCTTATGCCCTTAATTCATTATCATGAAGGAATTTACTAAACATTGAATGAGAGTGCAAGGAAAATAAGCTCGAGTGAGATTTAAGGATAGGGCATCATTTAAGGGTGAATGCTAGGTAAAGAATGGATAGATGGTGTGACAACCTAGGTTTTTGTAATACATTTTGTAATACATTTTTCAAAGGCAAGGCGCCCTTAGTAGTAAAAATTTTTTGCAAAACAAAGCAACAAAAATTCTTTTCTTTAGAACTTGTCCAAATTACATAAACCAAATTTCAAAGCTCACCATACAATAAAAACTCTCAATACAATACAATGCTCTCAAATAAAAGTACATGTCTTCAAGGGATATACACTGATTGATTATTCTTCTAAGTCTTCTTAAGTCTTTAGCTCCTAATTCTCCTTATCTATATCTAAGATATTGTAAACATTCAAACATTTACAATATCTCAACAAGCCACGCTTGGTGGGGGATCCGAGAAGCATAATAATTTGACAATACAATCCTAATACTTCATAATCCCATTATTCATATTCTTGTATCAATCTCTTTAGTTTGTCATATATGTACATCCTTACACTTGCATATTGTATACTTTTTATATATATATAGTCAAAACCGTGAAAATTAGTTAATATCTCAAACATCAATAGTCACACTCAGACACACTAAGTTGACAAAACATCCAAATTCTGCTAGAAAAATACTCCTTTATTTAGCAGTATCAGCATCTCATTATGCCATATCATAAGGCATCTCACTATGCCATGCATCATAATGCAAAATACTTGAAGGACTACTATGCTATAGTCCGATTTGTACTAGCACGATTGGATAACTACTTTCGTACTCCACGAATACCAAATGTAGAAAATCATCTATGTCATGTCTATATGGGGAGATAGACTGTCATAGTGGTGGCCTTCCCATAATTGTCCCACCTGATATTTTGCCTCTCTTTGGACATGGTATCATCATATATATCACATTTCGGAGAGCAGGTGGCCAAACCCTCGTAACCCTCATAGCATAGCATCCTCAGGTATACTCATGTTTAGAACAAAAACCACAAGCCTCCTTACTTGTATATAAAGTATTCTTTTACTTATTAGACGTCTTATCTATTTATATCATCATCCTCATATTTTGGTATTCTTATACCGAGGATAGGATTTCACTTCAAACTTAGGGATCATCATTTAAAATGAATGATAACCATGTTCATATAAGTTTAGGAATCACCATTCTATTGAATGATTCCCATGTATTGATTTTTATACTTATCAAACAATTTGTCTGTTTATCTAAGGATGGAATACCTTCTAGTTCCCTATTCGCTTAGGGTTTTCCTCAATTCTACCTTAACCATTTCATATGTGTTTTGGTTGGATCATAAGGGTTTTCAATGGATTTAATACAAGTATTTACATTATACTTGTCAACATTTCCAGACATAAGATCTTATATTCAACATGTATTTCTCATGTAGATGCATTCATAAAATCCTCCTACCTTCAAGTAGTGATTCATCTCTTCAAATCTTCCATGATCTTGAGGGGTTGGGAATCTCTACGCATTTTAGCATAGCATTCCATCCTTACACCAACTGTTAGTATGAGAGGATGATACAAATGCTAGAGGATATGCTGAGAGCCTATGCACTTGATTGGAAGGGTTATTGGGATGAGCATCTACTGTTAGTAAAGTTCATCTACAACAATAGTTATCACTCAAGGATTAGCATGGCTTAGTATGAGGCATTGTATGGCATACCATGCCGCACACCAACATGATGGAGTGATAAAGGAGAGGGGCAGTTTATTAAATCAAAGCTGATAGAGTAGTGTCCCAAAAGGGTGAGGTTGATTTTGAGGCATTTATTAGCTGTGCATAGTAGGAGGAAGAGCTAGGCTAATTTGAATAAGACAGATTTGGAGTTGGGAATCACGTCTATGTGAAGGTATCTCCAATGAAGGGTGTGATGAGATTTGAGGTGAATAGTAAATTGAGCCCTAGATTTGTGGGACTGTTTAAGATACTCAAGAGGCTGAGTAGAGTTGCTTACAAATTAGCACTTGCCCCCCCACTGGCAAACGTGTACAATGTATTTCACATTTTTATGTTGAGGAAATACATCTCTGACCCTACACATGTTCTACATTAGGTACCAATTGTCTTACAACCAAACTTGACTTTTCAGCAGTGGCTAGTATAGATCTTTGATAGGGAAGAGAAAATTTTATGAACCAAGATGATTCCTGTTATCACGGTTATGTGGAAGCATCCCACATAAGGAGGCAACATGGGAGATCAAGGATGATAGGAGACAGTGATTCCCAGAGTTGTTTTGACTTGTTTATCCCTACTTACACAATTCTGTGGATGATATATTTTATAAGAGGGAAGAGTGTGATATACGTAAATACATAGTTTTAATGAATAAACAAATGAATTTACGAGAAAATGGGGTATTTCTTACACCTTTAATTCATTATCATGAAGGAATTTACTAAACATTTAATGAGAGTGCAAGGAAAATAAGCTCGGGTGATATTTAAGGATAGGGCATCATTTAAGAATGAATGCAAGGTAAAGGACAGATAGATGGGATTATCCATGAGTTTTGAAAACAGTTTTCCTGGACAAAGGAATGCTAAATTCCATTAAGTGGTTACTTAAATAATAAGTGCATCTTAAGGATTGTGCTAGAATGGTATCCTAGTGGCCCACCTAAGAAGGAAATGCTCCAACCTAAACTTAAAAGAAAGCACCTATGAAACTCATAAATAATTAATTAACTTGGAGTTGAACTATGCATTAAGGAGGGCACAATTGCAAAGTGAGTTCAAAATAGAGAGTTTTTATTACGAAAGGTACAAGGTGGGCCAAATGCCTTACAAGGAAATTAGCCAATGACATGAGGACACAAATCATGGCAGTTGGCTCCCCTTTAAGGACACCTATTCATAACATATGCATAGCACAATTGCAAAGTGAGTTCAAAATAGAGAGCTTTTATTATGAAAGGTACAAGGTGGGCCAAATGCCTTCTGAGGAAATCAGCCAATGACATGAGGGCACAAATCATGGCAGCTGGCTCCCCTTTAAGGACACCTATTCATAACGTATGCATAACACTAAGTATAAAAACAAAGAAAACAATAGAGGAAGGAACAAGTTCATTCTAGCCCATGCATGAAAGAAAGTGGAGCTCATGAAGAAGAGAAAGAAAGAAGACCAAGGACGATTGTGGTGAGGAGTGATCTAAGGGAAGGAAAAATGTAGTGACACTATGATTTGAAAGAAAAGAAGGGAAGTCAGAAGATAAAGGAGCACAGGCCGTAGTGAGGACCGAAAAATTGGATGCCATGGGAAAGAAATTTCATGCGCGAAAGAAGCACCTACAACATTGATTTTGAAAAAAATACATAGCCAAAAAGGAGTTTGAAGATCAACTTGGGTAGGGGTACTCTGGAAGAATTCCAATGTTAGTCATGTTTTACCCCTTATTGATAGAATATTTTTTGGGTTTTCAAGGGTTCGTACTATACCTTAAAATGATGTCTTGAAGTAGAGATATTCAAGGCCTTTTCTTAACTTCCTAGGAGGTGCAAAGATAGGGAAATGAGCACCATTTTCATGTGCAATTTTGCAAGAAAATGGCACCATTATCCCCTTCAAGATGGGCTTCCCAGAATGTTGAGATTTGATGATGTCTATCATAGATATGGTGAGAAGTGACCTTGAGCTTGATCTAAGTATAAAAACTACTATTTTGGATGGTACCAATTAAAAGATACACACCATTTTCCTGCATGTTTCTATAGGAAAATGGCACTACTTTCTTTCCCTTGCATAACCAAGATTGCAATGTTATATTTATCTGCATTAATTTAAGTTGAAAAATCTAAACATGAAATCCATAGAGGTTGACTAAATTGAGCATGTTACATTGGACTGTTATGAGGTTGGAAGAAAAAGAAGGGTGGAATATCAAGTAAATACCCTCACATCTTCACCAAATTGATGGGCTTTCAATAGGGCTATTAAGTGAAGTTCATGATGGAATGGATGGGGATTGGAGATCCTCGCAAAAAATATGACCTTCACTACTATTTTGACAAGGTAATGAGTACCAATTTCCTACTCAATTTTGCAAGAAATTGGGGGCACCAACTCCCTCACCACTTGACAAATGTCCTTAGGCTGTTCAAGATTGATTTCCGTGGTGAGTTTTATACCTAATGTCTACTCTAACAATTGGTGAATAACACTCACATACATTACTATAAAATGATGTTAAAATTTTCTAATGAGCAAGCAAACCACTAATTATAAATGGTTGAAGTTGTAAGGAAAGGAGATGTACCTATAGAAGTTTTATTGGACTGCTATACCTTCACTTAAACACCAAAGACATAGCTAACCTCAAAACAGTAACAAAACATTAGCCTCATCATCTTGAGATATGGGCATATACAACAAGTTGACATTTTGGCTTGATCATTAATGGGAAGGGCATAGAAATAAAACCGAAAGTATATGTGTTGGAAAGGAGAATTGGTGATGGAACCTCCCCTCCTCTTCAAGAGCCTTAGGGACCAACTATAATCACATTACTCATCAATTGGATTTGAGGTTGGAGGATTATTATACACCTATGTGAGACTATGGTATCATGGTTTGACAATACCATGAGATTATGAACCTACTTACCATTTTGAAAACATGCCTTTATGTTAAAGAACTTGTCAACGCTGTAGACTTAGCATAGCAAATCCTATGTTCCCACCCTAGGTAAGTCAAATCCTTGAGATATTTCTCTCTTAAATATATCATTAACATTATAATTTGAGTAGTTGGGATATTGAATTAAACAAGCACCATGTGCAATTTAAACCCTAAGAACTATAGGGAAATCATACACTACTCAATCAGTAAAACATACTGCCTTGGAAGAGTCGACGTCATCAACTATGTTACAGGGATCTATCCAAAAGAGACTTAGTATCTTAGAATCTATACTTAAGAAAGCAGATTGAATACAAAAATGAAGAACTTCTAGAATACCTTCATAAAAATGGTAAGAGAACTTTATACTTTGGACCGAAGTATTTAAACCACTACTCAAGAAGTTTTCACTAGTAAACTAAATTACTTAACCATGGATGTAAGAGTTGAAATACACTCACATTCTAAATGAATATCCAACCTTCACTTTGACAAGGATTATAAAATCAACCACCTAGAAAAATAGCATACTAAGTGCATGGAATCTAAGGGACTTCATGTCCAGTAAATAAAGAGGGTAAAGGGTTTTATACATGATAACAACACACTTTCTTTCTTCATACTATCATTTGGATCCTCTGCATTTTTAGGCATGCAGCTCTATAAGTCACTATAAGCCCTAAATAGACTGTCCCCATCGGTGTTTTAGGTGGGCATTGTACAAGAGCTGTAAGCCTTAGTGTTTATGAATTTCATCAATGTGTTTTACAAAGACTCTTTGAGTAGCTATAAGTCCTAGAGATACGGCTTTGATCGCTATTTTGGTGGGTACACTATGCGTACCATAAGACCTGGAGGTAAGCATGTTTGGAATGGCCTTCAGACCTAAGCATGCGTGCTAAGCGCCAATGTAAGTCTTGGATAATCTATGCTAGGAGGTACAATTGCCCACTAACCTCTAAGATGATATTAATACCAGCCCTACAATTGAGATGGTAGGTAGTAGGAGTACCTTCTCATGGAGAAGTGCTCTAAAAGGGTAGACAGGTAGCAACCATGAGGCCTGGTGATGATGGACTATGCAATATCTATGAGTCAAAATAGAGGCTATGGAAGTTGCTTGGGGTGACGGTAAGGTTGTATGAGCATAGGAGTCTTGGTTTGGGTTGGCATGTTGTACATGCCAGTCACTGTCGAAAGTCTAGACCATGATGTCCATGATCGTAGGACTATATGCCATCATAGTTTTTTGATCGATCAGTTTTCCCACTATGGTGTGTGTTTGTGTTCCTCATATGGATTGAGGATGTGCACCTCGATTTCACACTATCATTGAGAGCTTGTACCGAGTGGATGGCTTATCAATTTCTGAATTTTGTACGTGACATGGGTTACTAGTTTTTTTTTTTTTTTCGTTTCACATGATATGTCATTTCATTTTGACGTAGTATTGGGATATTTGTGAAAAGAAAACTTTAGTTCTTGAGCCTATGTATCGCACTTAGTTTTGGATGACTATCTAGATATGCACTATATTGGATGCCCTATTTTTGGCGAGCCAACTTATATGATCTTTCTTTCAAATTATGAGCTATTTTTTTGCTCACCCCTTACAACCAACATTTCAGGTGACCCTAGGGGGTTTGAGAGCAAGAGATATATGGAAGGAAAAAGTACCAGGTTTGATTTAGATGTATGATTAAGACCCTTTTGTGCAATCATTTGATAAATTCCATGTATATGAATTCATTTTGGGTTGTATATAACTTATTTTGTTGACACTTGAGATGATTGTAGAACTTTAGATATAAAGTATTTACTTATTGAAACGAATGTGTGACTCTATTTATGACCAATAATAACCTGTGGCATGTACTTCTAACCATCTTTAGGTTAGAATATTATTTTACATATATGTGGTGATTTTGATTGTAGCACCTAGTATGAAGTCAAAGTAATTAAAAAATACATATATATTATCATTCTTATTATTTTTCAAAAAATACTAGGTAATTTCTATTGTTTTCTAAATTAAAAATTAGTAAATATTTCAGGAAACCAGGATGTTACAATTTTTGATATCAGAATCCATGCCATACTACTCACAACTAGAACCACAAAAGGATCAAAGTGTCAACACTTAGCAATGTAAAGTCATGAACACAGTAGAGGTCTTAATTGGAATAGTTAGCAAAATATCTCATGGAAGCTTGGTTGATTTTAGATGCCTCCATAGAGACGTAGTGTGGGCTTACCATCTCCACTAGATGGATAGATAGCTGGTAGGGCTGAGGGCAATAGTGGGGCCCAAGGTGATGCAATCGAGAGGTTGTCAACCTTCTTTTGCAAAGGATGATGTAAAGATTGCAAGCCTTAACCAATACATTGGTTCCAAATGGGGTGATGGCTCTAGTGGGAGATGGGCATTTCATAATGGATAATATACTTGAGAGATTTAGGAGGATTGCTTTTAAATTCTGTGGTAGAGATGAGTTGGAGGCAACTGACATATAACTATTTGATGTAGAGAGGATTTTCAAACCCATGTATCGCATTTAGTTTTAGATGTTTATATGTATATACATAGTGCTAGATGCCCTATTTTTGGTGAGCCAGTTTATATTAGCTTTCTACCACATTTTGAGTTGTTGTTTTGCTCACCTCCTACAACCAACATTTTAGGTGATACCCTATGGAGTTCGAGAACAAGGGATATAGGCAAGGTGAAATTACCTAGTTTAGTGTAGATCTATGATTAAGACCCTTTCGGTGCAATCATTTGATAGATTCCATGTATAGGAATTCCTTTTAGGTTGTATATAGCTTATTTGTTGACAGTTGAGATGGTGTAGAACCTTTGTTATGGACTGTTTACTTATTAAAATGGATATGTGACTCTACTTATGACCAGTAATGATCTTGTGGAATGTACTTCTAACCATCTTTAGGTTAGAATATTATTTTATATATGTGGAGGTTTTCATTGTAACACCTAATATGAAGTTGAAGTTGAAGTGACTATGAACAAGCCTCTTCTCCAATGCTGGTGTCAAACACCTAAAAATCCATCTCAAGTGGCACTAGATGGTCTCTGTGACAAAAGTGGCATCAGATGCTCTCATTTCAATCTAGAATAAGACCTAACAAATTAGGATGTCTATCACCTTTCTCCTGGTGATGGTTTCATAACTACACTAGACAATTTTACCATTATGGCTCTGATTATTACCACTCCTTACATCTGCTACATTGGTTAGTTACATGGGTATTTATGTCTAGTGCCATGATTACAGAGTTATGGACTTGGTGTCCAAACCTCATGGTTTGCCAAATAATTACCTTGGCATACAAATTTATAAATAAGGCTTCTTTCACGAGCAAGATTGAATTCCAGTATGCTCTTGAAGTTCTCTCTCTCTCCCTAATAACGAGGATAGAAACTCTATTTTTCTTACTGGTTCAAGGTGTTTAGGAGTAATATGAACCTAGGTTCAGCCCTATCCTATTTTCCTAGGTTTTAGCTATTATAGCTATTATCTATACTTCCTCATTTCACACATGGACATCACTTTGGTCCTTCAGGGATAATTCTATGACCCGCTATTATCTATGGTCCCTATGACTTGGCCTGGACCACCCCTTGTCCACTTATGCTGATAACTATGGCTAACTCATAAGTATAGAATTATTACATAGAGTACCTCTATATTAAGCAAGTTTTAGCCCTTGTTTTATCATAAAGATTAATAATTAGGATTATTTTCACATTTTACAGGATTAGGGTATAGTTATAAAAAGGGTATTTTTGCCATTCCAAACCCTAATGATGGAAAATCTAGAGTTCAAGCATCAATATGGGCAAACCTACCAAATCTAATGAAGTTCAAAAGTTCAGAATGCAAAATGGGTGTTGTCATCATTTTCAACACAATCAAAAACCCTAGAAGCATTATCGAACCTTATCAATGCAAAAGAGGCTGTAAAGATCAAAACATAAGGTGACAAAACCTCCTTGCATGCATGCATGCATTCCATGACCATTGAGAAGTTTTGAAGTATATCTTGAGAACCACTCATATCAAAGGAAGCACGCATGTGAAGCACACTCAAGCTGGGGCCTACTAGAGACAACCCTTACCTTCTTTCTCTAGACTTCATAATGGGGATCACCTACAAGTGTACCATGAATTTTTTTATGCAAAAGTGGTGCATTCCACCTAAAATCAATGGAATACATGAATGAATGAGTATGACTAGGGAAACAAATAAAGAGGGAGGAGACAGACAAAAAGGGGAAATCTACGATCAGTTTTCATCTAAGAATTTCAAGAAAGAGTGGATGAGATTATTCAACATCCAAGACCATCCTAAAGTAACCAATGAGAATCTATTTAAGTTATGATTTACCAATGAGAATAATCCATGCAAGAGAGAGAAGATTGATGCATGATTGGTGGAGAAAATTTTGATGGTTGCCCACTATTTTTCAAGGAGGAGAAAAACGTGTTCTTCGAAGGAGAAAATGTGTTTTCCTCTTGAATGTGATTATTTGGAGATAAAAATGGTGGGATAATGAGAAAATAATTGAGGAGAATTAAGTTGGATAAGAAAATCTCTACTGAATCCTAGCCATCCACTTAGAGCTCGCCAATCCAATGGATGAGCAAAAGATAATCTTTAGACTCTATCCTATTGATGAGAGACTTCAAGAAAATATCAATCATCAATCCTAAGGCTCAAGCATGATCCAATGGAGGAGAAAAAGAGAATATAAATATAAAAGACTAGCCACCTTGCCCTTATGAAAAGTTCAAATCAAAATCCTAAGTTGGAAAGATCTCCACCACTCATTTCAATCTAATGGCTTATATTAATCTTAGATTTCTGAACTCAAACACAACCAAAAATCCATTCCATGAATACCCCCATATTTCCAACCTCTTTTCCTTACTTATATCCCCATCATCTATTCTTCCTTTAACTCAAACAATCTCCACCCTTCATTCCTTAGAGCTTCCAGTCCAAAAATCTATATATAAGGGATTATTCAATCTCTCCATTCACTTGCTCCATAACCTAGAAGACAGGAAGAGAGAGGGAAGAACAAAGATGAGTTTCAACCTTAAAAGGCCACAAGAAGTGATAAAAATACAAGGGGAGAACATCTCAAGGAGAAGAGAAGAGGTAAGAAAGAGTTGCTATTTTTTTCTCCATCGTACTTCTTTCGTTTCATCTTTTTGTTTTATTTATATTTTACACTTCATCTTACATTTGAGACTTGGCACAATGGTAAAAGTTGTCATCATGTGACCTTGAGGTCATGAGTTCAAGGCATGGAATTAGCCTCTTACAAAATGCAAGGTAACACGGCCTACTATAGGCCCTTGTGGTCCGCCCCTTCCCCAGACCCCGCATAGGTGAGAGCTTCATGCACCGGGGCTGCCCCTACTTCATCTTACATTTAAAATCATGTCCCTATCCTTCCATCCTATACTTTATATACTACCAAAATATCCACCTAGAACTCATTCCATAACCCTCACATTCAAGTGTCCCTTTCATACCCTATTTTCAATCTTTTCTACCCAAATTTTTGAACTTTCTCCATTGTTTGATTTTCCTTTTTTTTCTTTTCTTTTTTTTTTTACCTATTGTTTTAGTATAAAACTTATGTTTTAAGTCATTCATATCATAGGTAAAAACCCCACAAAATTTCATGAAAAGTTTCATCTCTAGCCCGTCTTACACTCACCCCTTTTCACTCTAAATTTCACTTTCATTATAACGCCTTAATCCTTTTCTATCTTTTTTTATTTTTCTAAAATTTTTTATTCATCTTCTACATCTAAAATTTATGCCACTACACTTCCATCCCATACTTTAGAATTCCTCTCATTCATCTCTCCAAGATCTTTCCATTTATAAACCTTTATGAATCTCATTTTCTCTCTCATTATTACATGCAAAAAACATGTATTTTTGGGTGTAAAATATCTCGTATGAGTTGTGGCTGTTGGGAAACACCCTACATTCTTGTTGAGTGACACAAAAAGAGTGAGGTATTGTTTGGACAATACAAAGTGTGATACTAGTGTTCTGGATAGCAAATTTGACCAAGGAATTCATTTGAGTGACCCAGGGTATTTTAGTGATTTCGTTCTAACCCGTAGTTTTCTTTACTCTTGTTTACTTGTTCACTTGTAATCATTCTTTGTAATTATTTCATTAGTGAAATGAAAATTTTCCTTTTATTGTTAATGAGTTCTTTATTTTGTGCTTATGTTATTCATGCTTTTGTTAGTTGTTATATGTAGTTTAGTTTTATTTGCACTTGATTATTAAATTAGTTTACCTAATAAATATAATAAAAATATGTTAGAACATGTATTTTTAAGATTAAATGATTCTATGTTAAAAAGTGCATAAACATTAATATTATATTTTAGCACTCTTATTACATGCTTAGTGAATATTCATGAAGAGGGTTACTAGGCATGGTAAAAGGAGAGTAATATGATGTAACACCCTCGAGTTCCAACAGTCACAATATTGTTTGCTTTGAGGCACCCATACACCACTCACAGCTTTGTTCTTTTCTAGTTTTCCAGGAAAAACACATTATTCCATGGGCAGAGTGTGCAGCATATACAATATTATCCTCTTTGCGTCCCTCACCTCTCTTGGGCTTCACTCCTCGAGACACATTGTGACAATTAGAGTTCCCCGAACTCTTATCAATAGCCCAATTTTCTCTCCCCAAGAAATGCGGACTAGCTCTCTTTCCTTTACCCCAGCCTAGAAGCCTGCCAACCTTCATTTGGCCCACCCTCATCGGCCTAAGGATTCACATCTTCCCCACTTAGGGAACACGCATCCTTGTGTGGCCTCAACCATCAAGTGCTCGTGTGAGGCTAGCCACCACACCACGAGGGGACCTGGCTCTAATACCATTTGTAACACCCCAAGGTTCCAACGTCACAATATTGTCTGCTTTAGGGTGCCCATATACCATCCTAGTTTTCATTTCACGTGTTCTTAGTGTCGTTGGGAAGCTCTCATCAAGCACAATCAAATGAACGACCTTTCATAATCAATTTTCAATGTTCTTAATTTTTATTTTAATTACTTGAATTTTCATAAAATTTCCACTTTGGCTATACTGTTTCACTGTATTTGGGAAGATTAATGCATTAATTCATGTTTTAATATACTCTTTAAGACATGGGTGTCACAACACTCCCCCACTTGAAGAAATTTCATCCTCAAAATTAAATAAATACTTCAGTCCTAAAATAGTTTTGGATATTTTCATTGGATTTTTTACTCCAACTCCCATGTGGCTTTTTCTGTCCCATGATGTTTCCATATCACCTTTACAAGTAGTATCACTTTTCTATGCAAAACCTATTCTCTTCGGTCAACCACTTATATTTGTTTCTCCTCATACTAGACATCCTCTTGAATGGCAAGGTTTGTCTAGTCAAGAACATGAGAAGGGTCTTGCTTATACTTCTATAGCATCAAGACATGAAAAACATCGTGAATCAGCGATAACTATGGAAGCAAGGCCAAACAATAAGCAATTTTGCCAACACACTCTAGAATCTTGAACGGTCTAATAAATCGAGGAGATAACTTCCCATGTTTTCCAAAAAGCGTAACTCCTAGTCTTGGTCAAGCCTTGGGCCAATGAGGGTTGGCCAAAAGAAGGCTGGTAGGTTTCTAGGCTAGGGTAAAGGACAAAGAGTTAATCCCACATCGCCTGGGGAGAGAAAACTGGGCTGTTTATAAGAGTTCAGGAAACTCTAATAGTCTCAACATGTCCTAAGGGGTGAAGTCTAAGAGGGGTGAGGGACCTAAGGGAAAAAACCCTTGAGGGGTGAAGCCCAAGAAGGGTGAGGGACCTAAAGCAGACAATATTGTGACTGTTTGAACCCCGAGCTATTACAAATGGTATTAGAGTCAGTTCCCCTTGAGATGTTGTGGCTAGCCACATGGGAGCACCTGCTCGTGGTTATCATGAGGGGACACATGTTCCCTAAGGGGGGAAGATGTGAAGCCTTGGGCCTATGAGGGCTAGGGTAAAGGACAAAGAGTTAGTTCCACATCACCTAGGAAAAAGAAACTAGGTTGTTTATAATAGTTCAGGGAACTTTAACAATCTCAATGTGTCCCAAGGGGTGAAGACCAAGAGGGGTGAGGGACCTAAGGTAATAAAACCATGAGGGGGGAAGCCCAAGAGGGGCGAGGGACCTAAAGAGGACAATATTGTATCCGCTACGCACTTTGCCCACAAAACAATGTGTTTTTCCTAGGAAACCAGGGAAGAACAAAGCCGTGAGGGGTGTATGGGCACCCAAAAGTAGACAATATTGTGACTATTGGAACCCTGGGGTATTACAAATGGTATCAGAGCTAGTTCCCCTCATGTTATGGTGGCTAGCCTCACACGAGTGCTCAGTGGTTGAGGTCACATGGGGATGTGTGTTCCCTAAGGGGGGAAGATGTGAAGCCTTAGGCTAATGAGGGTGGGCCAAAAGAAGATTGGCAAGCTTTTGGGTTGGGATGAAAGATAGAGAGTTAATCCCACATTGCCTAGGGAAAGGAAACTAGGCTATTTATAAGAGTTTGGGGAACTCTAAAGGTCACAATGCATTTTTCCTAGAAAATCAAGGAAGAACAAAGTCGTGAGGGGTGTATGGGTGCCCCAAAGCGGTCAATATTGTAACCACTGAAACCCACATATACAAAAATCATGAATAGCCTATGCCCTAAGAAAATAGGCTATACTTTGAATAAGTGTATTACTAGGCTAGAAAACTAATATTAAGAAAATCCTAAAAGTGAGCCTTAAAAGATATAGTTTTCATGTTTTTAAAGATATTGAAGTTCTATTAACATGTGTATGTAAAAATCTAGATACTTTAATCCTAAGAATATTTTATTTCTAACATATTAAAATTTTAATTCCTAAGCTTAGGTTTAATTTCTAGTATTTTGTTTGATTTTCTATGAATTTAGCAATTTAGGTAACTAATTAGTTAATTAAATCATTTGGCTAGGTTAAAGTAATTAAAATAGATTTTTGATTAAAATTTGTTTATTAATAGAGTCTCTCTATATTGACCCCTACTTGCCGTGTTATGCTATAGTGTACTCATGCACTTGTAGTTATTTCTAAACACACATCACTAACCATTGTGAGCCCTAGACTCATGTTGTTATCTAATAGATTGATTAGTTGAACCTGGATCATTAAAGTCCAACCTGACCATTATTTAAACACTAACCCATGGTTCATGTTGATATGTTATCCACATAAATAGGTTCAGAACCAAGCCCTTATACCTATTTCTATATAAGCTATGTCCCTTAAACCATGGCTCCTATAATAGTTTTACAAGGCTCAACTCTAATTGGTACTCCACTCTCACTCCTCTCTTTCCCAAAATTTCATTCCATATACTTTATCTTAATTTGGCTAATTTTAAATCCTAATGCATCACTTCATAACTTTAGCTTTGTGTTTACTCCCTCCCTTGCCTTTTCAATAAAAAGTATATCATCTACAAATAATATGCGCCATGGATTCTCCTCATACAGATGTTTTGTTATCCAATCCATAACCAACATGAAAAGGTACAAACTTAATGTTAATCCTAGGTACAATCCTATAGTGATATGAAATTCACCAATCTCTCTGCTAGTGGTCCTAACATTTATTGCTGCTCCCTCATACATATCCTTAATTCTGTCTATATACCCCATGAAGTTCTGCATACAAGTATACATCCCACCACAAATGTGGTCATTTCCATATTGAAAATGACATAGAAGCTCTTCGATAATAGCATGTTTTTTTAACTTCTTAACATCCAAAGACAAAGAAATTGAATGTAACATACTGATGATTAAGCTTAGGATTTTTAGTACCTTTTAACGTGATTTTTATCTTACTTCCTACATTAAGAATGACAATGGAAAGACAGAGAGAAGCTAAAGGGCTTAGAGACAATAAAGAAGGTAGCTCAAAATTTGCATTTGAATTATCTCTGCCACTCACTTTTGCATCTTCTATGCCGATATCCAAGGATTTGATGAAATTATCATTGTTTAGGGAGGATTTTAGGGTTTTCCAATTGGGATTCAACTACTTGTTTGAGAGAGAGAGAGAGAGAGAGAGAGAGAGAGAGAGAGAGAGAGAGAGAGAGAGAGAGAGAGAGAGAGAGAGAGAGAGAGAGAGAGAGAGAGAGAGAGAGAGAGAGAGAGAGGGTTTAATAAGGGTTATGGTCCTTTTACCAATAGAACATGGCTTTTGTTTCTCCTTTTACTATTTCTACTGTTGTCATTTACATGTTGATATTAATAGATGAATAACATTTGCCATCTATAAATAATCCTAATATTATGTGCTAACCTTAACATAAAATAATAATGTTATTAACTAATAGTAAAATATAATAAATATAAACTACTATTTTACCCTCATATACACTTAAGTTTAAATATTATTGTAAGGGTATTTTAGTCTAATAATTAATATTTTTTCCATTCTCAATTATAGTATAAGTATCCAAATGCAAAATGAATACTATAGCAATAAGATTATGTTCGTTAAAATGAAAACCCATACCACACCCATGATTCTAATTGAATAGCCATAGCTAATTGTTCAATCTAGCTCCTATCAGTTTTGTGTTGTTGATATACCATTTAGACCTTATGAAAATACCTTGTACTACCTACGCCACCTAATATTAGTCATACCGATTGGTACTTGCATTTTCTTCCAATATTGGCTAGAAAAGTGTTTGTTATTTTTCCCCTAAATAAATCTCAAAATAGCTCCATCCCATTTGCTTAGCCAAGGTCATCTCATTGAAATAGGGCCATTTCCCCACTTTTTCTCATTGTTGGAACCATAAGGTCCAATAGAACAAAGGAGACAACCTAGGAACTCTTAAAATTTGTGATTAATAGAATATTTTTCATGCAAAATGATCAAGACACATCTTTTTCTAGGTATGATGTATCACTTTTGAAGACATTTCAAATATCTCTCTCCTATACAATTGGTACATGTTTCCAATGAAGAAGATGAAGTGGGTTTTTCTCAATCTTCTATTTTTTTAGGAAAAAAGTTTAGGAGTTCTAGTCATACAAAAATATGACTCAATTTTTTATTTTTTGTGACTTTGCGAATCTTTTAGAGAGATTTTCAAAGTACTTTGCCCTTACAACTATAATGCTCCTACTACAGCGAAGAAGATGGCCCAAATCTTGAAATGTTGTATTTTTTTACTAAACACAGCTGAAAGGAGTCAAAATCATGCAATAGGATCCTAAGTTAACTTTTTTGGAGGCACGAAATCTTTAGTTTGTTGGACATTTGATACTTTTAGTAGTTTTTTGCTCTATTTTAGACATCATAAACCATGGTAGCAAGTTCAGGATACTTGAAATCAACATTTTCTTCAAATATAAATGTAAATAAGATTATAAGAAATATTTTTTATTAGATAAGAGATTATTAATCAACCAAGATGTAATGATTGCCTTTCCACAATATAAGAAAGTCCAGCTTTGACTCTTGCAACCTTGGTTCATCCAAATAAAGATCCAATTATAATTTTTGCATAGCCAAAGAACATTCTTCACTTTCAAATGAATCAAATTCCTAATGCAAATGTAATTATATTATTCAACTTAATGTAAGAAAATTCACAATAAATTATAAAATCATAAATCACATATGAAAGTTATAAATATGATTACATTCATCACATCTAAAACCTCTTGACTATATGATAAGTTCTATCTATCATCAACATCAAGAGCACTATCTTTAGCCATAGAGGAAGATGGAGAAGGATTAGGAGAATTCTTAACTATATATTCATTGAAGAGAGAGAATAACTTCTCTTGGACTCAAGCAAACTATTATGAAACAATTTCTTATATGAGAATTCCACAAATGAGAGCTTATACTGAGGATCTAACACATGCAATTTTCATAATGGTGCTAAATTCATAATAATGCTTTGAAAACATGGCAAACATTTGAGTGGACATACTCTTCATAAAGTCATCATTACTTCTCATGTATTGTGTTAAACTCAAAATTACAAATGCCACATGAAAGTAGAGATTTGTTGTAGGATACTTGGATCCAAAAAAACATGCAGGTAGCATCATAAAAAATAGCTAAAAACTTCAAAAAAAATTTAACCTATTCCCATTCCTTGACAAAAGGATAATGCTTATAATTTGAGTCACTTAGTTTTAAGTGACCAAATGCACGTTGGTAATAAAGAGCACTTTCAAGCATCACATAGGTTGAATTCCATCTTGTAAGACAATCTTGTCTTAAGCCCTTTTATGTCTAAATTGACATGTGATTCACACACTATAAAAAATTTTGTTTTCCACCTTATGATGCTTTAACATACTTGATGCTCTTTTGAATTTTTTAAATGGCATCATCTATTTCATTCAAACCATCTTGCACAATCAAATTCAAAACATAACAACAATAACAAAGATGAAAGAACTCTCCACCACAAATAAGTGTGTTTCTGATGTTCAATTGATGCTTTAACATCTCAAAAGAAGAATCATTAGTAAAAGCAGTGTCTAAAGTGATTGAAAAAATCTTTTTCTCAAACCGCCATTCTCCCAATAATGAGTATACTTTTCCATTATGTAGAGGTGGTAAAAAACAAAAGTTTAATATCTTCTTGTGTAAGACCCACTCACAATCTAGAAAATAAGCCGTGAAGCATATATAACCATTAGTAATATACGAAGTACACAAATCAGATGTTAAACTTATCCTACTAGGGGCCAACTCTAACATCTCTTTTATCTTTCCTTTTTATCTTCTATACATTCTTAGTACATCTCCTTTTACTGTATTTTTACTAATCAAATGCAAATCTGTATGCAAATATTTTAGTACAACTCTAATTGCATCATACTCAATAAATTAAAAAGGTAAATCATGCACAGCAACTGCAGCTACTACTAACTCAAGAAAAACTTCAAGATCAAACTTTTCAGAATTTAGTGGCATACTTCCCTTACTTTGAGATAAAAGCAATTGCCCTAAATCACGAGAGCAACTTTGCTAAAAAATTCTTTAACTGACGTTTTAAATTACCTATAACAAATTTGTTGTGTCAAATATATACCACTGAGCACTTTTTACATTACACCTTTGCCTTCCATCTTCTGACACCAGAAGGTTTTCAAAAAAATTCCAAATTGAATACATTAGGAATCCAACGAGACCAAAATCACCCAAAACGGAGTTAAAATGAGCAAGATATGGCCCTTTGAAGTTCAGGGGCAAAACTGTAAATTTTACAAAAAAGACTTAACCTGAAAAACACAGGTGCCCGTTTTGATACAGGCACCCTTCATCTTCAACCTCCTAAAGGTTTCTGGAACGGCGGTGTTTCAAGAAGAAACCACCGCCATTCTGGAGGTTTCTCCACCGCCATTCAAAGGCGGTTAGAATCCCTCCAGAACCCTCTTTAAAAGCCCTATAAATAGAGCTCTTAGGTGCCTCTAATGGCAGCCCAAAACCTTGGAGAAAACCCATCGTGGAATAGTGACCAAGAGGGGAAAATGTGGAGAGAAAACCAGCCACGAAGCAGGTACGCTCAAAAACTCCCCAAACCCATCTCACCCATAGTCCTAGGCTCAGTTTCCCTAGGTTTTTGCATGAAAAACCATGGAGAATAGGCCTTCGAGAGAGCCACCAAGGACCCTGGGACGTCCCCAGGGCCTCACTGGTTTGACAGGGTCAAACCAGAGTGACCTAAGGATGACCCAGGTCTCTAACAGGCGGGATGATCCAATAGGAACGTCCCACGTCGACCTCCGTTTGAAAAACCAAATGGGCGCGTCCACTAGAACTTTGGAAAACTATAAAATCCCTGATCAAGGCCCAATAAAAGGAGGGCATGACCCTTAGAATAGGATGGTGGTGCGTGGCCACTAGAACTTTGGAAAACTGAGGATACCAAGGCCCAATTAGGACCTTAGGACACCCATAGGCATAGGGATGGACCCCTAATGCCTAAGTAATAAGACCCAACTACTCTAAACCCATAAAAGATAGGCTAAACTAACCTTGAGTCCCCAAACCATGTTCAGGAGCGTACGAGGACAAAAGGGTTAACGCAACCTAGCCAGGTAGGTGCTCTATCACTATTAGATTCTTTTAAAAGAGCTATTATTATTTTGGGAACATATGTTTTAATTATATGACTTGATTTGCATTACTTAATTCAGCATGCATGATAAATGATTTGTACATAGCCATGTTTTGGAAAGATTGCATATACATTATGCACATATATGTGTTGCAAACAATTGTATACATTACATGATTTAAGTACTTGCAAAGATTGCATGTCCTTGAGGGTTGCCAAAAGACGCTGGAGTGCCGAGGGCCAGGCAGTTGTGAGGGACCCAAAGAGGACAAGTTTTAACAAGAGGTTTTGACTTCTTTAATCTTATGTGATTTGGGCAAGTAAGCCCGTGGGTGCTATGCCGAGGGGTCTGGGTTGGCCACCCGGCCTCTACCACTAATAGGTGGATGGGTACCACACCCAAAAAGTGGCAAGTCCCTACGTCGACTGCATGTGGTACAGGGGACTACCACTGGTGTCACGGCACTAGGTCGACGTGTCATAGGCCCCGTGGAGGCTATGACCGAGTGTCCTCAGGTACCCGGGGACCACACGGCGAGGAGGTCGTGGGCATAGTGGACCCTATGGTTTGATGAGTTATGTGCATTTCATATAGCATGATATGAGGTTGGTCGACCATACCATATTAGAGGTCCATGAGTTGGACTCCATGAAGCATCTATTGCATATCATGATGTCATCATATATATATATATATATATGATACTTTCAATTTTGGATTATGTGATCTTTTAAGTCATGAGTATTTCAGTTTGATTATGGATTCTTATACTGATATTGAACACGAGTATTCAAACATACTCATATTTTAAATGAGCATATGATTTTAAAACATCTCATGTATTTATAAAACTAGTAGTGATAGGCTCCTACTGAGTATGTTATATACTCACCCAATCCTCAACATTTTTCAGATACAAAATAAATACTTAAGGGCAAGGAACGTTTGTACTAGGAGACACAGACTAAGTACAAGTAAGTAAACCCCTATCTTATCTTTCAGTGTTACTTGATTGTAGTTACTCTCTAATAGCTGGGGCTATGACTAACACTTTCTTGGGAACAATATTGATTTAAAACTTTGCCATGGCTAAATTATTGGAGAATGTGTTTTCACACTTGGGATTTTTATGAAAGGTTGTTTTCCAAATGAGAAAGATTTTCATGCATTTCATATTTATAAAACAAGAGATCTCGCCTTTTTATCAAAATTGCATCATATAAAAACCCAGGTCATGACAGAAATAGAGAGCTAAAGAAAGAACAAATAAGAAACACATACCTATGGTGCTGTAGTTGTGCTCATGGTGTAAGAATTGTTGAAGATATCTAGGGAAAAAAGGGCAAAAATTCATGAGCAACCATCGACAGTCTGAAAGATGAAAATAAATATTGTTTCTATTTCACAACTTTTTATACATTAAAGATCTTTTCAGTAAATAGTTTCCAACTTTCTAGTAGTTAATTTCCTCTTTCTCCTTAATAATACTTCCACTTGAAATTGTTAGTTGTAAGGGGTGAGTACGATAGTTGACATTGATAGTTTACTTAGTTAGGTTAAACCATCATGTAAAAAAAAATAAAAAAAAATCCACATCTGCTATGACAAACAAGTAACAGAAAGAGAATAGTTAATGGTGTTATGCATTGAGAAATGAAGTGATTGAAAGGGAAGCTCTAAATCTATCCCTCTCATCTCATGGTTCTCCTCTATTTTAATTTTTTTTTCTAGGGCTTCCAATTTCCAAAGTTCCAACTTCCATGCAAAGAGCCCCAGTTCTTTTTTTCTTTCTCCATCAGTCCTTCCTTCCTTCTTCTTCTCCACTTCCTCACTTTGGACTTTTGTATTGCATCCAATAATTGGATGTTAGCAAAAAAAGAACAAATAAAACATACGATAATATAGGACGGTTCAACAATAACTATCCTATATTTTCACTAAATATAGGATGGTTCACGATAACCATCCTTTATTAGCACTAAATATATGACGGTTCAATGATAATTGTCCTATTTTAATCATAAATATAAGATAGTTATACCATAACTGTCTTATATTTAGTGATCAGTATAGGATAGTTCTCAAAGAACCATCCTTATTTTCCTTTACAAATTTTTTTTCCCAACTACAACTTGTTATTTGTTAACATCACATGAGGTCTGGACTTCAAGCCACCTCACTAACAATTTTTAAGTAAAGAACACAAAATATAGGATAGTCATTTTAGAACTGTCCTATATTTGCTAATAAATATAGGACGATTCTCAAGGAACTGTCCTATATTTGTTTCCCTTACTCAAAAAGATGTCAATAAGGTGGCTTGAAGTCTAGACCTCACATTAAAAAGTTGTTGTTGGGACCGCTTAAATACATTTACCTTAGGTCGTCAAGTCGTATCAAATTAAATTTTTATTCATTGTAATAGTACTACATTCAATTGAAGTTTAGAAGAATTGCAACTATCCTATATTTGTTTTTCTTTGCATAAAAATTGTTAGGGAGGTGGTTTGAAATCCAAACCTTACCTTAACAAGTTGTAATAGGGACAGCTTAGCTTAGGTCATCAAGTCGTTCCAACTTAACTATTATTACATTAAGTAATACTAGGATCACACCATTAGTCTAAAGACTCTAAGCCAATTCTAAAAAGTTACATGATTCCCAACTTCAAAATCTAAAGTCTAAACATTTACTCACTTATTAACATAGATATTATATTTCTATATGCTTTAGCCTTTAGGCTTTAAGCAATAAGTTGCTTTCAATTTCACTATGCACTGTCATACTTGGTCTTTAGTTGCTAACAATTATCAATTATCAATTTTATGTCATATATATAATGTCTCCAAATCTTTAAGATGAATATAACAATTATCAATTTTGGATCATTAGCAATATGTTTGACTAGTTGACCTCATGCTTCTTCCATTCATTATACAAGATCATTTCTATATTTTTGTTAGCCTAAATTTCTTTGTTTGTTATCATACTTTATAACTTAAGGTTAAACTATTCTAATAAGACAAAACTTCAATGGTTAGCCAAATTCAATATGTCTATTTAATCATATCTCTAAACATGAACTAGATTGAGACTTCACCATGTATTGACATGTCTACTTTAGCAATATACTATATGTACATATAGCCAACTACAAATGGAATTCATTGCCATTCATAAATCTACTCTAAAGAACAACATGCAATGCTAATTTGCATTCATATTTCCATACCATTCATAATTTGTTATTGTAGAGAACATAGTAAAGAAATATTTAACTTAAATATAGGATAGTTTCTGAATAACCATCCTATATTTAGAAAATATACGATGGTTAATATAAAAATTTCCTCTATATTCTAAATAATATAAAATGGTTATGTACTAACCATCCTATATTTTTGATGATTATAAGTTAGTTCTCAAATAACCATCCTATATTCTAATTCTTTATGTGTTATGTATTACCATTGACATAGGACGGTTATTGTAGAACCATCCTTTATTATTATAAATATAGGACATTTCATAGATAACCATCCTATATTTTCCAATAAGTTAAAGACATTTATAGGATGGTTTCTTTAGAACCGTCCTGTATTATATCAATAACAATAGAGGACGGTTATATTAGAACCGTCCTATATTTTACCATTTTAAAAAATATATAGGACAAATATTTTATAATGGTCTTATATTTGTCATAAGCATAGGACAGTTATGTAATAACCGTCCTATATTTATTACATAATATAGGATGGTACTATATTTGTTTTCCTTTATAAGCTCCTCTCTTGCCTTTCACCCTACCCAAATTTTAGAAAACCCTCACTCAACTAGAGCAAAAACCTAGACCAGAAGAAAAAGAAGAAGAAGGAGAGAGAGGGAGAGAGAAACCATGCTACCTGATGCAAGGGGAGAGAGAGAGAGAGAGAGAGAGAGAGAGAGAGAGAGAGAGAGAGAGAGAGAGAGAGAGAGAGAGAGAGAGAGAGAGAGAGAGAGGGAGAAATCGACAGTGCAAACTTACTTGGCTGTGGTACCCCAAGCAACAAGAAGAAGAAGGAGAGAGATAGGGGAGAGAAGAATTGTTGAAGAACAAGAAGACAAAGAGAAGAAAAAGGATAAGAGGAAAATGGAAGGAGGTAACCTAACTGCACTTGGAATTTCTATGTTCCCATTATTTGTCCCTTTTTTTGTTATGTAATAGGCTTATTACAGTGCATCTCACAATATAGGGTTAACACTATTTTTCAATTATAGGTCTTTTAAACTAAATCCCTTTGATGTCTTTGCCTACATCTGCATGGAGTCTCTTGCATGATTACATCATCCAAATGGCTTGGCATGTTTATGAAAATAGAATAGTGCCTATTTGAAAATTAATGCTTACTTTTTTCTTATTAGCAAGAGTGTTTGTAGTTGGAAACTTGGAAGATGGTATGAACAGGCTTATTGTCACAGTGTCACATGACTCATGGAAACTTAATAAGAATAGTACCTTTCTCACATAGCTTACTAACGCCATTTTGAAATGTAACCTCTTTGATTTCAGACCTCAGTTCAGTTAGAATAGTACCTATCTGACATAGTTTTTAGATAACCCTAAGCTGGCAAGCTGGTTTTCACCTTTAGTTGTTTGTTGTTTGTTGTTTGTTTGAATTACCATTATTTTCACCTAATCTAATTGTAGTGTTTCCACTTGTGAAGGAAACATGGAACATGAAGAATATGAACAAGAACAACATGTAGAACAATTGAGCACATATACACCTATCAAGAGAAATGGAAAAGGGTAGACAATAATGGACCATATAAATAAGAGAACGTCAAAGGGAATAATAGAGATTGTACAATTCAATAGTAGAGACAAGCAGTAGGTGCTAATGCACATTCTTATGCTAGTTTCATATGCTGCACAATTAGAAGTATGGTGCCAATCTTAATGACTAATTGGAGACATGTATCACCAGCAGTCAAAGATGTAATATGGAAAATGGTCAATGTATGTAAATTCTTCCTACATATAACATAATATGTCCCTTATCTTATTTTTCTTTACATAGACTAATCTACTTCTTTTTTATTTCATAGTTTGCCTTTGCTGTCTCTAATGAGTGTAAGAAGCAGGTGTTATAGTGGGCTAGTGAACAATGGAGGATGGAAGAGTGAGCTTGCAAGGAAGTACATACTTCCAAATGCCAATGGTTCATGGAGGCTTAACATTGTCCCTAAGTTGTATTCCTACTTCATTAATCAGGAAGCATAGAATCAATTTGTAATGTTTAGGCTCTCACCTGATTTTGAGGTAATTATATCTAGCCCAACTTTTGATTCTTGTAATTATTAAAGTTGATTATATTATGATTACATTCCTTTGATGTGCAGGCAAAGTGTATAAAAGGACAAATGGTGTGTGCAACTAATCATATGCAGCACCACATTTCTAGGGTTAGCTATGCATGGTTAGAGGAAGAAGAAGTAAGTATATGTAACAATTTGTTTCTATCTAAATATAGTATATTCTTATTTCATTAACTCTGACTTAGTGTTTCTCTTAATAGCAAAAGAAGGTTGGGAATATAGAGCCCATCGACCTCTCTTTTCTCTAGAAAACGGCACTTTCGAAAGCTATAACTCCCAAACCTTCACCAACGAAACAACCGTAGTACTTGCATCACAAATTGTAAGTGATTTTATGTGCCTATATTTGTATCTCTTGAATTATATTAAATATAATATGGATTTGATCATGTTATGATAATTACATGTGTATGAAGAGTTGACCTAAAAAAGTGCAACTACAGGGACTTTAAGCACCACTACTATAAAGGGAAACATCCTATATAATACTATGGGCAACAAGGATGAGCACCCTACCCGAGTAAGGAGACAAGGCTATAGTGTGGTTCCTTCCAAGTTCTTTTGTAAAAAAAGGAATCTTATAGTAAAAGACTTAGAAGCATAGAAGGATAAAACCTTCAAGGAGATATATAGCAAGGTCAAGAATGATTTGTATAAGGACTTCTGTCATTGCAGAAGTTTGTGTCAAGATATTGTCCCTCAACCACCCCAATCTAACTATAGCTGCACTCCTCCATCCAAAAAAGAGGTGGCAGAACAAGTCTTTCAAGGTGCTTTCCCAACAAATGAGGTATGTATAGACATGTTTACTTTTGCAATATTTAATTATTTAGTAACCTTTTCATCATTAATCATTATATATATATATGTTATTTCTCAATTGCAGGTGGGTCAGTGTATGTTGAAGCTACATACATCTAAGAACAATGTCACTGTGGCAACACTGTAAGAGGTTCATTCCATGATTTTTGCCATTTTGCACTACAAGTTGATTCATCCATACACTAAGCGTGTGTGCGTTACTACCGCCATCCAACCAAATGCCTCCTACCATTTCTAATACAAGAGGATGATATTGAAACTGCTAGGATGCACTTGAATATCATGTGGCTTGGCCAGAGATATATATCAAACCAATGATATGCAAGGTATGTATATGGTGTCATGGTATCATTTTCATCTACATTTTTTAAGTCCTCTCCTAAATTGTTAATCAATTAATATTGTCTACAACATGTTGGGTCACTAAAAGCAGTATAAGGTGCCATTGAGGCTGAACTTCCCCGGCAGCAAATTCTAGTGTAGGCCCATGATAGCCTTCTCAAGTATTTATATATACTTGTATGATAAAATTTTATCTCTATGTCTCTCTTCTTAGATATATATATATATATATATATATAATGTATTCATTACTATTTTTGGAATGTTACATCTATAATGTAATGATCATGTAAAGGTTCCACCTAACATGCCTCCATTCTTGAGGGGACTGTACAGACTACTCAATGAAGATAAAGAAATCAGCCCTACAAGGATAGAGGGAGGTGCGGTTGCTAACAACATGGTTAAAGTTACACTCTTGAAGAAGGATCTCTTAACCATATGTAATATGGCTCAACTAGAATACATGCACATTGTCGTCTATATTAGGTATGTCGTGTAACCACTCTATTAAAAATTAAAGTGACGTTACTTTTTTTTTTAATAAGATGTGATAATTATTTGACATTAACCAAAATTATCAATGTAGGTCTTGGCGCAATAAATTGCAAAGATTAGAGGTCAACAAAGTTTACAAGTTCTTTGACCCTACTGTTGTCTTTGGATTGAAGGAGCATTTTCCCATGGAGAAACAAATTGAAGGTATCACACTAGGCTCTTGCATTGTGCTAAGGGGCAGGCCTTACTAGTTCTATAGAATCGCAAGTAAGTTATAACATATGCTATTAAGTTATTTCATTTCCTACATATGAATATCTATATCAATTTTGAAAGTTACAATTGAATTATTGTTTTTATAGGTCCCATTGGTGTTGCTAGCTTTGGACATGCATAGTGGGTATGCAATGTTTTTCGATTCTTATGGAGTGCACATTCGAGAACACTTAATGGAAATTATTAACAAGTAAGTCTTTATTATTTCATTCATTATAATAACTACACACTTGATAAGTGATAACTATCATATTATTTATAATCTAATGCTTTTCAATTATATGTGTGTAGTGCATGGCATAAATGGGTTGAGTTGGAAGGTATTGACCACCCAACAAAACTCAATTGGAAAAAGGTCAAGGTAAGGTTTACTAATTACTAGTTATTTACTATAATTTACAACCTAAACTTATTTCACATGATATTTGAACCTTTTCTGTTGTCTTTGGCGTATAGTAAACTAAAAAGAAAATTGATTGGGAGTGTAGGTATTATGTTCTCAAATACATGAGAACCCTCATTCACAATGGATTTACAGTCTCACAATTGAGAAATGTAAGACAATTACTAATCAATGTTACAATTTTATACATTTTCTTATTAAATCCAAGATTACATGTCTGAACTAATTTATTATATGTTTCTTGCAGGCAATTTTGGAAAGAAAGAGTTATTCTCAGTTGGATCTAGACAACATTAGAATGGAATGGATAGAACATATTATGAATTTTAATTTGTAGTTCACTGATGTCAATGAATGTATCAATCATGTATGTACCTTTTACTAAAATAAGTTCATTTCTAGGGATGTATTCCATTTTTCTTTTGATTGACATATGTGTCAATGTCTGCGCTTTCTTTGTTTCAATGATGGGAAGTTAGTGTCTTCAACCAGACATATGGCTATCTATGGAGAAGAGTGAATGTATTGGCATGCTTTCATTAGTTCAATTCAATGTGAAGTGTATGGAGAAGTTATGCAATGTTAGAAGTAAATGTGTACAATTATTGTAAATGTAGCCTACAAAAGTAAAGTGGATGTGTTATTTTGCCACATAGTGACTATTGAATTAATGCACTTTTTACTCAAATGAAATACAAAACATAAGTTCATTTCTATAGATGTAATTCATTTTCCTTTTAATTGAAGTATGTGTCAATGTGTGTGCTTTCTTTATTTCCATGATGGGAGGTTGGTGTGTTCAACTAGACATAGGGTTGTCTATGGAGAAGTGTGGAATTGTAAATGTATGGGTGTGCTTTTTTTAGTTCAAATGTTCAATTCAATGTGAAGTGTACTGTATGGGGAAGTTAAATCTGCAATGTTAGAACTTGAAAGCAAATGTGTACAATGATTGTAAATGTAGCCTACATAAGGAGTGAATGTGTTTATTTTTATGGATGTGTTCCATTTTTCTTTAGTTCAAATGTCCAATTCAATGTCAAGTGTATGGGGGAGTTAAATGTGCAAAGTTGGAAGTTGAAAGTGAATGTGTATATTGATTGTAAATGTAGCCTAGAGAATGGAGTGAGTGTGTTATTTTGGCAAATACTAATTATTGAATTCATGTACTTTGAAAAATATAATTGCAGGAAGAATGTACGTAACAAACAGAAACCAACAAAAAAAGTATAGAAACTGGTCAAGATTAGAAAGATGTACAATAAAGGACTGTTATTTAAAATCATCTTATATTAAAGATCATATAAGACGGTTTCTCAAAAACTGTCCTATATTTCCATAAGAATATGTGACAGTTCTCAATAACCATCTTATATTACTAAAGAATATAGGATGATTACTCAAAAATTGTCCTATATTATTGTAATATAGGATGGTTATTGAGAACCATCTTATATTATACATTACACTTTCTAAGTTTCTAAAAGGCTAATAGCTTAGTGGTTACCCATTAGTACCATGATGTTACTGCTATCTGTTGCTGTAGTCTTATAAGAATACATGACGGTTTTTCATAAGCATCCTATATTTTAAATAGTATAGGATTGTTACTAAATAACCTTTAATTTATGAAGTATATAATTAGACTTATCAGTTTACTAGTTAGTGTTTACCAACTTACAGTCAACATAGGACCGATTTTAAGAAACTGTCCTATATCAGTCTATATCAGTAAGAATAAAAGACAGTTTTTGGGTAACCGTCCTTTTTATTAAGACAGATTAATCAGGTTCTGTTTGCTACGTGACTCAGATGACTCAACACAACGGTTTAACAAGTCAGGAGTTAGACGTGTCAACATGACTGTTTAACAAGTCGTGAGTTAGACGGGTCAACATGATGTGTTAATAGGTCATGTGTCATACTGGTCAACACGAAGGGTTAGCAGGTCTAATGTCAAATGGGTCAACACGATGGGTCCTCATGGCTGACACAAACACAATATGATTTTGGGCAATGTCATTTTCAGGTTGACCCAATAAATGATACAAACATGATGGGACTCAACCCTAACCAACTAAATCTGTGTCGAGTTTGAGTCATATTATCACGTCATGTCGTATTTTGCCTCCCCTAATAGGCACTTGAAGAGAAAGCTCTTTGTGGCAACGACACAAGTAGTATACCAATACCGATAAAGTCAAAGCAGTAGCCTCAGGAATAATAGAAATATCATATGAGAATACCAAACTAGTGGGCTCAAAGTCATTGATCTGGGCAAAAGTATGACTACATAATTGAATGCGCTGTTCGAGTATTATGTTAAGAGATTTTTCTTTGGAAAAGATCAAAAGAGCCTTTTCGGTATTGACACTAAACTAATCACAAGATTTGGGACTAGATGGGATTTGCATTCAACTTGAACACCTCCGTATCTATTATGTTGTACAATAGCTTTCGGGAAATGATATGGGCGTTCAACTAGTTTGTCAATGACACTGCTAACTCTGTTGGATGCAATTTGGTAAAATGACGTCTGCTATATGGAGAACCCACATTCGCATGAAGGGCCCTACCTTTTGGCCTGATCGTCTGACTTAGGATGTCTATTAGTCCGAAATCTCGAAGATTCAACGAGTCTACCATAGAAAAATGTCATTTAATTACAGAAAACTTGCTGATGAGAAATTAGTATAAACATCCGTGCACATCCAAGGACCCATACAGCATTTTTAATGCTAGGATCGTCCTTTAGGAATGCTAAGCAGCTTCTAGAAAACAATGTGACAGTGCAAATAGAAAAGTGAACTTTAAGCAAAAAAAGAAATAAAGTGGACTTATGTGGACTTAGATATGGTTAAATATGCTAATGTGGATACCTCCTAATCTTTTTGTACAACTATTGTATGACATGATCTCGTTGAATTCCTTACCAATTTCAATCGGAGGGTGTGGTTCCACCTGTTATCATAGCTAGATCGAGGAAAATATCCCATCCTCTTTATGTAACATTCCCATGCAATGATCTTCATCTTATTATAAAAAAATGACAGGGTATTCATCTTATTATCAAAAAATGACAGGAATGGTGTATGTTTTGGGAAATTATTTTATTTGTTTTTATTTCACAGTAGAAAATCAGCTTTTATTGAATTTTTTCTATTTTATAGTAGGAAAGCAGTTTTATGCTGTTTTACGATCTCGTAATGAAGCGGCGGACTACCTAGCCAAGGAATGGATTGATTTGAGCTCTAAGGGAGTTAGAAGAGGATTGTCATTTTAATCCTTTTACTTTACCATTTTTATGGTTGTATACTGATCACCTCATTCATATGTACGGCCACGGAGAGGGTTTTTCTCACCCTATCAATTAAATTTACCTTTTCTCAAAAACCATTTTTCTACGGTGAAATAGAAAAAATTCAACGATAGCAAATAAAGCAAGTTTCCCAAGCACATACAATTGCACAAAAATAGTGAGCCTGCTCTTATGGATGAACGATATCATCTATGGAAGACTGCTAAACCGACTACAATATGAGGTGTTATGGAGCGCACCTTTGTAAGATCCAACTCATTCATTTTATTGCTTTAGCTTTAGATGTCTAATAGACAAAAAAAGCATATGGTTTATATAATTCTAGCAAAACCACTTGTTTTCCATCTATAAGACATGCAAAGCCTGACCAATGAACGAGTGGGGTTCTGTTTTTAACCATCCGTTTAGCCATAATTCAGAGGCTTTGGATTGTTGGTAAGTCTAATTTACATCGCTGAAAGAGTGGGGCCTTGCTGTACTTTGGTATGCAGGTATACTTTCCGAACTAAAACTATATGCATCCATCACATAAATGCACTAGGAACAATACAGCCTCTAATAAAGCAAAACAAAGCAGAAAATATAATGGCATGTTCGTAATTCTCTTGGAAGGAGGGGATGAGCTCTTTCATAACCTGTGATGTCAGGAATAGTTGCAATCAAACAGCTAAGGTTGATAGGAAGATGAACTCCACCCATTACAGATAATCCTCATTGCTTTTTTTTATTTTTATTTTGAAGCGACAGGGGATAAAATTCAACTCGTTATCGGCACAACATTAGGAGCTTGTTTTATCCAAAATAATAATAAGAATAAGAATTAGAATTAGAATTAGGAAGTTGTTTTATCCTCTTTTGTGTAAGTTTTTTTTTTTTCATTTATATATATTACAAAATCAAGTTTATAAATTGTGAGAAAGAAAATTAAGAAATCAAACGCTTTGGGCCAATGATTCAAATATCCAGTCCTTGGGCCAATGAACCATCTCTTAGGTAGGCGATGACTCAAAAGTTCCATGCATATGGCAATTTCAACCTATTTCTTTTAGGCCGGAAATCTCAACTCTTTGATTGCTTAAGATGTAACTTTATTCCATTTATCCGGCCAAGTGAGCCTCTCTTTCTTTCGTGGAATTCTTTTTTGCTGTCTCTGTCTGATCATGGCCATGGTTGATCACATGCGTGCAAGAAGTCAGTGCAATAACTATTTGCAAACTTTTGGCTCAAAAAGAGGTTTCATTTAGTCCCAAAGTTTTTAAATCTTTCCTCACCACTTCTATCCACGTTCTTTTGGGCCTTTCCCTTGCCCTTTTAGAACCTTCAACTTGTATTGCCTCACTCCTTCTAACTGGTGCCATTTGTGGCCTCCTTTGAACATGTCCAAACCATCTAAGTCTAATCTCTCTCATCTTATTACTTATTGGCGCTATCCCTAAATTTCCTCTAATATTTTCATTTCTAATTCTATCCTTTCTTGTCTTACCACTCATCCATCTTAACATCCTTATTTCTACGACACTCAGCCTATGAGTATGATGTTCCTTAACTGCCCAACACTCTGATCCACAGAGCATGGCCGGCCTAATAGCCATCCTATAGAATTTTTCCTTTAGTTTGAGTGGCACCCGCCGATCACATAAAACACCCAATGCACATCTCCATTTGTTCCAACCCGCTTGGATTCTCTGGGTAACCTCCCTCTCAATCTCTCCACTCTCATGGATCAATGATCCTAAGTATTGGAAGTGGTCTCTCATGGGGACCTCTTGGTTATCAATCTTGACTGGTGCTCCACTCCTACTCTCCTTACTAAAATTACATTCCATATATTCTGTCTTAGTTCGGCTAATTTTAAATCCTTCCGATTCTAATGCTTCTCTCTATAACTCTAGTTCTATGTTTACACCCTCCCTTGTCTCATCAAGCAGGACTATATCGTTTGCAAATAGCATGCACCAGGGAATCTCCTCATGCAGATGTTTTGTTAACTCATCCATAACTAATGTGAAAAGGTATAGACTCAATGCCGATCCTTGGTGCAATCCGACAAAGCGGTGACAGAAAATCACTACCACGCCACTAGTGGTCTTAACATTTGTTACTGCACCCTCATACATATCTTTAATTATATCTATATACCCCTGAGAAACCCCTTTAACACCCAACACCCTCCATATTAACTCTCTAGGGACTCTATCATAAGCTTTCTCTCAGTCAATAAAGACCATGTGTAGGTCTTTTCTCCTCTCTCTATATTTCTCTACTAATTGTCTTAGTAAGAAAATAGCTTCCATGGTAGACCTCCCAAGCATGAAACCAAACTGATTCTCCGATACACTTGTTTCATATCGTAGCCTCTTCTCAATCACTCTTTCAAAAAGTTTCATGGTGTGGCTCATAAGTTTGATCCCTCGATAATTAGTGCAGCTCTGAATGTCTCATTTATTCTTATAGATTGGTACAATAGAGCTTTTCCTCCACTCATCAGGCATTTTCTTTGATTTTATAATCTTATTAAACAACTTAGTCAACCAAACTACCCCACTATCTCCCATATGCTTCCAAACCTCTATTGGTATACTATCAGGCCCCATGGCCTTTCCTGATTTCATCTTTCTCAAGGCCTCTTTTACTTCAAGCATTCTAATCCTACATTCATATCTATAATATCCAGTGTTATTTAGATTCATAGTATTTTCAATCCCTATATTCTCAGGGCCATTGTCATTTAACAATTTTTGAAAGTATATTTCCCACCTTTATTTGATCTCATCATCTTTGACTAATACCCTTTGATCATCGCTTCTAATGCATCTAACATGCTCTAAGCCCTTACCCTTCTGTTCTCTTACTTTTGCAAGTTTAAACACATCTTTCTCACCTTCTCTTATTCCTAGTCTATTATAGAGCTCATCATATGCTTTAAGTTTTGCCTCACTTACTATTCTCTTAGCAACGTTTTTAGCATTCTTATATTGTTCATAGTTTTCATTATTTCTAATCTTCTGCTATGCTTTAAAATGCATTCATTTTTCTTTAATAGCTTTTTGCACTGTTTCATTCCACCACCATGTTTCCTTTGTTGATAGCCTTTTACCTTTAGATACTCCTAAGACATCTTTTGCCACTTTCTTAATGGACTCAGCCATATTAGTCCACATGGTATTTACTTCTATTTCATAGTTCCAATTTCCTTCTACCATCAACTTATTTTTTAATGAGGTTATTTTCTCTCCTTTTAAGTTCCACCACTTAGTTTTTGGATGTGTATTAAGTTCAGTTCTTTTACTCCATCTTTTAATATGAATATCCATGACCATTAACCTATGTTGTGAGGTTAAACTCTCACTGGGGATCACCTTACAATCCTTACATATAGGTCGTTCATTATTCCTAAGTAGAAAAAAGTCTATTTGGCTTTTATGAAGTCCACTTTTAAAGGTTATTAAGTGTTCATCCCTCTTCTTAAAGAGTGTATTTGCAATGGATAGGTTATATGACAAAGCAAAATCGAGGATATTCTCCCCCATCTCGTTTCGTTCACCTATACCATACCCTCTGTGTATTCTATCATATCCTTCCTTATCTTTTCCTACATGGCCATTTAAGTCTGCTCCTATAAATATCCCCTTAGTGTTGGGAATTTCTTGCATGACTCCCTCCGTATCTTCCCAAAACTATCTCTTAATTATATCTTGTAACCCTACTTGTGGTGCATATGCACTTATAATATTTATAATCTGCTCTCCTATAATCATTTTTATTATTATAATTCTATCACTGATTCTTTTAACGTCCACAACTTTATCCCTTAATTCCTTATCCACTATTATTCTAACGCCATTTCTATTATTTTCCTTTCCTACGTACCATAATTTATACCCATCTATTTCTCTAGCTTTTAAATTTCCTTTCCACTTGGTTTCTTGGATACAAGCGATGTTGACTCTCCTACATTTCATTGTGTCTACTAACTCCAAACTCTTACCTGTCAGTGTCCCTATATTCTATGTAGCGATGCGAATCTTATGTTTTGGAGATACCCTATTTACTATCGCCTTTCTCGACCTCCATGGTATGAACCCATGTCCACTTTTCACTACACCTGGGTTCTGATGCAGCGCGTCGCTTCCGAGGGGACGCTCTAACAGCCCTTGCCCATTTTTCACTACACCCGGGATCTGATGTAGCGCGTCGCTTTTGGGAGAACGTCCTAGCAACCCTTGCCTATTTTTCACCGCATCTGAGATCCGATGCAGCGCGTCGCTTATGGGGAACGCCCTAGCTTGAGCGAATTTCAGTTTTCGATTCATGTCATGTTGGGGTTGCCATAGTTTTTAAAAGCTGAAGATGATTTTCATTAAAATCATTAAAATCATCTTCAGCTTCACCCTTGTCGGCTGGCTACCTGACGCAAGGGTGGCCATATTTTAAGAAGCTGAAGATGATTTTCATTTCTTCCTCACAAACTAATATACAAATGCACATTTATTTGTAAGAAAGAAATAATAGAATCATCTTCAACTTCCCCCTTGTCGGCTGGCTATCTGACACAAGGGTTGCCATCTTTTAAGAAGTTGGAGATGATTTTCATTTCTTCCTCACAAACTAATATACAAATGCATATTCATTTGTAAGAAAGAAATAATAGAATCATCTTCAACTTCCCCCTTGCCAGCTAGCACCTGACGCAAGACCTTCCTCCTTTTTTATCCGGGCTTGGGACCGGCATTGGCGGAGTTCCGCCACAACTTGGCATCTCTCTTGTAATACGCTTGGTCTCATGTTTCAGAGATCGTGCAAGTAGATTGGCTTTGTAATTTTTCACTTATAAAAAAAATATTTAAAAGACCAATAATACAAAAAGAGAGCATAATAATGTAATAGCGTAGGAGGCTTGACTTTGTCCAAGTGATTTGAAATGGAAACACCAGTGGCCATCTCTCTCCATCAGAGGAAACATGACTAGAACACGCAAAGAATTTCCGGAGAAACATGATTATGTGACATGCCTTAACTAAAGATATCAGGCATGGCAGGGCGTACACAATATCTCCCTCAGATGTGTTTGCTGTTGCACTGTCCCCCTGATTTGGTGCAAGCGGTTCCACCTGCACTAAAATGGAAAATCTCCATATAGCTTTCCTCATGCAACTTTACTAGGTTATCACCATTGCAAGATTCGATACCCATACAGAGAGGATTAGCTTAGATCCATACGGATGTCCTGGAACACTGAGAATAAACAATGAGAATGTGATGCTTATAGGCACCCATCCTGAGCCAATTGCGCAAGTGTTCGACAAAGGAGTGTGCCATTATCAGTTCTAGGTACTGATGATATCATTTCCAAACAATGAGATGCGATCTTGTTAGGCTTGTGATGCCCACTTTCTCAATAGAGTCACTTGCTCTTCCACTTGCCTTCTATTAATGGACTGTTAAATGCCGCATAATGTTAATGTGTCCGAGAAAGTGAGCATCACTATCACAACAATGTGACGTAACGGTGCTCATCCACACATCTTTTCAATAATCTCACTTTTTCCTGTAAACGCGCACAGGAATACGAGTCATTCACAGACTTCCTTTACTTGGGTAAAATTTGGGTGTTGTACAACATATTGTTGCGAGGAATTCTAAAGAAAAGGATAGCCTTAGTGCACCCACGTATGCCAGGTCAGTCAATAGTTTGTTGTCTTATCTTATGTTTTGAAAGAAGTTGTTTCCATGTCTTAAATTTGTGACCTCAAGATCACGCAACGACAACTCTATCGTTGCGCCAAATTTCCCCTTCATGTGAAAACTTATACATAATGGTATTAAATCTAGAATATAAAAAATTAGAGACTTTTCATGAAAATTAGCGGTGCTGCATTGGAGCAGAACTAACTATTTGATATACCCTAAAAGGTGGAGAAAATCTAAGTGCTGACTCAGGTAGGTCGTTGCCTAGAAATATCCTCCGGTGGATGATCCATGTCTTTGTTAGCCGTAAACGACCCGGAACAACTAAAGTTGGGTCTATCTGACCATTCAAAAGAAGAAAAAAATGTTGGGCCTCTCTGATGGAGAACATTCTTCGAGTACAGCCTATCTAAACTGTGGCCCATAAGATGATGGTGCAGATCACCAAAATCTGTAACTTGAAAATTTTAGCCGATGTACGAAAACTCTCTTTCACCAATGTCATTTTTCGCTTTATAGTCTCTACAATTCTCAATTGAATTAATGATACGCACATGGGATAAATTGTTATGCGCATTAGGATCACAAACAAACACAAAGAATAGAACACAGAGAAATTTTACATGGTTCGGCTATGTATAGCCTACATCCATGAGAGGAGGGGGAACACCTTCACTATGAGAGAGAGATTACAACCTGTTTGCTCGATGCCTTTTGGCTCTGCCTTTAGTCCTATTTATAGAGGCTAGAGGCGGTCTAGAAATTTCCTGGTAGATTCCTAATAGGTTTCTAATTTTATTTTTCCTCTTCCTTTTATGATTAGGACTCCTAATCAGATTAGGAATACATCTAACCAAATTTTCTTATTTTGCAGGATTCTTCTGGGGTAATAATGGGGATGGACATCATCATAAATGTCAAGGTGAAGGTGAAGAGTGTCCTTACCTGAGCAACCTACTGACGCCATTTCCGGAGAAATAATTGCAATTTCTTTGTTCCTTTGCCTCTCCTTGCAACACACATTCAGGTTGTGGAACATTTGCTATGCATTTAGACAATGTAAAGGTGTTTTCTGCTGATTCAGAGCTAAAAACCATAAAATAAAAGAAGCAGGAACCTCAAGAATGCTTGAGCTCAACCTGGCTCTCCATAATTATTAATCGCTTCCCTCGTGGATTTTTCGAAAGCTCTAGAGGAATTAGGCAAGAAAGCCCCCTCTCCCTCTCCCCCTACCTATTCCTCCTAATTATAAAAGTATTCAATCAAGTGATCTCGAAAGCAAGTTCACAAGCGTTATATATGGGATTTAGTGTGCCAACTCTCACCTGAAGCATACTCATTTAAAATATGCTGATTTCTCATAGCTGCCGATACCAGTGATCAAAGCTCTAATAAAGGGCACTTCTCCAGTGCCATGAACTTGCTACAGGACAGAAGACTAATCTACCCGTCTCAATATTTGGTGTCAATCTAGCCAAGGCGTTTGAACTCAATCTACCCACTAGAGTGATGAGACAGTGCTTGGAAGGTTTCAAACAGAAGCTTGCAGCTTGGAAAGAGCTTGTCTATCATCCAGGGGCAGACTCACGCTTATTAAATGGTTATTTCACAGCCTTCAGATCTTCTACATGTTGTTACTCCAATGCCTTGCTATCGTCCTACGAAAGATGGACCAAATTCAAACAAATTTTCTTTAGAAAGATAGAGAGAACAAAGACATACCACTTGGTTACCAGGTATATGGTTTGTAACCAAAATGAGGTGGGCTTGGTATCAAAAGATTAAAAGAATTGAATTTTTTTATGCAAGTGGCTCAGGAGGTTCTCTTACGAAGAAGAAGGCATTTGGTACTTCATTATAAAAGAAAGATAACAGCCTGCAAACCCCTGGCAGGTTGAGCCACAAGAATGCGCTGAAGGCTCTCTTATATGAAGGCATATCACTAAAATCTCAATTTCTTTAAAGCACATATCAAGCTTAAGTTATACTCGGGTGAAATTTTGAGATTTGGGCACCATTTGGCTAGGCGAGAACACTTTGCTTATTGAATATCCAAGAATTCATAGAGCTGCTGCCGATGATTCATCAGATATTTGTGAATGACTTCTACACATTGGAAGAGGGCATTTCTAAATGGATAATCAATCTTAGAAACCTTTCAGGGGACTGGAAGATCAGCAACCTGCCTCCTTGCTTAACAGACTCAATAAAATCTTCATTGCTATCAGAACAAACGATAATAATAAATTGGACTCCAGGTTCAAATGGAAGATTAACTATGAAATCAGCTTACTCCTCCCTTATCCTTTGAGGAGAAGACTGTAAACCTGCTAGACTCATTTGGAGCCCTGCTGTCCCTCCAAGAGTCAAATTCTTCTCATGGACAATGGCCCTCTACAAAATCCCAATTTTTGACAAACTCCAATCAAGGAACAAGTATGCAGCTTCATGGTGCCACCTGTGCAGTGGAAGCAATGAATCTATTGATCATATCGTGCTGTTATGCCCCATGCCTATCAGGTACGGATACATATATTTCAGAAATTTAACACGACCTGGTCTCTTCCTCGTTCCATGTGCTTGTGAATCTGTTGGTCCCTTGAAATGGAATCATTCCCCATTGTTCTTTCTAGGGTGGTTCAGTAAGAATAGTAATGGCCAAATTAAATTTGGATACAGGAAACCATGAGTTGTTCCATGCAAGGGGCAGCCCTTTACATTCATTGGAATCTTTGTTTTTCAGCAGCTTTTGGAACCGCTAGCTGGAAAGAAACTCAAGATACTTCATAGACAAAAACAAGCCCCAGCCAATACCAAATGAATTGGTCATAAGAAGTGCAGCTTACTTCTCTTCATATTCAGTTAAGCTAGGAGAACATAATTCAAGATGCAAGAATAAGTGTAAGCCAAAATTAGCACCTCTACCAATCAATTGTTTCAAGCTTCACTATGATGGAGTCTGCTACCTTAATCCTGCCCAAGTGGTGTGGGAGGCTCTCTCTCAGATCATGATGGGACCACTATATTTGATTAAGTCCGACATAAGGCATAATCGATTCCTTGGGAGCTGAGATTCTAGCTCTTGCATTGGTGTCAATTTGTGGTTGAAGTTCATGCATATCCCTTTGATCATTGACGGAGACTCGTTAACTACAGTAAGATGGATGAGGAACCATCAGTTTAAGCCTTGGAGGATAGGGAATCTTATGAATAGCATTGATAAAGCTCTGGAAGAAGCAGATGTTTCATTTGTGCCATCCATAGATCTGCTGCAAACACTCACGCTGATAATCTCGCAAAAGATGACTGGTACTTATATGACCAAGTGGTTAATGGCTGATCTCTCGTTCTGATCATCTATCAGTTGGTTCGCAGGTAGCTTGCTGATCGGTTACGTGTCTCCTGGTGGTTTTGATCTTTTCATAGGAGTGTCTGCTAGCTTTCTTCTGCTTTAGTTTTGCGGGAATTGCATCGCTTCGACTCCCTTTTGTGCTAAGATTCTCTCGATCTTAACGACTTTAATGGAGGGAGATGGAGAGGCCTATTCTCCTCCTATCAATACAATACCTTCTAGTCACAAGAAAGAAAAGAAAAGGAAAAAGAAAAAGAAAAAGAACCCTGCAATAAAAAATAGAAGATCATCACTAATCTCTGCCGTTAACAAGGAAAGTGGCCACTAAAATAAAATACAATAAAAAAGAAGAGAGATTAATAAATGGGTAACCTTGATCATCCTAGTAATATTAACAACTAACACAATCTCCTTGATCATCACAAGGAGAAAAATGAACATCTGTGAACATGTCGATCTCCACCAACAATATACAGCTCCCACATAACTAGCAAGTACACCCTTTTCTAGTTCCTAGGAATCCAAAAATGGATTTCTTTGTATAACTAAGCTAAGGAATTTAGGCCCTTCAACCACTCACGATTCCACTCTAAATAGATGCGAGTTTAGATCAATCGCAATCACTCACGCAAAAGGGCATGGAGAACCCTATGCACTAGGTAACAAAGTATTAGCCCCGAGAATTATGCTCTATGAAGTTTAATTATTATGTATCTGATAATGTTTATTACCTAATAAAACACAAAGACAAAGAACAAGCTTAACACTTGCAAGGGTAGATTAATGCATGGGTTTTAGTTGTTAGAGGTTGGGTACAGGATCAACTGTTCATGAGAGGATGTAGCCAGCAGTTTCTCACAAGGCCTAATTTTACTACACCCAACAAGCCTGTGACACAGTTGCCATAGTCCCCAAAAGGGTTCTTGCCCAGCCCACTATGAAAAGCCCAAGTCCAAGTTTTGAAAAGGGCATCTCTAGAAGTCCTTTAGAATATTCCTTATTCAAGAGGATGGTGGAAGAGTCTAGAACAATGTAGACTAATCCAAAACTGTTGGATAAACAACACTTGTACAAAATCTAAACCATTGCTTGTACCTCCCCAAGCCTATAAAAGGGGGAGAGTTCTCATTTTTAACATAGAGTGGAAACTATTAGAGTTGTACTACAAGTTCTCTTCAAGATAGTCCATTTGATTTCTCTTGAGTTCTCACATTGCTTCTAAGGGTGAGTGAGTGTAGCCCTAGCAAGTGAGGGTGGAAAGGCTGACTTGTGTTCTATTGAGGAATTGTGCACAAATGCCACACGAGTTTAGCAAAGGTGAAATTGCGACCCCATGACAGTTGGTATCAGAGCAAGTTGGTACCAAATGTTGGTATCAAATTGATGGTTTGAGTTGGGAACTACTTGTGGAGATTCTGTAAACCTTACCATAGCATCATGGCAAGTGAGTCTGGAGTGAGCAATGTCCCTGTGGAAGCCCATCATAGGTCAAGGATGGAGAAGTCCAAAGATCCATCAAAAGAATTAGCTTTGGATGCTCGCCTCGCTACGTTGGAAGAAAGATTTGGTAAGTTCTTTCTGATTACTTGAACAAATCTAGTGCCTATGTGGATGCTTTACATAGTCTTCAAGATGACATGCGAAGCACCTTCAAATTGGTCAAGACTATGAATTCCAAGACCACAGAAAAGGTGAAAAACATGTAAGATTGCCTTAAGAATATAGAGGGAGAAGTGGCCGGCTTACATGATGAAGTAGCTAAGCTAGAAGATATTAAGATTCGATTGGCTTTAATAGAAAAGGTTGTGGTTAGTGGAGGAGGGATTGGACCAAAGGAGTTTACTCTTAAGGTCAAGATCCCAGAACTAACTTGTTACAAAGGAACCCGTAATGCTAAGGATCTAGAAAATTTCCTATGGAAAATGGAACAATATTTTAAAGCTGCTAAGATTTCAGAAGAGTCCTTAAAGATGGACACTGTCACCATGTATCTTACCAATGATGTGATGCTATAGTGGAGAGGGAGGTACAATGACGTGATGGAAGGTCATTGTGCAATAACCACCTGAGAAGATTTTAAGAAAGAAATCAAGACCCAATTCTTTCCAAAAAATGTGGAGTACATGGCCTGGAAGAATCTAAAGGGCTAAAGCATATGGGATCAATTCAAGAATACGTGAACCAATTCACGGCGTTGCTTCTAAACATCTCGGAGATGGCGGAGAAGGACAAGCTATTCTTCTTCATGGATGGATTGTAACCTTAGGCGGAGTAAGAGTTATAAAGGAGAGGAGTATAAGACTTAGCTACTGCACTCTCGAACGCAAAAAAATTGGTGGAGTTCAACAAGAAGGAAGAAGGCACGAGTAAGGATAGAAAAGGCAAAGTCAATCAAGGCAAAGGCAGAGAAGACAAATTTAAAAGCCATAAGGAGGAAAACAAGGAAACCAGTTATGACCCTAAAGCCAAAGGTAAGTTTGCCCCTCGCCGCTCTGGTTGCTTTATATGTGATGGGGACCATAGGGAATTTGAATGCCCAAAGAAGAAGGCCCTCAATGCATTATTGGTTGATAACAAGACCCCTCAAGAGGAGCCTATGATGAGGGTACTTAGACTCCTCAATGTCATAAAGAAACAGAATTTCGTGGCTAAACCTGCTGCACAGATAGTAAAAGAATTGATGTTTGTAGAAGTGTGCCTCAATAGAAAAGGGACACAAGCCATGATTGATATTGGAGCCACTCACAACTTCATCTCAGGAGAAGAAGCTAGAAGGCTAAATCTCAAGTTTGAGAGAGATACAAGTAGGATGAAGGTAGTAAACTCTAAAGCAAAACCAGTGCTTGGAGTTGCCAAAGGCCTACCAATTAAAGTTGGAGAGCAGGAAGGTATTGTCAATTTGACTACGGTACTTATGGATGACTTTAAGGTCATCCTTGGAATGGACTTCCTTAGTTCAGCAAAGGCCATTCTAATTCCATACCTTGGGGTACTAAGCTTCTTTGATGAGAAGGCACCATGCGTGATCCTAGTGTTGAAGGATAGCAAGAAACAAGGGAAACTCCTATTAGCTATGCAGTTAATAAAAAGTCTAAAGAAAGGAGAAGAGACGTTCTTGACCACTTTAACCAAAGAAAGAAATGAAGGCGATATGCATCAGCTGCAAGAGGTTGAGGAGGTCCTTAACGAGTTTAAGGATGTGATGCCACCTAAGCTACTTAAGAGATTACCACCAAAGAGGGAAGTTGACCACCAAATTGAGTTGGAGCTTGGAGCAAAACCTCCAGCATTGGCTCCTTATAGGATGTCACCATCGGAATTGGAGGAGTTATAAAGACAACTAAGGGAGTTATTGGATGCTGGTTTCATTTGATCATCAAAAGCCCCTTATGAAGCCTCGATACTATTCCAAAAGAAGCATGATGGAAGTCTCAGGATGTGCATCGACTATAGAGCACTCAACAAGGTAACTATAAAAAACAAGTATCCAATTCCCCTTATTGCTGACTTGTTTGATAGGATGACGAAGGCAAGGTACTTCAACAAACTCAACTTGAGATCGGTATACTACCAAGTGCGTATTGCTGAGGGAGATGAACCTAAGACCACTTGTGTAATATCCCCAAATTTTAAATCATAAATTAGTAATAGAATAACTAAATTAAGTTAAAAAAATTATACATAGAATTTGGTTCTAAAAACCCAAAACTAGAAAGTACGTGCAGATAGAATTCCAACGACATAAAGAACGTAGAAAACGGAGCTCAAACGGAGAAGTTATGAGCCGTTGAAGTTAGAAGGGCAATTTAGTAATTTGGAGAAGCAAAAATACAGGGGGCTATTTTTTATCACGGCACCTCGTTCTACCCTCCCCTATCAGATCTAACTCCTTCACCGAAAAAATCGTCAGAGCGTAGCGTACAAAGGGAAAAGTTCCCTTCATCCTCCCTAGCCCGATCTCTCTCCCTTAGACTTCTTCTCTCATCATCTTCTCTATTACGTTCCTTCCCTCTAACCCTAACCTCTGCCAATCGTATTTTTTTGACAACTAGAGCTCCGACAGAGTCAACGACCGCCCAGCTAATCTAGGTAAGTCTCCACCCTCTTTTCCCTTTCCATGTATAGCATATACATGGTGTTGCATGCATTGAAATCGGGAAAACGACAAACCTTCGTCGTTTTCCTAGGGACTTGATACATGTTACTGTAGTCGAAGAATTTAGTCGATAAAATAGTGTAGAAACCATGATTCGCACATCCATCTAGTGCATAAGGGAACCAAGGACAAACCCTTTAAAAAATTAGGAAAATCTAATGGTTGACGACGCTGAAAATCACGAAGAACAGTACTTAGGAGAATTTTAGGAACATGAGAAAAATAGAGTAAAAATCTTAGTTTTTGTCAAAATCAATCAAAAGGAGTGTCAAAAATGGAAAGTACATGAAATTATGAGCAAAAGGGTGTAAAAATCACTAAATTTGGATACATGTGGGGTCATCGGCGATGACCGGACGCTGGTCGTCTTCCCCGGCGACGGCTCCTGCATCGGCGCCCTGGTGCTGACTTTGGGATGCCGTGGAGGATGCCCCAGCGAGAATGCACAGGCACGTAGGAGCGCCCTACACGCGATCACAAAAATTCGGGATGCCCAACATCCTCGCGACCATAGATTCCCTTATGATGAAATAAATAACACAAAATAGTATTGTGGTACTGACAGGTACATCTGAACATACAAGATAAGGGAATTATATGTTGGAGTTGGGTGATCTCACATTGAGGTAGGTGACAACATTTAATGTTATGTTTTGATTTTTAAAAACCTTACATTATCATAGCATCATGATTGATTATGATTTAATTGCACTGGTTTATTAGTATGTGATTCTGTGAGACTTAGAGTTTTATGCTATGATCAATATTAGATTTCGATAATGTGTTAAATGGATTTATGATCGATGATTTCATGAGATTGCATCATTGAAACTGACAGGTTTTCATGAGAAAGGACAGTGGAGGCTTAGTGGCTAGTCCTTTGAGAGGCTAACATTGGGATGAGGGGCGTGCCTTGGGGATTGCTGCCACAAGTGCTCCTAGTTTTTGAGATACGTGATTTTCATATTTTGTATTTTATGATGGGTGCTCTCACCCTGTGGATGTCATGCTAGGAGGGAGTAGGGCTGGCCACCCACCATCTAAGATTATGATCTGATTGTGATATGATAGACACCTGCCCATAGATGGCTTTCTGTAGGGGCTTGGTAACATGGATAGTCCACACGACCAGTCCGGGCCTTTTCATGGGAACGGACGTTAAGTCTCCCGTTATGGTGTTGATAGGGAGAGGTGGTGGTTGAGGCCCTAGAGGGTTGCCACTGCAGCATGATGATCCATACTATTATTCTGTGTGCTTGCATGATGGGCACGGAGATGTTATTATACGCCTGGGTGTGACGACACTCAGAGATTGGATATGAGTACTCATGATCTGTTTATATGAGTGTATGAGACACTCATGGGACCCACGTACCTTGGGGTGGCCTACTGTGATTGTATGCTCATTTATATTAGATCACATCATGTTTCAAATCAATGAGATGCATGTTTTATCATATATGTAGTTTCGTAGAAAATTGCTTTACTCATTGTATCAGTATGATTTTTCGATTTTGTTCCATTGCTATTACATTGAATGTCTATGTACCTACACAAACAATAGCTTGCTGAGGCATTACTTTATTTTACAATGCCTTAGATCTTGAGGGCAACAACAAGAAGGGCAAGACCGTTGAGAGACAGTGATAATAGTGGAAGATTTCTTTACTTTGACCAATAGACAGTGATGTGAGTTAATAAACGGACTACCATTTGACTTTCTTTATGGACTATATACTTTTATTTTATGGAATTGATTATGATAGTTATACGTATAATAGACATTGAGGTGGGATGTTATGATGGATAGACCCTAGGCCACATTGTTATTATGTTTTGGATATTTATTGTTTTGAAAATAAAGGCACCGATGATTTTGACCTTGAAATTGAAATGTGTATTGTTTATTGTGTATTTATATTTATAATTTCAATCATGGTTGTGATGTTTTGGAAAAAGAAAATAACACTGGAGTTTTCAAGAAATATTCAAATAAATTAATTAATAGAATCTTTTTATTTTGGGATCCCAACTACAACTATTATTATTATAAAAAAAAATGTTATAAAAAATTCGGGGTGTTACAACTTATGTCACTAGGTATGGTGCTTACGAGTTCTTAGTCACGCCCTTTGGCCTAACCAATGCCCCTGCCACCTTTACACTTTGATGAATAAGATATTTCACCCTTACTTGGATCAGTTTGTAGTAGTTTACCTAAATGATATTGTGGTCTATAGTTAGATGTTGGAGGAATACTTAGACCACCTACGAGCTGTATTCCAAGTATTGAGAGAAAACTCTCTTCATGTCAAGAGAGAAAAGTGTTCCTTTTCTCTATAAGAGGTATCATTCCTTGGGCATTGGATTGGAGGAGGACGAATATGGATGGACAAGGCCACGATTCAAGCTATAGCAGAGTGGGAAATACCCACAAAAGTTACTGAGTTGCGTAGCTTTTTGGGCCTTTTTAAATATTGTCTAAGGTTCATAGCTAGGTACTCCCAATGAGCTATTCCATTAACAAATTTACTAAGGAAGAATAACCCTTGGCAGTGGACTAAATGATGCCAAGAGGCCTTTGAGGAACTCAAAGAGGTAGTGACAACTGAACCAGTTCTCAGGTTGGCAGATCACACAAAACCTTTTAAGATGCACATTGACACTTCTGATTTTGCAATTGGAGGAGTCGTGGAATAGGAAGGCCACACCCTATTGCCTATGAAAGTTGAAAGCTGAATGAGACAAAAAGAAAGTATACGGTTTAGGAGAAGGAGATGATTGCAGTGGTCCATTGCTAAAGAACATGGAGGCACTGCTTGCTTGGATCACAATTTATAGTTAAAACAGATAATGTTTCTACTAGTTACTTTCAAACTCAGAAGAAGCTAAGTGCCAAGTAGGCTCGATGGAAAGACTTCATGGCTGAGTTTGATATGGTCTTAGAGTACAAGCTTGGAAGGATCAATCAAGTTGCTGATGCACTAAGTCGAAAAGCAGAGCTTGCAGCATTGAAGATGAATCACCTTGTAGCAGTAAGCAAACTAAAGGACATGCTACCTGACCGTATACATGAAGGACTTAGCAAGGATGATGTAGCTAGAGGAATCATCCAAGCTATTAAGGATGGGAAGATAAAGAAATTCTAGCAAGAGGAGGGACTTCTATACACTAAGGGGAATTGCCTTTATGTGCAAAGATGGGGAGCTTGAGGAAAGAACTAATAAGGGAATGCCATGACACACTGTGGATAGGTCATCTTGGGCAGAGACGAACCCTTGTCTTATTGGAAACTAGACACTATTGGCCTCAAATGACAGATGACATAGATGAATATGTCAAAACTTGTCTAGCATTTCAACAAGACAAGGTGGAACACTGAAAGCTGGATGGGTTGCTTGAACCATTGCCTATGCCTGAGAGGCCATGGGAAAGTATCTCAATGGACTTTATATCAACATTACCAAAGGTAGAAGGAATGGGGTCTATCTTAGTGGTGGTAGACCACTTCTCCAAATATGTAACCTTCATTCATGCCCCAACGGATTGCACCGCAGATGAAGATCCTTGACTGATCCTTAAGAATGTGGTAAAATATTGGGGAGTTCCTAAGATGATCATAAGTGATTAGGATCCTCAATTTATAGGAAAGTTTTGGATGGAGATGTTTAAACTCTTGGGGACAGAGCTTTGCTTCTCCACCAGTTTTCACCCACAAATAGATGGGCAAATAGAATGCACCAATGCATTGCTAGAAGAGTACCTTCGGCATTTTGTAAGTGCAAACCAAAAGGATTGGTGAGGCTATTGGATGTTGCTCAATTCTGCTACAACTTATAGAGGAGTGAGTCAACAGGCCATAGCTCCTTTGAGTTGGCCATGGGACAGCGACCCTTGATATTGCTAACAGTAGGAGCAAGCTATGAGAGAAAGAGCTCAGCAACCTATCAATTTGCCAAAAATTGGCATGAACATGCTGACATAGCCAAATCTTATTTACATAAGGCTACTAAAAGAATGAAGAAACATGCTGATGAAAAGAGTTGGCCACTGGAATTCAAGGTGGGAGATTTTGTCATGATCACGCTACCCCCTCAATAGTTCAAGGTATTACGAGGCAAATATAAGAGACTGATAAGAAGGTATGAAGGACCCTATCCCATCATCAAACTAGTTGGCAAGGTTTCCTACTAAGTCCAACTCCCACCATCCCTCAAGATCCATCTTGTCTTCCATTCAAGCATCTTAAAACCCTATCATGCAGACAAGGAGGACCCATCACGCGAGATTAGCAAATGAGTACCATCACTGATGACTTCATCTTTTGACAAGAAACTAGAGCACGTCATCAGTGACTGTGTGAAAATATGGAGAGGGGTTCAACCTAAGATAGAATACTTGGTGAAATGGCAAGAATTGTCGGAGAATGAGGCTACCTGGGAAGAAGCTGAAACACTATGGCAATTCGAGGAATAGATTGCCAAGTATAAGGAACATAACGAGAATGTCGTGTGATTTAGGTGGGGGAGAATGTCACGAGGCCTGATTTCACTACACACCCAACAAGCCCGTGACATAGTTGCCATAGTCCCCAAATGGGTTCTTGCCCAGCCCACTATGTAAAGCTCAAGTCCAAGTTCTAAAAAGGGCATCTCTAGAAGTCCTCTAGAATATTCCTTATTAAAGAGGATGGTAGAAGAGTCTAGAACAATGTAGACTAATGCAAAACTATTGGATAAACAACACTTGTACATAATCTAAACCGTTGCTTGTACCTCTCTAAGCTTATAAAAGGAGGAGAGTTTCTCATTTTTAACACAGAGTGGAAATTATCAGAGTTGTACTACAAGTTCCCTTCAAGCTAGTCCCTTTGATTTCTCTTGAGTTCTCTCATTGCTTCTAAGGGTGAGTGAGTGTAGCCCTAGCAAGTGAGGGTGGAAAGGCTGACTTGTGTTCTACTGAGAAATTGTGCACAAGTGTCGCACGGGTTTAGCAAAGGTGAAATTGCAACCCCGTGACAAGTTGCTCACCTGGCTAGCAATGGATCAGCAAGAGAGATACCGATTAAATGAATGAATGATGAAATTAGCATTTAGTATTTTTAATGCAATGCAAAAATCGAGAGAAGCTTTTAAACCTGAAATGTTTTCTAGTTGTTCTTTTGAAAGGCCTCTAGTTTTTTCTCCATTAGTTATCGCTTTCAGTAGAACACCTCAAGAGAAGGGGAGCCTTGGCATAACAGTACGGTTGTTGCTATGTGACTTAGACTTCATGGGTTCGAGGTGTGGAAATAGTCTCTTGTAAAAGGACAAGGTAAGGCTACATACGATAGACCCTTTATGGTCCACCCGTTCCCCAGTCCCACCACATATGCACCGGCTGCCCTTTTTACTAGAACACCTCAAGAGAATGATTAGATTAGTTGCAAACTACATATTGTGTTGCAAACTAAACCTAGCATTTCTCATCCATCTTCTCTTTGATTCTGAATGCTGAGGTGGTGTTGCCTCCCCATGGATGCTTCATCTGTAATGGTCAGAAGATCAAGAGATCAAAAATCTTTGTCAAGAAATTTGAAAATGAGATCTAAAAAAAAAGAAAATTAAACAATGAATATGGCAACAAAGAACTCAACATCACCTAAATAAATCAAATTTAGGGTCATATTGAGATGAGAGAACAAAATTCCTAAAACAGTTGTATAAAATCCTATGTACAAAACTGCCTACCCTAGCACAAGTAGCTAAATAAACAATGCCCTTAAGATTGTCTAGTCTATTTTTAGAAAACACGTACGAGGTCCACAGTCGAAGTCTTCTTATAAACAATAATTCTTGGAATCATACTCATACATTGAAACAAACATAGGACAGATGCCAAGGAGAACCTATACAAGAAATGAAACATCAAAGTTTTCTTAGATTGGCTATCAATTGTAGTGACTATCCCAACAAACAAAAAGAGTCAATGTCATATGGAGGTCACTACTAGAAGTAGTTTTTAGGTTCCATCAGTGTTGTCTACTTTCAACAAACCTCCCTAAAACACCCGTAAGGATATCTACATAGAAGAAAGAAACCAAATCAACCATATGTAGGATCATATATTAAGCTTTGCTCTCTTGTGATTGCGCTATAGCATTTCAAGTCATAACATTTTTTTTGGCCTTTTTGCTAAGACAATTAACTAAAGAAAGAATTAAGAACACTTATAGACAAAGGTAAGAAGCTAGTTTAGAAATACTAGATAGAATTATGCTTCATCTTCCTCCAACCATAAAAGGGCAGCCCAAAGCACGAAGCTCCCACATATGCAGGGTCTAAGGAAGGGGTGGACTATAAAGGATCTATAATACATAGCCTTACCTTGCATTTTTACAAGAGATAGTTTCCATGTCTCAAACCTGTGACCTCTAAGTCACACAATGACAACTCCACCATTGTGCCAAAGGCTCCCCTTCAACCATAGCACAGAAAATTCAGGTCTTGTGTTTTTTACAACACTACCTTAACCAATATCTTATCAAAGAAATAAAGGGAACATAAATCTATTTCTCTTTTGAGTTGCTGTATGTTGGTCACATATATGCTAATCTGTCTTCTGAATGATAAGTCACTTATCCAATAATAGGACACTAACAGGTGAGCATTTTGCCTTATATGGTGACTAACTTCTAATTATGCTTACCATTAGATAAGTTCTTCATTGTACAACAATCTTTCAAAAGGCAGAAGGACCAAAGTTTACTATGTAATCCTATGCAATTGTTACATAACCAATTCTTTTTAGCCATTGACAGTATTTGGTGCATTGTGGAAGGCATAACAAGATACAATGTGCTGAAAATGTTTACTCATACAATTAAATCATAAGAAATCATATTTCGTCTATACGTACCTCTCTTCATGGTGAATTGATGAGGAAACCAACATGGATTCTTCCATCAATGGCTTGTATGCAGGACAGATGAAGGTTTTCAGAGATGTTTCAGGCAGATTAACATAGTTTAAAGGACACTTCGTGCTCTTAGTAACCACATATGCCAAGAAAAAAAAGTAGACAATAGGCATTCTAGGACAAATAACTTGCATAGTTTACTTTAGCTCTTTCTCAAAGCGAATCAATAAAATTTCACCCTTGACTATGAGTTGGAATATATCATCCAACTCATGTTCTCCAAAATCCAAAGCAGCCTACAAAAGGAGAAGAGTACAACAATAATTGGGATTAATGTAGAAGATGAAGCCATAATATTGCATACTTTCTTGGCATGATTTGCCCATTGAAGACTGATGTGCTTAACATCTACAAGTTCTTTCATGAAGTGATACTCAAAAGGTATGTTTATTGTTTAACCCTGCCAAGGTAGCATTAGCTATGGTATTGATCTAAAATGTTCCATTATTAGAGTGGCCATCATTGTATGCAGACTCATATATAAAATTAAGCAGGGTCGACAACTGAATAATGATAGAATGTTTTTACTGTAGAGGCTACCGATCTTTCAATTGCCCATGAGGAAGAACCAGTCAGATTCATAATGGAAGCAAACTAAAGCATGCATTTCTCAGAGTCTATTTTGAGGCACATCTTTGTTTAAAAGTTTATACACCATACACCATACAACAAAACTTTCTATCACAAAAGAATTAGGTAGAAAATCATTCTCAGACAGCTTTAACATTTCACTCTTTCCTTTTATAAAAATCTTCTGTTGATAGCATGTAGAAGCACTACAATATGCACAATAACAAAGAAAATATCAAAAAATGATTTTCAGAGAATAACTTTCTCACATATTTAAATCTGTTGGAAACTTCTGTGACAAAAGAGGGTATGAGTTTGAGAATATCTCTTTTAGCAAGTGCTAAATTTGTTGAATAAAAGTTTTGTTGAACTCTCCAATAGTTTCTTTGCTCTGATTTTCCATGAATGTCTGGTCAATGCCAACTCAAGGTCACAACTATGTTCATGATCATATGCATGTTAATAAAAGAATCTAAAACATTCACACATAGAAAAAGAGAGAGATCAAATTTACATGGTTTGGCCAATTTGGCCTACATCCATAGGAAGAGGGAGAAGAAATTTTCATTATGGAGAGAATGGAATTGGATGCTTACAACTTAGGTTCTGGCTTCAATTTATAGGAGTCCAGAGGATCAAAATATCTAATTTTCCTCCTAATTTTCTAGGATTTCCAAATCAATCTTAATCAATCCTTGACTTACTAATTTTTTTTCCTCTTTGAATGATTCTGACAATCTATTCTTTTATCAGGTTTGAATCAGTAGGATCACCAACTTTTATATGGGGATGGATCTTATCAATTCTCCCCCTCTATCCCCATGCCATACTTCTCTAATTAGAATCCATTCCTGCTATGTTTCTACATAGCACTAATTTTTCATATGTTATCACCTTTGTTAATGTATCAGCAAGATTCTCATCAGTGTGAATATTTTCTAGTTTTAGCATCTATTCTTCTATCACCTCCTGTATCCATTGATACTATGTATCAATGTGTTTTGTGCGCATATGATACATTGAGTTCTTGTTCAAAACCAGAGTGCTCTCACTATTACAATGTATACTATACTCTTCTTGCATAATTCCAAGTTCGTAGAGAAACCGCTTTATCCATAACATTTCTTTGCCAGCTTTAGCTACAACAATGTACTCTGCTTTTGTTGTCAATAGAGCAATACACTTCTGCAACTTAAGCTGCCAAGACACAACTCCACCTGTAAAAGTGAAAATAAATCCTGATGTTGATTTTCTTCAATCATGATCTCCTACCATATCAGTGTCTATATATCCTTCCGGGATTGTTTCTGAACTTTCAAAACATAAACATAACTTAATTGTACCCTTCATGTACCTCAGTATCCACGTCATGACTTCCCAATGGTCTTTGCTTGGGTTGGACAGGAACCTGCTCACAACACTTATTGCATGAGGGATATATGGTCTTGTGCAAACCATCGCATAAATGAGTAAGGAATCATAGCCATCTTGTATGTCTCTTGTGTTGTTGAAGGACATGTACTTTTTCTTTGTTTGAAATGGTTGCCAAGTGCAGAGTTGACTGGCTTAGCACTCTTCATGTTGAACCGCTTATTACTCATTCAACATACATACCCAAGTCTGCTGAGCTAGTCCTAAGTCCTTCATGTCAAAGGACTTAGATAACTCCCTCTTCAATATGCTAATAATAGTTGCATCATGTGCAACTATCAACATATCATTTACATAAAGTAGGAGAATGATGAACTTACCCTCAGGTAGTTTTTGCACTTGTACACACTAATCTACAGCTATCCTTTTGAATCCTTGACTCGTCATGAATGAGTCAAACTTCTTATAACACTACCTTGGGGCTTGTTGGAGGCCATAAAGGCTTTTCTTTAGTTTGTAAACCAACCATTTCTTCCCTATAACTTCAAATCCATCTAGTTGTTCCACGTATATATCTTCTTCCAAATGTCCATGAAGAAAGGTAGTCTTTACATCCATCTATTCAAACTTCAGGTTTTGTTTGGCTACTAGTCCAAGTATGATCCGGATTGATGTCATCTTTACTAGCAGTGTGAAGATTTGTCAAAGTTAATTCCCTTCATCTGTTCGAAGCCTTTGTTGATTAATCACATTTTATACTTGATTGGTTCTTCATTTTACCTCTTTTCAGCTTGAATACTCACTTGTTCTCCAATACTCTTTTCCCCTTAGGAAGTTTCACTAGCTCATATGCCCAATTTTCTTTAATGAGATGGTCTCCTCTTACATTTCTTACACCCACTTGCCCTTATCTACATGCTTCAAGGCTTCCTAAAAACTCTCTAGCTCTCCCTCATCAATAAGCATGATATGCTCTGATTTCGGATATCTTTGTGAAGGAATTAGAATACATCCTCTTGTTGACATCTTTGGTTGAGGTTGATCTTTTAGCTGAGAAGTTGATACACCATCTGATTGTCCAACATCTTCTGGTGAAGGGGGTTGATGCTCCCCTGCTCAAGTTCCTTTGTCTCTTCTTTTGCTTCTAGCATAGTTTCTGAGTCAACTTGTATGAGTGCAAAATTTGGTACTAGATCTAGAGCACTGATGCCTTCTTCATTAGCCTTTCTTAATTCTTTATAGAACTAGTTTTCTTGAAATACCATCTATTTGCTTCGGATGATCCTTCTCCCTTCAAGGTCCCACAACTTGTATCCAAATTCCTCATCTCCTTATTCTATAAAGATACAAGGAGTAGACTTCAAGTCAAGTTTCTGTCTCATCTCCTTGGATATATGTGCAAAGGCTTTGAACCCAAATACTATTAGGTGTGAGTAGAACACTTTTTGGACAGACCTCATTTGTTCTGGGACTTTGAAGCCTAGTTGTACTGGCGGTGATCTATTGATCAGATAACAGGTAGTTCTTACAGCTTCAACCAAGAATGGCTTAAGTAACTTAGTCATACTGAGCATACATTTCACTTTCTCTACAATGGTCTTGTTCATTCTTTCTGTTACTCCATTATGCTGTCTGGTACGTGGGACCATCTTCTTGTGTCTAATATCATGCACTACATAGTATGCTCTAAACTCCTTTGAGGTATAATTCCCTTCCTTGTCTATTTGGAGGCACTTCAACTTCTTTCTTGTTTGTTGTTCCACCATCGTGTTGAATCTTTTGAAGTGTTCAAATACCTAGTCTTTACTTCTTACAAAGTATACCCTTACCCTCTTAGATGTATCATCTATAAAGGTTATAAAATATTTATTCCAGCCCAGTGACTCTACTTCATGGGACCATATACATTCGAGTACACCAAACTCAACAGTTCTTTTCTTTTATTACAAGAAGAAGAAAAAGCAACTATGTGTTACATGCCAAACAGACAATGGTTACAAGGGTTTAAGGTGATACCTTTGGACATTTTGATGAGATGCTTCTTCACAAGTGTGAGCAAACCCTCTCTCCCATGTGACCAACTCTTTTATGCCAATGGTTAAGCGACACCTCGTCTTCCACTGCATTGAGGCTATCTTTGCATATCTTTGTTTGGCTCTTGTATAGGGTGCTATAGATATGCCCTCTTACTATGATCATAGCACCTTTTGTCAATTTTCAAGTGTTGTTGCCAAAATAGTTGGAGTAGAGATCACTTTCATCCTGAGTTTCTGCATGTGTCGCACATCCTTTAGCACCACTATGCAACTAAGGTTTGTCTTGATTTGCACATCACCGGTCCCTACAATTTTTGAGGAGCTATTATTCTCCATCTTCACAGTGCCAAAGTCTCCTTCTTATAGGTAGTGAAGAACTCCTTATGTGGAGTGGTGTGGTAAGAAGTTGCTGTGTCTACCACCCACTCTGCTTCATTATTGGCCACATGTAGGCATGATTCCTCTTTAGTAGTGAACATTACTATGTCTTAAGCAATGGTGACAAGTGCTTCACTGTTATCCTCCTTTGGTTTGTTTAGTCCCATCTCCTTCTTCAGTTTTCGATAATTCTTTTTATATGACCTAGCATGTTGTAATGGAAGAACTTGTATTGTCCCCTGTGTTGACTCATAGATCTATTGCAAGTCTGAGTTCTCCCATGTTTCTGCTCTTACTCTTCCCCATGCCCCTATCTCTTCCTCTATGTTTGTTTTCAATTATTAGGGCATGCGCCTGGTCTATGCTAGCTTCTTTCTCCTAACCTCTTTGTTGAATAAGGCATTCTTGACCATAACCATAATTAGTTTGCCCTTTAATGCTGAGTTGCTAAGGGACATTACCAAAGTCTCCCAGCTATTAGGTAGTGAACTTAGCAATAGTAGGGCTACCCTTCATCCCCCAGTTGTAGCACAACTGATCCCAATTGATTCACTAGATTTTAAAATTTGCTAGTGTGCTCAACTACAATCGTTCCACTCCTCAATTTGAGATTTACAAGTGTTCTCACTAACAAGGCCTTGTTGTGAGCTATCTTTGCTTGATATATGTTTTCTAACTTCTTCCAGATAACATAGGCATTGTCTTCTTGGGCTATGTGATGAAAGATACTATGGTCGACCCATTGCCTGATCTGACCTATAGTTTTCTTACTCATTATTATCTAGTCTTTTTCTAAAATTCCCTCAGATCTTGCTCCCTAGTCATCTAATGGGTTATGAAGATCCTTATATTATAAGAGGTCTTCCATCATAAGTCTCCATTGGTTATAATTAATAACATTGAGCTTTATCATAGCTCTTGCCACAATATTTCTTGAACTAGAATCCTCAATGAATTTTTAGTATTTGTTTCTATCTTTTTGAATCAAACCATGAAGAATTGAGTGCATAGTTAAGTCTAAAACAATCAAAAACCTTAAGAGTGTTTTTGTCTAATTTGAGGGGTGCCCAAAATTTGTGTGCATGGGGTGCCCTTATCAAATTTGAGGGTGCTAATTAAGCATAGAGGGGGTGGTCTTGTAATTTTGTATGGTACTAATTCAGCCCATCAAGAGGTGTTGTTATCAATATGGGTCTATAAAAATATTGGTCCTAGGGGTGAAGTTATCAAAATTGGAGCTATTTTTTGGACTCTTAGTATAAAAGGGTAAAAGGGCAGAAACCCTGACATGTTTTGCTGGTTCTCCCTTTAGCTTTGGTTTGTTCTGGCTACAACAATCTTCCTCCAGCAATGTGTGCAGCTGTCTCCATTGCCTGATCCACCCTCATTTCTTAAGGACAAGCGTGTTGCATTGTCGTTGCTCCATCAGCATTGGTGGCTCTGATCTTGGTCATTCGCATCGCTCCACTGATGACTAGCGATCTTCTACTGTTTGTGATCAATGGGTCAACCAATTAGTGGCTGCCTCTTTGCCATAGTTTGCCAATCCCCCTTTCCTTGGTGTCGGCAGCAGCTGCGGCAAATAAGTTTGATTTTTTTTTTTTTTTTTTGTTCATTTCTCTTCTTCCCATGGGCCAGTGAAGTCGTCGGTCCAGATATCCTTCTTCTTCTTTTTTCAGCAGTCATCATCTCATTGCGCCTACCATTCCTTTTTGTTTTTGTTCGACTGCTTCTTGCACCGTAGTTGTTGTTGGCTTTCTATGCTGGTGATGATTGTCGGCTCCCTACACTGGTGCCGGCTACCCAGTTCTTTCTCCTCCCTTTTTTTTATTTATTATTATCTATTTTCTAGCTAAAAACTTACCCAAAGAAGTCCTTTTGTCTGTCTAGGCTGGTCGGCTTGATCTGGTCGGTCTGGGCTGACTTGCACTAGTCGGCCTGGGCTGGCTTGCTCTTGGTCTGGCCTAGACTGGATTTGGACTGGACCGCTCCTTGGCTTAGACTGGATTTGGGTTGGACCGCTTCTCGGCCTGGATTAGATCTAGATTTAGTATGAACTAGACCGTGCTTACTAGGCAGACCTTTAACTATGCATGCATTTGGCCCGTACTCAAGGGGGGAGGAGCCTGAAACAGGACTAGCTTCTCATTCCGGCATTTCTTCGACTCTGATACCACTATTAATAATAGAATCTAAAACATTCACACACCAAAAAAGAGAGACCAAATTGACATGGTTTGGCCAATTTGGCCTACATCCACTAGAAAAGGGAGAAGAAATTTTCACTGTGAAGAGAATGGAATCAGATGCTTACAACTTAGGTTTTTGCTCCAATTTATAGGAGTCTAGAGGATCAAAATCTTGGATTTTTCTCCTAATTTCCAAATTAATCTCAATCAATCCTTAACTTGCTGTCTTTTTTTTTCTTTTCTTTTCTTTTTTTTCTCTTTGATTGATTTTGACAATATGTTCTTTTGACAGGTTTGAATCAGTCGGATTACGGACTTCCATACGGGAATGGATCTTATCAGTACAACAGCCACCACAATTGCTTGCATAAAACAAGTCACTTCCTCAAAATCTCCAAAATCAATTTAATTTGTGATCTATAGCAAGTGCCTGGAGTCGTATAAGAAACTAGAGAAAATGTAGCCCTTGCTTCATGTTACAATAACAGTTTTGGGAAAGAAACATATACCAACATGCAAAAAAAATATTTGTTGCCACCTCCAAGGAGAAATTACAGTGAACTTACAACCCCTTAACAAAGCAGAATAAAGTTGTCCTTAGAATCTAATGCTGCCAAAATAAATATTCAAGAGATAAAACTACACAAAGTAAACTTGAAGTACTACAAGTAAATGAGAAAATAAGCTTACCAACAAGTAAAAGAATTCTAGACATGGACACGAGATCTTTTTCCAGGTCGACAAGGACGTGCTTAACTGTGTCCACTAAGAATGACCTCAAGCAAGAGCTCATTCCACCAGTTCTTGAACCATGTCTCTTTCTTGCCCTCTGTTAACTACTTATTTGTGAAAAAATTCAAAGTTTTATAGATGACATGAGAAGCAAGCTAATCCTTAAACAATTACCACAATTTAATGGTATCCATAAACAATATAATAGAGAGATACACAAGAAAAGCTTGACCAGAACAAGCTCATGTACAGTTCAAAGCTGACTTCTGTTAAGTAAATTAAAATGGAATATTAAATCGGTATAGGTACAGGTGAGGGCCTCTTACTTGGTAGGCCTTGGTACACATGGGTCATACAAAAAGATTCTAAGCCTTCGATTTGTAAAGACTGCTGATAATGAGGCATTTGGCTTCTTCTGTTTCTTTCAAGTGTCTTAATGCTTGTCCAATAATCAAACCAGTTCATAACCTTTCTACATATAGGCTATACAAATAAGTTATCCGTCAGTGAAGATTCCAAGCCTTCAATTTGTAGAGACTTTACTATTGGATATAGACCTTTGCTTTTCTATTTTCTAACAGTCAAGCTGTATGTCACAAGTAGAGGTTAGAATTATTTAATAGGTTTAATGCCAGTGCAAGCGCATTACTAGCATGCCCTCGTACATAAATCTTTCAGAGTCTTCAGATCATTTAACAAAAAGGCCACCACTTCCACTACTTATATTGCACACTAGAAAAAGAAATATGTACGCCCACGAAACCTTGATAAAGTAATACCTGATAACTCAATTTTTGCATTAATAATACAACATATGAGATCCCAACTCGGGATGCTGTGATAAATTAATACCCCGTGTAAGCCTATCAGAAAGGATACTTCCAAAATTTCCATAAGGGCCCAGAGACGACATAAATTAATATTTCAAGCAGCGGGAAAATGGTATGAATTTTTCATGCATCAAACTAGGATTGGCCTTGAAATTTTGGTAGAATCCCTCAAATTAGGTGGTTTTCTCATTTTCCTCATCATAGTCTTGTTGGGTCCTGGTTGCTCTTGTCAAGCTGAAAATTGTTAAAATAACAATAGATATAGCCGCCTATATCGTAATAATATGTCCAGGTCTTCAATAAAATGATAATTAGCTAAAATTAATATGAAATAGACCGAATGATATTGATTTGTCCAGGTTTTGACAACATATATATATATATATATATATAATTGATTCTATCTCAATTGACATGATTAAACTACATTCCCTTATATACAGAGAAATTGACTGGTGATGAAAATCATTGTCGGAATACAACTCATCTTTCCGCCCACATGGGCAAATTTATGACTTGACCCATACTATCAAGAAAATCAGCCATCATCAAGTGAATGACATCGTTTTGTTCCATGCCAAAAGGATATACCATCAGCAAGATATAAATCAACATAGCCCAATGGTTCACATTTTGTTGGTAGAATCATAAAGAATGCTTCACGGATCAAGGTCGTGAATCATCTAATCAAGATAAAATCAGCAGGAAATAGGATTGACATGTAATTAGCTGTCAGTCTAACAAGTTGGCCCATGCTGCCACATAGACCTCAAAATGGTGTCAGTCATGAAGATGCCAAATATATGAGAAATGATACCCTGAGCTGCCCCTGCATGGAAGACCTAAACTAAGCACTCTAATTTTTCAATGTGAAGTTCATGTTTTTCAACAGAATAAACATAAGCTAAGATCATCCAATAGACCTGATATTTGGAGTGCAGGAGCTAATCATGCATTCCAACATCTCCAACGAACCCAAAAAATGTTTGCTAATCATGCTATGCTACCCTTGCAAATTTGATCCAGGAAGCTCTATGGAGTAAGCTCCATAAGCATTTTTCATCTCTTCTAACTCAACTTTTGCATCTTGATCCTCTGTCTTTTTTTTCCTTTCTTTTTTTATAGTAACTGTCAATAAGTGACGGTTCATGATTGGAAGATGTAGCCCTCCAAGGGAAGTCGAACAAGATAAATGGCTTTGTTCTTCCAAAAATACCCTTATCCCATGAAAAAGGGGGAGTCTTCCATGGAGAAACCTTTCATATGACACCAGAGAACTGGGTACTAAAGTTTCACATGGAATTAGAGATATAAATAAAGACAAAAACTTCCAATTTATTTTTTGTGGATACAAAAATCACCACCATAGAGTTAGGTTGAGATTAGTATTATACGGTTACAAAAACACTAGTGTCTTATTCAAGCACAAAGAAAGATCACCACCCTTAGATACAATCTCACCACCAAGAGATACATATCTTCTAGAAAAGAAATCCAACTCTCTCCACAAAGATACAGACATACTACCTTGAGGATGAAGGACTTCAATATGTCTACCAACTTGTCCACAAGTGATATAGAAATGCCTAGCCAATGTGCTCTAGCCTATCTTGGCATCAATGAACTTCCAAAATTCGAATCCTGAAAAGACATCCAAATGACACAACAAGAGAAAAAGCTCAAATTATGCTTGAATAGTAAATCAACTAACCTCCTCTAATTTATGTCCATCTAGGTATTTATAGATGAGAATAGCCTTCCCACATTAGGCACGTACAAACTACCAAAGAAACCTTCTAATTACATAAGTTGTTTAATCCATGAAAACTTTCTAATTATATGATACTTAACCCCCTAAGACTTTCTAAACTTGCTCACTTACTAAATCTCATTTAGAGAGTTACTAAACACATTTAAGCAACTTTTAGATTAATATAAGAGACATTAGCAAGCTTCTAAAATTATAAAACTCCTTAGCTAAGACTTTTCAAATCAAGAAATTAGAATTTTGGACTAGTCAACCTTTGACCCCTGAACTAAGCAAGCTTGAGGGGAAGGGGCGTGTTTTTTACCTTCCTAGTTTATAAACTCTTGACTAGTCTATTGCTTATCTTTTAAGGCTTCCTATATACATCCAAACCATCACAATCAAAGCATCCCATTATATTTGATCTAAGACAATCAAAAGTGCTAGAATTAGGCGTCTTTTTTTATTTTGCATAAAAACACCTCTTTTAGTCAATCCAAGCCATTAGATCCTTCTATGGTAATGATGTTTGTTTGTTTTACCACAAGTACATGGGTTATTGTAGTGTAGCATGTGCAAGTACGGGTCGATCCCATAGGGACTCGCTTTAAGAATTTAGAGTTTTAATAAACTTTAATTATTCAAAAATTAAAATTAAATGACAAAATTTAACAAAAAGTGCAATTGAACCTTAGATATATGTAATCAATGAAAATTAAAGAGTGGTCCAATTCAAAAAGACAAAATTTTAACCAAAGAAACAAGAAAAATCTACTTTTCTAGATTGATTATTGTCAATTCCTTCAAATTTGGTCTCTTAAATTTCAATTAACCTTAATTAATCTCTTTCTAGTACTTCTAATTGATGATCCACTGGATGGATTAGGCATATTCCCAAAAATTTGGGAGATCTAGGCTAAATAAGGACTTTGAGGTTTGGACAGTTTAGATCACTTTCTGGATTTTAGATTAAAGATCAGAGAAGTTAATCAAGCCAAGGGATGTCTTAAGAATGAAATATGAAAATTAATTAAAGATCTGATGTTAAACAAAGGACAAATTGAGAAATCTTGGTTGTTAAGGCTAACTTGTTAATTAGGTTAAGCCTTAATTGATCTGGTTCAGAATGTGCAATTCTTAGATAAGCAAAAAGAAGATAAAGCTAAACTGAAATGGAAATAGGGACACAGAGGGAATTAAAATGAAGGACACAGATGGAATTAAAGAGTAAGTGCGATATGTAGAACTGGAAATAAGGGGAAAATTATGATTTAAATGAAACAAAAATTGGAAACCGGACAAGGAAGCTAGTGATGGAGGAGAAGAAGGGGACGCCAGTGGGAATTGAACTTGTCAAGCAATGAAGTTTTCCGTACAGACAATGCCAGTGCAGTCTGTCTGGCAGTGTTGGATCGATGATGCCGATGTGGTGGATTAGAGAGCAGGGGGTAGACGTTGTTGGTCAGTGCTATGTCAGTCTGGACAAAGGGGCGCAATCAGGTGGTGAGTGAGGTGGAGGGAGCATGGCCTATTGTGAATAGGAACCATGGGGTGGTGCTAGTGGAAGTGGGGGGTAGCGTGTTCGTCTGTCTGCTTCAAGCAAACAAACGAAGATGATGGATAAAGGGATGGTTGATTGGGATGGAAATTGGGTAAAGGAGGAGGGACCGGCAAGTGGGTTGAGTGGAATGGACTGGGATGGAAGGAAAAGAATGAGATAAGATGGGGAGAAGGAACATGATGTGCTTGGAGTTGGAATGAACAATGAAGAAGAGGGGGTGACAGTTGGATTGGAAGATCAGTGATGGGGGAGTTGGGATGGTGTAGATAAAACAGGGAAGGTGGTTGGGTGGTGTAGAATAGAGGTGACATGATAGAAGAAGGAGAGATTTGGGCAAGTGGAGAGGGCATGCTTGGACTAGTGATCTGGTGGTGCTGAGTTGGTGTGGTGGAGAAGCAGTGGAAGATGCTGGACATCGGTGGAAGCAGGGGCAAACGACCAATGGAAAGTGACCAGTAGTGGGCAATAAGGAGTTGACGATGAATTTGGTTTCCAGTTGGAAGTCGAGAAAGGAACAAAAAAAAACCTAATAGAGAGCTGGGTGTGACAAGGAAGAAGAAAGAAAAAAAAATGATGAGAAGAAGAGAAAGGAAAAAGAAAAAAATCAGGAAGTAGATGCGTGATGGACTAAAGTGAAGGGAGAATCTTGGGTGCAAGGAGGTGGTGGTGTTTGAAAGGGAAACAAAAAAGCAATGAACAAAATTCAAGTGGAAAGAATAGGAAAATGACGATAAAACAGGCAAGCAAAGGAAAACAAAAGCAAAACTAAAACTCTCTCGAGCTCCCACAGTTCCCTCTTATATAGCTTTTTTCTTTCTAATTCTCTTCCCCCCTTTTTTCTTATCCTTTAGGAGTTAGTTTCCTACTAAGAAACTTCCTCTTCATTCCAAATCTTGTCCTTAATCTTCTCTCCTTATTAGAACTCTTTTTGCTTTTAGGAAATCATCCAATCTTGCTTGTGAATGATTTAGTTCGTTCAATACCTCCTTGGATAATTTGCACCATTAATTAGCCATCCAAACTATGATCTATTTGATTTACAAAATATGAGACTAGATTAAAGTCATCTAATCATATATTAAGCATCTAATTAACTCGAATGATCATCTGACCATTAAATTTGACAATTTACGATTGGATGGTCAATTTGAGCTAAAATTAATATTTCATTTAAAAATCATCAAATTGATGAGTTAGATGATCTAATTGAATGCTAAACTAAGGGCCTTTTGGTCAAAAGTAAACACAACACAGCCCCAACTAGCATTTTTATAATCCCAAGCAAAACATGCAAAAATTTATTTTTCAAAAATTGATACAAGGTGTCACTTTTGTAGGTAATCATGATTGCATTTAGCATATGCAACAAGCCCTTAAACCCCTAGGTTATTCCTAGTGGACGAGTTGTGCCTCGTGAGAGGGTTTGTAGTGAATATACCTACAAAATTCAATAAGGTTGAGTCTCGTATTTTATCTCAGAGAATCCTCATTCATTAACAATCTACTAGTTTTTCGCAATTTAATAGAGAGGATTTGATAATTTTACACATCATACACATTAAAGACGTTTTATTTGGGTTCTTTGTCAGAGTGCATATGTGTGTGTACAGCCACATAAATCTTGACTTCTAACTGGATATGCTTAAATTCCATTGAAAATATGTCTTGACCTCAAATCCTCACAGGTATACTCTCAAAAATGAAAACACTCAAATAAGTGTTTAAATATATTTCTTTCATTATGTGACCGAATCCAATAAGCTAATGGTTCACATAAGTCTTTTGAATGCTCATGAGACAAAGGAAAGTGATCCTTAAGATTGGATGTTATCATCAAGAATATTAGGTGTAGTTTACCTTAATTCCTTCTTTTTTTTCTCTCTCTTTAAGGCTATGTTCCACCTAAGATCAATAGGTCTTTAACTATGACAAAACATAGGCTTAGGATAGTTTCAGAAAAGAAGGATTTAAGGATTTCAAAGGTTCAAAATTGTTAGAAGTCTTCAATGAATATCTATTAGGACAACTTTTCTTTTGAATTATACTTGAAGTGAATAACTCTTTCATATTTTTATCCCTCTTTCTTTCTTTCTTTTTCTTCTTTTTTTTTTTTTGGCTTCTTTGGAAGAAAGATAGCTAATTTTCACACTTCTTTGAATTTTTTTCCTCTTTTTGAATTTTTTCTACTAACTCTACTCATTTGGACAATGGATATTTGTTTTATTAGCTTGTTCTAGGTTAATAAAGAAAAGGCTTAATAATAGGCTTAAAGGGCTAACTAGTGGTATGATATACTAGATATATTTTATATCTCTAGGTCGAGCAAGGATGGCCTATATCATTTCCTAGGTTTCTTAAAGCCAATCAGATTTAATAAATTTTCTAGAAATAGAGATATTACTCCTATTTATTCTTGATGTTTAACCAAAACAAGGATAACAGGTTCACACTCATTTATACATGGTGAAGAAATTGTGGAATTACTTATAACTCTCTAAAAGAAGATAGTCTCTAAACTTATTGGGTTATAGGTTTTTATTGATTTTCCTCAGGGTCTCTAAGTCATACCTCTCTATTAGTCTTGACTATGTGCTATGTAAATGGTTTTTGAGAATTAACTTTCATAAAATGCTTCAACACATGAATGATATGTAAAACTAATCATATGCATTCCCATTAAGAGGTGAAAACTATGGAATTACTAAATTCTAAACATCCAGTTCTCATCACAATAAGGGAACTCAACCTTAATTATTATAATTTAAAAAAAAAAATTCAATTTCTTTTCCAAAAGAATCAAGAAATTTAAGAAAATTCAAAATCCCTATATGCATCTACACCCCCCAACTTGAATGAAACATTGTCCCCAATGTTTGAAAACATAGAATCTTAAATGGAAATTTAGTGATGTAGACTCTAAAACTCTATGTTACTTCCAAGTAAGCGCTAAGTTTAATGTCTTCAGGTAGACATTAGCATTTGAATTTACAATGTGTAACATAGGCCTCTAGTGGATCGAAGGTAGATAATGGTGGTAGAACTTCTAGAATTAAATCTTCAATCATGTTGCAAGAATCATTAAGATCTAATTGTTGATGGTTGGCATTGAAGACATTGAGCTCAACTTTCATATTACCAAAGGATAATTGTAATACATTGTTTCTACAATTTATGATTGCATTGGACATCACTAAGAATGGATGCCCAAGAATCATTAGGATCTAACTACTGAGGTCTGCTATAGGCTAAGTATCTAGGACAATGAAATTGATAGGGAAATAAAACCAGTCCACTTGTATTAATACATCCACAACCATATCATGAGGAATCTTAATTGATCTATTGGCTAATTGTAAAGTGGTGTTGGTTGGCTTGAGCTCACAAGCCCTATTTGCTATTAGACAGAATATGGCAATAGATTAACACTATCCTCTAAGTTAAGTAATGCCCTATTTATGATATGATCTCCTCTAATGCAAGAAATTGTAGGACATCCTAGATCTCTAAATTTTGGTGGGGTCTTATGTTGAATTAAACAGCTCACATACTTGATGAGGAAGGCTTTCTTTTACACACTAAGCTTTCGCTTTGTAGTGCAAAGCTCTTTAAGAAATTTGGCATAAGAAGGAATATCCTTTATAGCATTGGGTAATGGAATATTGATTTGTACATGTTTAAACACTTCCATTATCTCATTAAAATTTGTTCCTTTCTTAACCTTGTTGAGTAAATGAGGGAAGGGGCTTTAGGCACATAGGATGCCTCCACTATATGCTTAGAATGAGTAAAAGATGTCTGTCTAATCTCTTTCTCATGTGTTTTGGTTGCCTCTTTCTCTTCTGCAGTTTCCTTTGCCTACCCTACTTTGTTATCAATCTGATGAACACTCCTAAGGGTGGTTATAGACTTGGCATGCTCATGAGGGTTGAGGTTTTGAGACCCTATCTCAAATTGGCCCTTAGGGTTGGGGATAGTTGACCAGGGAACTGACCCTTTCCTCTATTATGTAGTTCAGTTGACAATTGGCATACCTGCATCTCTAACTTAGCTATGGCTTGAGAGTTTACATTGGCTGAATGTCTACTCTCATTTTGCGATTGGTGTAAGGCCTTTTTAATGTCATCATTATCTTTGGCAATTTTTTCAAGCATGGTACAGATGTTTTCCTCTGAAGATGGTTCCTTTTATTGTTGAGGTTGCTAAAAGCCAGGTGGCTATTGGGGAACTGTAGTTCTAAGAGGAAAGTTTTGGATAGGGGAATTTACAAATGGTCCCCCTTGGTGGTTATTCTTTGACCAAGACAAATTGGGATACCTAGCCCATCTAGGGTTGTAGGTCTCAGAATATGAGTTGTCGTTAGGATGGAGATATGCTTTCAACACATTCACTTGGTCAACAGGATATCCATTTAGTGCTCTATTTGATGGACAAGACAAGGTGATATGGGATGGGTTAGAACATATAGCACAAACCTCTTGTGGAGGTTTATGGGATAAAGTGGCAACCATGAAAGTTTCAAACATTGCTTCAAGATTGTCCATTCTTCCACCTAATGTTTTAATTGCAAAGTCAAGTTTATGGGATAGATTAGTATGCACTCCTATCTCACAGAGACCCCCATTCTTAGTGGTCTAGTTGGTTCTTTCTCTACTATTTCAATAATCCCATTGCTAAGAATTATCAGCCATTGTCTGAAAGAACTCTCATGCCTCACTTTCTTCCTTTAGCATGAGGGTCCCTCCACTCACTACATCTATCATTTGTCTATTTTGAGGTGTCAATGCCTCATAGAAGTATTGAACCTACTACCTTTCTCAAATCCACGATGAGAGCATTTCTATAGTAGTTCATTCCATAGTTCCCAGCATTTGTAATATTGTTCATTGTCCCTTTGTTGCAAATTGATATTTTCATGATGAAGGGCATTTGTTTTATGAGCAGGGAAGAACTTATTCACAAACTTCTTAGACAATTGGTCTAATTAAATTTTATGAAAACTCCATGGTGAGTCCCCGACAATGGTGCCAAAAACTTCTGTTTGTTCTACCGCAAGTGCACAGGTTATTGTAGTGTAGCGTGTGCAAGTACGGGTCGATCCCACAGGGACTCACTTTAAGAATTTAGCATTTTAATAAAATTTAATTGTGCAAAAAATAAAATAAAATGATAGAATTTAACAAAAAGTGCAATTAGACTTCAGATATATGTAATCAATTACAGAGGTCCAATTCAAAGAGACAAAATTTTAATTAAAGAAACAAGAAAAATCTACTTTCCTAGATTGATTATTGTAAATTCCTTTAAATCTAGTCTCATAAGCTTCGATCAACCTTAATCAATCTCTTTGTGGTACTTCTAATTGATGATCCATTGGATGGATTAGGCAGATTCCTAAAAATATGAGAGATCTAAGCTAAATAAGGATTTTGAGATTTAGATAGTTTAGGTCAGTTTCTAGATTTTAGATTAAAGATCAAAGACGTTAATCAGGCCAAAGGATGTCTTAAGAATGAAATATGAAAATTAATTAAAGATCTGACATTAAACAGAGGAGATACTAAGAAATCTTGGTTGTTAAGGCTAACTTGTTGATTAGGTTAAGCCTTAATTGATCTGGTTCAGAATGTGCAATTCCTAGATAAGCAGAAAGAAGACAAAGCAAAACTGTTATGAAAATAGGGACACAAAGAGAATTAAAATGAAGGACATAGATGGAATTAAAGAGTAAGTGCAATGGGTAGAACTTGAATTAAGGGGAAATTTTTTATTTAAACAAAATAGAAATTGAAAACTCTACGAGGAAGCCAATGATGGAGGAGAAGAACGGGATCCCAGGGGGAATTAAACTTGTCGAGTAATTGCACATTCTGAACCAGATCATGTGTGGTAGGCGTTGCTAGTCACTGAGATGCCAATCTTGATAGAGGGTGGCAGTTCGGTAGTGAGCAAGGTGGAGGGAGCATGGCCGGGCTATGAACATGAATGATGGGGCGGTGCCGATGGAAGTGGGGGTTTGCATGTCGGTCTGTCTGCTATAGGCAGACAAATGAAGATGATGGATAGAGGGATGGTTGATCGAGTTAATAATTGGGTAAAGAAGGAGGGACCAGCCAATGGGTTGAGTGGAAAGGACTAGGATGGAAAGAAAAGAATGAGAGAAGATGGGGAGAAGGAACGTGATGCGGCTGGAGTTGGAATGAATAGCGAAGAAGCGGGGGTGACTAGTGGATTGGAAGACCAGTGATGGGGGAGTCAGGACGATGCAGATAAAACAAGGAAGGTGGCTTGGTGGTGTAGGACAGAGGTGACACAATAGAAGAAGGAGGGATCTAGGCAGGTGGAGAGGGCATGCTTGGATTGGTGATCTGGTGGTGCTGAGTTGGTGTGGTGGAGAAGCTGTGGAAGATGCTGGACATCGGTGGAAGTAGGGGCAAACAATCTATGGAAAGTGACCAATAGTGGGCAATAAGGAGTTGATGATGAATTTGATTTCCTGTTGTAAACTGAAAAAGGAAAAAAAAAACTAATAGAGTGCTGGGTGCGACAAGGAAGAAGAAGGAAAAAAAAAAAAACTATGAGAAGAAGAGAAAGGAAAAAGAAAAAAATCAGGCAGTAGATGCATGACGGACTAGAGTGAAGGGAGAAGCCTGGGTGCAAGGAGGTGGTGGTGTTTGAAAGGGAAACGAAAAAACAATGAACAGAATTCAAGTGGAAAGAATAGGAAAATGATGATAGAAAAGGCAAGCAAAGGAAAACAAAAGAAAAACTAAAACTCTCTCAAGCTCCCACAGTTCCCTCTTATATAGCTTTTTTCTTTCTAATTCTCTTCCCCATTCTTTTCTTATCCTTTAGGAGTTAGTTTCCTACTAAGAAACTTCCTCTTCATTCCAAATCTTATCCATAATCTTCTCTCCTTATTAGAACTCTTTTTCTTTTAGGAAACCATCCAATCTTGCTTGTGAATGATCTGGTTCATTTAATGCCCCCTTGAATAATCTGCACCATTAATTAGCCATCGAAACTATGATCTATTTGATTTGCAAAATATAACACTAGATTATAGTCATCTAACCATACATTAAGCATCTAATTAACTTGAATGATTATCTGACCATTAAATTTGACAATTTACGGTTGGATGATCAATTTGAACTAAAATTCATATTTTATTTAAAAATCATCAAGTTGATGAGTTAGATGATCTAATCAAATGCTATACTATGGATCTTTTGGCCAAAATTAAACACTTAACAATGTTCACCCATCCACTAATTGTCATACATATAATGTCATATTCCAAGTGATTGTGGAGGTGATCTTGGCCTTTCAAACCTAGATAGCTTACATCACCTTTGATCTTTCTTGATCTACCATCAATTTAGAAACCAAGAGACACACTTGTGCGATTCTTCTTGGGTTAAAAATAAATCAACCCCAAGTTAATTGCACCATCCCCCTTAATTTTCTTTAAGAAGTATAGGAATTACTAAATTGTTTTCTTATAATTCAATAGATCTTTCATGTTTGTCAGCAACTGAATCTTTGTTTTGCTCTTAAAATTTCATTGAAAAAATTAACATTCCTCTCCATCTTGAAAAACTGAAGGCGTTCTCTACTCTCCTTCATGGATTTAAAAGAAAATTCATCAATAGCTTTGGTTCCTGTATGTGATTCTCAATTGTGTCATTAAGGATAGGAATCTACTCCTTACAAGTTTCATCATACTATTGCACCATGAAATTATTTATTGCTAACATGTTCAGTGAATACATCAAAGAGCCCAAATTTGTTGTTGAACTTCAAACATATTCTTAGCACATAACATATCTTAATAAGAACATGTAATAGCATCATTGTGGAAAGTAGACAACACAACTCTCCATCAAGGATACATCTGCTTATTGGAGTATAAACATCTAGATGAAGAGATTCTTATTTTGAATGTCAAGTGATAATAATGTCTGAAAAGGTAAATATCACTTTCATGCCTGTGGTTCTTATACATATGAAACATTGACAGGCTCTTGATTCTCTATTAGATTCTTAAACAGTTCTGTGCTTGTAACTTCAACAATTTTAATGCCCTCTTATTTTAATAAAAGTTCATCCAACAAGGAACTACTCAAGATGTCTTTATCATTAGGATATTTATAAGTAGTCATTTAAAAAAAAAAAAAACCCAACTAGTAGTATATATGTCATGGATTGTATGGCATTATTCTAGAAATTTTTCAAAATTCATGACACATGCATTTCTAAATTGATAATAAAAAAATCTGATACTTAGTAGATGCAGAGGCTAATCTAGAGTAAGTATGTGATCTATCATAATTTTTTAGATACCAAATAGTATTTTTAATCTTTTGTAGGTGTTAAAAGAATGATCGAATAGTTCAAATCACTTTGGATAATAACCAAATATTTAGATCAACCTAGAGAGTAGGGACCCATTTTTCATCATTTCAAAGTTCAAGTTAGGGTCAAGATCATTCTAGAGTAGGTAGATGAGTCCAGGAATATTTGGTAGAATCCAAGGTGATTAAAAGTGGGCCCATGCAAAAGGTAGTAGCATCCCACCACCTTTGCGTGTGATTTCAAGCCATGCAAGCCACCTGAGACACATGATTTATATTAGAGCCATGAAATAATAGCTAGGAGAAGTCAAGCCATGTGAGCCATGAAGTCAAGACACAAGCCACTAATGCACCATGTTAGAAGCCATAAAGAGGAGCCACATATGCCATTTCCCTATAAGCATAAGGGATCACATGTTTTGAAGTAAAACACAATTTTGCCAACTTGTAAAAATCGTGTCCTAAAGATAAAAAACAGGAAGAAACATGGACTTTATCAACAAGGAAGGCTGCACACTAGGTAGACCAATCAGAGAAAGACCACATTCTTTACCTTTCCTTCTAGCCTAGGGTTTACATCCGTCATCATCCCCTGTTTAGCCCTTAAGATTTGTTTCCCATCTTTCCTTTGTTCTCTCTTTTTTGGTTCACACACATGCTATCCTACGAGACTCCTTGATTATTGATACATGGAAGGCATTAGATATTGAAGATTGAAGTAAAGTAACTTATTTTCATGATATTGGATGTTGCACACACTTCTTATAATGATTTCCATGCAAATAATAATATTACTTCAATGACCTCTATCATACATGTTTTATTAATATTTGTTACTCATGTCTAGTTGAATATTTAGATCAAATTTCATTCATGGATCATATTAGTTGTATATTTAGATTAGATCTTAATTTTTAGGAAGTTTCTAATTTCAGTTTTAGAAGTTTTATTTTTGGAAAGGTCCAAATTCTTGTTTTAGAAAGTTCATTCATTTTAGAAAGTAGTCATCTTTAGGAAGTTTCCTTAAGATTAGTTGAATTTTAGAAAGTGTTTATTTAGGATGTTTCATGTTTAGAAAGTTTCCAATTTTAGGTTTAGGAAGTATCCATTTAGAGGAGAGTTTTTTATTTCTAATTTAGTAACTTCATTGAAGATTTGGACTTCTAAATTTATTCATATTACTAGTTTTGCATTAGTTCCTTTCTAGAGTGAATTTTAGTTATAGAAAGTTTCTAATTCCATTCTCATAAGTTTTTAATCTTATTTTTAGAAAGTTTCCTTTTACTTAAGTTTCTAATTTTATGCATGTTTCTAATTCCATGTTCTTTTATTTTCTAGAGTAAATCAAAATGCAATCTTGCTTTGGCTAGGATAATTTATCTAAATAGATTCCAATTGAATACAATTTTGTGAGATTCCTTGTGGGATCAACCTCACTTGCATATTATCATACCACTTTGATTTGTGAGTTTGACAGTACTTGTTAGAATACATCAAGTTTTTAGCACTGTTGTCGAGGAACCGCAACAAATTTGTGATTGAATTCTAGTTAGAATGATTTATCCTAAGTCATAGTTTAGGTTATATTAGTTTAGGATATTTTCCATCAATTTTGGCATATTTTGCTAAATCCTCAGAATTGACATATCTTCTTTGTTTGTGCAAAGAGAATTTGGAGAAAGGAGTGGTGGAAATCTTGTGGGCCAAAGCTTCATTAGAGTAATAAATATTTCCTTTTTTGTAGGTTTATTATTTATTTATTTTTTAGAGGATTTGTAGTGAGGCCAAGTGTAATTTTTATTTAAAAATGGCTTGTAATAATATAGTTCAAGTGTTGGCCACCTCCCATATAGGATTGATGGCCCCACACTTGTATGAGCCAACTCACATGCAAGATCCCATTGTAAGTAGCTAAGCCTCTTGTTATTTTTCCAATGTAATTTCATTTAGTATAAATTGCATTTTTGATTGGTAGTGTAATTCATATAGTATAACTCATGCGTAGAGTTGTTGTATAATTTTTAGGACTGCTGCATTAGAATTGCACCTATCTAACAAGGGATAGCCTAAGCTCAACTATAACCAAGGCTTAGGCTATTTGGTTATAGTGCTCCATCTATTAAATTGTGGACCTATGTTAGATAGCATATAAGTAGGCATTAGTTTAATTTCTTATATTATATTGTATGTTTATTGCTTTAAGGTGGATGATTGAAATATTAGTAAGGGTCCTATAGGAACCCTCTTAAGATAAGGACTATATTTCATCATTAGTTCCTTGGCCCACCTAGGTAATCATATCAATCCTTGTATGCTTGGAATCCCAACCCTCAAATTTTAATTTAAAATCAAGTAGGAGGAGATTTAGAGTTTTCGAGCTAGGAGTAAATCTACAGTCAGTTCAGTGGCTTGTGAGCATTTTAGTTATAATGTGTATGTAAAATCCATATGATTTTGCCACACCTTTCGTTGACGTTTGTTGGGGTCTAAATGCCTCCTTTCATGGGAATTGTATTACCACTTTGAGCAGGACCTAATTGGTAAGAAGTAGTCGAGCCTGAATAAAAGGAGTTGTTTGGATTTAGGGCTAAAAGCCACTCCCTAAAGATTAAAACAAAATAACAAAATAGCTCTCTAGGAGACCATTGAGGATTGTTTGTGCATCATTTAGAGTTAGGTGTCACATTTAGTTGGGAATGCATCATAGTGCATGCACGATTATCGATCTCAGAACATAGAATTAGCACATTAGATTCTAAAATGTACCCTCCATGGGTTTGATAAATTGCAGCAAGTTCAATGCTTTTATGATGCACTTACACCTCAAAATAGAAGAATGATGGATGCTGCTAGTGGACGACCCTCATAACAAAAAATGAGACAGAGACCTATGAATTCTTTGAAACCTTATCTGAAAATTCCCAGTAGTGGGATTATTCAAATTGACAAGATTGAAATTCCCAGCCTCAAAGGAAAGGAGGCATCTACGAAATAGGAGTAACCCCAGATGTGTCACATAGACTTGACTTCTTAGCACAATGAATGGATAAGTATAATATCATGTTCCACATAATCCATGCCTTTATGGTTAGAAGTTCATCCATGAAACCTCCATAGGAGGTTTGTTCTACTTATTCCATCACGGTAGACTTATCATCAACTTGTGCAACAAATCATTGTGTACCATGAATATCATTTCAAGCAAGCAAATGCTATGAATGCATATTGTAATCCTAGCAACAACCCTTACTCTGAGACCTACAATCCAGTATGGGCTAGGTATCCTAATTTCTCATGTTCAAAGAACACTTATTAAGGAGGTCCGTCTATGAAACCCCTACTCAAAATTTCCCTAGAGCTTCAGTTCCCTAACAACCTCCTAGTTTTTAGCAGTTTCCTCAACAACCAAAGAAACCAACATTTGATGAAACCATGAAGTTGTTTCTAGATAAAAAATTTAAACACTAAGGACCCATTCTTTCAGATTCTGAACAAGGTAAATAAAAGGACACACTTTCATGAGATAATGGACGTATTCAAATATGTATAGATCAATATTTCATCACTCAACAATCAAGGATATCTCTACCTATGCCAAGTTCTTCAAAGAGCTCTACACACAAAAGTGCAAGCTAAATGTGCAAAAGAAAGCCTTCCTCAAAGAGCAAGTGAGCTCTTTACTTCAATATAATACCACTCTGAAGTTTAGAGATCCAGGTTGTCTTAGTATCTCATGTGTTATTAGAGACCACATCATTGATAAGGCACTATTATATTTAGGGGCTAGGGTGAACCTATTACCATATTCTGTTTACGTGCAACTAGAGCTTGGCAACTTAAAGCCAACTAACACGATGTTATAGCTTATAAACAGGTCAATTAAAATTCCATGTGGTATAGTTGAAGATGTCTTAATACAAGTAGGCTAGTTTTATTTCCCTATCAATTTCATTATCCTAGAGACCCAACCTATATCAGATCCTAATTGTTCTTGGACGTCCTTTCTTGGCAATGTCCAACTCCATCATCAACTATCACAATGGTGTGATGAAATTTTCTTTTGGCAACAAGAAAGTCAAGCTAAATGTGTTTAATGTTGATCACCAACATCTACAACTTGATGACTCCTTCGTAGTAAACATGATTGAAGGTCTAATTCCATATGCTTTTTCCACATCCACTACTCTAGAACCACTTAAGCCTCATCTTGCACATTTTAATCAATTTTGACATAGATAGATCTATAGATGATGTAAATGCTCTTCTAGATGTTGCACCGATCATGGATACCTTTAACTGGGTACCTTAAATGGAACCTCTTCCCCCTTCCAAATCTATTCTTGTACCTTCAGTTGACAACCCACCCACTATGGTTCTTAAATCATTGTCTGATTACTTGAAATACTCTTATTTAGGAGTGATGATTCCTTTCCTATCATCATTGCCTCATATCCCAATCAAGAATAAGAAAGAAAGCTACTTAATGCTCTATGTGAACATAAGACAGCTTTGGGGGGAGATTATAATGGAAGTCAAAGGGATTAACCCTATTATGTGTTGCATCAAATTCATCTTGAAGAGAAAGTTAAACCATTTAGGGAAACACGAAGAAAGCTTAACTCCACCATGAAAGAGGTTGTTAGAGATGAAGTGCTAAAACTACTAAATGATAGTGTATTATACCCTATTTCTAATAGCACTTGGGTTAGCCAATTCAAGTTGTACCCAACAAATCTGAAATCATGATAGCTTGCAATGAGGACAGCAAACTGATCCTCACTCACATGACCATTGGGTGGAGGGTCTATATTAATTACTATAAACTGAACTCAGTTAGGAGAAAACATTACTTTCCTCTTCCTTTGATTAACTAAATGTTAGAAAGGTTAGCTAGCCATAGATATTATTGTTTTCTTGATGGTTATTCTAACTATAAACCAATCTCTATAGAACTTGAGGACCTAGGGAAGACTATATATGATAGGTATAGAATTATTATGAAGAATACCTTAATATTTAGTAAAAAACTAGAAAGCAAAAGAAAGGAACTTAAAGCAATGAAACTAAACCAGTGAAAGTAAATGACTAACCTAAATTAGAGAGCAAGTGACAAAGGAAATAACAAGAAATCCAAATGAAGAAAAGCTCTAAAAGAATGCCAAAGTCCAACAACAAAGATCACCAAATGAGAGCTATGCTTCAAGGTCGTATCACCCATCCCCTACTTAGAAAAAAACATGGGAAGCCTTGGAATTTATAGATGATTAGGCTCTTGACATAGAAAAGGGTTTAATCAATAAGGAAAGTAGATCTAGATCTAGGGTTTTCAAGGTAGGAAAGTTAGGTGGAGAGTTAGATAAGCAAGATCACATCATCAAGGCGATGCAAGAGAGATGGGCTGGCTGGTTTCCTAATTTAGAAGGGAAGAGGCATCATTTTCCTTTGAAGGTAAGTGGATCTCCTTCTCTTCTAATTTAATGATGAATGGTTAATGGAAAGAGGGAGAAAAAAGAATAAAAGATGGAGAAAAATATAGTGTTTATTATGCCTTAAATAGACTTAAATTTAGGGGTTCCCTAATTAGGAAATCACTTGAAATTGCCAAATAACTAAGGGGGGAAGCATCCTCTTCTAGGAAGGTGGCTCACTCCCTAAGTAAAAAAATGTAGAACTCTAGGGTGTATGGTGGATTAGGGATGGAAAATGGATTAAGAAGGTGGAATTTTCTCTTTCGATGGATCCATTAATGCATGATAATCTTATCTTTTACAATTCTATCTCAAAATCCTGTAAAACTCATACTTTTAACATAGGAAAGTTGCTTCAATTGATTTTCTAATCATGTGGCTCCATGTGGGACTCCTCTTTGGCTTTTTAGCTCACTTTGATGGTCCATTCCTTGTTGGCTTAAGTGGCTTCAATGCTTGGCTTCAAGGCTAGAATGGCTTGGCTTCCTCACGTTTCTTAGGTGGACTAGGAAACCTCATGTATGTCTCAAATTCTCATGCCAAGTAGTGGAAATGCATAACTTTTTGCATGGATCCTTTTAATCACCTTTTTTTTCTTTCAATTTCTTCTAGTGCCTTCACCCCCACTCCCTTGGGCAGGGGCGTGCCACCCCCCGCACTCCTAATGAGCTAACCATGTAGTTCGACCCATAAACAACTTTGTGAAGCACAATTTAGGATATTGAATCATCTTCCCACTTCCTATAAAAGAGTAAAAAAACTAATTAAATCCTACAAAATTATGATAATTCATATAATTACTCTGTATTAGCTTCTAAACCTACAAAATATCAAACTTTTGAATCATTGGGTCAAAAATGCATGTATTACAAAATTCCAAAAAAATCCTAGAAATATCACTATATTTTATAGCACATGGGCTACTAACTAGATACTTTTCATACAAAATTGAACACTTATCAAGCATCATAGACACCCATGCTTATTTTCCAATAGCAAATTTTATGTTGATAAATACTATATGGTTTGAAAGAAACAAGGTAAGTGCAGGTAAAGATTGTTGGACAAGAGGAAAGCTTTGGCATCTTATTAAGTGACTTTTTTAATCTAAAGACCATGTAAATATTATGAAAGCTTGGGAGCAATAAAGGCTACTCAAATATTGTGCTAAATCTCTCTAAGTTAAATGAAAAACTCTTGTCATGAACTTTATCTAGCCTTCTTCTGACGATTTTTGGTCATGCTAATGCTCAAGATTCTGTTGGCTATGATATCTACTTAGGATATAAGAGGAATAACAAAGCTACTAGCTATGTTAGTTGAAAAGTTTTATGAATCATGATCATTAGACTTTTCAACTAAAGAAACCAGAGAAAATTAGTAACTAGAAGCAATTAATAGGAATGATTTTTTGCAAGTCTTTATCTAGAACAGGACAAAGAAGATTAATAGATCAGATAATCCAAAAGTGGGTCATGATAGAAATGTCATGGACTCCATCCTCTAATTATAAAGCTATAATGTTGTACTTTTGAATGGACATTCGCATCACAAGTAAAAGAAAAGAAAAGGGAAAATTTGTAATCACTCAGTTAATAAGTTCTTGCCTTCTCAAAATAATAATATTTTTTAAGGGCCACTAATATATACAGCCATATGTTGTTTGATAGCAAGTGCATGGACCATTGTAGTATAACGTATGCAAGTACAGGTTGATCCCACAGTGACTCGCTCTAAGAATTTGGATTTTAAATAAAATTTAATTAGTCAAAAATTAAAAATAAGCAAAAAAAATTAAATGAAAGTTCAATCAGACATCAGATATATTTAATCAATGAAATTTACAAAGGTCTAATTCAAAAACACAAAAATTTAACTAAAGAAACAAGAAAAATTTCCTTGCCTAGTTTGATTATTGTCAATGTCTTTAATTTTGATATCTTAAATCTTGATCGGCCTTCATCAACATCTTTCTAGTTCTTCTAATTAATGATCCAATCAATGGATTAGGCAAATTCTCAAAAATTGCAAAGATCTAATCTAAATAAGGATTTTTAATTTTAATGGCTTAGATCTGATTTTTGAATCTTAGATTCAAGATCAAGAACAATAAACAAGCTATAAAATGTCCTAGAAGCCAAATCTAAAAGTTGGTTGAAAATTGGATGTGAAACAGATGAGAAATTGAAGATATCCTATGAGTAAAGCAGAACCGTTGATTAAGTTAAACAAGGATAGATAAAATAGTTCCTGGATTAATCAAGAATAACACAGATAATAGAATAAGAATAAAACAAAATATAAATGAGAATAGTAACAGGACAAAAAAATGTAATTGAATTTATTGTTCTAAGGGCAAAAGTGGAATTTCCCTTGAAAGTTCTTTCTCTTTCCTATAAAAACAGAACAAGGAAAAACGGAGATTGCTGACTAGTTTATACTGGGGCAATGTAGGATAAGCAAGGAATCGGTTGTCATCCGGGTCTGCAAGCAAGGATGGCATCGGTTTTGGTGTGGTGAGGTGTAGTGGAGACAACTCCAGTGAAGCATATGGAGAATAGGGGTAGACAACGACGTGGAGCGATGATGGAGTGCTTCTTTGAGCATTGCACAATGGAGGAAGGAGAGCTGGTATGAGTAGTGGATAGGCGATTGGTGCTTGTGTCGAGTAGATACAATAAAGGGGGATTGAGAAAGAGGAGACACCAGTAAGTGTTGCCAGTGAATAGAGAAAGATGACGAGTGAGATAGAGAAGGGAGAAGAGTACGAGGGGGAGAAAAAGACAATGAGAAAGAACTGGGAGAAGAGGGGAATGAAAAGAGGAGTGGCAAAGAGGGTTGCATCATTGAAGAAGAGTGTGAACATAGGAGGGAATAGAGAACAAACTTGAAAACAGAAGAGAAAATAGGAACTGGAGAGAGGTGGGTGAAAAGGGCGGTGAAACAGAGATAGAAAGAGATGGGATGGAGCGGACCTTTTATGGGATGGTGCATGAAAGAGTGATTGGAGAGAAGATATGAGTGACAACGACAATAAAGGAACACAAAGGAAAATGATGGAAAGGAACAGTTTGCAAAGGACTGCCATGGACAAGAAACAAAGGTTAGGGATGGTGTGAAGTAATGGTGAACAGAAATATAGAAAACAAATGATGATTGAAAGAATAGTAAAATGATGATAAACAAAGGTAAAGGAAACAAATGAAAACAGTCCTAAAATTTCCCACAACTAGTAGCTCCCTCCTCCTTTTAAAGCCTTCATGCCTTCTAAGTTTGAGGAGTTAGTTTCCCAATAGGAAGCTTCTATCCCCATTGATTATGCCTCTTCATTCCAAATTTGATCTATTACTTAGGAAATCTTATCCATCATCTCCTTTCCTCTAATTAGAACTCTCTTTCCTTTAGGAAACCATTCCATCTTGCTTTGTGATTGATCTGGTTCATTCAATGCCCTCTTGGATAATCTGCACTGTTGATTAGCCATCCAAACCATGATTTATCCAATATGCAAAATATAAGACTAGATTAGAGTCATCTAATCATACATTAAGCATCATATTAGCTTGATAATCATTTGACCATTAAATTTGATGAATTAAGGTTGGATGGTCACTTTGAGTAGAAATTCATATATTTTTTCAAAAATTACCAAATTAATTAGTTAGATGATCTAATTAAATGCTAAACTAGCTGTATTTTGGCCAAAATTAAACACTTAACACACACCCCAACTAGCATTTTGTTAGTCTTGAGAAAAACATGCAAAATATTATTTTTTTTAAATTGATATAAGGTGCCACTTTTACAAATCCCCATTCATTAACATTCTATTAGTTTTTCATAACTTAATGGACAAGATTTGGCACTTTTACAAATCATACACATATGAAAGACAATTTATTTGAGTTATTTCTTAGAGTGCATGTGTGCATAGCCACATAAATCTTGACTTCTAATGGATATGCTTAAGTTCCATTAGAAATATGTCTTGACCTCAAATCCTCACAGGTATACTCTAAGAAATGAAACTCTTATATAAGGGTTTAAATATATTTCTTTGATTATGTGACTAAATCGAACAAGCTAATGGTTCACATAAATCTTTTAAATGCTTATGAGACAAAGGAAAGTGATTCCTAAGAGCGGATGTTACCACCAAGAATATTAGGGGTCTTTTACCTGAATTCCTTCTTTTTATCTCCTCTTTAAGGCTATGTTCCACCTAAGATTAATAGGTCTTTAACTAGTCCAAAATGTAGGCTTAGGATAGGTTTAGAAAATAAGGGTATAAGGATTTCAAAGGTTCAAAATTGAGTAGAGGTCTTCAATGGGTATCTATTAGGACAACTTTTCTTTTAGGTTGTACTTGAAGTGAATATCTCTTTCATATTTTTGTCTTTCTCTTTCAATATATACATATATATTATTACTTCTTTCTTTTCACTTTTCTTTTTCTTTGGCTTCTTTGGAAGAGAGACGGTTAATTTTCAAACTTCTTTGACTTTTTGTCCTTTTTCTACTAACTCTACTCATTTTGACAATGGGTAATGGATATTTACTATACTAGCTAGTTCTGGGTTAAGGTAAATGGGATTAAGAAAGAAAAGGCATAATAATAGGCTCAAAGGGGCTAATTAGTAGTATGATGTACTAGGTTGGCTTTATATCTCTAGGTTGAGCAAGGATGGCCTATATCATTTCCTAGGTTTCTTAAAGCCTATCAAATTTAATAAATTTTCTAGAAATAAGGCTATTACTCCCCTTTATTCTTAATAGTTAACCAAAACAAGGATAACAGGATCACACTAATTTATATACGTTGAAGAAATTGTGAAATTACTTATAGCTCTCTAAAAGAAGATAGGTCCTAAACTCACTAAGTTATAGGTCTCCATTGATTTTCCTTGGGGCCTCTAAGTCATACCTCTCTATTAGTCTTGACTATGTGCTATGTGTAAATGGTTTTTGAGAATTAACTTTCATAAACTACTTCAACACATGAATGGTATGCAACACTAATCATATGCATTCCCATTAAGAGATGAAAACATTAGAATTACTAAATTCTGAACATCCAGTTATCATCACAGTAAGGGAACTCTTCCTTAAAAGTTTTTTTTTTTTTCAAATGACTTAAGAAAATTCAAAATCTCTATGTGCATCTACAACCACCAACCTAAATGAAACATTGTCCTCAATGTTGGAAAACATAAGATCTATATGATAATGGAAGGATGTAGGAGATGGAGATTTGAAAAGCATATGGGTTACCTCTCAGGAAGCGCTAAGTTTTACATCTTCAACCAGACATAGCCTAACCTAACCTAAAGCTAATAGGGTCAGCTTTATTTTTCCTAATCCTAACCCTAAAATGAAATGGCGAGATTTCTCATGCCACTTTAGAATCTCACAGTAATCATATATTACCTCCACCCTAAAATTTTTGCTGGTGGTAACATTAAAGCAACAAAGATCATCATGATTTTTAATTGTGAGGAATCATAATGATGATCCCCCATCTTCAAAATTTCACGGTAGTCAATATAATTCCTCCATCTTGAAAATTTAGGTGATGAAAACATAATGACTTCCTGTACTATTATGCATTTTTTTGGACCATTTGAAGATGAATGGCCCTTTTTTTACCATACTAAGGGATAACAATGGCCATTATATTCAAGTTAAAAATTTCCGCTATTTCCTTAACATTGTCTTGAAATAGGGTTCTAAGTTGACTCTACCTTTCCCAAAAAGGTTTTTCTTTTATTGCTAGAGGTGAGGACAATGTTTGGCTGAAACCCTAGTTATCTTCTAATTTGTACCCTAAAGTAGGTTAATGTACATCAATTGACTCTTTTTCCTTTTGTTTTATAAGCACAGGTAAGGTGTCAAATGGGCCTACATGGCTATCTTGTGAATTTTCAAATAGGGTTGGTAAGTCCTAATAAGATAAATCTTCTATATTGCAAGGTTCAATATGAATTTCAAGCTTTATAGAGAGATCTACTCTAGCTTGCCAATGAGAAGTATCCATTAAATGCACAGCATCCAATTGCCCATTCACCTCCTCAATGGATGTGTCTTCATCAAAGTCATAAAAATAAGTGAGACACGAAGTTAGAGGTTTTGGGTTGGATATTTCTAAAATTTTATTTTCTTCATCAATGGAAGTCTCTTCATCATAATTGTAATAAGGAGCAAGGCATGGCTCAAGTAGATATAAGTAGAAGGTTTCTAAGGATGGTTGTAGACTTTGTGGCTCAGAAGGATCATAAGAAATTTCCATCCTATTATCTATAATAAATGGCTCTTTAGTATCCCTGATCTGTTTTATTATCTTAGACCTTTCAACAATGTTTTTATCAATATTTTTCCATATTGGTTTCAATTTTGCAATCCATTCCTCCTCTCTCTATTTATTTCCTCTGTCTCCTTTTCAAGGGAAGCAATTTTTTGTTCCATTCTCTTAAAAAATTGTTGCATAGTCTCTTCTAATGATGGTTCTTCATGTTGGAGAGGAAACGACTCATAAGGTTGGTATTGCTATGGCATTGGGGTATTAAAAAAAGGCTAAGCAGTTTGAACCTATGACGACTGTCCCTGATAATCTAAATAATCATGGCAGTGTTGACTAGGGTGAGACCATTATGGTTCTTCCTGATATCGTTAATCTTAAGACCATGGTTGTTCTTGATGCCTAGCCCATCCATTATAGTATTGTAATTTGTCTTTGGATAAAAATTATTAGGGTATGTGAATACATTAGGTGCATCCACTGGCTCCTAATAGTATTCATTGTATGTGGAGCTTGATGACAGCCATGAAGAAGTGGGATATAGATGCTCAAAATAGGTATTATTATGGTACTGAGGTTGTAGTGCAGCTTGCCTAGACACTATTATCCTAATCAATTGACTTTTAATAATATCGAGCCTATCCATCAATATATCTAATCTATGAAATCTATCTCCTTCTTAATAGGCTTTTGTTCTCAACTTCATATACAACAAATGAGGTTTTTCTTCTTTTTATGGAAAACCCTAACAATATGAAACCTAAACACTAGTCCTATGCTAAATGTTAACTCTAACTCTATGTGATGCGCAAAGGGCACAATCAAATAATCCTTAGGCTAAAAGTAGCATTATTTTAAACAATCTTGAATTTGTATGATCGCTTCTTAGGAAGAGGGTCCTACGAGCATATGATGGCCTTATAGGTCTCTTCTAATTTATTTGAAATTAATTTCAAAGGAAGGGTTGTACGCTTGTGATGATTGTCCTAAGTGAGCTAAGAAGTGGTGATGAAATTCACCCTTGATCTTGTCGGGTCAGATGCCCTTTAATTAATGTCCATACTCCATGGTAGTTTGATCAACATATAAATCACCTTAAAGCATTAAACGTGCCCTAAAAATGCAATTAAAAGCAATAAACAAATACAAAACCCTAAAAATGCAACAATTATCAAATATGCTTTCTATATGTAATTATTCTATCAAATAATACAAAATTATTCTAATGAAAACCCTAATCTAGGAAATAAAAGGAGTGAGGGAAACTTACATCGGAATTTCTAATGAAGATCAAGTGTGGGTCACCTTATCCCACACTTGCCCTGTTTTATACAATCCTTTTAAAATTTAAATTAAAAATTGCAAGTTACAATGATCCTTACTATAAGATTCACTAAAAAAGAAGAAGAGGAAAATCGTATTCGAAGAAATCAATGAAATTTCTATTTATTTGATTCAAATCCACTTGCCAATTTCCTCTACTTTTCAAATTTCTTAAAAAATAAAAATAAAAATAAGTATCAAATTTAGAAAATAGAGTGATTATGCACTAAGAAAATTGAAAATTTCACTTAAAATGCATAAAATACTAAAGGTATGCCATTCCTAAAAAAAAAAAAATTATTTTTTTTATTTTTTTGAATTTTAATTAAAATTTATGAAAACTCCATTGCGGGTCCTCGACAATGGTGCCAAAAACTTATTGTTTTACTGCAAATATAAAAATCATTATAGTGTAGCATATGCAAGTACGGGTCAATCCCACAAGGACTCGCTTTAAGAATTTGGAGTTTAAATAAAATTTAATTGGTCAAAAATTAAAAATATGTGACAAAAATTAAATGAAATTACAATCAAACATTAGATATAGTTAACCAATGAAATTTACAAAGATCCAATTCAATTCTAATATCTTAAATCTTGATTGGCTTTCATCAACATATTTTTGGTGCTTCTGATTAATGATCTAATGAATGGATTAGGCATATTCTCAAAAATTACAAAGATCTAGCCTAGATAAGGATTTTTAATTTTAATGGCTTAGATTTGATTTTTGAATCTTAGATTGAAGATTAAGAACAATAAACAAGCTATAAAATGTTCTAAGAAACAAAATCTGAAAGTTGACTAAAAATTGGACGTGAAATAGATGGGAAATTGAATACATCCTATGAGGAAAGTAGAACCATTGATTTAATTAAATAGGGATAGATAAAATAGTTCCTGGATTAATCATAGAATAACATAGATAGCAGAACAAGAATAAAACAAAATGCAAATAAGAACAATAATAGGATAAAAAAATGTAATTGAATTTATTGTTCTATGGGAAAAAATGGAATTTTCCCTAAAAGTTCCTTCTTTTTCCCATAAAACTAGAACTAAGGAAAATGGAGATTTCTGGCCGGTTTGTGCTAGGATGGTGAAGGAGAAGCAAGGAATGGTTTGCCGTCCGGGTCTGGAAGTAGGGGTGGCATCAGTTTTGGTGCGGTGTGATGTGGTGGAGATGACGCTAGGGAAGCAAATGGAGAACAGAGGCAAGCGATGATGTGGAGCAGTGATGGAGGGCTGCTTTGGGCACCTTGCGATGAAGGAGGGAGAGTTGGTGCGAGTAGTGGGTAGACAACTAGTGTTCGTGTCGGGTAGGTACAAATAGAGGGGGATTAAGGAAGAGGAGACACTGGCAGGTGTTGTCAGTGAACAAAGAAAGATGACGAGTGAGATGGAGAAAGGAGAAGAGAACAAGGGAGAGGAAAGAAAATGAGAAAGAACTGGGAGAAGAAGGGAACAAAGAGAGGAGTGGGAAAGAGGGCTGTGTCGATGAAGAAGAGTGTGAACAAAGGAGGGAACAGAGAATGAACTCAAAAAAGGAAGAGAAAATAGGAACTAAAGAGGTGGGTGAAAAGGGTGGTGAAACAAGGATGGAAAGAGATGGGTTGGAGCAGACCAGTGATGGGATGGTGCATGAAAGAAGACTACAAAGAAGATGTGAATGACAATGACAATAAAGGAACACAAAGAAAAACAATGAAAAGAAATGGTAAGCAAGGGACTGCCACGGATAGGAAACAAAGGTTAGGAACGATGTGAAGTAACGATGAACAAAAATAGAGAAAACAAACAGTGATGGAAAGAACAGAAAAAAACAATGACAAGCAAAGGCAAAGGAAACAAACCAAAATAGTCCTAAAATTCCCCACAACCAATAGCTCCTTACGCTTTTTAAAGCCTTCATGCCTTCTAATTTTGAGGAGTTAGTTTCTCACTAAGAAACTTTTATCCCCTTTGATTATGCTTGTTCATTCCAAATTTGATCTCTTACTTAAGCAATCTTTTACATAGATCCCTGTAGACTTAGCACAACAAATCCTGTGTTCCCACCCAAGGTAAGTCAAATCCATGAGATATTTCTCTCTTAAATATATCATTAACATTATACTTTGAGTAGTTGGGATATTGACTTGAACAAGCACCATGTAGAATTTAAACCCTAAGAACTATAGGAAAATCATACACTACTCAATCAGTAGAAGATACTATTTTGGAAGAGTCAATGTCATGAACTATGTTACAAGGATCTATGCAAAAGAGACTTATTATCTTAGTCTATACTTAGGAAAGTAGATTGAATACAAAAACAAGAACTTCTAGAAGACATTCATAAAAATGGTAAGGGAATTTTATATCTTGGACCGAAGTATTTAAACCACTACTCAAGAAGTTTTCACTAGTAAACTAAATTCCTTAACCATGGATGTAAGAGTTGAAATACACTCACATTCTAAATGAATATCCAACCTTCACTTTTCACAAGGATTATAAAATCGACCACCTAGAAACAATAGCATATTAAGTGCATGGAATCTAAGGGACTTCAAGTCCCATAAATAAAGAGGGTAAAGGGTTTTATACATGATAACAACGCACTTCTTTCTTCATACTATCATTTGGATCCTTAGAGTTTTTAGCATGCACTATATGAGAGCTATAAGCACTGGTGTTTATAGATTTCATTGATGGTTTTTTGCAAGCACTCTCGGAGTAGTTGTAAGTTCTAAAGATACAACTTTTATCACTGTTTTGGCGAGTACACTATGAGTACCATAAGACATGGAGGTAGGCACATTTGGGGTAGTCTTTATGTAATGACTCAAAATTTTAAGATGTCCTTGTCAAATAATAGTAACCCTTTTTCAATCACAATCAATCATAGTGTTTGTAATTTATGAAATTTTTACATCTTATCTATTTTGGAAAATAATTATATTGGACAGAAGGATAAATATTATATTTTATTTAAAATATGTAAAGAGAGAATTTGCTAAAAAATATCTCCATAACTAAATTCTACTCGAGAAATGGAATCCAACACCTCAAGGAATACTGGAAAAGGAGTTCGTATGAAAAAGTTATGAGCATTGGAAGATGAAGGGTATTTCGACAATTAAAAGTTTAAAAAAATGCATGGGGCAGTTTTGTTAACGGCACCCCCACTATGTCATAAATGTGTCATCCAGGCATCATCATCTACATCAGCCCTCGTCACTGTCGTGTCTGCCCTGAAAATCTGGCAGGCGCCGACCTTCTACGGCCTTCTTCCTCTGCGACGTTGGGAAAAATGGCTCACCACCTTCATAGGCTACAAAGAACCCTCTCTTCTCCCTCCTCTCTCTCCCTGATCATCACCTTCCCCATCTCTGGCAAGAACCCCTCTCCTTCCACTCCAGTTTCCCCTGATTCTCTGTGTTTTTAGGCGACATAGGGTTCCAAAAAAAAACCCAACCGGAAAACCCTTCTCTAGTTTCCTCTATGTTTTCGGCAATGGCCCTGAGTTCCCTTTCCTCTTTCTTCTCTTTCCCAACCACCACTATTTCCTCTGCATCCTCCAACGTCTAGGGTTTTGGTGGCACGAGGAAGATCACACCATCGAAGACCCAGAACCACCATTTTCCTGGCTCAAATTAGGTAACCATCTTCCCTCCTCTTTGCTTCGTTTCTTATTCTTTTGGTGAAGATTAGCTCAAATCCATACCGGATCTGCTCTCACCAACCGGACATCACCGGTTAAAATAGATCCATTGGATCTAATTTGGAACACGACCAAGGACAGCTTGGATCATTGATCCGAGCTGTCCAATGAGTCTGTGGGACCCCAAAAATGTAGAAAACCTATGACAGTGGAAACATTGAGGCATCCTCGACATTGATCAGGGACCAGGATGATTGGACGGTCTAGATCAGATCGCCTCATCCAATCAACTTGATCAGGTAACTAGGACACATGAGTGTAACGCACATCCAGAACATGTGCTCTAGAGCATCCTTTGGGCATGTGCAGCCGTATGGGTGCGGTCTCGGTTCAACCAAGATGCACAAGCATCCAGGGAACTATGACACGCAGACTCTGTGTTTGTCGCATTCTAGATCCAGAGATCAAATCTAGATCATTTATTTGATCTAAAACACTAAAATTGCAATTAAGAAGGCTATATAACTTTGATTGACGATTTGAAAAGACTGTTGCGTTCATCGTGACGACACGGATCTAATTATGTAATAAAATTTAGGATCAGAGGACTATTTGATATGACCATAGCCTAAAAATCATAGAATTCTCATAACTCTACAAGATCAAAGATGATCAAATCTCATAAATTGATCCATTGGATGCATTAGGAGATCAATATTCCAAGATCAACCCTAAATCACATAGATCAACCTTTGAATTATAGATTTGATAGTTCAAATCAAGTATGAACCTGATCTAAGCATCAGGATAGGCGATCTGACCATTCAATTATAAGATATTGATGACATAAAAGTTATTGAAGGTAATCTAACCATTAAACATTGGAGCTATAAGTGAGATCTAGCTTAGAGACACAAATAAGAGATTTATAACCTAAAGGATAGATCTAGCCGTTGATCTGTAAATCTAATTGATGATATATAAAGAATAGAAAATAATACTTGGATTCTTATTTCCAAATAATATCCAGGACCTCACAAAGGTGATCTAGGACTCAAATTGAAGAGAAATACAATCCAAGAGACATCAAGGTAGGTAGTCTGATACTACTAAGTTTTCAAATGCATTCCAAAATGTGATTGATTTATTTAACTCTTATTTCTATGTTTAGTATGCTTTTGAGATATGATATTCTTATAACAAGCATGCAAAATTATCCTCATGATTTATGGTCTTGAATGCGATTGCTTGCATTGGATAGATTTTATGTATGCATTGCACACATGTTTTGAAACTCATTGCATAAATTGCATAATTTACGATGATTGAGATTTGGATTATATGTATATATATATCTTTTTTGGGCTAATGAGCGTGATGGCACTATGCTGAGAGGTTGTTTATGTATGGGGTTGGCCTCCCGGCCTCTAACTACTAAAGGTGGTAGGTATCACTGCCCAAAGCGGCATTGTCCCTTCCTCGACTACTATGGTAAACAGGGTTGACCACTGGAGGTTTTCATGGCACCCTTTTCGAGGACATATCCATAGTCACCGTGGAGGCTACGGTGGGCTGGTCTTTAAATACCAGAGGCACATGATTCCAAAATACATTCTAATCATGAGCATAGCTGACCCTATGATTTTGATTTTAATATAGATATGCATATAGCATTGAAATGGTCGTAGATGTGTACTCGTGACCTGTCAGCTTGATATGTTCACCAAAAATTCTAGTGCATGAATTGATTGACTGCTACTGTTTTTCGTAATGTTTATATTGCTAATTAATGGATTCTATAAAAGTTCCATCGTTTGGAAATGTGTAAATGATTTTTATAGTTTATGCATAAATACCCATGGTTACACAAAATAGAATTGCATGATCTTATTACTTTTCCTGAAATTATGCCTCTTGCATGCTGTGTTTTTGAATTAGTAGTATCAGGTCACCTATTGAGTATGATGAATACCCAAGCAAATCCATTATTTTTTAGATCAAACAAAGTACAATTAGAAGAAGCTTTAGAGAGTGCTGGTACTACAGTCAAGTGAGCGAAGGTAAGGCTAAGCGAGGAAATAATTGTACCAAATTTCATACTTTTTAGTATTTGATGTAAAATTAGTTGTAAGTAATTATTTGTAACTTGGGCTGCGATTAACAATCTTGGGAATGGTAATTATTCATTTTTATATTTTGTCCAAAAGTTTCCATGGCATGATTCATTATCTGTTCATTGAGATTAATTAATGACACTTGGAGTTTTTAGTGAAAAAGTTTCAAATGAAAGAAAATTTCTACTGCATTCATTTTGAAAAATTATTTTAAAAATAGAGATCGATCTCACAAGTAAAAGCTTGTTATTTTAAAATTGCATTATAAAAACCTGGGTCGTCATACTTTAGACCTAGGCAACTATGCTAAGCACTATTGTAAGTCTTGGAGACCCTATGCTAGGAGTTGTAGTTGGCCACTACCCTCTAAGATGATATTGATACTAGCCCTGTAATCAAGATGAATAGGTAGTAGGAGTAGCTTCTCATGGAGAAGTGCTTTGAAATAGTAGCTGGATAGTCCCCATGAGGCTAGGTAGTGATAGACTATGAGAAATCCATGAGTCAACATAGAGGCTGCGAAAGTTGCCTAGGGTGACAGTAAGGTCGTATGAGCATAGGAGTCTTGGTTTGGGTTGGCATATTGGACATGCCAGTCACTCTCAAAAGTCTAGACCACGATGTCCATGATCGTAGGACTATATGCCATCATTGTTTTTTTTATCAATCCCTTTTCCTATTTTGGTGTGCTTTTGGGTTCCTCACATGCATTGAGGACTATGCACCTCTATTTCACACAGTCATTGAGAGCTTATGCTGAGTTGATGGTTTATCAATTTCTGAATTTTGCGCATGACTTAGGTTACAATTTCCTATGTATTTTTTTTTTCATCTCACATGATATGTCATTTCATTTTGATGTAGTATTGGGATATTTGTGACAACATAACTTAAGTTCTCAAGCCTATGTATTGCACTTGGTTTCAAATGACTACCTATATATGCATAGTACTTGATGCCCTATTTTTAGTGAGCCAACTTATATTATCTTTCTTCCAAGTTGTGAGCTATTGTTTTGCAAGTACAATAGTCATGTAGTGAGATGCAAGCATTGTGTGGTAGAGAGGGTATTGAGAAGGAGCAAATAGTGGAGTTAGATTTCATGATAGATTGGTTGTGCCAACCATCTCAGATCTAAGGCAGGAGCTATTGAAGATAGATCATCATTCCAAGCTTACTATGCATCCACAGGGTATGAAGATGTACCATGATTTGAGGAGATAGTTTTGGTGGCCTGGAATGAAGAGGGACATTAGTGGATGTGCAGTGCAGTGTATCACATGTTAGTTGCTCAAGGTAGAGCATCAGAGGAACGCAAGATTTTTATAGACTCTAGAGCTTCTAATTTACAAGTGGGACCATGTTACAATGGATTTTATGGTTGAATTGCCCAGAACATCTAGTGGACATGATGCAATTTAGGATGTGGTGAATTGACTTACCGAGTCGACTCACTTCCTCCCCATTAGATAGAGGCAATTCTAGAGAGCCTTACCAAGCTCTATATTTGAGAGATAGTAAGCATGGGGTCCTATTGGTCATTATTTCATAATGGAATAGCAAGTTTACATCCCATTTTTGGCAAAGTGTACATGAGGGGTTGGGAACCTCTATGCATTTTAGAATAGCATTCCATCCTTAGACTAACGGTTAGTATGGGAGGATGATACAGATGCTAGAGGATATGTTGAGAGCCTATGCTCGTGACTGGAAGAAGATTGGGTCCTAGACTTAAGTAAAAGATAGTGCCAGAGAAGTAAATTTCAAAGCCAAGAACACTAAGGTGGTGTAAATCACCTTTTGAAGACACAAAAGTGGTGTCAGCTACTCTCCACATGCTTCAACAAATTAGTATGAACTAGTGGCACCGGACACTCTTAATTTGTTTCAAGGAATCTGATTCCAATAGCACCAAACATTCTCCATCATCTTTAAGAAAAGTGTTTAGAATTAGCGTTCCTAGACAATCTTGCTCACTTCATGAAGGAAGTTTAGCACTAGTGCCATTTGATAATCATTTTACCTCTAAGTGACAGCAGACAAATGACTATGAACAAGCCTCTTCTCCAATGCTAGTGTTGAACACTTGAAAATCCATCTCAAGTAGCACTAAATGGTCTCCATGACAAAAGTGCTTCAGATGCTCTCATTTCAATCTAGAATAAGACCTAACAAAAGAGGATGTCTATCACTTTTCCCCTAGTGACGGTTTCATAACTACACTGGACAATTTTACTATTATGACTTTGATTATGACCACTCCTTACATCTACTACATTGGTTAGTTACATGGGTATTTATGTGTAGGGCCATGGTTATGGAGTTATGGACTTGGTTTCCAAACCTCATGGTTTGCCAAATAATTACCTTGGTATCCAAATTTATAAATAAGTCTTCTTTCATGAGCAAGATTGAATTCTAGTATGCTCTTGAAGTTCTCTCTCTTTCCTAATAACAAGGATAGAAACTCTATTTTTCTTACTAGTTCAAGGTGTTTAAGAGTAATATGAACCTAGGTTCAGCCCTATCCTATTTTCTAAGGATTTTAGCTATTACGGCTATTATATATACCTCCTCATTTCACACATGGACTTCGCTTTGGTCCTTTAGGGATAAAGCTATGACCCGCTATTGTCTGTGGTCTCTATGACTTGGCTTGGATCACCCCTTGTCCACTTATATTGATAACTATGGCTAACTCATAGGTATAGAATTATTACATAGAGTACCTCTATATTATGGTTATTTTCACATTTTGCAGGATTAGGGTACAGTTATAAAATAGGTACTTTTGGCATTCCAAACCCTAAATGATGGATAATCCAGAGTCCAAGCATCAACATGGGCCAACCTACCAAATCTAATGAAGTTTAAAAGTTCCAAATGCAAAATGGGTGTTGTCATCATTTTCAGCACAGTCAGAAACCCTAGAAGCATTGTTTAACCTTATCAACGCAAAAGAGGCTGTAAAGATCAAAACATAAGGTGACAAAACCTCCTTGCATGCATGCATGCATTCCACCACCATTGAGAAGTTTCTAAGTATATCTTGAGAGCCACTCACATCAAAGGAAGCATCCATGTGAAGTACACCCAAGCTGAGGCCTACTAGAGACAACCCTAACCTTCTTTCTCTAGACTTCATAATGGGGATCACCTATAGGTTTACCATGAATTTTTTATGCAAAGGTGGTGCATTCCACCTAAAATCAATGGAATACATGAACAGATGAGTATGATTGGGGAGACGAATAAAGAGGGAGGAGAGAGATAAGAAGGGGAAATCTAAGATCAGTTTTCATCTAAGAATTTCAAGAAAGAGTGGATGAGATTATTCAACATCCAAGACCATCCTAAAGAAACCAATGTGGATATATTTAAGTTATGATTTACCAATGAGAATAATCCATGCAAGAGACAAAAGACTGATGCATTATTGGTGGACAAAACAAGGAGAAGAAAAACGTGTTCTCCAAAGGAGAAAATTTGTTTTCCTCTTGACTGTGATTATTTGGAAATAAAAATGGTGGGATAAGGAGAAAATAAAGGAGGAGAATCAAGTTGGATAAGAAAATCTCTATTGAATCCTAGCCATCCACCTTAGAGCATGTCAATCCAATGGATGAGCAAAAGATAATCTTTAAACTCTCTCTATTAATGATAGACTTCAAAAAAATATCAATCATCCATCCTAAGGCTCAAGCATGATCCAATGGAGGAGAAAAGGAGCAAATAAATATGAAATCCTGGCCACCTTTCCCTCACAAAAAATTCAAATCAAAATCCTAAGTTGGAAAGATCTCCACCACTCATTTCAATCTAATGGCTTACATTCATCTCAGATTTTTGAACTCAACCACAACCAAAAATCCATGCCATGCCTCCCCCCCATATTTTTTAACCTCTTTTCTTTACTTAAATCCACATCATCTATCCTTCCTTTAACTCAAACAATCTCCACCCTTCATTCCCTAGGGCATCCAGTCCAAAAATCTAAATATAAGGGATTATTCAATCTCTTCGTTCAATTGCTCCATAGCCTAGAAGGGAGGAAGAAAGAGGGGAGAACAGAGATGAGTTTCAACCTTAAAAGGGCATAAGAAGTGATCCAATACAGGGGGAGAACATCCTAAGGAGAAGAGAAGAGGTAAGAAAGGGTTGCTATTTTTTTCTCCATTGTACTTCTTTTGTTTCATCTTTTTGTTTTATTTATAATTTACACTTCATCTTACATTTAAAATCATGTCCATAGCCTTCCATCCTATCCTTTATATACCACTAAAATATCCACCTAGAACTCATTCCATAACCCTCACATTCAAGTGTCCCTTTCATACCCTATTTTCAATCTGTTCTACCCAATTTTTTGAACTTTCTCCACTATTTGACTTTCCATATTTTTTTATACTTATTGTTTCACTCTAAAAATCATGTTTTAAGCCATTCATCTCATAAGAAAATACCCCACAAAATCTCATAAGAAATTTGATCTCTAGCCCTCTTACACTCACCCCTTTTCACACTAAATTTCACTTTCATTATAACGCCTTAACCTTTTTCTATCTTGTTTTATTTTTCTAAATTTTTTCATTCATCTTCTAGATCTAAAATTTATGCCACTACAATTTCATCCCATAATTTAGTATTCCAATAATTCATGTCTCTAAGATCTTTCCATTTATAAACCTTTTTGAATCTCATTTGCTCTCTCATTATTACATGCAAAAAACATGTATTTTTGGGTGTAAAATCTCTCGTATGAGTTATGGCTGTTGGGAAACATCCTATGCTCTTGTTGAGTGACACAAAAAGAGTAAGGTATTGTTTGGACAATGCAAAGTGTGACGGTAGTGTTGTGGATAGTGAAGTTGACCGAGGAATTCTTTTGAGTGACCCAAAGTCTTTTAGTGATTTTGTTCTAACCTGTAGTTTTCTTTACTCTTGTTTACTTGTTCACTATAATCATTCTTTATAATTATTTTATCAGTGAACTAAAGGTTTTCCTTTTATTGTTAATGAGTTCTTTATTTTGTGCTTATGTTATTCATGCTTTTCTTAGTTGTTATATGTAGTTTAGTTTTATTTGCACTTGATTATTAAATTAGTTTACCTAAGAAATATAATAAAAATATGTTAGAACATGCATTTTTAAGATTAAATGATTCTATGTTAAAAAGTGCATAAACATTAATACTAGATTTTAGCACTCTTATTACATGCTTAGTGAATGTTCATGAAGAGGGTTCCTAGGCATGGTAAAAGGAGAGTAATATACTATAACACCCCCGGGTTCCAACAATCACAATATTGTCTGCTTTGGGGCACCCATGCACCCCTCACAGCTTTGTTCTTTCCTGGTTTCCTAGGAAAAGCATGTTGTTCTATGGGCAGAGTGCGCATCGTATATAATATTGTCCTCTTTGGGTCCCTCACCCCTCTTGGGCTTCACTCCTTGGGACGCATTGTGACCATTAGAGTTCTCCAAACTCTTATAAACAACCAAGTTTTGTCTCCCCATGCAATATGGGACTAACTCTCTATCATTTACCCAAGCCTAGAAGCCTGTCAGCCTTCTTTTAGCCCACCCCCATTGGCCCAAGGATTCACATCTTCCCCACTTAGGGACATGCATCCTTGTGTGGCCTCAACCATCAAGTGACCACGTAAGGCTAGCTACCACACCATGAGGGAAACTGGCTCTAATACCATTTGTAACACCCCAGGGTTCCAATAAGCACAATATTGTCTGCTTTGAGGTGCCCATACACAATCCCAATTTCTGTTTCACACGTTCTTAGTGTCGTTAGGAAGCTCTCATCAAGCACAGTCAAATGAATGGCCTTTCATAATCAATTTTCAATGTTCTTGATTTTTACTTTTTAATTACTTGAATTTTCATAAAATTTCCACTTTGGCTGTACTATTTCACCATATTTGGGAAGATTAACGCATTAATTCATGCTTTAATATACTCTTTAATACATGGGTGTGACAACACTCCCCCACTTAAAGAAATTTCGCCCTCGAAATTAAATAAATACTTGAGTCCTAAAATAGTTCTAGGTATTTTCACTAGATTTCAACTCCAGCTCCCATGTGGCTTCTTTTGTCCTATGATGTTGCGATATCACCTTTACAAGTGGTATCACTTTTCTATGCAAAACCTGTTCTCTTCGGTCAACCACCTATATTGGTTTCTCCTCATATAAGACATCCTCTTGAATGGCAAGGTTTGTCCAATCAAGAACATGAGAAGGGTCTTGCTCATACTTCCGCAGCATCGACACATGAAAAACAACGTGAATCAGCGATAACTATAGAGGCAAGGTCAAACAATAAGTAACTTCGCCAACACGCTCCAAAATCTTAAATGGTCCAATAAATCAAGAAGATAACTTCCCATGTTTGCCAAAATGCGTCACTCCTAGTCTTAGCCGAGCCTTGGGCTGATGAGGGTGGGCCAAAAGAAGGCCAACAGGCTTTTAAGTTGGGGTGAAGGACAAAGAGTCAATCCCACATCGCCTAGGGAGAGGAAATTAGGCTGTTTATAAGAGTTTGGGGAACTAAAGCGGTCTTAATGCATCCCGAGGGGTGAAGCCTAAGAGAGGTGAGGGACCCAAAGCAGACAATATATTGACTGTTGGAACCTTGGGCTATTACAAATGGTATTGGAGCTAGTTCCCCTTGAGATGTGGGGGCTAGCCCCACGGGGGTACCTGGTCGTGGCTATCATGAGGGGACGCATGTTCCCTAAGGGGGGAAGATGTGGAGCCTTGGACCAAAGAGGTAGGCCAAAAGAAAGCTGGTAGGCTTCTAGGCTGGCGTGAAGGACAAAGAGTTAGTCCCACATCACTTGGGGAAAGGAAACTATGTTAGTCCCACATCACAGATAGTTAGTCCCACATCACCTAGGGAAAGGAAACTATGTTATTTATAAGAGTTTAGGGAACTTTAACAATCACAACGCGTCCCAAGGAGTGAAGCCCAAGAGGGGTGAGGGACCTAAGGGAATGAAACCTTGAGGGGTGAGGGACTCAAAGAGAACAATATTGTATCCGTTGCACACTTTGCCCATAGAACAATGCATTTTTCCTAGGAAACCAAGGAAGAACAATGCCGTGAGGGGTGTATGGGCACCCCAAAGTAGACAATATTGTGACTATTGGAACCCTAGGGTGTTACAAATGGTATCAAAGCTAGTTACCTTCGTAGTGTGGTGGCTAGCCACACGCGAGCGCTCAATGGTTGAGGCCACACGGGGACGTGTGTTCCCTAAGGGGGAAAGATGTGAAGCTGTGGGCCGACGAGGGTGGGCCAAAAGAAGATTGACAGGCTTCTGGGCTTGGATGAAGGATAGGGAGTTAGTCCCACATCTCCTGGGGAGTGAAAAATGGGCTATTTATAAGAGTTTGGGAAACTCTATCCATCATAATGCATTTTTCCTAGGAAACCGAGGAAGAACAAAGTCGTGAGCGGTGTATGGGTGCCCCAAAGCAGACAATATTGTGACTACTGGAACCTTGGGTTGTTACATATACGAAAATCATGAATAGCCAATGCCTTAAGAAGATAGGCTATACTTTGAATAAGTATATTACTAGGCTTGAAAACTAATATCAAGAAAATCTTGAAAGTGAGCCTTAAAAGATATAGTTTTCATGTTTTTAGTGTTATTGAAGTTCTATTAACATGTGTATGTAAAAATCTATATAGCTTAATCCTAAGAATATTTGATTTCTAATATATTAAATTTTTAATTCCTAAGCTTAGGTTTAATTTCTAGTATTTTGTTTGATTTTCTATGAATTTAGCAATTTAGGTAACTAATTATTTAATTAAATCATTCAGCTAGGTTAAAGTAATTAAAATAGATTTTTTTATTAAAATTTGTTTATTAATAGAGTCTCTGTGGATTGATCCCAACTTGCCGTGTTATGCTATAGTGGACCCATGCACTTGAAGTTATTTCTAAAACACATCACTAACCATCATGAGCCTAGGACTAATGTTGTTATCTAATAGATTGATTAGTTGAACCTAGATCATTAAAGTCCAACTTGTCCATTATTTAAACACTAACCTATGGTTCATGTTAATATATTATCCACATAAATACGTTCAGAACCAAGCCCTTATATCTATTTCTATATAAGCTATGGTCCCTCAAACCATGGCTCCTATAATAGTTTTACAAGGCTCAATCTAGACTTAGGCCTATGGCATGTAATCAAAGAATGTGATGGTGAATTAAATATTTTGTTTTTTATCACTAACAATGTAATTAACAACCCAAAGGTTTAAAATGTGTACTCACTTTTGTTTGATCATTTAGGCTTATATAGAAGCATTAACAGTAATGATGTAAATTCAAAATAGGTAAGCAACTATGCACAAGAAGACATAAAGAGAGTCAATATGAAAAATATTTAAAAGACTAAACTATTAGCTTAAGTAATCTCAATTTTAAATTGCCAAAATATAAATTCTAGACTTCTAAAGCCTCAATTAGAATTTTGAGGGTTTTCCCCATCATTGTCATTAAGACCTTATCCCAATTAGGGGTCACATGAATCTTGTTCCTCCATTCCCCTCTATTAAGTGTTATGGCTTTAGTTGTTTCTAAAGTTTTTAAATCTTTTCTCACTACTTCTATCCAGGTTCTTTTGGGCCTTACCCTTGCCCTTTTAGAACCTTTGACTTGGATCACTCACTCCTTCAAACTGGTGTCATTTTTTGTCTCCATTGGACATTTGTAAATCATCTAAATCTAATCTCCATCCCTCATCTTGTTACCTATTGGTGCTACATACTCTTAAGTTTCCTTTAATGCTTTCATTTCTTGTCTTTACCACTCATCCATCTCAAGATCCACATTTTGATAGCGCTCATGCTATGTACTTGTTGTTCCTTAAATACCTAGCTCTTTCATCCATAGAGCATGGCTAGCCTTTCAACCACTCCATAGAATTTTTCATTCAGTTTGAGTGGCACCCCTATTCAAACAAAACTTTAGAGGCACATCTCCATTTGTTCCAAATAGCTTGAATTCTATAAATAACCTCCCTTTCAGTCTCTTTGCTCTCATGGATTATCGATCCCAAGTATTAGAAGTATTCTTTTAGGGGAACTTCTTAGTTATCAATATTTATTGGTGCTCCACTCTCACTCCTCTCTTTGCTATAATTGCATTCCATATACTTTATCTTAGTTTGGCTAATTTTAAATCCTTTAAATCCTAATGCATCTCTTCATAACTTTAGATTTATGTTTACTCCCTCCCTTGCCTTATCAATAAAAAATATATCATTTACATATAATATGCACTATGGAATCTCCTCATACAGATGTTTTGTTATCCAATCCATAACCCACATGAAAAGGTATAGACTTAATGTTAATCCTAGGTGCAATCCTATAGTGATATGAAATTCTCCAATCTCTTTGCTAGTGGTCCTAACATTTGCTGTTGCTTCCTCATACATATCCTTAATTCTGTCTATATACCCCATGAGGTTTTGCATTCAAGTATACATCCCACCACAAATGTGGTCATTTCTATATTGAAAATGACATAGAAACTCTTCGCTAATAGCATGTTTTTTTAGCTTCTTAACATCCAAAGACAAAGAAATTGAATGTAACAAACTGATGATTAGGCTTAAGATTTTTAGTACCTTTTAACATGTATTTATCTTCCTTCCTCCATTAAGAATGACAATGGAAAGACATAGAGAAGCTAAAGGGCTTAGAGACAATAAAGAAGGTAGCTCAAAATCTAGTATTTCAATTATCTCTGCCACTCACTTCTACGTCTTCTATGCCGATATCCAAGGATTTGATGAAATTATCATTGTTTAAGGAGGATTTTAGGGTTTTTCAATTGGGATTCAACTACTTGTTTAAGAGAGAGAGAGAGAGAGAGAGAGAGAGAGAGAGAGAGAGAGAGAGAGAGAGAGAGAGAGAGAGAGAGAGAGAGAGAGAGAGAGAGGGCGGTGGGAAAGGACAAAAGAGAGTAGATTCATGTGGAAGAGAGAGGGATAGAGAGGGTAAGACAAAGAAGAGAGGGTTTCACAAGGGTTTTGGTCCTTTTACCAAAAGAACATGGCTTTTGTTTCTCCTTTCTCTTTCTACTATTGACATTTACATGTTGATATTAATGGATGAATAACATTGGCCATCTATAAATAATCCCAATATTATGTGCTAACCTTAACATAAAATAATAATGCTATTAACTAATAGTAAAATATAATAAATATAAAATGCTATTTTACCCTCATAAATACTTAATTTTAAATATTATTATAAGGGTATTTTATTCTAATAATTAATATTTTTTCCATTCTCAATTATCGTACAAGTATCCAAGTGCAAAATGAATACTATAGCAATAAGATTATGTTCTTTAAAATGAAAACCAATACCACACCCATGATTCTAATTGAATAACCATAACTTCTTTTTCAATCCAGCTCCTGTCAGTTTTGTGTTGTTGGTATACCGTTTAAACCCTTACGAAAATACCTACTACTACCTATGCCACCCAATATTAGTCATACCGATTGGTACTTGCATTTTCTTCCAATATTGGCTAGAAAAGTGTTTCCAATTTTTCCCCTAAATAAATCTCAAAATAGCTCCATCCCATTTGCTTAGATAGGGTCATCTCATTGAAATAAGGCCATTTCCCCCCTTTTTCTCACTATCGGAACCATAAGGTCCAATAGAACAAAGACGACAACCTAGAAACTCTTAAAAATTGTGATTAATATAATCTTTTTCATGCCAAAATGATCAAGACCCATCTTTTTCTGGGTATGATGTATCACTTTTGAAGACATTTCAAATATCTCTCTCCTATACAATTGGTACATGTTTCCAATGAAGAAGATGAAGTGGGTTTTTCTCAATCTTCCATTTTTTTAGGAAAAAAGTTTAGGAGTTCTAGTCATACAAAAATATAACTCAAATTTTTATTTTTTGTGACTTTGCAAATCTTTTAGAGAGATTTTCAAAGTACTTTGCCCCTGCAACTGTAATACCCCTACTGCAGTGAAGAAGATGACCCAAATCTCAAAATGTTGGATTTTTTTGCTAAACACAATTGAAAGGAATCAAAATCATGCAATAGGATCCTAAATTAACTTTTATAGAGGCAGGGAATCTTTAGTTTATTGGACATTTGATACTTTCAGTAGTTTTTTGCCCTATTTCACACACGCACAATATTGTTTTTCACTTCTTTTAAATTTTTAAAATTTCTTTTATTTTTAATACTTTTTGAGAATTAAAAAAAAAAAAAAACCCATACTACTAAATACATGTATGCCATTTTCTCATCCTGTCATACATCGTAGTTGAAAGCCCAAACCCATATTGTTGCCAGTACTAATTGACAACTATGATGACAAAAGTCCATCAGATAATCTGAAACCCATTCTGATAATAGAAGGAAGCCTCAATGCTCACATGCACAATGCATGTATTATGCATAAGATGCTAGCCATAACAAGGTATAAAAGTTATGGGCATTATAGCGGTGGCAAATCGTGCCGCGAGTCATGTTCATGTTGTATCGAGACTGATCCACCAGAGTACATGGGTCAATACAAACACAACCACATTAATAATCATGTCAAGAACCTGTGACTCAACATGACCCTATTGTTGAATGAGTAGACACAACACAAATCATATAACACAATTATGTAAGTGGGTCGTGTTTGGGTGACACAACATGACACAGCTCGTGTGACACGATTATGTAAATGATTTGTGTTCAGGTCACGTGACACGACATGATTCATTAACACAACCTGTTTATTAAAGGAGTCAACATAACACGACACGACATGCAACATGATAATAGCTAACATGTCACAACATGAAATGACTCATCTAACACAACACAATTTAGTATTAGTGTACCCAGCCAATAAAATTCCTATAATGTTTTTTTTCAGTAACTATCTTACTAACACATAAATAAAAACTTTGTAAAAGTAAAGTAAATCACAAATAGACTTCAAAAAGGGATACAAACCAAACATAACAAATTAATACAAACTATTTATAAATAAAAAAAGAAAGAAAAGAAATGAGAAATAGAGATAAAAAAAATATACAACTCAAAAATATGAATATATTAAACAACATACATGTTTCATTACTAAGTAAGTTATGAAAAATATAGAAGCACAAATTAATGTAAATGAACTATTCCAAAGTCTTTAGTTGGTTAAGGTGCTCATGCACTGTTACTTATGCTTGCAATGTCTTCATCAAGCTCATCCATATGTGCCTCTAGTAATTAGCTGGTTGAGGTGCTCCTAGAAATTCCACCATTTGCAAGGCAACCTCCTCAGCCATTTGTGCTTCCTCTAATCTCCTTTTTTCTTCCATCTTCAAGTGAGTGGCACCTTCATAGAAATTTCAAAAATAAATTATTTTCATTTGTGAGTGAAAGACGTGTACCTCTTTCGAGGAACAAATAACATAAGATGAAATTCATAAGCGAAACCATTAAATTAAACATAATGTGATTCAACAGACCCCAGCCAGCACCCTTTAAAGTTCAACCATTGGCGACTTAACCCCTTCTCCCATGATAGCTCCAGTCAATAAAATTTCAATTGATTGGGTTAACTAAATAGTTTTGATTAATCCAAGAGGTTGACCTACATGGTCATCCACATATTGGATTTGTGCTAATTAGAACAATGATAATGACCACAGTATCAATGCTAACATCATTGTTGATAGAAAATAGATAAGACATAATATAGTTCAATTCACATGCTTACAGTTGCAAGAGTCACTACAAGCTTAGGCCCCATAACTAGTCTCCTTTCTTCCTCCATCTTCCAGTGCTGGAGTTCTGTTACCTATTATGAAACATGGTTTTTGGCTAAATATTCAATCAAAAAAGGCTTTCATAGATAGATACACACAAGATCTTTCACCTTCTTGTTTGCATTGAGTACCCCTTTGCAAGTGGCACTATATAGATCCTTAGTCAAGTTTAAGTTCTAACTTTAGCCTTTTTGAAAATAGAATTCAATAAGCAACAAGGGGTACAAACCAAGCATAACAAATTAATACAACCCAATAAATATGAAGACTAAATGATCCTTTAATGAAATGGAAATTAAAGTAACTCGTTAGCATAGAGAAGTTTAGGGTTCAAGACATTAGGAGATCAAAACGAAGACACAAGTATTGTTTAAAAACTTGTAGTTTATAGTGCATACCTTTTTAGGAAATGCTTAGGATCTGAGTGGTCATATTAAAATAGTGTACTTTTTTATCTTACTTAGAAATAGATGAATTTTATTGTTTTATAAGATAAGTCAGAATGCAGTTGCCATTTAGTGTCACAACTAGAAGAGCAATACCTTCATGGCACATGATAGCATTGGGTCGACTACTAAATTTGTTATTAGCATTCATCTTAAATGGTCTTGGAAATGTGATCAAGAAAAAAGTATGATTACATATGCAATTTTGAAAACATATCTTCCTAAAATATAAACATGAAGTAGCACTAGATGATACCTACTCTCATTCCAAAACAATGCAGATGTTTGATACTTTTTCTTCCACGAGCTCCTTCTAAACTAAAGTTCAAAATTAAATTACAAAGACTGAGGATCTAAATAAATATGATCATGAGTACTACAAAAATAAAAGCAACATAGTTTGGACCACTAATATGGTCCTAAAAGAGCATAATAGTATTCAAATGAATCAAATGACTGTAATAGTAACTGACTGACGACTAACCAGCACATGAGAGAAATCCACTTCCCTGTGGGTGATAGCAAATTCAATATCAAACACAACAAATTAATGCAAGTTATGAAAAGTATAGAAGTACAAATTAATCAAAATGAACTGTTCTAGAGTCTTTAGATGGTTGAGGTGGTCATGCACTGTTACTTATTCGTGCAATGTCTTCAGCAAGCTCATCTATAGCAACTATAATGGCAGAGTCTACAATGATATACAATAAACATGCATTAGTCAGTACTTAGCTCTTAAAAATATAATATATGTGTATATATATGTATCAATAAAATATGCTTTAAATATACTATCATAAATTATTACCTTTCAATCCATAGTCAATCACTTCCATAAATCAATGTTTGGATTGTATCTGGCTTTAAAGCAATCCTGTATTGGTCAAGAACCTGACCACCAACATTAAAAGTAGACTTTAATGCATCTATAGATATATGAATGCTTAAGACATCATAAGCCATGGTAGCAAGTTCAGGATACATGAAATCATCATTTTCATCAAATATAAATATAAATAAGATTATAAAAAATAATTTTTTATCAAATAAGAGATTATTAATCAACCAAGATGTAATGATTGCATTTCCAGAATGTAAGAATGTCCAACTTTGACTATTGCAACCTTGGTTCATCCAAATAAAGATCCAATTATGATTTTTGCATAGCCAAAGAACATTCTTCACTTTCAAATGAATCAAATTCCCAATGCAAATGTAATTATATTATTCAACTTTATCTAAGACAATTCACAATAAATTATAAAGTCATAAGTCACATATGAAAGTTATAAATATGATTACATTCATCACATCTAAAATCTCTTGACTATATGACAAGTTCTGTCTATCATCAACATCAAGAGCACTATCTTTAGCTATAGAGGAAGATGGGGAAGGATTAGGGGAACTCTTAACCATATAATCATTGAAGAGAGAGAATAACTTCTCTTGGACTCGAGCAAACCATTACAAAACAATTTCTTGTATGAGAATTCCACAAATGAGAGCTTATACTGAGGATCCAACACACATGCAATTTCCATAATGGTGTTAAATTGATACCAATGCTTTGAAAACTTGGAAAACATTTGAGTGGACATACTCTTCATATAGTCATCATCACTCCTCATGTATTGTGTTAAACTCAAAATTACAAATGCCACACGAAAGTACAGATTTGTTGTAGGATACTTGGATCCAAAAAACATGCAAGTAGCATCATAAAAAATAGTCAAAAACTTCAAAAAAAAATTTAGCCTATTCCCATTCCTTGATAGAAGGACAATAATTATAATTTGAGTGACTTAGTTTTAAGTGACAAAATGCATGCTAGTAACAAAGAGCACTTTCAAGCATCACATAGATTGAATTCCATCTTGTAGGACAATCTTGCCTTAAGACCTTTTATGTCTCAATTGACATGTGATTCACACACTCTAAAAATTTTTGTTTTCCACCTTGTGATGCTTTAACATACTTGATGCTCTTTCAAATTTTTTGAATAACATTATCTATTTCATTCAAACCATCTTGCACAATCAAATTTAAAACATGACAACAACAACGAAGATGAAAGTACTCTCCACCACAAACAAGTGTGTTTCTGATGTTCAAATGATGCCTTAACATCTCAAAAGAAGAATCATTAGCAAAAGCATTGTCTAAATTAATTGATGTTTTTTTTTTGTCAATCTGCCATTCTCCCAATAATGAGCATACTTTTTCTACTAATGATATTCCATTATGTGGAGGTGGTTAAAAACAAAAGTTTAATATCCTCATGTAAGACCCACTCACAATCTAGAAAATGAACCGTGAAATATATATATATATATATATATATAACCATCAGTAATATAAGAAGTACACAAATCAGATGTTAAACTTATCCTACTACGGGCCAACTCTAATATCTCTTTTATCTTTCCTTTTTCTCTTCTATACATTCATAGTACATCTACTTTTACTGTATTACTACTAATCAAATGCAATTCCATACGCAAATATTTTAGTACAACTTTAATTGCATCATGCTCAACAAATTAAAAAGGCAAATCATGCACAGCAACTAGAGCTGCAACTAACTCAAGAAAAACTTCAAGATCAAACTTTTCAGAATTTAGTGGCATACTCCCCTTACTTTGAGATAATAGTAACTGCCCTATATCATGAGAGCAACTTTGCTAAAAGGTCTTTAAATGATGTTTTAAATTACCTATACCAAATTTGTTGTCGCAAATATATACCACATAGCACTTCTTGCATATACACCTTTGCCTTCCATCTTCTAACACCAGAAGGTGTTCAAAAAAATTCCAAATTGGAGACATCAGCTTCATATGTTTTTTTACCTCTATTAGATTTTGAAACTAACTCCTCATTCTCAAAATTAGTAAGCTCATCATCATCCTCATTATCATTGTGGTGACCTGGGTTTTTGAAATACATTTTCATTATTTATTTTCAAATTATGATCGACCAATTTTGTAAACATTTTGAAAACTTAAGCAGCAGAAATTTTTTTTTTTAAATTAATTTAAGAAAACCTGAATGCCACATTTCACTCACATATACATACATAATTTTATGTACAACATATGTTTCCAAAGAAACTCATTTTATTAAAATTGCAAGATCAATCTAATGGTTCACATACACAATAGTACATAGTCTCGATCAACAGTATGGTCTTCGTCTTCCCATGTCATATCCCTCCATTCTTTTCTTTCTATATCTGAGATATTGTAAACATTCAAACATTTACAATATCTCAACAAGCTATGCTTGGTAGGTGATTCAAGAACATACGGAATCATATAATTCAAAAGTATAGTATTCATAATCATCATATTCCATATGAATCACATAATTGAATTTCCATGAACCATACCATACATGATCATTCTATCATATAATTTATCATGTAACATCTACTATGATAATTCCAAACCATGCACCACTATATTGTATGTATATATATACTGTCAAAAAATTGTGAAAAATAGTCAATATCTCAAACATCAATAATCATACTCAGCTATACTGAGTTGATAAATCATCTAGACCTTTGCTGGGAAAATACTCCCTCATTAGGGAAGTATTGGCATCTCATTATGCCATGCATCATAATGCAAAATACTCAAGGACTACCATGCTACAGTTTGATCCGTACTAGCGTGCTCAGATAACTACCATGTTCGCCACTGACACCATGATGAAAAATATTGTGTCACTGCTCATATGTGAAGACAAGACTTTCACAGTGGGGCCTTCCCATAATTGCCCCACGTGACTTTTAGCCTCTCTTTGAGGAAGGTATCATAATATCATCAAATTTTAAGAAGCAAGTGGCCAAACCCTCATAACTTCCCTAGCATAGCATCCCCAGGCTTATGCCTTGTTAAAACAAAATCATAAGCCTCTATACTTGTATCTAAAATACTTCTTATACATCTCAGATGATCTCATCCTTGTATTCAATATTCTCATACCGAGGATATAATTTCATTTCTAGATTTAGGGATCCTCATTTACAATAAATGATACCCATGTTCATATAAGTTTAGGGATTAATCATTTATTATAAATGATCCCCATTTCCTTTAATTTGGTATTCATATACCAAATGTTATTAAGTGTAAGGATACTCATTTGATACAAATGATATCCATTATTATTATGTTCTTATCTAAGTTTACGGGTAATCATAAATGATACCCATGTATTTATTATATATTCCATCTAATTTCAATAGTTATCTCTATCTCATATACATGAATTATGATTCAAATGTAACTAAGCATTTTATCATTCTTAAGCATTATAATGTCTATGTATAACAATAATTCCACAAACCATAGGTCTTGTATTCATAAAGTCCACCTACCTTCATGCAGTAATTCATCCCTTCAGATCTTCCATGATTAACGTATGTAGTCTGTAAATACATACAAACTGTAATTATCTGTACAATTTTGGATAATCTCCTATCTATACTCCTTATCTAATCTTGTCCTTTGATATAAAGGATCTAGATATGTCTTGTGTTCCTATCATCCATACAATCTATCTTTCTCAGATAGTGTTTATCCTATTGATCAATAGATCTGACGATTAGAATGATCTTCTAATCTTTCATATTTAAGTATTTTCTATCTCTAAGTCTTTGTGTGTCCATCTCCTTGATCCTGATCTTTTATAGATCCTTTGATCAATAATCTATACTTGTTGATAAACACTAGGGAGGATGATCCTAGTTCTCTTCCTTGAATCATATTTGATTAAGGGTTTGGATTATCTAATTTAATGATCTAGATTTGTCTACAACATATATACATGGATACATAATAAAATACAACATTATGATTCTTATTGTTCTTGATCATTCAAGATCCTATGGATCTTGTTTGATCATCCTTATCTTACTTACTGTTTTTATTAAGATTAGATATTTTACTATCCTTTTACGATCTTATTATTATTATTATTCAACCAATTAAAGTTTTACTGGTTGAAGATAGTTTATTTCATTCTAAGTTTTGACTACTCTTTTTGTTTCCAATTGACTAAGGCTTACTAGTTGAATGGCTGAACCCAAAGTGGTTACTTCAATCCTCATGTAAAGAGGTGTTTAGACTTCATAAATGTCAATGGAAGGTAGGGGAAGAGCGAGGCTCTATTACAAAACCCCCTTAACCAACATGTTCAACATTCACTAGAGTGACCTTAGCTCAACCTTTCATAAAGTTCTTATAAGCATTTTAACCCTAAGTACTCTTTCTAATTGATTTTAATTAAATCCATGAACATTTAAAATGTCATTGATGTGGTTTATTATTTGCCTAGTTTAGGCCAAGGATTTGATAATCCTTATATTATCCTACTAACTATAGCCCTTGCTATCATTAAGTCCATGTCATTCATTCCATGTAAATGTCCTTCAACTCTATTTTTCATTTAATTACATTTTCAATGTAATTTATATAACATAAGCATTAAAGCATAAATAAGTAAATCTAACAATTAAATCTACTAAGAAATAAAATATATTTACAATATCATTTAATAATTCAAATGAAAATTTAACATGCCATAACTGTTCATCATGATCCAACGGTCATATTTGATTTCCATTCATTTTTCACCCTATTTAGGGTTTAGATCTTGATATTTTATTTTTATTAGATCTACTCATTTCCTTAAAGTGATCTCATCACTAGATTATTCATATCATCTTATCACATGATTTGATCCTTCTTAATCTAACCGATCAAGAAGATCTTAAGCCATTTTATCCAATTCAAGGGCTTAGATCTTATCTATCCCAAATTATCATCATCAAGCCCATCAACCCATATGATCTTAACTTTATATCATCATCCAAATTCATCTACTCTATCCAATCATCCTTGATCAAACTGGTCAAGGAGATTACCATTCACTTTTATGGATTTTACTACTTTTAAGGATCAAGATCTTAAGATGTAGAAAATAAATTACATCCAACCATTTAATTATTATAATTATACATTTAGATCATCATGTAAACTATTTTAAAAGGTCTAATCATGCTTGATTAATCAGATCATGAAGATCCATGCTCATTTTTATGATTTTTCTTCTTTTAAGGATATATCTCTTAATTAAACATAGATCAGTCACTTGTAACCATTGATTCTATATTCCAAAATCACAAGATCATTAGTGGATCAAAATTATAAAGTCTGATCATTCCAAATTTCACTGATCATAGGAATTAGTAATACTTTTCTTTATTAACAAAATTTTACATGCATCAAAACATAAATTTTCTAAGTTCAGTACATTATACAAGTAACAAGGAATGTATAGCAACTTTCAAATCTAAAATCGGAACTAAATTGAGCTCTAAATTGAAGAAACAAGTTTTTAGTTCAAAAATTGGATGGCTGAGATCATTCCAACAGAAAATGACAAAATGGAGAGTGGCCCTCCCTTGTTACTGTTGTTTACAAGTGATCTAAGAGGGATGACTGGCTACAGGCAAGACAATCCAATTTGGACTGTTAGATCACCCTACCATGGATCATCATCCATCTCTCAATATCAAGGGCTGAGATTTCATCTATTGGGGTTTTTGGGCCCCAAGAAATCATCCAAAGGCTCAAAATTCCAATATGAGCCATCTATGATTAGATCTCTACAATCCAAGCCAGATCCACTGTCTCTAACGGATCAACAGTAGGGGGAGACCTTCTGGTGGCCAAAAAATACCCAGGTGATGCCGGAATGAACAGAGGGGTGAAGGGTGCACCTACCTGTGCCGCTCCTGTGAAGTAATTTCACCTGAGAAGAGATTTATCAGTGAACGAAAACCCTAATGCTAGAAAATGCATACAATCGAGAAAGTCGCCATTGCCGTTTCCAAAGAAGGTGGGAGACCATGGGGGAAACACATACCACCCCATTCTGAAGATATTTAACCATGCAAGATAACCATTTAATGGCCAGATTGGTTGGAATAACTTGAAAATTCCACCAAAGACAGTACCCAATACCGTGTTTGTCTTCGTTTTGAGTTTTTTGGCGATCTAGGAGGTGGATCATCATGAAAACTTAGGGCTTTTGTAAATCAGCCATGTCCGACCAAATCCAACAATGGAGATTAAAAAATAAGGGCTGGAAGTTGATGGCTATTTGAATTAGGGTTTCCTAGGTAGAAACCCTGTTTCATCAAGGATGACGTGTCCCTAGACGCTCTCGATGCAGACACGGGGTCGTTTGCCCGGGTGTGTTTGGGGACATGCCTACAGAGAAAGGGAGAAAGAAGAGAGAAATGGGGAAGATAGGGGAGGATTCTGGAGCTGAGATTTCAAGGCATTGTAGGAGACCTCATGAGAGACATCAAGAAAAAATTTGGGAATTTTTATGGGGTATTTATAGGTGTTTTTGAATTTTTTTATAATTACATGTAATTACCATGTTTCAATTCTTTTTATTATTAAATTGGCATTGGATTCCCACTATCACCTCCTTCTCCACTAGTAGATGGTATTGGTTTGACTCATGATGGTGGTCTTCCAGACCATTGGCCAACCTTGTGGGCCCCACATAGTTGTGGAAAGACCGATTTGCCCTTTTTATTCTAAAAATAGAGAAAAATAGGGTTTATTCCTATGAACTCGGAATTGAGGGTACTTAGTGTCATTTCAATCAATTTTTTTAGTACATTCCAAATTTTTATGTCTTAGGTCTCGATTATAAGTAAAATTACCATTTTACTCTTTTATTTATAAAAATAGAGAAAAATAAGGATTTTTCGTCTAGACTTAGAATTTGATGTACTTACAGTTATTCTGATCAGTTTTTCTAGTACATTACAAATATCTAAGTTTTAAGTCTTGATTTTATTTTTTATAAAATGAATTTTCCTAGAACTCAAAGGTCTAGTTCCACTTTTAAAATTTTAACTTTTAATTTTTTAATAATTGAATTATATTCATAAAAATTGGGGTTATTACAATATTCCCCCCTTATAATAATTTCATCCTCAAAATTTGCATATCAACTCACTCAGGAGTTTTCATAGATCTTTCATAGCTTTACACATGTGGCTTTGCCACTTAAGGAAATCTCTATTTCCTTTCATTCATTTTTCATACTACCTTCTTCTCAAAGGTATAAATCACATGGTTGGTTCATCTATTGACATATTAAAATGCTCACACATTACTAGCCTTGCTAGTTCATTATTCACTTAAGATGATTCTTGCTAGACTTTCCAAAAGTATTAATAACTCTTAACTAAGTTATCCTTTTGTTTCAAAATCTTCTATTTCACTTGACTAGTATACTAAATTTCTACTACTCATTTTCACCAATCTTTCAATACTTCATATTTTTCCATTCTAACTTCTATTGCTCATCCTTATTCCTCTTCAACTGATACAAGTTTTGACAAATGTTTTCTAATATGTAGTCCTTATACTATCTATCAAAATGACATATTGATTGGAGTCTATAATTTTAACTATTGTTCTTCGTAATAATCTTCCAATATTTGGAAGTAATCATCTCTTTCCATGTTCTTCCATTATTTGGAAGTGATTACTTCATTTCTATTCTAAAAATTCGTACTTCTTTATTATTTATTTCTATGGAAATTTTTTTTTCGGATCCTGATATTAACTGATAGTTTCCTTGTAATGATTCTTCCCTCATTCTCATTCCATCTATTGTTTTTGTAACACTCTTTGTGTGCCATTTTATTTATAATACTTGACTTTCTACATTTTTCCTTCCAAGATAGTATCATTTAAATCTTCATATATATTCCTTTTCCTCTTTTGTTATCTCTTTCTCATATTCAGAATAATAATCTGAAAATTCTTACAATGCATGATAATATTTACTCTTTCCCTTTCATATATATATATATATATATATATATATATCATTAGTTTCAAAATTTCTATATTATGTATTTTCTCATGCTTCTTTCAAGCATACCTCATAACTTTTTCATATCATACTAACCCATTAATTTAGTATTCTTGATAATTCCTAGTAAAAGAGTCCATATTGACTTTGTAATCATCCACTCTCAAGCCTTTAAAAACTCCATAATTTACCATATATTCTTCAATTCTCAACAATCTACCATAAACTCTTTAGGGTTTATGTAATTAATAGCAAGTTTATACTAAAAGAATGTCCTTATAGTATGTTATAAAATCAGTAAGAGATAAATTTCTCTAATTGTCATAGCCACTTCATATTTTAGTATCATCTTCCACCTTTGTTGGGTCAAATTCCATATTTCTTAGGAAAAAAAATGACCCTAAACTTTGCTTTCTTCAATCAACATGTACACTTACCAAATAGTCGACAAACTTTGTAAGTGTCTAACATATATTCTATAAATGCTCTTGATTTCCTTAAATCAATTCCATATATCATTACCAATTCATCTAATATATTTCATTCTCCTCAAATTCATGAATATCATTTATCCAAATTATATAACTCAAAATTTGTTTTAATTTCATACTATGATGTTTCATTTCCAATTCCCAATTGATAATAAATTTGGAAATGCTCATCCTTATCGAGTAAAAGGGTACTTAATTTCCTCAATAATATCATTTATGTTCAATGCATCCTCATATTGATCCTTCCTCTTTCTTTTTCCAAGGAAATTTATTACTTTCGTAATGTAAATTTCTATAATCACTCCTAATCATTAAAATTTGTTCTTTCAACTCATTCAAATAATTTGATGTCGTTTTCCTCAACTACTATAGATATTTCCTCATTCAATCTCATGTTAGATTGAAAATTTTCAAAATATCTTAATATTTTTAACCACATATTTCTCCCAAAATATGGATTCATACCTCATTCATAATTATCTCATTTTTTCAAACTTTAATCTTAAGTTTAGCTACCAATATTTGTTTATAGGTCTTCATTTCTCATGTTTATTTTACCATTCCTTCAAAATATATTTCTCCTTACTATATTTCTTAAATCTTTCAATATTACCAAATCTATCATATATGTGGAATCAATATCTCTATTTATATATAACTCTTTATTTTCCATGATCAATAAGATGTACTCCTCTTTATGATAATCAATAACTATATTTTCCCAAATCATTATATCAATATTTTCTAGTTGTTTTTATTTTCCATCATCATTTCACCATCAATGCCAAATGTACTTCTTTTTACTATAGTCCCAAAATTATTTTCAATATCACCTAAGTTATCATATCAATATCACTCTAATTCTTGATAATCCTTTTGTGCTAATTTCCACCATTGATTTATCATACCAATATAATTTCTAACTTAGTCATTTCATATTTGTTGTACCATATGTATGGACTATAATTTCTTTGTTAACCATATATTTTAATTATATTTCTCAATATGTTTGGGATTATATTTTTCCCATTTCAACATATCTAACTTTCTTCTTCCTTATGATTTTATTTTAAATATCACTTCTTCATTCTCTAAAATTTTATCATCTCTTTATTAAACCCTTTTCCTTTACTAATTTTGGAGAGAAAATACTTACTTATCTCCTTATTCATCTTTATTTAAAACTATTCTCATTTATTAACTAATTGCCATAATACTATATATGTAACAATTGTAACTCTTACATTTACATTTATTATTATTATTTTCAAATTTTGTGATAATTCTAAGGTTTCATCTTTAGCACCTATTTCTCATAAATTTATATTTCACCTTTCCTATAAATGTTGAAGGTTTTCCTTCTACACTACTTCCATCATATTTTTCCAATTTATCACTTCTTTCTCTTAATCTACATTCTTTCACTTAATAATGGTTATATACATATTATTATTGGTGTACTTTATTTCTACATATGTATGTTTACTCAAGACTTTAAGTTCGACCTAAATATCATACATTACATCTTTATCTATTCTAATGTTTTCCTTATTGACTTCTATATCTTACTATTCCCTCTATTAGGATTCTTACTTACTAAGAAGTATTATAGTCCTTTCATTAAGTAATATCTACATGTACTATACTATTTCTTCATTACACTAACTCTTTCTATACTCATCCTCAACTAATGAGTTTAACTCTTTCTATACTCATCCTTCATTAATGAGTCAACTCTTTCTATACCCATTCTCAACTAATAAGGCTACTCTTTCTATACCCATCCTTAACTAATGAGTCAACTCTTTCTATACTCATCCTTAACTAATGAGTCAACTCTTTCTATACTCATCCTTAACTAATGAGTTAACTCTTTCTATACTCATGCTCAACTAATAAGGCTACTCTTTCTATACTCATTGTTAATTAATGAGTCAACTCTCTCTATACTCATTCTCAACTAATAAGTCTCTCCTATTTCTCAATTCACTCACTATTTCTCATCTTCAACTTGGATTGTCATAATCATATTGGACATAAGGGGTTTCAAGTGACTGGATCAACCTGCTCTGATACCAACTATGGCGACCCAGGTTTTTGAAATACATTTTCATTATTTATTTTCAAATGGTGGTCGACCAATTTTGCAAACATTTTGAAAATTTAAGCAGCGAATTTTTATTTTTTTTTAAATTATTTTTAGAAAACACGAATGCCACATTTCACTCACATGTACATACATAATTTTGTGTACAACATATGTTTCCAAAGAAACTCATTTTATTAAAATTATAGGATCGATCCAGTGGTTCACATACATAGCCCCTTTTTTACACCTTATGTCCAAAATACACAAATCAAAATACAATCCAATCCTTTCCACAATAGTGCATAGTCTTGATCAACAGTATGGTCTTCATTTTCCCATGTCCTATCCCTCCATTCTTTTCTTTCTGTATCTGAGATATTGTAAACATTCAAATATTTACAATATCTCAACAAGCTATGCTTGGTAGGGGATTCAAGAACATATAGAATCGTATAATTCAAAAGTACAGTATTCATAATCATCATATTGCATATGAATCACATAATTCAATTTCCATGAACCATACCATATATGATCATTCCATCGTATAATTTATCATGTAACATCTACTATGATAATTCTATACCACTCACCACTATATCATATGTATATATATAAGGTTAAAAACTATGAAAAATAGTCAATATCTCAAACATCAATAATCATACTCAGATATAGTGAGTTGATAAATAATCCAGACATTTGCTGGGAAAATACTCACTCATTAGGGCAGTATTGGCATCTCATTATGCAATGCATCATAATGCAAAATATTCAAGGACTACCATGTTGCAGTCTAATCTATACTAGCACGCTTGAATAACTACCCTGTTCACCTCTGATACCATGATGGAAAATATTTTGTCACTGCCTATATGGGGAGACAGGACTTTCATAGTGGGGCCTTCCCATAATTGCCCCCACCCAACTTTTGTCCCTCTTTGGGCAAGGTATCATAATATCACCAAATTTCAGGAAGCAGGTGGCCAAATCCTCATAACTTCCTCAGCATAGCATCTCCAGGGTTATGTGTAATTACCCCAATTTTTGTAAATTGATTGAGAAAATCAATTTAGTTTAAATTTTTAGAAATTTTGGCCTAGAATATTAGGTTAGTGGAAATTCTCTTTTTATAAAGATTAAAACATGATTTAAAACTTACAAATTATGAATGCACTTGAAAAACTGATTGAAATGACACTAAGTACTTTCAATTTCAAGTTAAAATGAAAAATCCCTAATTTTCTCTATTTTTATGAATAAAAGGGTAAAATGGTAATTTTAAATATAACCAAGATCTAAGACTGCAATATTTAGAATGTACTCATAAATATGATTCTAACACTACTAAGTATGCTCAATTCCAAGTTTAGAAGAATAAAACAGATTTTTTCCCATAAATGGTTCTTTCACATCCCCGTGGGGCCCACAAATGAATCCAATGACTAGAAAAACATGTAATGAGTGGTCAAACCACTACTACCTTCTAGTGGAGAAGGAGGTGGTAATGGAGGATCCAATGTTAATTTAATATTCAAAAGAATTGAAACATAATTATTACAAGTAGTTATGAAAAATTCAAAAACATCTATAAATACACTCCAAACAATCCTCCAAAAATGTTCATTAAATTTCCCTCAAAATTATCATTCTTCCCCTAAAAAACAAAATCTCGATTCATTCCAAATTCCCAAAATGTCCAAAAATCTCTCTTCTTTCACTGTAGTTCTAAGAGGAAAGTTTTGGATAGGGGGATTTACAAATGGTCCCCCTTTGTGGTTATTCTTTGACTAAGACAAATTGGGGTGCCTAGCCCATCTAGGGTTGTAGGTCTCAGAATATGGATTGCCATTAGGATGGCGATATGCATTCAACACATTCGCTTGGTCAACAAGATAGTCGTTCAGTGCTCTATTTGATGGACAAGACAAGATGATATGGGATGGGCTAGAACATATAACACAAACCTCTTGTGGAGGTTTATGGGATAAAGTGGTAGCCATGAAAGTTTCCAACATTGTTTTAAGATTGTCCATTCTTCGATCTAATGTTTCAACTACAAAGTCAAGTTTATGGGATAGATTAGTATGCACTCCTATCTCATAGAGACCCCCTTCTTAGTGGGCTAGTTGGTTCTTTCTCTTCTATTTCAATAATCCCATTACTAAGAATTATTAGCCATTGTTTGAAAGAACTCCCATGGCTCACTTTCATCCTTTAGCATGAGGGTCCCTCCACTCACTGCTTCTATCATTTGTCTATTTTGAGGTGTCAATGCCTCATAGAAGTATTGAACCTACTGCCATTTCTTAAATCCATGATGAGGGCATTTCTGCAGTAGTTCATTCCACCATTTCCAACATTTGTAATATTGTTCATTGTCCCTTTGTTGGAAATTGATAGTTTTGTGATGAAGGCCATTTGGTTTGTGAACAGGGAAGAACTTATTCACAAACTTGTTAGACAATTGGTCTATTTAAATTTTATGAAAACTCCATTGTGGGGTCCCCGGCAATGGTGCCAAAAACATTTTTTTGTTTTACCGTAGGTGCACAGGCTATTGTAGTGTAGCGTGTGCAAGTATGGGTTGATCCCACAAGGACTTGCTTAAAGAATTTAGCATTTTAATAAAATCTAATTGATCAAAAATTAAAATTAAATGATAGAATTTAACAAAAAGTGCAATTAGACTTCAAATGTATGTAATTAATGAATTTTATAGAGGTCCAATTCAAAAATACAAAAATTTAATTAAAGAAATAAGAAAATTCTACTTCCCTAGATTGATTATTGTAAATTCCTACAAATCTAGTCTCATAAACTTCAATCAGCCTTAATCAGTCTCTTTCTAGTGCTTATAATTGATGATCCATTGGATGGATTAGGCAGATTCCCAAAAATATGAGAGATATAGGCTAAATAAGGATTTTTAGATTTAGACAGTTTAGATCACTTTCTGGATTTTAGATTAAAGATCAGAGAAGTTAATCAAGCCAAGGAATGTCCTAAGAATGAAATATAAAAATTAATTGAAGATCTGACATTAAACAGAGGAGATATTGAGAAATCTTGGTTATTAAGGCTAACTCATTGATTAGGTTAAGCCTTAATTGATCTAGTTTAGAATGTGCAATTCCTGGATAAGCAGAAAGAATATAAAACAAAACTAGAATGGAAATAGGGACACAAAGGGAATTAAAATGAAGGACACAGATGGAATTAAAGAGTAAGTGTGATGGGTAGAACTAGAATTGAGGGGAAATTTTTTATTTAAACAAACCAAAAATCAAAAACTCGACGAGGAATCCAATGATGGAGGAGAAGAGGAGGAGGAGGAGAAGAAGGGGACGCTTGTGGGAATTGAACTTGTCAAGCAATGAATATTTGCTAGACAGACAACGCCAATGCGGTCTGTCTAGCAGTGATGGGGCAAGCATTGCCATCAGTGCGATGCTAGTCTAGATAGAGGGTGGCAGTCCTGTAGTGAGCAAGGTGGAGGGAGTGTGGCCGGGCTATGGACAGTAATGATGGGGCAGTGCTGATGGAAGTGGGGGTTTGCGTGTCGGTCTGTCTACTTCAAGCAGATAGACGAAGATGATGGATAGAGGGATGGTTGATTGAGGTAGGAATTGGGTAAAGGAGTAGTGACCAACTAGTGGGTTGAGTGGAATGGACTGGGATGGAAAGAAAAGAATGAGATAAGATGGGGAGAAGGAACATGATGCGGTTGTAGTTGGAATGAACAGCTAAGAAGAGAGGGTGACCAGTGATGGGGGAGTTAGGACGGTGCAGATAAAACAAGGAAGGTGGTTAGGTGGTGTAGAACAAAGGTGACACAATAGAAGAAGGAGGGATCTGGGTAGGTGGAGAGGGCATGCTTGTACTGGTGATTTGGTGGTGCTGAGTTAGTGTGGTGGAGAAGCTTTGGAAGATGCTGGACACTAGTGGAAGCAAGGGCAAATGACCGATGGAAAGTGACAAGTAGTGGGTAATAAGGAGTTGAAGATGAATTCGGTTTCCTATTGGAAACCAAGAAAGGAACAGAAAAACTCTAAAAGAGAGCTGGGTGGGACAAGGAAGAAGAAGGAAAAAAAATGGTGAGAAGAAGAGAAAGGAGAAAGAAAAAATCAGGCAGCAAATGCATGATGGACTAGACTGAAGGGAGAAGCATGGGTGCAAGGGGGTGGTGGTGCACGAAAGGGAAACAAAAAAACAATGAACAGAATTCAAGTGGAAAGAACAAGAAAACATTGAAAAAAAAAGGGAAGCAAAAGAAAACAAATGCAAATCTAACACTCTCTTGAGCTCCCATGGTTCCCTCTTATATAGCTTCTAGGAAACTTCCTCTTCATTCCAAATCTTATCCATAATCTCCTCTCCTTATTAAAACTCTTTTTCTTTTAGAAAACCATCCAATCTTGCTTGTGAATGATCTGGTTTGTTCAATGCCCTCTTGGATAATCTGCACCATTAATTAGCCATCCAAACTACGATGTGTTTGATCTATAAAATATAATACTAGATTAGAGTCACCTAACCATACATTAAGCATCTAATTAACTCGAATGATTATCTGACCATTAAATTTGAAAATTTACGATTGGATGGTCAATTTGAGCTAACATTCATATTTTATTTAAAAATCATCCAATTGATGAGTTAGATGATCTAATCAAGTGCTATACTAAGGTTCTTTTAGCTAAAATTAAACACTTAATAATGCTCACACATCCATTAATAGTCATACATAAAATGTCATATTCCAAGTGATTGTGGAGGTGATCTTGGCCTTTCAAAGCTAGATAGCTTACATCACCTTTGATCTTTCTTTACCATCAATTTAGAAACCAAGAGACACACCTGTGTCATTCTCCTTGGGTTAAAAAAAAATCGACCCCAAATTAATCACACCATCTTTAATTCTCTTTAAGAAGTATAGGAATCATACTAAATTGTTTTCTTAAAATTCAATAGATCTTTCATGTTTGTTAGCAACTAAATCTTTGTTTCACTCTTAAAAGTTCATTGAAAAAATTAACATTCCTCTCCATCTTGAAAAACTCAAGCCTTTCTCTACTCTCCTTCATGGCTATAAAAGAAAATGCACCAATAGCTTTAGTTCTTGTAATTGATTCTCAATTGTGTCATTAAGGACAAGAATCTACTCCTTACAAGTTTCATCATACTATTACACCATGAAATTATTTATTGGTAACATGTTTAGTGAATACATCAAAGAGCTCAAATTTGTTGTTGAACGTCAAACATATTTGTAGCACATAACATATCTTAATAAGAACATGTAATAGCATCATTGTGGAAAGTAGACAGCACAACTCTCCATCAAGGATACATCTACTTGTTGGAGTATAAACATCTAGATGAAGAGATCCTTATTTTGAATGTCAAGTGATAATAATGTCTAAAAAGGTAAATTTCTTATACATACGAAACACTGACAGGCTCTTGATTCTCTATTGTGCTTATAACTTCAACAGTTTTAATGCCCTGTTATTTTAATAAAAGTTCATCCAACAAGGAACTACTCTTTATCATTAGCATATTTATAAGTAGTCATTTTTGCCACACACACAAAAAAACCCAATTAGAAGTATATATGTTATAGATTGTAGGGCATTATTCTAGAAATTTTTCAAAATTCATGACACATGCATTTCTAAATTGATAATAAAAAAATCTGATATTTAGTAGATGCAGAGGCTAATCCAGAGTAGGTATGTGATCTATCATAATTTTCTAGATACTAAATAGTATTTTTAATCTTTTGTAGGTGTTAAAAGAATGATCGGACAGTTCAAATCACTTTGGATAATAACCAATTATTCAGATCAACCTAGAGAGTTGAGACCCATTTTCATCATTTCAAAGTTCAAGTAAGGGTCAAGATCATTCTAGAGCAGGTAGATGAGTCTAGAAATATTTGGTAGAATCCAAGGTGATTAAAATTGGGCCCATGCAAAAGGTAGTAGCATCCCTCCACCTTTGCATGTGATTTCAAGCCATGCAAGCCACTTGAGACATATAAGTTATATTAGAGCCATGAAATAATGGCTAGGAGAAGTGAAACAATGTGAGCCATGAAGTTAAGACACAAGCCACTAAAGCACTAAGTTAGAAGCCATAATGAGGAGCCACATATGCCATTTCCCTATAAGCACAAGGGACCACATGTTTTGAAGTAAAACATGATTTTGTCAACTTACAAAAATCATGTCCTAAAGATAAAAAACAACAAGAAACATGGACTTTATCAACAAGGAAAGGCTACACACTAGGTAGACCAATCAGAGAAGAGACCACATTCTTTAAATTTCCTTCTCTTTCTCTCTCTCTCTCTTTCCCAATCCTTATCCCCTCTTTCTTATCTTCCTTAGGCTAGGAATATAGGTAAAAATCAAACACAACAAGGGGATCTTCTTTATGTATTTTTCAATCTAGTTTTACGCATATTTTACTCTCTTTGTGCAAGATTTATTCCTTTGCCTCATGCACACTATACTTGGGTTCTCTTAGATGTTATTTTACTTATTATGCTCTAGTTCATTGCATCCAATGGTCATCAATCTCTTGTAGTGGCAGCCAAGAGCAAGTAGCCCTTAAATCTCTTCATTCCACGCATTCAATCTAAGTTAGTGTTTTATTATTCTTGCTTGTTTCTAGTTTCTAGCTTATATTGTTGCCTGTTCTTTCCTAGTTTCAATGTTCTTAAGTGTATTTTCTATGACATCCTAGCCTAGGGTTTACATCCATCATCATCTCCTTTTTAGCCCTTAGGATCTGTTTCCCATCTTTCCTTTGTTCTCTCTTTTTTGGTTCACATGCATGCTATCCTACGGGACTCCTTGATTATTGATACATGGAAGGCATTAGATATTGAAGATTGAAGTAAAGCAACTTATTTTCATGATATTGGATGTTGCACACACTTCTTAATGATTTCCATGCAAATAATAATATTACTTCAATGACCTCTATCATACATGTTTTATTAATATTTGTTACTCATGTCTAGTTGAATGTTTGGATCAGATTTCATTCATGGATCATATTAGTTGTATATTTAGATTAGATCTTAATTTTTAGGAAGTTTCTAATTTCAGTTTTATAAGTTTTAATTTTAGAAAGTTCCAAATTCTTATTTTAGAAAGTTCATTCATTTTAGAAAGTACTGATCTATAAGAAGTTTCCTTAAGATTAGTTGATTTTATACAGGGTTTATTTAGGATGTTTCATGTTTGGAAAGTTTCTAACTTTAGTTTTAGGAAGTTTCCATTTAGAAGAGAGTTTTTTATTTCTAATTTAGTAAGTTCATTCAAGATTTGGAGTTCTAAATTTATTCATATTACTAGTTTGCATTAGTTCCTTTCTAGAATGAATTTTAGTTATAGAAAGTTTCTAATTCCATTCTTATAAGTTTTTAATCTTATTTTTAGAAAGTTTCTTTTAGTTAAGTTTCAAATTTTATGCATGTTTCAAATTCCATGTTCTTTTATTTTCTAGAGTACATCAAAATACAATCTTTCTTTGCATAGGATAATTTATCTAAATAGATTCTAATTGAATACAAATTTGTGAGATTCCTTGTGGGATCAACCTCACTTGCATATTATCATACTACTTTGATTTGTGACGTTGATAGTATTTATTAGAATACATCAAGTTTTTGCAACAAATTTGTGATTGAATTCTAGTTAGAATGATTTATCTCTAGTCATAGTTTTGGATTTTTTTTCATCAATTTTTGCATATTTTGCTAAATCCTCAAAATTGACATATCTTCTTTGTTTGTGCAAAGAGAATTTGGCAAAAGGAGTGGTGGCAACCCTGTGGGCCAAAGCTTCATCAGAGTAATATGTATTTCCTTGTTTTTTTAGGTTTTCATTTTATTTATTTTTTAGAGGACTTGTAGTGAGGCCAAGTGTAATTTTTATTTAAAAATGGCTTGTAATAATATAGTTCAAGTGTTGGCCACCTCCACCTCTAGGATTGATGGCCCCACACTTGTATGAGCGAACTCACATGCAGGATCCCATTGTAAGCAGCTAAGCCTCTTGTTATTTTTCCAATGTAATTTCATTTAGTATAAATTGCATTTTTGATTGGTAGTGTAATCATATAGTATAACTCATGCATAGAGTTGTTGTATAATTTTTAGGACTGCTGCATTAGAATTGCACCTATTTAACAAGGGATAGCCTGAGCTCAACTCTAACCAAGGCTTAGGTTATCTGATTATAGTGCCCCATCTCTTAAACTATGGACCTATGTTAGATAGCATATAAGTAGGCATTAGTTTAATTTCTTGTATTATATTGTATGTTTACTGCTTTAAGGTGGATGATTGAAATGTTAGTAAGGGCCCCGTAGGAACTCTCTTAAGATAAGGACTAGATTTCATCATTCGTTCCTTAGCCCACCTAGGTAATCATATCAATCCTTGTATGCTTGGAATCCCAACCCTCAAATTTTAATTTAAAATCAAGTAGGAGGAGATTTAGAGTTTTCCAGCTAGAAGAAATAAATCTACTATTAGTCCAGTGGCTTGTGAGCATTTTGGTTATAATGTGTATGTAAAATCCAAATGATTTTTGTACACCTTTTGTTGATGTTTGTTGGGGTTTAAATGCCTCCTTTCATGGGAATTCTATTAACCACTCTGAGCAGGACCTAACTGGTAAGAAGTAGTTGAGCTTGAATAAAAGGAGTTGTCTAGATTTAAGGCTAAAAGCTACTCCCTAGAGATTAAAAAAAAAAATAACAAAATAGCTCTCTAGCAAACCATTGAGGATAGTTTGTGTATAATTTAAAGTTAGGAGTCACATTTTGCTGGGAATGAATAATAGTGCATGCACGATTATCGATCTCAGAACATAGAATTAGCACATTTGATTCTAAGATTGAATGCATCCTTAGACAAGGGGTAAAAGAAAAATTACAAAATCCCATGGCAAACCCAGCTTTAGCTGAAGCCAAGGCCATAAAAGACTTTTATGTGCCACTACAATTAAACACTCCCTCAAGCATTGCATTACCACCTACACATATAGACCATTTCGAGCTAAAACCTGGAGTCATTCCATTAGAGTTAGGTTGTTTCCATTCCTCTTGAAAGACAAAGCCAAATCTTGGCTGAATATATTAGAGGTCCGTTCCATTACCACATGGGACCAATGCCCTTCATAAGGAAATCATAAATTTCTAGCAATGAGGAGATGAACAGTATTATGAGTGCTAGGAACGGTGAAATGAATTGCTGCAAAAATGTACCCTCAAAATAGAAGAATGATGGATGCTTCTAGTGGAGGGACCTCATAACAAAAAATGAGACAAAGGACTATGAATTCTTTGAAACCTTATCTGAAAATTCCCAACAGTGGGATTATTCAAATCGAAAAGATTGAAATTCCTAGTCTCAAAGAAAAGGAGGCATCTATGAAATAGGGGTAACCTCAGATGTGTCACATAGACTTGAATTCTTAGCATAATGAATGGATAAGTTTAATATCATGTTCCAAATAATCGATGCCTTTATGGCTAGAAGTTCATCCATGAAACCACCACAGGAGGTTTGTTCTACTTATTCTAGCCCGGCTCACTTATCATCAGCTTGTCCAACAAATCATGTGTACCATGAATATCATTTCAAGCAAGCGAATGCTATGAATGCATATTGCAATCCTAACAACAACCCTTACTCTAAGACCTACAATCCAATATGGGCTAGGCAACCTAATTTCTAATGGTCAAAGAATACTTATTAGGGAGGTCCATCTATGAACCCCTAGCTCAGAATTTCCCTAGAGCTTCAGTTCCCTAATGGCCTCCTGGTTTTTAGAAGTTTCCTCAACAACCAAAGAAACCAACATTTTAGGAAACCACGAAGTTGTTTATAGATAAAACTTTTAAACACTAAGAGGAGTCTAGATAAGCCATAACCCATCTATAGAATGAGCATCAACAGAACTCTAATGTAAATTCCCAAGCTATTGCAAACGAGAGATGCAAATAGTTAGCTATTCACTACCTTTAATGATAGAGATAAGGAAACACTCCCTAATTATCCTCCCAAACCCTAGGGGACAGTTTGAAAAAGGCACCAGCTCAAATTCACAAAGACCACCTGAACAAGCCAAATCCATAACTACCCTTAAGAGTGGATGTCAGATAGATAAAAATAGATTGCAAATTGAACATAAATTTGTAACTTCCCAAAAAAAAATAATGAAATGCTTAAATGAAGGGGGCCATGTTTGATACAAACCCCCCCCCCCAACTTAAAGAAACCTGACAAAGATGTCGAGTCTGTTTTTCTTTCCAAACCGAACAAAAAATCGACAAAAGAGAGAGGAAGAAGAAGGGAAAAGAAGAAGAGGGAGGAGAGAAAGGAGAAGGGAGAGAAGGAAGGGAGGACCTGCACACAGGCTACTGGAAAACGCAAGCTGGCGAAAAGGTCCAAGCACGCCGATGATAAGGGAGAAAAATGTAGAGGTTTTTGTCAGACTTTCAAGTTGTCATCAGAGAAGATGATGGCTTGGATCGACAATCTGAGCCGATCATTGTGTTCAGCACGATGAGACAAACCAAAACCCCAAGTCTATTGGGAGATCCGAGATGATTTGGACCGTCGATCAATCGGGAGACAATACGTGCAATGCGATCAAAGGGTTTCAAGAAAAATGGTGATCAATTTGGCTAATCCAAGGGTGGACAATGTATGGAAATTCATCCAAAAGGTAAGATCCACAAAACCCAATACGTGATTTAATGTATTTTGCAAAATCTACACTATTCATGTTAGATCTAGGTTTTTATGACGATCCAGCCCTCCATTTCCTAATCTAAGCTTAGGGATAGGTAATTAAGTACCTAATCTAGCCTAGCTCAAATTGAATTGGTTGATCTAGGCAAAAAACTCACCAGATGATCTCAGTCGTCCTATTTGTCACTATTCACACAATGACTTCTTGACTTCTGATCGATGATCAGATGCTATAGATGAGTTCTAAAGCATGAAATTAGCTAGGATATGGTAGAAAATGAAGATTTAGATTGAAATGGAGTGAAAGTCTTAACTGTTCAATCGAATAATAGTGGAATAAGAGCTTGATGAATCCTGATCGATGATCAGATACTGCCATTGCATTCCTAAACCTCAAATTTATATAGAATGAGTTAAATTCCATTGGTCTATTAGCTCAAATGTCAAATAATATGCTAAGATTGAGATCCGACCACTTCTAACATTTGGATCACTAATCTAGAGAATAAATAATAGATCAAAGGATGATATGATATTGTACCTCACTTATAATTAGTGATCAGTCATTGGTAAATGATTGATTAGAATTTTAATGGCCTTAGATGATTCTAGTTTGATGATCCATTTCTATTCAAATGAATCATGGAGGTTGTATGAGTAAAGTTATTGATCTATTCCTTGATCTGTAATGATCAGGTAGACAATCCTTGTCAAGATTACTGTGGATAGTACATATCGGGCATATTGGAGGTGATCAATTGACAATCCAGTGACAGGGATAGCTATATGTTCTTCAGATGGATCTACATGAGGTAGGATGATAGTCTTGACCTCTTGATTTTATTGATTTAGATGTAACTAGATAAGATTATGCATGAATTGCATGTAGTTGTGCCTGATTTATTCATTAGTTGATAAAAATTTCTTAAGGTTGACATGATCTGATAATGATAGCTCAAAAATGCATAATAATGTAATTATGGAAGGAGCCTGATGATTATAGGGGGGCCCAAATTATCATAATCTGGAATGATTAGCCTACTGAGGTGAGCCTCACCTTGAGATTTTATGGTTGGGAATCGTTGGAATGCCTTGAATGCAATGTAATAAAATACGAAAACATAATATTGGGCAATTAAGAATCCAAGTTAAATAAAGTGGATTCTGAGTATGACTGGATGTGTTGTGTATCCAAGTACGGGTATTGAGGCGATTGAGCTAGACTAGAGTCTTATCGAGACTTGAGAGGTATGGATGAGTGGTTCTTCGTCTGAGGTAGGTGATCACATTTGGGATTTCACTTTTGATTTCATCGATCATGACTTATCTAAAATTCTTGTGGCATGTGTCTTATGCATTATTGTGATTCATTGAAATGCGTTTAGTACTTCATGTTTGATATCGTGACATTTGATTACATGATTATCCATGTTTTAATATGTGATGGATTACACCTTATCATGGACCTTGGTCGAGACCATTGGGTGAAGCGGGGTAAGCCAGGTCTTGTACCGATTTGAGGGCAAGCTGATAATTTTGAGCTAACACTCCTTCGTCGGGAAATAGATTGATGCGGGCTTCACTTGAGGGACCCAGGGTTTGATTGTATCAGGTGAAGCAGGGTAACCCAGGCCTTGTATCGATTGGAGGGTAGGCTGGTAGTTTTGGGCTGACAGGCTTCTGTCAGGAAATTGATTGATGCTGGCTGCACGTGAGGGACCTAGGGTCGGATTGTATTGGGTGAAGCAGGGTAAATCGGGTCTTATACCAATTTGAGGGTGGGCTAGTAGTTTGGGTTGACAAGCTTCTGTTGGAAAATAGACTGATGCAGACTACACGTGAGCGACCCAGGGTTGTAATGAGTACTCATCACCATCATCATGAGTGTAGTTGAGACACTTATAGCGTTTGACTATGCACGACATTCCATGATCATGATATGCATTATATTTTCTGTGGACATAGACTTTGTTATTATGATATATATGTATCCATGTGTTTCAGCCTTGCATGCCAGGATACTCAGGTTTGATATCAATTTGTTTAACGCATGATTTCTTATTTATCCATTATGGATGACTAATGTTTCACGTGCCTTGTATACATTTATCTTATGAGATTTCACCATGATTATGATACTTCATGTCATATGATTTTATCATATTTATTACCAAATGTAAATCACCTACACAAGTATAGCTTGCTAAGGCATTGCTTTCTTTACAATGCCTTAAATATAAGAGTTGCAACAAGTGAATGCACTAATAGACCAAGCAAAAGCAATAACAGTTCTCAATGAAGCATTGAAGGCATTTTAGAGATGATAAGGTTTGATCAGGATCTTGCTTTAATTATTATTTATGGATTGTACTTCAATATAAATTGCAATGTGACCTGGATGTAAGAATATGAATTCATGTTGGATGTGATGGGTCTATGGAGAGACTTGTCATGACTTCAGTTTCTTATCCATTGTTGGAATATACATTTTATTAAAAATAGTATTTGATTGTGTGGATGGGTGTGGAGACTGAGTCCCCTATATGTCATCTCTTATATTGTGTTTATCAGGTTATTTTTATTGCACTTGTCATGTACAATGGTTCAAAATACAGAAGAGACTCTGGAAAATTTTTGATAGAAATGGTATTTCATTTCACCATTAAATCTGTAGTTTTGTGGTTTTATGATTCCCCAGATTTTGAAATACATGTTTTTATTGGAGCTTTGTTTTTTGTCACTTTAAAAATTAAAGTTTTTAAAACAGGGATCCCAACTATTTTTATAAATTGTTATTATATTGTTGTTAAAACCTGGTGTGTCATAGTTTGGTATCAAAGCCCAGGTCTACTCCATCACAGCCATTCCAACAAATTCAAAGGTCACATACAATCCATGAAGTGAGGTGATTTCCTAAATATGAGTTATAGTGATAACTCATGTGAAGGATGTTGATGATTGTGAAATAGATAATGCCATGAAGGTGGCAGATTTTCTTAGAGAAATTGAGACTTTAAATCCTTATATGAACACAAGGAGGTACACTTTTATGGGAAGTGCATGATTCTTAGAATCATGAATTAGAATAAGGATTATAAATTAGTTTCTCTTAATGAGAACCTTACTATATAATAGTAGATATGTTTATATGAATTGCTTTTGACAATTCAAGTTCTAAATTGAATGGTGCTGGTAAACTGTTGGAAAAAGCCTAACAATTTTAGTAATGACAATTGCATGATAAGAATGATGAAGGAATAGAAATGATTACAATTATTTAGAACTTAATAAAGTTGAGAGGAGTATGGTAATAATCTAAACTTGAAGTAGACTTAATTGATAAATAAGCCCTAATATGGTGAAAGTTATTAAAAATTTGATGAAGTAAGATCCTAGTGTTTCTATTGATGAAATATCTGTGAGATGGAAACTGGTGAGTTTAGTGAATATAGAGATACTCACAACTAGTCATCAATGAAAAGTAAATGCTATTAGATCATTCTGAGGATTGCAATCATGATTGGAGACACATAGTAGTTGAAGGATATAACAACCATTGTACAAAAATGGTTAGTATTAATGATGTGAATCAAGTAGGGAGAGATACTTATTGAAGTAGGTATGGGGAATGGATATTGTTGTGAGAATAAGGTGAGATAAAAGTTAATGAATTCTTACTCTAACGGAAATATTGATGTCGGAAATTAGTGGAAGTGAATACTTACAAATTGTTCTTGGGGTTTTAATTATGATTTGAAGTGCATATTACCCAGAGGGCATAATAACTTATTTATGGAAATAATTCTTGAATAGACCTAATTTTGTAATGAGTCAACTAGAAAGAAAAATAAATAAAGTGAATGAGGCGAGATAAATTAATTATGATTGAATTACATCCAATACTGATAGAGATGATAATGTGATTTCTGATGACTAAAGGATAAATTTCATTGGGTGTGCAGTTGATCGAGTTGTAAATGACTTTGCCTTATATGACAAGAAAATAATTCATTAGTTCAAGAAAGTGAAATGATGGAGGTGAGGACACTAAAAATATAATTATGAGGATTCTAATGATGGTTATTTGAGAAGACGTGTTCCTCCATTATTGAGATTTTTATCTAAAAGGCCTTAGGAAAGCCGGTGATAATTAGTATTTTTGGAAACTAAGAGTTTGCCACTTAAAATGAAGAAATAAAAGGTTCAACGATATTGAACCAATATACACAATTGAAGAGACTTGCACTAACTCCTTCACCATGAAGAAGGAGACCGTGGATGGATTGTGATATGTTGACACCTTTATTGAGGGATGGTGATTAGGCCATGTTTTACACTGGTAGCAAGATTGAAGACATAACCTCTATGTAAAGAGGCAATCCTTTAAATGTTTGACTGTGGAGAGTTAGAACATTACTTTAGAGACTATCCCATTGGACAATGAGTCAGATAGACTAACTTTAGAGACAAGACAAAGATGGCCCCACATTATCACTAATATTTTTCCATTACTTGGAGGCAAGTACAGGCCTCAAACCAAATGGTGGAAAATATGTTCTGATTGTTGGTAACTATGTTAGAATCTTCCTTGATCTAAAATTCAATCATTTTTGTACTTTGTGGCAGTCTCAGAGTTGGATTTATGACGCTGATGATGAGTGAGAGGATGTATATTGAGCTAATCTTAATTGATATGACTGATCATTATACCATCATTGGGATGGATTTTATTTATTGGGAGATAGTTGATTGCTATGAGGAAAAGATTACTTTTAGTATACCTGGATAGCTATTGAGCTTACTCCTGAGTAAGAAGGGGCATTGATGAGGTTTATGTTAATTTTGCCTTCAAGGCAATACTGTACTCTTCAATGTACTGAGTCCTTGTGAGTGTGACAATGGATGACAGAGAGCGACCACAGATTGAGCACACATGTGGTGTGTGAGGGTTCATAATCTTTCCTAAAGAGCTTTCAGGATTTTTTGCCATGGAAGATGGATTTTTATATTGTTTTGGCATCAAACAGTGTCATTTTCTAAGGTGCCATATAAGATGGCCCCAACTGAGTTGGAAGGGTTTCAGCTATAGTAGTTATTTGACGAGGTTTAACAGACCTGGTGATAAACCTCTTTGTGAGGAGAGAGACAAATCCTTATTGTTATGCATAGATTAATGATTGTTTGATAAAACCATAGTAGAGAATTGATTTTCTCTAGCATGTATTGTGACTAAGATGTCTTTGAGACAATTTTTAGAACTTGTTATGATTATTACAAGTTCTAGTTGAAATTAATTGATTAAATTAGTGCACTGGCAGTATGTATGGATATGATGAGTTGAATTTCTAAAGGTTCTAGAGATGAGCGAGGATTATGATAGTGAATGATGTTTTTGTATACTCCATGACTGAGAGGACCACAAGAAACCCTTGTGCATTAATTAGTATCTAAAAAACTCTTTGTCTGTGATAAATGTATGTGAGTATAATTATGGTCAAGGAAGATGAATTTGCTTGATAGCAATATTTTTATCGATAGAGAGATTGTTTATCGAGACTGTAATGAACTGGGACTAGCCAAACTAGTGACTAAGGTTGATAGTCTCCTTAGTTTGGTGAACTATTATCTCTAGATGATTGTGTTCTCCAAGATAACAATGACATGAATATTGTTTATATTATGTATGTGAGCCCGATTTCTCATGAAGGTGAGAAATGTGACAGTAAAGGATGTTAGAATGAAAGCATTTTCTCATGTGTTATTTGGTTCTAGATTATGGATTTATCTATGAGTAGTGGATGAGGGCCAATGCAAGAGGCACTGGTAGGCTTCTAGGTGGCAGGCTTCTAGGTTCTCACAGTATGATTGTGCTGTTGACTAATTTTGATTAGCATATGATTGCTCATTAGTGAGCTAACATGCTCTGATTTTGCTTGATTTGGCATATATTGGCTTTTTATGAGTTGATATAACATGATTCAGTTAATATGCATTGTCATTGGCAAGGTAATGTGCTCTAGTATGGGCTTGACATGGAATTGCATATGAATGAGCTGAAATGCTCTAATTGTACTAATATGGTGATTTACTTATACTAACTCTTGGATAAGAGTATGGTTTATACTAACTGCGTATATGTGGTTATGATACGTTCCAACCATATTATGAGCTATTTGAATCTAGATGGTTTTAAACATACATTGGTAATATATGAATATACCCGAGTTGCTATATGAGGGGATGATGTGGCATGGGATGGTTATTGGCATTGACCTTGGAAGTTTTTAGTATGATCTATAGATCTTATTATATGGGGAAGTTTTAGAATTGATTAAAGAATAACATGAAAAGAATTTTGAGGATGAAATTCCTATGAGGGAAGAATGTAACTTCCAAGAAAAAAAATAAAAAATGAAATGCTTAAATGAAAGGAGCCTTGTTTGATACGGACACCCCACCCCCCACTTAAACAAACTCAACAAAGACGTCTGGTCTATTTTCTTTCCAAACCCGAAAAAAAATCAACAAAAGAGAGAGGAAGAAGAAGGGAGAAGGAGAGAAAGGAGAAGGGAGAGAAGGAAGGGAGGACCTACACGCAAGCTACCAAAAAACACAAGCTGCCAAAAAGGTCCAGGCACGCCAACGAGAAGGGAGAAAAATGTAGAGGATTTTTCCAAACTTTCAAGCCATCGCCAGAGAAGATGATGGCTCAGATTGATGATCCGAGCCTATCATTGTGTTCAACACGATGAGACAAACTAGAACCCTAAGTCTATTGGGAGATCCGAGATGATCTAGACCGTCAATTGCAAGGGAGACAATACGTACGGTGCGATCAGAGGGTTTCAAGAAAAATGGTGATCAATCTGGCTAATCCAAGGGTGGACAATGCATGGAAATTCATCCAAAAGGTAAGATCCACAAAACCCAATGCGTGATTTAATGTATTTTGCAAAATCTGCACTGTTCATGTTAGAGCTAGGTTTTATGACGATACAACTATCCATTTCCTAATCCAAGCTTAGGGATATGTAATTAAGTACCTGATCTGGCCCGAATCAAATTGAATTGGTTGATTTAGGCCAAAAACTCACCTAACGATCTTAGCCATCCGATTTGTCACTGTTCACACAGTGACTTCTTGACTTCTAATTGATGATCAGATGCTATAGATGAGTTCTAGAGCATGAAATTGGCTAGGATATGGAAGCAATTGAAGATTTAGATTGAAATGGAGTCAAAATCTTAACCGTTCAATCGGATAATAGAGGAATAAGAGCCTGATGATGCCAGATCGATGATTAGATACTGCCATTGCATTCCTAAACCTCAAATTTATATAGAATGAATTAAATTCCATTGGTCCATTAGCTAAAATGTCAAATAACATGCTAAGATTGAGATCTGACCACTTCTGACATTTGGATCACTAATGTAGAGAAAAAAAATAGATCAAAGGGTGATATGATGTTGTACCTCACTCATAATTAGTAATTAGTCATTGGTAAATGAGTGATTAGAATTTTAATGTCCTTAATGATTCCAGTTTGATGATCCATTTTCATTCAAATGAATCATGGAGGTTGTATGAGTAAAGTTATTGATCTATTCCTTGATCTGTGATAATCAAGTGGACAATCATTGTCAAGATTACTGTGGATAGTACATATCGGTCATAGTCGTGGTGATCAATTGACAATCCAGCGATAGGGATAGCTATATGTTCTTTAGATGGATCTACATGAGGTAGGATGACAATCTTGACCTCTTGATTTTATTGATTTAGATGTAACTAGATAAGATTATACATGAATTGCATGTAGTTGTGCCTGATTTATTCATTAGTTCATAAAAATTTCTTAAGATTGACATGAGCTGAGTTAAAAGTCCATAATGATGTAATTATTATGGAAGGAGGCTGATGATTATAGGGGGCCCAAATTATCATAATTTGGAATGATTAGCCTACTGAGGTGAGCCCCTCCTTGAGATTCTATGGTTGGGAATCATTGGAATTCATTGAATGCAATGTAATAAAATAGGAAAACATAATATTGGGTAATTAAGAATCCAAGTTAAATAAAGTGGATTATGAGTATAACTAGATGTGATGTGTAACCAAGTATAGGTATTGATGCGATTAAGCTAGACTGGAGTCTTATCAAGACTTGAGGGGTACAAATGAGCGGTTCTTCATCTAAGGTAGGTGATCACATTTGGGATTTCACTTTTGATTTCATTGATCATGACTTATCTAAAATTCTTGAGGCATGTCTTATGCACTATTGTGATTTATTGAAATGCATTTAGTACTTCATGTTTAATATCGTGACATTTGATTACATGATTATCCATGTTTTGATATGTGATGGATTAGACCTTATCATGGACCTTGATTGAGACCATTGGGTGAAGCAGGGTAAGTCGGGTCTTGTACCAATTTGAGGGTGGGCCGGTAGTTTTGGGCTAACAGGCCTCTGTCAGGAAATAGATTGATGTGGGATGCACGTGAGGGACCTAGGGTAGGATTGTATAGGGTGAAGTGAGGTAAGCTGGGTCTTGTACTGATTTGAGGGCGGGCGGGTAGTTTTGGGATGATAGGCTTCCATAGGAAAATAGACTGATGTGGGCTGCACATGAGGGACTTAGGGTCAAATTGTATTAGGTGAAGCAGGATAAGCCGGATTTTGTACTGATTTGAGGGTGGGCCAGTAGTTTTGGTTGATAGGCTTCTGTCAAAAAATAGACTAATGCGGGATGCACGTGAGGGACCCAGGCTTGGAATGAGTACTCATCGCCATCACCGTGAGTGTAGTCAAGACACTCATAGGGTTTGACTATGCATGGCATTCCATGATCATGATATGCATTATATTTTCTGTGGACATAGACTTTGTTATTGTGATAGATGTGTATCCATATGTTTCATGCCTTGCATGCCAGGATACGGAGGAATGATGTCGATTTGTTTAGCGCATGATTTCTAATTTATCCATTATGGATGACTGATGTTTCACGTGTCTTGTATACATTTATCTTATGAGATTTCACCATGATTATGATACTTCATGTCATATGATTTCATCATATTTATTACTAAATGTGAATCACCTACACAAGTATAGCTTGTTGAGGCATTCATTTGTTTGCAATGCCTCAGATATAGAGAGTTGCAATAGGTGGATGCCCTGATAGAGAAAGCAAAAGCGATGACGATTATCAGTGAAGCATTGAAGATATTTTAGAGATGATAAGGTTTGATTAGGATATTTCTTTAGTTATTATTTATGGACTATACTTTAATATAAATTGCAATGTGAGCTGGATGTAAGAATATGAATTCATGTTGGATGTGATGGCTCTATGGAGGGACCCTGGTATTTTGTCATGACTTGATTTTCTTATCCATTGCTCGAATATACATTTTATTGAAAATAGTATTTGATTGTGTGGATGGGTATGGAGATTGAGTCCCCTATATGTCATCTCTTATATTATGTTTATCAGGTTAATTTGTATTGCACTTGTCATGTGCAATGGTCCAAAATACAGAGGAGACTTTGTCGAATTTTTGGTAGAAATGGTATTTCATTTCACCTTTAAATTCATAGTTTTCTAGTTGTATGACCCCCTAGATTTTGAAATACATGTTTTTATTGGAGCTTTGTTTTTTATCACTTTAAAAATTAAAGTTTTCAAAACAGGGATCCCGACTATTTTTATAAATTGTTATTATATTATTGTTAAAACTCGGGGTGTGACAAAATTAAAGGAGAATGACCAAGCCACCACCAAGAAGAAGGAGAAGGAACAACAATCTCAAATTCCTTCTGAACACACAGTGGAGGCACCTTATGTGCCTAAGGCCCCATTCCTTCATATTTTGAACAAGGCAAAGAAAAGATCAACCTTTCATGAGATAATGGACGTATTCAAATATGTATAGATCAATATTTCATCAATCAAGGATATCTCTGCCTATGCCAAGTTCTTCAAAGAGCTCTATACACAAAAGCACACACTAAATGTGCAAAAGAAAGACTTCCTCAAAGCAAGTGAGCTCTTTACTTCAATATAATACCACTCTAAAGTTTAGAGATCTAGGTTGTCCTAGTATCTCATGTGTTATTAGAGAGCACATCATTGATAAGGCACTATTATATTTAGGGGCTAGGGTGAACCTATTACCATATTCTGTCTACATGCAACTAGAGCTTGGCGACTTAAAGCCAACTAACACCATGTTATAGCTTGCAAACAGGTCAATTAAAATTCCATGTGGTATAGTTGAAGATGTCTTAATACAAGTAGGCCAATTTTATTTCCCTATCAATTTCATTATCCTAGAGGCCCAACCTATATCAAATCCTAATTATTCTTGGACATCCTTTCTTGGCAATGTCCAACTCCATCATCAACGATCACAATGGTGTGATGAAATTTTCTTTCGACAACATGAAAGTCAAACTTAATGTGTTTAAGGTTGATCACCAGCATCTACAACTTGATTACTCCTTCATAGTAAACATGATTGAAGGTCTAATTCCATATGCTTGTTCACCATCCACTACTCTAGAAACGCTGGAGCCTTATCTTGCACGTTTTAATTGATTTTGACATGGATAGATTTATAGATGATGTAAATGCTCTTATAGATGTTGCACCGATCATGGATACCTTTAAGTGGGCACCTCAAATGGAACCTCTTCCCCCTTCCAAATCTATTCTTGTACCTTCAGTTGACAACCCACCCACTATGGTTTTTAAATCATTACTTGATTACTTGAAATACTCTTATTTAGGAGTGATGATTCATTTCCTATCATCATTGCCTCATATCCCAATAAAGAACAAGAAAGAAAGCTACTTAATGCTCTACATGAACATAAGATAGCTATGGGGGAGACTATAATGGAAGTCAAAGGGATTAGACCTATTATGTGTATGCATCGAATTCATCTTGAAGAGAGTTAAACCATTTAGGGAAACACAAAGAAAGCTTAACTCCACGATGAAAGAGGTTGTTAGAGACGAAGTGCTCAAACTGCTTGATGATAGCGTATTATACCCTATTTCTAAAAGCACTTGGGTTAGCCAATTCAGGTTGTGCCCAAAAAATCTGAAATCACGATAGTTTGTAATGAGGACAACAAACTGATCCTCACTCACATGACCACTGGGTGGAGGGTCTATATTGATTACTATAAACTGAACTCAGTTAGGAGAAAAGATTACTTTCCTCTTCCTTCCATTAACTAAATGTTAGAAAGGTTAGCTAGCCATAGATATTATTGTTTTCTTGGTGGTTATTCTGACTATAAACAAATCTCTATAGAACTTAAGGACCTAGGGAAACTATATATGATAGGTATAGAATTATTATGAAGAATACCTTAATATTTAGAACATTTTAGCCCTTGATTTATCATAAAGATCACTAGTTAGGGTTATTTCCAATATTTTGTAGGATTAGGGAACTATTGTAAAAAGGGGTATTTTTGGTATTCGAAACCCTAAAAGATGAATAATCCAAAATTCAAGCATCAACATGGGCCCCTATCAAATTTAATGAAGTCCAAAATTTCAAAATGCAGAACAAGGTTGTTACCAATTTCATCACAGTAAAAAACCTTAGAAGCATCACTAAACCTTATATGTGCAAAAGAGGTTATAAATATTAAAACATAAAGTGAGAAGATAAGTAAAAAACTAGAAAGCAAAACAAAGGAACTTAAAGCAATAAAACTAAGACAGTGAAAGTAAATGACTAACCTAAATTAAAGAGCAAATTACAAAGGAAATAACAAGAAATCCAAATGAAGAAAAGCTCCAAAAGAATGCCAAAGTCCAACAGCAAATATCACCAAAGGAGAGCTATGGTTCAAGGTCGTATCACCCTACCCTTACTTGAAAAAAACATGGGAAGCCTTAAAATTTATAGATGATTAGGTTCTTGACATACAAAATGGTTTAATCAATAAGAAAAGTTGATCTAGATCTAGGGTTTTCAAGGTAGGAAAGTTAGGTGGAGAGTTGGGTAAGCAAGATCACATCATCAAGGGGATGCAAGAGAGATGTGCTGGCTGGTTTCCTAATTTAGAAAGGGAGAGGCGTCATTTTCCTTAGAAGGTAAGTGGATCTCCTTCTGTTCTAATTTAATGATGAATGGTTAATGGGAAGCGGGAGAAAAAAGAAGAAAAGATGTAGAAAAATCTAGGGTTTATTGTGCTTTAAATAGACTTAAATTTAGGGGTTCTCTAATGAGGAAACCACTTGAAATTGTCAAATAAGTAAGGGGGAAGCATCCCCTTCTAGGAAGGTGGCTCCCTCCCTAAGTAAAAAAATGTAGAACCCTAGGCTGTGTGGTGGATTAGAGATGGAAAATGGATTAAGAAGGTAGAGTTTTCTCTCTTGATGGATCCCTTAATGCATGATAATCTTATCTTTTACAATTCTATCTCAAAATCCTATAAAAATCATACTTTTAACATAGGAAAGTTGCTTCAATTGATTTTTTAATCATGTGGCTCCATGTGGGACTCCTCTTTGGCTTGATGGCTCACTTTGCTAATTCATTCCTTGTTGGCTTAAGTGGCCTCAATACTTGGCTTCAATGCTAGAATGGCTTAGCTTCCTCAAATTTCCTAGTTGGACTAGGAAACCTCATGTATGTCTCAAATTCTCATGCTAAGTAGTTGAAATGCATAACTTTTTACATGGATCCTTTTAACCACCTTTTGTTTCTTCCAATTTCTTCTAGGACCTCCTCCTCCACACCCCTGGGCAGGGGCGTGCCACCCCTCACACTCCTGATGAGCTAACCACATAGCTCGACCCATAAACAACTTTGCAAAGCAAAATTTAGGCCATTGAATCATCTCCCCACTTCCTATAGAAGAGTAAAAAAACTAATTAAATCCCAAAAAATTATGATAATTCATATAATTACTCTTATTAGCATCTAAACCTGCAAAATATCAAACTTGTGAATCATTGGGTTAGAAATGCATGTGTTACAAAATTCCAAAAAAATCTTAGAAATAACACTATATTTTATAGAACATGGGCTACTAACTAGGTACTTTTCATACAAAATTGAATACTTATCAAGCATCATAGACACCCATTCTTATTTTCCAATAGCAAATTTTATGTTGATAAATACTATATGGTTTGAAAGAAACAAGGTAGTTGCAAGTAAAGATTGTTGGACAAGAGGAAAGCTTTGGCATCTTATTGAGTGACTTTTTTACACTAAAGACCATGTAAATATTATGAAAGCATGGAAGCAATAAAGGCTAGTCAATTAGTGTGCTAAATCTATGTAAGTTAAATGAAAAACTCTTATCATGAACTTTATCTAGCCTTCTTCTGATTGTTTTTTATCATGCTAATGCTCAAGATTCCGCTAGCTATGATATCTACTTAAGATATAAGAGGAATAATAAAGCTCATGCACGAGGTCCTATTGGTCATTATTTTAGACTGGAATAGCAAGTTCACATCCCATTTTTGGCAAAGTGTACATGAGGGGTTGGGAACCTCTGCGCATTTTAGCATAACATTCCATCCTTAGACCAACGGTTAGTATGGGAGGATGATACAGATGCTAGAGGATATGTTGAGAGCCTACGCACTTGACTGGAAGGGTTATTGGGATGAGCATCTACTGTTAGTAACGTTCACCTACAATAATAGTTATCACTCAAGCATTAGCATGGCTCAATATGAGGCATTGTATGGCAGACCATGCCGCACACCGACATGATGGAGTGATAGAGGAGAGAGGTAGTTTCTCAAATCGAGGCTAATAGAGCAGTGTCCCAAAAGGGTGAGGTTGATTTTGAGGTGTCTATTAGTTGTGCATAGTAGGAGGAGGAGCTATGCTAATTTCGGTAGGACAAATTTGGAGTTCGGGATCACGTCTACTTAAAGGTATCTCCAATGAAGGGTGTGATGAGATTTGGGGTGAATAGTAAATTGAGCCCTAGATTTGTGGAACTGTTTGAGATACTCAAGAGAGTGAGTAGAGTTGCTTATAGATTAGCACTCGCTCCTTCAATGTAAAATGTGTACAATGTATTTCATGTTTCTATGTTGAGGAAATACATCCCAGACCATACACACGTTCTATATTAGGTACCAACTGACTTACAGCCAAACTTGACTTTTTAGGAATGGCTAGTACAAATCATTGATAGGGAAGAGAAAATTTTATGAACCAAGATGATTCCTCTTATCAAGGTTATGTGGAAGCATCACACATGAGGACTCAACATGGGAGGTCAAGGATGACAAGAGTGCGATTCCCAGAGTTGTGTTGATTTGTTTATCCCTACTTACACAATTCTGTGGATGATACATTTTATAAGTGGGAAGAGTGTGATATACGTAAATACATAGTTTCAATGAATAAACAAATGAATTTACAAGACAATGGGATATTTCTTGCACCTTTAAGTCATTATCATGAAGGAATTTACTAAACATTGAATGAGAATGCAAGGAAAATAAGCTAGGGTGAGATTTAAGGATAAGGCATCATTTAAGAATGAATGCAAGGTAAAGGATAGATAGATAGGATTATCCATGAGTTTTGAAAATAGTTTTCCTAGATAAAGGAATGCTAATTTCATTAAGAGGTTACTTAAATAATAAGTGTGTCTTAAGGATTGTGCTAGAATGGTAACCTAGTGGACCCACCTAAGAAGGAAATGCTCCAACCTAGACCTAAATGAAAGCAACTAAGAAACTCATAGATAACTAATTAACTTGGAGTTGAACTATGAATTAAGGAGGGCACAATTGCAAAGTCAGTTCAAAATAGAGGGTTTTTATAACGAAAGGTACAAAACGGGCCAAATGCCTTAAGAGGAAATCAACAAATGACATGAGGACACAAATCATGGAAGCTAGCGCCCCTTTAAGGACACTTATTCATAACATATGCATAACACTAAGTATAAAAACAAAGAAAACAACAGAGGAAGGAACAAGTTCATTCTAGCCCATGCATGAAAGAAAGTGGATCTCATGAACAAAAGAAAGAAAGAAGACCAAGGAGGATTGTGGTGAGACTATGATTTGAAAGAAAAGAAGGGAAGTAAGAAGATAAAGGAGCAGAGGTAGTAGTGAGGAGCGGAAAATTGGATGCCAGAGAAAAGAAATTTCAAGCAGGAAAGAAGCACTTGCAACATTGATCTTGACAAAAATACACAGCCAAAAAGGAGTTTGAAGATCAACTTGGGTAGGGGTGCTTTGGAAGAATTCTAATGTTAGTCATGTTTTACCCCTTATTGATAGAATATTTTTTGGGTTTTCAAGGGTATGTACTATACCTTAAAATGATGTCTTGAAATAGACATATTCAAGGCCTTTTCTTGACTTCCTGGGAGGTGCAAAGACAAGGAAATGAGCACCATTTTCATGTGCAATTTTGCAGGAAAATGGCACCATTATCCCCTTCAAGATGGGCTTCTTAGAATGTTGAGATTTGATGATGTCTATCATAAATATGGTGAGAAGTGATCTTGAGCTTGATCTAAGTATAAAAACTACTATTTTGGATGGTACTAATTAGAAGATACACACCATTTTCCTGCATTTTTTTTTATAAGAAAATGGCACCACTTTGTTTCCCCTGCATAATTATTCTTTCAAGTTGAAATATAGAGTATTATTCGGAATCTTTTAACTTACATTATAATGTTTGATCACCAAGATTGCAATGTTATATTTATTTGCATTAATTTAAGTTGAAAAACCAAACATGAAATCCATAGAGGTTGACTAAATTGAGCATGTTACATTGGACTGTTATGAGGTTGGAAGAAAAAGAAGGGTGGAATATCAAGTAAATACCCCCACATCTTCACCAAACTAATGGGCTTTTCATAGGGCTCTTAAGTGACGTTCATGGAATGGATGGGGATTGGAGATCCTCGTAAAAAATATGACCTTCACTACTATTTTGACAAGGTAATGAGCATCAATTTCCTACTCAATTCTGCAGGAAACTAGGGGTGCCAACTCCCTCACCACTTGACAAATGTCCTTGGGCTGTTCAAGATTGATTTCCTTGGTGAGTTTTATACCTACTGTGACGACCCGGGTTTTTGAAACATGATTTGTAAAGTATTTTGAAAGGCACGGCCCTTAAGAGTGTAAAAAATTTTCGCAAAACAAAGCAGCGGAAATTCTTTTCTTTATAACTTGTTTTGAAAACCCAAGTCACCACTTCATACATAACATAAGTATAATTTGTGTACAAAATAAAATTCCATTGAAGGAATATACTTTTATTAAACTCTAGGATCCATCCAGTGGTTCACAGTACAGCCAAATCTAGTACAATACTTGTCCAAATTACATAATCCAAAACTCAAGCTCACCATACAATAAAACTCTCAACAAAGAAAAATACATGTCTTCAAGGGTATACCTTGAAGATTATTCTCTTCAAGTCTTCTATAGTCTTCAGCTCCTAACTCTCCTTCCCTATATCTGAGATATTGCAACAATTACAATATCTCAGCAAGCAATGCTTGGTAGGGGATTCAAGAAACATAACATTGACAATGTAATTCCAATACTTCATAATCTCATTATCCTTAAACATACTCTTTACTTTGTAAGCTATGTATATCTATGTACATACATACCCTTCATGGGTAAACCAGTTAAATTTGTGAAAGTAGTCAAATATCATTCCCAAGTAAGCTAATCAATTCTCTTCATTTTGAGAATTGAGTATTACAGCTAATCTTATACTAGAAATTTCCCTTCTTGAGAAATATTGGTAATATACAATTACCTATCATTTCATTATGCTATAACATAAGGCATTTCACTATGCCTATTCTCATATGCATCGTAGTGCAAAATAATTAGAAAGGTTGCTATGCTGCAGTCTAATCCATACTAGCGCACTCGGATAACTGCCATGTTCACCACTAATACCATGGTGAAAAATATTATGTCACTGCCCGTATGGGGGGGCAAGACTTTCACAGTGGTGGCCTTCCCATAATTGCCACCACCCGACTTTTAGCCTCTCATTGGGCAAGGTATCATCATATCATCAAATTTCAAGGAGCGGGTGGCCAAACCCTCATAACTCCTCTAACAATAGCATTCCCCTAGGCTTATGCCTGTTAAAACAAACTCACAAGCCTCCAAGCTTGTATATAAAATAGATTACATATATATCAGACCATATGTCTGTTTACTTATGGATGAAATATTTTCTAGTTCCCTATTCACTTATAGTTTAGTCCTTAACCATCTTATATGTGTTTGGTTGGATCATAAGGTTTTCAAGAGATTTAGTACAAGTATTATCATTACTCTTGTCAACATAAGATCATGAGTACAATCATGTAAATGCATTCATCAAATCCTCCTACCTTTAAGGATTGATCTCTTTTCCCCAATCTTCCATGATCCTGACTGATGTATGAAATCTGTACATCCATACATATTGTCAATATATAAATTATGAACAATCCTATTGATCACTAGATCTGATGTTTAGAATGATCTTTAGATCATTCATATCTAAGTATTTTTTCTATCTCTAAGTCTTTGTATGTCCATCTCCTTGATCTTGATCTTTCATAGATCCTTTGATTGACAATCTACACATGTTGATAAAGATCAAGGTCCTAGATCTTCTATCATCTAGTTCTTCTTTGATCTAAGTTCAGTTATTGGATCATCCCTATGGAGGATGATCTTGGTTTTCTTCCTTGAATCATCTTTGATCAAGGGTTTGGATTATCTAATCTAATGAACTATAACAAGTATACTAATAAACATGTATACTATGTACAATATAGTGTTCTTATTCTTATTCTTCTTGATCATCCAAGATCTAATGGATCTCATTTGATCATCCTTATCTTACTTACTATTTTTATTAGGGTTAGGTAATTTACTAACCTTTTATGCTCTTATTATTATTATTCAACCAGTTAATGTGCTGGTTGAAGGTAGCTTATTCAAGCCTAAATCTAGACTGCTCCTCTTATTTCCAATTGGCTAAGGCGTACTAGCTGAATGGGTGAACACAAAGTGGTTACTTCAATCCTCATGTAAGCAGGCATTTAGACCTCACAAATGTCAACAGAAGGTAGGGGAAGAGCGAGGCTCTATTAGATAACCCCCTTAACCACTATGTTCATCATTCACTAGAATGACCATAGCTCAACCTTTCATAAGGTTCCTATAAGCATGCTTACCCTAAGTACTCTTTCTAATGGATTTTAATTAAGTCCATGAATATTTATAATGTCATTCATGGGGTTTATTATTCTTTTCCTAATTTGGGCCAATGACTTGATAATCCTTATATTGTCCTACTAACTATAGCCCTTACTAATTAAGTCCAAAGTACTCCATTCTTATTTGTGTAATGAAACTCTACTTTCTTATTAGAATACATTTTTTATGTTTTATGCTCTTTATCTCATAACAAGTAAATCTACTAATAACATTCAACCATAAATGAATTATAAATTCAAAGCATAAAACTTCATAATTTAACATTCAATAATAATGAGGCAAGGTACTTAAATTAAATCTAACACCTTATGATAACAATGAAACACATATCATGCTAAACTCTAAATGTTATACTAGCATGCTTTATAATCATATGTAAAATGCTATGAAACTAATTACATTAACATTTTTAGAAACCTTTACTTATGATCCAACCATTTGATCTTAGATCTTTTCCTTTGATTAAGGATTTTAGTTATATTTAGGGAATTTTCTTTATTAAGGTCTAAAGATCATATTGATGTATTTTTATCATAATCCATCCATGATTTCCTTGGATTTCATCATATTAACATTTATTCTTTCCATCCCAAGGATCTGATCACACTTGATCTCATTGATCAAGTGGGTCCCTTTGTATTTTTAGGGTTTTTCTACCATAATGGGTAGATCCCTTAATATATCTCATATATATCCAATTAAACCATAGATCTCTCTTTATTTCAATAGTATATCATTATTAAAACATGTTTTTAAGATCTGATCATCTCAGATCTTGAAAATCTAGGTAATTGAAAACTTATTTCTTTAATACATAAATTTTTTACTGAATAACATGTCTATTTTATCATTTCATAAGAAAATAGAGGTTTCAAGCTTTCCATAGCTTCTTTTCGATCTCAATTTGGAGTTCAGATGACTCCGGAATTGAAGCTGGAATTTCACAATCCTTCCTAGGGCCTGGATTTGGTCTGGGCCCAAGGAACGAGCGACCCAGATTAGTCGGGTGGAACGCGTCTGCTCAGATGAATGGACGAAGCACCTGTGAGGAGCGTCCACAGACACGAACGGGACAAGGGGAACGCTCGTCGTCCACGCGCCCACGAACGAGGTTTTCGTCTGGCGCGTCCGCTCGTGGATTTGACGGACACACCATCATGTCACTTGGAACGATGCTCCACACGTAGCGCACACACCATTTCGACAGTGCGTCACGTGTGCGTCTTGGGTGCCATTTGATCCGCAAATCGGATAGTCCATTCTAGACCGTCCAATCAATCCTCTTTCAATTGAGGGCCCAAAACGTCTCTGATTTTTATGAAAATTCTACCCTAGGGGTTTTGGACCCTTCTGGATCGATTGGTGTGGTTAGATTTTTCATCTGAGAACTCTATCATCCATAATTAAGGGTTCTGTTGTTTACTTTATTTTTACCTTTTTATTACCAAAATAAATTACAGTAAAATAAAAATCACATAAAACAGTACTAAACATCTATGAAAAGGATTTTCACTTACCTGATAGGAGAGAAAACCTCGGTTATATGTCCAATTTAAAAAAATACCTTGTTGATGAAGATATGGCCTAAAATCCTCCTTTCTTGCAAATATCCGTTGTTAGAACCGTTGGATCTTGAAATTTCTTTGGGGGTTTTGTAGAATAGATATGTTGGGATGTTTGGGACGATGAAATTGATCAAATTAGATCTGACACAGAGTGCCTAATTGATTTTAGGTCTCTTGTTCCAATCTAAAAAGAAAAATAAGTTGAAAAGAGATCTATCTCTTGGAAATTTTTGGTTTTATGGGAGGGATCTAGATCTAATTTTTCAGGGAGAGTGAAGAGAATTTCATGGGGATTTTATGAGGATTTTTGGGGTTGTATTTATAGGCATTTTGGGTCTTTTTTCATGATTATAATATTTTATTTTTTTATTATTAAATGGCATGAAAGTCTTCCATGCTCCATTTTTTCTTCCCCATGCCTAATTTTTCTTCCCCAAGACCAGCTGATGTTTGTTGACCCATGATTCATGTGGGCTACTGATAAAATTGGTTGTTGGGTCCCTTGTGGGCCCCATGTGGGCCCCACATGGTGTAAAAAGACCGTTTTGCCATTTATGCATAAAATTTTGGGTTTTATTCCTATGATCTCAGATTTGAATGTACTTTGTGGTGTTGGATTCATATTTCTCAATACATTCTAAATTTTGATGTCTCATATTTTGATTTTTGGGATATTTTGATTTTTGGGTAAAATTACTATTTTACCCCTCTTGTCCAAGAAATGAACAAACTTAAGGATTTCTCATCCGAATTTGGAATCTGTCATGCTTACAGTCATTTTGAAGGGTTTGCTAAGATTAATTTCAATTTTACATGTCTTATGATTTGATTATACTTATATAAAAAGTATATTTTAAATAACCCTAATATTTTAGCCCGAAATATCTGAAACTCAAACTTTATTGATTTTTCTCAATCAATTACAAAAAAATTGGGGTTATTACACCTACCATCTACTCTAACAATTGGTGAATAACACTCACATACATGACTATAAAATGATAGTAAAATTTGCTAATGAGCAAGCAAACCACTAATTATAAAAGGTTGAAGTTGAAAGGAAAGGAGATGTACCTACAAAAGTTTTATTGGACTGATATACCATCACTTAAAGACCAAAGACATAACTAACCTCAAAACAGTAACAAAACATTAGCCTCATCATCTTGAGATATGCACATATACAACAAGTTGACATTTTAGCTTGACCATTAATGGTAAGAGCTTAGAAAGAAAACCAAAAGTAAATGTGTTGGAAAGGAGACTTGGTGATGGAACCTCCCCTCCTCTTCAAGAGCCTTAGGGACCAACCATAACCACATTACTCATCAATTGGATTTGAGGTTGGAGGATTATTATACACCTATGTGAGACTATGGTAACCTGGTTTGACAATATCATGAGATTATGAACCTACTTGCCATGTTGAAAACATGCCTTTATGTTAAAGAACTTGTCAACACTGTAGACTTAGCACAACAAATCCTGTGTTCCCACCCTAGGTAAGTCAAATCCTTAAGATATTTCTCTCTTAAATATATCATTTACATTATAATTTAAGTAGTTGGAATATTGACTTAAGCAAGCACCATGTGCAATTTAAACCCTAAGAACTATAGGGAAATCATACACTACTCAATCAGTAAAGGATACTACCTTGGAAGAGTCGACATGATCAACTATGTTACAGGGATCTATGAAAAAGAGACTTAGTATCTTAGAGTATACACTTATGAAAGTAGATTGAATACAAAAAGAAGAACTTCTAGAAGACCTTCATAAAAATGGTAAGAGAACTTTATATCTTGGACCGAAGTATTTAAACCACTACTCAAGAAGTTTTCACTAGTAAACTAAATTCCTTGACCTTGGATGTAAGTGTTGAAATACACTCACATTCTAAATGAATATCCAACCTTCACTTTTCACAAGGATTATAAAATCAACCACCTAGAAACAATAGCATATTAAGTGAGTGGAATCTAGGGGACTTTAAGTCCCATAAATAAAGAGCGTTTTATACATGATAACAACGCACTTTCTTTCTTCATACTATCATTTGAATCCTCTGCATTTTTTGGCATGCTGCTCTATGAGTTGTTGTAAGCCCTGAATAGACTGATCCCCATCGGTGGGCTAGGTAGGCACTGTATGAGAGCTACAAGCCTTGGTGTTTATGAATTTCATCGATGTGTTTTACAAAGACTCTTTGAGTAGCTATAAGTCCTAGAGATATGGCTTTGATCGCTATTTTGTGGGTACACTATGCGTACCATAAGACCTAGAGGTAGGCATGTTTGGAATGGCCTTTAGACCTAAGCAAGCATGTTAAGAGTCAATCTAAGTCCTGGATAACCTATGCTATGAGGTGCAATTGCCCACTAACCTCTAAGATGATATTAATACCAGCCCTTCAATTGAAATGGCGGGTAGTAGGAGTACCTTCTCATGGAGAAGTGCTTTGAAAGGGTAGACAGGTAGCAACCATGAGGCTTGGTGATGATGGACTATGCGATATCCATGAGTCGACGTAGAGGCTATGGAAGTTGCCTGGGGCGATGATAAAGTTGTAGGAGTGTAGGAGTCTTGGTTTGGGTTGGCATGTTGGGCATGCCAGTTACTATCGAAAGTCTAGACCACGATCTCCATGACCATAGGACTATATGCCATCAAGTTTTCTGATCGTTTAGTTTTCCCACTATGGTGTGCATTTGTGTTCCTCATATGGATTGAGGTTGTGCACCTCAATTTCACACTATCATTGAGAGCTTGTACTGAGTGGATGGTTTATCAATTTTTGGATTTTGTGTGTAACTTGGGTTACCAATTTCCCATGTGTTTTTTTTTTTTTTTTTTTTCATTTCACATGATATGTCATTTCATTTTGACGTAATATTGGGATATTTGTGAAAACAAAACTTTAGTTCTCAAGCCTATGTATGGCACGTAGTTTTGGATGACTATCTAGATATGCATAGTATTGGATGCCCTATTTTTGGAGAGCCAACTTATATTATCTTTCTTTCAAATTATGAGCTATTTTTTTGCTCAGCCCCTACAACCAACATTTTAGGTGATACCCCAAGGAGTTCAAGCACAAGGGATATAGGGAAGGCAAAAGTACTGGGTCCGGTTTAGATGTATGATGAAGACCCTTCTGTGCAATCATTTGATAGATTCCATGTATACGAATTCATTTTGGGTTGCATATAACTTATTTTGTTGACACTTGAGATGGTTGTAGAACTTTAGATATAGACTTTTTACTTATTAAAACGGATGTGTGACTCTATTTGTGACCAGTAATAACCTGTGGTGTGTACTTCTAACCATCTTTAGGTTAGAATATTATTTTACACATATGTGGAGGTTTTGATTGTAGCACCTAGTATGAAGTCAAAGTAATTCAAAAAATACATATATATTATCATTCTTAACATTTTTCAAAAAATACTAGGTAATTTCTATTGTTTTCTATATTAAAAATCAGTAAATATTTCAGAAAACTAAGTTTTTACAATTTTTGGTATCAAAGTCCATGCCATACTACTCGCAACTAGAACCACAAAAGGATCAAAGTGTCAACACTTAGGAATGTAAAGTCATGAACATGGCTGGAGGTCCTAATTAGAATAGTTAGCAAAATATCTCATGGAATCTTGGTTGATTTTAGATGCCTCCATAGAGATGTAGTGTGGGCTTACCATCTCCTCAGGATGGATAGATAGATGGTAGGGCTGAGGGCAATAGAGGGGCCCAAGGTGATGCAGTCGAGAGGTTGTTGACCTTCTTCTGCAAAGGATGATGTAAAGATTGCAAGCCTTAACCGATACATCGGTTCTAGATGGGGTGGTGGCTCTGGTGGGAGATGGATGTTTCACAATGGATAATCTACGTGAGAGATTTAGGAGGATTGCTTTTAAATTCTATGGTAGAGACAAGTTGAAGGCAACTGACATATGACTATTTGATGTAGAGAGTATTTTCAGGCCCATGTGTCGCATTTAGTTTTGGATGTTTATATGTATATACATAGTACTGGATGCCTTATTTTTGGTGAACCAGATTATATTAGCTTTCTTCCACATTTTGAGCTATTGTTTTGCTCACCTCCTACAGCCAACATTTTAGGTGATACCCTATGGAGTTCAAGCACGAGGGATACAGGGAAGGCGAAAGTACCTAGTTCGATTTAGATGTATGATTAAGACCCTTTCGGTGCAATCATTTGATTGATTCCATGTATAGGAATTCCTTTTAGGTTGTATATAACTTATTTGTTGACAGTTGAGATGGTTGTAGAACCTTAGTTATGGACTGTTTACTTATTAAAATGGATGTGTGACTCTACTTATGACCAATAATGATCTTGTGGAATGTACTTCTAACCATCTTTAGGTTAGAATATTATTTTACATATGTGGAGGTTTTCATTGTAACACCCAATATGAAGTTGAAGTGTTTTCACAAAATGCTTATATATTATCACTGTCATCATTTTTCAAAACAAAAACAAACAAAAAAAAGGAAATTTTTGGTATTTTCTAAATTAAAAATCAGTAAGTATTTCATAAAACTTAGATGTTACACTTTTACTCACATGTGTGAAAGGCTAGTGGGCAATATATTTAAATAAGAGCAAGAAGATTAGGCCCTAGACTTAAGTAAAAGATAGTGCCAGAGAAGTAAATTTCAAAGCCAAGAACACTAAGGTGGTGCCAATCACCTTTTGAAGACACAAAAGTGGTGTCAGTTACTCTGCACATGCTTCAACAAATTAGTATGACCTAATGGCACTAGACACTCTTAATTTGTTTCAAGGAGTCTAATTCCAATAGAACCAAACATTCTCCATCATCTTTAAGAAGGCAATCTTGTTCACTTCATGAAGGAAGTCTAGCACTAGTGCCATTTGATAACCATTTTGCCTCGAGGTGGCACCACACAAGTGACTATGAACAAGCCTCTTCTCCAATGCTGGTGTCGAACACCTAAAAATCCATCTCAAGTGGAACTAGATGGTCTCCATGACAAAAGTGGCATCAGATGCTCTCATTTCAATCTAGATTAAGACCTAACAAATGAGGATGTCTATCACCTTTCCCCTAGTGATGGTTTCATAACTACACTAGACAATTTTACTATTATGGCTCTAATTGTTACCACTCCTTACATCTGCTACATTGGTTAGTTACATGGGTATTTATGTCTAGTGCCACGATTACAAAGTTATGGACTTGGTGTCCAAACCTCGTGGTTTGCCAAATAATTACCTTGGCATCAAAATTTATAAATAAGGCTTCTTTCATGAGCAAGATTGAATTCCAGTATGCTCTTGAAGTTCTCTCTCTCCCTAATAACAAGGATAGAAACTCTATTTTTCTTACTGGTTCAAGGTGTTTAGGAGTAATATGAACCTAGGTTCAGCCCTATCCTATTTTCCAAGGATTTTAGCTATTACAACTATTATCTATACTTCCTCATTTCACACATGGACTTCACTTTGGTCCTTTAGGGATAAAGCTATGACTTGCTATTGTCTGTGGTCTCTATGACTTGGCCTGGACCACCCCTTGTCCACTTATGTTGATAACTATGGCTAACTCATAGGTATAGAATTATTACATAGAGTTCCTCTATATTAAGCAAGTTTTAGCCCTTGTTTTATCATAAAGATTAATAATTAGGGTTATTTTCACATTTCGCTGAATTAGGGTACAACTATAAAAGGGTATTTTTGGCATTCCAAACCCTAAATGATGGATAATCCAGAGTCTGAGCATCAACATGGGCCAACCTACCAAATCTAATGAAGTTCAAAAGTTCAGAATGCAAAATGGGTGTTGTCATCATTTTCAGCACAGCCAGAAACCTAGAAGCATTGTCCAACCTTATCAACGCAAAAGAGGCTGTAAATATCAAAACATAAGGTGACAAAACCTTCTTGCATGCATGCATGCATTCCACTACCATTGAGAAGTTTCTAAGTATATCTTGAGAACCGCTCACATCAAAGGAAGCACACATGCGAAGTACACCCAAGCTGGGGCTTACTAGAAACAACCCTAACCTTCTTTCTCTAGACTTCATAATGGGGTTCACCTATAGGTGTACCCTGAATTTTTTATACAAAAGTGGTGCATTCCACCTAAAATCAATGGAATACATGAACGGATGAGTATGATTGGGGAGACGAATAAAGAGGGTGGAGAGAGACAAAATGGGGAAATCTACGATTAGTTTTCATCTAAGAATTTCAAGAAAGAGTGGATGAGATTATTCAACATCCAAGACCATCCTAAAGCAGCCAATGAGAATCTATTTGAGTTATGATTTACCAATGAGAATAATCCATGTAAGAGAGAGAACACTAATGCATGATTGGTGGAGAAAATTTTGGAGGTTGCCCACTATGTTTCAAGGAGGAGAAAAAAATGTTCTTCGAAAGAGAAAATGTGTTTTCCTCATGAATGTGATTATTTGGAAATAAAAATTATGGGATAAGGAGAAAATAAAGGAGGAGAATCAAGTTGGATAAGAAAATCTCCAATGAATCCTATCCATCCACCTTAGAGCATGTTGATCCAATGGATGAGCAAAAGATAACCTTTCAACTCTATCCTATTGATGAGAGACTTCAAGAAAATATCAATCATCCATCTAAGGCTCAAGCATGATCCAATGGAGGAGAAAAAGCACAAATAAATATGAAATCCTAGCCACCTTTCTCTTATGAAAAATTCAAATCAAAATCCTAAGTTCGAAAGATCTCCACCACTCATTTTAATCTAATGGTTTACATTCATCTCAAATTTCTAAACTCAAACACAACCAAAAATCCATTCCATGCCTCCCCCCATATTTCTAGACTCTTTTCCTTACTTAAATCCCCATCATCTATCCTTTCTTTAACTCAAACAATCTCCACCCTTCATTGTCTAGGACTTCTAGTCCAAAAATCTAAATATAAGGCGTTATTCAATCTCTCCGTTCACTTGCTCCATAGCCTAGAAGAGAGGAAGAAAGAGAGGAGAACAAAGATGATTTTCAACCTTAAAAGGGCATAAGAAGTGATCAAATACAAGGGGAGAACATCCTAAGGAGGAGAGAAGAGGTAAGAAAGGGTTGCTATTTTTTTTCTCCATCGTACTTCTTTCATTTCATCTTTTTGTTTTATTTATATTTTACACTTCATATTACATTTAAAATCATGTCCCTAGCCTTCCATCCTATCCTTTATATACTACCAAAATGTCCACCTAGATCTCATTCCATAACCCTCACATTATACCCTATTTTCAATCTTTTCTACCCAATTTTTTGAACTTTCTCCACTATTTGATTTTCCATATTTTTATATAATTATTATTTCACTATAAAACTCATGTTTTAAGCCATTCATCTCATAGGAAAACACCCCACAAAATTTCATAAAAAATTTCATCTCTAGCCCTTCTTACGCTCACCCCTTTTCACACTAAATTTCACTTTCATTATTATGCCTCAATCTTTTTCTTTCTTGTTTTATTTTTCTAAAAAAATTTCTTCATCTTCTTGATCTAAAATTTATGATACTACACTTCCATCCCATACATTAGAATTCCACTCATTCATCTCTCCAAGATCTTTCCATTTATAAACCTTTTTGAATCTCATTTTTTCTCTTGTTATTACATGCAAAAAAACATGTATTTTTGGGTGTAAAATCTCTTGTATGAGTTGTGGCTGTTGGGAAACGTCCTACACTCTTGTTGAGTGAAAAAAAAAGAGTAAGGTATTGTTTGGACAATGCAAAGTGAGACAGTAGTGTGCTAGATAGCGAAGTTGACCGAGGAATTCTTTTGAGTGACCCGGAGTCATTTAGTGACTTCATTCTAACCTGTAGTTTTCTTTACTGTTGTTTACTTATTCACTTATAATCATTCTTTATAATTATTTCATTAGTGAAATAAAAAAAAAAAACAAATTCCTTTTATTGTTAATGAGTTCTTTATTTTGTGCTTATGTTATTCATGCTTTTACAAGTTGTTATACGTAGTTTAGTTTTATTTGCACTTGATCATTAAATTAGTTTACCTAAGAAATATAATAAAAATATGTTAGAACATGCATTTTTAAGATTAAATGATTCTATGTTAAAAAGTGCATAAACATTAATATTAGATTTTAGCACTCTTATTACATGCTTAGTGAATGTTCATGAAGAGAGTTCCTAGGCATGGTAAAAGGAGAGTAATATACCATAACACCCCCAAGTTCCAACAATCACAATATTGTCTACTTTGGGGAATAGGAAAAACACAATGTTCCATGGGCAGAGTGCGCAGCGGATACAATATTGTCCTCTTTGGGTCCCTCACCCCTCTTGGGCTTCACTCCTCGAGACGCGTTGTGACCATTAGAGTTCCCCGAACTCTTATAAACTGCCCAATTTCCTCTCCCCGAGCAATGTGGGACTAACTCTCTATCCTTTACCCCAGCCTAGAAGTCTGCTAGCCTTCTTTTGGCCCGCCCTCATTAGCCCAAGGATTGACATCTTCCCCACTTAGGGAACACACATCCCTGTGTGGCCTCAACCATCAGGTGCTCGTGTGAGGCTAGCCACCACACCATGAGGGGAACTGGCTCTGATACCATTTGTAACACCCAAGATTTCCAATAGTCACAATATTGTCTGCTTTGGGGTGCCCATACACCGTTCCAATTTTTGTTTCATGTATTCTTAGTGTCGTTGGGAAGTTCTCATCAAGCACAGTCAAATAAACGACCTTTCATAATCAATTTTCAATGTTCTTGATTTTTACTTTTTAATTACTTGAATTTTCATAAAATTTCTACTTTAGTTGTACTGTTTCACTGTATTTGGGAAGATTAATGCGTTAATTCATGTTTTAATCTACTCTTTAAGACATGGGTGTGACAACACTCCCTCACCTAAGAACTGTCGTCCTCAAAATTAAATAAATACCTGAGTCCTAAAATAGTTTGGGTATTTTCACTAGATTTTTGACTCTATCTCCCACGTGGCTTCTTCTGTCCCATGATGTTGCCATATCACCTTTACAAGAGGTATCACTTTTCTACGCGAAACCTATTCTCTTCGGTCAACCACCTATATCAGTTTCTCCTCATACAAGACATCCTCTTGAATGGAAAGGTTTATCCATTCAAGAACATGAGAAGGGTCTTGCTCATACTTTCGCAACATCGACACATGAAAAACATCTTGAATTAGTGATAACTATAGAGGCAAGGCCAAACAATAAGCAACTTCACCAACACGCTCCAGAATCTCGAACGGTCTAATAAATTGAGGAGATAACTTCCCATGTTTGCCAAAATGCATCACTCCTAGTCTTGGCTGAGCCTTAAGCCGATGAGGGTGGGCCAAAAGAAGGATAGCATGCTTCTAGGCTGGGGTGAATGACAAAGAGTCAATCCCACATCACCTGGGGAGAGGAAATTGGGTTGTTTTATAAGAGTTCAGGGAACTATAAAGATCTCAATGCATCCCGAGGGGTGAGAGACCTAAGGGAACAAAACCTTAAGGGGTGAGGGACCCAAAGTAGACAATATTGTGACTGGTGGAACCCCGGGCTATTACAAATGGTATTAGTGCTAGTTCCCCTTGAGATGTGGTGGTTAGCCGCATGAGGGCGCCTAGTTGTGGCTATCATGAGGGGACATGTGTTCTCTAAGGGGGGAAGATATGAAGCCTTTTGCCAATGAGGGCGGGCCAAAACAAAGTTGGCAGGCTTCTAGGCTGGGGTGAAGGACAGAGAGTTAGTCACACATCACCTGGGAAAAGGAAATTAGGCTGTTTATAAGAGTTCGAGGAACTTTAACAATCTCAACACATCCCAAGGGGTGAAGCCTAAAAGGGATGAGGAACCTCAGGGAACAAAACCTTGAGGGGTGAAGCCCAAGAGGGGTGAGGGACCCAAAGAGGACATTATTGTATCTGCGGAGCCCTTTTCCCATAGAACAATGTGTTTTTCCTAGGAAACCAGGGAAGAACAAAGCCGTGAGGGGTGTATGGGCACCCCAAAGTAGACAATATTATGACTATTAGATTAAGTAGTCTCAATTTTAAATTGTCAAAATATAAATTCTAGACTTCTAAAGCCTCAATTAGAAATTTGAGGGTCTTCATCATCATTATCATTAAGACCTTATCACAATTAGGGGTCACACGAATCTTGCTCCTCCATTCCCCTCTATTAAGTTTCATAGCTTCATTTGTTTCTAAAGTTTTTAAATCTTTTCTCACTACTTCTATCCATGTTCTTTTGGGCCTTCCCCTTGCTCTTTTAGAACCTTTGACTTGGATCACTCACTCCTTCAAGCTGGTGTCATTTTTGGTCTCCATTGGACATTTGTAAATCATCTAAATCTAATCTACGTCCCTCATCTTGTAACCTATTGGTGCTACATACTCTTAAGTTTCCTTGAATGCTTTCATTTCTTGTCTTTACCACTCATCCATCTCAAGATCCACATTTTGATAGCGCTCATTCTATGTACTTGTTGTTCCTTAAATACCTAGCTCTTTCATCCATAGAGCATGGCTAGCCTTTCAACCACTCCATAGAATTTTTCATTCAGTTTGAGTGGCACCCCTATTCAAATAGAACTTTAGAGGCACACCTCCATTTGTTCCAAACATCTTGGATTCTATAAATAACCTCCCTCTCAATCTCTTTGCTCTCATAGATTATTGATCCCAAGTATCAAAAGTATTCTTTTTGGGGAACTTCTTGGTTATAAATATTTATTGGTGCTCCACTCTCACTCCTCTCTTTGCTAAAATTGCATTCCATATACTTTATCTTAGTTTGGAAAATTTTAAATCCTTTAAATCCTAATGCATCTCTTCATAACTTTAGCTTTATATTTACGCTCTCCCTTGCCTTATCAATAAAAAATATATCATCTACAAATAATATGTACCATGGAATCTCCTCATTCAGATGTTTTGTTATCCAATCCATAACCAACATGAAAAGGTACGGGCTTAATGTTAATCCTAGGTGCAATCCTATAGTGATGTGAAATTCACCAATCTCTCTGCTAGTGGTCCTAACATTTGTTGTTGCTCCTTCATACATATCCTTAATTCTATCTATATACCCATGAGGTTCTACATTCAAGTATACATCTCACCACAAATGTGGTCATTTCTATATTGAAAATGACATAGAAGCTCTTTGCTAATAGCATGTTTTTTTAGCTTCTTAACATCCAAAGACAAAGAAATTGAATGTAACAAACTGATGATTAAGCTTAGGATTTTTAGTACCTTTTAACGTGTATTTATCTACCTTCCTCCATTAAGAATGACAATGGAAAGCCAGAGAGAAGCTAAAGGGCTTAGAGACAGTAAAGAAGGTAGCTCAAAATATGTAATTTCAATTATCTTTGCCACTCATTTCTACATCGTCTATGCCGATATCGAAGGATTTGATGAAATTATCATTGTTTAGGGAGGATTTTAGGGTTTTTCAATTGGGATTCAACGACTTGTTTGAGAGAGAGAGAGAGAGAGAGAGAGAGAGAGAGAGAGAGAGAGAGAGAGAGAGAGAGAGAGAGAGAGAGAGAGAGAGAGAGAGAGAGAGAGAGAGAGAGAGAGAGAGAGAGAGAGAGAGATGGTGGTGGTGGTGGGAAAGGACAAAAGAGAGTGCAGATTCATGTGGAAGAGAGAGGGTTTCACAAGGGTTTTGGTCCTTTGACAAAAAGAACATGGCTTTTGTTTCTCCTTTTACTCTTTCTACTATTGACATTTACATGTTGATATTAATGGATGAATAACATTAGCCATCTATAAATAATCCCAATATTATGTGCTAACCTTAACATAAAATAATAATGTTATTAACTAAAAGTAAAATATAATAAATATAAACTACTATTTTACCCTCATATATACTTAAGCTTAAATATTATTATAAGGGTATTTTAGCCTAATAATTAATATTTTTTCCATTCTCAATTATAGTACAAGTATCCAAGTGCAAAACAAATACTATAGCAATAAAATTGTGTTCTTTAAAATGAAAACCAATACCACACCCATGATTCTAATTGAATAACCATAGCTACTTTTTCAATCCAACTCCTATGAGTTTTGTGTTGTTGGTATACCATTTAGACCCTTACGAAAATACCTAGTACTACCTATGCCACCCAATATTAGTCATACCGATTGGTACTTGCATTTTCTTCCAATATTGGCTAGAAAAGTGTTTTCGGTTTTTCCCCTAAATAAATCTCAAAACAGCTCCATCCCATTTGCTTAGACAGGGTCATCTCATTGAAATAGGACCCTTTCCCCCCTTTTTCTCACTATCAGAACCATAAGGTCCAATAGAACAAAGAAGACAACCTATAAACTCTTAAAAATTGTGATTAATAGAATCCTTTTCATGCCAAAATGATCAAGTCCCATATTTTTTTGGGTATGATGTATCACTTTTGAAGACATTTCAAATATCTCTCTCCTATACAATTGGTACATGTTTCCAATGAAGAAGATGAAGTGGGTTTTTCTCAATCTTCTAATTTTTTAGGAAAAAATTTTACAAGTTCTAGTCATACCAAAATATGACTCAATTTTTTATTTTTTGTGACTTTGCAAATCTTTTAGAGAGATTTGCAAAGTACTTTTCCCTTGCAACTGTAATGCCCCTACTATAGGGAAGAAGATTACCCTAATCTTGAAATGTTGGATTTTTTTTACTAAACACAGCTAAAAGGAGTCAAAATCATCAATAGGACCCTAAGTTAACTTTTTTAGAGCACAGAATCTTTAGTTTGTTGGACATTTGACACTTTCAATAGTTTTTTGCTCTATTTCACACATGCATAATAATGTTTTGTACTTCTTTTAAATTTTTTAAATTTCTTTTATTTTTAATACTTTTTGAGAATTTAAAAAAAAAAAAAAAAAAAAAACCATTCTACTAAATACTTGTCTGGCATTTCTCATCCCGCCATACCTCCTAGTCAGAGTCCCAAACCCATATTGTCACTAGTACTAATTGACAACAATGATGACAAAAGTCCATCAGATAATCTGAAACCCATTATGATAACAGAAGGAAGCCTCAATGCTAACACGCACAATGCATGTATTATGCATAAGATGCTAACTGTAAAAGGGTATAAAAGTTATGGGCACTAGGGGTGGCAAATCGTGCCCGTGAGTCGTGTTCATGTTGTATCAAGATTGACCCACTAGAGTATATGGGTCAATACGAACACAACTCAATTTATAATCATTGTCAAGAACCTGTGAGTCAACATGACCCTATTGTTGAACAAGTAGGCACAACAAAAATCATATAACACAATTATGTAAATAGGTGGTGTTTGGGTGACACAACATGACATAGCTCGTGTGACACGATTATGTAAATGATTCGTGTTCAGGTCACATGACATGACATGATTCATTAACATGACCTATTTTTTAAAGGAGTCAACACAACACGACATGTAATACGATAATAGCTGACACATCACAACATGAAATGACTCATCTAACATGACACAATTTAGTATTAGTGTACCCAGCCAATAAAATTCCTATAATGTTTTTTTCAGTAAGTATCTTACAAACACATAAATAAAAGCTTTGTAAAAGTAAAATAAAGCACAAATAGACTTCAAAGAGGGATACAAACCAAACATAGCAAATTAATACAAACTATTTATAATATAAAAAAATGAGAAATAGAGATAAAAAAATGTACAACCCAAAAATATGAATATATTAAACAACATACATGTTTCATTACTAAGTTATGAAAAATACAGAAGTACAAATTAATGTAAATGAACTATTCCAAAGTCTTTACTTGGTTAAGGTGCTCGTGCACTGTTACTTATGCTTGTAATGCCTTCATCAAGCTCATCCATATGTGCCTCTAGTAATTAGCTGGTTGAGGTGCTCCTAGAAATTCCACCATTTGCGAGGCAACTTACTCAGCCATTCGTGCCTCCTCTAGTCTCCTTTTTTCTTCCATCTTCAAGTGAGTGGCACCTTCACAAAATTTTCAAAAATAAATGCTTTTCATTTGTGAGTGAAAAATGTCTACCTCTTTCGAGGAACAAATAACATAAGATGAAATTCATAAGCAAAACCATTAAATTAAATATAATGTGATTCAACAGACCCTAGCCAGCACCCTTTCAAGTTCAACCAATGATGACTTAACCCCTTCTCCCATGACAGCTCCAGCCAATAAAATTTCAATTGACTAGGTTAACTAAATAGTTTTGATAAATCCATAGGTTACCCTACATGGTCATCCACATATTGGATTTGTGCTAATTAGAACAATGATAATGACCACAATATCAATGCTCACATCGTTGTTGATAGAAAATGGATACGACATAATATAGTTCAATTCGCATGATTATAGTTGCAAGAGTCATTACACGCTTGGGCCCCGTAAGTAGTCTCCTTTCTTCCTCCATCTTCCAATGCTGGAGTTCTATTACCTATTATGAAGCATGGTCTTTGGCTAAATATTCAATCAAAATTGGCTTTCATAGATAGATACACACAAGATCTTTCACCTTCTTGTTTGCATTGAGTGCCTCTTTGCAAGTGGTACTATATATATATATATATATATATATATATATATATAGTCAAGTTTAAGTTCTAGCTTTAGCCTTTTTGCAAATAGAATTCAACAAGGGGTACAAACCAAACATAACAAATTAATACAACCCAACAAATATGAAGACTAAATGATCCTTCAATGAAATGCAAATTAAAGTAACTTGTCGAGTTATGGCATTGAAACGTTTTAGGGTTCAGGGAGATTAAAACGAAGACACAAGTATTGTGTAAAAACTTGCAATTTATAGTGCATACCTTTTAGAAAATGCTTGGGATCTGAGTGGTCTTACTAAAACAATGTACTTTTTTATCTTACTCAGAAATAGATGAATTTTATTGGCTTTATAAGACAAGTTAGAATGCAGTTGCCTTTTAGTGTCACAACTAGAAGAGCAATACCTTCATGACACATGATAGCATTGGGTCAACTACTAAATTTGTTATTGGTATTCATCTTAGATGGTCCTGGAAATGTGATCAAGAAAAAAGTATGATTACATATGCAGTTTTGAAAGCATATCTTCCTTAAATATAAACATGAAGTAGCACTGGATGATACCAACTCTCATTCCAAAAAAATGCAGATGTTTGATACTTTCTGTTCCATGATCTCCTTCTGAACTAAAGTTCAAACTTAAATTACAAAGACTATTTCTAAGAAATGGAGGATCTAAATAAATATTATCATGAGTACTACAAAAATAGAAGCAACACAATTTGCACCACTAATATGGTCCTAAAAGAGCATAATAGTATTCAAATGAATCAAATGAATGCAATAGTAACTGACTAATGACTTACCAGCACATGAGAGAAATCCACTTCCCTGTGGATGATAGCAAATTCAATATCAAACACAACAAATTAATGCAAGTTATGAAAAGTATAGAGGTACAAATTAATCAAAATGAGCTGTTCTAGAGTCTTTAGATAGTTGAGGTGGTCATCCACTGTTACTTATGCTTGCAATGTGTTCATCAAGCTCATCCATAGCAACTCTAATGGCAGAGCCTACAATGATATAGAATAAACATGCATTAGTCATTACGTAGCGCTTTAAAATATACTATATGTGTATATATAAGTATCAAATAAAATATGGTTTAAATATACTATCATAAATTATTACTTTTTAATCCATATAGTCAATCTCTTACACAAATCAATGTTTGTATTGTATATGGCTTTAATCCTGTATTGGTCAGGAATCTGACAACCAACACAGAAAGCAGACTTTAATGCAACTATAGATATATGAATGCTTAAGACATCATAAGCCATGGTAGCAAGTTCAAGATACCTAAAATCAACATTTTCATCAAACATAAATGTAAATAAAATTATAAAAAAATATTTTTTTATCAGATAAGAGATTATTAATCAAGCAAGATGTAATGATTGCCTTTCCAGAATGCCAGAATGTTCGGCTTTGATTCTTGCAACCTTGGTTCATCCAAATAAAGATCCAATTATGATTTTTACGTAGCCAAAGAACATTCTTCACTTTCAAATGAATCAAATTCTTAATGCAAATGCAATTATATTATTCAACTTAATGTAAGACAATTCACAATAAATTATAAAATCATAAGTCCAACATGAAAGTTATAAATATGATTACATTCATCACATCTAAAACCTCTTGACTATATGACAAGTTTTGTCTATCATCAACATCAAGAGCATTATCTTTAGCTGTAGAGGAAGATGGGGAAGGATTAGGGAAACTCTTAACCATATATTCATCAAAGAGAGAGAATAACTTGTCCCAAACTTGAGCAAACCATTACAAAACAATTTCTTGTATGAGAATTCCACAAATGAGAGCTTATATTGAAGATCCAACATGCATGCAATTTCCATAATGGTGTTAAATTCATACCAATGCTTTCAAAACTTGGCAAAGATTTGAGTGGACACACTCTTCATATAGTCATCATCACTTCTCATGTATTGTGTTAAACTCAAAATTACAAATGCTACACGAAAGTACAGATTTGTTGTAGGACACTTGGATCCAAAAAACATGCAGGTAGCATCATAAAAAAATAGCCAAAAACTTAAAAAAAAATTGAGCCTATTCCCATTCCTTGATAGAAGGACAACGCTTAAAATTTAAGTCACTTAGTTTTAAGTGACAAAATGCACGCCGGTAACAAAGAGCACTTTCAAGCATCACATAGATTGAATTCCATCTTGTAGGACAATCTTGCCTTAAGCCCTTTTATGTCTCAATTGACATGTGATTCACACACTCTAAAAAAATTTATTTTCCACCTTGTGATGCTTTAACATACTTGATGCTCTTTCAATGAATAGCATCATCTATTTCATTCACACCATCTTGCACAATCAAATTCAAAACATGACAACAACAAAGATGAAAGTACTCTCCACCACAAACAAGTGTGTTTTTTATGCTCAATTGATGCCTTAACATCTCAAAAGAAGAATCATTAGCAAAAGCATTGTCTAAAGTGATTGAAAAAATATTTTTTCTCAATCCGCCATTCTCCCAATAATGAGTGTACTTTTTCTACTAATGATATTCATTTATATGGAGGTGGTAAAAAACAAAAGTTTAATATCCTCTTGTGTAAGACCCACCCACAATCTAGAAAATGAGCCATGAAACATATATAACCATCAGTAATACAAGAAGTACACAAATTAGATGTTAAAATTATCCTACTGGGGCCAACTCTAACATCTCTTTTATCTTTCCTTTTTCTCTTCTATACATTCTTAATACATCCGCTTTTACTGTATTTATACTAATCAAATGCAAAACTGTACTCAAATATTTTAGTACAACTCTTATTGCATCATACTCAACAAATTAAAAAGGCAAATCATGCACAGCAACTGCAGCTGCTTCTAACACTAGAAGATGTTCAAAAAAATTCCAAATTGGAGACATCAGCTCCATATGCTTTTTACCTCAATTACATTTTAAAACTAACTCATTCTCAAAATCAATAAGCTCATCATCATCCTCATTGTCATTGTGGTGACCCGGATTTTTGAAATACATTTTCATTATTTATTTTCAAATTATGGTCAACCAATTTTGCAAACATTTTGAAAACTTAAGCAATGAAAAAAAAATTTTGAAATTCTTTTCAAAATACTCGAATGCCACATTTCACTCACATATACATACATAATTTTGTGTACAACATATGTTTCCAAAGAAACTCATTTTATTAAAATTGCAAGATCAATCCAGCGGTTCACATACACAGTCCCTTCATTACATCTTATGTTCAAAATACACAAATCAAAATACAATCCAATCCTTCCACAATAGTACATAGTCTTGATCAATAGTATAGCCTTCGTCTTCCCATGTCGTATCCCTCCATTCTTTTCTATCTGTATCTGAAATATTGTAAACATTCAAATATTTACAATATCTCAGTAAGCTATGCTTAGTAGGGGATTCAAGAACATATGGAATCATATAATTCAAAAATATAGTATTCACAATCATCATAATCCAAATGAATCACATAATTCGATTTCCATGAACCATACCGTATATGATCATTCTATAGTATAATTTATCATGTAAAATCTAGTATGATAATTCCAAACCACTCACCACTATATTATATGTATATATATACAGTAAAAAACTATGAAAAATAGTCAATATCTCAAACATCAATAATCATACTCAAATATACTAAGTTGATAAGTCATCTAAACCTTTGCTGGGAAAATACTCCCTCATTAGGGCAGTATTAACATCTCACTATGCCATGCATCATAATGGAAATTCTCAAGGACTACCATGCTATAGTATGATCCGTACTAGCGCACTTGGATAACTGCCCTATTCACCACTGATACCACGGTGGAAAATATTGTGTCACTGCCAGTATGGGGAGATAGGACTTTCACAATGGGGCCTTCCCATAATTACCCCACTTGACTTTTAGCCTCTCTTTGGGCAAGGTATCATAATATCATCAAATTTCGGAGAGCAAGTGGCTAAACCCTCATAACTTCCCTAGCATAACTTCCCCAGGCTTATGTCTGTTTAAAACAAAACCACAAGCCTGCATGCTTGTATCTAAAATACTTCTTGTACATCTCAGATGATCTATCTATTTATATTATCATCCTCGTATTCAATATCCTCATACTAAGGATATAATTTCATTTATAGATTTAGGGATCTTCATTTACAATGAATGATACCCATGTTCATATAAGTTTAGGGATTAATCATTTATTGTAAATGATCCCCATTTCCTTTAATTTGGTATTTATATACCAAATGTTATTAAGTGTAAGGATACTCATTTGATACAAATGATATCCATTATTACTATGTAAGTTTAGGGGTAATTATAAATGACACCCATGTATTTATTGTGCATTCCATCTAATTTCAATAGTTATCTCTATCTCATATACATGAATTATGATTCAAATGTAACTAAGCATTTTATCATTCTTAAGCATTATAATGTCTACGTATAACAACAATTCCATAGACCACAGGTCTTGTATTCTTAAAGTCCACCTACCTTCATGTAGTGATTCATCCCTTCAGATCTTCCATGATTGACATATGTAATGTATAAATACATACATACTGTCATTATCTGTACAATTTTGGATAATCTTCTATCTATATTGCTTATCTAATCTTGTCCTTTGATATAAAGGATCTAGATCTATCTTGTGTTCCTATCATCCAAACAATCTATCTTCCTCAGATAGTGTTTATCCTATTAATCAATAGATTTGACGGTTAGAATGATCTTCTAATCTTTCAAATCTAAGTATTTTCTATCTCCAAGTCTTTGTGTGTCCATCTCCTTGAACTTTATCTTTCATAGATCCTTTGATCAACAATCTATACTTGTTGATAAAGATCAAGGGCCTAGATCTTCTATTATCTTGTTCTTCTTTGATCTAAGTTGAGTTATTTGATCATCCCTAAGGAGGAGGATCCTAGTTCTCTTCCTTGAATCATATTTGATCAAGGGTTTGGATTATCTAATCTAATGATCTAGATTTGTCCACAACATACATACATAGATACATAATAAAATACAACATTAGGATTCTTATTGTTCTTGATCATTCAAGATCCTATGGATCTTGTTTGATCATCCTTATCTTACTTACCATTTTTATTAAGATTAGATATTTTACTAACCTTTTATGATCTTATAATTATTATTCAACCATTAATGTTTCACTGGTTGAAGATAGCTTATTTTATCCTAAGTCAAGACTGCTTCTCTTATTTCCAATTGACTAAGGCTTATTAGTTGAATGGCTGAACACAAAGTGGTTACTTCAATCCTCATGTAAGGAGGCATTTAGACCTCACAAACGTCAACGGATGGTAGGGGAAGAACAAGGCTCTATTAGAAAACCCCCTTAACCACAATATTCAGTATTCACTACAGTGACCTTAGCTCAACCTTTCATAAGGTTCTTACAATCATTTTAACCCTAAGTACTCTTCTAATTAATTTTAATTAAATCCATGAACATTTAAAATGTCATTCATGAGGTTTATTATTCTCCTAGTTTCGACCAATGATTTAATAATCCTTATATTTTCCTACTAACTATAGCCCTTGCTATCATTAAGTTCATGTCATTCATTCCATGTAAATGTCCTTCAACTCTATTTTTCATTTAATTACATTTTCAATGTAATTTACATAACATAAACATTAAAACATAAATAAATAAATAAGTAAATCTAACAATTAAATATACTAAGCAATAAAATACATTTACAATATCATTCAATAATGCAAATGAAAATTTAACATGATATAACTGTTCATCATGATCCAACGATCATATTTGATTCATATTCACTTTTCATCCCACTTAGGGCTTAGATCTTGATCTTTTCTTTTTATTTGATCTACTCATTTTCTTAAAGTGATCTCATCACTAGACCATTAATATCATCTTATCACATGATCTGATCCTTCTTGATCTAACCGATCAAGAAGATCTTAAGCCATTTTATCTAATCTATGGGCATAGATCTTAATCTATCCCAAATTATCATAATCAAACCCATCAATCCATATGATATTAACTTTAAATCACCATCTAAATACATCTACACTATCCAATCATCCTTGATCAAACTATTCAAGGAGATTACCATTCACTTTTATGGATTTTACTACTTTTAAGGGTCAAGATCTTAAGATCTAGAAAATAAATTACATCCAACCATTTAATTATTGTAATTATACATTTAGATCTTCATATAAACTATTTTAAAAGGTCTGACCAAGCTTGATTAATCATATCATGAAGATCCATGCTCATTTTTATGATTTTTCTTCTTTAAAGGCTATATCTCTTAATTAAATATAGATAAGTCACTTCTAACCATTGATTCCATGATCCAAAATCTCAAGATCATCAATGGATTAGAATTATAAAGACTGATCATGCCAAATTTCACTTATCATAGGAATTAGTAATACTTTTCTTTATTAACAAAATTTTACATGCATCAAAACAAAAAAAAATTGAGTTCAGTACCTTATACAAATAACAAGGAATCCATAGAAACTTTTAGGTCTAAAATCAGAGCTAAATTGAGCTCTCAATTGAAGAAACAAGATTTTAGTTCAAAATTGGACGGCTGAGATCATTCTAACAGAAAATGACAAAATAGAGAGAAACCCCCCCCCCCCCGGTTACCATCATTTATAAGTGATCTGAGAGGGGTGACCGGCTATGGGTGAGACGGTCCAATCTAGACCATCAGATCACCATCCATCTCTCAATATCAAGGGTCGAGATGTCATCTATTGGGGATTTTAGGCCCCATGAAATCATCCAACCGCTCAGAATTCCAATATGAGCTGTCTATGGTTATATTTCTATAATCCAAGCCAAATCCACCATCTCCGATGGATCAATGGCTGGGGGAGACCTTCTGGTGGCCGAAAAATACCCAAGTAATGTCGGAATGAACAGAGGGGTGAAGCGTGCACCTACCTATGCTAGTCTGGTGAAGTAATTTCACCGAAGAAGAGATTTATCGGTGAAAGAAAACCCTAATTCCAGAAAATGCATACAATCGAGAAAATCACCATTGCCATTGTTCGAGAAGGTGGGAGACCATGGGGGAAACACATACCACCCCATTCTGAAGATATTTAGTAGTGCAAGATCACCGTTTAACACCTAGATTGGCCAAAATAATTTGAAAATTACATTGGAGACAGTACCCAGTACCATGTGTGTCTTCGTTTTGTGTTTCCCGATGATCTAGGTGGTGGATCATCATGAAAACTTAGTGCTTTTGTAAATCACCCCTGTCCGACCAGATCCAGTAGTGGAGATTGAAAAATAATGGCTGGAAGTTGATGACTAATTGAATTAGGGTTTCCTGGGTGGAAGCCCTAGTTCATCAAGGACAACGCGTCCCTGGATGCTCCTGATGAAGACACTAGGTCGTCGGCCTGGGTACGTCTGGGGACACGCCCACAGAGAAAGAGAGAAAGAAGAGAGAAATGGGGAAGATGGGGGAGGATTCTGGAACTGAAATTTTACGGAATTTTAGGGGACCTCATGAGAGATATTATGAAAAAAATTGCGAATTTTTATGGGGTATTTATAGGTGTTTTTTATTTTTTTTATGATTACATGTAATTACCATGTTTCAATTCTTTTTATTATTAAATTGGCATTGGATTCCCACTACCACCTCCTTCTCTACTAGTATCTAGTAGTGGTTTGGCTCATGATGATGGTCTTCCAGACTGTTGGCCCACCTTGTGGGCCCCACATAGTTGTGAAAACACCGATTTGCCCTTTTTATTCCAAAAATTGAGAAAAATAAGGTTTATTCCTATGAACTCGAAATTGAGCATACTTAGTGTCGTTTCAATAAGTTCTCCAAGTACATTTCAAACTTTTATGTCTTAGGTCTCGGTTATGAGTAAAATTACCATTTTACCCTTTTTTATAAAAATGGAGAAAAATAAAGATTTTTCGTCCAGACTCAGAATTTGATGTACTTACAGTCATTCTGATCAATTTTTCTAGCATATTACAAATATCCAAGTTTAAAGTCTTGATTTTATTTTTTATATAATAAATTTTCCTGGAACTCAAATTCTAGTTCTACTTTTAAAATTTCAACTTTTAATTTTTTAATAAATCAATTATATTCATAAAATTTGGTGTTATTACAGTCATGCACCAAATTCAAATTATCAAATAAGTTATTGCTCCCAACTTGTGCCTATATTTCAATTGACAAGAAAATTTAGTTTACAGTAAACACCAATTACTTCATTAAAAGGTCATATTAATAAGAACATTTGAACAGGCACATAAACATAGAATCAAACTATATAAAGAATCACACAAACAAGAATAATAGAGAGAATAAGCAAAGAAAAACATATTTCTCTAGTGAGGAATAAAGAGAGAAACAGAGAGCTAAAGAAAGAACAAATAAGAAACACATACCTATGGTGCTATAGGTGTGCTCATGGTGTAAGAATTGTTGAAGATATTTGGGGGAAAAAGGGTAGAAATTCATGAGCAACCATTGGCAGTCTAAAAGATGAAAATAAATATTGTTTCTATTTCACAACTTTTTATACATTAAAGATCTTTTCAGTAAATAGTTTCCAACTTTCCAGCAGTTAATTTCCTCTTTCCCCTTAATAATACTTCTACCTAAAATTGTTGGTTGTAAGGGGGTGAGTACGATAGCTAATGTTGATAGTTTATTCAGTTAGGTTAAACTATCATGTCAAAACCGCACAAAACCCATATCTACTATGACAAACAAGCAATAGAAAGAGAATATTTAATGGTGTTATGCATTGAGAAATGAAGTGATTGAAAGGGAAGAAAAATCTGCTAAGGCTTCCACACAAAAGCTCTAAATCTATCCCTCTCATCTCATGGTTCTCCTCTATTTTAATTTTTTTTCTAGGGCTTCTGATTTCCAAAGTTCCAACTTCCATGCAAAGAGCCCCAGTTCTTTTTTTCCTTTCTCCATCAGTCCTTCCTTCTTCTTCTTCTCCACTTCCTCACTTTAGACTTTTGTATTGCATCCGATAATTGGATGTTCGCAAAAAAAAATGAACAAATAAAATATACAATAATATGAGATGGTTCAACAATAATTGTCCTATATTTTCACTAAATATGGGATGGTTCATGATAACCATCCTATATTAGCACTAAAAATCAGACGGTTCAATGATAATCATCCTATTTTAATCATAAATATAAGATAGTTATACCATAACCATCTTATATTTAGTGATCAGTATAGGATAGTTCTCAAAGAAGTGTCCTTATTTTCCTTCACAAAAAAATTTTCCGAACTACAACTTGTTATTTGTTAACATCATGTGAGGTCTGGACTTCAAGCCACCTCACCGACAATTTTTAAGTAAAGAACACAAAATATAGGACAGTCATTTTAGAACCGTCCTATATATGCTAATAAATATAGGATGATTCTCAAGGAACTATCATATATTTGTTTCCCTTACTTAAAAAGATGTCAGTAAGGTGGCTTGAAGTCCAGACCTCACATTAACAAGTTGTTGTTGGGGCCGCTTAGATACACTTACCTTAGGTCATCAATTCATATTAGATGAAATTTTTATTCATTGTAATAGTACTACATTCAATTGAAGTTTAGAAGAATCACAATTGCACTATAGTTGTTTTTCTTTGCATAAAAATTGTTAGGGAGGTGGTTTGAAATCCAGACCTTACCTTAACAAGTTGTAGTAGGGACTGCTTAGCTTAGGTCATCAAGTCATGCCAACTTAAATATTATTACATTAAGTAATACTAGGATCAAACCATTAGTCTAAAGACTCTAAGCCAATCCTAAAAGAATTACATGATTTCCAACTTCAAAATCTAAAGTCTAAACATTTACTCACTTATTAACATAGATATTATATTTCTATATGCTTTATCCTTTAGGTTTTAAGCAATGAGTTGCTTTCAATTTCACTGTGCACTGTAATACTTGGTCTTCAGTTGCTAACAATTATCAATTTTATGTCATATATATAATGTCCTCAAATCTTTAAGATGAATATAACAATTATCAATTTTGGATCATTAGCTATATGTTTGACTGGTTGACCTCATGCTTATTCTATTCATTATACAAGATCATTTGTATATTTTGTTAGCCTAAATTTCTTTGTTTGTTATCATACTTTATAACTTAAGGTTAAACTGTTCTAATAAGACAAAACTTCAAAGGCTAGCCAAATTCAATATGTCTATTTAATCATATCTCTAAACATGGACTCGACTAAGACTTCACCATGTATTGACATGTCTACTTTAGAAATATGCTATGTGAACATATAGCCAACTACAAATGGAATTCATTGCCATTCACAAATCTACTCTAAAGAACAACATGCAATACTAATTTGCATTCATAATTCCTTACCATTCATAATTTGTTATTATAGAGAACATAGTAAAGAAATATTTAACTTAAATATAGGATAGTTTCTGAATAACCATCCTATATTTAGAAAATATAGGATGGTTAATAGAAAACTATCCTCTATATTCTAAATAATATAAAATGGTTATGTACTAACCATCCTATATTTTTTATGAGTATAAGTTAGTTGTCAAATAACTGTCTTATATTCTAATTCTTTATATGTTATGTATTATTGTTGATATAGGACAGTTATTGTAGAACCATCCTTCATTCTATAAATATAGGACGTTTCATAGATAACCATCCTATATTTTCCAATAAGTTAAAGACATTTATAGGATGGTTTCTCCAGAACCGTCCTATATTATATCAAGAATAATAGAGGACAGTTATATTAGAACCTATATTTTACCATTTTAACAAATATATAGGACAAATTTTTTATAATCGTCTTATATTTGTCATAATCATAGGACAGTTATGTAATAACCACCTATATTTATTACATAATATAGGACAGTACTATATTTGGTTTCCTTTAAAAGCTCCACTCTTGTCTTTCACCCTACCAAAATTTTAGAAAACCCTCCCTCAACCAGAGCAAAAACCTAGACCAGAAGAAAAAGAAGAAGAAGGAGAGAGAGAGAAACCATGCTAGCCAATGCAAGGAGAGAGAGAGAGAGAGAGAGAGAGAGAGAGAGAGAGAGAGAGAGAGAGAGAGAGAGAGAGAGAGAGAGAGAGAGAGAGAGAGAGAGCAAACCTACCTGGCTGTGCTACCCCAAGCAGGATGAAGAAGAAGGAGAGAGATAGGGGAGTGAAGAATTGTTGAAGAAGAAGAAGACAAAGAGAAGAAAAAGGATAAGAGGAAATGGAAGGAGGTAACCTAACTGCTCTTGGAATTTCTATATCCCCATTTTCTGTCCCTTTTTTTGTTATGTAATAGCCTTACTATAGTACATCTCACAATATAGGGTTAACACTATTTTTTAATTATAGGTCTTTTAAACTAATTCCCTTTGATGTCTTTGCCTACATCTGCATGGAGTCTCTTACATGATTACATCATCCAAATGGCTTGGCATGTCTATGAAAAATAGAATAGTGCCTATTTGAAAATTAATGCTTGCTTTTTTCTTATTAGCAAGAGTGTTTGTAGTTGGAAACTTGGAAGATGGTATGAATAGGCTTACTGTCACAATGTCACATGACTCATGGAAACTTAATGAGAATAGTACCTTTCTCACATAGCTTTTAGATAACCCTAAACTAATGAGCATGGAATTAAGACCATCCCAACTAATGTTCAATTCTTTTGCTTACTAACACCATTTTGAAATGTAACCTCTTTGATTTTAGACCTCAGTTCAATTAGAATAGTACCTATCTCACATAGCTTTTAGATAACCCTAAACTGGCGAGCTGGTTTTCACCTTTAGTTGTTTGTTGTTTGTTTGAATTACCATTATTTCCACCTAATCTAACTATAGTGTTTTCACTTGTGAAGTAAACATGGAACATGAAGAATATGAATAAGAACAACATGAAGAACAATTGAGCACATATACACCTATCAAGAGAATTGGTAGAGGGTCGACAATAATGGAACATATAAATAAGAGAACATCAAAAGGAATAACAGAGATGATACAATTCAATAGTAGAGGACAGGCGGTAGGTGCTAGTGCACATTCTTATGCTAGTTTCATATGTTGCACAATTAGAAGTATGGTGCCAATCTTAGTGACTGATTGGAGACATGTGTCACCAGCAGTCAAAAATGCAATATGAAAAATGGTCAATGTATGTAAATTCTTCCTACATATAACATAATATGTCCCTTATCTTATTTTTCTTTACATAAACTAATCTGCTTCTTTTTTATTTTGTAGTCTGCCTTTGTTGTCTCTAATGAGTGCAAGAAGCAGGCATTACAGGGGACTGGTAAACAATGGAGGAAATGGAAGAGTGAACTTGCAAGGAAGTACGTACTTCCAAATGCCAATGATCCATTGAGGCTTAATATCGTCCCTAAGTTATATTCCTAATTCATTAATTAGGAAACATAGAATCAATTTGTACAATTTAGGCTCTCACCTGATTTTGAGGTAATTACAACTAGCCCAATTTTTTATTCCTATAATTATTAAAGCTGATTGTATTATGATTACATTCCTTTAATGTGCAGGCAAAGTGTATGAAAAGACGAATGGCATGTGCAACTAATCATATGCAGCACCACATTTCTAGGGTTGGTTATGCACGGTTAGAGGAAGAAGAAGTAAGTATATGTGACAATTCGTTTCTATCTAAATGTAGTAGATTTTTATTTCATTAACTCTAACTTAGTGTTTCCCTTAATAGCAAAACAAGGCTGGGACCACAGAGCCCATCGACCTCTCTCTTCTCTAGAAAATGGAACATTCAAAAGCTGTAACTCTTAGACCTTCACTAACGAAACAACCGTAGTAATTGCATCACAAATTGTAAGTGGTTTTATGTGCCTATATTTGTATCTCTTGAATTATATTACATATAATATGGATTTGACCATATTATGATAATTACATGTGCATTAAGAGTTGACCCAAGAAAGCACAACTACAGGGACTTTAAGCATCACTGCTACAAAGGGGAACATCCTATATAGGGCTATGGGGAACATCCTAGGTTCCTATCAAATTTAATAAATTTTCTGAAAATGGAGCTATTACTCCTATTTATTCTTGATGTTTAACCAAAACAAGGATAACAGGATCACACTCATTTATACATGCTTAAGAAATTGTGGAATTACTTATAACTCTCTAAAAGAAGATAGTCTCTAAACTTACTGGGTTATAGGTCTCCACCGATTTACCTCAGGGTCTCTAAGTCATACCTCTCTATTAGTCTTGACTATGTGTTGTGTGTAAATGGTTTTCAAGAATTAACTTTCATAAAATGCCTCAACACATGAATGATATGTAAAACTAATCATATGCTTTCCCATTAAGAGGTGAAAACTCGGAAATTACTAAATTCTGAACATCCAGTTCTCATCACAATAAGGGAACTCAACCTTAAATATATTTTTTTCAATTTCTTTTATAAAAGATTCAAGAAACTCAAGAAAATTCAAAATCCCTATATGCATCTACACCCCCCAACCTGAATGAAACATTGTCCCCAATGTTTGAAAACATAGAATCCTATATGGAAATTGAGTGATGTAGACTCTAAAACCGTGTGTTGCTTCCCAGTAAGTGCTAAGTTTAACGTCTTTAGCTAGACATTAACAATTGAATTTACAATGTGTAAGACAGGCCTCTAGTCGATTGAAGGTAGATAATGGTGGTAGAACTTCTAGAACTAAATCTTCAATCATGTTGCAAGAGTCATTAAGATCTAAGTGTTTATAGTTGGCATTGAAGACATTGAGCTCAACTTTCATATTGCCAAAGGATAATTATAATACATTGTTTCTACAATTTATGATTGCATTGGACGTCACTAAGAATGGACATCTAAGAATCACTAGGATCTGACTACTGAGGTCTACTATAGGCTGGGTACCCAGGACAATGAAATCGATAGGGAAATAAAACTGGTCCACTTATATTAATACATCCTCAACCATACCACGAGGAATCTTAATTGATGTATCGGCTAATTGTAATGTGGTGTTGGTTGGCTTGAGCTTACCAAGCCCTAGTTGCTCATAGAAAAAATATGGCAATAAATTAACACTAGCCCCTAAGTCAAGTAATGCCCTATTTATGACATGATCTCCTATAATGCAAGAAATTGTAGGACATCCTGGATCTCTAAATTTTGGTGGGGTCTTGTGTTGAATTAAAGAGCTCACCTACTCAGTGAGAAAGGCTTTCTTTTGCACACTAAGCTTTCACTTTGTAGTGTAGAGCTCTTTAAGAAATTTGGCATAAGAAGGAATATCCTTTATAGCATTGAGTATTGAAATATTGATTTGTACATGTTTAAATACTTCCATTATCTCATTAAAATTTATTCCTTTCTTAAACTTGATGAGTATTTGAGGGAAGGGACTTTAGGCACATAAGATGCCTCTGTTATAGGCTCAGAATGAGTAGGAGATGTCTGTCTAATCTCTTCCTCATGTGTTTTGGTCGCCTCTTTCTCCTCTGCAGTTTTCTTAGCCTACCCTACTTTGTTATTGATCTGATAACCGCTCCTAAGAGTGGTTATAGACTTGGCATGCTCATGAGGGTTAAGGTTTTGAGAACTTGACCCTATTTCAAATTAGCCCTTAGGGTTGGGGATAGTTGACTAGGGAATTGACCCTTTCCTCTATTAAGTAGTTCAACTGACAATTGGCTTACCTGCATCTCTAACTTGGCTATGGCTTGAAAGTTGACATTGGTTGAATGTCTACTCTCATTTTGCAACTGGTGTAAGACCTTTTTAATGTCATCATTATCTTTTGTAATTTTTTCAAGCATGGTATGGATGTTTTCCTCTGAAGATGGTTCCTTTTGTTGTTGAGGTTGTTGAAAGCCAGGTGGCCGCTGGGGAATTGTAGTTCTAAGAGGAAAGTTTTGGATAGGGGGACTTACAAATGGTCCCCGTTGTGGTTATTCTTTGACCAAGACAAATTAGGATGCCTAGCCTATTTAGGGTTGTAGGTCTAAAAATATGGGTTATCGTTACGATGGCAATATGCATTCAACACATTCGCTTGGTCAACAAGATAGTCATTTGGTGCTCTATTTGATGGACAAGACAAGGTGATATGGGATGGGCTAGAACATATAGCACAAAACTCTTGTGGAGGTTTATGGGATAAAGTGGCATCCATGAAAGTTTCAAACATTGTTTCAAGATTGTCTGTTCTTCCACCTAATGTTTCAACTACAAATTCAAGTTTATGGGATAGATTAACATGCCCTCCTATCTCATAGAGACCACGCCTTCTTAGTGGGCTAGTTGGTTCTTTCTCTCCTATTTCAATAATCCCATTACTGAGAATTATCAGCCATTGTCTGAAAGAACTCCCATGCATCACTTTCAGCCTTTAACATGAGGGTCCCTCCATGCACTGCATCTATCATTTATCTATTTTGAGGTGTCAATGCCTCATAGAAGTATTGAACCTACTGCAATTTCTCAAATCCATGATGAGGGCATTTCTGTAGTAGTTCATTCCATCGTTCCCAACATTCATAATATTGTTCATAATCCCTTTGTTTGAAATTAATAATTTCATGACAAAGGGCATTTGGTTTGTGAATAGGGAAGAACTTATTCACAAACTTCTTAGACAATTGGTCTAATTAAATTTTATGAAAAATCCATTGTGGGTCCCCAGCAATGGCACCAAAAACCTTTTTTTGTTTTACCACAAGTGCACGGGCTATTATAGTGGAGCGTGTGCAAGTACGGGTCAATCCCACAGGGACTCGCTTTAAGAATTTAGCATTTTAATAAAATTTAATAGTTCAAAATTTAAAATTAAATGACAGAATCTAACAAAAAGTACAATTAGATTTTAGATATATGTAATTAATAAAATTTATAGAGGTCCAATTCAAAAAGACAAAAATTTAATTAAAGAAACAAGAAAAATCTACTTCCCTAGATTGATTATTGTAAATTCCTTCAAATCTAGTCTCGTAAACTTTGATCAACCTTAATCAGTCTCTTTCTGGTACTTCTAATTGATGATCCATCAAATGGGATAGTTTAGATCACTTTTTGGATTTTAAATTAAAGATCAGAGGAGTTAATCAAGCCAATGGATGTCCTAAGAATGAAATATGAAAATTAATTAAAGATCTGACATTAAACAAAAGACATACTGAGAAATCTTGATTGTTAAGGCTAACTCATTGATTAGGTTAAGCCTTAATTGATCTGGTTTAGAATGTGCAATTCCTTGATAAGTAAAAAGAAGATAAAGCAAAACTGGAATGGAAATAGGGACACAAAGGGAATTAAAATGAAGGACACAGATGGAATTAAAGAATAAGTGCGATGGGTAGAACTAGAATTAAGGGGAAAAAATTTATTTAAATGAAATAGAAATAAAAAACTTGCTAAGGAAGCCAGTGATGAGGGAGAAGAGGAGGAGAAGAAGAGGACGCTAGTGGGAATTGAACTTGTCGAGCAGTGAATATTTGTTGGACAGACAATGCCGGTGTAGTTTATCTAGCAGTGCTGGGCCGGTGATGCCAATGTGGTGGACTAGAGAGTAGGTGGGGCAGGCATTGCCATCAATGCGATGCCAATCTGGATTGAGGGTGGCAGTTCAGTAGTGAACGAGGTGGAGGGAGCATGGTCAGGCTATGAACAGGAATGATGGGCGGTGCTGATGGAAGTGGGGGTTTGCATGTCGGTCTATCTGCTTCAGGCAGACAAATGAACATGATGGACAGAGGGATGGTTGATCAAGGCAGGAATTGGGTAAAGGAGGAGGGACCAACTAGTGGGTTGAGTGGAACAAACTGGGATGGAAAGAAAGGAATGAGAGAAGATGGGGAGAAGGAACGTGATGCGGCTGGAGTTTGAATGAATAGCAAAGAAGAGGAGGTGATCGATGGACTGGAAAAATGGTGATGGGTGAGTTGGGATGGTACAAATAAAACAGGGAAGGTGGCTAGGTGGTGTAGAACAAAGGTGACACAATAGAAGGAGGGATCTGGGCAGATGGAGAGGGCGTGCTTGGACTAGTGATCTAGTGGTGCTGAATTAGTGCGGTAAAGAAGCTGGGCAAGACGCTGGACACCAGTGGAAGCAAGGGCAAATGACAGATAGAGAGTTACAAGTAGTGGGTAATAAGGATTTGGCGATGAATTCGGTTTCTTTTTGGAAGTCGAGAAAGGAACAAAAAAACACTAAAAGAGAGTTGGGTGTGAAAAGGAAGAAGAAGAGAAAGGAAAAAGAAAAAATTGGCCAGTAGATGCGTGATGGATTGGACTGAAGGGAGAAGCCGTGGTGCAAGGTGGTGGTGGTGCTTGAAAGGGAAACAAAAAAACAATGAACAAAATTCAAGTGGAAAGAACAAGAAAATGATGAAATAGAATGCAAGCAAAGGAAAAATAAAGCAAAACTAAAACTCTCTTGAGCTCCCACGATTCCCTCTTATGTCGCGTTTTTCTTTCTAATTCTCTTCCCCCCCTCTTTCCTTATCCTTTAGGAGTTAGTTTCCTTCTAGGAAACTTCCTCTTCATTCCAAATCTTATCTATAATCTCCTCTCCTTATTAGAACACTTTTTCTTTTAGAAAACCATCCAATCTTGCTTATGAATGATCTGGTTCGTTCAATGCCCTCTTAGATAATTTGCACTGTTGATTAGCCATCCAAACCGTGATGTGTTTGATTTGTAAAATATAAGACTAGATTAGAGTCATCTGACCATACATTAAGCATCTAATTAACTCAAATGATTATCTGACCATTAAATTTGACAATTTATGGTTGGATGGTCAATTGGAGCTAAAATTCATATTTTATTTAAAAATCATCAACTTGATGAGCTAGATGATCTAATCAAACGATATACTAAGGGTCATTTATCCAAAATTAAACACTTAACAATGTTCACACATCCACTAATAGTCATGCATATAATGTCATATTCCAAGTGATTGTGGAGGTGATCTTGGCCTTTCAAATAAATAGCTTACATCACCTTTGATCTTTCTTGATCTACCATCAATTTAGAAACCAAGAGACACACATGTGTGATTCTCCTTCGATTAAAAAAAAATCGATCCCAAGTTAAATAGACCATCCTCTTTAATTTTCTTTAAGAAGTATAGGAATCATTGTGACAGCCCGAGTTTTTATAATGCAATTTTAAAATAACAAGTTTGACTTGTGAGATCAATCTCTATTTTTAAAATAATTTGTCAAAATGAATGCAGCAAAAATTTTCTTCTATTTGAAACTTTTTCACAAAAACCCCAACTGTCATTAATTAATCTCAATGAACAGATAATGAATCATGCCATGGAAATTTTTGGACAAAATATAAAATGAATAATTACCATTCCCAAGATTGTTAATCACAGCCTAAGTTACAAATAATTTCTTACAACCAATTTTATATCAAATACTAAAAGAATCACTCAGTATGAAATCTAGTACAATTATTTCCTCACTTAGCCTTACCTTCGCTTACTTGGCTGTAGCACTAACACGCTCTAAAGCTCCTTCTAATCGTACTTTATCTGACCTAAAAAATAATGAATTTGGTTGAGTATTCATCATACTCAATAAGTGACCTGATACTACTAATTTGAAAACACGACATACAAGAGGCATAATTTTCAAGAAAAGTAATAAGATCAAGCAATTCCATTTTGTGTAACCATGAGTATTTATGCATAAATTATAAAACTCATGTACACATTTCCAAACCATGGAACTTTTATTGAATCCATTAATTAGCAATATAAACATTACAAAAGTGGTAGTAGTCAATCAATTCATGCACTAGAATTTTAGGTGAACACATTAAGCCAATTGCTCACCAATAGCTCAAAGTCAATAATTCATGAAATAATAATAAATACTAAAAATCTTTAAGTAGTAATCAATCAAATCAAATGGTAAAATTTCAACCCAACGATAGAAATCATGAATGTGGATATCTCGACAAACACATTAAGCCGATGGGTCGGTGAACATATCAAGCCGACTGGTCACTAGTACTCATCTACGACCATCTCAATGCTATTTGCAGATCAATATCAAGACCCAAAGCATAGGGTCAGTTATGCTTACAAGCAGAAAGTATTCTGAAATCATGTGTCTTCGGTATCTAGAGACCAACCCACCATAGCCTCCACAGTGACTATCGATATGTCCTTGAAAAGGGTGTCGTGAACACCTCCAGTGGTCGCCCTTGTTTACCACAGCAATTAAGGAAGGGACAATGCCATTTTGGGCAGTGATACCTACCACCTTTGGTTGTTAAAAGCTAGGAGGCCAACCCCGTACATAAACAACCTCTAGCATAGTGCCCACTAGGCTCATTAGCCCAAAAAAGATATATATACATATAGTCCAAATCTTCAAACCTATCTCTAATCAATGCATCGAATCATCCAATCTTCTCTATTTTTCACCCTTTATAGTGTTGCGAGATCTAAGGTTTCCAGTGTTGCGAGATCCTTAGTGTCGCTAAAACCCTAGACGCCAGAGAATGTAGGGAAACGCCGGAGAATGTAGGGAAATGCCAGAGAATGTAGTGAAATGCCAAAGTTGAAGGAGAAGAAGAAAGATTAGTTGAGAGGAGGAGAAGGGAAGATTTATAGAGAAGGGAGGCGGTGTTGTCCCATGGCAGTGCTACCTTTCTTAGCACCACAGAGGAAGAAGGCTGTAGAAGGTCGACGCCTGCCAGATTTCCAGTGCAGACACGGTGGTGATGAGGGTTGATGTAGGTGATGACACATCGATGGGGGTGTTGTTAACAAAGCAGCCCCATGCATATTTTTTTTTAACTTTTAATTGCCAAAATACCCTTCATCTTCCAACGCTCATAAGTTTCTCATACGAACTCCTTTTTCAGTGTTCTTTGAGGCATTGGATTCCATTTCTTAAGTAGAATCTAGTTATGAAAGATATTTTTAAATAAAATGGAACATTTATGCACCCATCGAATATAATTATTTTTCAAAATAGATAAGATATCAAAATTTCGTAAATTACAAGCACTACAATTGATTGTGATTGAAAAAGTGTTACTTTTATTTGAAAAAAAATATCTTAAAATTTTGAGTCATTACAATCATTTTAAATTGTTTTCTTAAAATTCAATAGATCTTTCATGTTTGCCAGCAACTGAATCTTTGTTTCACTCTTAAAAGTTCATTGAAAAAAGTAACATTCCTCTCCATCTTGAAAAACTCAAGGCTTTCTCTACTCTCCTTCATGGCTTTAAAATAAAATGCACCAATAGCTTTGGTTCCTATATGTTATTCTTAATTGTGTCATTAAGGACAAGAATCTACTCCTTACAAGTTTCATCATACTATTGCACCATGAAATTATTTATTGCTAACATGTTCAGTGAATACATCAAAGATCTCAAATTTACTGTTGAACTTCAAACATATTTGTAGCACGTAACATATCTTAATAAGAACATGTAATAGCGTTGTGGAAAGTAGACAGCACAACTCTCCATCAAGGATACATCTGCTTATTGGAGTTTAAACATCTAGATGAAGAGATCCTTATTTTGAATGTCAAGTGATAATAATGTCTAAAAAGGTAAATATTGCTTTCATGCCTATGGTTCTTATACATATGAAACATTAACAGGCTCTTGATTCTCTATTAGATTCTTAAACAGTTTTGTGCTTGTAACTTCAACAATTTTAATGCCATCTTATTTTAATAAAAGTTCATCCAACAAGGAACTACTCAAGATGTCTTTATCATTAGGATATTTATAAGTACTCATTTTTGCAACAACAACAAAAAAAAAAAAAAAAAACCAATTAGCAGTATATATGCCATAGATTGTAGGGCATTATTCTAGAAATTTTTTAAAATTCATGACACATGCATTTCAAAATTGATAATAAAAAAATATGATATTTAGTAGATGCATAGGCTAATCCAAAGTATGTTATCTATCATAATTTTCTACATACTAAATAGTATTTTTAATCTTTTGTAAGTGTTAAAAAAATGATCAAACGATTCAAATCACTTTGGATAATAACCAATTATTCAGATCAACCTTGAGAGTTGAGACCCATTTTTCATCATTTCAAAGTTCGAGTAAGGGTCAAGATCATTCTAAAGCAGGTAGATGAGTCCAGAAATATTTGGTAGAATCCAAGGTGATTAAAATTGGGCCCATGCAAAAGGTAGTAGCATCCCACCACACTTGCATGTGATTTCAAGCCATGCAAGCCACCTGAGTCACATGAGTTACATTAGAGCCATGAAATAATGGCTAGGAGAAGTCAAGCCATGTGAGCCATGAAGTCAAGACACAAGCCACTAAAGCACCAAGTTAGAAGCCATAAAGAGGAGCCACATATGCCATTTCCCTATAAGCACAAGGGACCACATGTTTTGAAGTAAAACATGATTTTGCCAACTTGTAAAAATCGTGTCCTAAAGATAAAAAACAAGAAGAAACATGGACTTTATCAACAAGGAAAGGCTGCACACTAGGTAGACCAATCAAAGAAGAGGCTGCATTCTTTAACTTTCCTTCTCTCTCTCTCATCTCCATCTTTCCCAATCCTTATCCCCTCTTTCTTCTCTTCCTTAGAAATATTGGTGAAAATCATACACAACAAGGGGATCTTCTTTATGTAATTTTCAATCTAGTTTTATGTATATTTTACTCTCTTTGTGCAAGATTTATTCCTTTGCCTCATGCACACTATACTTGGGTTCTCTTAGATGTTATTTTACTTGTAATTGTGCTCTAGTTCATTGCATCCAACAGCCATCAATCTCTTGTAGTGATAGTCAAGAGAAAGTAGCCCTTGGATCTCTTCATTCCATGCATTCAATCCAAATTAGTGTTTTATTATTCTTGCTTGTTTCTAGTTGCTAGCTTATATTGTTGCCTGTTCTTTCCATGTTTCATTGTTCTTAAGGGTATTTTCTATGACATCCTAGCCTAGGGTTTACATCCATCATCATCCCCTTTTTAGCCCTTAGGATCTGTTTCCCATCTTTCCTTTGTTCTCTCTTTGCATCTATTTTTTGGTTCACATGCATGCCATCCTATGAGACTCCTTGATTATTAATACATGGAAGGAATTAGATATTGAAGATTGAAGTAACTTATTTTCATGATATTGGATGTTGCACACACTTCTTAATGATTTCCATGCAAATAATAATATTACTTCAATGACCTCTATCATACATGTTTTATTAATATTTGTTACTCATGTCTAGTTGAATGTTTAGATCAGATTTCATTCTTGGATCATATCAGTTGTATATTCAGATTAGATCTTAATTTATAGGAAGTTTCTAATTTCAATTTTAGAAGTTTTAATTTTAGAAAGGTCCAAATTCTTATTTTAGAAAGTTCATTCATTTTAGAAAGTAGTCATCCTTAGGAAGTTTCCTTAAGATTAGTTGATTTTAGAAAGCGTTTATTTAGGATGTTTCATGTTTAGAAAATTTCTAAATTTAGTTTTAGGAAGTTTCTCTTTAGAAGAGAGTTTCTAATTTCTAATTTAGTAACTTCATTCAAGATTTGGAGTTCTAAATTTATTCATATTACTAGTTTGCATTAGTTCCTTTCTAGAATGAATTTTAGTTATAGAAAGTTTCTACTTCCATTCTTATAGTTTGTAATCTTATTTTTAGAAAGTTTCCTTTTATTTAAGTTTCTAATTTTATGCATGTTTCTAATTCCATGTTCTTTTATTTTCTAGAGTAAATCAAAATACAATCTTTCTTTGGCTAGGCTAATTTATCTAAATAGATTCCAATTGAATACAAATTTGTAAGATTCGTTGTGGGACCTTGACAGTACTTAATAGAATACATTAAGTTTTTGCAACAAATTTGTGATTGAATTCTAGTTAGAATAGTTTATCTCTAGTCATAGTTTAGGTCATATTAGTTTAGGATTTTTTTCATCAATTTTTGCATATTTTACTAAATCCTCAGAATTAACATATCTTCTTTGTTTGTGCAAAGAGAATTTGGCAAAAGGAGTGGTAGCAATCCTATGGGCCAAAGCTTCACCAGAGTAATAAGTATTTCCTTGTTTTTTTAGGTTTTCATTTTATTTATATTTTAGAGGACTTATAGTGAGGCCAGGTGTAATTTTTATTTAAAAATGGCTTGTAATAATATAGTTCAAGTGTTGGCCACCTCCACCTATAGGATTAATGGCCCTACACTTGTATGACCCAACTCACTTGCAGGATCCCATTGTAAGTAGCTAAGCCTCTAGTTATTTTTCTAATGTAATTTCATTTAGTATAATTTGCATTTTTTATTGGTTGTGTAATTCATATAGTATAACTCATGCATAGAATTGTTGTATAATTTTTAGGACTACTGCTTTAGAATTGCACCTATCTAATAAGGGATAGCCTGAGCTCAACTATAACCAAGGCTTAGGCTATCTGGTTATAGTGCCCCATCTGTTAAATTGTGGACCTATGTTAGATAGCATATAAGTAGGCATTAGTTTAATTTCTTGTATTATATTTTATGTTTACTGGTTTAAGGTGGATGATTGAAATGTTAGTAAGGACCCCGTAGGAACCCTCTTAAGATAAGGACTAGATTTCATCATTAGTTCCTTAGCCCACCTAGGTAATCATATCAATCCTTGTATGCTTGGAATCCCAACCCTCAAATTTTAATTTAAAATCAAGTAGGAGGAGATTTAGAGTTTTCAAGCTAGAAGGACTAAATCGACTATCAATCCAGTGGTTTGTGAGCATTTTGGCTATAATGTGTATGTAAAATCCAAATGATTTTCCTATGCCTTTCATTGATGTTTGTTGGGGTCTAAATGCCTCCTTTCATGAGATTTGTATTAACCACTTTGAGCAAGACCTAACTGGTAAGAAGTAGTCTAGCCTAAATAAAACGAGTTGTCTAGATCATAGACAATCATGCTTATTTTCCAATAGCAAATTTTATGTTGATAAATACTATAAAGAAACAAGGTAATTGCAGGTAAAGATTGTTGGACAAGAGGAAAGCTTTGGCATCTTATTGAGTGACTTTTTTACACTACAGACCATGTAAATATTATGAAAGCTTGGGAGCAATAAAGGCTAGTCAAATATTGTGCTAAATCTATGTACGTTAAATGAAAAAATCTTGTCATGAACTGTATCTAGCCTTCTTCTAACGATTTTTGGTCATGCTAATGCTCAAGATTCCTCTTGCTATGATATCTACTTAGGACATAAGAGGAATAATAAAGCTACTAGCTCTGTTACTTGAAAATTTTTATGAATCATGATCATCAGACTTTTTAACTAAAGAAACCAGAGAAAATCAGTAACTAGAAGCAATTAATAGGAATGAGTTTTTGCAAGTCTCGGTCTAGAACAAGACAAAGAAGATTAATAGATTAGATAATCCAAAAGTGGGTCATGATAGAAATGTCATGGACTCCATCCTCTAATTATAAAGCTATAATGTTGTACTTTTGAATGGACCTTCACATCTCAAGTAAAAGAAAAAAAAAGGGAAAATTTGTAATCACTCAATTAACAAGTTCTTGCCTTCTCAAAATAATATTATTTTTTAAGGGCCACTAATATATATAGCCTTATGTTGTTTTATAGCAAGTGCACGGGTCTTTGTAGTGTAGCATATGCAAGTACGGGTTGATTCCACAGGGACTCGCTCTAAGAATTTGGAGTTTAAATAAAATTTAATTGGTCAAAAATTAAAAATAAGTGACAAAAATTAAACGAAAGTTCAATCAAACATCAGATATATTTAATCAATGAAATTTACAGAGGTCTAATTCAAAAACAAAAAAATTAACTAAAGAAACAAGAAAAATCTAATTCCCTAGTTTGATTATTGTCAATTTCTTTAATTCTGATATCTTCAATCTTGATCGGCCTTCATCAACATCTTTCTGGTGCTTCTGATTAATGATCCAATCAATGGATTAGGCAAATTCTCAAAAGTTGCAAAGATCTAATCTAGATAAGGATTTTTAATTTTAACTTCTTAGATCTGATTTTTGAATCTCAATTGAATATCAAGAATAATAAACAAGCTATAAAATGTCCTAGAAGCAAGATCTGAAAGTTGGTTGAAAATTGGATGTAAAACAGATGAGAAATTGAAGATATCCTATGAGTAAAGCAGAACCGTTGATTCAGTTCAATAGGGATAGATAAAACAGTTCTTGGATTAATCATAGATAACATAATAAGAATAAAACAAAATGTAAATGAGAATAGTAACATGACAAAAAAAATGTAATTGAAATTATTATTCTATGGGCAAAAGTGGAATGTTCCGTGAAAGTTCCTTCTATTTCCCATAAAACCAGAATAAGGGAAAATGGAGAGTGCTAACCGATCTGTGCTGGGGCAGTGTAGGAGAATAAGGGAATTGGTTGTCGTCCAAGTCTGCAAGCAAGGGTGGCATCAGTTTTGGTGCAGTGCGGTATGGTGGAGATGACTCCAGTGAAGCAGATGGAGAACAGGGGCAAACAATGATGTGGAGTAGTGATGGAAGGCTGGTTTGGGCATTGCACAATGGAGGAAGGAGAGCTAGTGCGAGTAGTGGACAGGCAATTGGTGCTTGTGTCAGGTAGAAATAGATAGGGGGATTGAGAAAGAGGAGACACTAGCAGGTGTTGCTAGTGAATAGAGAAACATGACAAGTGAGATGGAGAAGGGAGAAGAGAATGAGGGAGAGAAAAAGAAAATGAGAAAGAACTGGGAGAAGAGGGAAACGAAGAGAGGAGGGGGAAAGAGGGCTGCATTGGTGAAGAAGAGTGTGAACAAAGGAGGGAATAGACAATGAACTTGAAAATGGAAGAGAAAATAGGAACCGGAGAGAGGTGGGTGAAAAGGGCGGTGAAATAGAGATGGAAAGAGATGTGATAGAGTGGACCAATGATGTGATGGTGAACGAAAGAGTGATTGGAGAGACGATGTGAGTGACAACGACAATAAAGGAACACAAAGGAAAATGATGAAAAGGAATGGTAAGCAAGGGACTACCACGGAAAAGAAACAGAGGTTAGGGATGGTGTGAAGTAATGGTGAACAAAAATATAGAAAACAAATGATGATGGAAAGAATAGTAAAATGTAGACAAGCAAAGGTAAAGGAAACAAATGAAAACAGTCCTAAAATTCTCCACAACCAGTAGCTCCCTCCTCCTTTTAAAGCCTTCATGCCTTCTAATTTTGAGGAGTTAGTTTCCCACTAGGAAGCTATTATCCCCTTTGATTATGCCTCTTCATTCCAAATTTGATCTCTTACTTAGGCAATCTTATCCATCATCTCCTTTCCTTTGATTAGAACTCGTTTTCCTTTAGGAAACCATTCCATCTAACTTTGTGATTGATCTGGTTCATTCAATGCCCTCTTGGATAATTTGCACCGTTGATTAGCCATCCAAACCACGATCTATTTGATATACAAAATATAAGACTAGATTAGAGTCATCTAACCATGTATTAAGCATTGGATTAGCTCAAATAATCATTTGACCATTAAATTTGATGAATTACGGTTGGATGGTCACTTTGAGTTAAAATTCATATTTTTTCCTAAAATTATCAAATTAATTGGTTAGATTATCTAATTAAAGGTTAAAATAGGGGTATTTTGGCCAAATTGAACACTTAAGACACACCCCAACTAGCATTTTGCTAGTCTCAAGCAAAACATGCAAAAAATTATTTTTTTAAAATTGATACAAGGTGCCACTTTTGTAGGTACTCATGATTGCATTTAACACATGTAATAAGCTCTTGAACCCCTAGGTTACCATTAGTGGACGAGTTATGCCTCGTAAGGGTTTGCAGTGAATATCCCCACAAATTTTAATAAGGTTAAGTCCCCTATTTTATCTCAAAGAATCCCCATTCATTAGCATTCTATTAGTTTTTCATAACTTAATGGACAAGATTTGACACTTTTACAAACCATACACATATGAAAGACATTTTATTTGAGTTATTTCTCAGAGTGCATGTGTGTATAGCCACATGAATCTTGACTTCTAACCAGATATGCTTAAGTTCCATTGGAAATATGTCTTAACCTCAAATCCTCACAGGTATACTCTCATATATGAAACTCTTAGATAAGGGTTTAAATATATTTCTCTAATTATGTGACTAAATTGACAAGCTAATAGTTCACATAAATCTTTTAAATGCTCATGAGATAAAGGAAAGTGATCCCTAAGAGTGGATGTTACCACCAAGAATATTAGGTCTTTTACCTTAATTCCATCTTTTTATCTCCTCTTTAAGGTTATGTTCCACTTAAGATCAATAGGTATTTAACTAGGACAAAACGTAGGCTTGGGACAGGTTCAGAAAAGAAGGGTATAAGGATTTCAAAGATTTAAAATTGAGTAGAGGTCTTCAATGGATATCTGTTAGGACAACTTTTCTTTTAGGTTGTACTTGAAGTGAATATCTCTTTCATATTTTTGTCTTTCTCTTTCAATACATAAATGTGTGTGTATGTGTGTATATATATATACATTATTACTTCTTTCTTTTCACTTTTCTATTTCTTTGGCTTCTTTGGAAGAGAGACAACTAATTTTCAAACTTCTTTAACTTTTTATCCTTTTTTTGAACTTTTTTCTACTAACTCTACTTATTTTGACAATGGGTAATGGATATTTACTATACTAGCTTGTTTTGGGTTAAGGTAAATGGGATTAAGAAAGAAAAGGCTTAATAATATGCTCAAAGGGGTTAACTAGTAGTATGATGTACTGGATAAGCTTTATATTTCTAGGCTAAACAAGGATGGCCTATATCATTTCCTAGGTTTCTTAAAACCTATCAGATTTAATAAATTTTTTAGAAATAAGGCTATTACTCCTCTTTATTCTTGATAGTTAACCAAAACAAGGATAACAATATCACACTAATTTACATACACTGAAGAAATTGTGGAATTACTTATAACTCTCTTAAAGAAGATAGTTCCTTAACTCACTAGGTTATCAGTCTCCATTGATTTTCCTCGGGGCCTCTAAGTCATACCTCTCCATTAGTATTGACTATGTGTTGTGTGTAAATGGTTGCTGAGAATTAACTTTCATAAACTACTTCAACACATGAACAGTATGCAACACTAATCATATGCATTCCCATTAAGAGATGAAAACATTAGAATTACTAAATTCTAAACATCTAGTCTCATCACAATAAGGGAACTCTTCCTTAAAAGTTTTTTTTTTCAAAAGACTTAAGAAAATTCAAAATCTTTATGTGCATCTACACCCTCCAACCTAAATGAAACATTGTCCTTAATGTTGGAAAACATAGGATCTATATGATAATGGAAGGATGTAGAAGATGGAGATTTGAAAAACATTTGGGTTGCCTCTCAGGAAGTGTTAAGTTTTACATCTTCAGCCAGACATAGCCTAACCTAACCTAGAGCTGACTGGGTCAACTTATTTGTCCTAATCCTATCCCTAAAATGAAATGGTAAGATTTCTCACACCACTTCAGAATCTCACGGTAATCATATATTGCCTCCACCCTAAAAATTTTGCTAGTGGTAACATTAAAACAATGAAGATCACTATGATTTTTAATTATGGGGAATCATAATGATGATCCCCCATCTTCAAAATTTCACAGTAGTCAATATAATTCCTCCACCTTGAAAATTCAGGTGATGGTAACATAATGACTTCATGTAGTATCGTGCATTTTGTTGGACCATTTGAAGATGAATGGCCCGTTTTTTTTTACCATACTCAGGGATAACAATGGCCATTATATTCAAGTTAACTTTTTCCTCCATTTCCTTGACATTGTCCCAGTTGTAAGCTAACTTTGCCTTTCCTAAAAAGGTTTTTCTTTTATTGCTAGAGGTGAGGACAATGTTTGGCTTAAACCCTAGTTATCTTTTGATGTGTACCCTAAAGTAGGTTGATGTATATCAACTAACTCTTTTTCTTCCTATTTTATAAGCACATGTAAGGTGTCAAATGGGCATACATGGCTATCTTGTGAATTTTCAAATAGGGTTGGTAAGTCCCAATCAGATACATCTTCTATATTGCAAGGTTCAATATGAATCTCAAGCTTTATAGGGAGATCTACTCTAGCTTGCCATTGAGAAGTGTCCATTAAATGCACAATATCCAATTTCCCATTCAACTCCTCAATGGATGTGTCTTCATCAAAGTCATAAAAATAAGTGAGACACGAATTTAGAGGTTTTGGGTTGGATATTTTTAAAACTTCATTTTCTTCATCAATGGAAGTCTCTTCATCATAATCATAATGAGGAGCAGGACATGGCTCAAGTAGATATAAGTTGGAGGTTTCTAAGGATGGTTGTGGACTTTGTAGCTTAGAAAGATCATAAGAAATTTCCGTCCTATTATCTATAATAAATGGCTCTTTAGTATCCCTAATCTGTTTTATTATCTCAGTACTTTCAGCAATGTTTCTATCAATATTTTTCCATATTGGTTTCATTTCTGCAATCCATTCCTCCCTCTCTCTGTTTATTACCTCAATCACCTTTTCAAAGGAAGCAATTTTTTGTTCCATTCTCTTAAAAAATTGTTGCATAGTCTCTTCTAATGGTGGTTCTTCATGCTGTAGAGGAAACTACTCATAGGGTTGGTATTGTTGTGACATTGGGGTACTAAAAAAAGGCTGAGCAAGTTGAACCCATGACAACTGTCCCTGATAGTCTATATAATCATGGTAGTGTTGACCAGGGTGGGACCATTATGGTTCTTCCTAATATCGTTAATCTTGAAACTATGGTTGTTCTTGATGCCTAGCCCATCCATTATAGTCTTGTAATTTATCTTAGGATAAAAATTACTAGGGTATGTGAATACTTTAGGTGCATCCACTGCCTCCTGATAGTATTCATTGTATGTGGAGCTTGATGACGGCCATGAAGAAGTGGGATAGGGATGCTCATAATAGGTATTATTATGGTACTGAGGTTGTAGCGCAGCTTGCCTAAATGCTATTATCCTAAGCAATTGACTTTCAATAATATCTAGCCTATCCATCAATATATCTAATCTATGAAATCTATCCCCTTCTTGATAGACTTTTGTTCTCAACTTCGTATACAACAAAACAAATCATTGCATACAACAAATGAGGGTTTTTTTTTTTAATGGAAAACCCTAACAATATGAAACACTAGTCCTACGCTAAATGCTAACTCTAACTCTATGTGCTATGCAAGGGACATAATCAAATAATCCTTAGGCTAAAAGCAACAATATTTTGACAATCTTGATTTTGTGTGGGGACAATGCTTTTAGATTAGCCTAATCTAGTGCTCCTACTCTCTTTTGGATTTGACTACTGCTTATCAGTTAGGTTCTATGCTAAGGTGGTTAATACAATAATTATGTAAGGAGGCATTTAAACCTCAACAAATGTCAACAGAAGGCATGAAAAAATCACTTGGATTTTAAGACACCCACTATAACCACAGTGCTCAGAAGCCACTGGAGTAACAATAGATCGTATCTTAGTAAGAAGGTCCTACAAGCATGTTATGGCCCTATAGGTCTCTTCTAATTTATTTTAAATTAATTGGAAAGGAATGGTTGCTCCCTTGTGATGATTATCTTAGGAGGGCCAAGAAGTGGTGATGAAATTCATTCTTGATCTTGTCGGGTTAGATGCCCTTACTAATTAATGTCCATACTTCATAGTAGTTTGATTAACATATAAATCACCTTAAAGCATTAAACATGCCCTAAAAATGCAATTAAAAGTACTAAACTAATGTAGAACCCTAAAAATACAATAATTACCAAATATGCTTTCTATATGCAATTATTCTACCAAACAATATAAAATTATTCTAATGAAAACCCTAATCTAGGAAATGAAAGGAGTGAGGGAATCTTACATTGGAGTTTTTTATGAAGATCAAGTATGGGCCACCTTATCCCACACTTGCCCTATTTTATGCAACCCTTTTAAAATTTAAATTAAAAATTGCAAGTTACAATGATCCTCACTCCAAGATTCACTCAAAAGAAAAGAAAATTCCTATTCTAAGAAAGTAAGGAAATTTTTATTTATTTGATGAAAATTCACTTGCCAATTTCCTCTACTTTGCAAATTTTCTATTAAAAAAAAATAGAAATAAGTACCAAATTTAGGAAACAGAGTGATTATGCACTAAGAAAATTGAAAAATGCACCTTAAAATGCCTAAAATGCTAAAAGTATGCAATTCCTAAATAAAAATTTTATTTTTAATTTTTTAATTTTTAACTAAATTTTATGAAAACTCCATTACAGGTCCCCAACAATGGCTCCAAAAACTTGTTGTTTTATTACAAGTGCAAAAGCCATTGTAATGTAGCATATGCAAGTCAATCCCACAAGGACTCGCTTTAAGAATTTAGAGTTTAAAGAAAATTTAATTGGTCAAAATTTAAATGAAAGTACAATTAGACATCAGATATATATAATCAATGAAATTTACAAAGGTCCAATTCAAAACGACATAAATTTAACTAAAGAAACAAGAAAAATATACTTCCCTGGTTTGATTATTGTCAATTTCTTCAATTCTGATATCTTAAATCTTGATCGACCTTCATCAACATCTGTCTGATGCTTCTGATTAATGATCTAATGAATGGATTAGGCAGATTCTCAAAAATTACAAAGATCTGGCCTAGATAAGGATTTTTAATTTTAACGGCTTAGATCTTCTTTTTGAATCTTAGATTGAAGATCAAGATTAATAAACAAGCTATAAAATATCCTAAGAAACAAAATCTGAAAGTTGATTGAAAATTGGATGTGAAACATATGAGAAATTGAAGACGTCCTATGAGTAAAGTAGAACCGTTGATTCAATTAAATAGGGATAGATAAAATAGTTCCTAGATTAATCATAGAATAACAAGGATAGTGAAACAAGAATAAAATAAAATGCAAATAAGAACAATAACAGGACAAAAAAAAAAAAAATTTTGAATTTATTGGTCTATGGGCAAAAGTGGAATTTTCCCTGAAAGTTCTTTCTTTTTCCCATAAAACTAGAACTAAGGAAAACGGAGATTGCTGACCTATCTGTGCTAGGGCAGTGAAGGAGAAGCAGGGAATGGTTTGGTATCTAGGTCTGGAAGTGGGGTGGCGTCGGTTTTGGTGCGATGCGATGTGGTGGAGATGACGAAGCGGAAGCAGATGGAGAATAGGGGCAAGCGATGATGTGGAGCGGTGATGGAGGGCTGCTTTGGGCACTTTGCAATGAAGGAGGGAGAGCCGGTGCCAGCGGTGGGCAGATGGCTAGTGCTTGCGTCAGGTAGATACAAACAGAGGGGGATTGAGGAAGAGGAGACACCGGCAGGTGTTGCCGGTGAACAAAGAAAGATGAGGAGTGAGATGGAGAAGGGAGAAGAGAACAAGGGAAAGAAAATAAAATGAGAAAGAACTGGGAGGAGGGGAAAGAGGGCTGCATCGGTGAAAAAGAGTGTGAACAAAGAACGAACTCAAAAAAGGAAGAGAAAATAGGAACTAGAGAGAGGTGGGTGAAAAGGGTGGTGAAACAAAGATGGAAAGAGATGGGATGGAGTGGACAGGTGATGGGATGGTTCTTGAAAGAAGACTAGAGAGAAGATGTGAACGATAATGACAATAAAGGAACGCAAAGAAAAACGATGAAAAGAAATGGTAAGCAAGGGACTGCCATGGATAGGAAACAAAGGTTAGGGACAGTGTGAAGTAACGGCGAACAAAAATAGAGAAAACAAACGATGATGGAAAGAACAAAAAAACCCAATGACAAGCAAAGGTAAGGGAAACAAATAAAAACAGTCCTAAAATTCCCCACAACCAGTAGCTTCTTACTTCTTTTAAACCCTTCATGCCTTCTAATTTTGAAGAGTTAGTTTCCCACTAAGAAACTTCTATCCCTTTTGATTATGCCTCTTCATTCCAAATTTGATCTCTTACTTAGGCAATCTTTTCCATAATCTCCTTTCCTCTAATTAGAGCTCTTTTTCATTTAGGAAACCATTCCATCTTGCTTTGTGATTGATCTAGTTCATTCAATGCCCTTTTAGATAACCTGCACCGATGATTAGCCATCCAAACCACAATCTGTTTAATCTTCAAAATAGAAGACTAGATTAGAGTTATCTAACCATACACTAAGCATCTGATTAGCTTAGATGATTATTTGACTGTTAAATTTGACAAATTATGGTTGGATGGTCACTTTGAGCTAAAATTCATATTTTTTTTCCAAAAATTATCAAATTAATTAGTTAGATGATCTAATTAAATGCTAAAGTAGAGGTATTTTGACCAAAATTGAACACTTAACACTTTAGTTTATTCCTGAGCCACCTTTCATTGGTAATCAAGGGTTTTTGTTATAGAATTACTATGTGCTAAAAATTCACATGACTTTTAAAGGTAGTTACATGTAATTAGAAACCTAGAAGGGTATTTTTTGTGAGCTATATAGGGGCAAAACCATGTTTCTGAAGTGCTCTACCCTGAGCTGAAGATCCTCCAAATGGGTTAAGTTTAGAACCTAGGTTGTGAAAAATCAAGCACAATGTCGGATTGTGGGCTACTTCTTCTTCTTCTTTTGTTACTATTCATATCTCTAGATTTATTGGGTCTTCTCTATTCTTCTACTCATTTTCTTCTTCAGAACATTGAATCTTTGAAAGTAAGGTGCTATGCCTCTCCTCCATTTTCTTCTTCTTCTTCTTCGACATTTTGAGAGACTTGGAATTTGTTTATTTATAGAGAATGTCATCAATTACTAGTAAGGAATGAATTCTAAAGTTACAGGCTACCTACACCAGCCCTTTATTCATGTGTGTGTATTACCAGTGAGGTGTAGCCTGGGGAAAAAAATAAGGGTGCATATATCAGCACACATTCTCAAATAGGTACTATATCTAAGTACTTTTAATACCAACATAATGTCTGAAGTAGTTGTTTGCAAACAACTTCACATCTCCTTTAAAGTATCTTTGGTTGTTGGTTCAAGTTGCTACTTTCCCAAGTGGTCGGGGTTAGCTCTCTCTCTCTCTCTCTCTCTCTCATCAAAGGGATTGGGATTTGGTCAATTGAGGGGTAGGAATATCATTTTCCAAAAAATTACCTCTTAGTAAAAGATTAATCTATATTGCCACCAAAACAAAAGTAACAAGCTTTAGCATGGATCAATTTGCATGTATTTAGTCTCTCAAAGAATATTAACATTTCTCAAGAAACAACTATGATAGAATGACAAACAGTAACATCAACCCACTCTAAATTACAACAACACGGAAACAAAGCTAAGCATCCATCATGTTTGAGAGTAAGTGTAGCAAGTCCCAACAATTAGCTGTAGTTCAACTCATGCATAAAAAATATGCAACCCACATTAACCAAAGTGCAATTGCCAATAAACTATACCCAACACGTCTTTTATCTTCCTTCTGTTTCTTTCTTTCAATGGCAAATATATCTAACATGAAATTAAACCTTCACCCATAATTTTGACTTGTAGCAAGATCCTTTCCCTGTCAAACTTCAACTAGTTTTTGTCATTTGAGTTGTTGCAACTTGAACATTAGAAAAATGAATAGGAGCAATGAATCCTAGTATATTTTGTACCTGACGCAAAAGAGAGGACAGTATTTAGAAGCTTGGGTAACTGATAAATTTAAGATAAATGATCTTAGTGGGGATAACAACTTTCATTAACAGATTATATATTTGTATAAGAGCAACCAAATATTACACATAGACAAAGAGAGAGACGATAAAATACAAGGGCACCCTTCTACTTGCAAGGGACAAGGGTGCTACATGCTATCATGGAAATTGGACACATCTATATATAATGTCTATGTGTATGTATCTCTTCTTTTTCAACCGTAGGTTTTATCTCTTTATATTTATTACTGAAAGTACAAAAGAAAAAGGATCCCCATGATTGGAGCGTAAGGAAAAAGAAACATGAAGATCTCTCTCTCTCTCTCTCTCTCTTAACCTAGCACCTTTCTTTTCCAATCTAATCAAAGTGAGAGGAGAACGAGGCTGAATCTTACTTCCTATATAATATAAATAAATTTTTAAATATGTTGGGCTACCAATATTAATACAAGGGATGCAACTATAATCTTTCGCGACCGTAGATTGGGGTGCCAATACCGAAACAAGTGATTGTGTTGTAATCTTCCATGACTGTGGTGCACTTTCCACCGCAATGTGAATGTATGTAATTAAAATTTCTGGTAGATTGGGCTGCCAATAAAGAAGAAAATGGTGATATCAACCTCATGATCCAAACTATTGGTCTTCTAGCCTGCCTCAAAAATCTTCTCTATTAGTGAATGATCTCAACATTACTGAACAGAGGATTTTAACTTTCAGGCAGCTATGATATAGAATCAATTCTAACCCTGATTTGAAATCACAGTGTAATGTTGAGTCTGTAGATCTTGTAATTTCTGAAGTTGTAGAGTCTTTTTGTCCAAACAAAAGAAGAAGAAGAAGAGAGAGAGAGAGAGAGAGAGAGAGAGAGAGAGAGAGAGAGAGAGAGAGAGAGAGAGAGAGAGAGAGAGAGGGAGTATGGTTCTACTGGGAGCATGTCTTGGCCTTGATGTCAGACTGACGAACACCCAAATCTAAGGGGTTCTTGCAAGAACCACTTTCATGGGACCCTTTGGTTTCCAAAATGGACAATGTTCTCTAGAGATTTTTTTTTTTTTTTCACAACATCCATTTACAACCCATAAAAGTTGGTCTTGCAGGAATACTTTAGATCTAGGTTTTCGTCGGTTTGACATCAAGGCCAAGCCGAATATAAGGAAGGGTTTGGATCTTTGAAAAAGTGCAAAAAGTGGGCCTATCAAGGCTGTCTAATACTCTCGGGAGCAATATATAATTCCTAGCAAGAGAGAGAATTTCTTCCATACATCCATATGTATTGATATGTATAGAAGAAAAACAAGGTTTAGTTCCATGATTTTGCACTTCTTCATTGATCCAAGGCATTAATCTGATTTGGCTTCAATCAGATGTTCTTGGTACAAAAATTTATTTCCAAATGGGAATATCTAAGGCCTTCATTCCTAGGCCTCTTATAGACATATAATGGAGGGTGAAAAAAAAAAAAAAACCGCTCTTATCAGCTATTTTACGACCATAAAAATCCAAGAAATAAAGAACTTTTAAATTTCAGATGGTGTGAGTCATAAGAGGACTTCCAATCGAAGCAAAATCAGACAAACATTTTAGAGCAATGAAAAAATATAAGAGGTGTAGTGGTCAGTGATTTTGAAGATTTTCTATATTTTCAGAACTCCATGTAAGTGGTTAAGGGTTTGGGTTTTGGTAGTTTTTGACAATGTTTGACTTCTATGGCAGTGGTTACATGTGTTGAAAAACCAACCAAACTTAAAAAGTGAAAACCTGAGAAGCTTGCAATGTAAAATATCCAATTATTTATCTCACTGGAAGTCCACTTGGACAATTTTTTTCTACAGATGAAAGAAACAGGCTGTTATGACATGTCATGCGGTGCAGACAAGGAGAAATTGTCTTCTTTTCCATTATTTAAGTCGGCTCATATGTGCTTGAAGGCTAAGTCACAGGATACTGGTAGCGATTATAAGATAGAACCCTGAGCTAGCGCCATTAATAATATGTCCCATATGTGTTTGGAGGATATGCCATAACACAATGACAGAGTTATTTCTATCTTTCTATTACACAAGTGAAATTGAAAGGATTTTTGAAGACTCTCAAGTTCTTTCTATTATATAAACGAAATGCAAATTATTCTTCAAGAGTTTCCAGTTCCGAGAGCATTGGAACCCATGGTAATGGACCCGAATTTGTTAGTATGGAATATTTTCTTTTCTAAGTGAAATCCCCTAGCATATGAAAGAATGAAAAGGTGCTTTCATTACCAGAGCCTGAGATTGCTGAGAAGTTAAGTACTCCAGACATGTAAGTCTTTCTACTGCTCGGGACATGGTTTGTATCCTGAACTGAAAATGGTGATACAAAGCACATACCTATGGAACTCTTGCTGACCAAAAGGTGATTAGACTGATTAAGAAGCACAATCTTCATGATCATTTCTACAACCCAATTGTAATATTGTTGTTAGATGGACGGCCATATTTACCTTTTGCTTAGCCATAAGCGAGCAATTGATTCAAACCATTAATATTATAGCCTAGTCGGCCGGTGCCAAACTGAAACCATCAAATAATTCTAGGTATTTATTAATTTGTGGCCTTCGGATGGACTGTTGAACGATAAAGAAAATGGTGTTCAGCACCACTTGTTCAATGACGCAAAGCATGCAAAAAACTAACGGGTGTCTTTGAGTGGCAGCTAAAACTAAGTGGACCTTAACTTTCTGATGATCAAACCGTTCATCACCTTGGTAATCTCATGCATCAGATAATCCTAGTCCCTTGACTGCAACGTAGTTCCGATATGAAAACTTTTTTTCACTAACACTAGGATCATGCAATGGATAGGTTTCTGGGCATCCTACTTGTTTAATTCTTCATTATACTTTGGTCATTGACACCAAACTGATGAGCATGATTATCAAACAATAAATAGCTACTACTCTTGTGGTTCACCCTTCTCTGAACCCCGCATAGGCAGGAGCTTCTTGCGCTGTAGTTGCCCTTACAGATAGTTGCTACTCTCCTTCCTTCGGTCTTGCCGTTAGGAACCCTTGAAAATCCCTTTTAAAAAAGCCAACTAACAAATATTTCCACTTCCATGATAGGTTAAATCTAATAAGATAGACTTCCTCATAGTGAATTCAAGGATACGTTCTCGTAAAAAGTGGAACCTGTGAAATGTGCCAGAGAATTCAATTCCATGTCCATGAACGGGCCCCTTGGTACAAAGATTAAGTATTGGAAAATCTGAGCGGGTTCGTACTCCGCTGTTTGAAGACTTCTTTTATTTCGTGCCATCAATTAATCAACTCTTTTCAATGGCCCAAAAAATGAAAAAGAAAAGCCCACCCAAATGTAAGCTCATTTTTTGTTATTTTATCCAATATAAGTGGGTCAGCAAATATTTTATTGGTCGTCTGGTTATTTTTAATATTATTTGAAATCCATGAATTTCTATGAAAAATCATCAATATCCACTTAAACCACTAACGACCAAGAAGTAACCTGAGTAAATTTCCATGTCCAATTCCATGGTTACCATAAAAAGCCTCCAATTGCCATCTAAAATTGCCAAAACCAAGTTCCACAAAAATCCTTCAAAACCATCTACCATTACATCCCTGTTAAAAGTGGACCCAAACCTCATTTCTTATATGCATATCAATACATATGTGTACGGAAGAAATTCTAGAGGGAGAGCAAATCAAACCACTTTCATCATTAAATTTGTTATTTCCGATATTAAATGGAATGAGATGAAACCTGCAATAGAAAAGAAAAGAGATATTATGAATAAGTTTCAGTATCAAATGGAAAGACAAAGATAGAAAAAGGAAAAAGAAAACATAGTAAAATATGTAGCACTGATATCTAGGATGTACCAGAACTATATTTACGTGTGTGACTTTGAGATAGAAGGGATTAAGGTAGAGAAAACAGGAAGACTTTTACCGAAGGGTTTGTTATTTTCAATGGTGGGCAAAATCTGCCAATAAAGGTCATTTTCAATACCCATCCGTACTTTGATATTCACTTTTTGAAGTATCTTCCATGTGCATATATATTCACTTTTAGAAGGGGAGCTTGGTGCAACCGTAAAAGTTGTCGTCGTGTGACCTTAAGGTTACAGGTTCAAGGCGTGGAAACAGTCTCTTGCAAAATGCAACGTAAGGCTGTGTATTTTAGGCCTTTATGGTCCGGCCCTTCCCTGGACCCCCCATAGGTGGGAGCTTCGTGCACCGAGGCTGCCCTTTTTATATATGAGGGGTGTTAACTGCAGCATTTTACTGAAAGTGTAAGGTGTAGCTAACACTCTATTAGATGACAAAAAGTAAAAAGCACAACAAGACAAAAGACATAATAGTTTTTTACTTTTCATCATCCAATGAGGTAGTAGCTGCACCTTACACTTGCTACCTCTCCTATATATATATATATATATATATATATATATATATATATGGGCATGTTAATTTCAGCTGTTTCATGCAGGTGCAAGGACCAGGTGATGTTTGATTGGCTGCAAAAAAGTAGAAAACAGAAAAAGTTAAGGGAGATGGCAGTTAGAAACTTTTTCATGACCAATCAAACGTCACCTGCACTTGCCACTTCCCTAGATAGATAGATGGATGGATGGATGGATACACACACACAAAAGCACACAAGGAAATCACAATGCCAAAGAAACCACACTAAAGCATATACAGAGTCCCATTGCCATAATACCTAAATCAAACGAGCAGCTACCACACCTGCTTCCTATGATCGTGTGCAACCTGCACTTGGGAGAACACAAAGGGCAAAAGTTTTATCTATATGGCAACGGTAGACTCCAGTCTGTTGAGTCCTTCAGCTCTGTGAAGAATGGCACCACCGAAATAACCCACTATTCAGAAATTAATTCCACATAAACATTACAGAAAGCCACCTCCGTCAAAAAGAAACCCCCCTAATAGGACTACGAGAATGAAATGCAACTTCCAGCTCAGGGGAACTTTCAAACATCAATTCATGATGGGAAAGAAACCCTCAAGAGGAAATTTGATAGCAAGCAACTTGACCTAGCGTCAGATGCTTAGCATGATAGAGTAACCAAAAATTTATGCTGTCAGATGCTTATGGCTTAAGCAATAGTCTTCCTAGAAAAAAGAGAAGATACAACGTCAAATTTCACCGGGCAAAGAGGCATGCAAAATCAGAGACTGATGCTTTGTATGTATATGTAAAGCCAATTACCCAGCATTGAATAAAGAGAAGTGCTGAAAAGATTATCGTTTTGGGGGAAACACAAAGGGTCTGCTGATTTTACGATTGTCTCCTAAAATCATTTCTAGAAGAATGGCTTTCTTTAAGATTTGATGCCATATTTTTGGCGCAATAGAGGTGACTTTAACGTGGTACTTTTCATGGAAAGAATGGCAGCAAGGTGTTACTACCAACTACCAGCATGAGAATGGTTGTCAAATTCATTACCAGAGACCTGTGATGGCATTCCATATGGTGGATCTACTTTTGCATGATCAAGCAACATGGAGAAGCCCATACAGATCGTACATTCCTGGAGCTATCTCAGATCATTCTGCTATTGTATTTGAGTCGAACTTTAGTTTCTTTTAGACCACATCCGCTGAAGCTTGAGTAGATGAATTTAAGCTACATGGTTCAACAAAGTTGCTCGGGAATTGGTGTAATGGGATGTTGAAGATGAAGCACGGAACCAAACTCTGATGGAATTTAAGAAGACCTAAAGAGAAAAAAAAGAAAGAAAAAGCACAAACAGAGACAATTCTAGAGGAAACAACAGTTGAAGATAAGATGTAGGACTTGAGGAGACTCATAGAAGAAAGGAAAAAAGAAGTTAAAGATGGTGTCACATAGGGAAGTGCACTTAATCATGTTAATAGAAAATGACAAGAATTCGGATTTTTCCATTAAGCTACAAATTCTAGGATGGACAATTCACTATAAGCCTTACACTAAACAGTAATCAGGTCGAAGAAAGGGAAGGGTAGAATATACTCTATTATGGGTAATAAAATGTAAACGCTGCTTGCAGAATCATTTTCACTTTGGATTCTCCTAGCACAACTATGTTTGATATTAGAAAAAATCAATTGAGGGACTTGTGCATCCAAAAGCATTCTTACCAGAATGATTCTTACAGGGACTGATTATCTATGGTTTAGTAATAAAAAGGTTAACAGTAGCTCCCAGCACTTGGGGAAGCCAGCAGCTATTATTCTGTAGTGGAAATGAACAGTACAGAAAGTATAAAAATAAGGGAAAAAAGAAAAGGGAAGAAAAATGTTGTCAAAGAAAAGGCTTAACGTATCCATAGGAGACAACATGTGGGTATCAATCTAAGATGTGGGCAAAGCTGAACAGTTTGGACCATGTGGTAAAGTACGTGTAAAATCACGTACTTACACACAGACACCATATAACTTGCTAATAAATGTGAGGCCATTATGCAATAGTGACTTATTGAATTTGATTATATTATATAGTCAACACATTATGTAGATAAAGATCCAAATTGTTGAAAAAATGTGCCAATTGTGAGCATATTAGAGTACCTATAAAATACAGAGGCCACCACGAAAAAGTGTTTTCAATTCCAAGTACTATGAGAAAAAATCATGAGACCTCAAATTTTTGAAACAGGTATAGATTAGATCTTGATCATTTCATTTTTCAAATGTTTTCAAGGTGTTCCTATATGTGTTAAATATGTTCCATGGGTGGTGCTTCCTTGGCATTTTCCACTCATTTCCTCATTGTTTTCTTTGATCCTTATTTCTCAGGTTCCTATCTTTTTATGTTTTTCTTCTTCTACTTCCCAAGCTTCTGTTTTACATTTCCTTCCCCAGAATTAATTTTCTTATTAACTATGACCCAAACTACTTGCGTAAGATTTCCAAAGTTTGTAACTGTTACAAACCAGTCCAAGAACACTCTTACATCCCACATGCTATTTCACAGCTCAGAAAAAAAAAAACAAAAATTTATCTTTCAAAAGGAAAAAAATATTAGTACTTGTTGAAGTGCCACCTAATACATTACTTCCCCTATCCACTTTTGTGAAATTGTCAACTAAAACTTCTTCTATGCACTCAATTAAATATTATTTCAATACAGTAGTTTTTAAAAGATCTAATACAGATGCAGAACCAGCAAAATCATAAATTTGTACTAGTTAATAATTTTGTCTTCCCTTCATACATGTCGCATCCAACTAGTACAAGTAACATATGTCAAAAAATAGATCTGAACAGCACATCAGCAAGTATGTCATTATCATCAATAAGTAATCACTATAACTTCAAGCAGTACCTTGGAGATATGACTAGCAGTGCAATCAGCATCCTTCATTCCAATGATCCAAAACCACTAAGTGGCCATATCTAAAACAATGACAACTTTAGAAGCAGCATTAATTCCTCAAGTATCAATGACCTTTCAAAAAGCTTTGTGCTTAACAAAGAATTTGAGATCAAACTAAGCGCAGATGCAGTAAAAGAAGTACAGTTTCATAAACGGCAATTAAAAGTTATGATTAGTAGACTTTGAAGTCTATCAAGTAAAAAGGGCAGCCCCGGTGGACGAAGCTCCCGCCTATGCTGGGTCCAGGGAAGGGGCAGACCACATGGGCCTAAAGTACACAGCCTTACCTAGCATTTTGCAAGAGGCTGTTTCTACGCCTTGAACCCGTGACCTCAAGATCACACGACGACAACTTTTACCATTGTGCCAAGGCACCCCTTCACTTTGAAGTCTATCAAGTGAACTTAAGAAATAGAATCTAACAAAAATGAAAGGATATTCTATACAATGCAAAATAAAAGATTTCAAAGCTCAGTCTTTGATAAAGCATTTGCCTCTAGTATGAACTATATGCAAACTCGATAAGAGAAAATAACAGAAAAAGATACAAAAAGCCTGCTAGAGAATGGACCCACATACCCTGAAAAATGCCTTGGCCTCAAGGAGCCCATAGGGGACAGCACCAAAATGCCAGGAGTCATGTGAATTGTACAAGTTATCGCCTTGAACCCAAACATGGCCTTTAGGCACCTATGCATTAAAACATCCTAAAATGTTAAAAATTTCATCAGTAAAAGCCTAAAGACCCTAGGTTTAGAAGTAAAACAATGATTGATACTGAGAAATTGTCTCTTCTTCTATGTTTATCAATGTTGCATGTCTGAGAGAGAGAGAGAGAGAGAGAGAGAGAGAGAGAGAGAGAGAGAGAGAGAGAGGTGATTACAACTAGGGTCTGCAAGGTGTCTGAGTGGGCAGGATTGGGGTTGAAGGAGACACGGGCACCTTCCATGGCAGTTATTCGCTTAGTTACTATCTTCCTGGGGTTTTCAGGGGAGCGAAGGAGGACAATGTCCCCTAATCTGATACAGCCAAGACGGGTGGAGAGGCGCTCCACCAATAAGAAGTCTCCTGTTAAATTCAAAGTTGGAAGCATGCTCGGTCCATACACCTGCCAAAAAAGATACAATTACCAGAATAGAACTGAAACATTTAATTATATAAAGAGAGTAGGTTGGAAACAAGAAGATAGTACCAGAGCCACAGTACACAGGTAGGCATTCGTGACGTGGAGAAAACAGCCAAATTTAGCCAGGACAAGGCATGCCTCCATTGCTTCCCTAGCATTTCTCCCATGTGGCACACTTCGTATCCTCCCTAGCACAGTCCGAATCCTGTCCATCCTCTTATGACCTTTTCCCTCACCCAAGTTAACTGTTTTAATGATAGATGACTGTTAAGCACATTAACTAGTTTGAGGCCACAACATGTAGTACATGTAATTGTTGATTATGGTAGTGAGTCTGGTATAAACAAAGATTTTTTGAGTAATATTCTATGCTGAAAGAATAGTTTCTTGCTTGATTAGGCTTGAAAGCACCAAAAGTCAAGTTCTCTCAGGATAGAAAGAGAGTACCTAGGCTCTCTTCTATTTATAGAAAAAGGATCCACCACAAAGTGAACCCACGACACCAGGTTTCAGCTTAAGGTGTGTTGCAAACTGCTAAAAATGTTTTCACCGAATTTCTTTTCGTGATTCAATATTCTAATATTGGTAGGTCAACATTCTTCAATTTCCTGAAATATTAAACCCCATTTTGATTGATAATGGTTAGCTATTCATGGGACATTATATATCAGTCCTTAGATTTTCCTTCTGAAACTGGTCTGCTATCAATGTGGGCATACAAACGAATTGATGCACACAGAATGAATAAAAAAAGTAAAGGTTATGCACCACATATTGACTTCAGTTCTACAGATCACAGCTAGAACAATTTCCCATACCCAGCCTCATTTCTAATAAGGTGAAAACAAAAGATATCTCTCATAACTACTTGGATATGGTTTGGAAAGAAGCACAATGCAACAACAGATGGGAAAGAAAATAATTCTAGAGACCCAGTCTGTACTGTTAAAAGCATTGACAATTCTAGCATTTTCTTTTGAAATATCTCAGTCCCCAAAGTATATGAAAGATAACTTATACTGCATTGCCCCCGAATTTGCACCACTCATACCAGTTGATCTGTGCATGATCCATCAAATATGAACAGTAAAGTGAAACTTGTTGTGTAGTTAGCAGGAACTGACCAGCTGTATGTAGGTCTATAAATAAAAGAAAAATAAAATATTTAAGTGGTCTAAGTGAACAAACCAATAGCTAATTCAATTACTTAATTCTAGAGGGTGGCTAACTAGATAAAAACTTTGCTATTCCTTACTTTACCTCCAGATCTTAGGCATTTCATGTTTACAAATCATTGTGCCCGAACTGAAGGAAGATTTTACATAGCAAGCATATACAGAGCCCTACCAGTATCCTTTCCAATGTTTCAAGAGGCAAGGGCATGAAATAGATTTCCTCTACATGCACACTGCAGAAATAACTACGAGCATGGGCAATCCAAAACCTACAACTCCACAAAAAAGAATAGAGATACAAGTTTCAATCTTAGCAAAAGCTCCATGACAGCCATGCTAGTTTAAATAAATGAGGCTAGGAGCTAGTTGTCTTATCTTCGGAAGCAAAACAGTTACAAATAGTAAGCCATACCAATACCATGAAATCAGTTTGTCATAACATAATAGCACAACTAGCAAATATGGAGCATGTCAATTCTAAAAGGAAAGGTGTTCACCTTTCTTTTTTCAAACGGTATACTGTACTATAGTGCACTAGTTCTGATATCAACTCCTCATTAGATGATATCTTTTCATTAGCAGATCTTGCTACATTATTCATCTTGTCCATAACACTACATTATCCATTTCCAGTATCTCAATATAGCAGAGCAATAAGCCACACATTACATGCCCTCCATGGCTGTAGAGATGTATAGTATGGAGCATGGCGGATTATATAGTTAATGAGTCCTCACTCGTTTATGGACATGGATAATCCCTATTCACGAATGTTTTGTGTGATATTGATACATTACTCCCATAACAGAAAATCCCACCTATTCCTCTTTAAGTGTCGACAACAACACCTAGTCTAAAGGGAGAAATTCTGCAAAACAGCAGACCATCCATTAGAGTCAGCACCTAATTGAACCCATCAACTGTCTAAATTATTCCATGCTTGGCTGGAAAACATAAAGCAACACTTCATCTTCATCAGAACACTTTTAAGTGATTGTCCACGTATGCCTAGGGCATGACCCAAATCAAAGAGCTTAACTGAAATACACTTTAGTTAAAAATCTTTTCTACCTATACTATAGACCCTTTGTGGTCCGCCCCTTCAGCAGATCCTGCCTACACAGGAGCTTCGTGCACCGGGCTGCCCTTTTACTCAAAGACATCATTCATTAACCTGTACCAAGTCTAGAGATAACCAAGCAAGCAGCAATAATGTCAAAGACTTTTTCTCCTGTAGACTAAACATATCAAAATTTCTGAAAGATTTATTATCGACTTGGTAATAATTCCCACTTAGATTAGCAGAGCTATTTCAAGCAAAGTGCATGTATCAAAGTCATTTATCACAAACATTAGAACTTACACATAAAATGAAGAAAAAAAATAATACAGATTTTTAGAAGTGCTTCCAGTATTTTAGAAGTTCCATTTCTTGTATCCAATGGCAATACTTCTAGACGATGATAATCTTTCTAAATGATTCAAGAACATGTAAGAATTAGATTAATGATGCAAACTAATCAAAGTTCTGCATGATTAAATGCTCCTAGAGACAATATTTCACATCACAAGGCTTCTTCTCTCCTCAAGATGCGGAACTAAAAAGGCCTATCAACTGTTATTTTAAGTCAAGGAAGTTACACCAAGCTCAAACTATTTCCAATAGTTCCTTCTTGAGATAAGTAAGTTGCAATGACCATACGCTAGATTCGAATGACCTAGTATTTTCGGAGAGAGGCCATGAAAAACGCCAAACTGTTTCTATTGTTTCTAAAAGTGTTACATGGAAACAAACGAAAGAGCGATGTACAACCGATAAAGTTTGCCGTCTCTTTTACAGATATTTTCAAACACATGATGGTCTAGCTTGGAAACACGGAAACGACCAACCCACAAGGGCGATCGATGCGTACCTCCGGGAGTTGGGAGTGCTGAAAGCTTCTTGGAATATGTCGGACTTTGCAGGGATTGTCAATTTCATTAGGTGCTCCAAGTGAAATGCGGAGGCGTTGAGTTTAGCCCAACGTGAATATCACGCACACAGAGATAAGAGAGAGGGAGGAGCCTTGGCACTGGTAGATTTGTGTAGCATGTATTGAGGCAATTTTCTGCTCCATGATTTTTCACCTTTTGTGAGACATTAAGTGCCTCACTTAGTCAGCTTGTCAACACTCTCTATCACAACAGTCATGTACTCACATCAACTCTGAAATACAAACTAACAGCCTCACAACTTTGCAAGTAAACCAGCCCAACCTTTTCTTCTCTTAGAACAACAAGGATTCCAGCCTTGGAATAGACACAATGCTAGGCGTCACTCCATGCCTCATTGTGCACCCAGATGCTTTCAAATAGGCTAGTACAATAATTGTTTTGGTGGTAACAATAATTTTTAACATTTTAGGATTTTTTTTAATGCATAGGTGCCTAAAGGACATGTTTGGGTTCAAGGCAATAACTTGTACAATTCACATGACTCCCGGCATTTTGGTGGAATTTTGCAGGGTGTTTGGGTCCCTTCTCTAGTAGGCTTTTCGTATCTTTTTCTGTTATTTTCTCTTATCATTGAGTTTGCATATAGTTCATACTAGAGGCAAATGCTCTATCAAAGACTGTGCATTGAAATCTTTTATTATGCATTGCATAGAATAGCTTTTCGTTTTTGTTCGATTCTATTTCTTAAGTTCATTTTATAGACGTCAAAGTTTGATAATCATAACTTTTAATTGCCGTTTATGAAAATGTACTTCTTTTACTAAATCTGCACTTGGCTTGATCTCAAATTCTTTGTTAAGCGCAAAGCTTTTTGAAAAGTCATTGATACTTGAGGAATAAGTGCTACTTCTAAAATTATTCATTGTTTTAGATATGGCCACTTAGTGGTTTTGGATCATTGGAATGAAGGATGCTGATTGCGCAGCTAGTTATATCTCCAAGGTACTGCTTGAAGTTATAGTGATTACTTGCTGATGACAATGACATACTTGCTGATATGCTGTTCAGTTCTATTCTTTGACATGTGTTATTTGTACTAGTTGGATGAGACATATATGAAGGGAAGACAAAGTAGTTAACCTAGTACAAATTTATGATTTTGTTTAGAAACTACGATATTGAAATAACATTTAATTGAATGCATAGAAGAAGTTTTAGTTGACATTTTCACAAAAGTGGATAGGGGAAGTAATTTATCAGGTGGCACTTCAACAAGTACTAGTATTTTTTTTTCTTTTAAAAGATTAAAAAAATTTTGAGCTGTGAAATGGCGTGTGGGCTATAAGAGTGTTCTGGGACTGGTTTTGTAACAGTTACAAACTTGGAAATCCTACTCAAGTAGTTTGAGTCATAGTTAATATAAGAAAATGAATTATGAGGAAGGAACAGTAGAACAGAAGCTTGGGAAGCAGAAGAAGAAGAAGAAGAAGAAGAAGAAGAAGAAGAAGAAGAAAAACATGAAAAGATAGGAACCTAAGAAATAAGGATGAAAGAAAACAATGAGGAAACGAGTGGAAAATGACAAGGAAGCACCACCAATAGAACATATCTAATGTATATAGGAACACCTTGAAAACATTTGAAAAAATGACTTGATCAAGATGTAATTTGTACCTCTTTCACAAATTTGTGGTCTCATGACTTTTTCTCATATTACTTGGAATTAAAAACACTTTTTCATGGTGGCCTCTACATTTGATAGGTACTCTAATATGCACACAATTGGCACCTTTTTTGTTTTTTTTCAATTTGGATCTTTATCTACATAATGTGTTGACTATATAATATAATCAAATTTAATAATTCACTATTGCATGGTGGCCTCAAATTTAATAGCATGTTATATGGTGTCTGCGTGTGTAAGTACGTGATTTTAAAAGTACTTTGCCACATGATCGAAACTGTTCAGCTTCTGCCCCACATCTTAGATCAATACCCAAAAGTTCTCCCAGGGGTATGTTAAGCCTTTTCTTTGTCAATATTTTTCTTCCCTTTTCTTTCGCACTTTCTGAGCTTTTCATTTCCTCTATAGAATAATAGCGGTTGGCTCCCCCAAGTGTTGGGAGCTACTGTTAATCTTCTTGTTCCTAAAACACAAATAATCAGTCCCTGTAAGAATGCTTTTGGATGCACAAGTCCCTCAATTGATTTTTTCTAATATCAAACATAGTTGTGCTAGGATAATCCAGAGTAAAAATGACTATGCAAGCAGAGTTTACATCTTATTACCCCATAATAGAGTATATTTTACCCTTCCCTTTCTTCAACCTGATTACTGTTTACTGTAAGGCTTATAGTGAATTGCCCATCCTAGAATTTGCAGCTTAATCGAAGAATCCGAATTCTTGTAATTTTCTCTTAACTTGATCAATCGCACTCCCTATGTGACACCATATTTAACTTATTTTTCCTTTCTTTTGTGTCTCCTCAAGTCCCACAACTTATCTTCAAATGTTGCTTCCTCTAGAATTGTCCGGTTTCATTTTCCTCATATAGCAAAAATTGTTGCTGCTCTTCTCATTTTTTCCTTTCGGTCTTCTCAACTTCCATCGAAGTTCAATTCCTTGCTTCATCTTCAACTTCCCATTCCAACAATTCCAGAGCAACTTTGTTCAACCATGTAGCTTAAATTCATATACTCTTAAGCTTCAATGGGTGAGGACCCAAAGAAACTAAAGTTTGACTCAAACACAATAGGAGAATGATCTGAGATAGCTCCAGGAAGGTACAATCTGTATGGGCTTCTCCAAATTGTTCGATCATACAAAAGTAGATCCACCATATGAAATGTCATCACAGGTCACTAGTAATAAATTTGATAACCATTCTCATACTGCTAGTCAGTAGTAACACCTTGCTACCATTCTTGCCATGAACAAATCTACCATTAAAGTCACTTCTAAATATGGCTTCAAATCTTATAGAAAGCCATTCTTCTAGAAATGATTTTTAGGAGACAATCCTAAAATCACCAGGCCCTTTGTGTTTCCCCAAAATCGATCATCTTTTCAGCACTTCTTTTTATTCAATGCCGGGTAATTGGCTTTACATATGCATACAAAGTATCAGTCTCTAATTTTGTATGCCTCTTTGCCCAGTGAAATTTGATGTTGTATCTCCTCTTCTTTCAAGGAAGACTTTACTGCTTAAGCCATAAACTTCTGAGAGGATAAATTTTTGGTTACTCCTCATGCTAAACTTCTCTCATTCCATTCAATAGGGACGGTTAATTGGAGAAGTAACATTATCCTTAGAAGCGTACTGCAAACTGCCGCTGCATGTCATAAGAATACTGATGATTTCGCTAGGTCAGCTTGCTTGCTGTCAAATTTCCTCTTGATCCACAACCAGATCCAATCTTAAATAGTTGGATCTAGGGTCATGCATTTCTAATAGCCATACATGTTTAAATTTTCAGTTCCCAATTGATCCAACCATTGGATCATGTTTTATAGCATGAAAACAGTAATGTACAGGTTTGATAATGTATAGGTTTGATATCGATGTAGCTAATAGTAATCCGACAGTTCACAGCCGTCAAGTTCTCTAATTGATGAATTAACCATTACATCTAAGGCCACAAAACTAGATCTTTTGATCAAACAATTTAAAGCACTATATCTAACCTACGATGTCCTAATTACATTCAATCGTTAAGGAAATTCCTAGAATTTCTAATATTAACTGTGCACATGGCATTTGTACTAGAAGGGGAGCCTTGGCGTAGTAGTAAAGTTGTCGTCGTGTGACCTTGAGGTCACAGATTCAAGGCATGAAAACTGCCTCTTGCAAAATGCAAGGTATAACTGCATACTACTGACCCTTGTGGTCTGCCCCTTCCCGAAACCCCGCATCGAGGCTGCTCTTTTTATAGTGTTGATGTTTTTTGCAAGTGCACAGGCTATTATAGTATAGCTCTGCAAATACGGGTCGATTCCACAAGAACTCGCTTTAGAATTTTAGAGTTTTCAATAAAATTAATTATTTAAAATTCAATTCAATTGAAACAAATTTAACAAAAAAAAAATTCAGGCTTCAAATATAATTTATCAATGAGAATTACAGAAGTTCAACACAAGAATAAATGAAATTAACTAAAGAAACAAGAAATTTCCACTTCCCTAGATTGATTATTGTCTATTTCTTCATATCTGAGCATATAAACTTTGATCAAACCCCAAAATAATCTTTTTGGTACTCCTAATTGATGATCCACTGGATGGATTAGGAAGATTGCATAAATTGTAAGAGATTTGGCCTAAATAAGAATTTTGGGCATTGGACGGTTTAGATCACTTTATGGGGTTCAGATTAAAAATCAGAGACGTTAATCATGACAATGGATGTCCTCAAAATGAATCTGTAAATTTAATTTGAAATCAGAAGAGAAACAGATGAGGAATTGAAGATTTTGATTGGTTAAGGCTAACCCATTAATTGGGTTAGACCATAATTGATCTGTCTTGATTAATCTGTTCCTAGATAAGCAGAATGCGAATAAAACAGAACCAAAATAGTCAGGGACACATCTATAAATAAAACAGGGAATCATTCGGAATTAAAATGGGGATATAGATGTAATTAAAATGAGGACAGATGTGAAATTAATGAGATATGATAAGGGCAGAATTGAAAATTTTCTAGACTTTTGGATTTAATCGAAAACCAGAGGAAAATGACGAGGAGAAACCCAGATAAGGAGATGGGGAAGAAGGAAGAGGAGAAAAGAGCGGGAGAAGGAGGAGGAGGAGGAGGAGGAAAAAGGAAGGCACGGGAGTGGAAACCCGCCTTGGATCGGGTTAGATAGAAGAGAAAAGCGATGAGAGGTTGACAGAGGAAGGTGACGACCAAATCAACGATGGGTCTGTGTAGCCGATGTTGGGTGGAACAAAGGGTGCGTGTGATGGAAAATGATGTTGAATAGAAGTTGAACAAAGAAATGACTGTGTAAGGAAGATAGAAGAACCGGGAAGTTGAAAAAGGAGATTGAGGGAGGGTAAGACAGACCCAAGTGATGAAGCAGTGGTCGAAGAAGGTGGAATATCAGGCATCGGATGCGATGGAACATAGAGGCAGACGCCGATTCTAAAAATTGGGAGTTGGGAAGTTCGGTGCCACCTGGGGAGAGTGGGCGATGCTGTGCTATGTGCGAGAGAACAAAAAATAAAATAAAAAATGAAGTGAAACAAAAAACAAAAGGGAAGAGAAGGGGGTTGACGGGGAACTAATCGAGGTACTGAAGGAGCGATGATAAAGCTAATAAAACAACAAGGAGAAGGAGAGGCAAGCAAAGGCAACTAAAAGTAAAAACTAAAAACTCCCCAAACTCCTACGGTTTCCTCTTTTTATAATTTTCCCCCTTCTAATTCTCTTCTCCCCCTCTTTCCTTATCTTCTAAGAATTAGTTTCCTACTAGGAAACTTCCTCTTCTTCCAAATGTTATCCCTAATCTCCTCTCCTTATTAGAACTCTTCTTCTTTTAGGAAACCATCCTGTCTTGCCTTATTGATCTTGAAGATGATCTGCATTGTTGAAATTTGATTTGATCCATCCAAGCATATTTTGGTTGATCTGCAAAATAAAAGACTAAATTAGAATCATCTAACCATCCCATTAGTCATCTAATAAGCTCTATTGATCATCTGACCGTTCATTTTGAAAATTTAAAGTTTGGATGGTCAATTTGAGTCCAATTAAAAATCAAGCTAAATTTTGCACTTTTAAACAATTAGATGATCTAATTGAATGCCTAAACTGGGGTTTTTTTTAGCCAAAATTAGACACTTAACATATAGCATTTGAACTAAAATCCAAAGTGAATCAGTAGCGATCCTACCAATAATTATAACGACTCGTGCTCAATAGGTCTTTAAAAACTTCAGATAGCCATTAGATCATCACAGATCCGCACGATCGTGGTCATACATCACCACTGGGTCAGGATTTCTCTCGGATCAACTCCGATTGTCAAATTGTTTCAAGGGCTTTGCCTATGGGGTCGAGGGACTTAGATCTCCAGTTTGTAGGCACGTCGGTTAGGCTATGCAGGAGGAGAGGAAAGGGGGAAAAAGGTTGTGGCGGTCTGCTCAGGCGGCAATGTTGAGGCACTGCCATCGACATTGGAAGGAAGGGGGAGAAGATGGGAGATAGGTGTGGGGTCACTAGCAAGTTAGGCTCAAATGGCTGCCTCGAGGGCCCCAATGGCTGTCGCAGGCGACCTATTCAGGCAACACTCAGGAAAAAAAAAAAAAAGATAGTGGGAAGAAGGGTTTTTCGGTTTGGGTTCCCTACCAGCGTTGGAGAAGAAAGGAAGGGTTTTGCGCCAAAGGAGAGGAGTTGCAGCTAGTGTTTGACAGTGGCTGGTCAAATAGAGAGGAGAAGGTAAGGGGAAAAAAGAGGAAAACCTATATTTTATTAAGGGTTTTCAGCAAAAATGCCATTACTTTTTGGTGTTTTTGCAAAAAAATTCCATGATTTTTAAGTTTTTACAAATTTTTCATTAAGTTTTGTAGAACTTTGCAAATTTTCCACTCTATTTATTTTCCATTGTCATTCACTATTTCTGTTTTTAAGTTCCAATAATACCCCCCACCCCATTCATAGTCATTCTCTCTCTGCTTAAACATTACATATCACATAACTTTGTTGTTTCTATGGAAGAAGATCAATGGCAATGGCAAACGACTTCATCAACCACGATCTACTCCCTCTTTGCTCTCTCTCTCTCTCTCTCTCTCTCTCTCTCTCTCTCTCTCTCTCTCTCTCTCTCTCTCTCTCTCTCTCTCTAAGACTATAACATCCCAGGTTTTTCTAACACTTTTTCACAAGATCTTTACAATTGTGGGGCCCTGAGTTTGGAAAACAATAGCTGAAAATAAATTTTTTCATGAGAAAACTCTTAAAAATCCCGAGCATCAATTTTATTTTCTAAAAATCAAGATTTTTGGAGAAATGAGCACTACATTTCTACCGAAAATCGAACAGTCTCATCTCTTTTTTTGGACCTACACATTTTACACATACAAATGCCATGTCCCTGATAAATACAGTTCATAAAATTATCAACTAAATTGCAAACATGTTTGATATACCTTTTATATCCTTCTCTTGAGGTCTCTAGTATAGCCTTCTACCCCTCTGCCTTGTTTCTTCAAACATAAGACATTGTAAACAATTTATAATATCTTAGCGAGCTTATGCTTATATAGGTAGTTTCATCATCGAAATTTGAAGTTTATATAATTTTAATCCAAAAGTTCTCAATCACATTTTATGTAGTTCTATAAAATGTGATGCCTAAAGAGCAGTATAGTAAAACTCTGAAATCTCAAATATGCTTTGCAAATCATGTCATGCCAACTCATTTCAATTTATCAATTTCAATATTCATGGATGTTGCTTCAAAGACGATAACAACCTTTCCAGTGTATTTTATAAGGTATGAATAGGCACTGCAACCCATGTTAAGCAGAATCTCATAAATATATTCATTCAAACTAGATAATGAATTATTGTAAAAAAAAAAAAAAAAAAGACAAAAAGCATTTAAACCATGAAATGTTTAAATATATCAATGTATCTCAATAAGTGTGTGTGTGTGTGTGTGTGTGTGTGTATATTACACCATCTGAACCTCCTCAAAGTCTGACTATTTGACGTTGGTCATGAGTACTCATTATAGACATGGAATCTTAGGGTGTCATGTACCTCCAACGCTATCGGTCCTATATGGTAGGGCAGCCCTCGTGCATGAAGCTCCCGCGTATGCATGGTATAAGGAAGGGGCGAACCGCAAGGGTTAATAGTATGCAGCCTTACCTTGTATTTTGCAAGAGTTGTTTCCACACCCTAAATCTGTGACCTTAAGGTCACACAATAACAACTCCACTATTGTTCCAAGCCTCCCCTTCTATCATGCTATACACATGAATCTCAAAATAATGGACCCTCTGTGTAGTGAACAAGATCCAATAAAGTCCATAGCTATCACACTAATACCAAGATGAATAGACTCCTTGCATTGTGCACATGGGGGAACACTGTGCGCAAGACCATGACCTACCCATGATGTCATCGACCTGACTTCGGCCTTTTTATAGCTAGGTATCAGATATATGAAATTTTGGAGGGGAGATGGTCAGTCCACAACCCTCCTAGCACAGCATCCACTGTCCATCATAACATAACAATACTATGCATCATAGCATACCGATATAACATATAAATCCATGCACTAATTAAATCATGCAAATCAATTCTCATGGTATGATATAACCATGTAATAACAACCCTTACAAGGGTTGAGTTTAAGGATTTCACACTCCTCATCATTTCATAAATCATGAAATCCATGTAATTTCAAATACATTTTCATGTACAAGTTTTCGATTTAATAATAAATCAACATGGCATTTCAAACTAATAAGTTGTATGAAATACAAGTATACTATCTGTATAAATCAGAAATCTCAAAATTTCAATTTTAACTATTTTCAAACATGATAGAATAGTCATCAACAGTTTTCATGTTTTACAAATGCATATCGATGTTAAAACTACTTGCCTCCTTGGCAATTTTCCACAAGTTCCCTTTTAGGTTTAACTTTAAACTTAACTTCAATTTGCTCAAACCACGTCTAAAGCTGTGCAGTGCATCCAACATCCAAATTCCCACATCAACATAAAATCATATCAACATCTAAATCGTGCTTGAATTTAGAATTTTTTTTACAATATTTTCATGTTTATATTTTACCTCATAACTTCATGATCGGTACTATTTAGGTTGTTCGTCTGACTTAGTATTTTAGAGTATGACCCTATACTCAAAATGTTAAAGTCTAAGCTTAAGATCATAATCAAATAATCAAAGATTTTGAATTGATAATTTCATTCATAATCCGTCAATTCTGAGTAATCAGATTTGTTATTCAGGGTTAAAACTCAATGATTAAACTATGGCAAGGTTGTTGGAGTTTTGATCATTCACCAATCAATATGCATAGTTAGAGATCAATGATCCTCATTTAGTTGGTCAAATTTTCCCACTCTTTGACTCTAAACTTATCTAATTTTTAGGAATTTATAGTATCTCTAAATTCATATTTGCACAAAGATTTCTAGGGATGGTATGGGTTATCCAAATGCTCAATTTTTCTACTTATTCTCAATTGGAACTGTTGGTTTTTTTATCCTTTCCAATGATCAATACTTTGATCATGAAATTTTCAAAGTATCTTTACTAATTAAAGGTCAGGGAATTTAATGGTGACATCTCATCACTAATCAGGCATCGTCAGGTCCCTGTTCATTTACTATTCGATCGAACAGCCGAGAATTTTCAATCAATTTCTATCCAAATTTTATAGTTTCTATTATACTCTAATTAATTCAGGGTTGAGAATTCATCTATAGCATCTGATCATTGATCAAACATCACAGGGTCACTGTTTGAATAGTGATAGATCAGACAGCCTAGATCGCCTAATCTGTTCACTTTTTTATTTTTTGAAAATTTTGAATTTTCTATCAGTCGAGATATGGGGAACTTATTGGGAACATTTGATTGTTGATTTGATTTTTCTAGCCTAAAATCTAACAGTGATAGACTGGACAACCAGGATTGTCTAACCGACCCCAGGTCTAAATCAACGATTTTGGGTCCAATCTAAGCTAGTCCAACATTCTATCTATGTATTTATAACCATGGATTAAGAAATGAGCGGTTAGATTATCACAAAAACCTAGATCTAGGATGAAATTGTACAGATTTAGCAAAAAAATGGAATTCACCAGTTGGGTTTCGTAGATCTTACCTCCTAGATGTATTTATATGCTTTTTCCTCTCTTGGATGTGTGGATTGATCACCGTTTTATGGTGAAATCCTCTGATCACATTGCACACCCTTCACCTCTCTAATTGACCATCAAGATCATCACAGATCGGTTAATAATCTTGGGGTTTTTTGTTGTCTCCTTGTAATGAGTGGAATGATCGGCTTAGATCGTCCATCTAAGCCATCGTCTTCTTCCACGATGACTGCAACTCTGGCACTCGTAACCCGAGTTTCTCCTGCTTGCTGGCATGAGAATTCTCCTATGAGCTCGCCTTCTTCTTCCCCCTCTATCTTTTTCTCCTTTCCCCTCCTCTCCTTCCTTCTTCCCCTTCTTCTTCCTCTCCATGTCTAGTTTTCTTTCCGTCTATTGCTCAGGTGCAATTCACTTAAGTGGGAGGGGTGTCATCATCAAAATATACCCTTCTTTTACATAAAAAGAAATTTTTTAATTAAACTAATTTTTGGCTTCAAAAGTTCATAACTTCCTCGTCCGAACTCTGATTTTAGTATTCTTTAAGTTGTTAGATTCAATTTTTTTAGTACAATTCAAATTTTAAGGTTTCGAGTTCAATTGAATATTTTTCAAAAGATAAATTTTATGAAAGTTTAAACACAATTTTTTTCAATTTATATTTTATAAAATTAATTCAAAATCATTTAAAATGAAATTTAAAAATTAGGTTTATCACTCTCTCTCTATTTGTTGATGGGCCCACCACTTTATTCTAGTCGTTTGATTTTATGCTCCATCGAAGTGATTGTAAACATAAATTGCATCTCAGCGAGAAAGATTGGACCATGCATGGCTCACTTGGAATACAACTGCACAACTGGTTGTTCAAGGTTTCTCTGAATCTACTATGAAGTTTAGGTTTAAGACCACCAAAAAAAGGTCACTACCATGTACCATTGTTGTACCTTGGAGTTGTAATCCTAGAGATTCCATATATTCCAAAGATGTCATCAAATCCACACTGGTCTGGTAAACACATCCAAACCAACAACTATATCCAACCCTTTAAGGTATAATCATCAAAACCTACAGAGGATGATTATCTTATTGTAAGGAACTCAAAAAAGGAAAAAGTATGGTTATTGATCTTAAGTCATCATGCTTAATCTTTTATAGAACTACATTTAAGATAATGAAATCACCATGCCTTAAAAACCCAAAGACGTGGGGTGATTAAATAATAAATGAGAAAACAAACAGAAATGAAGTTTCATTCTGGATTAGGTAGAAGACACATTATGCAAAGTTCCATGCTTTCCAACAACAAATGATGTACTACAAACTTCAAGGTTAATCCTAATAATTCATATTAGTAGGTAACCATTGAAAACTTACAATATCGAGAGAGAGAGAGAGAGAGAGAGAGAGAGAGAGAGAGAGAGAGAGAGAGAGAGAGAGAGAGAGAGAGAGAGAGAGAGAGAGAGAGAGAGACTTAGAAATTAGAACTCAATGGTGGGGTATGATCATTGATTTGACGCCGCTACATCCCTTTTTCAGTAGTTTCTAATCCATTGTTTGAGATCATCTGATTGATCTTTGTTCAAATTTTATGATTTTTTCATATTCAATTCAATTTAAGGTCAAGGAATTCATCTATAGCATCTGATCATCAATCAAACATCACTGTTCCAATAGTGCCTGATTAGACTACTAAAATTGTCCAATCGATTTCTAGCTTATGTTGATAATTTTTAGGTAGATCTAAGATAACTTAAGCCTATTTTATACTTATCTAATAATGGATTATGATTTCAATGGTTGGATGATAAAAAATAAAAAAATAAAAACCCTAGATTTGGCATGTACAGTACGATCTAGCTAAAAAATTTCAAATCATGAGTTGAGTTTCACAAATCTTACCTCGTGGGAATGTTTCGATGCTTTTTCCTCCCTTGGATGACTTAGATTGAATGAACTCTCTGAGCTCGTCCCGCACTGGTCTCTTCTACAATTGGCGAACAAAAACAACACATATCACTCAATTCTCTTGAGGCTTTGGTCCTTGCTTGTGCATTGAAGAGAATAATTGGCATGGATCATTTTGATCCATCATCATCTCTATCGAAGTCCTCCAACTCCAGTGAACCTGCCCGTGTGTTTCCCTTTTCCTCACTAGCATGACATGTTTTCTAGTGATTTGGTTCCTTCCCCCTCTTTGTTTTCTACCCCTTCTTTCTCTTCCTCTTCTTCTTTCTCATTTTTTTCACTTTTGTTATCACTCTCTCAGGTTCCAGTCATAGACTATTAGTCTATTCTCAATTTCACTTAAGAGGAGAGGGTTGCCGATATCAAAATGGCACCCTCCTTTATGTTTTAATTTAAAATATTTTTATTTAATGAAAATTACATAATCATGATGTTTCTCTAGTTTCAAACATCATGATTTTAGTGAAAATGAAATAAGTACCATGGCTGTCTAATGCAAATTTCTGCAAATGGAGCACACTTAGTGAAATTACTAAATTACCATTCATGAGAAAATTTTAACTTTTTGTCTAAACACCTAGCATACTTAGTATCATTGAGATTACTTTTTTATAGTATAATCCAAATATTAAGGCTTCAATATTTGATTTGATGTCTTTAAAAATTTTATTTTTAAAACTCCAAAAATTGGAAATTTCAATATTTCTCTTTTCACCCCAATTTAACATAATCCAAACTTTACTTAAATTGAGACTTAAAAATTAGGGATATTACAAGAATGGATGTAGAAATAATTGATGCAAAAGAAAATGTATTCTTTACCTAATTGTTAGTACTACTATAGAATATTCTTTATATATAATGGTTTTAGTATAAGATGACATCCTTTGGGTTACAAGTGCTAGCCTCATTAGTATCTTCGTTGCACTTTTTAATATACCTCATGATAATACAACATAGGGCTGGCCACATGAAAAAAAAAAGGTTCTAGTAAGTAGATTATCGTATGTGGGGTTGTTTAACTTTGGGCTCTGTTTATTGTCATTGCGAAAGCTAGTCTTACTAGAAACTATTTTCTTTTGAATTAAAATGGGAGACCTTTAATTTTCTCTAGGCATAATGGTTTCTTTGCAACAATGCTTTTGTGCATCTATGTTGTTTATATGATATTTTAACAAGTATGGCATTCATTTTAAATTCATGACAAGTTAATCTTGTACCATTGCATAAGCCATTTTTTGGATTTAGATTTCTGAGTAGCATACTAGGACACTTGGGTTTTAAATCCAACTTGTGAGAAAGTGATCATATTGATGTGAGTGGGTTTAAAAATTCTTTTGGATAATTTGTGTTATTATTGTTTGTAGTAGTATCATAACTACAATGGATCACTTTGTTGCCTATACATTTGCTGATAATGATATCATTTAAGTGGTCGAGGTACTCATTTTTTGTAGTCAGATTCCTCTCTCTCCATGACATGTCCATTTAATATACATTCAAATAGAGTAGGGAAAATTATTTCAGTAAGTTTGTCATTGCTACTATGTTCAGTCTCATACTTTACTACCATATGATCAAGGATTCATAATAAATTGGTCAAAATTGTCACAACCCCATAAGCAAAGGCCACAATTAAGAACTTGATCATCATGATTAGCTTAGGTGAGGCCAAAATGGATATTTTTTTTCAAAAGCAACAAAAATTGTATAGAGCGAGATGATCATCTTTCACAAAATAGGGTTTTGATGGTGAAATGAATCCCTTATTTCTACCAAAAATGTGAAAGTCTCTCTCTCTTTTTTTGAACTTACACATTTATGCATGTAATGCAATTCACTTGATAAATATTCTAAAACATAAATGGAGGCTTGATCTCCCTGCCATTGCATTCAAACATAAATTTTCTTTATCTCCTATTTACAAAACCCAAAGTTCTAATTGCATCCATGCATTATATCAATAATTTAACACAATAATTAATATAACTATACATATTGGCCTTCTCATCAATAATAGAGAGTTATAAATGTCAAGTTTATCAAAATAAAAGTATCAAAAGAATCTTGGAATGAATAAAAAATTATGATCCCAACATCAAGTCAAGTCTCATTCACCACTTATCAGCATCTTTCCTTTATCCGCACAACTCATACCTGTAAAATGATAGGATGAGTTGTGAAGCCCAATATGAAAACTAAACCTTGCAGGTGTACCCATGGATCTTACTGGGCCTAGCTCAACCATGTTTCCTTATTCTAATCAGAGAACATATCCTTTCATTCATAAGTAATCACTATAAATTGTGAACACAAATTAACAATTAGCCATTCATCCAAGAATCTTATTTATTCTACAATTTCTATACTAATACAATAAATATAGCATTTGAATATCATAAACATGTATAATTTCCACAAAATCATCATTTTGATTCAAAAATCTTTCTTGTAAAGTTGCCATTGTGGGTGATTATACCTCTTTATGCTGTAGACCAAGTAGCCCTTTGCCTCAAGGTTACCATCTTGGGCATCTCAACCATGTTATGGTCTACCAAGTAGCCTTTTCCCTCAAGGATACTATCTTTAGAGGTTCCACTTGTCTTATAGCAGGCTAAGCATTCTCCTTATGAAGTTACTCTCACCTATTTCTCAAAATTCCCTTCCATATATTTTTTGCTTCTTCTATTTAAACGTATAGAGTTATAGATGTATGATATTTTATAAATTATTATCTATACCATATGTAACGTCAACAACCCTTACTAGTAAATTTGTTGATGCATCAAGTGAGGGATATTTTCTTTATATATATTATAAAGTATTTATATATAGTATAAAATTTGACAAGAAACCCAAACTCAAAATGTCCTCCTCTTGAATCTCTCCCTCTTCCTTCCACGTGCATGCCAAAACTTGTTACAGAAAAAATAACAATATGGTTTTTCTTGTTCTTTGATTCTCTTTCCTAGATAATCATAAATGATGATAGCCCTAAAATTGGGATCCAAAGTAGAGTGCAAAAGGAATTTGGGAGATAAATCTTCAAGATTCGCCATCAATTCTATGTATTGATGATTGAAAATTCTACTATTGTTCACACTTTTTGTTTAGCAAACTTTGTAGCAGTGAGCTAGCAATAGAAGGTGTGTTGCTTGATAATATGAGGATTCAATTTTTCCAACCCAGCAAAGATCTCTGTGGGATTAGGACAAGACACATCATAATGTAGCCTAATAACAACTGTAGATGTACTTCAAGTAACATAATTCTTAGAATCACTTTTCTTTGATTCAAGAGTGTTTTCAAGTGACTTTCTATATGTATCAATCTGTTTTGTTTAGTGTTTAAAGATGTAATACATTTGTATATTTGTTTATGTACAAGAGTTCAAATAACCTCTATCTAAAAATCTTTGTACTATCATAGGGAGGGCTTTTCTCCCTTAATCAATAAAACCTACCTTATCTCAAAAGAAAATATTTTACTTCTCTTTCAAAACAAATCTCATTTCAAAAAAATAAAATAATGAAAATATTAGTTTATATGCTATTTTATTGGAAGTTTCAGATGAATAAGGCTTATGGAAGAAAAGCAATATGATATTTGGGTTCTTCATGACCCACGATGAAGATGTCATAGAAGAAAACACTTGACCATGATAGTCAATTTTTTCCAGTGTGGAAAAGGAAGATATCAAGATAATTTTTCCACATAGTTTTAGTACATTTTTTTACTTCAAAATCTTCAGATGTTGGTCAATTTCTAATTACATTGATATTTGTGGGGCCAACTTTTTCCTTTGACCCTTTGTTCTTGCCACCCTTCATTTTCTTCTAAAAAACTAGTAGTCTAACTATAGAAAGTGTTGCAGTGGGTGCTAATGCCAATTCTTGTGAACTTGGACAACACATGGTCAGGAAGATGCCCATGCTAATTTCCTTTAAGTTTCAACTTTTACGTTGTAAGGACAATTTCAAAATATAAAGATTTCTTATTATAATAAAGAAAAAAGAAGACACAACTATAATGTAGTATAAAATGTTTTCATTTGCCATTGCAATTTCCAGAGGGAGATAGAGAGTAAAAAAGGTACTAATTGACATTCCCTTCTAAGTTTCAATTTTTGGATTACAAGGGGAATTTTGAAATATCTAAGTTTCTTGTTATGGTCAAGATAAAGAAGAAAGAACTATGTAATACTAGAGAAGAGCTTAAATTTGTTGCTTCAATTTCTAAGAAGAGATAGAGGAAAATTTCGTAGGATAGAAACGAAGAGATTCAAGGAGGAGTGCATTTTGGTCACAGAATAAATTAACCACTCTCACTTGCACATATTAGAAAGGGATTTTTGAAACAAAAAAAAGAAAAACCAAGGTTTTTACATTTTAAAAAAAATTTCCATTACATTTTGGGGAACTTTGCAAATCTGCCATTTTGTTTGTTTTCCATCATATCACCATTTAATTTTTAAAATCCAATAATGCCCACAATGTTTCTATCTCTATTTAATGTTACGGACAACACCCCTGTGGAAGAAGACTGACAATGAACGACCGACGATGGTTGACTTCATCATGCCCCCCACCCCCATTTCTTTCGTCCCACTACTCCATTTTCGCCCATGATCTCTCTCTCTCTCTCTCTCTCTCTCTCTCTCTCTCTCTCTCTCTCTCTCTCTCTCTCTCTCTCTCTCTCTCTCTCTCTCTCTCTGAGTGAGTGTATGGGTGGGTAGATGCCTATATTAGTTGTTTGATTTTATGCTCCAAGTTGGTCAATCACTGCATTTGGGTACAACACTAGTATTTAAGATGTCGGGTTATCTATTATTGTTGTTTGGTTTTATTGTAACTGCTGCAACTATTATTTAGCTTAATGAAGATGACTATAGTTTGTTGTTATTTGTTTTAATGAAACATAGTTTAGTTATTACATTGGATTGTAGACTTTCATATTCTTCTGGAGCATTGTTGATGCTTCTTAATGATAGGTATCATTTGGGTAGTTTTGACATCTTCTTAGGCTTAATTTGCTGTTTAGAAATGATTTTGTTTTCTCTTCACTTATTGACTGTTGATGGGCATAGTGGTACCTAAGGTCAAAATTTAAGTGTTATATACATGACAAATGACAATCTTATTTATGAATCTCATATTCTAGTAGATGACAATTTAAAGATATATTCATACATGCTCTAAGGATATAAATATATGATGTTGATTCCTTTCATATGTTTAACAAATTGGTAGTTTGCATTACCTATTCTCATCAATCTATCATCATACGATGTCATGAAAAGATGGAAGGTTAACTTATGGGTCATTTATAACTTTGTCTGTGTTTACATATGCAATCCAATTTAGCTCACAAATATATGTGCGAGGAATGAGTTAGTTGTCTTCCAAAGTACAAATAAATTAAGCTTCAAACATTAACTTATCCAGAAATAGTTTCACCTTCTTAGTGTTGTAGAATGCATCTTATTACCAAACAACTTTAATATGAAATGGCAGCTAGTGACTGCATTCTTTAATTAGAAAAATGATGTAGTACCTTTGCATAGAATATGGTAGTTTGATACCAACTAGAAATCTCTTCAATTTTATAATCCTTTAAGATCCTAAAAACTTCTAAATTAGTGCTTTGTTTCTTATTTTGCTATTTCTTTAAGAATAAGTCAAACTTTCAAGGTTAACAAGTGCAACATGTGGACAAAGTGGGTTTTATTTAGACCCATGTCAGTTGGTTTAAAGATAATTGGGTATAAATTGTTCCATCATGTGTCAACTTCTTTGCAAAAGCCACATTATCAAAGTTATGTTAAAGCTCATCCATGGAAATACCAATAATTCTGCATTATAAGTGCAAAAGGTTCATCAGCAAACAAATACAATGTTGGTTTTTATTTTTATTTTTTAAAGGCAATGTGTAAAAGGTTAGTCCATAAACACCAGAAATAATTATATAGAATGGATAAGGATGAAACTCTCATTTCCTTATTCCAGACACATTAGTTGTGTCTAAGAATAACCCCTTTATATAAAACCTTAATTAAGTTCAGTTATTGAGTTTTATATCTTTTTGTATACTTTATCACATTTTTCTACTATGTAATGCTTTTGGTCAATAGGTTTTTGTCTGTTTTATGTGTGGATGGAAGGAGATGATAATGTGGCATTTTGGCATAATTTGGACAACTAAATATCACAAGTAAGCTAATAGAATGTTGGAATTAGAATGAATGTTTTAGATGATTAGATGGGTCATGGAGAGGAAGGATTGCAAAATTGTAATCTCCAGTAATGAAGAAAACTTGGGCCAAGAGATGCAAAGCAGTATGGTGCCATATGAAGAATAATTTGATGAAGAAAAAAAATAAGGACGTGGAAGGAGGGGAATCAGCATATGGTTATATGTCATCGAGTTATGATGGTTGCAATGAAATATACTTCAATGAATGTGAAGGAACTATCAAGGAAGTGATGGTGTTTGTGACTGTTGAAGAATGTAGACTTGCAATTAGGTCTCATATCGTGAAGTTTTCATACAAGCTTAGAAATACTAAATTTGATCAAGGACGACTTATTGTTCATTACAATAAGTGGGTTGTACTTTGAGGTGTTATTTTTCAAAGACTAGTGATAGTGTAAGCTTCTATGTTAAGAAGGTTAGTGGTTAGCAAACTTTTATAGCCAATAATACTAACTAGTCAACATTAATGAAATGGCTAGCAAAATGTGTGTATAGTGTTGTATAGCATGATATGGATAAGTTAGTCATGACATTAATGAAAGACTTGTACTCATTGTATGGATTGAATTTGAAATATCTTAAAGTTTGGTGTGCTCATGAGATGATGTTAAAAAAAATATGAGGATGTTATGAGTTCTCTTTCAACATTGCTCCAAGGTACTGCTTTCAAGTATTTAAGTTTAAACCTAGTAGTACAACAACACATCATTTGGAAGGAGAACATTGTTTCAAGAGGGTTTTTATATCCTTGCATTCTTCAAGGGTAGGGTTTGTTGATTGATGTCAACCTTTTTTAGGTTTGGATAGTTGCCACTAGAAAGTCAAGCACAAAGGAACACTCTTTAGGAACAATGGGTTATTTCCTTTTGCCATAGTAGTTGTTAAAGTCGAGAGTAAGGAGAATTGGAGTTGGTTCTTCCCTCAAATTTATGTGATACTTGGTGATTATTCAAATGAAATTATTTCTATATCAGATAGGTAGAAAGGATTAATGGATACTATAAGTCAAGCTTTTCTCCAATCCCTTTAAGTTGTTGGTCGAGATCATATTTTTAGACTAACTCAAAGTGTGAATTTTAACCCATAACTTAGGAAAATCTTTTAATGCATAATTGCAAGTGCAAGGGAGTTTCTAGTGGTGGAGCTGCTAGAACATATCCAGCAGAAAATGATGGTCTTCTTTAGTAAAAGACTAGAATATGAAAATGGATTATAGATTGGTATAGTGTCATATATACAGAAAAAAATATAAGGTTTGATAATACAAGAAAGGAACCTTACACCATTGAGATCTTCCTATTTTGAATGAGAAGTTACATTGCACAATTCATCAGTGACAACAAGACATATGGTCAATATTGAACATTTTAAATGTACTTGTCATCGATGAGATGTATCTTGCATTCATTGTATACTTGCACTTATTTGCATACAGAATCTAAAGTGTTGTCGACTATTGCAACCCTTCCTTCCATGTTGGTATGTTAAGAAAGGCTTATTGTACACCCATAATGGTGATACCAGACCTTTCTATGTGACCTATTCTTAATCTACCTCAAGCACAGCCCCCTCAAGATGGAATCAAGATGTGATAAACTAGAAATGTGTATGCAGTTCTTTTCCTACAAGTTTATTGAGTTTATATGGAACTATTACTTAAGAAAACTTTATTTTTAGTTATAAGAGACTCTGATGTTAAACAAATCTTGGTGGATTTGAACCACCATCCACTTGATATGAATTCTCAAGTGCTCTACCACATTTAAGTTAAAGATCCAAATGTACCCACAATTAAGGTGAGTGCATTGACTTTATTACATAAAATGTTCACATGTAGGATCACAATCCCGTTACAAAACATCAAAAACATTCATTTAAACCCAAAGGAAACAAAAAGCACACATATGATCACAACAAGTAGTATTTTTATCATTTGAAGATCAGCCTTCATAACTGTAGCTTAGGATTCTAAACCTAATTATAATGAACTCACTTGATGGTATGCATTAGTGAAGATAATATCGAGTGATATTCTTCATACTAAGCAAAGTAGTTACACCTCTTTGCTAGACAATGATAATAATATTTGCCAAGATTTGTCTCCAACTTTGATTTTATAGCCACTATTTTGAATCCATAAGAACATCTTTGCTTGCTGGAAGAACTACTTGTAGAGTCCATCTTCTAAATACAAGCATAACTCATATACACTTTTCAGGAGGACCACTATGATAAAAAGCAATAATTGGAGATCTACTACAAAAAACATATTGTGTAAAAAAAGTTGAGATTTACTACGGTGAGAATATTTGCATTGCAACGATGAGAAATTTTTCATGAAGGAACCCACCTTTGGATGATTCGAACCTATTCATTTCATTCTCTTAAACAACTTCTAATAGTTAAGGGATACTTTAAAGAGTTGTAATCTAACACAATGTGCAAGAAAGTTATTTTGATGATATTATATTTCCTTTTCTTTTCACTATTAAAGATGTCAAATTTAATATCTATCAATATTTAGGCTTTAAGCTGTAAATAACCTAGCTTAAGATAATGCTTTTTTAGCTTAAATTACACTAGAAGATATAATCCTTATCAATGCACTACTGTAGTTAATCACCTAATAACGATTTTCCACTGGGTATAGATAGCAACAAAAAAGGTTTTTAATTGAAAACAAGCAAATGCACTTTTTGACAAAGTATTCATAGAAACCTCTAAGATGATTAGCCATAAACATGAAAGACTGGTAGTCACTCCAAAGGTGATGTAGAGAAGTGCTACCAAAAGGATATTGGTTTAAGGTTTATAGTAGTTCTAAGAACATAAATTTATGTTCCTATAGTAAGTTTATATATGGCACTTCCTCCTAAGCTCATTCAATAGGCTTTCAGCTTGACATGCTACTTCAGTGTAATATTATTGGAAATACGTCTCTGCAAAAACTTTATCTACAAAGCACTCAAATAATGACATCACTCCCTAACTTGATGAGAAGGTGATGACTGTAGTTGATATCAATGGGCAAGAATGGAAAATTTTGATATAAGATCATGTTCAAAATCCAAATGTAGACTAAAAAGTATTGCAAGCAAAAGAAGTGATCTAGGCTTAGGTGGACAAAGTAGTTGAATGAAATTTTAGAGTTGTAAACAGTTCTGATGGATAGATCTTGGGTGTGGGCCAAAGAAAGGTCATGAGCATGACAACTTGAACCTAATCTTTCAAGCACTGATTCAAGGCATTTTTAAATGGTGAATATAAAGGGTTCACAAAAACCAAATTATTTCTTGAAAACATTTATAACATATCTGTAACACTTAAACCTCCTATGAAAAGATAGAAATCTTGGCTAAAAATAATGAAAATTCCTAATGGAGCAAATGTGACAAATAAAGAAGGAAACATGTGAACTTGTGCTCAAGCCTTCCAGACACCAAATGAGCCCTAAATGAATGCATCAACTTTGTCACAAACTGATTTATCTAGTAACAACATGCCATTCAGATTGCAGCAACTCCCAAGTTTTGTAAACCAATCTTTCCATTCTTTGAAGTGGTTCAAAGACTTTGGACAATAAGTACTTATTGAATATTTGGTTAAAGGGTTGTTATTTTATAAAATATTTAAAAATCAAATGTTGTGGAGCCTAACCAACGTAGAAAATTACCACTACTTGACATGAAGAAGTTCAAGATATGATTCACGAAGTGAACATGCATAAAAACTATTAGTCAACCAAATAAATCCATCATAGAAACATTACTTCCATTGCCATTTACTCTGATTGGTTGGTAAAAGACATATTATATCTGACCACAAACAACAACTATGGAAGGCTACATTTTTGGGTTCTTTAAACATCTCTACCCTTTTGACATAAGATTCCTACCTAAATTTGACACAAGGAACAACTGTAACAAAATTCAAGAAGCTAGAGCATGATTGGTATGGTAAAAGTTGTTATTGAGCTAGTGGACTAGTAACTTAGACATAGAAAAGCATTAACATGGAGCTCCTATTCAACAATCAAGTTTGCAGTTGAACTTTTATCAAGCCTCAACAATGTTGTAGTTCCGTGACATGGAATCTGGATAGTTGTGTAGATGAGGTAGGGGGTGGGGGGCATGCACATGTGCACCTACTATCGTTCTCTAGCAAAGAAAGAGTGTCAATGAGATCGGCTGTGGTCTTCTTCCACAAGGGTGTTCTCATCATCATCATCAAGACCTATCCCAATTAGGGGTCGGCCACATGAATCTTATTCCTCCAATCCTCTCTATTAAGTACCATAGCTTCATTTAGTCCCAAAGTTTTTAAATCTTTCCTCACTTCTTCTATCCATATTCCTTTGGGCCTTCCCCTTGCCCTTTTAGAACCTTCTACTTGCATTGCCTCACTCCTAACCGGTGCCATTGTTGGCCTCCTTTGAACATGTCCAAACCATCTAAGTCTAATCTCCCTCATCTTGTTACCTATTGGTGCTACCCCTAAATTTCCTCTAATATTTTCATTTCTAATTCTATCATTTCTTGTCTTACGACTCATCCATCTCAACATCCTCATTTTTGCGATGCTCATCCTATGAGCATGATATTCCTTAACTGCCCAACACTCTGATCTATAGAGCATGGCCGACCTTATGGCCATCCTGTAGAATTTTCCTTTTAGTTCGAGTGGCACCCGCCGATCACACAAAACTCTAGATGCACATCTTCATTTATTCCAACCCGCTTGGATTCTCTATGTAACCTCCCTCTCAATCTCTCCACTCTCATGAATCATTGATCCTAAGTATCAAAAGTGGTCTTTTACGGGGACTTCTTGGTTATCAATCTTGACTGGTGTTACACTCCTACTCCTCTCCTTGCTAAAATGGCATTCCATAGATTCTGTCTTAGTTCGGCTAATTTTAAATCCTTTAGATTCTAATACTTCTCTCCATAACTCTAGCTTTATGTTTACACCCTCCCTTGTCTCATCAAGTAAGACTATATCACTTGCAAATAGCATGCACTAGGGAATCTCCTTGTGCAGATATTCTGTTAACTCATCCATAACCAATGTGAAAAGGTATGAGCTCAATGCCGATCCTTGGTGCAATCCTACAATGACAGAAAAATCATTGGTCTCTGTTGATTGTTTAACCGCAAGTGCACGGGTTATTATAGTGTAGCTTATGCAAGTACGGGTCAATCCCACGAGGACTTGATTTAAAAAATAGGAATTTCAATAAAATTTAAAAAAAATCATGAAAAATTATTGGAATTATTGAAATGAGAATCAATGTTCAGATTTAATCAACTTCTCAAAAATACAGAATTTTCAGTTCCGAAATAAAACAAATAAAATCAAATAACAAGAAAAACTACTTACCTAGATCAATATTTATCAAAATCTTCACTTCTAGTCTTCTAAAAACTAATCAAGCTTTACAAATATCTTCACCACATTCTTGATTAGTGATCCACCGGTCGGATTTGTCAGATCCATAAAAATCAAAGAGATCTGGTCTAATTTGTCTTTTCAAGATTTGGACAGTTCAGATTGATTGATGAGTTTTAGATAAAAGATCAAAGGCATTGATTATGTCTAAGGATGTCCTAAGAATGACTCTGTAAAATTTATTTGAAATTCAGTAAGAAACGAATGAGAAATTGAAGATTTGGTTTTGATTAAGACTAACCCGTTGATTTGGTTAAGCCTTAAATGATCTGGTAGAGATTAGACAATTCCTGGATAAGAAAAACGTAGATAAAACAAAACCGGAATAAAATGGGACACAGATGGAATTAATGAGAAAGAACAGAATTGTAATTGTTTTTAAAGAGCGAGGGCACAAATGGAATTTCGTGAAATTTTGGTTTTTAAGAAAAAACCAGATGAACCCGATGAAGAAGAAGCACTGAGGAGAAGGGAGAAAGGAAAGGAGGAGAGGAAGAGAAAGAGAAAGAGGGAAACCCGATTTGGGTTTCTTCCTATGGGACATCAGAAGGCATGAAAAAACACGAAGACGTAGAGACGCCGGTGAAGAACTCCAGCGCAGAGGGAGTGGTGTGATGTGGTGAAGAAAGGGAGATAGGGGGCGTCGCACAACTCTGGGCGTCATCCTGTTCAATGATGATTTGGACTAGTGACGATGATGGGACTGGCCGTCTAGCAAGGTGGAGGAGGAAATAGAGCTGAGAGAGAAGGAGTGTGTGATAGGAGAAAGAGAGAGGTAGTAAAAACAGACCTAAGTGATGGAACAGAGGCTGGAGAATGGAGTAGACTTGGGCTTGTGGAAACAGAGGTGGTGGCGCACTTGATTCCAATGGAGGCAGATGCAATGCAGTGGAAAAGAAGAGAGGAAGCTGGGTTGTCCGGCTGGTGTGGTGAAAGGACTGCCGTAGAACGGGGAGTGAAAACATAGAAGAGAGAGAGAGAGAATTGAGAATGGGAAGCTGGCTAGAGAAGAAAAAGGAGGGAGAGATAGACGTGGGAAAGAGAGATGGGGAGAAAGAGGAGAAGGGGGGTTCGAAGAATGGAGAGAGAAAGATGATAAGGAGAAGGGGCTGTGGCTCCTGGGTTGGGCGAACAGAGAGAGAGAGAGAGAGAGAGAGAGAGAGAGAGAGAGAGAGAGAGAGAGAGAGAGAGAGAGAGAGAGAGAGAGAGAGAGAGAGAGAGAGAGAGAGAGAGAGAGAGAGAGAATAAAAGGAGGGGAAGGGGGAGAGGAGAAGGGGAGAAAAGACGTTAGGGAGAAGAGAGGATGGGAAGAGGGAGAGAGAAGAAATAAAGAAGAAAAATAAGGAGAAAAATGCTAATTTGGGTCCCCTCCTTGGAAACTCCTCAACAAATGCTAGTTGCCTTCTTCCATGTTTTCCTTTTTGTCCATGATTCCCAATTAAGCTCCATTGTTGTTTAGTAAACTATTCCATCCATCTCCATGGGTGATCTGGTCCATCCAATCTTTTGTAAGATGATATGCACCGTTAACTTTTAATCGCAGCCATCCATGCGTCTTTTGGTTGATCTGCAAAAGAAAAGACTAAATCAGAATAATCTAAACCGTATATTAATCATCTAATGAGCTCTAATGATCATCTGACCGTTGATTTTGAAAATTTAAGATTTGGATACTCATTTGCAGTTAAATTCAAAATCAAGCTAAGTTTTGCAAAAGTGAACGGTTAGATGGTCTAATTAAATGCTAAATTATGGGTATTTTGACCAAAATTGAACACTTAACACACAGCCCAACCAGTATTTTGCTAGTCCCGAGCAAAACATTCGAAAAAATAGATTTCAAAATTTATTTTTAAGTCAACTCCTCTTTTTCCTTAGAGAATTATCTTCAATAAATCACATCACTTTAGCATACTAATAAAAATGACTGAAAAATTCAAAACACTACCCATATGCCAAAGTAATTCCACTTAAGCTTAGATCTTAGAGTGAGTGTGTGCATGTACAGTTTACATATAAAATAATCTTGATCTCTAAGTAGACTTCTGACTTTTGAACTCCATCCGAAATATGTTTTGACCTTAATCCTCACTAATGACATACACTCAGAAACAACATCTCTAAGATAGAGGGGTCAAATCATATCTCTCTTTTAATTATGTGAGTTGAGTCAATAAAAGCAAAATTATCTCACATATACTCATGAGTAACGGGAGTTACTAAGGAATTTTATTGTTTTGATCCCTTCAGAATGGATGTCATTACCTTTGAATATTTAGAAATACCACTCTTTTAGATCCTATCCATTCATTTCCTCATCAAGACTATATTTCTCCTAGAATCAATAGGTCTTTAACTGGGACGAAACATAGGCTTAAGACAGGGTACCAAAGAAAGGGTATAAGGGTATTCAAAGTTTCTTCAAAAAATAAGTAGAGGTCTTCTAAAGTTGATAATTCTTCCTTTCCTTTACTGAAGTGAATATTTCTTTTTTCCACTTTTCTTTGCATTCTTTAGATATTTTTTTCTCTCTATCTTTTTTCACACTTTTGAATCACTTTGAAGAATATTTCTTTTCTTGATATCCACTTTTCTACTTTTATTGCAACTAAAAGGTATTTCTTTATTCCTCTCTAACTTATTTTTCAAAGAAAATGGGTAATGGATAATTTATACTGGGTTAATATAGGTAAAGAGTAATTTAGTTGGCAAAAGAAAAGGCTTTATATAAAAGGGTCAAGTTGGCTAACTAGCGATAAAAATACTTCTGTGTAGGCTTTATGTCTTTAAGTTAACAACAAGGATGGCCTAAATCATTTTCTAGGTTTCTTATAATCTATCAAATTCAATGAACTTCTAGAATTTTAAAGATAGTATTCTAATTATTCAGGTAATTAGCCAAAATTAAGAATTTGGGATCAATTTTCTCTAAGCACAATGAAGAAAATTAGAAATATTTATAACCTCTCAAAATGAATGAATGGCTCTAAAACTTACTTAGGTTATAGGTCTTCACTGAATTTCTTTAGAATCTCTAAGTTATAGTCACTTATCAATCTAAACTATCTATATGCAACTGCATATACATATGTGATTTGAGACTTTGCTTTCATAGAATACTTTAGAAAATGAGTAAAATGATGAATTAATCATATTCAATTCCATTAATAAGCTAAAGTTATCTAGATTATACCTCAGAAAATCCAATTCTCATCATAGTGTAGGAAATGACCTAAAACTTTTCATTTTTTTTGAAAAATCAAAGAAAGCACCTAAAAATAAAAAAAGAAATTAGAATTTGCTAGAATTCTACACCCTCCAACCTGACAGAAACATTGCCCTCAATGTTTAAAAAGTAGGACCTAAAATGAATATGGGTGATGCAAAAAACAACACAAATGAAAAACTCTGGGTTGCCTCCCAATGAGTGCTAAGTTTAATGTCTTCAACCAGACATGTCCTAATTTACCCTAATCTATACCCAATTGGTATTGAATTTTCCTAATCCCAACAATGAAATAGCAAGATTTCTCACGCCACTTCAAAATCTCGCGATAATCGATATTTTTGCTCCACCATGAAATTTTTGGTGATGGTAGCATTATGACACAGTAGACTACCATGAATGTAAATTGAGTGGGACCACTCTGATGATCGCCTATCTTCAAAATTTCATGGTAATCAATATAACTCCTCCACCTTGAAATTTTGGGTGGTGGAATCTCTAGAATAATGTGAACTACCGTGAATTTAAATTCTGTTAGACCATATAAATATGGATGGTCCTCCTTTTACATTTTCCTAAAATTAATGTATAAGCTAACTCTGCCCTTCCTTAAAAGATTGTGCTTGTATTAATAGAGGAGGTAGTAGGGTTTTTCTTACATCCTAATTATCGTATAATGTGTACCTTAAAGTTGGTTGATGTATGAACAGTATATCAATAGATTCTTTCTTTTCCTGTTCTATTGGCACATGCAACAAATTAAGTGGGCTTAATTTCTTACCTAATGGTTGTTCAAATAAGGTATGTAGGTCCCAATCAGGTACATATTCTGCATTAAAAGGCTTATTTGAAATTTCAGGCTCCATAAGGGGTTCTATTAATGATGGGAGGGGAATGAAGTCACTTGGTGGAAGGTCCTCGAAAGGAGGTTTCCAATTTTCTGTATCCATGATAGGAACAGAATCAAGGATGGCATTAACTTCCTCTTTAATGCATCCTCATTAAACTCACTAAAATGGGCTAAATAGGCCTCTAGTGGGCCCGACAAGGAAGATGACTGAAACTGATCTTGCACAACTGAATTGATCATGTTAACACTATGCAAATCATCACAAGTTTCACTAGGTTGGTTACAAATGTTAAAGATGTTTAGCTCTAATGTCATATTGCCAAAGGACAATTTCATGACACCATTTCTACAGTTGATTAAGGCATTGGATGTAGCCAAAAATGGTCATCCCAGGATGACTAGTATTTCATTCTTCTCATTCACCACTATTGGGTATCTAGAACTAGAAAATCTACAAGGAAGCAAAATTGTTCTATCTGGACTAATACATCCTCTATTACCCCTCTTGGTATTTTTACAGAACGATCAGCTAGTTGGAGCGTAGTAGATGTAGGTTTCAGTTCCCCCAAACCTAACTGTTCATATACCAAGTATGGTAATAGGTACACAGTAGATCCTAAATCAAGAAGAGCTTGGTTAATCTTATAGTTACCAATAATTCAAGTAAGAGTGGGGCAACCAGGATCTTTGTACTTTGGTGGTGTATGGTGTTGAAGAATAGAACTAAATTATTCAGTCAAAAATGCCTTCTTCTGGACATTCAATTTTCTCTTTATGGTACATAAGTCTTTTAAGAATTTGGCATATGATAGGATTTGTTTTATAGCATCTAAGATCTGTATGTTGATCTTGACTTGCTTGAAAATCTCTAAAATCTCATCATTAGAGGCAGACTTTGGGGCTTGATGCAACCTTTGAGGAAATGGAGCAAGTATAGGACATGGATCAACAGGTGAAACAGGGTCCTTTTGTTTAGAGTCTTCTTTAACTTTCGTGGATATTTCTACCTTTTCAGTCTTTTGAGGCTCATCTTTCTCAATTCTTTTACCACTCCTAAGAATGGTAACAGCCTTAGTATGTTCTATGGTGGAGCTAGATGTTTCATTAGATGCATTAACGCTGACCGCATGCACTCCCTTAGGATTTACTTGTGGTTGAGCTGGAAATTTTCCTTTTTCCATATTTTGCATCTTGACTCATCATATTTTTTAATTCATTCATGGACTGGTTGGTTTGTTTTATTTGACTTTTTAATTGAGAAATTTTCCTTTCCTGGTATTGAACGTTTTGATTATCCTCTACTTGCCTTTTAGGTGAGGGCAAGTAAGGTCCAGGAGGAGGAGGTTGATGATTTTGATAAGGTAAAGTAAGAAGTCCTTGGTTTTGTTGATGAGGTTGATATTGTCCTGGTTGTGGAACATTAGCAATAGGTCCATTTTTCCAACTAAAGTTTGGATGGTTTCTCCAGTTGGGATTATAAGTCTCTAAATATGGGGAGAAAGGTCTTTTATATGTGTTAAGTGCATTAGCTTGATCATGAAGTACCTCTTAGAATGCTGGAATGGTAGGACATTCCTGAGTAAGATGGGTGGTACACTCACAAATGCTACACACTTGTTCTTCTTTATTTGAGTATTTCTTTCCCATTTCTATGGCTTCTACTTTTCTCGCTAGGGATGCTACTTTGGCATTGATATCATCTTTTTCAGACATAGCATACATGCCTGCCCTAGCATGGGTGTTATTGGGCTTAGGTCTATCTACATGTTGTATTCTTTCTAAGTCAGCCCAGGTCCGTGCACTTTCAGCTAGCCATTCCAAATACTCCTCCGCCTCATCTGGTTGTTTGTTGAGAAAGTTACCATTACACATCATCTCTATAAACTGGCGCATGTCAAAATTTAGTCCTTCATAAAAGAAGCTAATGATGCGCCATGATGTGGGCAAGTGAGTTGTAATTCTTTGAACCTTTCCCAGCATTGATAGAATGATTCTTTATCCTTCTAGGTAAAGTTCATTATCTTGCAGCAAAGCGTATTTGTTTTATGGGTAGGGAAAAACTTCTTTAAGAATTCACTAGTCATTTCATTCCAAGTTCTTATGGAACCTGATGGCAGTGCATTAAACCACATTTTTGCTTTTTGCTTTAAAGAAAAAGGAAATAGCTTAAGCCTGACAATATCTAGACCTACATTTTGTGTTCGTTGGGTACTACATACCTCATCAAATTCTTTAAGGTGCAAGTAAGGACTCTAACTATCTAAACCATGGAATTTGGGAAGTAATTGGATTACTCCCATTTTTAATTTACACCAGCATTCTGAGGAAGAATTACACAGGATGGTGTGCTAGTGCGTGTAGGCTGAAGGTAGTCTTTTAAAGTTCTACCATAAAAGTTTTGATAACCCTCAATATTATCATCCCCATGTTCACTCTGTTGGTCCCACTTCCTATTGTTTCTTCTCCAATCTCTATTTGGTTGATGATTATTCCTCCTTAGTGGAGGTTGATATTCATCGTCCATCAGGGGTGGTGGGTCCTCATTCATGATGAGTGGAGGCCCTTGACTTCCATGGGGTGAATTACCCCTTGAGCATTGATTAGTCATAGATGTGGCATGATCTTGTTGTATGTCTTTTTGGTCGTACTTGACTAACCTTCCGGTTTTGTCGTGTCTCCAAAAGTTCATACAAGGGAAGCTTCTTTTCTTTTTTCTTTTTTTTTTGAAAACTAACCTAAATGATGCAACCTAACTTCTAGAATGATGCGCAAACAAAAGGGGACACTCAAATAATTCTAAGGCTAATAAGCAACAATATTTTGATTTTATTGATTTTCTGTGGGGACGATGCTTTTAATTAGCCTAATCTAACGCTCCTCCTCTCTTTAAGAGTTAATTACTACTTACCAATTAGGTTCTAACCAAAGTGGTTAATGCAACCCTCGTGTAAGGAGGCGTTTAGACCTCAACAAACGTCAATAGGAGGTGGGAGAAGAGCGAGACTCTATTAGATAACCCCTAATAACCACAGTGATTAAAAGCCACTGGAGTGACAGTAAATCATATCCTATTAAGAGGGTCCTATGAGGAAGTGATGGCCCTATAGGTCTCTTCTGATTGATTTTAAATTAATGTGAAAGGAAGGTTTGTGCGCTTGAGGTGATTATCCTAAGTGGGCCAAGAGGTGGTGATGAAATCCACCCTTGATCTTATGGGGGTAGGGTGCCCTTACTAATTAATTTTCACACACCATGGCAATTCGATCAGCATATAAATCACCTTAAAACGTTAAACATGACCTAAGAATGCAATTAAAACCAATAAACTAATGCAAAATCCTAAAATGCAACAATTATAAAAGATGCTTTCTATATGAGTTATAGTACCAAACAATGCAAATTATTATAAATGCAAACCTTAATCTAGGAAATAAATGAGTGAGGAAACTTATAGTGGGGTTTCTAATGAAGATCAAGTGTAGGCCACCTTATCCTACACTTGTCCTGTATTATACAACCCTTTTAAAATTAAAAGTGCAAATTACAAAAGAGCCTCACTACAAGATTCACTCAAAAGAAAAAAGAAAGTCCTATTCTAGGAAAGCAGGAAAATTTCCATTTTGGTGAAGATCCACTTGCCCAATTCCTCCACTTTCCAATTTCCTAAAAAATAAAATTAGAAATTAGTATCAAATTTAGGAAACAAGGTGATTATGCCCTAAAAACAATTAAAAAATGCACCTAAATTTTCTTAAAATGCTAAAAATTGCAATTCCTAATTTTTTTGAATTTTTTATTTTTTTTTGGATTTTTAATTAAATTTTATGAAAACACCTTTCCAAGTCCCCAGCAACGGAGCCAAAAACTTGTTGATTGTTTAACCGCAAGTGCACAGGCTATTGTAGTGTAGCTTATGCAAGTATGGGTCGATCCCACGATGACTTGATTTAAAAAGTAGGAATTTCAATAAAATTTAATTATGTAAAATTAAAAAGAAATCATGCAAAATTATTGGAATTATTGAAATGAGAATCAATGTTTAGATTTAATCAACTTCTCAAAAATACAGATTTTCTAGTTTCAAAATAAAACAAATAAAATCAAATAACAAGAAAAAACTGCTTCCCTAGATCAATCTTTATCAAAATCTTCACTTCTGGTCTTTTAAAAATTGATCCGCCTTTACAGATATATTCAACACGTTATTGATTAGTGATCCACGGGTCAGATTTGTCAGATTCATAAAAATCAAAGAGATCTGGTCTAATTTGTCTTTTCAAGATTTGGACGATTCAGATTGATTGATGAGTTTCAGATAAAAGATCAGAGGGGTTGATTATGTCTAAGGATGTCCGAAGAATGACTCTGTAAAATTTATTTGAAATCCAGTAAGAAACGAATGAAAAATTGAAGATTTGGTTTTGATTAAGGCTAATCCGTTGATTTGGTTAAGCCTTAAATGATCTGGTAGAGATTAGGCAGTTCCTAGATAAGAAAAATGCAGATAAAACAAAACCGGAATAAAATGGGACATAGATGGAATTAAAAAGAGGACACAGATGTAATTAACGAGAAAGAATAGAATTGTAATTGTTTTTAAAGAGCGAGGGCACAAATGGAATTTCATGAAAATCTGGTTTTTAAGAAAAAACCAAACGAACCCGATGAAGAAGAAGGACTGAGGAGAAGGGAGAAAGGGAGGAGGGAAAAAGGAGAAGAAAGGAAAGGAAAGGAGGAGAGGAAGAGAAAGAGAAAGAGAAAGAGAAAGAGAAAGAGGGAAGAAGGAGGAAAACCCGATTTGGGTTTCTTCCTATGGGACATCCGAAGGCGTGAAAAAAACCCGAAGACGCAGGCCGGTGAAGAACTCCAGCACAGAGGGAGTGGTGTGATGTGGTGAAGAAAGGGAGATAGGGGGCATCGCACAACTCTGGGCATCGTCTTGTTCAATGATGATCTGGACCAGTGACGATGATGGGACTGGCCGTCTAGCGAGGTGGAGGAGGAAATAGAGCTAAGAGAGAGAAGGAGCGTGGGATAGGAGAAAGAGATAGGGCAGTAAAAACAGACCTTAGTGATGGAACAGAGGCCGGAGAATGGAGTAGACTTGGGCTTGTGGAAATAGAGGTGGTGGTGTCGCTTGATTCCAGTGGAGGCAGATGCAACGCAGTGGAAAAGAAGAAAGGAAGCTGGGCTATCCGACTGGTGTGGTGAAAGGAGTGCCGTAGAACGGGGAGTGAAAACGTAGAAAAGAAAGAGAGAATCGAGAATGGGAAGCAGGTGAGAGAAGAAAACGGAGGGAGAGATAGGTGTGGGAAAGAGAGATGGGGAAAAAGAGGAGGAGATGGGAGAGTTGGAAAAATGGAGAGAGAAAGATGATAAGGAGAAGGGGTGTGGCTCTGAGTTGGGTGGACAGAACAAGGAGAGAGAGAGAGAGAGAGAGAGAGAGAGAGAGAGAGAGAGAGAGAGAGAGAGAGAGAGAGAGAGAGAGAGAGAGAGAGAGAGAGAGAGAGAGAGAGAGAGAGAGAGAGAGGAGGAGAAGCAGGGGGAGGGGGAGAGGAGAAGGGGAGAAAAGTAGGGAGAAGAGAGGTGGGTATGTGAGAGAGGATGGGAAGAGGGAGAGAGAAGAAATAAAGAAGAAAAATAAGGAGGGAAAGAGAAAAGGAAGGAAAGAGAAGTGGAAAAGGAAAAATGGAGAAAAATAAGGAGGAAAATGCTAATTTGGGTCCCCTCCTTGGAAACTCCTCAACAAATGCTAGTTGCCTTCTTCCATGTTTTCCTTTTTGTCCATGATTCCCAATTAAGCTCCATTGTTCTTTAGTAAACTATTCCATCCATCTCCATGGGTGATCTGGTCCATCCAATCTTTTGTAAGATGATATGCACCGTTAACTTTTAATCACAGCCGTCAATGCGTCTTTTGGTTGATCTGCAAAAGAAAAGACTAAATCAGAATCATCTAAACTGTATATTAATCATCTAATGAGCTCTAATGATCATCTGACCGTTGATTTTGAAAAATTAAGATTTGGATGGTCAATTGGAGTTAAATTCAAAATCAAGCTAAGTTTTGCAAAAGTGAATGGTTAGATGGTCTAATTAAATGCTAAATTATGGGTATTTTGACCAAAATTGAACACCTAACAGTCTCGCCACTAGTGGTCCTAACATTTGTTACAGCTTTCTCATACATATCTTTAATTACGTCTATATATACCTGTGAAACCCCTTTATCGCCTTACACCCTCAATATTAACTCTCTAGGGACTCTATTATAAGCTTTCTCTAAGTTGATAAAGATCATGTGGAGGTCTTTCCTCCTCTCCCTATATTTCTTTACTAATTGTCTTAGTAAGAAAATAGCTTCCATGGTAGACCTCGAAGGCATGAAACCAAACTGATTCTCTAATACACTTGTTTCATATCGTAACCTCTTCTCAATCACTCTTTCAAAAAGTTTCATAGTGTGGCTCATTAGTTTGATCCCTCGATAATTAGTGGAGCTCTGTATGTCTCCTTTATTCTTATAAATTGATACAATAGAGCTTTTCCTCCACTCATCAGGCATTTTCTTAGATTTTATAATCTTGTTAAATAACTTGGTCAACCAAACTACCCCAATATCTCCCATATGCTTCTAAACCTCTATTGGTATACCATCATGCCCTATGGCCTTTCTTGATTTCATCTTTTTCAAGGCCTCTTTCACTTTAGGTATTCTAATCCTACATTCATAGCTATAATATCCAATGTTATTTAGATTTATAGTATTTTCAATCCCTATATTCTCAGAGCCATTATCATTTAACAATTTTTGAAAGTATGTTTTCCACCTTTATTTGATCTCATCATCTTTGACTAATACCTTTTGATCATCGCTTCTAATGCACCTAACATGATCTAAGTCATTACCCTTCCATTCTCTTACTTTTGCAAGTTTAAACACATGTTTCTCACATTCTCTTGATCCTAGTCTATTATAGAGCTCATCATATGCTTTAAGTTTTGCTCACTTACTATTCTCTTAGCAACCTTTTTAGCTTTCTTATATCGTTCATAATTTTCATTATTTCTAGTCTTCTGCCATGCTTTAAAAGACATCCATTTTTCTTTAATAACTTTTTGCATTGTTTCACTTTACCACCATGTTTCTTTTACTAATTGCCTTTTACTTTTAGATACTCTTAAGACATCTTTTGCCACTTTCTTAATGAACTTAGCAATATTAATCCACATGGTATTTACTTCTATTTCATAGTTCCAATTTTCTTCTACCATCAACTTATTTGTGAATGAGGTTATTTTCTCTCCTTTTAAGTTCCACCACTTAATTTTTAGATACCTATTAAGTTCATTTCTTTTCTTCCATCTTTTGATATGGATATCCATAACCATTAACCTATGTTGTAAGGTTAAACTCTCACTGAGTATCGCCTTACAATCTTTACACATAGATCATTCATTATTCCTAAGTAGAAAAAAGTCTATTTGGCTTTTATGAAGTCCACTTTTAAAGGTTATTAAGTGTTCATCCCTCTTCTTAAAGAGTGTATTTGCAATGGCTAAGTTATATGACAAAGTAAAATCGAGGGTATTCTCCCCCATCTCATTTTGTTGACCTATACCATACGCTCCGTGTATTCTATCATATCCTTCTTTTTCTTTTCCTACATGGACATTTAAGTCTGTTCCTAAAAATATCCCCTCAATGTTGGGAATTTCTTGCATGACTCCCTCCATATCTTCCCCAAACCGTCTCTTGATTATATCTTGTAGCCCTACTTGTGGTGCATATGCACTTATAACATTTATAATCTGCTATCCTAGAACAAGTTTTATTATTATAAATCTATCACTGATTTTTTTAACGTCTACAACTTTATCCATTAATTCCTTATCCACTATTATTCCTATGCCATTTCTGTTATTATCCTTTCCTACATACCATAATTTATACCCATATATTTCTCTAGCTTTGGCCCCTTTCCACTTGGTTTCTTGGATATAAGCGATGTTGACTCTCCTACATTTCGTCGTGTCTACTAACTCCAAACTCTTACTGTCAATGTCCATATATTCCATGTGGCGATACAAATCTTATGCTCTGGAGATATCCTATTTACCGTCGCCTTTCTCGACCTCCATGGCATGAACCCATATCCACTTTTCACTGCACCTGGGTTTTGATGCAACGCGTCGCTTCTAAGGGGATGCTCTAGCAGCCCTTGCCCATTTTTCACTACACTCGGGATCCAATGTAGCAAGTCGCTTGTGGGAGAACGCCGTAGCAACTCTTGCCTATTTTTCACCGCACCTAAGATCTGATGCAGCGAATCGCTTATGAGCAACGCCCTAGCTTAAGAGAATGCCAGTTTTCGATTCATGTCATGTTAGGGTTGCCATAATTTTAAGAAGCTGAAGATGATTTTCATTTCTTCATTACAAACTAATATACAAATGCCTATTCATTTTCAAGTAGAAAAGAAATAACAAAATCATCTTCAGTTTTATCCTTGTTGGCTGGCACCTGACGTAAGGGTTGCCATATTTTAAGAAGCTGAAAATAATTTTCATTTCTTCCTCACAAACTAATATACAAATGCATATGCATTTATAAGAAAGAAATAACAAAATCATCTTTAATTTCTCCCATGTCGGCTAGCACCTAATGCAAGACCCTCCGACGGGCATTGGCAGAGTTTTCTGCAAGGGTGTTCTCTGTAACATTAAATAGAGAAAGAAACAAGGGGGGATATTATTGGAATTTTAAACGGTGAGTCCCAATGGAAAATAGACTGAGTGACAAAAATTTTAAAATATAATAACAAATTTGCAAAAATATAAAGATCCTAATTTTTTCTTTTTTGACAAAAATATCATGACATTTTTTAAAAAGCGATTTTAGAAATATCCAGTCAACGTCCCTTGGATTTGGAATTTACACCCTCAATTATTTAATAATGATGGTTCTATATAAGTAGAGTGGGCCTCCAGTTGCGTGATTTTCACGCCCACACGCGATGACTTTTCCTGCAAATTCAACGTGTACAAACCTGGCACAAGGCCATTTGTTGTTCCCATCTGTCTCTCTTCTCTAGGGAAGTAAGGCAGAAAACTAGAATAACAAGAGCCTCTCTCTCTCTCTCTCTCTCTCTCTCTCTGCTGCGTTCGAAGAAGAAGTAGAAAAGAAGGTATGTCAGGAGGCATCGCCCGTAGTCGTCTCTCGGAGGAGCGAAAGGCTTGGCGCAAAAATCATCCCCATGTCTCTCTTTACCTCTAACGCTCTTTCTTCACTCTCTTCTTATTTTTCAGTCTATCACTCTCTCTCTCTCTCTCTCTCTCTCTCTAACAATTTTCATTTTCTTGTAATTCTTTCTTCTAGGGTTTCGTGGCGAAGCCTGAAACTGCACCTGACGGTTCCGTCAATCTGATGGTTTGGCATTGCACTATCCCCGGAAAGCAAGGGGTAAATCGCGCTCAAACTCTATCTTCCTTGCCACATCTTTCTCTTTCTTGCCCAATTCTAGGGTTCTTGCTTTTTGTAGTTTTGCCAGTAACTTGGAACCCTAAATTTTTATTTTTTATTTTCCTTTCTGATGGAGCTGTTTGGCAGGAGGATAACAATCCATGCAGTAAATTATGCATGGATAGTGGTATTTTCCCTTGCTATTTGCAGCCTTAAAACATAGATGGATAACATTGATCAACAACAATCATCTCGAGGTTCTAGAGCTGATTTTATCTGTGTCGGGTCGTCTTGATTTTGGTTTGTTGTTCCCATCTCAAACAGCCCCAGTGGTTTTGTTTATTTCTTGTGGTGGAATTTGCGGGTATATTGTGGTGCAGGGTTTGTTGCCAGTACTTCTTGAGTAGGAAATGAGGGGCTGTTCTGCACGAGGATAAACAAATAATGGATTAAGTTATACATAGATAGTGATTATCTGGCTTAAATGTTTAACAAGTGATTGTCCATAGAACAAAAATGTTTAACAACAAGCAGCGAAAGCTGTAGGGCTATTTTGTCAATTATGTGAATACTTTCACTTCTGTTTTAAGGGTGAAAATTGCAGGGAAAAAATACTATACATGGATAGCTCTACCCATGGTTTGTTATCCCCGTGCCAAACAGAACCTAAGTTTGTCACTCTATCTAAGTCCAAGATTGGGTTGTCTTTGCTCAGTGGTTCCTTTTCTCTTTTGTGCGAATATTACCAAGTGTAGTATCTCTGTAAGTTAGAAGGGGAGCATTGGCACAATGGTACATTTGTCGTTGTGTGACCTTGAGGTCACAAGTTCGAGGTGTGGAAACAGCCTCTTGCAAAAAAAGCAAGGTAAGGCTATGAACTATAGATCCTTATGGTTAATGACTTAATCTCATCTGAGAGATGCTTTTGAGTGGTAACTATGAGATGTGTTTTCCACCCTTGTACATATTCAAAAGAAAGTTTAAATCACTGATGGAAACCTGCATTATAAAAGTCAGGCTTCGTGCTACCAGCTTTGGCATCAGCACCAGCACTCTATTAATGCATTTATTGTCAAAGGAACTATTGGAGTTATTTTCTTAAAGTGACGTTTTGGGACCGTTTGATCTTTGCAAACTGATGTAATTGAAGTTGCATTCGTTTGCTTCAGCATCAGACGGACTTTTAGAATCCTGTCTACCTCCTTAATGATCCCAAATACTTTTGAGTCTGAACCAGAACCATTAATTCTTTAACCTCATAGTCAGAACTTCACAAAGCTGCTCTTTGTTTCTTCACACTGTACCATTGCTATATCTGAGCTCTATGTCTTATTGTTGTGATATTATGTTCTTCCACGATCACTGCAGGTTGTCTTTTTTTTGGACTTCATACAAACTGATTTTACTTGAGCTCTAACATTATGAAATAAGACCTAACATTTTCTTGAAAAGCTGAATTCCTCATATAAGGGATTCAAGGTTGCTAGCACTTGTCTCTTTTAAGAACCAATGACATGGTCATCACCTTATCTCGGACTAGACATAACTTACAAGTATTCATTGTCTCTGTTTTATCCTTACATCCTGAGGTTATTTTCATAGTTAAAATTGAAAAGTCTTGACATTCCTAGCAGAACATGATATTAGGCTCCTCCAGATGGATGTTTCAAACACTTAGGAAGCCTAGAAGGCACTGGTGGGAATTAATTTTGATTAGGTAGCAAGGGCCTTTCTTTCTGAACCTTTTTTCTGACTAGGTGTTTCACATGCATCCAGATGGAACAATTGCAGTTCTGTACATGCAACAACTCTATCTTTCTAAACCAGGGTTTACATATCTCATACTGAGTAGGTACTGGTGAGATGAAATTGGAATTACCTAATGCATCGGTGGCTCCACTGCTTCCTCTTCTTTTGGATGCACAACTAAACATAAGCGTCATTGAAGTGTTCTTTGGTGAGGGCTTTCCCTAGTATTTCAATATGTCTCTATGGATTTGAACAACTTGCAGGCGTTGTAATCTGCATCTCTTTAATTTTTTAATGCGTTAATCATTTTTAAGAAGCCTTCTAGCCCTCTCTTCTCTAATGAACTGGTGTTGCTTTCGAGTTGTTAAATCATAATGGAAAATTTTTCTTTAACAGAAGCATAGATCACCTGATCTCTTTTTCTTGTCCTAATTTCTAGCTCCATGCTCAGCTTGAATTACTTCTCTTACTGAGTCTTTTAGCTAAGCATTTAGCGAGCAGTTTAGCTGCAATGTAACAGTTTCCATTCATACTAAAATAGACCTGAAAAGGTTAGCTGCTATGTGTATGGGATTATCTTTATCTTATTTTATCGGCGGACTATTTTGGTCTGCTACAATTACTTGTTCATTGATTATATTCTTCATAATTTGGCAAGACATGCATGTGGAATCTAGTCAAGTGTTCCCTAAATTACATTATTGAATTATCAGTTTTGACAAGATACTAAAGGAAATGAGAAGGGAAACAAAAGTAGGTAAACACAAAACAGAAAGCTTTTGTGTAAAGATCCTGAATAAGTACTAAAGTTCCTAAATGATTCTAGTTAATAAGTATCTGAACAGGTTAAACTTCTACGCAGATATTTAATGTTCAATCGTCTCAAAGTTCTTTATTCTTCTGTTCAAGAAGAATTAGAAATAGTCAAGAAAGACAAGGTATCAACATTAGTGAGGATAAAAGAAGAATCAAAGTTTAAGTAAAGGTTAGGAATGAAATTGAAAATAATGGATAACTATGGTCTAAATGTAGTCAGCAAATCTATATATTATGAGAAAACACATTAAGCTTCATCATCTAGCTTCAAACACCACTAATGGTTATGTTACTCCTCATGAAATCTCCCCAAGAAGGAAAAAGACGTAGTGTCTCTCCTATGAAAAGGCAAAGCTTGGGATTTGCATATCTCAATGATCAAAACTACAATGCATGGACCAAATGGACATTTTTGGACGCGTTCCCCTATTACAAATCTTCCAAAAGATCTATATGCACTTTTCATCTGAAACAAAGTCTAGTTACTTTGAAGATCTTTTAGACCTGGGTTATAACTAAAAGGAAACAAGTACTGATTAACTAGCCCACTACTTTGAGAAAAATAAAATCAAACTGTTCACATAAAGAACATAAAATGCTAAAAAATGACCTACAGGGCCTAAAATGATAGTGAGCTTCCATTAAACGAGTAGTATCTATGATTATGGCACTTCAGCCATGGTTATCACTTGGAGCCTAGGGGGATCAAGGGTCACAAATGTATAGGATATTCTGATTAATGGGATCGCTACTAGTTAGATCCCGAGGGGAAAAAAAGAAAAGAAAAAGAAAAGATGCTATTTGTGAATGGTGAACGATCACGTGTGATAATAGAAGCTCTCCGTGACAAGATTGGGTTCTTGATATCCACTTTGAGAAAATAAATTTTTTATTGGGCAAGGGTATGGATTTTGAATGAACACGATGGAAAACCCTAATGTAATATACTTGAAGATAGCTTTGGTTTAATCTTTTCAAGTGCTTAAGTGGTTATTTATTTCATTTTGTTCTATAGTTGTACATGAAGTTTATCCAAAATCCTAGATGATAACAATTTAGACTGGGCTCGACTATGAGGATTGGAAAAGACTAGGTCTAATAAATTTGTAACCCTTGAACCTTTATTGTTAAAGGCTAGCCTAGTCATCTTTGCTTGTACACAGGGCTTGTATGTTGGTAAGGTTTCCATTTTAAGAGAAGTGGATACAATGTCGCGATCCCATCCACAGTGATCTAACCTAATCTCATTGCAGTAACTTGGAGTTAGTGTTCTTATACTTTTTCAGAGATGGAAAATGTGTGGGATTCTAGTGTTATTGATTCTTTGATTAAGAGATATATGGAGACTTTTTCAAACAATTACTACTGAACTTAATTACTACTTCCTCAGCAAAATGAAAAGTCATATAAAACTAAAGTCCTTCCAGCATACAAAATCAAACTAAAAGATCTTATCACCATAGCCATAACCTTTGCTTCATGCTTGTTTGTAGAACCAACTCTACATCACTACGTGTTCTTCTTTCCTGGAACTCTGGCAGTGCATTGCAAATGGAGATGTGGCACCTGAAATTGATGCACTATGAATAAGAAAAACAACTAATCAAAGTGATCTCAAGGCCGTTACTTCTAAAAGCTTATGTTTTGACAGACTTGGATCTTATATTTTGCTTATAGTGTCTCTTGTTGCAACAGAATCGCTTTACATCCTTGTTACCTTTCATGATATTTTGAGTTTGATGCTTTGGTCTTCTTGAAGAAATGCTTCTTTACAAACGTGCCCTTACTCCTTTGTTTTGCCTTTCGACCTAGAATGAGTGAGAACATTTCTCTCCAATGATAGATTTGGCCTTGCCCTTCATGAGTATCTCTGTTTCTAAAACATGTCTAAGGTGTCACAGGGTTACAGTTTCACCTATGCTAAGCCCGTGAGGCACTTGTACGCAACTCCTTTTGCTAGGCACAAGTTAGCCTTCTACTCCCACTCTCACTTGCTAGGGCTACACTCACTCACCCAGTAAAGCAATGAGAGGAACTCAAGAAAAGACTAACTTAAAGAGAACCTGCTATTTCTCAGTTGAGTAATCTACAATGAGCTTGTATGAGGAACTCAAGAAGAGACTAACTCAAAGAGAACCTGTTATTCCTCAGTTGAGTAATCTATAATGAGCTTGTCTGAGTTACAAGTAAGGAGCTAACCCCTATTTATACTTGCTCACTCCCATCCACCTCCTTAATGGATGGCTATGATTATTCCAAGTGTCAATACATCAACGATCCAGATCATATCCTAAAACCCTCCTACTCTTTCTAGACTACCATTTTCCTAAAGCATTCTAGACTATTACATAAGATCTAAGATATTTACAAGGATTTCTTTAGAAACTAGGCCTTGCTCCATAGATCTAAGAACACGAGTCTAAGTCCCTCGGGCCACATTCGCAAGCTGTACAGGCCTTTCGTGGAGCCTATAGGCCTTGGTCACGGGCCTTGCAATGTAAGTCTGTGACATTTTCCCCCACTTGATAATGTTGATGCCCTCGTCGACACATCTCCACTAGTGTTGCAAGCTTTGCCATCGGGCACGTCCCATGTGCCTTGTAATCCTCATGAGTTGCCCTGTTGCGTCCCTCCCCTTGCAAATTGGCATGCAGTCACTCTTGTGCTCCACGAAGACTTTCTTTGTCTCCTTCATGTTGTGTGCACTCTTGCACACTTGTACACCTTTGCACCATTGCGAGTTGTGGCACCTCTTGAGCCCCTGAGCTACTGTCCTTTGTTGTTGTGCTTCCTGCACCTCATTGTGGCAGCTACCAGATGCCGTGCTCCTTGCATGCATTTGCTTGGTCTTGTCCCTCTTGGAGTTCCCTCATTGTGGCACAGCATTGTCAACCACTGGTTTCTCCTTGGACCCTTCAATCTATAGCACCCTGATGACACCTAGACGACATAAGTTTGGCTGTGCCGACTCCACACTTGCTGTGGATCGTTGTACTAAACTGCATAGCAAATAGCATTTTCCCTTGCTTCTTGCCTTCCTTCAACACCGGGATCATGCAAAGGTTCTTCTCATCAAAGAAGCTCAATATACCAAGGTATGGCATAGGGATGGCCCTAGCCGAAGTGAGGAAATCCATTCCAAGGATAACCTCATAATCATCCAAAGGCATTATAGTTAATGTGATGGTGCCTTGCCAGTCTCCAACCTTGATGGGTATTTCTTTGGTTACTCCAAGCACTAACCTATATTTAGAGTTTACCACTTTTATCTTGCTCTCATCCTTCTTCATCTTGAGGCGTAATCTCTTAGCCTTCTCATCTTAGATGAAGTTGCGAGTGGCTTCGGTGTCCCCCATGGCCCATGTGCTTTTGCCATTGAGGCACATGCCCATATACATCAAACTCTTCCTTGTAACAGGCTTCGTCCTTGATGCCTGCCCTATCATGGCATTGAGGAGTCTAAAGTGCCCCCGTCTTAGGCTCCTCTTCATTCTCATCACTTATCTTGTGGCTCTCCCTTTCAACCACGAAGGCATTAAGGGTCTTCCTCTTTGGACAGTCTACTGTCCAATGATTTTCATCACATACGAAGCACCCAAAGTGGCGAGGGATAAACTTACCTTTGCCATTGGAGTCATGTCGGGCCTCCTTGCCTTCTTCCTTATGACCCGTAGGTTTGTCCTCCCCGTCGTTGCCTCTATTAACTTTGCTTTTCTTTTCCTCACTAGTGCCTTCAACCCTCTTATCAAACACCACTAATATCTCTGTAGTTGAGAGTGCAGTTGCCGAGTCTTGCACTCCCCTCCTTTGCAATTCTTGTTCTACCCAAGTTTGCAACCCATCCATGAAGAAGAACAACTTGTCCTTGTCAGTCTTATCCAAGATGTTTAAGAGCAAAGTCGTGAATTGGTTGACATATTCATGGATAGATCTTGTATGCCTTGGCCGCTTTAAATTCTTTCGAGCCAAGTATTCCACATTCTCTGGGAAGAATTGGGCTTTAATCTCTTTTTTAAGTCTTACCAAGTGGCTATGGTGCAACGACCATCAGCTACATCACCATACCTTCGTCTCCACCATAGCATTGCATCATCACTACGATACATCGTTGTCACATCCACCCTCATGGCCTCCTCAGAAACCTTGGCAGCTTTAAAAGTATTGCTCCATTTGCCACAAGAAATTCTCCAAGTCCTTAGCATCATGGGTTCCCTTGTAGCTTGTAGGTTTAGGGATCTTGACCTTGGGAGCAAACTCTTTTGGTCCAGATCCTCCCCCACTAGTTGCAGCCTTCTCTAATAGGGCCAAATGAATTTTCACATCCTCTGCATCAGTTATCTCTTTATGTAGCTATGCTATCTCGCCTTCCATTGTCTCAAGGCGATCAGACATGCACTCTACCCTCTCAGTAGTCTTGGCGTCCATATACTTAAACACCTTGACCGTGCTTTACATGTCGGCCTTAAGATTATGCAAGGTGTTCACGAAGGCACTAGATTTCTCCAAACATTCAGACAAGGTTTCTTTTAACTTACCAAACCTTTCCTCCAACATAGTGAGGCGAGTATCTAAAGCCAACTCCCTTGATGGATCTCTGGACTTCTCCTTCCTAGTCCTTGGTTGAATCTCTACAGGCATGTTGGTTACTCCTGACTCACTTGTCATGGCGTTATCACGAGGTTCACACAATCACCACAAGCAGCTCCCAACTCGAACCGCCTAACCTTTGCTCTGATATTGCTTGTCACGGGGTCGTAGTTTCACTTATGCTAAACTCGTGTGGCACTTGTGCGCAACTCCTTTTGCTAGGCACATGTCAGCCTTCCACTCCAACTCTCACTTGCTAGGGCTACACTCACCCACTAAAGCAATGAGAGGATCTCAAGAAGAGCCTAACTCAAAGAACTTATTATTTCTCAATTGAGTAATTTACAATGAGCTTGTCTAAGTTACAAGTGAGGAGATAACCCCTATTTATACTTGCTCACTCCCATCCACCTCCTCAATGGATGGCTAAGTTACAAGCGGGATCCGAGGAAGGGGCGGACCACAAGGGCTTATAGTAGGCAGCCTTACCTTGCATTTTGTAAGAGGCTGATTCCACGCCTTGAACCCATGACCTCAAGAAAGACCATTGTCTCTCCAACTTCTAAAAGCTCCATCAAATGCTAAATGGTCTAGGGTTGCTACTCAGACTCATCAAAATTCGACCAGATGAACTAGTCAAGATGCATCTTTCAACTAGCAACAAGCAACCATCTGTTACCAGACGCTTACCTCTCACCTCCTTTGAAATGTGATGATTGTTGGGAAAATGATACCCAAAACTTGTTTTCTCCTAGATGCCTTTAAAAACTATAATTCTATGATGTTGTTGATATTGTCCTCTTTTCTTTCCATCGTAATTGCTAGAAGAATGACTAATAGAGCACGATTCTTTGCATATATCTCCTCCCATTGATGTACTGGCAACCATAAGGCATGTTGTCTTATGTACAAGGACTTGTTTCCTTTTACGTATTTCTTGTAGTTTAATATAGTAGTTATAGTAGAGGTGAATAATTATACTTTTGTAGGTTATTCAAAGATTGAAGGGTTGAGATCATCTTGCTTTAAGTCTAGGTATTTTTTCATTATAAGGCGTGAAAGAACTCATTTATGGTGGTTTCTTGATTGATTTGGAATCCAAAAAGAAGACAAGCTTTCTTCTTTATAGAAAGTTGGAAGAGCTTTATTCTTGGAACCTAGAAGAGTTACTCTTTCTAATTATTGGGTGCTTGAAAGGGTACCTAATGATTATCTACTTGATTATTTTGTTTATTTGTTATGCCATTTTGGTATCAGAGTTTTGAGAGTTGGAGATATATGTGTTGCCCAAGCTAGAGGGGACATGTTGCTTAAGTTAGAGAGACTTTTCTGAGTGATTTCCAGAGGTATTTAAGCATTGTTTGCCATGCATTATAGTGCTTAAGAGGACTATATTGATTATGTTAAAGGTAAAGCCATTTTTTTGAATTTTTATTATGTTAAAAAAGTAATTATCTAGAGAAGCCAAAATGGAAGCTACAAAAGGAATTTCAGCCTGACATTTCAAGGGCTATTTCACAAGACATTTCAAGGGCTATTTCACAAATTATTAGTGATTATGTCCTAAATTTTTGTGATCTTTGAAATCCATATAGATAGAGATAAGTTTGCTTGGAAAATCATTTGTCTAGAAGTGTATGGGGAGCTCTGTAGAGTAACGAGTAAAGAGATCATATTATTGGATCTTTGGCTGAAATTTTGTGGTGGTATTCTTGACATGATTTTAGGATTTTCCCATAGTTTAATAACCTTTTGAAGATCTATAGCTTGAGATACAATTTTTCTTTTAAAAAATGCATTTTGTGTCAGCTTGGAACTGGGGATTCGTGCCTCTGGTTTAGGTTGAAGTGTTGAACCAAGACACCTGCCTTCTACCTGTAGACATATGTTTGAGTGTGAAAGCGTTTGCTCCATAATGAGAATAAAATTCTTGTTGCTTCATAATGAGAATAAAATTCTTCGGAGTGTTTTTGGATCTAAGACGAAGAGTGGAAGCTCTAAGGTGCAGTGTAGTTGAAGTGCGCACGATGTTGCATATGATGGTGAGGATGAGGATGAGAGTAAGATTTATTTTGAGGATGCTCTTCTTGTTAATGATATTAGGGTCGTCCAGATGTATTTGATGCATTTGATATTAGTGCTACGATAAAGTTTGCACTACATGAGTGGCCAACATATGACAATGGACCTATTTATGATAAGTATCTAAGGGAGAATGATTCGTTGAGTGATGTTTTGTTTGAAGGAGAAAGCTCTCATGACAATAGAAATTTGGGCAACAATGTTGATCCTATCTTTGAGGACCACTTTGAGGAGGAAGATGTTGAGGGTAATAAACTACATGGAAATGTGATGGAAATTGCAATTAGTTGCAAGCCTTGTCCAGTATCTCATGATACATATGACCCTAGGGAAAATGATGCAAATTGATGGCTTTGCAATTCTTGAAACTTTGTGCTTGGTTATAAAAGAGATACTTGATGCTTCCACATGGTCAGATTACAAGTATATTGTTCATATGAATGCACATTCATTCATCTCCTTTTATGCCTATTGTAGTGGTGGTTGATTCATATTTGAGGCATACAATGACCTATTTATCATGTGTTTACTACTTAGGAGGGTAGTCAACTTCGTGTTGATTTAGGGCTTAGGACATTACTACTCAATCTGCCCTTTTACAAGATGAGCGCATGCATAGTACTTGCTTTTTTTGCAAATCTGGGAAAGGATTAATATTTTTCTAATAGAGACTCTTATTTGATTGGTTCATTGTGGCAGACACTACTATGGACTGTCTTTGATTGGGTAAAATATATGATATTCAAGCATAAGAAATTATTGACTGCTCTAAGATTCTTAGCCTGCTTGTGGAGGTCTCTTGGGTGTCCACGGTAGATCCATTCAGTCTCGTGATGCCAGCCCTACTGTAAGAACTACAACTCAAACAGGCTTGCTCACTGGATAGTACCTGATTTTTAGTATATTGAGTTATATGGAGAAAAAGACACTATGAATTTCACAATTTATTGGCCATGAGGAACCCTAGATTCCAAAGGAGGCAATCAACAATTTAGTTTTATTTATCATGATAGATGTTAAAAACAGCATTATTTGACTTCAGTTAGTATTGGCTTGAGGGTACATATGGATACTTGTGAATTTGAGGGCAAATTCTTTTCTTCCTAGGGGGATTGATACAGTGGCAATTGTAATGCATTTAGGCCTTTGTATAAAGGACTTCCTTTGTTTTAAATTGCTTCTTTCTTTTAGTATATCATCATCATCATCATTGTCGTTATTATTATTATTATTATTATTATTATTATTATTATGAAGCAAAGAAATAAATCAAATCACTCATGCATTGTTACTCACACATCTCTAAATCTAATCTTGGGCAAGAGAAAAGCAATGACTAGAACATGTGACCAAGCATATTCTAGGGGAGATGTAACCAACCATCCTGGACATATATTGGCTTCTTTGTTTTAGTTTATTATAATAGATGTGGATAATTATGTCTTTTGAAAGACAAAACTATCCCTATTGAAGAGAACTTTTGTGACCCTTTTATTAAACATCATTAACCCATGAAAACATAAGAGAGGATGGGACCTAGGGATCTCTATCTTTTCTGACTGAATATATATATATATATATATATATATATATTTAGTATTGTGAAAAGAGTAATGTTGTTTAGCTTGTTAGTGTGGAAATTTGCCATATTGATGTCCACTCTTGCATGATACACCCCACCTTTGGTTGATCTGAACAATTCATCTAACTTCCATGCCCTTCATTATATTATACCAAAATGACTGTGATTGAATGATTTTAAAATATAAAACAACTATGCTTTTTACTTGTTGATTCTAGATAAAAATTTGTTTCTCACTTTCCACTACTGCAAGGAAAAGCTCATTTCTTAATTTACACTCTCTTTGGGCTATAAATTGAGTTGGAGAAATCAAATGAACAATTCTAATCAACCAAAGGTGGGGCCCGTCATGTAAAAATGCGATGTCAGTACTCCTGTAACCTCTTTCTTGCCCAACACCCATCATATTAACTCTTTAGGGACCCTTTCATAATCTTTTTCTAAGTCAACAAAGACTATATGGAGCTCCTTCCTCCTCTCCGCATATTTCTCTATCAATTGTCGAAGTAGGAAAATAGCTTCCATGGTAGACCTCCCTGGCATGAAACTGAACTGGTTCACTAATACACTTGTATCATGCCTTAACCTTATCTCAATCACTCTTTCAAAATGTTTCATAGTGTGGCTTATAAGTTTGATCTCCAGATAATTAGTGCAACTCTGTATGTCTCCTTTATTCTTATAAATTGGTATGATCGAGCTGTTCCTCCATTAATTCGACATTTTCTTTGATTTTACCATCTTGTTAAAAAACTTTGTTACCAAACTACTTTGGCATGTCCCAATGTTATTACTTTTAATCCCTATATTCTTAGGGCAATTGTCATTTAGCAATTTTTGAAAGTAATTTTCCTACCTTTGTTTGATCTCGTCATCTTTGACTAGTACCCCTTGGTCATTATTGCTTGTGCACTTAACATAGTTTAAGTCCTTACCCTTCTGTTCCCTTAGTTTTGCAAGTTTAAACATATATTTATCATATTCTCATGATCTTAATTTATTATAGAGATCATCATATGCCTTTAGTTTAACCTTAGTTACTATTCTCTTAGCAACCTTTTTAATATTCTTATATTGTTCAAAGTTTTTGTTATTTCTAGTCCTCTGCCATGCTTTAAAATACACTTGTTTTTCTATAATAACTTTTTGCATTTTTCCCCTCTGCCACCAAGTTTCCTTTACTAATTGCCTTTTACATTTAAATACTCCTTTTGCCACTTTCTTAATGGACTTGGCCATATTAATCCACATAGTGTCTAGTTCTTTCATTGTTACAGTTTCCTTTTACCATCAACTTGTTTGTGAATGATGTTATTCTTCCCATTTAAGTTCCACCACTTATTTTTTGGTTACCTTTTAAGTTCATTTCCTTTCTTTAATCTTTTTAATGTAGATATACATAGCCATTAACTTATGTTGTGAGGTTAAACTCACCAGAGAATTACCTTACAATCCTTACACATTGATCTTTCTGTATGCTCAAGTATAATAAAGTATATTTGGCTTTTATAGAGTCCACTTTTAAATGTTATTAAGTGTCCATCCCTCTTCTTAAAGAATGTGTTTGTCAGGGCTAGGTTATATGCGAAAGCAAAATCGAGGATAGCTTCCTCTATCTCATTTCATTCTCCGATATTTTAGCTTTCATGTACTCTATCATATCCTTCCATTTCTTTTCCTATATGACTATTTAAGTCTACTCATATAAATATCCTCTCTGTCTTGGGAATTTGTTGCATGACTCCCTTCATATCTTCTTAGAACTGTTTCATGATTCTATCTTCTAACCCTACATCTTCTTAGAACTGTTTCTTGATTCTATCTTCTAACCCTACTTGTAGTGCGTATGCACTTGTAACATTTATGATCTTTTCTCCTAGAACAGGTTTTATTATTATAATTCTATGATTAGTTCTTTTAACGTCTACAACTTTATCCTTCGATTTTTTATCCACCACTATCCACACCATTTCTATTATTGTCCTTTCTTATGTGCTAGAGTTTATTCCCATCGATTTCTCTAGTTTGTCTCTTTCCACTTGGTTTCTTGGATATAAGCAGTGTTAAATTCTCCTAGATTTCATCGTATGTACTAACTCCAAACTCTTACATAGTCAATGTGCCTATATTCCATGTGGTGATAAAGGGGCAACCCCAGTGCATGAAGCTCCCGCCTATATTTCATGTGGTGATACAAATCTTATTTTCTTGAGCTAGCCTATTTACCTACGCACTTCTCGAATCCCATGACATGAACCCATACTTTCCATTGCACGTGGTTTTTAATGCAGTGCGTCGCTTCCAAAGGAACTATCTAGCAGCCATTATCCATTTTCTACTACACTTGTGATTCGTAGCGCATCACTTCCGAGGAATGCCCTAGCATTCCTTTTCCATTTTCCACTGCACTCAAGATCTGATGAAGCCCATCGCTTATGGGGAACACCCTGGCTTGAGGGAATGTAAATGATCAATTTATGTCTTGTTAGGTTTGCCATAAGTGAAGAAGTTGAAGATGATTTTTATTATTTTCTTTTCTTATAAACAAATATATTTATGCATATTCGTTTACAAGTAAGAAGAGAAAATAATGCAATCATCTTCAATTTATTCAAAAAATTTTATTTGCACCTGATGCAAAACCTTTCTTTTTATCCGGGCTTCGGACCGGCAGTGGCAGTTTTTCAAAGCAAGATAGATAATGTCTACAAATGTAAATACGTCCTTTCTTTGGTTGGTGCCATCCCTTTACCACTTGGTGCTATTAGATATGGTCGTAGTGGTTATAATAGTTGGCACTGTATAATGTGTTTCAATCATTCCTCTCTTGCGTATTTATCTTTTCCAGAAAAAAGAAAAAGAAAACTGATCTTTCCTAAAGAAGATGGATTTTTATGCTAGCCATTTAATTGTTTTCCAGACTGATTGGGAAGGTGGCTACTTCCCTATGACAATTCATTTCAGCGAGGACTACCCAAGTAAGCCTCCGAAGTGCAAGTTCCCTCAAGGCTTCTTCCACCCAAACGTTTATCCTTCTGGAACTGTCTGTCTGTCGATTCTCAATGAGGACAGTGTAAGTATGAACTAATTTACAATTTACCAGACTATTTTCATGGTTTTAAATTGTACAAACCAAAAAATATTTCATTACACATGTTTGCAGGGATGGAGACCAGCAATCACAGTGAAGCAGATTCTTGTTGGCATACAGGATTTACTGGATCAGCCAAATCCTGCTGATCCTGCTCAGACGGACGGATATCACATCTTTATTCAGGTTTCTCTATCAACATACAATACTTGTTATATCTATTCTATCTTCTTGACGTCATTGTTTGATGTGGCTTTTGGTGTTTTAGGAACCAGCGGAGTATAAAAGAAGGGTTCGTCAGCAAGCCAAACAGTACCCTCCTCTTGTCTAGTGTTCCGTGAATTTGCCGGGACCAATGGGTAAAACATTGAGACAATTTGATATGCATCTTATGTGCAGACTAGAAAGTAAATAGAGTTTCTCAAATGGGTAAACACTCATGTCATATTACTGACTTACCCAAGTATCATCAGCTTGGTGTTTGTTTTTTTTTGGCATGGACCAGTTCCTCCAATACAGAAATTGTTTAAGTACCCAAGTATCATCAGATTGTTGTTCGTTTTTTGGTATGGACCAGTTCCTGCAAAACAGAAATTGTTTTAAGTTCATAGCAGAAGATAACATCAATGAGAGCTTCTCAGCCAACTTACTGCATCAGTTGATTCATTTTCAAAGCCTGTGTGGTGTTCTGTTATGGTCATGGCAGCCTGTTGATGTGTGAGATTGTGTTTGTTTACATGAGCTTGTCATCAGTTAAATGGAGGTCTTCTAGTCGGGATAATGAATGTCTGGATACATTTTATCCCCAAAGCACCCAGCTTACTCTTCCTTTAGCACAGCAATTCTGACCACTTTCTTTTGATGTGTACCAGAAGACGAGAAAAAGCCGGTGGATTGCCGTCTGATCTGGAAGATTCCTGGTATAAACATGACCCTTGCGTTCACCTTTTGATGTTTCCTTATTTACTCCATGCAGTCCGTCGCAGCTTCTTATTCCCTATTGATTCTTTATACATATCCTCAGCCTCTGTTTGAGCGTGAAGTTGCAGAAATGCTTTAAGAGTCTGAACGTTTGGAAATTCATTTGGTGTTACGCCCTGAGCAATGCTGTTTGGATATACTGTCTTCAGGAGTCAAAATTTTGTTAAGTGAGGACCGGACTTGCTAGATCCCGGCACAGGATCTGCCCAATTGCAACCGGTGGATCATCAGGTCCATCTCTGCCCCATTTTCAGCTAGCCCTTCTTATGTCTGTGCGCTGTTAGACATTAATTGCCATTTTCAAAATCGTTTTAGTTGGAGGCACAGTGAACCCGAGCATTTACGACTCATATAGCAGAGGGAGATTAGCATTGGAGGTTGATACTTGCATCTTCTTTAGCACATGCAAATATGTCTAGAGGAATTCTGTAGTAAAGCGACAACCACAGGTATGGGTATAGCTTCTCACGTTGCATTGAGGAGCCCCATCGGATGATCTGCCGGTTGGTGATTGTCCAGTAATTTAATGTGTTCGGAATGGACGATTAAACTTGATTCCAATTTTCATTAGATTAATCAAGGAACAAGGACAGGAAAACGGGCTTACCTTACCTTACCTCCAGTGAGGAAGTCTGGATTTTTTTTCTATGAATATTAGGATGACTATGGGTTTAGTTTAGGGTCCTGGTTCGTGTACTTTTTCCTGTCTCTCCTTTGTTCGATTGAGCATGTTGGTAGCAATCTACTTGTATCCGAATCTTCTGAGCCATGCCCTATGTCCCACACAGGTTGAGGTTCCCACCCGAACAGCGGGATGTAACCGCTGTTTCCAGATCTTCTTTGAGCCAGGCCGTTGTCCCAACGGGTTGAGATCTTCTCACCCGAACAGTAGATTGTGGGTTCTAGTCCGCTGAATTGCGTATGCTAATGCGGCCCTCCATTTCACGTTGATGGAAAATTAGTAGTATAATTTTATGCACCAAAGTGAAAAAATATCTTTGTGCTGCACAAGCATACTCTCATAGTAACACTCTTCAGAAAAACGGTGGTTTCCTCAAAGGTCCATTCTAAACTGGGAAGGTCAATGGCACCGAACTATGGTGGCCATAGTAGCCGTTAAATCAGGGGTACGCTTTATTTCTTCAAAAATTTATTCCTTAACAAGCCAACCCTTAAACCCATGGGAAGTGATATGGGAAGCTCTTTTAAATAGGTCTTAAACCCATTAGGCTCAGAAGTAATACAAAGAAACCGAGCAAATTGGGTAGAAAATCATGAAAAAAGGAAAGAAGTTTTGTCGTTGGGATGATACACATTGCAAGAGTCAAGGAACCGTAGAGCAAGGCCTTGTTTGATCCAGGGAGTCTGACATTTTGTAGGCCCACATGAAGATCTATGTGGAGATGCGTACCGTTAAAGATGCAGATCATGAATAACGCACCCATTAGATTGTTGTCTGCTACAAATTGGATATCTCGTCCCCAAGATAGAACAGTATAAAAAAAATTCGATGTTTTACATTTTCTTACAAATACGCTAGACAATCACTGACGGATGAAGGGTTTAAAGACATCCAATCAAGACAATCACCTTCAATTAGACAGCTTGTGATAAGTTATCAGATGAACCATTCGATCATGCCAACATGGCAAATGGATTCCAAACAAATGCCTTGCTCTTCAAAGAGAAAGTGTTCTTTCCTTTTGATCTAATTGTTTTCTACCTTTATACCGTAATTCAAACAGTTGCCTTGTTTCCTATCTTTATATCGGGTTGGTTGGGAAGAGCAAAAATCACTGCTCAAAGAATCAAAGCCGTTCCATCCTACAGCTGGTACGGATTGCATCGAATTTCCTTGTTTGAGATTGGAGTTCGAAGTAGGCATCTCTAGTATCCATCCCAAGCTGGACGTGGGACATTTATCTGCGCTTAGGGGGGTGGCAGGATTATAGAAATTACCTATAGCAAGAAATAAAAAGAAAAAGAAAAAGGGAAAAATAGGAAGTATGGTATTCAATTCATAGAAAACCAAGCAGATCCTCTGTAGGTTAACCTTAACAGATACAAAAACAATATACTCTCGAGAAGTGGATATGCTTGCTCAAGGAAAAAAGTTCCCTTTGTGGGACTCACTTGTGCAATGTTGGTATGATCCAACTCATTAATTTGGCAGATAATGACAAGTCCACCTAGAACTTCCCTGGATCCCTCTTTTGCATAACCTCGTTCAGGTTTTCTCCAGTACTTATGGCCTGTCTCTGAAACGTCTATTTGACATGTGGCACGAGTCATGTATTCAGATGCTAATAGTGTGCAAATTTAGTGGCATTGATTTACTCACAAATCTCTCCACGTTGGCCCAAAATGTACTTCTTCCTTGATAGGAAAAGTGTCTTGCTTGTTAGTCTAACTCATTATCATCATTAAGACTTTATCCCAAATAGGGGTTGGTCACATGAATCTTATTCTTCTATTCCTCTCTGTTAAGTACCATGGCTTTATTTAATCCCAAAGTTTTTTAATTTTAGTAGTCTGACCCTAGAAACTAAATATAAAGATAAAAATATATATAATATAGGAAATACTTTGCATTCACCAATTTTGTCAAAATTTATGTGAGGGCATAATGTTTAGTAACTATGATGTAAGTACAATCTTGAGAATTAGAAGAAGTTCGAGGCCTTTGTGTTTTTATACACGATATTTTTCTTTTCAAGATCTAAGCGATTCATTATGTTCTTCATATCAAAATAGGCAACCCAATAGAAAACAATGCATTTTAATGATACTACACACTTCTTTTGGGCCTTTGAAAAGATTAATAGAAATTGATGGTTACTATTTTTCTCTCATAAAAACATAGGCTAAAAGCATCAATGAAACATGAAATTTAACCAATAACCTATCAAAGCCATTTTAAACATGATAAATGACTTAGATATCTAGAATATATTTCACTATAGCGTTAAAAATAGGGTGTGGACTTGTCACTCTTATGATTGTGAGTGCTTACTAGGACTCATGCTGTAAATAATATAATTTGGAACTATCGTATCCTGTAAACACCATCATTTTTAAGGTTTTAGATAGCTATTATACAATTTAACCATCTCTGTTTTTGCATTTGTTTGAAGGGTATTTTTGGCAAAACAACCTCTTTTCTAGTTAAGGCCTATTTATAGGCTTTCATGAGACACTTTTAGTGATGGCCCACATGTTAATAGACTTTGTATTTACATACTTCAAATCTGGTCCGCCTAGAAATTGCTAGAATTGATGACCATCTAAGGCATCAAAGGCTAACTAGTATGATCTTGATTCTACAATTCATGAGATATTTCATTGACTAGAAAATGCCCATAAATTAAGAGTAATCAATAGATTTAATTCAAACAATGGTGGATAAATGATTGGTGCATGATTATCTATTAAAATATTGTATGGGGCTAATTTTTAATGAACATGACTTATCCACGCATGGTCATGAATCGTTAAACAAGTCATGAGATATAAATATGCATGTCATGATAAATGTGTATCTTACTGCCTTTTAACCGCTCAAAATCACATGAGAGTTAAATGATTAAATGTCTCTTCATTTGTTTCTTATATAACCTACTTAAATGCGATGTATAAGGAGTCCCACTATATTATTTTTCCCTTAATTCCGGCTTTATGCAACACAGAAGAGAGAAACAAATTAAAGGGAGGACGCCTCTATTCCCCTAAGGAGTAGGATAGCATTAAAATGTGTGCCTCACTTCCCGTGAGAGCTCCTTTCCTCGCAAACTTTCTTTCCTTCTTCCTTTCTTCGTGAAGTCTAGGGAAATAAAGAAGCATAAGAGAAGTGGGAGCCATCTCCCTAAATTCTCTCTCTTACTCCCTAACTCACACTGTCCTTCTCTAATCCTCTCTCTCTCTCTCTCTCTCTCTCTCTATTCCTTTCCATTTCTTGTATTCTCTTACCTTTCTCTCTCTCTCCATTTAAAAAAAAATTCTTTTCCCCGATCCTGTCTCACATCATTCTCTTCTTCCCCTTCTCTCACCCACATACAAACCCACCCAACTCCCCATACTTTCTTCGTCTCTTCTTTCTCATTCCATCTCACACTACCTCCCATCTCTCTATCTCTTATTCTTTCTTCGTTCCATCTCACTCTCTCTCCTATCCCTTCATCTCCCATCACCCATCACCCATCAGCTCTACTTCTCTTTCTTACTTTTTCCCAAACACCCACATTTCTCTTTCTAAAAAGGAGTGGGCCCCACTATTGTAGCCTGACTCCCCACGTTCTCTCTCTCTCTCTCTCTCTCTCTCTCTAACCAACTATCCCATTATCCCATAACTCTTAACTACTAGAAGCTTATAGATATCCCCTTCTCCTCTTCCTAGAATACAAAGGTATAGAGAAATCAAAACAAAACATATGAGGTCCCAATAAGAGTCGGTGCTCTAACTTGTTTGGAAAAGTCGACACTCCATTTTGTTATGGAGTGTGATTTCTTTCTGAAAATCTAAGCAATTCATCTTGTTAAGCATGCCAAAATAGAGAATTCACAAAAAATTAATGCATTTGGATGATTCTAACTCTTGTTTTGGGTCTTTGAAAAAACTAAAAGTAAGTAGTGGCTATGCTATCAATTGTACGTAAAATAGGCCCTAAGCATGCAATGGTCATGAATCTGGTGTCCAGCCTATCCAATGGATTATGAACAAGACGAATGGCTTAGGTCTCCCAAAAGAAATCACACTTGATCATAAAATGGAGAGTCAACTTCTTTGGAAGCCTTAGAGAGCTAACTCTTACCGGGACTCAAAAACATGTGTTGAGTGACTGAAATAGAAGCCTATGGGAGATTCTTTTTGCTGTTTGAAGGTGATATCTCTTTACCTGTTTTCTCTTAATGAATTGGCACTTAGTGCCTCTGTTCATTATGCTTGTTTTACTTCACTGCGTAGGTACTTAATGCTTTTGTTCATTATGCCTATTTACCCTCATTGCTTGAGCACTCATGCTTTTATTCCTTATACCTGTTTACTCTTATTACAAAGGTACTGAGAGCTTTGATCTTGATGCCTATTTACTCTCATTGCAGAAGTACTCAGTGTCTTGATTTTTATGCATATTTACTCTCTTCTTAGAGGTACTTAGTACCTTTTCTATCTCTACCTGAGATACTTAGTGCAATGCAATGTTAGTCCCTCTTAAATCAGACTGGAAAGTGGGACCCATTTAAAATAGAAAGGGGTGGTCTCTCCTTTGGACTCCAATAAAAATTATAATAAAAATAAAAAGAAGGAAAAGAAACCCAACATTGTAAGACTCCTACCAAAAAGAAATAAGTGATGAGTGGGCCTGCTTAAAATTGGTCAGGACCTTTAAGGTTCTGGTTTTAAAGTTCTAAGGAACAAGGGATCTTTGGAAGGACGGGTCAGGCTCCCTTTATTTTTTTTATTTTTTTATTTTTGTCCCAAATCAAGTAGGAAATCTTAGTGTATAATAGGTAATGGGACTTATTTTGAGATGAAATGGACTCTAAAATAAATCTAAAGGCTAAGATCTATTAACATAATGGAGGTCATGATTTGGCCTAAAATAAATTGAAAGGCCAAAATCAATCTAGCCTAAGCATATGGATGTAATCTCAAATCAAATCCAAAGATCCAGATCAATCTAGCCTAAGCCTATTGATTTAATCTCAAATCAAATCCTAGGACCTAGATTAATTTAGTGTAAGCCTGTTGGACCAAAATTAAATCCAAAGATCTAGATCAATTTAGCTTAAGCCTATTGTTTAATCCAAATCAAATCCAAGGACTCCAATTAATGTAGCCTAAGTTAATTATCTAATCTTAAATCAAATTCAAAGATCCAGATCAACCTAGTCTAAGCCTATTGATCTAATGTCAAATCAAATCCAATAACCAAAATCTCAAGCCTATTGATCTAGCCTAGCAACAAATCCTAAGCCTATCAATCTAGCTTAAGCCAAAGGTCACAATTCGTTTAGCCTAAATCCAATGGTTAGTAACGATCTAGCCTAAGTCAAGAGTCTAAAGATTATGATTGATGTAATGTAAATGACTTGCAAGGGGCGGGATCAAGGGCAAAAGACAACAATATACTAGACATTGCGTTATCCATGCAAAGTTAATAGCCTTATGTGGGTATTCTATGCAAAGGTGGCACACTAAATGGATAGTTTATGCATTATTTATATAAAGATGTCAGCCCTAAGTAGATGTTCTATGTTAAGATAGTAAGCCCTTTGCGGATATTCTATGCAAAGGTGATAACCCATATGCTAAAGTGGTAGACTCTATGTGGGTAATCTTATGCAAGGTTGGCCATGCAAAGATGATATCTATTTTATTTTACATGAATAATTTATGCAAAGGAGGCTGTGTAAAGGTTTTCATCTTGTGCCAATAATTCATGTAAAGTTGATAAATCTGACTTGGTGGGCTAGCTATGAGAAAGTCTTTAAGATGATGATAATTCTAACTTGGTGGGCCCTAGCTATACATAAGCCTTAAGGTGGCGATGATTCTAGTCATGTGAACCCATCATGAAGAGCCTTGAAAAGAAAAGCACTCTAGCTACAACCCTACCCATATTCTTATATTAGACGATGTCTACAAAAGACATGCCGTGACTCGAACACAATTAAAGCTTATGCCTTCTTAAAAGTCAATTAGTTAATGGCTACATACATGCCTTCTCCTCTAATATCAAATGACTAAAGAATACAAAACCTATGTCCTATGCTGGTGTATGTCTCCTTAAAAATACATAAAAGAAAAAGGATATTGCTATGCGTTTAAGGCTGCAATAAAGCTACTTATATATAAACAACAAAAGAGAGAATATGTTGACGCTATATATAATAGCTATTTCAAAGGTGACACACTCTTATCAAGTCAAGACAACGCTTTGAAAGACATCTACAAATACCAAGCATCGACTAGTTCATTTCGTAAAAGTAAGCTTACAAACAAATCACGTTGTAAAACTAATTCAAATAAATTTTAAGTCACACAAAGGATATTATAAATCAAGGGTTTTTTCTATGTTTTATGCATTTAAAAGAAATGTAATTAACATCTTAATTTATTAGTACTGTAGGAATGTACTCACGATGAAATATAAATAATATCCTTTTTCCTAGGAAAAATTGGTCTTCATGTTTCCTTTGTGTGATAGTTTACTTTTATCATATACAACATGAAATTTGACACATATAGTATTTAGAAGTATGATTCTTGGGATGCTTAAATTATTTATAGCATATTCAGAGCTAAAGCAATTAGATGAATGAGTTGTATCATTCAAAGGCAAAACCTTTGGCCTAGCATTTGATGACTTATTAAGTTCTATAAAAAATCTTAGAATTTTTTTGTTGGACATTGTGTCGTCAACATAGATTATTTACAATTTTGCATGAATTGCTTTGGTGAGATGTGCCAATATTAGTACTTGCAACATTGGTTGATGATTTGGTGTATGGACTTTCATTAGGTGGACCCAACAAGGGTAAGGGTGGATGAAATAAATGACTTTGGAGAAAGTTAGTGACCTTTGGTAGCAAGGGTGTTGAATCAATATAATTGGTTCATTTGAATGGAACCCTTGCATGGTTAAAACCGTTGGATAAGAGAAGGTTGAATACTATAAATCCCCTCCCATTGTGGAATAAGGTTAGTCATGGAAGAGAATTGAGGATCTAATGATGAGCAAAGTCCTAAATCAATCTAGGACATCATTTTATTCTTAATTGGCAAGTGACAAAGTCTCTCATTGGTGTAGGCATAAGTCAAGCATGTCTTATAGAAGGATCATTAATTTCTCTTTTTCTTAACTTCGAAGCTTACATAATATTTTGTTTGTTCTCATTGTTCTCTCTTTGCTGTTCCTTACTTTTGGTCTCATTCGCTCAAATACTAAATTGAGTGAATTGCAATCAAGGCCATTCAATTTTCTTGGCTAGTTTCGACGAATTCACCGCAATAAATGAATAGAAATCCTTCCATGTTTGAGTAAAATATTGCAGTTTATTTGTTAATATACGTTCCTTTTATTCCTTCTATTTTGCTACCTTTGGATTATTCCATTTCTCTTTTCCTCTTTTGAGGGTTAGAGTGAGGGATTCCATATGCACTAAAAGAGTAGATTTTCTTACTTGCTTTAATTGGTGTACCATGACTCATTATACTATCTCAGTCAATAAGTGAGCCATGCAAATCAATCAAGTATTTCCTCAATTGATCTATAGACATCCGATTTCAGAGTTGCTGTCTAATCACGTTGATGCAGATCGTCACAAGAGAAAAGCGCGCAAATGCAAATGAAGTGAAGTTAAACGTAAAATTCAGTAACATGTATAGATCAACAGCTTGAGAAGCATCGGTCAAATGCAAAGATAGATTAAATCTTCAATTACTGAGTTTGAGATATTCTTACATAGAGTCAGTACATAGACTTTATGCTTTTATGAATTTGGTTGTTTTACTTTTATGGCAATCAGATTATTTATTTACATGTATGCTAATTATGACTATTCTTATTTCAGAGTACTTAATGTAGTTATTGTTTCAATGTGAAATTGTTAAATCGTTACATAAGTAATAAAAGGTTGAGCCATGATAAAAATGAATATTCCATTAGGGCACTTCTTATAGTCTCATAATACCTAGTAAGGCTTTTGAAGCTAGTCACGATATGTTGTTTGTTGATATTGTCGGCTATATGAATCTTTTCCTCCATTCTCCTCTATCAATGATCATAGCCTCATTAGAGCCCTTAATAATTGCTCTAAATCAATATGTTGAACACAGAGGAATTCACAACTACGAGAGAAATAAACCTATGATTACTGTTTATATTTTGAATTAACTAATGTTGTAATGTATTATGACAAGTGGGTAACTTCATCATCACAATTTTTTTCTTTTGGAAAAAAGAAAAATCAATGTTCAAACATTGATCTAGTGTTATAATAATGATAGAATATGTGTCTTATTAGTATTATGTGACAATTATGAACTAGTTTGAGCACCTACTACATTGCCACATGAATGAAAACGACGTGCTAAAATGAAAGGCAGTAGGATCAATCCACTCTAAATTACAACCACATGGAAACAGAGCTAAGCATCCATGATGTTTAAGAGCAACTGTAGCAAGTCCCCAACAATTAGCCATAGTTCTACTCACGCATAAAAAATATGCAGGCCGCATTATCAAGAGCCCAATTGCCAATAAACTATACCCAACACATCTTTTATCTTCCTGTTGTTTCTTTCTTTCAGTGGCAAATAGACTTGTAGCAAGATCTTTTTCCTTTCAAACTTCAACTGGTTTTTGTCATTGGAGTTGTTGCCAACTAGAACATCAGAAAAATGAATATCTTCTTGGAAACTGAGATTGTGTTTTTCCCCCTCAGTGTCTCATTTGAATCCTAGTATATTTTGTACCTGAAGCAAAAGAGAGGACAGTATTAAGAAGCTTGAGTAGCTGATAAATTTAAGATAAATGAGCTTAGTGGAGATAAAAAAAATTATTAACAAATTATATATTTGTACAAAAGATACACATAAACAGAGAGAAGAATGATAAATACAAGGGCACCCTTGTGCTTACAAGAGACTAGGGCGTTACATGCTATCCCTGTAATCATGGAAACTTGACTCCCCCCCTGCCTCGTTACATGTATTTGCATGCGTATCTTTTCTTTTTCAACCGCATGTTTTATCTCTCTCTTTATTACTGAAAATACACAAGAAAAAGAGACGGCGATAGTAAATTGATTCTTCGGAGCGGAAGGAAAAAGGAACACAAAGTTTTGTAGCAACTGCAATAAGCTGCAAATTACACTAGCTCTCTCTCTCTCTCTCTGCCGAGCACCATTTTTTTCCCCAATGTAATCAAAGCGAGGGGAGAATGAGGCTGAATCTTCCATGCAAGAGCACTTCCAATCTAATGTAAATGTAAATTATACATAAATTTTAAATATATTGGGCTGCCAATATCAATACGAGGGATGCTGCTATAATCTTTCGCGACGGTACATTGGGCCGCCAATATCCACAGATGATTCTGTTGTCATCTTCGCGACCGAGCACTTTTTATTGCAAATGCGATGTTTGTAAGACAAATTTCAGGTAAATTGGGCCGCCAATTAAATAAGAAAATGCTGATGTCAATCTCATGATCCAAACCATTGGTCTTCGGCGCCCCTTTAAATTGGCCCGCCCCAGAAATCTTCTCTATTTATTGAGTGAATGATCTTAACATTATTGAACAAATAATTTTAACTTTAAGAGAGCTCATTATCATCGTCATTAAGACCTTATCCCAATTAGGAGTAGGCCACATGAATCTTGTTTTTTCATTTATCTTTATTAAGTGTCATGGTTTCATTTAGTCCCAAAGTTTTTAAATCTTTTTTTATCACTTCTTTCTCTTTACCGATGTAGGTCCCAATCTCCAATGAAAAAGAAAGAAGGCCTTGTGTTAGGTGCCAACTAGCAAGGAAGAAGTTAGAAGATGATTTTGATTTTGTTATTTTTTTCCCACTTATAAATGAATCTATATTTGTATATTAGTTTGTAAGTAAGAATAAAAGATAATGAAAATCATCTTCAGCTTTTTTAAAAGTACGACAACTCTAACATGACATGAATCAAAAACTTTCGGGCAGCTATGATTTAAAACCAATTCTTACCCTGGTCTTGAATCATAGCCTAATAATGGGTTAGCAAGCCCACTTTTTTGCACCTTTTAATGATCTGTTCTTCAGATTTGGCCAGGCCTCGATGTTAAAATGACCAAAACCCCGATGCAAGGAGATTCTGCAAGACCCACTTCATGGGCCTCTTGGATTCTAAAATGGACACTGTTCTTCAGATTTTTTCTGCTCTCTCTCTCTCTTAACCGAACACCTTTCTTTTCCAATCTAATCAAAACGTGGGGAGAATGAGGCTGAATCTTCCACGAAGAGCACGTCCTATCTAATGTAAATTAACTTACAAATAAAATTTTAGGTATCTTGGGCTGCTAGTGTCAATACAAGGGCTGCTGCAATAATCTTTCACGACCGTAGATTGGGCTGCCAATACCGAACCATGTGATTCTGTTGTCATCTTGCATGACCGTGATTATCAAATAATCAACAGCTGCGAGTCTCCCTCCATTTGTCCTGCCTGTTAGGAAAAGTGAAATTATGCGATAGACCTTCACTGACCCCGTTGAATATCCCTTTTAAAAAGGCCAACTAAAAATATTTCGGCTTTCATGATAGGTTAAATCTAATATGATAGTCTTCCTAACGGTGAATTCAAGGATACGTTCTAATAAAAAGTGGAACCTGTGGAATCTGCTTGCCAGAGAATTCAATTCCATGCTCGTTAACGGCCCCTTTGGGACAAAAATTAAGTATTGGAAAATTTAGGTGGGTTCGTACTCTGCTGTCTGAAGACTTAACTTTTATTTCGCACCATCAATTAATCAACTGTTTATAATGGCCCAAAAAACAAAAAAGAAAAAGCCACCCTAATGTAAGTCCAGTTAATAATATTATTTTATCCAATATAAGTGGGTCAGCTGAAATTTTATTGGTTATCTGATTATTTCTACCATAATGTAAAATTCCATGAATTTCTATGAAAAATCATCAATATCTACTAAAACCACTACCAGACTAAAAATAACCCGAGTAAATTTTCACGTCAAATTCCATGGTTTACTAAAGAAACCCTCCAATTTCTATCGAAACCGCCAAAACCAATTTCCATAAAATTCCTCCAAAACCATCACCCAAACCTCATCTTCTATGCATGTCGATTCAAGCCTATGTATACGGAAGAAATTCTAGAGAGAGAGAGAGAGAGAGAGAGAGAGAGAGAGAGAGAGAGAGAGAGAGAGAGAGAGAGAGAGAGAGAGATAGAGCAAATCAAGCCACTTTCATGATTAAGTTTTTTCTTTCCAATATTAAATGTAAATAGATGAAACCTGCAATAGAAAAGGAAAGAGATAGATATATTATGAATAAGTTTCATATCAAATGGAAAGACATAAAGATAGGAAAACGAAAACATAGTGCGAATATGTAGGTCACTAGACAAAGGGTGAGTCCCTAGCCTGTAGCATCCATCTTTAGGAAGTACAAGGACTATAATCACGTGTGTGACTAGGAGATAGAAGGGGTTAAGGTGGAGATTAATAGGAAGATTGTTACTAACAGATTTGTCATTTTAAATAAAAGGGCAGCTTCTATGCACGAAGCTCCCACATATGCGGGGTCCAGGGAAGCGTGGACCACAAGGGTCAATGTAAGCAGCCTTACCTTGCATTTTGCAAGAGGCTGTTTCCGTGCTTTGAACCTATGACGTCAAGGTCACACGACTACAATTCTACTGTTGCGCCAAGGCTCCCCTTCAGGATTTGTTATTTTCAGTGGTAGGCAATACCTGAAGTAAAGGTCATTTTCAACACCCACCCATATTTTGATATTCACTTTTTGATGTACCTTCAGCATTTCGGTAAATCTATCTTTCGTCCTCTAAATGGTGTTCTCTTATACACATACATAAAAGCACATAAGGAATCACAATGCCAATGAAACCAAACTAAAGCACAAAAAGACCAATTGTCACAATACCTCAATCAAACGAGCCACTATTACTTCTACTTCTTTGTTCCAACTTGCTTGAATTCTTTGGGTAAGATCCTTTTCAATTGGGAGAACATAAAGGGAAAAGGTTTTATTTATATGCCAAGACTAGACTCTAGTCTGTTGGGTACTCCAGCCCTTTCAAGAATGGCACCATTGAAATAACCCACTTTTTCAGAAAGTAACTCCACATAAACATTACAAAAATCCACGTCCATCAGAAAGAAACCCCCGTAATAGGATTACGAGACTGAAATGTAACTTCCAAATGAGAGGAAGTTCAAACATCAATTTATAATGGGAAAGGAATCCTCAAGAGGAAATTTGATAGCAAGCAACTTGACCTAGCAAAAGCATCAGATATCTGTGACATGTAGCTACAGTTGCTAGTACACTTCTAAGGATGATGTTATTTCTCCAATTAACAGTCCTTACTGAATGGAAATGAGAGAAGTTTAACATGATGGAGTGATAAAAAAGTGATCCTATTAGAAGCCTATGGCTTAAGCAGTAAAGTCTTCCTGAAAAAATGAGGAGATACGACATCAAATTTGATTGAGCAAAGACACATACAAAATCAAAGATTGATACTTTCTATGCATATGTAAAGCCAATCACAAGGCATTGAATAGAGGTAAGTGCTGAAAAGATGATGGTTTTGGGGAACACAAAGGGCCTGTTGATTTTAGGATTCATCATCATCAAAGCCTTATTCTGATTAGGGGTCGGTTATATGAATCTTCTTCCTTTATTCACCTCTATCAAGTGTCATTGTTTCATTAAGTTCAAGAGTTTTTAAATATTTTCTCACCACTTTTAACCATGTCCTTTTGGGTCTTCCTCTTGCCCTTTTATATCCTTCGACTTGGATCTACTTACTCCTTCTAACCAGTATAGTTTTTAGTCACCATAGGACATGTCCCAACCATCCAAGTCTACCCTCTATCATCTTATTATCTACTGGTGCTGCTCCTAAGTTTCCTCTAATGTTTTTATTTATAATTCTATCCTTTCTTGTCTTGCTACTCATTCATCTCAACATCCTCATTTCGGTTATGCTCATCTTATGTATATGCTGTTTCTTAACTACCTAACACTTTGATCCATAGAGCATGGCAGACCTTACAGCCATTCTATAGAATTTTTCTTTCAATTTGAGTGTCACTTGTCCATGACATAAAACACATTTGTTCCAACTTGCCTAGATTCTTTGGGTAAGATCCTCTTCAATCTCTCTACTTTCATGAATTATTGATCCCAAATATCGAAAGTAGTCTTTTTGGAATACTTCTTTGTTATCAATCATTGTTGGTGCTTCCTCCCAATCATCACCTTGGTAAAATTACATTACATAAACTCTGTCATAGTTCGGTTAATTTTAAATCCTTTAGACTCTATAACATCTCTTTACAACTCAAGTTTTGTGTTTATGTCCTCCCTTGTCTTATCAATCAAAACTATATTATTTACAAGTAACATGCACCATGGAATCTCCTAGTGCAAATGTTTTGGTAACTCATCCATAACTAATGTGAAGAGTTATGGGCTCAATGTCGATCATTGGTGCAATCTTATAGTGATGGAAAAATCATCAGTTTCTCTGCTAGCGGTCCTAATATTTGTTATTACTCCCTCATACATATCCTCAATTATATCTATGTATCCACGTAAAATCACTTTCTCACCAAACACCCACCATATTAACTCTTTAGAGACCCTAACATAAGCTTTCTCTAAGTCAATAAAGACCAAGTGGAGGCCCTTCCTCCTCTCCCTATATTTCTCCATCAATTGTCTAAGGTGAAAAATAGCTTCCATGGTAGACCTTCCAAGCATAAAACCAACATATTTTCTAATACACTCATCTCAAGTCGTAACCTTTTCTCAATCACTCTTACCCAAAGTTTCATGATATGGCTCATAAGTTTGATACTGCGATAATTAGTGAAACTCTATATGTCTCCTTTATTGTTATAGATTGGTATAGTAGAGCTTTTCCTCAATTCATCTGACATTTTCTTTGATTTTGAAATCTTTTTAAATAACCTTGTTAACTAAACTACTCAAGTCTCTCTCATATATTTTCAAACCTCCATCGATATAGCATCAGGCCCCAGGGTCTTAACTGATTTCATCTTTTTTAAAGCCTCTTTCACTTTGGTATTATGTGGTCATATCTATGTAGTCCAACTTTATTTGGGTTTACAGTTATTTCAATCTTTATATTCTTAGGGCTATTGTCATTTAGTAACTTTTGAAAGTAACTTTCGCACATTTGACTTATCTTGTCCTCTTTGACTAGTACAATATGGTCATCACTTTTAATGTATGTAATGTTCTCTTATTTTTGCAAGTTTAAACATATCTTTCTCACTTTCTCTTCACGCTAATATATTGTACAAATCATCATATGTCATGAGTTTAGCCTCACTTACTACTCTCTTAGCAACCTTTTTAGCATTTTTATATTGTTACAAGTTTTCATTATTTCTACTCCTTTGCCATGCTTTAAAGCACACTCATTTCTCTTTGATTATTTTTTGCATTTTTTCAATCACCACAAAGTTTCCCTTACTTGTTGCCCTTTACCTTTAAATACTTTTAGAACATCTTTTGTCACTTTCTTAATGGACACGGCCATTTTAGTCCACATTGCATTTACTTCTATTTCATTGTTCCACTTTCCTTTTACCATCAAGTTGTTTATGAATGATGTTATCTTCTCTCATTTTAAGTTCCACTTGGTTTTTGGAGGCTTATTAAGTTCATTTCCTTTCTTTTGTCTCTTAATGTACAATCCATAACCATTAACCTATGTTGTGTGATTAGAATCTCATTGGGTATCAACTTACAATCCTTACACATTGATCTTTCGGTACTCATTTTTAGAAAAAAGCTTATTTGGCTTTTATATAGTCTACTTTTAAAGGTTATTAAGTGTTTATCTCTCTTCTTAAAGCAAAATCAAAGATAGCATCCCCCATCCCATTTCGTTCTCTAACCCCATATCCTCCACGTACCCTATCATATCTTTCCTTTCCTTTTCCTATGTTATCATTTAAGCTTGCTCCTATAAATAGCCCCTCTATGTTAAGAGGTTCTTGCACTACTCCCTAAATATCTTCCCAAAACTATCTCTTAATTCTATTTTCTAACCCTACTTGTGGGGCATATGTACTTATAATATTTACCATCTTCTCTCTTGAAACAAGCTTTGTTAGTAGAATTCTATTACAGGGAGGATCAGGGGTACCATTATCAAATTGGGCCCTACTTTTAGTTATATTGTGTTATATTTTAAATTTAACATTTTTTTATTTTTATGTTTTTCATTATCTCTATTTTTTTAGTTAATTAATTTTGCACCTAAGAACTAGTCACACGACTAGGAGCGCCTGCTCCCTCTAGGCACAAGTCACACCTCTTGCACCTATGACTACATGGATTGTATCTACAAACTCCATACTCTTACCTATCAATGGGCCTATATTCCATGTAGCGATACAAATCTTAATCTCCTGAGCTAGTTTCTTCACTGGTGCACATCTAGAATAGCAGGGGATCTCTTTCCTACTTTGCATTGCACCTTGATTCTAATGTAGCATGTCACTTTTGAGAGAATGCTCTAGTAGCCTTTGCCCATTTTTCATTGTACTAGGGATCTGATGCAACGCGTCGCTTATGGGGGATGCCTTAGCAGCCCTTCCCCATTTCTCACTACATCTAGGATTCGAGGTAGCATGTTCTTTATGGGGAACATCCTCACCTTTAGGAATGTCAAAATGAGATTCATTTCATATGGTTTGTCCAATGATTTTTTGCTAGTTGGCACTTGACACAATCCCCCTCTTTTATCTGAGCTTGGGAATTAGTAGTGAGATCATAAAATCACACATGTGGAGTTGCTAAAGAATGGGTTTCTTTAATATTTGAAGCCATATTTTGGGGTAGTAGAGGTGACTTTAATATGGTAGATTTATTCATTGCAAGAATGGTAGCAAGGTGCTATTATTGACTACTAGAATGAGAATGGTTGTGAAATTCATTACCAAAGACATGTGATAACATTCCATATGGTGGATCTACTTTTGCATGATTAAGCAATTTGGAGAAGCCCATACAAATTGTGCCTTGTTGGAGCTATCTCAGATCATTCTCCTATTGTGTTGGAGGTTTGAGCTTTAGTTTCGTTGGGACCTCATCAATTCAAGCTTAAGAGTGGATGCATTTAAACTACAAGGTTCAACAAAATTGGACTGGAATTGGTGGAATGGTATGTTGGAGATGAAGCAGGTAACCAAACTCTGATAGAAATTTTGAAGACTTAAAGAAAAAAATGAGAAGAGCAGCAACAATTTTATCTACAAGAAAATGAAAATAGGTAATTCTAGAGGAAAAAATAGTTGATGATAAGATGAAGGACTTGAGGAGACTTATAGAAGAAAGGAAAAAGAATTTAATGATGGTGCCACATAGGGAAGTGCACTTGATAATGTTGATAGAAAATGACAAAATATATATATATATTTTTTATTAAGCTACAAATTCTATGATGGGTAATTCACTATAAACTTTATTAAAAACAATAATCAGGTTAAAGAAAGGAAAGGGTAGAATATACTCTATTATGGGTAATAAAATGTAAACTATGCTTATAGAATAATTTCTAGTTTGGCTCATCCTAGCACAATTCTATTTGATAAAAGGGGCAGCCTAGTGCACGATGCCCTCATGTATGCAGGGTCCAACTTATCTTGCATTTTTGTAAGAGGCTGTTTCAGTGCCTCGAACTCGTGACCTCTATGTCACACAATGACAACTCTACCATTGCACCAAGGCTCTGCTTTTAGCACAGTTCTGTTTGATAGTAGGAAAAATCAATTGAGGCACTTATGCATCCAAAAGCATTCTTACTAGAACGATTCTTACAAGGATTGGTTACCTATGTTTTAAGATCAAGAAGGTTAACAATAGCTCCCAGTACTTGGGGAAGCCAGCCGCTATTATTGTGCAAAAGAACAACTCAGAAAGTCCAAAAAGAAGGGGAGGAAGAAAAGGGAAGAAAAATATTGACAAAGAAAAGGCTTAACATATCTATGGGTGACAACTTGTGGGTATTGATCTAAGGCATGGGATAGCAGTTGAATAGTTTGGACCATGTGGCAAAGCACGTGTAAAATACGTACCTACACACACAGACACCATATAACATGCTAATAAATTTGAGGCCATCATGCAATAGTGATTGGTTGAATTTGATTATATTATATAGTCAACACATTATGTAGATAAAGATCCAAATTGATTAAAAAAAGTGTGCCAATTGTGAGCCTATTAGAGTACCTATCAAATATAGAGGCCACCACGATTATGTGTTTTTACTTCTAAGTAATATAAGAAAAGATCATGAGACTTCAAACTTCAGGTTCCTTTTTTTTTTTTAATGTTTTCCTTCTTCTTCTGCTTTCGAAGCTTCTATTTTACTGTTCCTTCCCAAAATTCATTTTCTTATTAATTATGACTCAAACTACTTGAGTAGGATTTCTAAGTTTGTAACTATTACAAAACCAGTCCAAGGCCACTCTTAAGCCCACATGCTATTTCACAACTCAAAAGTTTTTTGTTATCTTTCAAAAAAAAGTACTTGTTCAAGTGGCACGTGATAAATTACTTCCCCTACCCAATTTTGTGAAATTGTCAACTAAAACTTCTTCTATGCACTATGGTATTTCAATACAATAGTTTCTAAAAGATCTAATACAAATGCAGAACCAACAAAATCATAAATTTGTACCAAGTTAACAATTTTGTCTATCATTCATATATTGTCTCATCCAACTAGTAAAAATAACACATGTCAAAGAATAGATCTAAACAAATACATAAGCAAGTATGTCAATATCATCAATCAACATCCTTGGATATATGACTAGTTGTGCAATCAACATCCTTCATTCCAATGACCCAAAAACACTAGGGGCCCATATGTCAAACAATGAACAACTTTAGAAGTAGCACTAATTCCTCATGTATCAACTACCTTTCAAAGAGCTTTCTGCTTAACAAAGAATTTAAGATCTAGCCAAGTGTAGATGCAGTAAAAGAAGTATAGTTTCATAAATGGCAATAAAAAGAAATAATTAGCAAACTTTGAAGTCTATAAAAATGAACCAAAGAAATAGAATCCAACAAAAAAGAAAAGCTATTCTACACAATGCAAAATAAAAGATTTTAAAGCATAGTCTTTGATAAAGCATTTGCCTCTAGTATGAACTATATGCAAATGTAATGATAATGGAAAATAATAGAGAGATATGAAAAGTGTACTAGAGAAGGGACCTACACACCTTACAAAATGTCGTGGCCTCGAGGAGCCTGTAGGGGACAACACCAAAATGACTGGATTCATGTGAATTGTACAAGTTATCACCTAAAGCCCAAACATGACCCTTAGGCACCTATGCATTAAAAAATCCTAAAATGTTAAAAATTTCATCAATAAAAGCCTAAAAACCCTAGGTATTGAAGTAAAAGAACGACTGATAGTGAGAAAATGTCTCTTCTTCTATGTTTATAAATGTTGCATGTCTCTAAGAGAGAGACAGAGGTGATTACAACTAGGGTTTACAAGGTGTCTGAGTGGGTAGGATTAGGGTTGAAGGAGAAACGGGCACCTTCCATGGCAGTTTATTCGCTCATTTACTATCTTCCTGGGGTTTTTGGGGGAGCAAAGGAGGACAATGTCCCCTACACTAATACAGCCAAGAAGGGTGGAGATGCAATCCACTAATAAGAAGTCCCCTATTAAATTCAAAGTAGGAAGCATGCTCGGTCCAAAATCTACAAAAAAATACAATTAAGAGAATAGGAATAGGAAAATTTAATTATATATAGAGAGAAGATAGTAATAGAGCTATGGTACATAGGTAGGCATTTGTGACATGGAGAAAATAGGCAAACTTGGCCAGGACAAGGCATGCCTCCATTGCTTCCCAAGTATTTCTCCCATGTGGCTTACTTTGTATCCACCCTAACACAGTTTGAATCGTGTCCATCCTCTTATGACCTCCCCCCTTGCCCAAGTTACCTATCTTAATGATAGATGATCTTTAAGCACATTCATTGGTCTAGAATTCACTCTAGGTTAGTCTCTGGTACTGATCGGTGCAGGACAATGTGATCATGGTCATCCACAACATTGATTTCATTTAATTAACTATTGATTATTAATTTGATGATTAATGGTTACCGGATTATCAAATCCACATCATTGATCATTGATTAGGGGTCCACATGTATGATGACCTAAGTTTTCATATGCATTTTTAAATGCAAAACTAATTCCTAATGTGGGATCAATCCCTATTTGAAAGCAATTTTACAAAAACAATCCAATGCAGTAGAATAATCTTTTATTTTAAATTTGTTTTAAAAACTCTGAGTGTCATTTACTTTGAACAAAACTAAATAACTAGGGATTTTTATTTATTTATAAAACTACATAAAAAATATATGCCTAGGGATTTTTATTTATTTATAAAACTACATAAAAAATATATGCATCCCAGATTTGGCTAGTCACAGCTCACAGTCCAACTGTAATAACTACATATACATGTTCAAAAAGGATAAGTCATATACTTACATTGATCATAGTACGTTATGCTATTGTCTTCATTCAAATTTGCGTTCACCTTGATTTTCTCTGCTTCAAGTCAAATTCTTCAAAGACCTAAGATATTATAAATAATTTACAATATCTCAGTAAGCTTTCACTTGTGTAGGTAGTCTCACATCTATTATACCAATTTTGAAATTCTAAACAATATTTCAAATCATTTTTCATGCAATTCTAAAGAATATAATGAGTAGATCAAAGACAAGAAACTTAGATGAAGCCACATGTAAATATCATTTTACAATTTTATGCCAAAACATTTCAAATAATATCAATGCAAAATATGCACAACTTTAAATGAATATTTTTCAAATGATTGGATCTACATGGTAATCTCACATAAATTATAGTATATAATGTATAAAAAAATCACATAAATGCATAACTTGTAAATTATGTGAAAGATCCATCTAACTTGATAAATCAAATGGAAAAAGATCTTTAAAATTTTAAAGTAGTAATCAGCCAATCTGCAAACGTCGACAATCCCAAACTGACAACATCATCATCACGTGAACATATGCACCCTAGCTAACACATCAGTAGGTTGGTTATGAGTACTCATCTAAAGACCATCATCATGCCAATCTACATGGGGTTACAAAAAAGAAATCTCATGGAATACTATGCTCATGACCAATTAACTGAATTGTGTGTCTTTAGTATCTAAAGACTAGCCACCATAGCCTCCATGGCGATGGTGGATATGTCTCGAAAAGGGTACCATGAACACCTCCAGTGGTTGTTTCCCTACCACAGTAGTCGAGAAAAACAAGTACCTCCCTAAGCACAGATACCTGCCACCTTTGGTGGTTAGAGGCTAGGAGGCCAAACCCATACAACCTCTTAGCATAGTGCCCACTAGGCTCATTAGCCTGAACAAACAAATATCTTAATCCAAATGTCATTAAATCATATATCATATATCTCATACATAACCACACATTTCCTTGACTCATTTCAAAGCATGGGATTGATGGAATTTCAAGTATAATCACTTCTTTCAAAAATATACAACTACGTGTAATTGAATGAGCAACATTGCTTTCATTTTTCATATAAAAGTATGCATCATGGTTGTGAAGGTACATATATATATATATATATATATAAATCACATATCTCATTTGCAAATATTGCATTCTTGTAAAGCTAAAATAATGTAACATTACAAAATATCAATTATGTAATAGTAAAGTAGTATCAAATTGAAAGCATAATAATCAAATGATTTGATTATTTGAAATCACATATTTTAATAAAAGTGATAACATGCTCAAAATCCTAATGGCAAATAAATGTTAAAACTACCTACCTCAAACATGGTTATCTCAATCCTTGAAATGCCAAAAAATCTTAGTTCGTATTAGTTAGTGTCTTTGCCAACACATGTACATTACAATGTCATTTATCTTTCTTACGAATTCTTGATTGTGACTTATTTAGTTTTTGATCAACCTTAACATGGTGATCATGCCTTTACCATGTTTTGATAATAGGTATTCCTCTTCATGTTTGTCATAATATCAAATCTTGGTTGTTGCTTAAAGATCAACGGTTTAGATCATCTACTATCCTCAATTCCTATTAATCTTTGACTTCTAGATAATTTATTTCATATCTCAATGTTTGATTTATTCATCTGATGGTTAGGTTGAATTTTGATTTGTTAGATCAATAGTTCCAAGTCATCCTGATATCAACTCTTTGAATCTAAGGTCATCAGAACAATCTAATTGTTAAATTAAACTAATAATATAATTAGCCATATTGTTCTTCTTAAGGTTTAATCCATTCTAGTCTTGTTTATTTTTTAAATTTTCTATAATTTATTAGGCATAATTAAGATAAAAATGAAATTTAATTAATTTAAATACTCAGTAGCAGCCTTGCCTCTGATCACTTAAACCTATGTATGATGTTGTGTCTGATATGGCCTGATCGGGTTTGATCTCCTTTGATAAAATTTTTTAAGAATCAACAGCTCAGATACATGATTTGGCATACAAATAAAAAATATTATTGAAATAAACCTACGCTTGATGAAGGTGAAGTTTGGAGATAGAACAATTCCTTCTACCGTGTTTCCTCGATTGATGCAGACTGCTAGATCTATGTTCATATCTAAATGAAAGCTCAAATTGGTGGCTGATCAAGGTGTAACTTAGTTGATCATGGGTTAGATAATTTTAAAAGGATGGATTGATTGTAGATCTAGTATGTAATGGTCAATTAATTGTTGAATCGTGATGAAAAGGTCATATTGGTGTTGATATGAGTTTTGGTATTTGATTAATGGTTGGATCATGTCGGAGTTCGTTGATTTGATCAAATTAGACATTATATGATAGATCATGGGTTAGATGATGATGGATGGTTGGATTTAATTCTAATTGATCACTTCTTTGTGTCTGATCATCTTTGATCTTATATATTTATGATTTTTTTAAAGTTTCTAGGTCATAATCAATTAAAAATGTCCCATAATCCTAATTTTTATTATATAATTAGATCCTTGTTGTCAATACGAATCCAATGCACTTTTCTGATCATAAATCGGGCTTGTATAGCCCTTTGAATTAAATTTTTTTATTTTAGATCTTTTAAACAGTCCAGATTTAATTTCTGGATCAAAACACATTAAGATTGGGTCACCTAGACGCATTGGAATGGGATGCACTTTCCAGAACGCACTAGTGCATCTTAGTGACTGTAACACATAGGGCTGCATTTTAGTTCTCGGGATGTAGTGACATTCCAGTAGAATAGTGACCGCGCCCATTATACTATTTGTGAAATTACCAAAATGCCCTTATACATAAAAGTTATGCAACTTTCTCATCCGAACTCCATTTTTAATGTTCTTAGTGTCATTGGATTCCATTTTTCAAGTAGAATCTAATTATGAGGGTATTTTCACCAAATTTGATTTCAATAAAATCTCACTTCTAAGATTCAAAAATTATAAAACTTTCATCCTTTTGTTCAAATAATTTAAAAAAAAATAAAATTGGACTTAAAAATTTGGGTAGTTATAACATCTCTTTTTAACATCTGGGGTTACTAACCCATGGATTACGAGTTACTTTCATGGATTAGTGGCCATAAACTCTTGATCTATGACTAGATTCATTCTGGAATGGTCAAATCTAGGGTTCAATCATAAATCTCTTAAGGATTTTGTTCGCAATGTCGAGGGGAGCACAATGAATGACTCGGATCAATCCAAGTCATTTTGGTCAGCATGCGTCCTTATACTGAATGACCAATCATAGTCTTCAGGGTTTTGTTGCCAGTGATGGAAAAGAGGGGGAAAAGGTAAGGCCGGAGGAAAAGGAGAGGAGGAAGGATGGGTCGACACGGCAGGTTTGGGTGCCTGCATTGCATGTCCTCTGTCCAATCCAAAAACTTATCATCAGTTGCTGCTCTGGAAGTCAGTGACCACCGCATAGGTTTGGTCAGTGGGGGAGAGGATGGTGGTGACTGGTGGCTCTATTCCAGTCATTGCTTGTTGGCTGATCAGAGAGAGAGTAGAAGGGGAAAAAACGAGAAAGTGGAAAAAACTTGGCATGGCATGTTTCGACCAGAAGGGTTTTGAGTGAATGATCAGCTCCTACTTTCTTTCCTCAGCTGGCAGTGGTATGTTGATGACTGGCCAGTAAAAGAGGGAGGAAAGTGAGAGAGAGGAAAAATGGGAAGAGAAAAACCCGTCAAGCTTTTGTTCAAAGGGGGTGCCATTATCAAATAGGCCTTCTCTTTTTCTAAAATGATTTGTGTTACATTTTTCTTTTAAATTTAGCGAGTGGAGTCCACTAAGAAAAATTATTAAATTTCCCCTTGCTTACAAAGTATATTACTTTCTTATTCGAACTATGGTTCTAGTATTCTTAGTGTTGTTGGAATCCATTTCCTGTGTACAATTCAAAATTTGAGATTTGAAGTCAATTTTTATGTCTTTGAAAAGGTACTTTTATGAAATGCGCAACGAGATTTTTCTTGTTGCTTGGCTTCTTCGCCTTTCCATAGTTATACCTTACATAATGAATCTCATTGCTTTGATAGGTATAATAATAGTACTTTTAGGAGCTCCTTTGGCCAAGTTATAATTGAAAATTTTGTAGTTTCAATTCTTGCTAGATGCATGCCAATGAGATAGTTTAATAAGTCTATTGGAATTAGCTCTATATCATTGGAATCTCATCTTCCATACATAATGAATTGGTATGCATACAATTCAAAAAAATCAAAATTGTGAAAAAAGAAAAGAATTAATGTGTTGATTACAACCCTCTTTCTTTTTTCTAGATCTTTATGAGGGTTTCTAGAACAAAATTACAAAGTGAGAACTATGAATGAAGAAATACATGAGAGAAAAGAATATTGGCTAATGATTTTAAGGCCCCAATTCTAGGTTCCATAAGAAATGAGGCATGGAATAGAGCCACTAAGGTTCGGGCTCATATTGGTCATGGGTTGAGAATGGGAGTTGAACTCTAGGAGATCTAATTTTAAAAATATTTTGGAGTTTGGTCACGAGATTTGAATAGTAGGTATGAATCATAGTTCAAATATTTCTTAATTATATTCCATGCTATCTCTTTGTCTATTAGGATCTCTCAAGTGCATACATTACTGCACTTCCACTTGACACTTGTAATGATAAACGCCTCATCTCTCTGTGACCTTACCTTGGATTCTCAAGACCCTTATGGAAATCTATTTTATTGTATCAAAAGGCATATTGAATTGCAATTTCCCTATTGGGTTAGGTCATTTCTGGGTAAGTAGATCATTTTTTTTCCAGGCACATGTCAGAAAGAGATAAGATAAATTTTTTTATTCAAATTATGAATTCTAATACCATAATTGAGCGAACAAATAGAAATAGAATATTGATTGTAGAGGTACGATGTAAATGAGAACATTCATTTGATCTTGATCCTCATGGATAAAAAAAGGCACTATACTAGTGTAATATCCTTAATTTTTGGATAAATTGAGAATTTATTAAATCACTTAAATTAAAATTTTATAAATAGAATTTGATCCTAAAATCTAAGAATTTGAAAGTGCTCATCAATAGGATTCCAACGCCATAAAGAACGAGGAAAACGGAGCTCAAATGAGGGAGTTATGAGCCGTTGAAGTTATAGGGGTATTTTGGTAATTTGGTAGAAATGTAAAACACAGGGGACCGAATTGATAACGGCACCCCTTTCTTCTATAGGTCTCTACCGGATCCGACAAAATCGCCAGAGAAACTAGCGGAAAGAGATGTGAAGGGAAGAGTTTCTCTTTCCCTTAAACTCTACAGCCTATATCTCCCTCAACAGTCACCAAATCACACTACCTTCTTCCATTTTCACTGAGCTTTTCATCAAAACCCTAGCTTTGAAAATTTTAAGTTTTCCAGCGAGTAAAGCTCCAGCAACATCTAGCAACGCCCAGCCAGACGAGGTAAGTCTTAATCCCTTAAATTTTTATTTATTAAATAGGTATATATAAAATAGAAATACATTAAAAATAAAAAATAAGGAAAAACTACGTTTTTCCTGGGAACCCTATGCACGCTACTGTTGGGGAATGATTTCATGGATGAAACCACATTTGTTTGCAAATCGAACCGTCCATCTAGTGCATGATAGACCCAAGAATAAAGCCTTTAAATTTGGGAGAGATCCAACGGTTGGTTTCTCTAGAAAACGTGAAAACCAGTATCTAGGGAAGTTTTTAGGAACTTGGGAAAAATTGCTTAAAAAACATAGTTTTTGGAAAAAATAATGCAAAAAGAGGGTAGAAATGAAATCTAGACGAAATTCTGAGAAAAATAGTGCAAAAATCGCAAGATTTGAACACCTGTAGGCTTGCCGGAGATGACCGGAATTCGGTCGTCTTCTCCGGCGGCGCCTTAGCGCTGACTCCGAGATGCCCAGCAGGACGCCCGACAGAGACGCACGACGAGCACACGCGTAAAACTTATACATGACCACTTTTAATTTAGAAAATTTTTAAAAATAGTGATGTGACATGGACAGGTGCGCTTGAACATACCAGTTAAGGAGATTTATTAGCAAGCTAAGTGGTCTCACATTGAAGTAGGTGACGACAATTAATGCTTTGCCTTGATTTTAAAACCATGCATAAACATAGCATCATGAGTGATTGTGTTTTAAATTGCATTTATTATTTGACGTTGATTTCATGAGACTTAGAGTATATTATGATTATTACAAATTAAAATCTTTTATTAAATAAACCTTTGACAAATGTTTTTATGAGCATGATATTAATTAATTATGCTTAAATAGAGACTTCTTTCTTATTATATATTGGAAATGCATGGATTTGCATGGAAATAAGAATAGAGGCTTGTTAACTGGTCCTTTTATAGGCTAACCCCAGGATGAGGGGCGTGCCTTGGGGATTGCGAGCTACGAGTACTCTTGAGTTTTAGTATATACATATGATTTTTGTGTTTTTATATTTGATGATGGGTGCTCTCACCCGGTGGGCGTCATGTTAGGAGGGATAGTGCCGACCACCCACCCTCAGAGATTGTGATGTGATGATATTGTGATATGATAGACACCTTCCCATAGATGGCATTCGGTAGGGGTTTGGTAACATGGATGTCCACATTACCGGTTTGGGCCTTTCCATGGGAACATACGCTAAGTCTCTCGTTATGGTGTTGACAGAGAGTGGCAGTGGTTGAGACCCATGGAGGGTTGCCACTGCAGCATGACGACCCATATTCTTATTATGTGTGCGTGTATGATGAGCATGATTATGGATGGTATGCCTGGGTGTGACGACACTCAGAGGTTGGCTATGAGTACTCATGATCAGTGATATTTGTCTATATGACGCTTGTGGGACCCATTACCTTAGGGTGCCCTTATTATTATTATTGTATGCTCATTTACATTGATTCATGTCATGTTTTAACTCCGTGAAATGCATGTTTTAGCATATGGAATAAATTGGCATTATGTTGGCATGACTTATGATACTTTTATCTTCATAGATGATAGATTTTTTATTTTATCAGTACTGTTATTTAGTTTATTTTATTTTATTACATTAATTGTTTATGTACTTACACAAGTGATAGCTTGCTGAGGCATTTCTTTGTTTTGCAATGCCTTAGATCTCGAGTGCGATAACAAGAAAGGCAAGGCCGTTGAGAAACCATGAGAGCTGCGGGAGATCCTTTTACCTAGAATTTTAGACAGTGATGTGAGTCAATAAATAGGATTATCATTTGAATTTAATTATAGACTGTATACTTTTATTTTATAGAGTTGATTAAGATGTTTAGACATATGTTGGACATTTATATGGGATGTTATGATGGATAGACACTGGGCCATATTATTATTGTGTTTTGGATATTTATTTGATTCAAAATAAAGGCGCTGATTCATTTGACTTTGATTGATACGAGTATTGTTTTAAATCTATTATCATAAAAATTTATTTATGTTTTAAATTATATATGTGACGTTTTGAGAAAGGAAAAATAACACCCGGAGTTTTTAAGAGATCTTTTAGTAAAGTGATAAATAAAACTTTTCTCATGGGATCCCAAATGCTCTTATTAAAAATGCTGTTATTATTATTATTAAAAAACTCGGGGTGTTACAACTAGATTTGCATGGGCCTTCTTATAATACCCATAAATGACTTGTTTTTGGTAAGAGATGAGCATTACCATATGTATATTTGGGTTCATGTTACGCATCACTACTCTAGTTCATTTCTCCCTCTAATTTAGAATAAATATCAAAGGTTATTCTTGTTCCTATATAGTTCTCATGTATATCAATACAAGTCTATATTAGTCTTTCTCTATAAACAAACTTGTTATTTATGATCAATATCTTTTAGACCCTTCCTTGAGTGAACACAGTTCTATGTAAAAATAGAACATTTTATAGTAACACTTCATAATGATTTTTAGAAGACCCTATGGTACTCTCATGGTACAATCCTCTTCCCACCGAGCCCCCTTTCTCCTTGGTCCACAAACACAAAATGTAGGATTGTTGCCAATAGTTCATGATGGAAGTTTTCATAAACTAATTTTGAACTCATTAATAGGAAATAGAATTGGATGTTATGATATATAGAATAAAAAATCTTCTATATAACATAAGGAGTAGAGGCGAATTGAAAGCTAAGCAGTGGTAATTCTAAAGATCCCTATTGAAAAATAAAGATGTCTCCTACGTTACTTGTAATACATGGAAGTATCGATATGATTTCATAGAATCATTTGGTACCTATGATTACGAGGTTCATTCTAATATGAAATCCAATCCCAGAAATATGGAATCCCACTTGTGAGATTTTAGATATTCGATATTTCCTTCACATGTTAATTACTAGTTATTGATCATTGAGATCCATCGATTCTAATCTTTCTCCATCAATTGCTTTCCCACTCATTCTTCGAGAATCAGAAAAATCCTTTTCAAGGTTAAATTTCTTCATTTGGAGTCCTTATTTATTTACTTATTTTTATTTATTGATAGGGTGAATAGATCAATCATTTCTTGAAATATCTCTTCTAATTCAAAATCATGGTGTAGCAGCATGTATAAGAGTCAAAATAGGAGTGGGTCCCTCCATGGCATTGGGTAACCATACATGGAGGGGGTGTTGTGCAGACTTCACAATTGAACCAGTGAATAATTTGGTGAAGAAAAAGCTATTCGAATGAAGGGAAAAATTAAGACAGATACAAATCAAGCTAAAGTTACTATGCATAACAAAGATTTCATTATTAAGTGGTGAATTTGGTTTACAGGATCCATGAACATATTACTTTAGCTCAGTGGAATAAAATTCTTTTTCTAAGGATTCTTATAAGTAGAAATAGAGAATGAAGTAATGAGAAGGATTTGTTAGAATCTCTACTCAATTTAGATCGGGAAAATCGATGGTATGGATTTTGTGAAACCATATGCTACAACTCAAATTCATAGTCAATTGTATTTCTAATAGGAGCAATTGATAATTGAATCCAATTTTTCCATCATTTTCATATTCATAATAATGGGAAAAGAAGGCATGTGATCCTTCTATTGATGGACACTCATATTACACTCTTATCCTTTGAAGAATGAGAACTAACTAAGTAGCATTTACATTGAGAATTCAAGCATAGTAGGCATCATTAGTTAGATCCTTCATAGGAACTACTCGTAATAACAAACTTGCAAAATGGATATGCTTATCATAAAGAGATTGGCTGTTCCTGATCCTGTTAGCCCAAACAAGATGCCCAAATAAGACATCCATGTCCACACACATTGATAAACAATTCATAGTAAATGGGTTATATCCTTTGATAAGTTGTAAAGAGTTTAACCATACAATCTCTTAACCATCCCATCAAATCAGTGGAGGATTCACAAAGAAACTTGCATCACCAACCCCATTATCTATAAAAAATAATGAGCAAGTTTAGCTAATCCTCCTATTACACTCTTCTATGAATCCATACATATCTATCAGAAAAGAAAAAATAGAAAAAGAAAGAATCAAAATTGATCGATATCTTTCTTAAAATAGACAAAAAGGAAATGAAAGATGAAACGTAAATCATGGATCAATTGAGCCTCTTAGGGGATTGCTCAAGAATAAGAAAGAGGAATCTTATGGAAATACCATGGAGCAACATTTGATCCTATTCATGGGGATTCTACCATAGAGGACAATGATAGATAATAACTTACCTCCGAATATAACTTACAACTTTCATTGTATTATTCTCTCCAAAGAGCAACTCTTCTCAAAATCTCGAAAGGTGCTGAGTTGGAATCCCATTCTAAGGATTCTTGTAATTTCAGAGGATCCAACTACATAAGAACTAGGAACAAAGAGCTTTCTCCCTTTTCTGCCTTACTCTTCAGTTTTAAGAATGCTAGTTTTAAGAATTAGTGATTGCCCTTCTCAACCCTAATTGCAAACTATAGAGCAGATAGCTACTTCCTTTTGAGCTCAAATTTTGTGTAACCCGAATTATTATCTGTCTTCCAAGAAGGTAAGATCATCACAAAACTTTAGTTAGAACATAACCCATTCCTTTTTTCATTTCACTCTTAATATCTTAGTGTAATATTTTCCTTATTTTGTATTTTGATTGTCTTGATATTTAGGAGCTAACACAATTCCAATGATCCTTTTTGGCATGCATGCATAGACTAAACCAACAATTGGGGTAAGCACAAAAACTAAAGCTTCTATAAATCATCATCATCAAGACCTTATCCCAATTAGGGGTTGGCCACATGAATCTTATTCGTCCATTCCACTCTATTAAATACCATTGCTTCATTTAGTCGTAATGTTTTTAAATCTTTCCTCACCACTTCTATCCACATTCTTTTGGGCCTTCCCCTTGCGCTTTTAGAACCTTCTACTTGTATTGCCTCACTTCTTCTAATCGGTGCCGTTGTTGGTCTCCTTTGAACATGTCCAAACTATTTAAGTCCAGTCTCCCTCATCTTGTTACCTAGTGGTGCTATCCTTAAATTTCCTCTAATATTTTCATTTCTAATTCTATCCTTTCTTGTCTTACCACTCATCCATCTCAACATCCTCATTTCGGCAACGCTCATCCTATGAGTATGATGTTCTTGAACTACCCAACACTCTGATCCATAGAGCATGGCTGGCCTTATGGCCATCCTATAGAATTTTTCTTTTAGTTTGAGTGGCACCCGCCGATCACACAAAACTCTAGATGCACATCTCCATTTGTTCCAACCCGCTTGGATTCTCTGGGTAACCTCCCTCTCAAGCTCTCCACTCTCATGAATCATTGATTCTAAGTACCGAAAGTGGTCTTTAACGGGGACTTCTTGGTTATAAATCTTGACTGGTGTTCTACTCCTACTCTCCTTGCTAAAATTACATTCCACATGTTCTATCTTAGTTCAGCTAATTTTAAATCCTTCAGATTCTAATGCGTCTCTCCATAACTCTAGCTTTATGTTTACACCCTCCCTTGTCTCATTAAGTAAGACTATATCATCTGCAAATAGCATGCACCAGGGAATCTCCTCGTGTAGATGTTTTGTTAACTCATCCATAACCAATGTGAAAAGGTATGGACTCAATGTTGATCCTTGGTGCAATCCTATAGTGATAGAAAAATCACCAATGACACCACTAGTGGTCTTAACATTTGCTACCGCTCCCTCATACATATCTTTAATTATGTCTATATACCCCTGAGAAACTCCCTTACCACCCAACACGCTCCATATTAGTTCTCTAGGGACTCTATCATAAGTTTTCTCTAAATCGATAATCACCATATGTAGGTCTTTCCTCCTCTCCTTATATTTCTCTACTAATTGTCTTAGCAAGAAAATAGCTTCCATGGTAGACCTCCCAGGCATGAAACTAAACTGATTCTCTGATACACTTCTTTCATGTCGTAGCCTCTTCTCAATCACTCTTTCAAAAAGTTTCATGGTGTGGCTCATAAGTTTGATCCCTCGATAATTAGTGCAGCCCTAAATGTCACCTTTATTCTTATAGATTGGTACAATAGAGCTTTTCCTCCACTCATCAGGCATTTTCTTTGATTTTATAATCTTGTTAAACGACTTGGTCAACCAAACTATCCCAATATCTCCCATATGCTTCCAAACCTCTATTGGTACACCATTAGGCCCCATAACCTTTCTCGATTTCATCTTTTTCAAGGCCTCTTTTACTTCAGGTATTCTAATCCTACGTTCATATGTATAATATCCCATGTTATTTAGATTTATAGTATTTTCAATCCCCATATTCACAGAGCCATTAACATTTAACAATTTTTGAAAGTATGTTTCCCACCTTTGTTTGATCTCATCATCTTTGACTAATACCCTTTGATCATCGCTTCTAATACACCTAACATGATCTAAGTCCTTACCCTTATGTTCTCTGACTTTTGCAAGTTTAAACACATCTTTCTCACCTTCTCTTGTTCCTAGTCTATTGTAGAGCTCATCATATGCTTTAAATTAGCCTCACTTACTATTCTCTTAGCAACCTTTTTAGCATTCTTATATTGTTCATAGTTTTCATTATTTCTAATCTTCTGTCATGCTTTAAAACACATCTGTTTTTCTTTAATAACTATTTGCACTGTTTCACTCCACCGCCATGTTTCCTTTGCTAATAGCCTTTTACCTTTAGATACTCCTAAGACCTCTTTTGCCACTTTCTTAATGGACTCAGCCATATTAGTCCACATGGTATTTACTTCTATTTCATAGTTCCAATTTCCTTCTACCATCAACTTATTTTTGAATGAGGTTATTTTCTCTCTTGTTAAGTTCCACCACTTAGTTTTTGGATGTGTATTAAGTTCAGTTCTTTTTCTCCATCTTTTGATATGTACATCCATAACCATTAACCTATTTTGTGAGGTTAAACTCTCATCGGGTATCACCTTACAATCCCTACATATAGATTGTTCATTATTCTTAAGTAGAAAAAAGTCTATTTGGCTTTTATGAAGTCCACTTTTAATGGTTATTAAGTGTTCATCCCTCTTCTTAAAGAGTGTATTTGCAATGGACAGGTTATATGACAAAGCAAAATCAAGGATATTCTCCCCCATCTCATTTCGTTCACCTTTACCATTCCCTCCGTGTATTCTATCATATCCTTCATTATCTTTTCCTATATGGCCATTTAAGTCCGCTCCTATAAATATCCCCTCAGTGTGGAGAATTTCTTGGATGACTCCCTCCATATCTTCCGAAAACCGTCTCTTGATTATATCTTGTAACCTTACTTATGGTGCATATGCACTTATAACATTAATAATCTGCTCTCCTAGAACAAGTTTTATTATTATAATTCTATCACTAATTCTTTTAACGTCCACAACTTTATCCTTTAATTCCTTATCAACTATTATTCCTATGCCATTTCTGTTATTTTCCTTTCCTACTTACCATAATTTATACCCATCTATTTCTCTAGCTTTAGCCCCTTTCCACTTGGTTTCTTGGATACAAGCGATGTTCACTCTCCTGCGTTTCTTTGCGTTTAATTACTCCAAACTCTTACCTATTAGTGTCCCTATATTCCATGTGGTGATATGAATCTTATGTTTTGGAGATACCCTATTTACTATCGCCTTTCTTGACCTCCATGGTATGAACCCATGTCCACTTTTCACTGCACCTAGGTTCTGACGTAGCGCGTCGCTTTTGGGAGAACGCCCTCGCAACCCTTGCCTATTTTTCATTGCAACCGAAATCCGATGCAGCACGTCATTTATGGGGAACGCCCTAGCTTGAGGGAATGTCTGTTTTCGAATCATGTTATATTTGGGGTTGCTGTAGTTTTAAAAAGATGAAGATGATTTTCATTTCTTCCTTACAAACTAATGTACAAATGCATATTCATTTGCAAGTAGAAAAGAAATAACAAAACCGTCTTCAGCTTCACCCTTGTCGACTGGCTACCTGACGCAAGGGTTGTCATATTTTAAGAAGCTAGAGATGATTTTCATTTCTTCCTCATGAAGTAATATACAAATGCATATTTATTTGTAAGAAAGAAATAACAAAATCATCTTCAACTTCTCCCTTGCCGGTTGGCACCTGACGCAAGACCCTCCTCCTTTTTCATCCAAGCTTGGGACTGACATTGGTGGAGTTAACTAAAGCTTCTATAAATATTATCCAAAAAATGATCAAGTTATTAATGACTAGACGAAATCAAGAAATAACCCCTCGCTTGTGAAATTATAGAAGATCTCCTTTAAGGTCAAACAATTCCATCAAATTAATGAAACTTCATAAGAAAGTCTCTTGAGAAATTTGTGAAGATCAAATTGGGTCTTAATGGGAAAATTGATATTTTACTACCTATCACGAGTTTCATGCTCCATGAATCTAGAAACTTTTACTTGCATTGTCTTATTTGATCTACATATCGAAGCTAATAACATTCCAGATTATTTAGGATTATAATCAAAAGATCCCTTTTTGGCTCTTTATCCAACCCTGTGTCTCTTATCCTAAGAAATGACAGATCTATTCACTCTCTCACTAACCAAGCCGTATCTAGTGTATCATTCGGGATTTGCCCTTTTATTGATTCCTGTGGATTGGATCATCATCATCATCATCATCATCAAGACCTTATCCCAATTAGGGGTCAGCCGCATGAATCTTATTCTTCCATTCCACTCTATTAAATACTATGGCTTCATTTAGTCCCAAAGTATTTAAATCTTTTCTCACCACTTCTATCCACGTTCTTTTGGGCCCTCCCCTTGCCCTTTTAGAACCTTCTACTTGTATTACCTCACTCCTTCTAACCAGTGCCGTTGTTGGTCTCCTTTGAACATGTCCAAATGATCTAAGTCTAATCTCCCTCATCTCGTTACCTATTGGTGCTACCCCTAAATTTTCTCTAATATTTTCATTTCTAATTCTATCCTTTCTTGTCTTACCACTCATCCATCTCAACATCCTCATTTCTGCGACGCTCATCCTATGAGTATGATGTTCTTGAACTGCCCAACACTCTGATCCATAGAGCATGGCTGGCCTTATGGCCATCCTATAGAATTTTCCTTTTAGTTTGAGTGGCACCCGCCGATCACACAAAACTCCAGATGCACATCTCCATTTGTTCCAACCCGCTTGGATTCTCTAGGTAACCTCCCGCTCAATCTCTCAATCTCTCCACTCTCATGAATCATTGATCTTAAGTATCGAAAGTTGTCTTTTACGGGGACTTCTTGCTTATAAATCTTGACTGGTGTTCCACTCCTACTCTCCTTGCTAAAATTACATTCCATATATTCTGTCTTAGTTTGGATAATTTTAAATCCTTCAGATTCTAATGCTTCTCTCCATAACTCTAGCTTTATGTTTCACCCTCCCTTGTCTCATCAAGTAAGACTATATCATCTGCAAATAGCATGCACCAGGGAGTCTCCTCGAGCAGATGTTTTGTTAACTCATCCATAATCAATGTGAAAAGGTATGGGCTTAATGTCAATCCTTGGTGCAATCCTACAGTGATAGGAAAGTCACCAGTCATGCCACTAGTGGTCTTAACATTTGTTACCACTCCCTCATACATATCTTTAATTACGTCTATATACCCCTGAGAAACCCCTTTATCACCCAAAATCCTCCATATTAACTCTTTGGGGACTCTATCATAAGCTTTCTGTAAGTTTATAAAGACTATGTGGAGGTCTTTCCCCCTCTTCCTATATTTCTCTACTAATTGTCTTAGTAAGAAAATAACTTCCATGGTAGACCTCCCAAGCATAAAACCAAACTGATTATTTGATACACATGTTTCATGTCGTAGCCTCTTCTCAATCTCTCTTTCAAAAAGTTTTATAGTGTGGCTCATAAGTTTGATCCCTCAATAATTAGTGCAACTCTGTATGTCCCCTTTATTCTTATAAATTGGTACAATAGAGCTTTTCTTCCACTCATCAGGCATTTTCTTTAATTTTATAATCTTGTTAAACAACTTGGTTAACCAAACTACCCCAATATCTCCCATATGCTTCCAAATCTCTATTGGCATACCATCGGGCCCCATGGCCATTCCTGATTTCATCTTTTTCAAGGCCTCTTTTACTTCAGGTACTCTAATCCTACATTCATATATATAATATACAGTATTATTTAGATTTATAGTATTTTCAATCCCTATATTCTCAGAGCCATTGTCATTTAACAATTTTTGAAAGTATATTTCCCACCTTTGTTTGATCTCATCATCGCTGACTAATACCCTTTGATCATCGCTTTTAATGTAGCTAACACGATCTAAGTCCTTACCCTTCTATTCTCTTACTTTTACAAGTTTAAACACATCTTTCTCACCTTCTCTTGTTCCTAGTCTATTATAGAGCTCATCATATGCTTTAAGTTTAGCCTCACTTATTATTCTCTTAGCAACCATTTTAGCATTCTTATATTGTTCATAGTTTTCATTATTTCTAGTCTTCTGCAATGCTTTAAAACACATCCATTTTTCTTTAATAACTTTTTGCAATGTTTCACTCCACCACCATGTTTCCTTTACAAATTGCCTCTGGATTGGATAAAAAAAATAAAAAATTCTTGATCAATTATGACAAAGTCGCACACTCATATTTTGGAAATACTAAAACAACAAAATACCTCATCGGAACTATCAAAATGGCCTAGAAATTTGAGTCCTAAGTATTTTTTTAATTGAAACTAGAGCTAACGATTTAACCAACCTTGATCCTGCTATGACATTTGCACATTTAAATGCTACTATTGTACTATCAAGAGGATTAGCCTTCTTTTTATAAAGAAAATTGACTTTGATTCATGGATAATCCACACCACTTCTGGTAAAATAAAATGTTTAAATAATTGAAATTGTATATGGAAAGTAAAGAAATCATCATATAATAATAGAGAAATTGCAATGAAAAATAAAAAGGGGAGGTTTTGTGATGAATTTCTTTGGTACTCAACTCTTTACTCCATTTCAAACATAAATGTAAAATAATTATATGGAAAAGAGTAAAAAAAAAATGAGGTTGCTATAGCATGTGTGCATGACTCATGGGCTAAGTGACCTCATGCTTACTTATGAGGTCAAGTGATCGCACCATGACTTGTTCCAAGAGTGGTACATGTCTAGGTGATGCATTTAGAACATCTAGGTCATGCGATCAAATGCCATCTCTTTCTCAGCTTAGTATCCTTCATGCTCTTGATATTGTAAGGCCTTTTGACTATATTTTCCTTTAAATTCTAAATAAATGAGATGCTCCATGAGTAACTACAGATCATTGTCAGATAATGAAGTTTTGGCGTGTGATGATCTAGATGAGTCAACTTTGGATGTCCATAGATGCCCTTATGTAGGCAAGGCATGCTAATGGTTGAAGGCCAAGGCTGAATGAGAGATAGATATTGTACTTTCAATGATCACATAGGTCAAGATCCTTGGTTCCTTGGGCTGCTACCCTTACCACAAACCCTCTCATTGATTTTGAGTAGTGTTCATTATTAATAACTTTGAAAACTGTAATGACTTGCTTGGGATTTCCAAGACTTGGAAAATTTTGATGATGTTTGAAGACTTTCAAAATCTTTAATGGCTTTGAAGTCTTGATGGCTTTGAAATCTTGGTGGCTTCGATGACTTGAATGGCTTGAGAAAATGACTTGTATGGCTTGGAAATGACTTTGCTAGCTTATATCATATTTCTTTAGAGATCTAAAACTTGATGTTGAGCATAGATCAAATCTCCTTTGAGATCTAAGTCTTGGTCTTGAGCTTAGCATTAGATCTCCTTTAAGGTTTGGGCCTTGATTAGATCTCCTTCGAGGTCAAAGACTTGATCTTTAACTTGGATTATATCTCCTTCAATAATTGAGCCTTGATGTTGAACATGGATCATATTTGCTTAGTGAATTGAGCCTTGGGTTTGAACTTGGATTAGACCTCCTCTAAGATTTAAGACTTGAAGTTAGATTAGACCACCTCCAAGGTCCAAGACTTGAACTTGAACTTGGATCTAATCATATTGGCTTTGAAATCTTATATCAAAACTTTGATTTTTATTACATTACCTTTCAAACTTTGATCCTTAAACTTTGGTTTGATTGACTCTCAAGATCCAATCCCTGAACTTAGATTTGATTAAGTCCCCTCTAAGATCTAATCCTTAAACTTTAATATAATCAAATCTGTTTCAAGATCCGGTCCTTAAACTTGGATTTGTTCATCCTTGAACTTTAATTTAATCAAATCCCTTTTAAGATGTTGTCCTTGAACTTGAATTTGATTAGACCCTCTCTAAGATCTAATCGTTGATCTTTGAATTGATTAGATCCCCTATGAGATATGATCCTTGATATTTTATTTGTTGACATTCATTTTGAGATTAGATATTCATCTTTTATTTGACCAAATCCACTTTGAGATCTAATCCTTGAACTTGGATTTGATCAAATCTATCCTTGATCTTAGATTTGATAGATTCCCTCAAAGTTTTGATCCTTGATCTTGAACTTGAACTAGATTGGACCTCCTCTTAGATGTAATCTTTGAACTTGGATTTTATGAGACCTCGTCTAAGATCTAATAGTTGATCTTCAATTTGATTAGATCTCCTCTAAGATCTAATTTTGAACTTGGATTTGATTAGATTTATTCAATCTGATCCTTGATCTTAATTAGACCTCCTCTAATATCTGATCCTTCTAAAGAGATGCTAGCCTCTTTTCTAGATATTTCCCTTGCAGATTCTAAAGGGTTCTTAAGAGGCCAATACTGGAGTGTGAACAAACTAATTTCTTGCATGGATTGCTCAATTGATGACATTGATTCTCTGATTTGTGATAATTCCTTCCTCCTTTGGTGCTATGCTCGCCTCTTTTTATGGTGAGGGGGGGCATGGGTGTTGCATGTTTGATTGGATTAGTTGAAGGAGCTTAGAAAGGTGGGATGCTTGCCACCTTGGTGCTGGCTGGAACTCTTGATACCATGGATGATTTCATGGTTGGAGATTGCGAGACACTTTGCTATAGTCCAATCCTTCTTTGTGTGATTTTTTTTCTTCTTCCATTATCTTTCTTACTTCTACTATTGGTAAAATCCTTCTCATCTTCTTCGTTGGTTTGGTTGAGAGAGCATGTTGGATTGATTTCTTTCTTGAACCCATGAGATCACAGTGTTAATGATGAGAGAATGATTTGATTGACCCTGTATGATTTTGATACTCCTTATGAGTGGGAGCAATGGCTGGACTCATGGACTTGGAAAGATGTTTCCTAGTGATCTCAATGCATGAGCCATGTGACCCTTTGCTATTCTTTGGGATGGCCAACTACCATTTGTTAATACAGTCTTCACTACACCTTCATACACTGTCCTAATTGGCTTCTATGATACAAGGGGATTCCTCATAAAGTCCTCAATGATTCTAACCTTCATGAAGTCCATCATCTGATGGATTCTTGGATGCACAGTTCGTTAGAGGTTTGGTCAGACCCGACACCTTGGCTATAAGCGAGAATGGCATGCTGAGCCTAGGGATGCTTACCTAGACTAGCTTTCTGCCCTTTACCATTACTGCCCTTGAAATGAGACCTATCTTATATTTTTGCTTTCCTTACAAATGAAAGAATCTAAAAACTTTGAGTAAGCCTTTTCCTTTCTAAAAAATGCTTGATTACTAAGTCAAAGACTTTGAATACATCAACATGACTAGCAAATAATAATCAAACACTGCACACATCTCTTGATGTCCTTCTTTTTTTCTCTCTCTTTTTTAGACCATACCTAGAACACAAGTCGCCTATGTACCCATTTCAATGAGATTAGGTCTTATGTAGTTTAAGAGACATGGCTCCTATCATACATATAACTTCTTCAACTTATTGAAGTTGACAAGATTTGTTAACTTAGTACCATCAATCCTTTGTAATTTGACATCTACCTCAATCATGACTTGCTTATTATGAAATGGACCATCACACTTCTCTCAAAAATTTCCTAGCTTGATGGATGCATAGCCTTCTCTCTCCAAGTACTAGCTTTCCTTCACACAAGGATCTAGAATGGACGTGCTTGTTGAAGGCTTTGGGTATTAGTCATTGTTACCATTGTATGTGTCGCATATCTCTTGTTCTTTTATCATCTAGAAGGAGTAAGTATTCCCTTTGGAGCTTGATCTTATCTTCTGCAGTTAGATTTTCTTTCAATAATACTTTTAGGGACGGGACTTTTATCTCTATACAAAGAATTGCCTTTTTCCCATAAATTAATAATAATGGTGTGGCTTTAGTAGAATTTCTAGCTGTTATGTGATACAAGCAAAGTGTTTGTGGTAGCTTCTCCAACTATTACTTCATGCCTTTTGTCATTTTAATTATAGTTTCTTTTGTCCATTTATCTAAGGTTGATGTGGTGAGGATTGATGCCTTCTAATTGCATATTACACACATGATATAGTGACCTCTTTCTTGAAGAGTGATGATCTCATGTATCACTCTGTAATGGTAGATTATGTTTGTCTAAATGAATCAGGCCACATGTGCTATTGTAAGTTCCTTGAACAATTTTTGCTTGACCCACTTGGAGAAATAGTCGATAGTAACTTATATGAACTCATGCCCAGTGGAAGATGGAGGGCAATTTTTCCTAAGAAATTGAGTCCTTGAGTAGAAAAAGGCTAAAAGAAAGACATCATGCTTAGCTTTGAGGGAAGTAGATGATAAAGGTCTACTTAGATCTAGCATTTTCAGTACTTATTTGTTATGTAACACAGTCCTTTTGCATAGTTGGCCAATAGTATCCTTGGTAGAGTATCTTTTTTGCTTATGTTCTCTTCCCATATGTGGTCCACATGCCCCTTCATAGATTTCTCAAAGTAATTTATGGGCTTCTTCTACGTCAACACATCTCAATAGGATACCATTTAAACTTCTCCTAAGGAGTACTTGCACACCTATTGCATAGTTTTGGGCTATCCTTCTAATGAGTTCTTCTATCATGAACACACTCAGGGAAGCGCTTATGTCAAATATAATATTGGATGTCAAGTGCCATGATTCTTTCCCCTCTTGTATCTCATGTTTTTCTAAATATGTTTTATCTTTGTTGCTTCCAGTGAGTTTATGATAGAGGTCAGAGTGTTTACAAAATTATTGACAGTCCTTTTTGTACAAATGAAGGTTATGCTATCAAACTTAGAGATTTGATGGTCCAAACATTTTTCATAGGGCTTTAACCTTCCCTACTTTATCTTCCATTCTCTCTTGGTTTGGAAAATGATGAACATAGAGTCTTTGTACACAATGAGCCTTTTTATATTCAAAGTTAGTGGCTTCCAATCATGCAACATGTGCTTCATATTTTGCCTTGTTGCTAGCGCTCAAAAATAACATCTTTATGGAGAAAGGGATGTGATACTTTTCAGGAAATCTTGGGACAACTCCAACTCCTTGCCCATCTTGGTTTGATGCACCATCAAAATACATATCCCATTCTTGGCTAAGTCTCAAGATTATGAAAACTTCTTCATCTAGGAATTCATCCTCTACTATGTCTGATGTGAGGGTTCAATGTTCCATGAAATGGTTTTCCATTTCTCTCTCTTTGATAGCCTTTTAAGTGACATAGTAGAAGAAGCTTTGATGACAATGAAAACCATCTCAATATCCTCCCTATGAGGGTTAGCTTCTCAAAGAGATACTTCAATGGATTCATCCATGCTACTATCTTCATGTACCTGGTAATTAGGTAATATTACAGTTTTCATGTAGCCCACACTATAATGAGATAGGTTTTCTCTACTAGAGAGTATCTTTGCTCATACTCTAACATTTTCATTGAGAATCGTTTTGAGCTAGCATGCATCCATGGTCATTTCTTGGATAGAAAAGTAGAATAGCTCTGGCATGTCTTGCATGGATTGCACCAAGAATGAATATTTGTTAATCTTCTCAAAGTTCTCTTAACACTTCTCATTCCACTTTTCTTTATTTCCTTTCTTCAAGACCTTTAAGATGGGCTCACATGTGGTAATGAGTTGTAAAATTAAGTAGCTGAGAAATTGTACCCTTCCTATGAAATCATAGATTCCTTCTCAGTTCTTAGTTGAAGCAACTCCTATAATGCTCTTATCTTAGATTGATCAACTTTAATGCCCTTGCATTGAGCATAAAGTCGTGCAATTTGCATGAGGTTACATTTTTGAAGATTAAGTATAATATTAAATTATCAAATTCTCTTGAAGAACATCCTCGATGTGTTCTAAATATAACTGCAAGCACACATATCTATTATAATATAGAATTGTGCAAGTATGGGTCAACTTATGAATTTGGAATTTTGACTAAATATGCTTTAAATTATTTTAATCTAGCCAACGAATTTAATGATAAACAAGAAAATAAATCTAAAATTGCTAAAAGAGATAATATTAATCAAATTTCTAAATTCTAGGGTTTTGGAATCCACCACACTAAATTCACATATATTCAAAATTAAAAAAGTTTGGATTTAACATTACTCATGTTAGTAAAACCTCAATGAATTAGAAATATGAAATATATCATCGTTAAAAGGCCTAATTTGTAGATTTTCTCAATCCCAAGATTTTGCCTAATTTAATATTAAAGCATAACTCATCTTTCTAGGGAACAAATAATCTTAGATTTTTACATATTAAATTAACTAATCTAACATATCTAGTTTATAAACTATAGGAGAAACATGATATTTCCTATGAAAAAAAAAATTATAAACATATAAATTAGCATACTAATCCAAAACTGATATTTAAGCACTATCAAACCACATATTACCTAAACATGAATATACCTAATTCTAGTACGGTTTCATCCTAAGCCTAGGGTAAAAATGTAGTCAAACATATTAATTCCTAACATTATTCTAAACATTACATGTTCTAACTTATTCTAATTAATATAAGCATATAAGAAAGACTAATAATAAAGGAAAACCAAAGTTCCAAAAGCAAGAATAACTAGCAACTAATGGAATAAAAATATAACTTTCATTAACTAGAATTCCAAAGATTTACAAGGATGTAATACATGAATGCAACAAAGGCCAAAGTAAACTAAAAAGCTCTATGGAAAGGAGTGATATCACAAATGTTCTCCACTATGTCACTCATAGAAGTCATGATGAACTCCCTCCAACCTGTGTTATCACCTTCTTTCATCATCCAAATGATGCCTTACACTTGTTGTGCCACTTAACAAGTACATAGGACGCCACCTAATAGCCACAGACCCAAGAAAAAAATCACTTAAAATCCCATCTCCAACTCCATGTATTACACATACCACTCAAACCTCCCTTTAATTTTATGTGAAACTTTTCTCACCATGTATTTAACACATAAATCAAGCATAAGCAACTGGTCTTGGGCAGCTACTTGAAGGGGGAGAAAAGGAACCATTCAAGCACTCCACATATCTCTTACCAACCTTCCCAAATACCACCCAAAATAGTTTAACATTCTTCTTCTTTGGCAGCTACTTGAAGAAGATAGAACAAGCAGCTGCCTCCTCTTGTGATTTACAAGCAACACACAAAATCAGAAAAGATATAAGAGAGTTTCCTGCAAAAGAAAAGCATAAGCTCTCTTTCTCCTTTCACCATGCATTAATTTCTTTCCCTTGTATGCTTAAGCAGCTGCTTGAAGAAGACCAGTTAAGTAGCCGCCTCTCTTTCTTTCCCTTTGATTTTAATGAACAACCCAATCCTTAAAATAGTTTAACATGTTATATCTTACCTCATTCCAATCTCCCACATGAAATGAAAATATTAAGAGGGAGAGCTGCTTGCGTCACCTACTAGATACCAACAAAGCATATCCTTAGCATACACATGCATTTATGGATCTCTCTGTCCATAAGAATAAACATATTACTTTGACAATTCATGTAAAATGATGATGCATTGGTACCATTCAAAATAATGATATGAAACTAACAATCTAGCGTGCTCTAGTTCCTAAAGAGATTTTAAAGTCTCATTGGCACATCTGCCAATATGGTCATGAGTGCTTATCTATCAACCATAAATATAGTTTCATCTATCGAACCATCAATCTTGCTCCCTAGGAGCATGAAAAATGAAAATCTCATGGCATTCAAACTAAGCTCAAGAACACACTGCCGAATGGATTGCTCTCTGCTACACCAAGAAGGACTTTAAGAACACTCTCCAAGGATCACAACTATTTTGAAAAGGTCTGTGTCACCTACTGTGAGATCCTACCACTAATTGAGAATAATGCCACCTTTTGGGTGTTGGGTACCTAGCACCTCTTATGGTTGGAGGCCAAGTGGCCAACCCATACTAACCTCCTAACATAGCTCCCACCAAGCTCTTTGCCTATTTCAAATTTCAAATCATGAGTATCACTATGCCTACGTACATTTTGCAAATCTTTCAAGAAAAACTAATTCATGCACTTTTCAAAACATAGAATCATATAACAGTTATTTTTCATGCAAAATCAATGTGCAAATCATAACTCACATCAGAACTCATTCTCAAGCTAGATCAAACATCTTCATATTATTTTGAAAACTATATTTAAAAAATCAAATTTCAGGCACATATTTATCCAAAAACCAAGCATGACATAGCCGCAAATGATGTTTAAGAACTTGCCATTTTTTAGGAATAAAAGTGTGCAAAAAAAATAAGCTTCACTTGGTTTCTCAAAAATTGTTATAATTAAGACATTAAAATATTTCAAAATTAGCATGCTGAAAATGTTATTTTTCATGCCCATAATACTACTGCAAAAATGTCAATTTTCTTGGTCTTTAGGTGGACCAACACAAGATCTAACAATGCATATGTTTCATGCTAAAATAGTAATGTCATAATTCATTTTAAAATCATGAGAGCATCTCATAAAAATAGTGACTTATTCTGAACATTTTGATTAGACTTATGCACTTCTTTCATCCTAAGAAAAATGTCTCTCCTAGACTTCTCTTCTAGGCTTCTTTTTAGCCAAACACCGCATGAGATAAATACTCAATTCTCGATTAAGAACTATACCCATGACAATAATTGTAAATGTAAAAAGATAAAAAAAAAAAATGATATGTTGAAAATTCAGTCAAAATAGTGCATGAATTATTCAAAATTTGAAGTTGGAATTTCATTGATAAGACTCATGTTAGATAATGTTTTACCATACCATGATTCCCATTCTAGATAAACAAATAAACCAGTTAGAGATTTATACTATAACAAATTATAAACTTTGATAAAAGGCCATACAAAATGATGTTGAATCTATGCTAAAAATGTCATCAACAATGGATGAAGAACATGCTATTTGGCATATGATAATCCTAGCACGAATAACATGGAACATGACACTTTTAACAATATATAATACTCATTAGAAACTGTTCAAACTCAAGTATGAATATCATATATTAGACGACTTTAACATAACATGTGCATAGATAAAAATTGCTTAAAACATGTGTACTTTCAAGATGACAGAAAAACATCTTAAATTATAAGTTGTATAGTGAAGATTTAACCATACTAAACTTCTCTATATCATACTCATAATTACTAATGAAGACATAAGCAATAAATCTGTCGAACATTTAGAAAAATAGATGAAAGCTTCATAATTTTAGAACCACCTACCTTGTAAATGATCTAGCATAGAAATCTAATGTGTTTCCCCTTAGCATTTTTTTCCTGCCTTCTCCTAAATTTTTTTTCTCTGTTAAGGTTGCACAAGCCTAGGAATTTTTCTCTTCTTATTGCCTCTTTCTCTCCTTTCTCTACTTTTCTCTTGGATGATTTTTAGTCAAATTGGTTTAGGCTGGAATGTCTTTCTCTTATAAGGCTTTCCTATTTGGCTTCCTTGTTGCCCAAGGCAGCAAACTTCTATAACTCGACCTCTTTCCAACTTGAAATCCTAGCCATCGTAGCTTCTACATAGGACATCTTTCCCCACTCTTACTCGACTACTAAAAATCATCCTATTTTACTTTCCTAATTGAATATGTTGGATTGCTTGGGCGCCAAGGCATAACTTAAGTGTATCACCCTCATTATAAATATCTTTCACCCATTTATCCTTATGGGCCTATCCTAATTGAAATTCCAGGTTTTAGTGAAAGATATCTTAATCATGTTTCATTGTCTTTTTATTTTAAAAAGTCCATCCCACATGGATTTCGACCATGGACCTTCACCCAAAATGAAATGCATATTACACTTACGTGAAGTATCATTATCTAGTTATTCCATCATCAAAAATAAATTCTCATGGTTAGAAAAAAAGTCTCACTTTCATTAGTAGCATAAATGGTTACAAAATTTAGGTTTGTCACATTATCACCTAGTTAAAAGAATTTTGTCTCCAAAATTGTTCTAATCTTCACTACAAATAATTCTGGATGCTTCTCTCATCTTAGACTCTAGTTTCCATGTTGCCTCTTCAAATGCATGTTGATGCCAAAGGACTTTCATTAGCAAAATCTCATTACTTCTCACTTTACTCGCTTTCCTATCCAAGACACAAACTGGCTTCATTTTCAATGTCAAATATGGTTGTAGCTTAATTGACATGTGATCAAGCACATGAGAAGGATATGGTATATACTTCTGTAGCATGGAAATTTGAAAATCATTATGAACACCCATAACTACAATGGGTATGCTACTGACTTGATCTTGTATAGAATCTCAAAAGAACTGGTAAATGGAGGACTTGGCTTTCTTTTCACTCAAAACCTCCTTTAGTCAAGGAAATCTTCAAAAAGACATGATCTCCAACTTCAAACTCCAAATCCATGAGCCTCTTGTTAGTATAGCTTTTTTGTCTGCTATGAGCAGCAAAGAGTCACATTCAAATGAGTTTCATGTTATTGGTACATTGCTCTACTAGTTTTGATTGTATGATCTTGTTCTCTCCAAATTCACTCCAGCAGATAGGTGAATGAAATGACCTCCTATATAAAGCCTCTTATAGAGCCATTCTGACATTTGAAAGAAAACTGTTATTATATGCAAACTCAATCAACCATAGGCTCTTATTCTAATTACCATTGTATTTGATAACTTTTGCTCTCAATATATCCTCTAAAGTTTGAATTGTCCTCTTAGACTAACCATTCATATGAGGATGAAATTCCACACTAATAATCAATAAGAATCCTAATGACTCTTACACACACCTCCAAAACTATGAGGTGAATTGGCTATCTCTGTCAGAGGTAATGGTTGTAGGTATCTTGTGTAAGCTCACAATTCCTTGAATATACAACCATGCTAAAATATTAGTACTTTGATTTTGTCAGAATAGGAGGAAGCATGCCTAATTCATTAGTTGATCAACTATCACCCATATCATGTCATTTCTATTAGATGTCTTGGCTGGACCCACATTGAAATCCATGGTGATATTATCCCACTTCCACCTAGGGAGCTCAATAGGTTGCACAAGTCCCACAAGCTTATGATACTCAGCCTTAATATACAGACATGTCAAATATCACTTCACAAACTCTCCCATATCCATCTTCATACTAATCCACCAAAAATGTCTATTTAGAACCCGGAACATCTTCATTACACTGGGATGAATGGTATACTATGACTTTTGTGTCTCTTTAAGAATTTCGTGCCTCAGCTTGGCATTCACTAGAACTACCAATTTTCATTGCATCCTGACACTGCCATCCACCTCTCTAGTGAAACCTGGTTTCCCAACTAGTGCCTGTGTCTCTTCATCATCATTCTGCATCTAAAGAACTTTCTCAACATCTAAAGAACTTTCTCAACCTTGTGATGCATTTATGGTTTACACTTGATTACTTCATGTAATAGTTTCCATCTACTAGAGAGCATACTTACACACATTCCCTGCATCTTTTGGCTAAAAGCATCCACCACTGCATTAGCCTTTCTTAGATGATAATATTTCAAATACTCTATGTATCTCCTTCACCTCATATTCAAGTACTATAGTGAGAAAATATAGCTGAGGCTCTTGTGAATGTAAGATTTGTTTGGGACGATGCATGCGAAGTGAGCTTCCATGAATTGAAGTTGAAGCTAACCACTGGACTAGTCCTTATCTTACCATTAGGTAGTGAAGCATTTGGGTGCATAGCATACTCGAGTAAAGGATTAGCTAGTGTGTTGCTACAAAATGAGAAAGTGATTGTATATACTTCACAATAGTTGAAAATGTATGAGGTTAATTACCCTACCCGTGATGTAGAGATAGCAACTATGGTGTTTACCTTAAAGATCTAGAGGCATTACTTATACAAAGGGAAGTTTGAGGTATTCATAGGTGTCTCCCACTTTTCCACTATTTCAAACGTAGTTAGGTCTACTACAACACCATCTTTTGAGATGACATGACCTAGAAAATTAACTTCTTTCATTCAAAAGTCATACCTGCTGAATTTGGTCTAAAATTGATGTGTCCTTAGTGTATCCAACACTCTACACAAGTGTTCATAATGCTCCTCTGGACTCTCTAAGTAAACTAGGATGTCGTCTGCAAATACAATGACAAATTTATAGAGGTATGGTTTAAATACCTTGTTCATGAGATTCATGAATGTGGTTGGAGCATTAATCAGCCAAATGACATCACTCTAAATTCATAATGTATATCTGGTGTTGAATGCTATCCTCAAAATATCCTCTTCCCTAATCTTCAATTAATGACACCCAGATCTCCAATCAATCTTGGAAATGACTCTAGCTGATTGAAGCTAATCGAATCGGTCATCTATTTGGGTTAGAGGATACTTGTTCTTTATTATGACTTTGTTAAGCATCAAGTAGCTAATGAAAAGTCTTATTGACCTATCCTTGTTCTTAACCAAAAGGGTTGGTTCTCCCCATGGAAAAAGATTAAGGTTGATGGACCCATTATCTAGGAGTTCCTGCAACTAACTCTTTAATTCTTTCAATTTTGTTGTGGCCATTCTACATGGTGCCTTGGAGATAGGAGCTATGCCAAGTATCCGCTCGATGCTGAAGTATATCCCCTCTTGGGTAGTAATCCTAGTAGATCCTCAAAAGATACATCTAAAAATTCTTAAACCACGCCCCCCTTCTCCAACTTGGTTTTTTCAACCTGTACTACCTCAACTTTAGCCAAGAATTCTTAACATCCTTAGCAATGTGTCTTGCTACCTTCATAGTAGAAATGACACATGCTCTTGTGAAGTTACGTCTCCCTTGAAAAAAAGGTGTCACCTCTCCCTAAATATCAAAGCTGACCTTCTTCTTATGATAGTCAACTGTGGCCGAATGTAAAGCTAACCAATTCATCCTTAGGATTCCATCAAAGTCCATCATCGTTAGGAAAATTAGGTCAGCGTCCATTCCTATTTCCTCAATAATGATAGGTACATCTTGAAGGTATTTTTGTGCATAGATGCAGTCACCAAATGAAGTTGTTACCTTGAAACAAAACCCTATACTCTCGATTGGACTATTCACACATAACACAAAATCATAGGATATAAAGGAATGTGTAGGACATGTACCATAAAGAACTTTGGCAGGTCTATCATCAACAAGAAGTGTAACTTTCACCACAACATTTGACACTTGTTCTTGCTTGGAAGTAATAACAAATAATTCTTTTTTTTCCTTCTTTTTTTTTTAGCATGTCTAGCAAGATGTCACGCTTCTTCACAGCTAGAACACCTAAAGTCAGTAATAGGGCATGATTATGGGTGATACCTCTTACATCTAGTGCATGATCTAGATCCATATGCCTTCCCCATGGTTACTGAACTGGTGCTTCCATAGTTGCTAAGACCCTGAAGACTACATGGGCCTCTTCTCCTTTCCAAATTAGTCATCAATGCTAACATTTCTCGCTTTCTCTTTCTTAGCTCTCTCTCATAATCCTTGTCAAAGATGGAAGCCATCTCTAAACACTGACAACCTTCGTCCTCAAACCATGAACTCTTTTTTTTTTTTTTTCTAGTGTGAGGAGGAAAGTAGTATTGTAGAAGATACTCCTGAATTCCTCCCATGGGATAGCCTAAACTTCCTTAAAATGATTTTTCTCTACAATTTGCCACTGGAAAGTTGCTTCCCCAATCAGCATGAAAGTAGCTACAACTACCTTCTTGTTTTCAGGGACATCCATTTCTCGAAGGACTTTTTCCACCTCAAACATCCATGTCTTTATTACATCAGACTCATCTTCTATGGAGGAAAATGGTGACATTTTCTCAAATCTAACTAGCATATTATCACTCCAAATAGCCTTCCCACCTAAGCTCCTAGCCCTTCATTTTATGGTATTTGTAATTGGTTTTGCAAGTACTACCATAGTTATTGCAGCAAGAGTTGGGTAACTTCACTTGCTGCATTCCCTTATCCAGACAAACTAGTGGCAGGTGTGCTCGCATCAGAATTAGAAGTTTCTTATTTTATCAACAATTAATGACTTTTCATAAAATAATTGGTTGTGATGACATAGACCTAGGCTCTGATCCTGATTATAAGGCTCTGGTACTGACTATAATCTCTTGGCTTTTTGAAACACAATATTAGTGCAATAAATTTATTTTGAAAATTGTGATCCATATTATGAAAATTCCTATCCAAAATCAATCGTGAAGAATAATATTTCTCATAAAATCATTTTCAAAAATATCTGAGTGCTACCTATTTCAATAGAAGATGGACGTCTAAGTCACATTTCATACCATTCAATTTTAAAAATCATTCCCAAAGTTTATCATTCACAGCCCAATCATAAATGAAAAGTTTACCAAAATAAAGTCTAGTAGATAATGCTTTATTACATCAGTAATAAATAAACATAAGTAACGACGTAAATTTCCCAAAATGATCTAATACCTCACTTTTTTGCTAGCCATAATATCCTAGAGTTTCTTAAGTGTCGCACCTAGTTCCTTTCACGCTAGTCTACAACATCTTTAGTAGGTTGAGTATATGGAGATATACTCGATAGATGAAACTGAAACTACATGCTCAAAAACTACTGCATAGCATCACATAAGCACTCAACTCATTTTGAAATAATAATTTCCATATGAGGAAATTACATGACTAATTTTCTTATTGGTTGTTCATGCAATGCATCATAGTATATCCTCATCATACACATGCATCTCTCTGTATAGAGAGGATAAATATATTAACATGATAATTCAAGTAAAATCATGATACATTAGGAGCACTTGAAATAATGATATCAAATTAACAATCTAGCACACTCTACTGCCTATAGAGATTTCAAACTCACTAGCACCTCTGTCAACATGATCAAAATTGCTCCCTAGGATCTTCAAAAATAGAAATCTCATGGATCCAAACTACACTCATGAATAGCTTGGTTAAATAGTGTGCCCTTTAGTACACTTAGAAGGACTTCCATCGCATCCTCACGGGATTTATGATGGTCTCAAAAGAGTGTTGTGTCACCTAATGTAGAATCCTACCATCAATTGAGAAAAATGCCACCTTGTAGGCATTGACTACCTACCAACTCTATGGTTGGAGGCAAGTGGCCAACCTAAACTAACCTCCTAGAATAACTACCACCAGCTGCCTCTTTGCCTATTTCAAATCTCAAATCCAGGTATCACTATACGCACATATGTTTTGCAAATCTTTCAAGAAAAATTCATTCATGAACTTTTCAAACCATATAAGCATATACTATCTATTTTTCAAGCAAAATCCAACTCCAAATCATAACTCGCATCACAACTTACTCTCAAGCTAAATAAAAATTCATCATATTATTTAAAAAATTAAATTCAAAATGTCAAATCTCAAGCTCATCTTTATGCTAAAACCAAAAATGACATAGCCTCAAATCATGTCTAAGATCTTGTCAATTTTTAGTATAAAAGCATGCTAAAAAAATCAACTTAGCTTAGGTTCTCAAAACCCTGGTTTTCTATAGTTTAGCAACTTCCTAAAAATCAACTCTTCATGTCTCAACTTTAGAGTTTCAAAAACATGATTTTTAGATATTGTTTTCAAATCAAACATAGTAGTTATAATGGTAAGATTTGAGTCTAGAAATTGTTATAATTAAGACGTTAAAATCTTTCAAGAGTATTGAAAATGTTATTTTTCATGCCCATAATACAATTGTAAGGAAGTCAATTTTCTGGGGCTTTAAGTGGGCAAAAACCATATCAACAATGCACATTTTTCATTTAAAACATTAAAATCATAGTATATTTTAAAATCATGAGAACAACACACAAAAATAGTGACTTATTTTCAACATCTCAACCAGACTTTATGCACCTCTTTCATCCTAATAAAAATTTCTATCTTAGGGTTCCTTTTAACTAAAAATCACATGGGATAAATGTAATATCCTTAATTTTTAGGATAAAATAGGAAATTATTAAATAAATTAAAATAAAAATTTATGGATGACATTGTTTCCTAAAAACATAAGAATTAGAAAGTGCTTGTCGATACGAATCCAACGCCACCAAGAATGCAAAAAACGGAGCTCAAACAAGGGAGTTATGAGCCATCGAAGTTGTAAGGGCAATTTTGTCATTTGACAGAAACGTATTACACAGGGGCTCAAATTGATAATGGCACCCCCGTCTTCCACACGTCTCTACCAGTGCCGGAAAAATCGCCGGAGAGACGTGGAAAGAGACGTGTGGGGAAGAGTTTCTCTTCCCCAAGACTCTAAAACCCTATATCTATGCTCCTCTAGGAGCCAAAACGCTCCACTTTGAGCATTTTCTCTGTGTTTTTACGCAAAACCCTAGACTTGCAAAACTTGGATTTTCCGACGAGTGGAACCCTGGCAACACGAGCAACTCCGGCCAGGCGCAAGGTAAGCCTCAAATCTATGTTTTTTCGTATTTATTAAATAGAAAAACAATTAGGAAAACATTTAAAAATTAGGAAAAAAATCAGATTTTTAGGAACCTGTGTGCACGCTACTGTTGGAGCGTGATTTCACGGATCAAACCTAGTCCGCTTGAAAATCGCACCGTCCAACTAGTGCACAAGATACCCAAGAGCATACCCTTTAAATTTGGGAGTGATCCAACGATGGATTTCTCCAGAAAACGCAAAAACCAGTACCTAGGGATGATTTTAGGAACTTGGGAAAAATCATTTAAAAACCATGGTTTTTGGAAAATTCAGTGCAAAATGAGGGCACAAATGGATTCTAGAGAGAATTCTGAAGAAAATGCCCCAAAAATCACACAAAACGGAGCTCTGTAGCTCCGTCGGAGGCGACCGGAATCCGGTCGTCTTCTCCGGCGTCGTCAACGGCGTCGGCGCCCTGGCGCTGACACCAGGACGCACAGCGGGACGCACAGGGAGATGACGTCGGATGACGTTGGCGTCGCACGCGTGCGCGGTGAAGCGCATGCGCGGACGGACTGCAGTTGGCGGGCGCTGTGGGGCCCGGACGCTGCGCGTCCTGGCGACCGTGACGCACACGTGCGTCCTGTGTGGCGTCTGGATGGTCGGGCATCTTCGTGTGCCAGTGTAAACCGGCGGAAAAGGGGCGCCGCCGGTATAAACCACCTTATGGTGGTCCGGCAGGCCCCATTTAAGGGTAGTTTTCACAAAAACTTGATTTTTGGGAGCTAGAGAGGTCCAAATCACGATCCGAAAGAGGCGTTGTGACCGTATTGACGACGTGGACCTAGTTTTAACTTAAAAACTTAGAAATGACCACTTTTTATTTAGAAAAATATTAAAATAGTGATGTGACATGTACAAGTGCACGTGAATATACCAGTTAAAGGGAGTTATTAGCAAGCTAGTGGTCTCACACTGAGGTAGGTGACGACAACTAATGTTTTGCCTTGATTTTTAAACCATGTTTAAACATAGCATCATGTGTGATTGTGTTTTAAATTGCGATTATTATTTACCATGGATTTCATGCGACATTGAGTACAGGATGGTTATTCCAAATTGAAATCTTTTACTGAATAAACTTATTTCAGATGCTTTTACAAGCATGATGTAAATTAGTTATGATTAATTAGAGACTTATTTCTTATTATATATATAGAAAACGCATGGATTTACATGGAAATGAGTATAGAGGCTTAGTAGCTGGTCCTTTTATAGGCTAACCCCAGGATGAGGGGCATGTCTTGGGGTTTTCAAGCCATAAGTGCTCTTGAGTTTTAGCATATACATATGATTTCCGTGTTTTATATTTGATGACGGGTGCTCTCGCCCGGTGGGCGTCATGCTAGGAGGGATAGGGCCGGCCACCCACCTTCCGAGATTATGATGTGATGAGTTTGTGATATGATAGACACCTGCCCATAGATGGCATTCGGTAGGGGTTTGGTAACATGGATAGTCCACACTACCGGTCTAAGCCTTTCCATGGGGACAGACGCTAAGTCTCCCGTTATGGTGTCGACGGGGAGCGGCGGTGGTTGATACCCATGGAGGGTTGCCACTGCAGCATGATGGCCCATATTCTTATTATGTGTGCATGTATGATGAGCATGGTTATGGATGATATGCCTGGGTGTGACGACACTCAGATGTTGACTATGTGTACTCCTGATCAGGGATGTTGTGCGATGTGGTGGGCCCCATTAACTTAGGGTGCCCTTATTCTTGTTGTATGCTCCATGTTTTAACTCAGTGAATTTCATGTTTTAGCATATGGAATAAATTGGCATTTATTTGAACATGGCATTATGATATCACTATTTTCATAAATGTTAGACTTTTCATCAATGCTGTTCCTTATTTCTTTCATTTATTACATTAATTGTCTATGTACCTACACAAGCGATAGCTTGCTGAGGCATTGCTTTGTTTTGCAATGTCTTAGATCTCGAGCACGACACCAGGAAAAGAAAAGCGATTGATAAACCTTGAGAGCTACTGAAGACTAGTTTTCCCTATAGTTTTAGACAGTAATATGAGTCATTAGAGTGGATTATCATTTGAATTTTATTATGGACTACATACTTTATATTTGGATGTGATTTAGATCTTTGGACATATATTGGACATTTGTATGGGATGTTATGATGGATAGACCCTGGGCCATATTATTATTGTCTTTTGGACGGTTATTTGATTTAAAATAAAGGAGCCTATTTATTTGACATTGATTTATACGCGGATTATTTATTTATGTTTAAATTACATGTACGCCATTTTGAGAAAGGAAAATTAACACCTGGAGTTTTAAGATAGGTTTAGTAAAATGTTAAATAAATCTTTTCTCATGGGATCCCAAATGCTCTTATTTAAAATGCCATTATTATAAATAAATAAATAAAAATTGTCTTAAAAATCTGGGGTGTTACAATAAATACTCAAATTTAAGTTCAAAATAGCACCCATGAACACAATAGTAAACAAACTAGAAGTAAAATATATAATACATTGAAAAATCTACAAAAAATAGTGCTTGAATTATGCTAAATGTCAAGTTGGAATTTCATTAATAAAACTCATGCTAGAGAGAGTTTTATCAAACCATGATTTTTGCTAGATAAATACATAAAACTAGTCATTGTTTCATGTTATAATAGGTTACCAACAGTCATGAAAACCATACAAAATAACATTTGATATCAGTCATGAATCTATGCTAAAAAAATCATCAATGATGGATGAAAAAACAACTATTTAGATACAATAATCCTAGCATGAATACCATGGAACATGGAATTTTTAACCATATATAATGCTCATGAGAAAATGCTCAAACTCAAGCATGAACAATATACATTAGACATCTTTAACGTAACATGTGCATAGGTAAAAAATCACATAAAACTTGTATGCTTACAAGCAAAAAGAAAATTGTGTTAGGAAAGTAGATTTTTCAAGTTTCTTTAGTTAAATTGTTGGCTTTTTTAATTGGATTTCTGTACTTTTCATTGATTAAATACATCTAAAGTTTGATTGCACTTTCTATTAAATTCTACCATTTAATTTTAATTTTTGAATTATTAAACTTTATTAAAACTCCAAATTTTTAAAGAGAGTCCCTATGGGATCGACCCGTACTTGCATACGTTATACTACAATAGCCCGTGCACTTGCAAAAAACTCAAAAAGTTTTTGGCACCATTGTTGAGGCCCTGCAACGGAGTTTTTATAAAATTTAATTAAAAATATAAAAATAAAATAAAATAAAATATTAGGAATTGCATTGTTTTAGCATTTTACCCATTTTAGGTACATTTTTTAATTTTTTTAGTGGATAATCACCTTGTTTCCTAAATTTGGCACTTATTTCTATTTTTCTTGTTCAAGAAATTGAAAAGTTAAGGAAATTGGCAAGTGGATCTTCATCAAAATAGAAAATTTCTTACTTTCCTAAAATAGGATTTTCCTATTCTTTTGAATGAATCTTGTAGTGAGGCTCCTTTGTAATTTGTAATTTTCATTGCAATTTTAAAAGGGTTGTATAATACAGGGCAAGTGTGGGATAAGGTGGCCCACACTTGATCTTCATCAGAAACCCCATTGTAAGTATTCCTCACTTCTTTTATTTCTTAGATTAGGGTTTGCATTTAGAATAGTCTTACATTGTTTGGTAGTGTAATTTCATATAGAAAGCATATTTGAAAATTGTTAAATTTTTAGGATTTTGCATTAGTTTACTATTTTAATTGTATTCTTAAGGCACGTTTACTGCTTTAAGGTGATATATATATTGAACGAACTACCATGGAGAGTGAAAATTAATTAGTAAAGGCACTCAACCCTACAAGATCATGGGTGGATTTCATCACCACTCCTTAGCCCACTTAGGATAATCGTCACAAATGCGCAACCCTACCTTTCAAATTAATCTAAAATTAATTAGAAGAGACCTATAGGGCCATCACATAGTCATAGGACCCTCTTGCTAAGATGCTATCTATTATTACTCCAATGGCTTTTGAGCACTGTAACTATAGTGGGTGTCTTAAAATCCAAGTGATTTTTCCATGCCTTCTGTTGATGTTTGTTGAGGTATAAACGCCTCCTTACATGAGGATTGTATTAACCACCTTTGCTGAACCTAACTAGTAAGCAACAGTCAAATCTAAAAGAGAGGAGAAGTGCTAGATTAGGCTAATTAAAAAGCATTGTCCCCACACAAATTCAAGAATGTCAAAATATTGCTACTTATTAGCCTTAAGGATTATATTGTGCCCTTGGTTTGTACATCATTTTAGGAAGTTAGGTTGCATCATGTAGGCTACTTTTTCATTTAAAAAAACAAAACACTCAACATTGTATAGAATGATTTGTTTTGTTGTATACAAAGTTGAGACAAAAGCCTATCAAGAAGGGGATAGATTTCATAGATTAGATGCATTGATGGATAGGTTAGATATTATGGAAGGTAAATTACTTAGGATAATAGCTTCTAGGCAAGTTGCTCCACAACCTCAATACCATAATGACTATACCTATTCTGAGTATCTCTATTCCACCGATTCATAGCCCCCATCAAGCTCCACATACAATGAATACTATCAACTGTCAGTGGATGCACTTAACGCATTCACATAGCCTAGTAATTTTTATCTTGAGACAAATTACCAAGACTATAATGGATGGGCTAGGCATCACGAACAACCATGGTCTCAAGATTATCAATATCAAGGAGAACCACGATGGTCCTACCGTGGTCAATACTACCATGATTATTCAGATCACGAGGGACAGCCATCATAGGTTCAACCTGCTTAGTCCTTTTTCAGTATCCCATTGCCACAACAATACCAACCCTATGAGGCATTTCCTCTACAACATGAAGAACCACCATTAGAAGAGTACCAATGTTTTGAGAGAATAGAATAAGGCATAGCTGCTAGCTAAAAGGAAATGGGACAAGAGAAGGAGAAATGGGTAAAGGAAATGAAACCAATATGGGAAACTACTAACAGAAACATTACTAAAATTATAAAAAGGACCAAGAAAATAATGCAAAATGGGGATAATGAAGAGCCATTTGTCACTAATAATAGGATGAAAATTTCTTATGATCCTTCTGAGCCACAAAGTCCACAACCATCCTTAGAAACCTCCAACTCAGATCTACATAAACCATGTCTTGCTCCTTACAATTATGATGAAGAGACTTCCATTGATGAAGAAAATAAAGCTTTAGAAACATCCAACCCAAAACCTTCCTCTCATTTTTATGACTTTGATGAAGACAGATCTATTGAGGAGGTGAATCAGCTCTTGGATATTGTGCCTTTGATGGACACTTCTAAATGGTAAACTAGAGTAGAACTCCCTATAGAGCCTAATATTCCAATTGAGCCTAGTAATGTAGAAGATGTACCTGATTGGGACATACAAACCTTACTTCAGCAACCATTAGATAGTAATTTAGGTCCATCTAAAATCTTGTATGTGCTAAAAGAACAGGAAGAGAAAGAGTCCATTGATATACTAGCCCTACATCAACCAACTCTATGGTACATATTAGAAGATAACCAAGGTTTAAGCCAAACCTTGTCCCCATCTCCAACAAATACAAGAACAACCTTTTAAGAAGGGCAAAGTCTGCTTATATACCTATTTCAGGACAATGTTGGGAAAACAGAGGAAAAAGATAAACTAAATACAATGATCCTTGTTATCCCTCAATTTGGTCAAGAAAAGGACTATTCATCTCCAAATGGTCCAACAAAATACATGGTAGTACACAAAGTCATTGTGTCATCATAACCTCAATTTTCAAGTGGAGGAATTATATTAACTATCGTGAAATTTTGAAGATGGGGGATCATCAATATGATTCCCCACAATTAAAAATCATGGTGATCTTCATTGTTTTAATGTTGCCACCACTAAAAAATTTAGGGTGGAGGCAATATATAGATTATTGTGAGATTCTAAAGTGGCATGAGAAATCTCACCATTTCATCTTAGGGTTAGGATTAGGACAAATAAGTGGACCTAGTTAGCTCTAGGTTTAGAAAGTTAAGTTAGGCTAGGTCTAGCTAAAGACGTAAAACTTTGCACTTCTTGGGAGGCAATCCAGATGTTTTTCAAATCCCCATCTTCTACATTCTTCCATTATCATATAGGATCCTATGTTTTCCAAATATTTAGGACAATGTTTCATTTAGTTTTGGGGGTATAGATGCACATAGAGATTTTCAATTTTCTTGATTCTTTTGAAAAAAAAACAACTTTTAAGAAAGAGTTCCCTTACTGTGATGAGAACTGGATGTTTAGAATTTAGTAATTCCACAGTTTTCACCTCTTAATGGGAATGCATATGATTAGTTTTGCATATCATTCATGTGTTGAAGCATTTTATGAAAGTTAATTTTTGGAAACTATTTACACACAGCACATAATCAAGACTAATAGAGAGGTATGACTTAGAGACCTTGACAAAAATTAGTAGAGACCTATAACCCAATGAGATTTTGAGACTATCTTCTTTCAAAGAGTTATAAGTAATTCCACAATTTTTCAGCGTACATAACTTAGTGTGATCCAATTATCCTTATTTTGGTTAAAGATCAAGAATAAATAGGAGTAACAACTTTATTTCTAGAAAATTTATTGAATTTGATAGGCTTTAGGAAACCTAGAAAACGATATAAGCCATCCTTGCTCAGCCTAGAGATATAAAGCCTACCTAGTATATCTTACCACTAGTTAGCCCGTTTGAGCTTGTTATTAAGCCTTTTCTTTCTTAACCCCATATACCTTAACCCAGAACAAGCCAGTAAAATAAATAACCATTGCCCATTTTCAAAATGAGTAGAGTTAGTAAAAGTTCAAAAAAATAGGACAAATAGTCAAAGAAGTGAGAAAAATGAGTAGTCTTTCTTCCAAAAAAAAATTGAATATGAAAGAGATATTCACTTCAAGTGCAACCCAAAAGAAAAGTTGTTCTAATAGAAATTCATTAAAGACCACTACTCAATTTTGAACCTTTGAAATCCTTATATCCTTCTTTTCTGAACCTGTCCTAAGACTATATTTCATCCTAGTTAAAGACATATTGATCTTAGGTGGAACATAGCCTTAGAGAGGAAATAAAAAGAAGAAATTAAGGTAAAAGACCCCTAATATTCTTAGTGATAACATCCACTCTTAAGGTCACTTTCCTTTGTCTCATGAGCATTCAAAATATTTATGTGAACCATTAGCTTGTTGGATTCAGTTACATAATGAGAGAAATATGTTTAAACCCTTATCTGAGAGTTTTCATTTTTGAGAGTATACATATGAGGATTTGAGGTCAAGACAAATTTCTAATAGAATTTAAGCATACCTAGTTAGAAGTCAAGATTTATGTGGTTGTACACACACATGCAATCCAAGAAATAACTCAAATAAAATGTCTTCAATATGTATATGATGTGTAAAATTGTCAAATCTTCTATATTAAGTTGTGAAAAACTAGTATATTGCTAATAAATGAGGATTCTCTGAGATAAAATAGGAGACTTAGCCTTATTGAATTTTGTGGGTATATTCAGTGCAAACCCTCACGAGGCCTAACTCATCTACTCAGGGTAACCTAGGTGTTCAAGGGCTTGTTGCATGTGCTAAATGCAATCGTGAGTACCTACAAAAGTGACACCTTATATCAATTTTGAAAAATAAATTTTTGCATGTTTTGCTCGGGATTAGCAAAATGTTAGTTGGGGGGTGTGTTAAGTATCAATTTTAGTCAAAATACCCCTAATTTAGCATTTAATTAAATCATCTACCTCATCAATTTGACGATTTTTTAGATAAAATAGAAATTTTAGCTCAAATTGACCATCCAACCATAATTTGTCAAAACTAATAGTCAAATGATCATTAGAGCTTATCAGATGCTTAATGTATGGTTTAGATGACTCTAATTTAGTCTTTTATTTTGTAGATTAACTAGAAGAAGCTAGGATGACTCATATTAAAAGTGAATGGTGCAGATCACCCATCAAAAATCAACATGCATGATGGAAAGGGTTCTTAAAAGGGAATTAGTTTTAATTGAAGAATGGGAAATCAATTGAGAAATGGAAAACTACAACAAAAGAAAGGAGAGTTAGTGGAGAAGTTTCCAAAGTGGAGGAACCAAAATTAGAAGGAAATGAGGGGGGAATCTTTGAAAAGAGGAAATAGAGCGATTATATAAGAGAAAGAAGGCAATCTCTCATCCCTCCCTGGGCTGGACATAGGAGGCAAGACCAACCCCCATTCTTCTCTTCTCTTGTTGTTTTTCATTTTCCTTTCCTTTTTCATTATTTCCTTTTTCTTTCCATTCCTTGTTCATCATGTTTGTTGTTTCCTATTTCTTTCCCTAATCCTCTTCTCATTCCCAATCCCTTCTACCAACTTCTTTCCTTCCTAGCTACTTTCTTCACCAGCATCGGTCATCCGTCACAGTCATCTACTCTCTTTGCCCAAGCCGATATTGCCTAACCCATCATTTTCTCACTCCAACCTGGCACTGTTGACAACCAGCACCGGATGACACCAATCCTCTCCACCGTTCTTTGCTCCACTAGCCACACCCTTCACCATCTTCCTCTACTAGTCCATGCCCTCTTCTCCATCACTATTCCATGGTCATCTCCTCTATTTTTCATCATGCATTGGTCTTCTGTTTCAACCATAACCGATAACATCAGCCTAGTGGATTGAAACCCAAACCGGGCTTCAACTTTCTCCCCCCTCTTCTCCTCCTCATCTTCCTTTATTCCCCTCCATCACCGTCTTCTTCCTTCCATCAAGCTCCCTCCATATTTTTTTTGTTTAAAACCAAAATTTCAAAAAATTCTAGAAATGCCCTTAGTATAAAAATTAAAATCTCATTTGAATCCCTATTTTGTATTTTAGTTTATTTTTTCTTTTTATTTATCCACGTTCCGTGTTATCTAAATTCTGCATGTTCTTAGTTAATTCCAGGAATAGTCTAATCCAAACCTTATTTGATTAAAGTATTACCTCGTCAATGGCTCTTCTTTAACAAACAAGATCTCTTTATTTCTTCAACTATTTCACATAATAATTTCAATTCCCCTTTAGATCTTGTTCTCAGGACACTTTTTACCATGTTTATCATTCTTGATCTTCAATTTGAGAATAAAAAATCAGATCTAGTTGATAAAACTCAAATTTCTTATCTAGACCAAAGCTTTGAAATTTTTGGGAATCTACCTAATCCATCAAGTGGATCATCAATTAGAAGTACCAAAAAGATACTGATGAAGGCTGATCAAAGTTTATGATACTAGATTTGAAGGATTTGATGATAATCAGTTTAGGGAAGTAGATTTTTCATGTTTCTTTAGTTAAATTACTGTCTTTTTTATTTGGATTTCTATACTTTTCATTGATTAAATACATCTTATGTTTGATTGCACTTTATTCTAAATTTTTTCATTTAATTTCAATTTTTGAATAATTAAATTTGATTAAAACTCCAAATTCTTAAAGCAAGTCCCTATGGACATCCTAGTGACACAAGATTGTGTGGTTCCTAGTGACACAAGATGTAATGGGACATCCTAGATCTCTAAACTTAGATAGGGCATTGTGTTGAATAATTATGCTAATTTCCTAGGCAAGATTTCTTTTGCACATTAAGCATACACTTTTGCATACACAAATCTTTTAGAAACTTCGTACAAGAAGAAATTTCTTTAATGACATTGAGTAGTGAATATTGATATGTAGTTGTTTAAATATGCCCATTATCTCATTAAAATTGGCTCCTTCCTTTGTCATAGTAAACATTAAGAGAATTGAGTTTTGCATATATAGGATGCCCCCAAGAATAGGTTCATAAGAAGTGGGGGACTTTTGACAGTTCTCTTAACATTTCTAAGGACTAGTGTTACTATCATTTTCCTCATGTTCTTAAGTTTCTATAGTCATGCCTTCTTTGTTATTGATTTGTTTACCACTCCTAAGGGGACTAGTAGATTTGGCTTGTACATGATATTACCACTCCTAAGGTATAGACTGACTTGGAAATTGACCCTTTTCCCTCTCATTAAATGCAACAGACAATTGACCTATTTAAATTTCCAATTTAGCAATAGCTTGGTAATTGGCATGTAGAGTTTGTTTTGTATCGTTCTAAAATTGAAGTGAACTCTGTGAACAAATTTAGGGTCACCTCAAAAGTTGGATGCTACTTTCGAAATGGGGCACTAGGAAATGGTTGAATAGGGGGATTCCAGGTTGTCCTCCTAGATGACTAGTGCCACTCTCATAAGTGCACGAATCAATGTAGTAATTTGCATGTGAGAGAGGTTGATCACATGAGAAATCTCACATTTTGGTATATTGGTTGAATCTTGCTTAAACCACTTATCCTAGCCAAAGAGAGATTGAAGTTGATCTAAAATAGGAATGTAAATAACATGGAAAAGGAAACATGCATGAATTTAGAAACTAAACTAAGAAAGCTTTCTAAAACTAATCTAAGATGCAACTAAACTTAAACTACAACTTAGGAATCCTAAACATGAAGTAAATTAATATACAAAACATGCAAAACTAAGGAAGAATGAAAAACATGGGGAGGGGTTGCATGATTCAAGTAAGGAATTGAGCATGGAATATTGTGCTTAAAACATGATAATTTATTGAATTGAAATTCATACAAGATATTGTGATCACATTATATAGAAATTTGAAAGGGAAATTGCACATATGCAAAGATGAAAATCTAACCAAAAAATATGTTTAACATTCACTATCCAACAGCCAAAGATGCATGTGTGTAATCCAAAGGGGAAAGGGAGGGAATAAGATGAGAATGAGAGCAATGGATGAGCAATGAAATCTAGGGGATTCAAGGAATGATGACTTGATTCAAGGACCACAGTCTCTTGGTTGTCACTACAAGAGAGTTGTGGTCCTTGAATGCAAGGATCTAAAGTAAAATAAAAAAGCAAACAAGCAAGGAAAACTAAAGAACATAAACAAGGAAGACAACGCAACAAGAAAAAGATTTATGTAGAGAAACAAAAAAAGAAATAACAAGACACCATTGTGCTGAACTTGAAGGAGGCTGGAACAACTTGAATAAGGCTTGCAAGAAAAGAACCATGCGTGAAATCCAAGTGGAGGACCATCCTAGAAAAGGGCATGGAATTCATTCTATATATATGAAGTTCCAACCTCTAAAGAGACCTCATGGGAAGGGAAATATGGGATAGAGATTTGGAAAGTAGGGTAGTTGGGTGACGTAGGTAATCTAGGAAGGTGAATGGAAGGTACGAAGAGATGGATTTAGAAGATATGATGAGGTGGACTTTCTAGAAATAACCAAAGGGATGGGGATAATATAGGAAACTTAGGATGTGAATTGGAAGTAGGACTCTAGGACAGGAAAGTTAGGTGATTCATTGGACATGGAAGATTAAGAAGTTAGGTGATTCATAGGATATGGAAGATTAGAAAGTTAAGTGAGATGGTTGATATAGACTTTCTAAATATGAGTAAAGGAAAGGGGAAGGCATAAAAGATTGGGTGTGGAACTCCCCTTCTTAAAGGTGTTTCACATGGAAAGGTAACAAAGAGAGGAAAGTAGGAAAGAGAGGGAAAGAGAGAGAAAATTAACGAAAGATAGGGAGATAGAGAGAAAAGAAAGAAAAGGAGAAAAAGAAAAGATAACATACAAGGACTCTTCTCCCATTAATTTAGCTTAGCATGCCACTAATCCTAGTTTGATATGTCATCGTTCCTTCTAATTATCCTCTTAATTTTTCATGGAGTAATTGCTTGAAAACTTCCTCAAATCGTGTGGTTTCATGTGGCATGGCTTAGATGGCTTCAAGGTCACTTTGATGGCTTAACTTTCTGAAGTTTCCTTGTTAGACTAGAAAACCTCATGCATGGCTCCAATTCTCATGCAAAGTGGTGAAATTGCATGACTTTTTACATGGGCCCTTTTTACTTACCTTTGAATCTTCCTATTGCTTTCTTGCTTGCCTTAAGATGATCTTGAACCTTGATTAAGCTTTTAAATTTAGGTATTTAGCCCTCTTTTGATCTTGAGCTTCAAATCTTATCTTACTTGATCTCCATTATTGGATCATCTTCTCAACTCCTACAAAAGATTAAAAACTCTAATTAAATCCTAAAAAATTATGATTAATCACATACCTATTTTGGATTAGCTCCTGACCTATAAAATATCAACTTTTGAATTATTAGTAAAAATGCTTGTGTTCTAAATTTTTGAAAAAATATTAGAAATAACACTATTTTATAACGCATGGGCTACTAATTTGATAATTTTTATACAAAATTGAATACTTGTCAATGACGATTCTGTGTCCATGAAAATTTGAGATACCTATACCATATAAGGTTATAGGTGTCAAAATATGGGTTCTTACTAGGTTCCTTAAATGTATTTTCTTGCTTTAAGAAATATTCAGAGAATGCGGAGCTAGATAGACAAGAAGTGGTAGAATGTGCTAGATTGGAACAAATGGAACAAACCTCATGTGGAGGTTTCACAAGTGATCCACTTTCATAAGTGTTCTACTAGCCAATATGATGGTTTCTGAGTTTTGTGTAAGAACTATCAATTTTATCTATTTTATGTGCTAACATGTCTATCTCTACAAGTAAGTATGGGGACACTATCTCATACATGCCAATATTTTTAAGAGGTTGTGAATTTCTCTCAAATTGAGTAGATTAATCTCATTGCTGGAAATTTTCAGGCAATAATATCTAAAACAAATTCCATGCCTCTACATCTCTCTTGGTCATGAAGACTCCTACATTGGTGCCATTAATTATATGTTAGTTTTGAGGAGTCAAACCTTCATAAAAGTATTACACTTGTTGCACTTTTCAAAACATGTAGGGGCATTTTGAGCAATAAATCCCTCCATCATTCCCACATTCATAAAAATGTTCACCCACTTTTCATTGAAAATATATAATCTCTCTTCTAAGGGCATTGGTCTTTTGTATGAGAAATAATTTATTCAAAAATTTCTTGGATAATTGCTCCCAAGTAGTAACTGAGCCCACCTTTGAAGAATTAAGCTATGTCTTTGCTTTATCTTTTAAAGAGAAGGATAATAGTCATAATCTTGTTGAATCATTAGAAAAGTTTTATACTTTAAGGTGGCACATATATCAAGAAATTCCTTGACATGATGATAGGGTCTTCCTTATCAAACTAGTAGAATGAAGACAATAATTGGGTTACTTTTAGTTTTAACTTAAATTATCTGCATGGTTCCTTGCAACATCATACATGAAGGTGCATTGAATTAAACTAGAGCTAAGTAGTCTCTAAGGAGCTTGACTTCTACAACTTGGACTCCCACTATAGGTTTATCTAGATAGATGTGATTTCATGGCCCTTGCCTAACAATTCGTTCCATCTTAAGATCTAAAGGTGGTAAATTGGGTGGAGGGATTCACAATTTTGCATGCACCAACTAATCCTAAACTATATGCAAATTCAACACACTTAAAAGCATGCATAAAGAAAGCAAGTAAATGTGACCTAAAATGTAAAGAAATAGGAAACCAATGCAACTACTTATATGCTACTAACACAAAGGTCCAAGCCTTAATAGACCAAACATTATAACCTAGAAAACCTATGTCTTGGTGGTTATAACTGAGCATAGGCTATCCTTTGTTAAGTAGGTTCTTATAATTCAAATAATCATTGAAAATATGCAAAAAAGTATGTATGAATGCAATTTATACAGAATTATGCTACCATACAATTATGCAAGTCTAATTTAATAATGCAAACCTTAGGGCTAGGAAAATCAAGGAGTAAGGTAGGACTTACAATGGGGTCATGCATCATGTCTTCTCGTACAAGGGTGAATCCATTTAAATACCTCCCCCACTTTCAAGTTTGGATGGTTCATCCTTGACCTATATTACTAGAACCCTTTAAATTGTAATTTAAAATTAAAATATAATCTCAACCTCACTACAATTCCACTAAAAATAAAAAAAATAAAACAACTATCATAATTGAATGAGTGTAACACAAAAGTTATGCACTACTCATCTCCTCTAAATCCTTCATCAAATTCTTGCAAAGACTAAAAGAATAGTGGGTATTAAATTAGTTACAAGAATTATAAGTAATATAAAAAAAACCCTAATTATATGCAACTATAAGTGAGGCACCTAAACAAATCTGAAAATGCTTAAATTCTGAATGTACTCATGATACCTAAACTACAACTAGTTGTAAAATAATCTAACCTAGTTCTAATAAAAAAATTCATTGTGAGTCCCATGTAATGATGCAGAAAAACTTAATCTTGTTTTAACAATATCACGATCTATTGAAGTATAAAAATGAAAATAAAGGTTGATCCCATGAGGACTCAATGTTAAAACATCAGAATATTAATCAAAATCTACACTAAATTTTCCTAACCTAGCCAAGCATAGTTAAACAAATGGAATGCTCAAATTAACTACTAACTACACTAAAATGGAGAAATTCACCTAATTATGGAATCTAGGGTTTTGGAATCCACCATATTGCTAATTATAAGCATTCATATACATGTATCATTGATCTATGCAACACATGTTAATGTAACAATAATGAAATAATAACATGGAAGGTGTATGTGTTAAATGAAATTTTTTTGTGTATTTTCTCAATTCAAATGTTTTGCATAGCTTAACATATATATATATATATATATATTCAAAGCATAGCTTATATTTTTTTAAGGTCACAAACTATGTAAGAATCCATATATTTTGAGCTAAATAACATACTATAATCAGTCTCTAAGCTATGTAAATAGCTCATAATTACCATTAAAAGGGTAATAGTTATGTATGTTAGATTATATAGTAAATCATAAGAATTGATAATTTGTTCATTTTAAATGTAATGATTACTTATACATGAATGGAATTGATAATTGAATATGGCTTCATTCTCACCCTAGATAGATGATTTAGGTACTCATTGTTAGTATGAAGAGTGCACCCAAAAGTAGCCTAAAACTATCAATAAAGAAATTGAAAGATGGTTACTAGTTTAGCTAAGGTTAACAAGGCTAAGGATTGGTTAAAAACCATCTAGGGTGATTGAATATTTTCTTAATCCTAGGCTAATCGTATTACAAAAAAAACTTTGAACCTAAGCTAAAACAAAACACAAGCTATGGCTAAAACATGAAACTAAATCTTAAATTAATCTAGATAAAATGCATGCAATTTAACCATTAAAACTAAACAAAAAGATCAAGAGATTTATTGAAATTAGTCTTTGGTTCATTACAAGAACATGATAGAAGACAAAAAGCATAGAATATAAGGCTTCCCCAAATTAAATAATGCCTTCCACTTCTTCTATAGGGATGCACTCCTCTTTCCAAATAATAAATTGTTTCTTAAATAAGGTGTTCTCCTTGCTATAAACATCTCTTGCTTTAGTTGCACAATTTGAAGTCAAAACATTATTCTCCTCCCACTTCTATTACATGTTATTCTTCTCCAAGTCAAATCTCCCCTTCTAAGTAAAATATATTTCCTCTTTTCTTTAAAAATGTACAACGCAACATCCACATTGTTGCTAAATAAAACACATTATTTACAAGCAAGTATGGTCTTCCAAAATTAGCAAAACTCCAAGAGAGACGAAGTGAAACACATTTTCACCCACTTTCTAAATACAACAAGTCTCCTTCCTTCTAAAAAAAATCAAGCATTCCACTCTTATGAAGACCTCCATATTTCTCCTAAGTAAATCACATTTTTTATCTTCCTTATTATAAACACATTTTCCACTCCTTTGAAAAACATGTTTTCTCATAGCTAAAAACATGGACAAAAAAGTGTCATTATGTTGACCATGTGAGGATGAGAGAGAGAATAAGCATGTGGGACCCAACTTCCATAGCTTTTCTAAATTCAAAAAGGGTGGAAACATGTGACTCTATTGTGAGCTTGCATGACTTCACCAAAAAGCTTAATGAGGTATTGAACGCATGCATGGATGCATGAAATATTTGTCACCTTTGCTATTGATATTAACAAGCCATCTTGCATGGATAAAGGTGGCCGCATGCATGGGGTTCTTGTCTGTTATGAAAGTGATACGAGTACCCCCACTGCTGTTTGAATTCTTCTATTCTCTTTCAAAATGTGGGCCCAAGGTTTTGGTTGGATGATGAACTAGCTTCTTTTTAGGGCTTCAAATCATCAAACATGCATAAATTTCTCCATTTAAGCCTAAACCAATAAAATGCCAAAATAAAACCTAATTAGTAATGAATTAAGTGATTCAAGGGTTTACAAATGGAATTTGTAAGGATATTAATGGTAATAATTATATGTATATCAAGATGAGTCAAATATGGTGTCTACAAATGAGCCACTTTGGGTGATGACATGCAAATGGATGGTGGACATAGATGAATAAGACACACATTTTGTACTCTCTATAATGACCATAGGCATAGAATCTTGGTTCATTGGGTTGTGACCCTTATCACAAACTCTCTCATTGACTTTGAAGAGTTCTCTTTGTCAAAAACTTTGAAAACTTTGATGATTTTCTAAGATTTCCAAGGTTCGAAAAACTTTGTTGATTTTTCAAGACTTCTGAAATCTTTAACTCCCTTAAAAACTTTGATGGCTTTGAAATCTTGATGACTTTGAAATTATCATGGCTATAAAATCTTGATGGCTTTGAGATGTTGATGGTTTGGATGAATTGAATGGCTTGAGGAAATGACTTCGATGGCTTCAATAAATGACTTGTATAGTTTGGAAATCATGACAAGTTGGAAATGACTTTATTGGTTTGTGTCGTATATCCTTAGCCATCTAAGCCTTAATCTTAAACTAAGAGCAAATATCCTTTGAAATCTAAGATTGCTCTTAAACTTGGATCAAATATCCTATGATCTCCTATGAGATTTGAGCCTTAACTAGGAACTTGGATAAGATCTCCTTAGATACCAACATGACTTTGAACTTGGATCAAATCTCCTTTGAGATTTGAGACTTGAACTTGGATCTGACCTCTTTCTAGGTTTCAGACTTGAACTTGAATTTGGATATGATTAGATTCCCTCTAAACATATTATCCTTGAACTTTGACTTGATTGGATTCCCTTTAAAATGTGATCCTAAAACTTTATCTTGATCAATCCCTTTTGAGATTTGATCCTTGAACTTGCATTTGATTAGATCCCTTTGAGATTTGATTCTTGAACTTGGATTTGATTAGATCCCATTTGAGATCAAGTCCTTGATCTTTGTTTAATGGAATCCCCTATGAGATCATATCTAGATCTTTTATTTGATCAAATCCTCTTTAAGATGTAATCCTTGAACATTGATTTGACTAATTTCCATTTGATGACTGATCCTTGAACTTGGATTTGAATAGGTCTCTTTTGAGTCTTATCCTTGATATTTTATTTGATTAGATCCACTATGAGATTTGATCTAATTCTCTTAGTAAAGGGCAAAAGGAAGACATTATGCTCAACTTTGACGGAGGTAGGTGATCAAGGTCTACTTGATTTGGCATATTTGATTCTTTTTTGCATATTCAGCATTTTCCTTCTGCACAGTTGGCTAATAGTAACTTTGAGGGGGTATCTTTATGGTTGGTATTCTTCCACCTCCACATGCCCCTTCATGGATTTCTTGAAGTAATCTTTTAGGCTTCTTCTGTGCCAAAACATTTCAATAGGGTACCATTGAAACTTCTCCTACATAACATTCTTGTAATCCTTTGAATTCTAGTTTAATGAAAGTTCACTTGTTATTTCAACTACTATTTGATGTTATTTTTTATCTCTTGCTTTAGTTGTATGCTTAGTTCCATGAGATGTACTTGGCTTTTCAATATCATTGTGTTTGCTATTTTTGATTTAGTTTTTATTAGAATATTAATTAGTAGTTGCTTTATATTAGTATAGCATATTTTTCATTGTAATTAGAACAAGTTAGTAGAAATGATTTTTTAGTATAATGGTAGGATTTAATATGAGTAGCTAGGTTTTCACCCAGGATTAGGATGAAATCATGCTACAGTAATGTATTTTCATGCTTAAAAAATTCTTAGATTTAAAGTGCTAAAATATCAATTTTAGGATTAGAAAAGTAATTTACATAGTGAGCATTCTTTTCATAAAAAATATGAGGTATTTTCTACAGTTTTGGAACTAATTATGGTATGTTAATTAATTTAGTATATAAAATTCTCAGATAATTTGTGTTCATTAAAAAGGACCACTCATCCTCTGAAAAAATATACTAATTTAGGTGAAACCCTAGAACTGAGAAAATATATAATAATAAAAAAGGGGCTTTTAACAAAAACATATTGTGTGTTTTTAATCCATTGTTGTTTTATTAACATGAATGCTATTAGATCTGTAATACTTATTTTTTAAATATATATGATTTAATGTGAAGGATTCCAAAACCCTAGATTTAGAATTTGAGTAATTTATTTTCTTATAGTATTAATTTTATTCTTTGTTGTTCATTCTTTAGCTAGGTTAAGATAATTAAAAATATATTTAAATTAAAAATCTAAATTCACAAATTGAGTCCTTGTGGGATCAACCCATGCTTGCATATTCTATATTACAATAGACCTGTGTGCTTATGGTAATTTAGAATAAATAATACAATCCACACATGTTCTCGCCAAGCCACTAAGTAATACATTACTTCACTTCTCATATAATAGTGGCTAGTGACTTGAGATATGCTAAGATGATCAAGATTCAAGACTTACAAAATACAAAACCATTGATGTGTGATGGTAGAAAGAGGTGGTTATTATTTTAATAGCTTCTTATTAGCTGTAACTTTAGAGCTTTTGTAGTAATTAGGCTGTCCCTTTTTGGAAAATTATTCACTGACTCCCCATTGGTTAACTCAATTGCATTAGTTTGCATCCTTCAAGAAAGAAACCAGCTTATCCTGATGAAACGATTCATCATTTTTATACATTATATAAGTGATGGTCTAACAGAACAATTAGTGCAAGATATAATAAGCCCATAAAAGAACTTAGTGCGGGACTAACAAGAGAATTAGTATAAGAACATTGGAGTATAAGTGTTGCATTCAACCATTGGATTATAAGAGGCAGGATAATTATAATCCATTTGTAAGTGTTGGATTAAACCATTGGATTATTACTAATAGAATAGTTATAATCCATTAGTATAAGTGGTGGATTCAACCATTTAAGTTTAATAATAAGCCCATACAACCATCTACTATGCATTTATCTATAACCCAGACAACATAGTAAAATCACATCCATTCATCTCTAAGCCAAGAATCTCTGAGATAGAGTTTCATGCTACAACCAAACACGGGCATAAGCAGCAAATGCATTCATCTATATATATAACCATATAATACTGGATCATCATCATCATCATCAAGATCCCAATTAAGGATCAATCAAATGAATCTTGTTCCTCCCTTCTCCTCAATAATGTGTCATGGCTTCATTTGGTATCAAAGTTTTTAAGTCTTTTCTCACCACTTCTATCCACATTCTTTTAGGCCTTTCCCTTGCTATTTTACGAGCTTGGACTTGGATCATCTCACTCCTAACCAGTGCCGTTGTTGACCTTTGTTGGACATGTCCAAACCATCTAAGTCCCCCATCATTTTGTTACCTATTGGTGCTACTCCTAAGTTTCCTCTAATGTTTTTATTTCTAATTCTATCCTTTCTTATCTTCTCACCCATCTATCTTAATATCCTCTTTTAGGTGATACTCATCCTATATACACATTGTTCCTTTTGTCATGACCATGCATGAGGGGGCCATTTTAGTTCTAGAAGGACAACTACAAAGATTTTACAGTGTGGTTTTTGTTGGCCCACCATTTTTAGTGATTCACATGCTTACTACATATCATGTGCTAGATGTCAACATTTAGGGAGAATCAAAAAAAGAAATATGATATTCTTGAACCCTATCTTGATCAGTGAGCTTTTTAATGTTTGGGCATTAATTTTATGGGACCTTCTCCTAACTCCTTTGGTTATCTATACATCCTTGTGGAAGTGGACTATGTGTGCAAATGGATGGAAGCTATACCATGTAAGACCAATGGCCACATGGTGGTGGTCAAGTTTTTAAAAGGAGAGATATTTGAATGCTTTGGTATTCCTAGGGCCATAATTAGTGCTGCGGAAAACACTTTTGCAATAGAGTGTTTAAGAACTTAATGAAAAAATATGGTGTTACCTATGATTGTTACCCCTTAACATCCTCAAACTAGTGGACAGGTAGAAGTGTCAAATAGAGAGATAAAATGAATTTTAGAAAAGACAATTAACCCAAATAGGAAAGATTGGTCTTTAAGACTTAGTGATGCTTTACAAGCTTACCGCGCTGCATTTAAAACCCCTATAGTCATGTCATCCTACCAATTGGTCTATGGAAAGGCCTCCCACCTCCTAGTGGAACTTGAGCATAAAGCATATTGGGCCATTAAAAAGCTCAATTTTGACCTAGACACCACTGGGACTCACAGAAAAATCTAATTTAATGAGTTGGATGGACTAAGGAACATATGAGACATAATAAGTGTTCAATTTTGTATAAAAAGTATCCAATTAGCAGTCCATGTTTTATAAATTATAGACATTATTCTAGGGGTTTTCTAGAATTTCATAACACATGCATTTCTGACCTAATAATTCAAAAGTTTGATATTTGGCATATTCAGGATCTAATCCAAAGTAAGTATATGAATCATTAAAAAAAATTTATTATGATTTAAATAGAGTTCACTCTTTTTGTAGGAGGTGAGAAGATGATCCAACAACTTATATTACACTTCGTAAAGTTTTTTGTGGGTCGAGCTGTGCTGTTAGCTTGTTGGGGCACAAGGGGTAGCTTAGCCCTACTTAGGGCTAGAGGGCAAAGCCCCTGAAAGGTCCATAAAAAAAATCATGTTTTGCTATATTGCTTCAGTCCTAAAAATTATCATAAAAGCAAGGCAAGCAAATAAAGTCCAAGGAAGCAATTGGTAGCACCAAAGGTGACTAAAAGGTCCCATGCAAAATGCCATGCAATTCCACTATCTTTGCATGAGAATTGGAACCATGAATGAGGTTTCCTAGTATAACAAGAAAACCTAAGGAAGTCAAGCCATTCAAGCATTGAAGTCAAAGAACTTGGTCAATCAAGCCATCAAAGTGAGCCACCAAGCCACATGAGAACCATTCCACATGAAGTCATACTATTGGAGGAGACTTTTCAAGCAATTATCCTATTTAAATAGTAAAATTCAAAGGATAATTAGAAAGGAATTTGGGTGATAATTAACATGGTAAGAAATGTATGCATAGGTGGACCAATGAAGAGAGAAACCAAGTTAAATTTCCTTATTTTTATCTTTCTTTCTTCCCTTATTTTCTCTCTCTTTCCTCCATGCCATGTCTAATAATTAGAAGGGAGGAGTTCCCTGCCACCTTTCAAAAAAGGTAATGCCTCCCCCTTCTAAATCTATCCATTCCAGCTCCTTTCCTAATTTCACTAAACCACCTCGCTTTCAACTCTCATTCCTTTATCCTACCTTATTTCCTTTTCCATTCATACCTTCCTCCTCACCCCAATAGGTTTCCATGATTTTAAGCAAGGGGGAAGACACATCACCCAAAAAAAAGTGGTGCCTCCCACCTTGCCACCTTGTGGCCTCCTTTCTTGAAGTCCTCCACTTTCCACTTTTATCTCCAATCACCACCTACCTTTCCTATCTTGAAGTTCTAGATCTAATTGCATCTTACCTTCCTAGAATAAGTTCCCATTGAAGTTGAAACCCAAAAATCTACAAATCTCCCAAGCGTTTTCATGTGAAATAAAAGTAAAGGTTTTGGTGAAAAACCTTGATAGAAGCACACTACTTTGGGTGATCTTTGGAGCTTTAGAATTTGGTTTCTTGTGGCTATTCTTCTTTGCATTATCCAAGTCTTTTTCCTTTTATTTTACTTTTAATTCTAAGTTAGTAGTTTTCTTTCATTCATTACTTCTATTGCTTACACAAGTTACAAGGTTTTACTCTTTCATTCATTACTCTTGTTTTGTTTTTCAATTTCATACACAAATCTTCTTTGGATTTTCCCATGAATCTTTGCTCCATCTCTCTAGTTTTTCTTGCTTAATATTTTAAGATCAAAGTTCCTTCTTCTTTGGTAGTGACGGCTAAGAGAATAGTAGCTTGAATCTCTTGCTTCCTTCCTTTCATGTTTTTCACTTAACTTTTGGAGCTAGTTTTAGGCATGTTTTTCCTTAACTAGTTCCCATCATTCAAGCCCTTTCTTCTCTTGATTTCTTATTGGGTTTCACTTGCATGTTATATAAGTTTAGTTTAAGGTTTTTGGAGTGTGATTAATATTTGATTTGAATCAAGTTACAAGCATTGAAATAGTGTGCACTTTCCAAATTTTATATACATGTTCATGGGCACCATTATTTGATGTATTCTTCCATTCATTCAATGAAGTTGTTTGAAGATCATTTTCACTACTTGATTCTAGTAGTAAAGTACTTCAAATCTTAACTGTTATCTTGCATAAAAATTTCTTGTTAAGCTGCTTTCCATCCGTTGTTGGATTTGAGTTTCTTTAGCATTTAATTTCTAAAAAATTTCCATTCAATATTCATGCATAATTTTCAGAAGGCCATATACCTTCGTTGCTTGATTCGTTAGGAACCCATTTAGTTTTATAGGTTATTTACTTAGTTCCTTGACAAGATTGCATGTTGATAAGCTTTTGATTCAAGAATTTTATCCATTTTCCAATCCATGAACCATGCGCACAACTCTTAGGTTCATGCACATGGTGATTGGGTGAATTTTCCTTTAAGATTTGCTTGTTTGGTTGTTTAATATTAGTTTAGCATTAGTTAGTTAGTTTTTCACATCTTAGTTTAGTTTTATAAATTTTCCTAATTTGGTTTTAGAAAGATTTAGGATTATGAAAGTGTTATTTTAGGAAAGTTTCCTTAAGTAAAGTTTCCTAGTTTCATTCATTCTAGTTTTGCATTAGTTTCTTTTATAGAATGCATGTTAGTTAAGAAAGTTTCTAATTTCATTGAATATTTTTATTTTTAAAAAAATTATTTTATTTATAGTTTCTATAATTTAATGCATATTTTTCCCATTCTATGTTGTTTAAATTCCTAGTTTAGACAAAACCCTCTTTCTTTGACTAAGATAAGCAACTTAAATAAGATCCACTCAATTGAAAATTTTGTGAGATTCCTCATGGGATCAACCTCTCTCCCAAGCAAATTACTACATTGATTCGTGTACTTACAAGTAATATTAAAGCCACCAAGTCATCCAAGATATACAAAGACTGCAATCTTTTACCCTGTGAAAAAAGGTCCTTTTGTATAATTCTAAATTGCATCACTTTCCTAGAAAACATTGATCTAAATGTTATAGACCTAACATAGCATGTACTATTTACCCTCATGGGGCTGTTGAGATAGAAAAGGATGGAGAGATTTCCAAAGTTAATGGGTGAAGGTTGCAACCCTATCTAGAGTTTGCCAAACATGAAGTAGAAGAAATCTTATTAAATGAACCAATCTACCAAGACTCACCTTAGCATGCTCCATGACACCTACATCCATCATGAGACCAGCATTCATCAATGTCATTTATCATTGCATAGTGTTGTATGTCTAGCTAAAGACATTAAACTTAGTGCTTATTAGGAAGCAAGCCATGGATTCGCTTTAGAATCTCATTGTTCTATATTACCTATTTATCATATAGGGACCTATGTTTCAAAACATTAGGGGACAATGTTTAGTAATAGTTGAAGGGTGTAGATATGTATGAGATTTATGAGTTTTTCTTGAGAGAGAGAGAATTTTTTTGAGTTTTCAAAGTTTTTAAGGTCAAAGTTCCTTCACTGTGATGAGAATTGAACTTTCAGAAGCTTAGTATTTGTCCTACTTTAAATTCTTGTAGGAAAGCATATAATTAATTTTATATTTTATTCATGTCCTAGAGTATTTTATGAAAGATAAATAAGTAATTCCATATTTTCTTTAGTGATCATTAATGTTGAAGGATCCCAGTATCTTTACTTTGGTCAATTGCTAAGAAACAATAGGAGTACTAACCTTCTTTCTTGAACATTTATTGAATCTGATAGTGTAATATCCTTAATTTTAAAGATAAAAATAGAAAATTATTAAATAAATTAAAATAAAAAATTTATGGATGAAATTATTTCCTGAAAACATAATAATTAGAAAGTGCTCGTCGATACGAATCCAACGCCACCAAGAACGCGAAAAACGGAGCTCAAACGAGGGAGTTATGAGCCGTCAAAGTTGTAAGGGCAAAATGGTCTTTTGACAGAAACGTGTTACACAGGGGTCCAAATTGATAACGGCAGCCCTGTCTACACACGTCTCTACCAGTCCGGCGAAATCGCCGGAGAGACGTGGGAAGAGCCGTGTGGGGAAGAGTTTCTCTTCCCCAAGACTCTAAAACCGCATATCTATGCTCCTCTAGGAGCCAAAACGCTCCACTTTGAGCGTTTTCCATGAATGATACGCAAAACCCTAGACCTGCAAAAATCTGAAGTTTTCGGCGAGTGGAGCCCCGGCAACACGAGCAACTCCGGCCAGGTGCAAGGTAAGCCTCAAATCCATGTTTTTCTGTATTTATTAATTAGAAAATTAATTAGAAAACCATTTAAAAATTAGGAAAAAAATCGGATTTTTGGGGGCTTTGTGCACGCTACTGTTGGAGCGTGATTTCATAGACCAAACGTTGTCCGTTTGGAAATCGCACCATCCAACTAGTGCAAAAGACACCCAAGAGCAAACCCTTTAAATTTGGGAGTGATCCAACGGTGGAATTGCCCAGAAAACTCAAAAACCAGTACCTAGGGAGGTTTTTAGGAACTTGGGAAAAATCATTTAAAAACCATGGTTTTTGAGAAAATTAGTGAAAAAGGAGGGCATAAATGGATTCTAGAGAGAATTCTTAAGAAAATGGCGCAAAAATCACGCAAAACGGAGCTCTGTAGCTCTGCCGGAGGCGACCGGAATCTGGTCGTCTTCTCCAGTGTCGTCAATGGCGTCGGCGCCCTGCGCTGACGCCAGGACGCACTCCATGACGCCCGAGGGACGACGTCATGTGACGTAGTCGTCGCATGCGTGCGCGGCGCCGCGCGCGTGCGGGACGGCCTCGGTGGGCTGTCGCGGTGGGACCGGGACGCGGCGCGCGTCCCGTGCGGCGTCTACGACGCCGTGCGTCTTCGTGCGCCAGAGTACGCTGGTGTAAACCGGCGAAAAAGAGGCGCCGCCGGTTTAAACCACCTTATGGTGGTCCGGCAGGCCCCATTTGAGGGTAGTTTTCACTAAAACTTGATTTTTGGGAGCTAGAGAGGTCCAAATCACGATCCAAAAGAGGCGTTGTGACCGTATTGACGACGTGGACCTAGTTTTAACTTAAAAACTTAGAAATGACCACTTTTTATTTAGAAAAATTTTAAAATAGTGATGTGACATGTACAGGTGCACTTGAATATACCAATTAAAGGGAGTTATTGGCAAGCTAGTGATCTCACACTGAGGTAGGTGACGACAACTAATGTTTTGCCTTGATTTTTAAACCATGTTTAAACATAGCATCATGTGTGATTGTGTTTTAAAATGCAATTATTATTTACCGTGGATTTCATGCTACATTGCGTACAGGATGGTTATTCCAAATTGAAATCTTTTATTGAATAAACTTATTTCAAATGCTTTTACAAGTATGACGTTAATTTGTTATGCTTACTTAGAGACTTATTTCTTATTATATATATAGAAAATGCATGGATTTACATGGAAATGAGAATAGAGGCTTATTTTGGTCCTTTGATAGGCTAACCCCAGGATGAGGGGCATGTCTTGGGGATTGCAAGCTATAAGTGCTCTTGAGTTTTAGCATATACATATGATTTCCGTGTTTTATATTTGATGACGGGTGCTCTCGCCCGGTGGGCGTCATGCTAGGAGGGATAGGGCCGGCCACCCACCTTCCGAGATTATGATGTGATGAGTTTGTGATATGATAGACACCTGCCCATAGATGGCATTCGGTAGGGGTTTGGTAACATGGATAGTCCACACTACCGGTCTGAGCCTTTCCATGGGGACAGACGCTAAGTCTCCCGTTATGGTGTCGACGGGGAGCGGCGGTGGTTGATACCCATGGAGGGTTGCCACTGCTGCATGATGGCCCATATTCTTGTTATGTGTGCATGTATGATGAGCATGGTTATAAATGGTTTGCACAGGTGTGACGACACTCGAGAGGTTGACTATGTGTACTACGATCAGGGATGTTCGTGCGATGTGGTGGGACCCATTACCTTAGGGTGCCCTTATTCTTGTTGTATGCTCCATTTATTGATTCATGTCATGTTTTAACTCCGTGAATTTCATGTTTTAGCATATGGAATAAATTGGCATTTATTTGAACATGGCATTATGATATCACTATTTCCATAAATGTTAGACTTTTCATCAATCTGTTCATTATTTACGCATTTATTACATTAATTGTCTATGTACCTACACAAGCGATAGCTTCTTTGAGGCATTGCTTTGTTTTGCAATGCCTTAGATCTCGAGCGCGACAGCAGGAAAGGAAACGCGGGTGATAAACCTTGAGAGCTGCTGAAGACTAGTTTTCCCTATAGTTTTAGACAGTAATGTGAGTCATTAGAGTGGATTATTATTTGAATTTTATTATGGACTGCATACTTTATATTTGGATGTGATTTAGATCTTTGGACATATATTGGACATTTATATGGGATGTTATGATGGATAGACCCTGGGCCATATTATTACTGTCTTTTGGACGTTTATTTGATTTAAAATAAAGGCGCCTATTTATTTAACGTTGATTTATACGCGGATCATTTATTTGTGTTTAAATTACATGTACGCCATTTTGAGAAAGGAAAAATTAACACCCGGAGTTTTAAGATAGGTTTAGTAAAATGTTAAATAAATCTTTTCTCATGGGATCCCAAATGCTCTTATTTAAATTGTCAAAAAAAAAAAAATTGTCTTAAAAATCCGGGGTGTTACAGATAGGCTATAAAATACCAGTAGTTAGACCCCTTAAGCCTCTTGGTATGATTTTTCTTTTCAAAACCCCATTTACCTTAACTTAGAAACCAAGCAAAATATCCATTACCTATCTTTCAAAAATGAGTAGAGATGGTAGAAAAAGTGGAAAACAGACAAAAGTCTATGAAGTAAAAAATATAAAAAAGTGACCACATAGAGAAACCAAGAAAAAAAAAAAAAAAAAAGTTGTGAAAAGAGAAAGGAAAAATAGAAAAGATATTCACTCGAAAGAAGAGTTGTCCAACAATCATTTAAGGCCTCTACTTATCTTTGAATCCTTGTACCCTTTCTTTTGGAAATGGTCCCAAGCCTATGCTTCGTCCCATCTAATGACCTATTGATCTTAAGGTGGACAATAGCCTTAATGAGGCTATAAATATAAAGGAATGTAGGCAAACTATTTCTAATGGTCTTGATAATGGCATCCATTCTTAGGAATCATATTCCTTTATCTCATTTGTAGTCATAAGATTATGTGAACCATCAGTCTTATTGAATTCAATAACATAGTAAGTGAATTTTGTTTGACACCTTTTCTCTGAGAGCTTCATTTTTTAGTGCATATTAGTGAAATTTTGAGGTCAAAACATTATTCCAATGGAGTATAGGCATTCATGTTTAGAAGTTCAGACTTACATAGCCTATACACACTATACATCGAGAGATAACTTAATAAAATGGATTTGGTATATGAGTAACTTGTAGAATTTCTCATTCATCTTTATTAAGCTATTAAAGCTAGTAAGGTCATAATAGATGATAATTATCTAAGATAAATTAAGGAACTTAGCCTTAATGAATTTTGTGGGTATATTCTCTGCAAACCCTCATAAGGCTTAATTAGTCCACTAGGGGTAACTTAGGGGTTTAAGGTCTTATTGTATAGACTAAATGAAATCATGAGTACGTACAAAAATGATACACATTTTATTTTCATGATTTTTTTCCATGTTTTTCTCGGGACTAGAAAAATGCTAGTTTGGAGTGTGATAATGGTTCAATTTTGTATAAAAAGTACCCAATTAATAGCCCATCTGTTATAAACATAACACATGCATTTCTGACATAATAATTACAAATTTTGATATTTGGCATGTTAATGAAGTCAAACCAAAGTAAGTATGTGAATAATCATAATTTATTAAGATTTTATTAGGAATTTTCTTTTTAGTAGGTGTTGCAAAGTTGATCCAACAAGTAAGATCAAGTAAGAGAAGATTTGAAGGTCAAGATCAACCAAGGTTCAAAATCATCTTAAGGTAATCAAGGGAGAAATGAAAAGATCCAAAGGTGACTAAAATGGGCTTGTGCAAAGAGCCATGCAATTCCACCACACCTTTGCATGAAAATTGGAGCCATGCCTAGAAGTTTTCTAAACTAGCATGAAAAAGTAAGGAAGCCAAGCCATTTAGACCTTGAATCCAAGGGACATAGCCACTCAAGCCATCAAGCAAATGAGGCATCAAAGTGAGTTACCAAGCCACATGAGAGCCATGCTACTTGGAGTCACACAATTGGAGGACTTTTAGAAGCAATTATCTTATGTTAAATAGTGAATTTTAAGGGATAATTAGGAGTTTGAGGGAGATTAGTACATGGTAAGATATGCATGCATAGGTGGACCAATCAAAAGAGAAACCAACTCCATTTTTTCTCTTTCCTTCCTTTTTCCTCCCACTTTCCTAACCACCACATCATACACATTAGAAGGGAAGGAGTTCCATGCCACCTTCCTTGAAAAGTGGTGCCTTCCCCCTTTCTAATTCTATCCATAGAGTTCTACCTCATCTCACCTTCTAATCTTTCATCTCCAATTAACCACCTAACTTTCCTATCCTAGAGTCCTACTTCTAATTCCCATCCTAAGTTTCCTATCTTATCTCCATCCCTTTGATTGTTTTTAGAAAGTCCACCTTATCCCACTTTCTAAATCCATCTCTTTCCTCCTTCCACCCACTTTCCTAAAGTCCTACCTATGACTCCTTTCCTCATCTAGCCAAATCTTATCTTTTTAAGAAGGGAATTCATCTATAAATAAAATACACATCCCATCATCCCATAAAAAAGGAATTCCACACCCCATCCTAGGCTAGAATTCCATGCCTCCCTCTTGCACCACCATGTCTCACCCCTTCAACCTCTAAGTCTTCAACACACTTCTACTTGGCTCTGTTTCCTTGTCTTCCACAACTTCTCCTTGCATTGCTTCTTTAGGTTTTGAAATCTAAGTTCAGGTTAGTACCTTCCTTTAATTCCCTTAATTCCATTGTTGTTTATTGTTTTCTTTGTTGTTTAAGATCCATATACATAGTTCCTCTTTGAACTCTTGCTTCCACTTTGCTTAAATTTTCATGCTTAATTCTTCAAGATTCAAATCTTCTTTCTCTTGCAGTGTTAGCAGAGAGAACAGTAGCTTTCAATGTTGTTGTTCCCTTTTTATCTTTTCCTTGTTTCCTACTTAGATTTAGAGCCAATTCTTGTTGCTTTCTTTTCCATCTTCATGCTCTTACTCTCTTATTTTTCTTTTTGAGTTTCACATACATGCTGAGATTAATTTGAGATTTTTTGGAGTGTATTTAAGCTTTTTTTTTAATCAAGTTCTAGGCATTAGAAAAGTGTACAATTTCCATGTTGTTATTTATGTACATGTGCCCCATCTTTGAGTGTAATTTCCAATTTAATGAATAAACTTCTTAAATGAGCAATATTACTGTTTGACTCTAGAATTAAAGTACTTCCAATCTTGAGTGTTATCTTTCATAAATCACACACACTATGTCTCAGTCTATGCCTAATTTGATTTAAGTTTCATGAGCACCATATTTCTGGAAGGTTCATGAATAATTATTAACAGTCCATACACTTTATTTGCTTGAATTTTAGAACCCATTTAGCATTTTTAGATAGTTTAGTTATTGTGTTTCTTAGATGACATATTATCAAGCTGTTAGTTCATGCATTTTAGCCATATTTCCACTTCATGAATCATTTGCACAACTCCGTAGGTCATGTGCATGGTGATTGGGTGATTTCTATTTAAGTGGTTTATTGTGTCTTTGCTTCATGATAGTTTAGCATTATTTGTTTAGTTATTTGATAATTTATCTTTTGAAAGTTTCTTTCTTTAGTTTTAGGATTATGAAGGGGCTAATTTAAGAAAGTTTCATTTTTAGCAAGCTTCCTTAAGTAAAGTTTCCTCGATTCATTCATTCTATTTTTGCATTAGTTTCCTTTATTGAATGTATGTTAGTTAGGAAAGTTTCTATTTCCATTGAAGATCTTTATTTTTTGTAAGTTTCCTATAGTTCATGTTTTTAATTTTATGCATGTTTCCCATTCTATATTATTTAAATTACTAGTTTAATCAAAACTCATCTCTCTTTGGCTAGGCTAAGTAATCTAAATAAAATCCAATCAATATCCAAATATGTGAGATTTCTCATGGGATCAACTTCTCTCATGTACAAATTACTACATTGACTTGTATGTTTGAGAGTATTTTTAAAGCTACAAAAAATTGTCTAAGTAGGAAATAACTTCCAGGTAGACCACTTAGGCATGAAACCAAACTAGTTCTCTAGCACATTCATCTTTAGTCATAACCTCTTCTCACCACTCGTTTCCAAAAGTTTCATATATGGCTTATAAGTTTGATCCCCAAAAAATTACTGCAACTTTGCATATCTCCTTTACTCTTGTAGATTAGTACAATAGAGCTTTTCCTCAATTAATCTGACATTTCCTTTGATTTTATAATCTTGTTAAACAACCTTGTCAACCAAACTACTCGAGTATCTTTCACATATTTCCAAACCTATATTGGTATACTATTAAGTATTCAATTTTGGACAAAATACCCTAAATTTAGCATTTAATTAGATCATCTAACCTATTAATTTTGCAATTTTTAGATAAAATATGAATTTTAGCTTCAATTGACCATCCAACAGTTGATTTGTAAAATTTAACAGTTAGATGATCATCAAAGCTAGTTAGATGTGTAATGTATAGTTTAGATGATTCTAATTTGGTCTTGTGTTTTGTAGATCAACCAAATTGCAGCTTAGATAGCTCAAATTAAATTTAATGGTGCCACATCATCCTCTAGAACCTCACAAGGCTTTCCTTTTCCCTTTGTTGATCAGATGTTAGAAAAGATTGCAGGACATCAGTTTTATTATTTTCTATATAGTTTTTTAGGGTATAACTAGATAGAAATTGCACCCAAGGATCAGGAAAAGACTACTTTTACATGTCCTTTTGGCACTTTTGCTTATAAAAGAATGTCATTTGGATTATGTAACACTCTTGCCATATTTCAAAGCTGCATGTTGAGCATATTTAGTGATATGGTAGAGAGAATCTTAGAGGTTTTTATAGATGACTTTTCTATTTTTGGCGTTTCATTTGAAACGTGTCTTGGAAATATAAGAAAAGTCTTAAGTCATTGTAAAGAAAAGAACTTAGTGCTTGATGAGAAAAAGTGTCATTTCATGATTCTTAAGGGAATTGTCCTCTGCCACATACTGTCATCCAAAGGCATAGAGGTAGATAGAGACAAAGTTGACCTAATTACCAATGTATCCATCCCAAATTCTATTAGGAACATTTGCTCTTTCCTAGGTCATGCAGGATTGTATAGGAGGTTTATTAAAGATTTTAGTGCAATATCTAGACCATTGTGTCACCTCAGTACAAAGGATAACTTTTTTGAGTGGACTAATGATTGTTAAGAAGCTTTTACAAAGATGAAAGACAAGTTGACCATTGCACTTATCATGCAAAACCTAACTGGAGTCTACCATTTGAAATCATGTGTGATGCTAGTGATTATGCTGTAAGAGTTATACAAGGGCAGAGAAAAGAGAAAAAGAAATATGTCATATACTATGCAAGTAGGACCCAAAATAGCACTCAAATGAATTATTCCACTGTGGAGAAAGAACTCCTAATAATTGCCTTCGCATTGGATAAATGTAAGTCATACTTGGTTGTATTTAAAATAGTTATATTCACTGATCATTCAGCCCTTAAGTATCTTCTTTCCAAGAAAGATGCTAAGCCTAAACTAATTAGATGGATTCTTCTACTTCAAGAGTTTGACATTGAAATAAAAGATAAGAAAGGAGCAGAGAATGTTCTAGCTGACCACTTTTCTCTCCTAGTTCTAATAGAACCTTTGGATGAGTTGCTAATTAAAGACACTTTCCCTGATGGACAACTTTTTCATGTTTCCCATCTTCCCTGGTTTGCTAATATTGCACATTATTTAGTCACAGAGAAGATTCTTGAACATTGGAAAAAATAAGAAAAGAAAAAAATATTTCCAATATTAAGCACTACTTCTAAGATGATCCATACCTATTTATATACTACCCTGATCAAATAACTAGGAGATGTGTACCTGATTTAGAGCAACATAATGTTATCTACTTTTGTCACTCAAAATCATGTGGTGGATATTTTTTTGCATAGAAAATAATAGCAAGGATTTTGTAGTGTGGTTTCTATTGACCTTCATTATTTAAAGACACGTGTTCTGTAAAGTTAGGAGGAATAAACTGTAGGAATGTTATGCCTCTAAACCTTATCCTTGTAATAGAAGTTTTTAATTTCTGGAGCATTGATTTCATAGGGCCATTCCCACCTCTAGGCTTACAGCACTACACATGGCACCATGATTGGTATATCTCCCTATCATATTATATACGCTAAGGCTTGCCATTCACCTATGTAATTGGAACATAGAGCCTACTAGGCAATAAAGACCTTTAATCATCACAAGAATAAAGCAGGCTCACATAGAAAACTCCAACTCAATGAGTTGGAAGAGATCAGGCAAGAAGCATATGAGAGTAATAAGATATATAAAGAAAAGATGAAAGTTTTCATGATAAAAACAGAATGAGAAAATCATTTACTCCAAACCAAAAGTTTTAGCCTTATAATTCTAAGCTCCTATTTTTAGGTAACCTTAAATCTCGATAGACTGGTCCATATACAGTTAAAAAAAATTTTCCATATGGGACCATCAACATTGAGAATGCTAGGGTTGCTCATTCTTTTAAAGTGAATGGTCAACATTTAACGCCTTACCTATGAGATTTCAGAATTAGAGTCTGCAACTCTAGAGGATCCTATTTATTAGGATTGAGTGGATAAGACTCTCTATAACACCTTATATATTTTTTTGTTGTTTTTTGCATCACCCAGGTTGTACTTTTTAAACATTGAGGATAATGTTTCTTTCAAGTAGGGGGTGTAGAATTTAGCAAATTCTAGTTTTTATTAGTTTTTCTCTTAATTTCAAAAAATAAAAAATTTGCTAAAATTTTTATGTCAATTCCTACACTATGGTGAGAATTGGATTTTTTGAAGTATAGTCTAGATAACTTTAACTTATTATTGAATTGTACATGGTTAATTCATTATTTGACTCATTTTCTAAAGTATTCCATGAAAGCAAAGTCTAAGATCATATTTGTAAACAAAGTTACAATTACATAATCTAGATTGACAAGTAGTTATAACTTAGAGATCTTGAAGAAATTCAGGTGGAGACCTATAACATAAGATTGTTTTAAAGCCATCATTCTTTTTGAGAGGTTATAAATGTTCAAAATTTTCTTCAGCATGCTTAAAGTAAAATTTGATCCCACCAATTTTTAAATTTGGCTAATTACCTAAATTATTAAAGTACTATCTTTAAAATTCTAAAAGCCCATTGAATTTGATAGATTATATGAAACCGAGAAAAGGATTTAGTCCATCCTTCTTATTAACCTAGAGACATAAAGTCTACCCAAAAAAGTATTTTTACCACTAGTTAGCCAATTTGATCCTTTTATATAAGCCTTTTCTTTTCTTACCCTATTTATCCTTTACCCATTTTAACACAATATAATATATCCATTACCCATTTTCTTCAAAAGATAAGTTAGAGATGAATGAAGATATACTGTTCAGTTTCAAAAAACTAAAAAAATGAATATCATGAAAAGAAATGTCTTCAAAGATATTCAAAAGAGTTGAAATGAAAGAAGAAGTGATGAAAAAAAAAAAAAAAAAAGTTTGAAGAATGCAAAAAGTGGAAAAAGAAATATTCACTTCTAGGCAAAGTAAAGAAGAATTACCAACTTTAGCAGAAGATCTCTACTTATTTTTGAAGAATTTTGAATACCCTTTACACCCTTTATTTTGTACCCTGTCCTAAGCCTACGTTTCATCCCAGTTAAAAACTTATTGATTTTAGGATGAATATAGTCTTGATAAGGATATGAATGGATAGGATTTAAAGAGTAGTATTTCTAGAAGTTCAAAGGTAATGGCATCTTATCCATTCTAAAGAGATCAAAATTAAATTCCGTAATTACTCCCGTTCTTCATTAATATATGAGATAAATTTGTTTTTATTGATTCTACTTACATATTTAAAATAGAGATATTATTTGAACCCATTATCTGAAAAATTCTATTTTTGAGTGTATATCTATTAGTGAGGATTAAGGTCAAAACATATTTCAAATAGAGTTCATAAGTTAAAATTCTACTTAAAGATAAAGATTATACTATATGTAGACTATACACTCACACACTCAATCTGAGATTCGATCTTAAATGAGATATATTTAGCATACGGGAAGGGTTTTGAATTCTTCATTCATTTTTTATTAATTTGCTAAAGTTGATAGATTTATTGGAGATAATTCTATGAGGTAAAAGTGGGAGTTATTTGAATTTTTTATTAGAATTTTGTAAATTGGTTTCTCTCATGTTTTCCTGGGACTAGCAAAATGCTGGTTGGAGATGGCATACCGTTGCGACCAAAGGCCTTTCCTAATTTCATCTTTTTCAAGGCCTCTTTTACTTCAAGTATTCTAAATTTATAGTCATATCTATATAATCCAACGTTATTTGGGTTTATGATTATTTCAATCTCTATTTTCTCAGGGTATTGTCGTTTAGTAATTTTTTAAAGTAACTTTCCCACCTCTATTTGAGCACATCATCTTTGGCTAGTACTCTTTGGTCGTCGCTTATAATACACCTAACATGGCCTAAGTCCTTACTATTCTTTTCTCTTACTTTTGTGAGCTTACATATTTCTCATCTTCTCTTGATCCTAATATATTATAGAGATAATCATAAGCCTTGAGTTTAACCTCACATACCACTCTCTTAGCAACCTTTTTCCCATTCTTATGTTGATCAAAGTTTTCATTATTTTTAGTCCTTTGTCATGCTTTAAAACACATCTATTTATCTTTAATAAATTTTTGCACATTTTCACTCCACCACCAAGTTTCCGCTCCTGGTTTCCTTATACCTTTAGATATTCCTAGGACACCTTTTGCCACTTTCTTAATGGACTTATCCATATTAGGCCATATGTTGTTTACTTCTATTTCATTGTTCTAGTTTCCTTCTACCATCAACTTGTTTATAAATAATCTTATCTTCTATCCTTTTAAGTGCCACTATTTGGTTTTTGGATGCCTATTAAGATCATTTCCTTTTTTTCATGTTTTAATGTAGATATCTAAAAACATTAACCTATGTTGAGAGGTCAATCTCCCACCGGACATCACCTTACAATCCTTACACATTGATCTTTCCATATTCCTAAGCAGAAACAGTCTATTTGGATTTAAATGGCCCACTTTTAAAGTTTAACATGTGTTCATCCTTCTTCTTAAAATATTTATTTGCTATGACTAAGTTATATGCTAAAGCAAAATCAAGTATATCTTCTCCCATCTCATTTCTTTCTCTAATATCATACCCTCCATGTACCCTATCATATCCTTCTTTTTCTTGTCCTACATGACCATTAAATTTTGCTCCTACAAATATTACCACTATTATGAATTTTTTAAATGATTTCCTCCATATTTTCCTAGAACTATCTCTTGATTCTATATTCTAACCCTCCTTATGGTGAGTATGCACTTGTAACATTTATAACCTTCTCTCCTAAAACAAGTTTTATTAGTATAATTCTATCACTGGACCTTTTAACATCTACAAATTTATCCTTTAATTCTTTATCTACCACTATCCCTCTACGATTATGTTACTGTCCTTTCCTATGTACTAGAGCTTATAGCCATTGATTCCTCCAGTTTTAGCTCCTTTCCACTTGATTTCTTATATACAAGCAATTTGACTCTCCTATGTTTCATCACATCTACCAACTCTATGCTCTTACATGTCAATGCTCCTATATGCCATGTGACTATTTGAATCTTATTCTCCTGACCTAGCCTATGTATCCATGCACTTTCCAAACTGTGCAGGAACCCATGCTTACATTCCACTGCATCTCGGTTATGATATAACTTCACTTATGAGGGGATGCTCTAGTAGCCTTTACCTATTGTCCACTACACCAAGGATCCAATACTATATGCCACTTCTGGGGAAAGGACCTAGCCCAAGGGAATGTCAAAAATCAATTCATGCATGAGGTTTACCATGGGTTTTACTTGTTGGCTAGCACATGACGCATAGCCCTCTGCCTTGATCTAGGCTTAGGACTAGCAGTGGCAGAGTTAACCATCTAACAAGAACAAAAACACATACCCCCTATTAGATTCAACAACAAAGGAAAAATAAATAGAAAGAGGGAAAATAAATAGAAAAGTATGGTAGAAAAAAAAAACTAGCCTTTAATTTTGGAATCTTTATGATCGAAACCTAGATCTAGCATTTCTCGATAAGGACTGAAAAGCAAACTAGATATAGGCATCAAAAAAGATTAAATCTAGTCATTCCTTACAAATCAGTAGCTAACATATATAACAAAGAGAGATAGGAAGGAAGCCTACCTCTCTTACGTTTTCCTGACCACCTTTCATTGCCATAAAATATGGGTTTAAAGAGATTCTTGGTATTGACTAGTAAACAGATGCTACTGCACCATATATTTGATGGGCTTTCTATGAAAAACCAAAAATCTAAGAGGTTTTTGATGCCTTCTTTCACCTAAGGAATAGAGAGAGAGGGAGGGAGATAACATAGAGAGTTGCTTGGCTTTGGGTTAGCAAGCAATGGAAGGGGGAGGAGTGGGTGATATAAACTAAGTTTTTATAATGTTTTCTAAGACGATTTTAAAATTTTCCTTCAAAAACATAGTTTTCTAAGATGATTTTTGAAAATTTCCTTATAAAACCATGTTTTTTAAGTCATTTTCTAAAACTATCTTTTTTCACATTTTTAAATTGTCTTATTAATTTCCTCTAAAATGGGTTGTTCTTAATGTACTTGCATTATAAATAAGAATAACAAACATAATTCCTAATTAAATAAATAATGGGAGAATTATTTTTGTATATATCTTAAATAAACACCAATTATATATATATATATATCAAATGTTGCATTTTAATTTGCCCTCTCATATAAATTGTTTTCAACCCAAACACCCTCTTCACTAGTATCATGCACATAATACGTCTCATTCTCACTGATTGCATCAATTGATAGTGTTAATTTAGTAATAGAAGGTCAATCTATTGGAGTATTGCCTAGGTCATCTGCATAAAAAAAGTCCCTAGGGGAGGCCATCTTGTACAAAAATACTTATTATATGTATAAGGAATATTGACTTCTTCTTCCAATAGTTTGTATATTTACTACCACCTATACGTTTAGTTGCTTTCTTCTTCTCACATGAAAAAGTACAATTGTCAACCCTTTCCAATACCTATTGTTTGGTCAATGGCTTTAGAGAAGTCTTTGTCTTTAAATTACCATCAAATTTTTCCTTTATAAAATGGTATGGAGGGTTCCTATGCAACCATCTTATATGGCATAGGAATGTCATCTTCAACCATGTTTAAGTAGTATTGCACATGTTTGGTTGTTACAAATAGGAAAAGCATTGAAACCTTCATAGTGCATCACACCAAATTACTATACATAAGGAAGTTGTTTATTTTCTACAATAGTATAGCCTTCAGGATAAATAGCACTTCCTTGTATACATTTTAAGCTTAATATCTTAAGATTTTCAATGAATGATGCCAAGTATACATCAGTGTCATTTCCTGGTTACTTGGGACCTAATATCAACATAGTTAACATCATGAACTTCCTCCTCATGCCTAATAATGATGAAATGCTATAACAAACTATAACAAGCCAATAATTGTACCTGCCATAAGGACCTATCTTATATATAGATATTACACACTGTAGGTTTCTCAATACTTTTTCAAAATGGGGCCATAAGAAGTTTATGAGTATCTATGCTAAGACATTTGTTGGATGGGGTAAATAGCTATCCACTAGCCTCTCCTTGACATGTCATACCCGTTTCTTCACCATTTTTGTAAATGAAATATTCTTTTGAAACTTGGAATAGGCAAAAATACTATATGACCTTTACAGAACATCTTTCACCTGCTTGGTTGAGTTCTTTTTGAGCTTTCATCTTGATTTTCTATAAATTGGGTATGTAATTTTATCCTTGTGCTCCTTCTTATACAAGATGCATTCATTAAGGTAAGCATGTATCTTCTCATACTTCAACATTAGTGTGGTCATGGTTTTTTCTACCTCCTCTATGGACCTTGCTAATTTGTTATCATTCATTAGTATTTTACCCACTAATTTTAAGACTTATGTAAAACCTCAATCTGGAAAATCAAATAATTTCATGTTGTACAATTCTATCGCTATAGACAACATGGTATAATCTATACAACCAAGGTACAACGAGTCATCAACTTCATCCAATGTAGTATGGAATTGTTCAGGTTTGTCCTGGAGGTCATTGTATGCATCTCAAAACATTAGTGCAGCTGTACTATCTTTAACACTTCCTCAAGTGTCCTTATATTCACATCTTTTTGCCCTTGTCATAGTCCCCTAAGGTAGTTATTCTCCATGTCAAATCTAAAGGTAATAACTTTCATCTACTCCATTGAAGCATAAATATTCTCTCAACTCACCTATAGTTATCTTTCTCATGTTCTCACATCTCGAGCATGGATAATGCATGTGATTACAATATGCATCATCTTCCCTTAACGAAAACTCTATGAACTTTTTTGTTTTCTCATGATATTCTCTTCATGATCTTTTCCTGATCAGCCAATCATATTTGTCCATTTTGATGGCCAAGGATAGAAAGTTAATGTCGTCTTTCAACATAAAAAGAATGAACCATTTGCTAATAATTTAAGCAAATATTAGGTGTGCAAAGAAATTTTTTTTTTTATCATGCATGTAGATTTTCCAACTCAAGGTTCGCACAAACACATCGAAGCAAACATACATGATAGATCCATCCAAGGTAGGGAAAACTATAAGAACGTGATTTTCTACCCATAATCACACAAATAAAGCATGAGGCAAGGAAGAAAGACTTAACCCACTCCAACTGGCCAAGTTAGTACAAGTTCAAAGACAAATCATGTTCAATAACCACTTCAGTCATTCATTTTTTAGTTGAAGCTAGCCAAAGCCAAAATATAGATTGTGAGATTTAGGCTATGTAGTTTAATGTAGTTGGATGAAGACAAATGGATGAGAGATAAGAAAGAAAAGAGGTGTGAACTTCCCATATAATGTTAGGGTTTTAAAGATGATTTTGTAAAACCAACTTCTTAAGTTGGTTTCTTAAGATAATTTTCCAAAATCTCCTTCTTAAGTACATTTTTAAGATATTATTTGTATAATCTTCTTAAACATCTTTTTAAGACATTTTTTTAAATTGTCTTCTTAATTAATATATTTTAAAATATTTTTATCTAACCATCTTTTTAATCTTGAACTTTTAAGCTAGTTTTCCTAACCAACTTTGTAATTAGGTTATTTTAAAAACAATTATTTTAACCATCTTCTTAATTAAGTTTTTTAAGACAGTTTTCTCTAACCATCTTCTTATGAAGGATTTTTCAAGACAATTTTAAATAATCATATTCTTAATAGGATTTTTTTAGAAGGATTTTTCTAATTGTCTTCTTAAGTTATTCCCATAAAAAATTGAAAATTTTTAACTCCCTCCAATGACTTTTTAAAATGATTTTTGGAAAAATTTCCTATTAAATAGGTTTTCTTAAGTGATTTTTTTAATTATCTTAGATTTTTTAATAAGACCATTTTGTAAAAAATACCTTGTTTTTGTTATCTTAGAAAAAGCCAAGTGTCTTAGAAAACACCAATTTTGATAGTGACATTAGTGACTTCCTAATACTAATACTAAATATGCAAAAGGAATAGACAGGCTCCAATAATTGGTTGCCTCAAACCAGACATGCAAGAAACACTCCAATAAGACACTAACCTAAATTCTAACTAGGTGTCACTAAAGGGTTTGTATTTCTAAATAGGCCATGCAATCTAAGGATTATCTACATGAGATGAAGCTCATGTGGGGTAGGTAATATGACAAGCAAAGGCTCATTTAGCATAGAGCTACTTTTATGGCTCAAGGAGGTGAACCAAGGGTACGTTTAGAAGCCTCCATCAATAGTACATGGTGTGCTTTATTTGATTCACTTCAAGAGTGATAGACTAAAGGTTAAATTTTTTTTTTTTTTTACTACTTCCTACCTCTAATCACTAGGTCGTGAGCTCCCATATAACTTTCCATAGAGAGTCGAAAGTCTACTATGACTTAGTGTTAAGGGCATGCAAATATGATGTCCATGATGCAAATACATGTAAGTGCATGAGAGAAAATAAGTCCATCACTCTTTATTTTGTTTTATCCTTCATATAATGGCTTGATGATAGATTCATTTATTGCTTAATGTGTTTTGTTTTTCCTTTATTGAGTGCATTATGAGGGTATGACTTGCTTTTTGTTGAGGAACCAAGATTGTCTAAGGTAACACCCTATGTGTTATTCTAGGAAAGTAGTAAACAACATGCATAAAAGTTACTCTACTTATGCAAATGTAAAGATGATCTTCTAATCAATCCAATATTTTTTAGCCAACTCATCTTTAAAGTTAAGCTTTCCCTAATGGAGTCACCATTTGGGGCACTTAATCCACAAGGTGGCCATTTTGAGGAGGGGATGCTGCTTTGAACACCACTAGCCTCTTTGACTGATTTAGGTCTTCAATAATGTGTTCGTATATCCTAGAAGATTGTGGCTGGAATTAGGAATTCCTTCCTTAGTCTGTTAACTCAAAGTTTCCACAAGAGAAAGCCCCAGGAACTATAAGTATTCCATAGATCAATTTAGTAGCTTGGTTATGTGGTTGAGAGGTGTTAGGCACCAACCCCACCCAGTTTGCAATCTGGTCTTTACTAGATGAGTCAGCCAAGTTATCTTTGATTGTAAAATGTAGGAGATGGTTATCTTATCTATTCTTGCTTTCTATACTAAAAAGAATATTTAAAAATTTTGACAATGCAAGGATAGGATTACATGCTTAGAAGATGTGAAGAAAGCACCTACTTAAGCTATCTGTAGCCTTGAAAGGGACGTCGTTCTTAAGCAAAACAAGCAAGCAATTTTAAATAGACATTTCTCCTTAGCTAAGAATGAGATTAATAGGTATAGAATTATTATATAAAGTACCTCTATGTTTAATAGGTGTTAGCCCTTGTTTTATCATAAAGATAACTAATTAGGGTTATTTTCACATTTTGTAGGATTAGGGTACAGTTATAAAAAAGGGTATTTTTGGCATTTCAAATCCTAAAAGATGAATAATCCAAAGTTTAAGCATCAATATAGGCCTACCTACCAAATTTAATAAAGTCCAAAAGTTTATAATGCAGAATAGGTGTTGTTATCATTTTTAGCATAATCAGAAACCCTAAAAGCATCGTTAGAGCTTATTCACTCAAAAGAGGCTATAAATATCAAAATATAAGGTGACAGAACTTCCATGCATGCATGCATGCATATATTTCACCACCTTGGGGGAGCTTCTAAGTGAAGCTTAAGAATCACACACATCAAAGGAAGCACACATGTGAAGCACACTCAAGCAAGGGCTCGTCGGAGACTAAAAACCCTAAGTTTCTCTCTATAGACTTCAAAATGAGGACCATCTATATGTGTACCACAAATTTTCTATACAAAGGTAGTGCATCCCACTTAAATATATATGGAATACATGAAGGAATGAGTATGGTTGGTGGAGAAAATTAAAAAGGGAGGAGAAAGACCAAAATGAGAATTCTACTATCAGTTTTCATCTGGGAATTTCAAGAAAGAATTGATGAGATTATTTCACATCTAAGACTATCCTAAAGCAAAACAATGAGAATCTATTTGAGTTAGGATTTACAATTGGAAAGAATCCACATAAGAGAGATAAAACTGATCCATGATTGGTGTAGAAAATTTCAGTGGCTGCCCATCATGTTTCAAGGAGGAGAAAAATATATTCTCCTAAGGAGAAAATGAGTTTTCCTCTTGAATGTAATTGGTTGAAGATAAAAATGGTGATCTTAGGAGAATGTTTAGAATGGATATCAAGTTGGATAAGAAAATCTCTATAGAATCCTTACCATCCACCTTAGGATAGCTGATTCGACAGATGAGAAGAAAAGAAGCTTTAAACTCTATCCCAGGGCTCAAGTATGATTTGATGGAGGAGAGAAAGAGAAAATAAATATGAAACCCTAGCCACCTTGTCCTTATTGAAAAGTCAAATCAAAATCGTAAGTAGAAAAGATTTCCACCACTCATTTCAATCCAATAGCTTGCACCCATCTTAGATTTCTAAACTTCAACAACCAAAAAGCCATTTCATGCCTACCACCCATTTTTCTTCCATTACCACTTATTTTCCTAGTTTTTCTCTCTTCCTTCCTATCCTCTTTCCTCCCCTAGCCTAACCCCCTTCCCATTTTTCTAAATTTTCTTTCCTTTCCACCTTATCCCCTTCATTCTCACTTACATCCTTATCCCCATGGATTCCATGATTCACCCCTTCTTTCTAACCTATTTTCTTTCTTAAATCCCCACATCTATTCTCCCTTTAATCCATATGATCTCCATCATCAATTTCCTAGGGCTTCCACTCCAAAAATCTAAATATAGGGGATTATTCTCTCCATTCACTTGCTCCATAGCATAGAAGAGAGAAAGAAAGAGGGGAGAACCAAAATGGGTTCTCAACCTTAAAAGATCTTAAAAGTTTATTAAACACAAGGGAAGATTATCTTAAAGTTAGGAACTCCCAAGGAGAAGAGAAGATGCAAGAAAGGCTTGTTATTTTTCCTCCATCGTACTTCTTTCATTTCATCTTTTTGTTTTATTGTTTTACACTTCATCTCACCTTCAAAATCATGCCCCTAGCCTTCCATCCCATCCTATATCAACTACAAAAATATCCACCTAGAACACATTCTATAATCCTTGCATTCATTTTTCACTTTCATGCCATATTTTCAATCTTTTCTACCCAATTTTCTGACCTTTATCTACTATTTTCTTTTTCTTTTTTTTTCTATATCCTATCCTATGAAATTTACAGCATAATATATTCACCCCATAGGAAAAATCTTCATAAAATTTAATAAAAAAATCATCTCTAACCCTTCCTTCCATTCACCTCTTTTCACATTAAATTTTAGTTTCATTATCATGCCTTAATCTATTTTCATCTTATTTTATTTTTATAAAATTTTCTCTTTCTCTTATGGATGTAAAATTTATGACCTTATACTTTCATCCTATCCTCCATCATTACATCCATTCATCCCTCCAAAAAAAAATTCATTTTCAAGCCCTTCTAAAATTCTCTCTCTCTCTCTCTCTCTCTCTCTCTCTCTCTCTCTCTCTCTCTCTCTCTCTCTCTCTCTCTCTCTCTCTATATATATATATATATATATATATTACATGCATAAATGTGGTTTTACATGTAAAATATTTTCTATAGGTTGTGGCTGTTGGGAAACACCCTAGGATCTTATTGAGTGACACAACAAGAGTAAGTTGTTGTTTGAATGATGCAAATTTTGGTGGTAGTGTGTTGGATAAAGAAGTTGACCAAGGAATTCTTTCGAGTGACATGGACCATAGTTTCCTTTTCTTTTGTTCACTTATTCAACTGTAATCATTCTTTGTAATTATTTTATTAGTGAAATAAAAGTTTCCTTTTCATTGTTAATAAGCTTTTATTTTGTGCTTTTGTTAGTTGTTAGATGTAGTTTAGTTTTATTTATGTTTGACTGTTGAATTATTTTACCTACCAATTAGAATAAAAATATGTTAGAGTAGGTATTTTTAAGATTAAATGGTTCTATGTTAAAAAGTGCTTAAATATTAATATTAGTTTTTGCCACACTTGTCACAATGCTTAGTGATTGTTCATGAAGAGAGATACTAGATATGGTAAAAAGAGTGCAATATATGAGAATGTTTGATAGCCTGTGCCCTAAGAAGATAAGCTATACTTTGAATAAGTGTCTTACTAGGTTAGAAAACTCATATTAAAAAATCATAAAAAAAAAGAGCATTAAAAGAATTATCTTTCATGTATTAGAAACATCATGATTCCAATTACATATGTAAAAATAACCCAGATAGCTTAATCCTTAAAAAAATTGGCTTATAATATATTAGATTTTTAATTCCTAGGCTTAAGTTTGATTACATGCATTTTTCTTTGTTTTTGTAATTTTTAGTTAATTTATTTAGTTTAATAAATCATTTGACTAGGTTAAACTAATTAAAAAAGGTTTCAATTGAAATTTTTTCATTAATAGAGTCTTCATAGACCAACCCATACTTGCCATGTCTATGCTATAGTGGACCCATGCGCTTTGCAGGTATTTCTAAAACTCATCAAATTTTTGGCGGCATTATAAAGGACTACAATAGATTTTTAATTTAGGTTAATTACTTTACCAATAGTTTTATATTTTAGGGATGCATTCATTTTAGTGGCATATTTTGCATTACATCTCCTTATTCTTGTGATTTTTGGGTACTCACTTCCATTTTTTATTTTTACAAGAACTTAGAGCAAGAATTCAAGGAAATTAGGATAGTTTATAAATTTTTATTTTGAGTGAATTGTAGTGAGGACATGAATGTATTTCATTTAATTACAATTTATTCAAAAAGAGATTGTAATAATACAAGTGAAGGGTGGGCTATCTTAACTCAGAAGAGGAGGTAACATGTACATGGACCCACCCTTGTATTAGAAGACTTTGTCCAAGATCTCACTAGAAGCTTTTCTGATCTCCTTACATTTTCTAGATTAGGACTTGCATGATAATTAGTTTTGCATTGTAGTTTGTAGTAAATGTCATATAACTCGCACTCATAAATTAAATGTTGCATACTAATTAGGACTTTGCATTAGTTGCACCTCTCAACAAGGGATAACCTAAGCTCAACTATAACCCACAGACATAGGTTGTTAGGGTTATAGTGTCTAGCCTGTTGAGACTCGTGCCCTTTGTTAAGTAGCATATATGTAGTTGCATTAGTTTACTACTTTTTCTTACATAATTAGGGTACATTTAGTTGCTTTAAGGTAAACTATATGTTGATCGAACTGCATGGGAATGCTTTAATGAATTAGTAAGGGCACTTATCCCTACAAAATCAAGGTTGGATTTGATCAACATCCTCTAGCCCACCTAGGTTAATAAACCTTATGTGTAACCCTAGCCTCAACAATTAATTAAAATCAATTTAAAAGAGGCCTTAGTAGCTTACAAGCTCATAGGACCCTCTTGAAAGGAGGCGACCTATTGCCACTCTAATGGCCCATACTTGATTATCTAGGTTGTTATTTAATTGAATAGCTCCACCAACACATTTGATGGCTAAGATCATCTATAGCTGACTAAGGACTGTGTAAAGTGGTTGATCAAGGTATGATCTAACTAGTAAGCAGTAGGGCAAGTCTGAAAGAGAGGAGAAGCCACCTAGGTTAGACGTAACTTAAAAGCCACTCTTCGAAAGAAAAACCTAACCTTTCAAATTGTTTGTATTAGGATCAGGATTAATTGTGTGCCATTGAATTTGCATCATATAGTTTTCATGTTCCCCTTAGTTTTACCAAAAAAAAAAAAGGAGAAAGAAAAAATACTCTTTCATTGTAGAGAACAACTTGCTTTCGTTGTATATAGAGTCCACTACACCAAGAATTTGTGTATGCAAGGTTGTTGATCATAGAATCTAGACTTAGTATGTTTGGATCACCCTACCTTAGACATGGCCAATGAAGTAGAGGAAAGAAAGTCATTGTGGCACTATTTCCACAACCCCTTAAATATGATGATATATACGAAACATAGGCTACTCAGAATCTATTTAATAAAATAGATAGATTGGTAGATAGCTGGATAAAGTAGATGATCTAGCTAATAAATTGAATGCCTTTATGTTGTCTAGAGAGTCATTTATGGAACCTTAGTATGAGGTTTGTACCTTCTATGCTAGTCCATTGCATCCAATTACTTCGTGTCCATCAAGCTCTGCGCATGTAGAATATCTTATGGAGCAAAAGAATGTAATGAGTGCATTCTAAAACCCTAGCAAAAAACTTTTATTCTAAGATTTACCATCCTGGATGGGCTAGGCATCCTAATCTATCGGGGTTTCATGATAATCAACTTTTACCTCGTGATTTAGTTCTACAACAACTTGATCCATAATAGGAGTTTCCTTCACAACAAAAGGAACAATCTTTAGAAGTGATCCTTAATTTGTTTATGCAAAGAACCTTAGAGTTTTAAAATGATGAAAACAAACTATTGAGGTGTACTCACAATCTATTACATAGCTAGAGTTCCAAATGGGTTAGATATTTGCTGCATTTTTAGAATGGAAAAAGGAAATTGACCAAGTTGAGAATAATGAGAAGCCCATCAATACTCCAATAGGGATTGAAATAATGTGAGACTCTGAAGACCCTTACAAGATAGAAAGTCTAGTTAATACACCATCTCTACTATTCTCTAGCAAAGATCTACTCGAGACATGTTTCTCTCATTTTAATTTTGATATAGACACCTACCATTGATGAAGTGAATGATTTACTAGATACTACTCTATTAATAAACACTTTTCAATGGAAAGTGCGTGTTGGACCCCTTATAGTTTTTGAGATTCAATTTGAGCATATAGTGGAGAAGCACCTAACTTGGACCTGCAACTTTTACTAGTTAGCTCACCCATGTGAGAGTTTACGTTCATCTAAAACGTTACCTATGAGTGCAAAATAGGAAGAAGAGTTAATTGAAATTTTGGGCCAACATCAACCAACTATGGTGTGTATATTAGCATTTACTAAGGGTTTAAGCCCCACCATTTCTTTGCATCTAGAGGAACATGAGCATCCCTTATAGGAGATGTAAAGCCTGCTTAACCTTGACATCTAGGAAAATACAGGGGAGGAGGATGAATTTTATATGCTGTTTGATATGGGCACTATTATTCCTCAATTGGCATCCATTGGGACCATTCATCTAAACTTGATCCCAAGAAATTAAGAATCACAGTGGTCTTTTGTGTTCTGATCTTATCATCACCATACACCTCAGCAAGAAAAATGAACATTGACTATGGTGAAATTCTTAAATGGAATGAGAAACTCCTCCATTTAATTGCTAGAGTTAGAATTATGATATATTAGTTAGCTAGTTAGGTTTAGGACTAAGGTAGAGTAGAATAGTTAGTTAGTTTACTTTTAGGATCATATTAGTTTTGCATTTGCATTAGTATTTGTTATATATTATGTTGCATTCAACAGACCACGTCAATAGATAAATGCACTATGTCAAGAGTGTAGGTACATATTCTCACCCTTTCCTCTCAGGTTTATTATTTATTATTTTTATTTGTCCATCATATGTCATTCTAAACATTGAGAACAATATTTAATTTAAGTCTAAGGATGGGGAATTTCAAATTTTGATGTGTTCATTTATGTTTTTAACTTTAGCTTCTTAATAATTTGTATACAATGAGTTCATCATTTTATCCTTTTTCTAATGTTTTCGATGAAAATTAAACTTTGAATAATTATTACACAATAGTTGTATGTGTATAATTTAAGTTGAAGAGTAAATATTACTTAGAGGTCCTGAAGAAGATAAATGAAGACATATAACCTAAGTGAGCTTTAGAACCATTCTTCCTTTTTGAGGGTTATACAAAATTTCAAAAAATTTCTTCAATGACTATAATTTCCTAGTTGGTACCATTATTCTTTGTCTTGGTCACCTATTGGGTAATCTCAAAAGACTATACCATATATCTCTTGAGTTTATGGTATTCCTACTTAACTATGAATGAGACTCTTTCTACTTGAATATGCATTTCTACTTAACTAGGAGTGAGACCCTTTATGCTTTATGTTGAGAAACTCCCTCATACTTTCAAGTGGGGAGAGCTCCCAACCAAGCTCAGAGGATCTTGAGGGAAGGAGGGAGCTCAACTTTTCTCATTCTTCTCTCCTTTATGGGAAACTCTACTATACTATATTGTAAAGCAAGGCAGTTATTCTACCATAAGGTAAAAAACTATACTACAATGTAGGAAGAAGATTAAATTTCCACTTTATATGAACTATCCTAAATGCAATAAAAATTGGAATCTTAAAGGAAAAGAAAAGAAAGTATACCTAAGTATGCAAAAAGGGAATAAAATCAAAATAAAGAACTCTTGCTCGAGAAATACTTCAAAAGAGATTCCTTGATAAAATTTGACATTTAGCTCCCCTCAAGTATTACTTAGATAAGATACATCACTCTTTCACTTTCTAGCAGAGTTTCTCTAGCCTTCTTAGGCTGTAAAAACCTAGAGAAATATTTTAAAGAGTGAAGCACTTTACAAATGAGGAATTTTCTCTATTTGCTCTTGAAGGGCACCCATTTATACAGGCTTCCAGAGATACCTTAGCCAATTAGATTGCAACATCTATATTTTATTTGCTAGCTACTTGGATCGTGTGGTGGCATGCATTGTGGCATGATCACATGACCCGAGTTATGCAATCGCATGGACACATCATCATGTGGATGACTTCATCATATTCTAGAAGAGAGTACATGTCCAAGGTCCTTGGGTTGTGAGTGCATCTTAGCTTTTGAGGTCATATGGCTGCATCTTAGGGGACACCTGTCTATGGGATGTGTGATCACATGAGGATGTCATGCGACTGCATAAACACGTCATGGTTTATAGACTTTCATGCTCTTCTAAAAGAGGGAACATTTGCATGACTCTTGGGGTGTGTAGTTGCATGGTCACTTTTGAGACCATGTGATGTATCTACATAATCTTGGTCATGTGACTACATAAGGTTGTCATATGACCACATGTCATTTCTTTCTCAACTTGGTATCTTTTATTCTCTTGAAATTGTACAGCCTTTTAACTATGTTTCTAGAATTCTAAATAAATGAGATGCTCTAAGACTAAATGTCGAAGATTAAAGTTTTGGCTTGTGATGATCAAAGTAAGTCAAAATTTGGTGCGAAAAAATTCTTGAAGCCAATTGAACCTCTGCAACTGGCTATGGAAGAATACATGATTGATGAAGAAGGTGGGCTTAGGGTTCTGCTTGTATGATTTTATCCATAACAGATGTAGGGTTGATGCTTCTACTAGTGTTTTCTTTGGCCTTTTTTTGCATGCAATTCTATTTGATTTCTCAAGGAGACATTTATTGTGTTATAACTTCCAAAAACCCCTTCCCTGCAAATCAAAGGGTGTCCCTTCCATCTCATACTAAAACCCAACAACATACAAAGTTTCTACAAAATTCAAGAATCAAAAGAAAAATATGAGGGTTTTGTGTAGTTTAAACCCTTTTCTCATGGAAAATAGGAGCTTTAAGTGAAATGTGATTTCAAAAGTGGAGGAAAATGAGAGGGAGATTGAGTTGCTAAAAAGAAGTATTCGAAAAGCGGTTGTGATTGCAATTTTGAGAGAAAAACAAGTAGCATTGCTTTTTTAAGATAACATGTGATATGTTTTATGGAATTCCACAAGTAAAGGATTGAGATTGATGACATCTGTAAATTTAGTTTTTGAACCCATGTTTTGGGTATGCTGGATCTTAAAAATAGAAAGGTTAGTAAATTCTTTAGATCTGAATAGATTTTAGAGAGAGAGAGAGATTTATTATTTTGTCTTTTTTGGCTTAGTTGAGACCCACAAATAAAGAGATGAAAAAGAAAGGCTTCTACCTACTTTGCCCTTCAATTTCTTGTCACTAATAAATTAGTCCGTGCCAATATCATCCCAATAGCACTTGGACTTGTCGTAATCCAAGTGCTACTTTGCTTTTCCTCTAACTTGCCTTTTTTTAGATCTAAGGCATTGACCCCGAATGGCTACAGATAGGTTATGTACTAAATTTCAGGACCATTAGATACTTTATCCTATGTGTTTTTGTTGTGATTTTTAACTTAAGAAATATGGGATAAATTATGATTATAATCTTTAAGTTAAAAAACAAGGGATAAATTGTCTAACAGGCATAAAATTTGGTATTTGGCTCATCTAAGCCATTATTTACATGGTCAATGGATTAGTTCTAGAAAAAAGGCTAGTAACACGTAAGTAAATTGGCACTTAGATGCTGACAAGTCTCAGTGGCACTTGGATTTATCATTCCTCTTATGTTTATGAATGCATGTGCGTGCTTGAGTTTGCTAGTCTTCTTCTTTTTATTATTCCATGTAGACAGTAAGAAAATAACCTTTTTATGACTAGAAGTTTCAAAATTACTCATTTTATTTTTATAGCAATAGAAACCCAATTGATTAATTCCTACTTTTCAAAGAAACAGGTGTCACTTGAATTAGTCATTTGAATTATTAATAAACAAAAGCTATACTGTTTTTCACCAAACTCTCTATTATTTTGCTACATGCACTTTTTGCAATTTATCTTTATCCTCCTTTTTTGAGTTTTTAAAGTTTTTACTCTCTACAAGTTTCAAAAGTACTCATTTTATTTTTAAGCAGTAGAAACCCAATTGATTAATTCTTACTTTGCAAAGAAGTAGGTCTCACTTGAATTAAGGGTTTGGATCATCAATAAACAAAAGCAATATTGTTTTCACACAACTCTCTATTATTTTGCTACATGCACTTTTGCCATTGATCTTTATCCTCTTTTTTTGAGCTTTTAAAGTTTTTTCTCTGTAAGTCATAATTGAATACATCCCCTACCAGCAATCCTTAGAATGTATATATAGACACACACACACACACACACACACACACACACACACACACACACACACACACACACACACACACACACATGCATGCATGCATGCATGCTCTTATGTTATAATCCTATAATATTGGTTGAATAAGTCAATCTCTTTAAGAGCCATTAAGTTCTCTTCTGTTCTTTCAGTAAATTTTTCTATTTATTGTTGTACATATTTGATAAAGAATAAGACTCCCAAAATAAAGTCTAAGGGGGTTGTAGAGTTTAAATTTTGGATTTAGATTTTAAAATTTGAATAGAACTTGGAATTTTAAGTGAAATTTTGCTCAAAATTTAGAAAATAAAAGAATTTAGCCTAAATTTAATAGAATGTCTATATTATTTTGGAGTCCTTTGCAATATTTTAGATGTATAAAGAAGTACCTATGTCAATTTGGTCCCCTTTTACATCTTCACAACTTTGATTAGAAGATGAGATTTTTTCTATTTCAAACTTATGGTAGTGGCAAATGTATTGGTTTTTTCTTTGCAATAAAAGAGAAAAGAAGAGCGACAAGAAGCCATGATCCATTTTTGGTCAGTGTTGGAATCTCGAACGTGAGAAAGAGGGGTGATCAGATTCATTAATATTTTAGGATAGTTGGGGGTGTCTAATTTGGAATTTGAATGGTAGAAGTTGATAATATTAGGGATTAACTTTGGAATTTAAAAGGTAAAACTCTAAAATTTACTCTAAAGTTTAAATTTTTTCAAATTCTAAATTGAGAAATGACGGGAGGGTGTGGCACCGCAGGTGCTTTTTGTGGGGTACCCGACTTTTGCATGATGAGACCCACAAGTTATTGATCAGACCCATCTATCTAATTTCTATACATTTGTATCATATACAAAATATCAAGGTTAATGAATATAACATATGGAAACCTTACTCCTTGTTGAGTATGGATCGATCATTAAACAAGGTTTTCCAGTGTCCATGATCTGTGACCAAGATAACATTTGTTTGTATTCTAAGCTCATTCAATCATTGATCTTTTCAGAGCAATAGTGATCTAGAGGTATAAACATCAGATGGATGGGTTTGATCAACAATTTGTGGGTCCTCTCATCATTTTGCTTCTGAATTTTAAAAATTTGAAGGCATGAATTTGAGATTGAGTTATAGTGGGTATGATTTTCCCTTTCTCTCAAAATCCGTACAAGAGTACACAATAAGAAAATAACATTTTATGACTAAAAATTTTAAATTTATTTATTTTATTTTTAAAATAGTAGTAGAAGAAAAATGAGTAGTGATTATTTTTCAAAGAAGCAAGTCGGTCGTTTAGATCAATAAATAAACAAATGAGTCCCCTTTGCATGGGGCATGTTCCTTGTCAATTTTAGTTTAGAACCAATTATTTGGCTGTAATTTGAAATGGTACGGTGTCGGAGACCTTGTGTTACAAACTTGAAACAGTGGACACACTCCACACATCAAAATTCACGTAAAAAGTCCAACGGAATGCGCGTTTTTGTGCAGTGACACTTGTCAGTAGCGGCCACCAAAATTTTCGATCCGTTAATCGAGCAAATCTACGGCCGCGTACGATGAGATGTCCCAAATATTCATCCCAATTCGTCGCTATTAATACTATTCGAAGAACCCCATCCAAACCTTGGCTACCTTCCCCCTCTCCATTATTTAATTTGCTAGGGCCATTGTCCTTCGTCTGCAGTCCATGTTAAAGGTGCCAACCATTTCAGCCTGTTCACCTTGCATATTGACACGTGGCATTTGCTATCTAAACATCATAAATGGAGCTTTGGCCTACTTTTATGTCTTTTACAATTCAACCATATTAAAGCCCTGCGTCCCTTCTTTTTCCTCTTGAACCCCATGGTATGAATTCTTATAACTCTTAGGGGACTCATATTTTAAACATCCAAACCGTTCACAATTTTGATTTTGATTTAGATGAGTTATGGTTCAAAAATCTTGTATATTCGATAATCCTAGCAGGAATTATTTTCCATTATAAAATAAATGGTAAAATTTTTCACCGTCTATTTTTAATGAAAACAATGCTAGCATCATCCAATGGATGAGAAATTCGGTAGCATAATTTATCAAAGCTAAGATCATGATTATAAATGTTCGGATCTTTAGAAATGTGGGTCCACCTAGAATTATAGCCTCTCATACCATTTCAGTGAGGGGCTCATGAGAAAAATAATGGATGAATATATCACTACTCAAACTTTATTTATGCCATATTTAAATTGTCTGATTAATGTTTGGAGGAATCCTGGGATAGAGTGCTACAATATCATGAGTGTGAAACTCATATAAGAGGCCCCATTATACAATTGATCCACACCATTCATCTAACTCCCCTAACCTTGGATATTTATTGGACTAAAAGGCACAGCCAAAAGTGGAGTTGCATGCTATTGGGATTTTTTTGCTCTTTATCCAAGTATTTCTCTTATGTTTCAGTTCTAGACTCTGGTATCTTTAGCGGAGCTCTTTTGTTGTTGGTCGATAGCAACAATATTGTCTTTCCCATTAAAACTGTACATATTTCCTTAATTTCGCTGAGAGAAATGCAAGTCCCAAAGGCCTAAATGGACCTTCCTAGAAGTGTCCCCAATTGGTATGAAGGGGACTCACCTTTGGTTGATCCAACCCGTTCGACTTATTATTCTAGTTTCAGATATTCAGTAGATCAAAAGCTCGTGCGTTGAATAATTCCAGCATCTAAAATTGTTGTTTTTATCACAAGAAATGAACAGCTAAATACTTCGCATGAACGGTGGTCTGATTTCAACTCTCGTAAACATGTTTCTAGGATGATAGAACCATCCAATTCTAGCAACTTTTTGTTACAAGTTATCCAAAGCTGGAGCAATGAGCTGACTAAGACAGATCATCCAAAAGTGGGCCCTTTATTGCCAAATGTAAGGTGCTTCTAGGAAGGTCATATAATTCCTTTTTCACTGATCTAGATAGTAAGTTAGATAGTCCCACTATATCGAGCAAAGGAGATATTACTGGACCGTAGATCGAATATTAATGGAATCATCATATGCGATACTAATACTCATGTGAAATTACTGTGATCAAACGGTTGTAAGCATACAATTAGCTGGCTGAGATATACTCGGTATTTCCACTTCATTGCCCAAATTTTTACTTTATGAATGCTAACTGTCCAATCCAAAAAAAATTATTTTTATTTTTTGAAATTGATATCAGTAGTATAGCATGAAATCTGTTCTAGAATCCCTGCCTTTATTACCTGCACTCATCCGGATTGTTCAGTCAGGAGTAAACATATGGAAGAACCGAAAAAGAAAATGAATGTACTTGGATATCTTAATGATTTTTATCTTAAAAAAGGTTAATAAAAATGATAGACATTTAAACGGTCGTTAACAAGCACTTAGAATCAGAAAATTCCTTTAAATTTTTTATTTGATCTCTCTATATGGATGGCATGATAGAAACCGAGTCAAAACGCGGCTTCCCATCGTTTTCTGTCTTGTGAGTATAGTTATGCACCCAGATACACGGATGGGTGAGGCTGAGTGGTGACAAAGCTATGATTGAATATGAGGAGCGACTGGATTAAATATAGAGGGTGGAGATTGAGTTTGGGAGAAGCCTGATTAAATACAGAGGGTGGAGATTGAATTTGAATTCTCAAAATTTGGGGTGCAGGCCATGGCCTACTTTGGCCATAACTTCGCTTCGGGCTAGGGCCGAGTTTTTCTGGAATCCAAACCATTTAGCTTTATACCTCATCATCGAAGGGCCGAACAAGCCGAGAAATATCATTCATTAGGCAATTTAGCTGTTCTGGGAGATCATCGGATTGTTATTCTTTATCTTTGGACTATCTGAGCTGTTCATTTTCATCGTAGCACAACAGGCAGGACAATTCAGTGGAGAAACATCTTGGGGTATGAACCCTACGCCAAAAGAGTTGTTATACGGTGGTGCGCATATTTTCACTTTGCATTACTGCAGTGAGCAAGACTACAAGCGGGCATCTTTGGATGAGCCACGGACCCTACATTACTTTACCAATGAAAAGTACTCTCTAAAGTGGCACGTGGGCTTGCATGACTGACAAAAGGTATCGGCAACATCCGATAACCGACATGAAACATCAAATAAATCGGCTATATTTGGCTGTCAAATATATCATATCGAGTTGGCAAGTGGGTTCCTCAATCAACGTAAAAGTACATCGTCTACACTTAGCCCATTGGACGTCAATTATGACTAGGAAATGAAATGCGCATCCCCTTGTTTTGGTAGCATCACTCACTGACCATGGAGAAATTACGTGATAGACTTCTCTTTTCTAGTTTAACTTTTGCCCACGGACCTTCGATCATCCAGATCATTCATCTTCTAGGCTGCGGCCTGATGGACCATTCATCAAGAATCTCAGACGTTAGATAATTCTAGTCATTTGTTTTTTTATTTGTAAATTGAATGATAAATAATTTTATTGTCTATTTTAAAACTCAAAAGAACCTATATAGACCAAGGATCACCTCAGAAGGAAAGAAATTTGGGTGCATCACCCATCTTGGTACGTGACGTTAGTGGTTCTTCAGATGAAACGAGCTGACATGAGATGAAATCTAACTTGAAGTAAAATTAGACATGAAATGACTGAAAATTCAAGTGAACTATAAGTTAAGGTGAGATGATTTTCATCTCAACTCATCTCAAGCATCACTAACAGTGAGATATGAAAATGCCATTTCATCTCACCTCAAATACCACTAAGAGTAGTATGGTCAATATCATCTCTGTCTATCATGTTAGATCGTCGCATCTCAAATACCGCTAACCCCTGGTTAGAAAGATGAATGACTTGGATCACGCGAGTTCTGGGCCCACTTGTGCAATTTAAGGACATTTGACTGCCACCAGCTGCAGATTCCCTCTTGTAGTGGTCGAACTTAGGGAAATTGCTCGTCTGTGGCATCGTTGAAGGACAAATGTCAAGCGTTGGATGGTCGTGGAATTCAATACCAATTTCTGCTTATCGGTCCTCCGAGAAAATAATTCCAAAATCGGTGGGGGAAGCGGGGTGCGAACCGGGGCGGATGACCGACCGACTGCACCAAAATAAAGAACGGAAAAAAGAAAACAAAAAAGAAATTTAATTTAAAAACAATAAAATCTGAATGATTGCGGCGGGAGCTTGGGTGTGTGCAATTATGAAGGTCCGAAAGAAACGTAGAAGACTTCTCCTACCTTCTCATAAGCTCTAGAGTGAGAGAAGCGGAGACTCGCTTAAACCCCCATTTCTTCTAAATGGAGAGAGAGAGAGAGAGAGAGGAGGGGAAGCGATGGCGGTGGAAAATGGAAAGAAAATAAAAACAATTATTTTCCAATAAAGAAATCCGGATTGTAGGGTTTGAAAAAACGGTATGTTGGTGGAAAATGTGGAGGGGAATGGTAATAAACAGCAGAATGAGAAGATCCACATACAATTCTATCCATTTCTCTCGGTAATCTCATATATTCCTATGCATCCATTCCGGTTCGACTCAGTTTCTGATCCCAGGATTTCAATCCAAAGGAGAGAGCATTGGAACTCGGATCCTGTCAGAAGAAACAGAGATTTGAATGGTTTGACTGCTGATAAAAGATTTCTACTGCCTGTTTGATTGATGTCTATAACGTGTTTTGAACTGTATTTGTTTTCATGATTAGCAGTTTTTTCTGAAATATTCGAGAATCGAGATTTGAAAACCTGATCTGTTACAGAAAGAACGAAGAGTATTTAGGTGTTTTCATTAAGAGAACTACTTTTTAGTGCAAAAATTTTTCAAACTGGAAAATTGGAGATTTGGTTGACATACTCCTCAGTTGGTTATTGCTATATTGAGTTTGTTTCTACCTTTTGTGTTTAGTAAGTTCAGATTGGGGATTTTAGTGAAATAAGTCTCCCATATGAACTTAATCGGCTGTTGAATGATTAGTTTGTGTTGGTTGTTCTTTTATTTCGATATTCTTGAAATTGAATTTTGCACTGGATTTTCCTTATTGCTGGTGTGGGCTTTGCAGTTAAATTGCCAAAGTTGAAGAGAGTATATTCCATGAGAATTGAGTAGATAAGGACTAGATTTTATTTGTGGGTTCCTGGGATATGACGGTTGTATTCTACTAGCAGAGGAAGGGGAGAAGCTTTTTTGGGTTTTATCTTGTTGGTGATAGGATGGGCTGTGGATGCTCCAAGTTTCCGGCTTGCTGTTGGGATTCACAGTCCAATGCAACTGTGCTTGAAGCTCCTGATGTTGGTGAGTTTTAGGGGATTAGTGGGTTATCACTGGTTTTCTTTGGGAGTGAGAATGATAGTGTTTTCTGTTGCAGAGAGTGAGGAGAAGGGGGAACTTGATGACTTGCCTGCATTCCATGAATATTCTTTTGAGCAACTTAGGGTTGCTACAGCTGGTTTTGCTTTAGAGAACATGGTGTCTGAACATGGGGAAAAGGCACCTAATGTTGTTTATAAAGGGAAATTGGAGAATCAAAGGAGGGTTGCTGTCAAGCGTTTTAACGGAGTAGCTTGGCCTGAGTCGCAACAATTTTTGGTAAACCTGTGTTATACCATCTTCTGGTTGAAGTTTGAGATTGTTTTACATTTTATTTCTTTACTACTCTTTGAGCATTGTCATGATGCATGCCATTTAATCCTAGAATTGCTGTCTTGGAAATCTTATGTTGGACAAAGAGAACAGGATGGGCGGGATCTGAATTTGCATGAAATTTTGTTTCCCAGAAGTTCTCCTCATTATTTTCCCTGACCAATCTGTAAAAATTTACTGCAATATGGTAACCTGCTAATGGATTGGCAACTTAATGGTTTGGAGTTGCATAGCCAAATGTCGACACACACAACTAAATGGTTTGCAGTTGCATAGCCAAATGTCGATACACACAACTAAATGGTTTGCAGTTGCATAGCTGAATGTCGATACACAACTGAACCGTAAATAATGACTACTCGCTCTAAATTATGGTTCACATTTCCCTGCTATTCAGTAGATTCAGAATTGGGCTAACTATGGGAGATGGATTTCCAGTTGAGTTATTTAAGAATTTCCGTGCTATTCAGCAGTTTCAGAACAGTCCACTCTGGGACATGAATTTCCAGATGAATTATTTATTCCTTTCTTCAAATGGATACCTATTCAGCTCTAAATGATGAATACTTGCAGTTAACCTGAGTCAAAGCAGTGAGGCAATTTGCTTTTGTCCGTCAGAGTATAGAGAAGTTCTTGAATAGCTTAGCCCTTGGCAGGTTAGACAACTTGTGGGATGTTTTCGTGGCTGCTGCAGTCCAAAAACTGTAAACTACAAGGAAATGCTGCTAAATGAGTTGTATTCCCTTAGTGGAGATCCACATGACGAACTGCATAGAGTCTCTTCTATCCAACTTCTCACTTGAGCATGTTGGAAACTTAGCTCCGAAAATGTAGCCGTCTGTTTGCTTTTGGCTCTCTAGATAGTCTATGATGCATGAATAGTTAGTGGCAGCTTTGAACTGCACTGTTTGGAACCTATATCTGGTAATTTGGGGCCACTATGAATGCATGAACAGATAGGAAGAGTTGTACACTAACTGTTATCCACCCAACTTTCAGAGTTTTCAACAAGAAAGAAGATGATCTATATATGCAAACCAAAACTTCTACCCACTCTCTTAGCTGCTACAATCCTGTCTTTTGTCTTTTCCTGTTTTAAAGTCTCACCCCCACCCTCTCTCTGGGTAACTTAACTTAAATGAGTCATGGGCATTTTTTGAGAGACCTGATGCATGGTCTGATATCTTTGACAGAGATAGAATGAGGAATACTTCTTGTACAGATACTTGGATAATAAAGATGCAGAAAGTGGAATTAGGGAGAGAATATTTTAGGTGGCTAAATGATACTAATGGCAGGTATTTATAGGCAAACGCTCAAAGACTTGGATAAAGTATGGTTTCCTTTCGACAAATAGAGAGTGATAATGGGATGACTAACTCAATAATCAACAAAAAATTCAGATACTTGTTACATTTTTCATATTTTTGTAATGCTAATTAAGTTCCTCTTTTGTTTTTGTTAAACCCTTTCTTTTATTTACTTATTAGTCGTTAACCATGAATTGTTTTTCAACTGTCTCATGATTATTCTAGAAGTTTTGATTTGATCTTGCTGTAATTCTTGGCTTCCATTGGATCTGCCTATAGATAAGGTTTAAATTCAGGCTTGAATTTTCTGTAACTTGAGTTTCTCTTTCACAATTTTAGGACGAAGCAAGATCTGTTGGTCAGCTCCGCAACAATAGATTGGCAAATTTACTTGGTGTTTGTTGTGAAGGTGATGAGAGATTGCTCGTGGCAGAATATATGCCCAATGATACACTAGCAAAACACCTGTTTCATTGTAAGTTCTGGTTGAAATCTCTGAGTATTTCTTGGGTTTAAACTATTTTTTCTATTCTTTTCTGTTGCATGATTCACAATACCCTTGTGCAATACATTTACCTTAAGAACCTAATTGAAATTACCATTGTAATACTATTTGGAGCACTTCTTGATGTTTCTTATTTTCGTCGCTTGCTGCTGATTACCCCTCTTGGTGTTAAGTAAGGCAAAGCTTTTGGTTATGAAATTTTAGGTCAAATATTGTAAATGGAATTGATTTTGAAAAGGATGTATACTCTATCTTCAAATGGCCAATCTTCCAAGGATATTTTGGGTCATCCTCCTCCTAAACTGAAGTTTCAAGGACATTTCGAGAGCTACTTGTTTTAAATTGTTTCTGTACACCATTGGTTTTTTGTTTTTGATGAGAAGTTTCATACATTGGTGTAATTATGGGATTCATAGGGGGATAGGCTTTGTATGGTTATAAGTCACTTCAAAGATGAGGATATAAACTGTATTTGTCAAGTGGATTACAAAGAGTTTGTATCCATAGCTGTGCATGTTTGTTGGCTGGGTAGTATTAATTGGAATGGACTCTGCTTGGATTTATTCAATCAATTGATATTTATCATTTTTGTAGTGCATACAAGTTTGTTGTAGTCTACCTCTTTGGATTTTTGTGGTGTAGGTTGCAAAAGATTGTAATTATTGACCATCTTATACCATGTTTGGTTGTGGATTCTCAATGTATGCATCTTTGCCTAGAAGATCGTTTCCTTGTCTATTGCCCTTCCTTGTCATTGCCATGGAACTTACTCTTGACCCCTATAATGCGAGTTTTAAGGGCAAAGGAGAAGTTGGAGGGAGATCTTGTGGAAGTGTGATGGTCCAGCCAAGTGGACGTGTTCTGGAATCTGGACCTTACAGTTGATAATAGCAGACTAACTTGATGCTAATTATAGCACTCTACTTATGATTTGGAGTTTGTATCACAGAAGCATGTGTTACCTGGCTTTGGAATGGTCTCTGCTTTAATTTATTCAATAATAGGTATATATCATTGTGTGTGCATACAAGTTTGTTGTAATCCACTGCATTTTTGGGGTGTAGGTTGTAAAAGATTGTAGTTATTGACCTATTTGGTTGTGGTTTTGTAACATATGCGCCTTTGCCTATAAGATCATTTCCTTATCTATTTCCCTTCCTTATCATTGCCATGGAACTTACTCTTGAGATTTTTTAGGATAAAAGAGAAGTTGGAGAGAGATCTTGTGGAAATGTGATGGTCCAGCCAAGTGGACATTTTCTAGATCCTTACAGTTGACAGTATCAGACTAACTTGATGCTAAGCATAGCACTCTACTTATGATTTAGAGTTTTATGCCTGGGTGAGAGCTCTACGACATTGGATCAGTTACGTGATATACTGGCGTTTTGGTAATTTTAGATTATCATGCTCTTTGATAGCTGAACTAACAATGGAACTTTAATCCACACCATGCTACATGGATGGTTACATTTTTGAGACTGGAGATTTTTATTAAAGCATAAATTGAAGCTATCCAACAAGGTAGCTGATGCACTTAGGAATGCATTACAAGGAAATCTGTTGTGCACACAAGTTTTATGGTTTAGAGTCTTGAAAAATTAGTCTGAAAATTTTTCATATTTCAACTTTGTGCCAAGGAAATTGCAAGGACCAGCTAGTGTGGGGACATACACTATGTTTCCTGATGATTATCTTTTCAAGTGCAACCAACTTTGCATTCTAGAGGGGTCTTTTTGCAGTGAATATTATAGATCTCCAGGGAGGGTCTCAAGGAGGACGCATTGGCAGGGAGGATACCTTGGCAGAGATAATGCCTACAATGTTATGCCTGGCTGCTATTTCTAAGCAAAGCTGGACAACTAAGACAATGATCTCCAAGCAATAAAGTGACATCTGATTCTTGTTGTGAGACCCACTAATTTGTGCAGCAAGAAGCTTCAAGGTTGGAAAGAACTGCACTCCAACAATAGATCTATTAGGGAGAAGGCAGGAGAAAAGGCATTTTTTGTGGTCCATGTATGGAGAAAAAAGGGAGAAAGAATATAAGACTAATGGAGGATCTAAGAACTAAGTGGAATCGTTATTACATCTAAAGAAAGGAAGGAAATGCAGAAGCTTGAAAAGAGTTCTCAACTTGGCTCCAATACCATGGTAAGGTGTTCGACCAAAGAAGTCTGGACTAAGGAGGCTAAAACAATCAAGTAAGAATACTACAGTGAAGGAAGTAAACTATGTGGGAACCTGCAAGTCATGGTTACTGCAAACTTCCTTACAATGTTGGAAGCTCAACGAGGCAGAAGTTTCATCTTTTCGTGATGTCAATGCAAGTTTGTTTAAATTAGTACTCTTTATTATAATCTGGAGTGCATATTCATATGTAAAAGTCCTTTTATGTTTGAAAAGGAACTTTTGGAGAATTTCTTCAAACTTATGTTGTAATGATTTTGATATGCATTTCACATTAATCTAGTGCCTTGAAGTTAAACCTGTTAAATCCATAAATCTGCACTTATAGTCTTGTTAATCATGAAATCATCCACATTTTACATGTAAACTTAACCAACTCTAATCTTCCTTCCCTAAGTTATCATAACTATCTCCCCTTTCCATACTTATAATTTACTCTTAATGGAATTTCATTCCCCCTTCATCTTTTTTGAGTGCTGGGTAACAGCCTTGCATAGTGGTGCTAGAAGGGACTCTCCTACTCAATGTTAAGGGGTTCAAGTTGTGCTCATGGATATGTGTGTTCAGTTTGGGTTTATCTGAAAAAAAAAAAAAAAAAAAAAATACTCGCTTGCCTACCAAGAAAGAAATGGTCTTTTGAGTGCCCCATATATTTCCTCTCCACTTTCCTCATTGCCTATGTAGTTGTTTCTGCTTCCTGCTTACTTTCATTTTAGAAACCTTGCTTTACTCTTTTGCTTCCTCATTTCATCTTGCATTAGCATGCAGCTCTGACAGCTATGCTGCAAAGTGTGCTACTCATAAGTAACTGTGTTAAACCACTAGTGTCTTTGCCCCACCATGTAACTTTATATCTATAAGTGTAACAGAAGACTAAATGTAACAGCCCGAGGGCCCACACCCTGTAACGATATTGTCCGTGCCGGAGTGCCCATACACCCCGCACGGTTTTGTTCTTCCCCAGTTGCCCAGGGAAAAGGCCTCGTTGCAAGGGAAGTTCTCATCACTCTTATCAAGAGCCCAGTAACTTTCCCCCTAGCGATGTGGGACTAACTCTCAGTCTTTCACCTTGCCTAGAAGCCTGCCAGCCCTCTTGGCCCGCCCTCATCGGCCAAGGCTTCACAACCTCTCCCCCTTAGGGGACACGCGTCCCCGCGTGTCTTACCACACACGAGCGCCCACGTGCGGCTAGCCACCCACACCGGGTCGGGGTTTGGCTCTGATACCACTTGTAACAGCCCGAGGGCCCACACCCTGTAACGATATTGTCCGTGCCGGAGTGCCCATACACCCCGCACGGTTTTGTTCTTCCCCAGTTGCCCAGGGAAAAGGCCTCGTTGCAAGGGAAGTTCTCATCACTCTTATCAAGAGCCCAGTAACTTTCCCCCTAGCGATGTGGGACTAACTCTCAGTCTTTCACCTTGCCTAGAAGCCTGCCAGCCCTCTTGGCCCGCCCTCATCGGCCAAGGCTTCACACTAAAAATATGCATGCTATTCATTTCTTCCTTTCTTTGACATAAATTGGTAAAATTGAAGGTTTTTTTTACTTAGAAAGTGGACAGTTTTGCTGATTTCCCTGGAATTATTGAGTGCCTCATTGAGTGTAACAGGTTCTTAAATGAGGAATACATGATTGTACGTTGTTCATTATTTGTTCAATCTGTAGCAGTGGTTTGATAACTTAAAATGCAGGGGAAACACAACCTATGAAATGGCCAATGCGATTGAGGGTGGTTCTACATCTTGCACAAGCTCTAGAATATTGTACTAGCAAAGGGCGTTCTCTTTATCATGATCTTAATGCATATAGAATTCTCTTTGATGACGTAAGTATATCATGCATTAATGTTGCTGGCATTGGTTTTCTTGCAGTTATGCTTTCTGTATTCTTCTCATTATGTGTTAGCATTTTGCAGGATTGTAATCCTAGGCTTTCTTGTTTTGGCCTGATGAAGAACAGTCGGGATGGAAGAAGTTATAGTACTAATTTGGCATTTACACCACCAGAGTATTTAAGAACTGGTGTGTGGCACTTTCAAGCTAGAATCTTTGCTATGCATTTTGTTATTGTTCTGGAGTGGCTTCTTTTAGCAGTTAAGGTGTATTACAAATGCTTTTATCCTTTTGCAAGCTGTGGTGAAGTTCCTGGCCCTGCTTTTGGTGCGTTCTGTATTGGGCCTTCATGTGCTCAAGTCTCATGGTCAGCTTTGTGTAAATCCAAAGTCCAGTTTCATCTCTCACCGGGTTATCTAATGAATGTATAAAATGGTTCTTGATATTGTCATTGACTTTGTGGATCTCACTAAATGATGTTTCTGTGAAGGATATTATCGTCCAGCATTTCTTTCTTTCCTTTGTGCTGCATACTTGCTCTCATGCATGCATGATGTACCCATGTGTCTTCTGAAAATTCCCCTTTTCCTTGGGTCATTTTTATTCAGATCAATTGAAAGTTGTGGTTGTTGTTGTTGTTGTGGTTTTTTTTTTTTTTTTTGTATATAAAATCAGTAAATTAAGTGAAGAGCCATAATTAATTATATTAAAAATTTAGTTTACAATACTTCTATACCTTCTCTTTTTTCCATCGAGCAGAAAACAATAGGTAATTCTCCTGTGAGTAAGATGTATATAGCTGATGTTGCAAGTAGCATGTGATTATGGTGATTACATCACAATAGAAACTCTCAGTTGCAAATTGCATGATTAGCTTGTATGCCTGATAAATGTTGGCGCACATCAAAGGTCACTGATGCAATTCCTTGAGGTAGAAGATGAATTTAACAAAACAAGTGGATCTGGAACACAATTGCAAAATTTATTCTCTAAAAGTAGCATTCGATTACAGCTTACACAAGGGAAACTTAAGAAAAAAGAAGGAAAGCAAACAGAAAAATTTACACAGCCATTTGCAGGAGCTGCAGCCTCCAGTTGCTCTCCAACCTCCAACCTCCTTCTCCTCTTTCTCTTTATTGATTTTGTTACAATTTCCTCTGTAACAGTCTAACTGCCTGCTGGAAAACTAATTAGGACAAGAGATTAATCTTCTTCATCGTGCTCTGTTGTTGACCTGTCAATTCTGTCACTGGTTTGTTTCTTTTTCTGGTATACACCTTGTATGTTGTAGCTGTATCAATACCCACGCCCCCCTTTTAAAAGTTTCACCTTGTCTTCAAGGTGAAATTCTGGGAACCGAAAACTGATAACTGCTGCTTCCTCCCAAGTATTTTCAAAATTAGTAAGTCTTGCCATTTTTTAATCAAAACTTCTTAAGTCCCATAGGCTGATCTGCGGACTTGTCTTACTGTTTCTAGTTGCGCCTAAAGTTCCAGGGTGGGATTTCTTAACAGGGAGCAGATGTGTGAGCTGTACATTTGAGTTGGGATACATGGAAAACAGGGTGAATTCTAGTAGAGGGAGCTAATTGCAAGCAGTACGCAGCAGGCCCAATCTGTTCTAGTATTTTATAGGGACCGTAAAACTTGGGGCTGAGCTTCTCATTCAGTTTCTAGGCTAAGGATTTCCATCAGTATGGTTAAACCTTGAGGAAGACTAGTTCGCCAGGTTATAATATTAGTTTACATCTTTTCGAATTTGTGTATTTTTTATCTGTGACTGAGCTTTGCATAGATTGTCCTTGAGCTCTTGTAGTTCTGGATTCTTGTTTTGGATAAGGAGATTGACATCAACAATGGAGGATCCTTCAATTAAACAAAGTAGGATTGGGGGATCTCTGCCATGGAGTGCCCTGAAAGGTGTCGTTCCTGCTCCTCCTTGGAAGGTTGTGTTAAACCAGTATTCAACCCAAGCTATCCACTTTGGCCAAGATTTGGGTTTGCCCACAATGAAGCATTTTAAGTAAGCTTCTAGGCACCAGTTTGTCACCTCTATCTGGCCATCTGTTTGAGGATGATATGTTGAACTCATCTTTAAGACAGTTCTAGCCTGCTTAAATAGTTCGATTCAAAAGTTTCTTATGAAAATCATGCCTTGATCGGAGACAATTGAACGAGGAAAACCATGGAGACGTACAATCTTCCTGATGAACAGTTTGGCTACTGCCTTAGCTGAGAAAAGGTGACATAGTGGAAAGAAGTGAGAGAACTTTGTAAGCCTATCAACCACTACAAAAACAGTATCAAAGCCATGTGCCTTCGGGTGTCCTCCAATGAAATCCATGGAAATGTCCTCCCAAACTTGTTGGGGAATTGGGAGCGGTTGCAACAAACCCGCTGGGGACAGTGTTGAATATTTGTTTTGCTGGCAGGTAGTATAAGCTGCAACAAATGATTTGACATGCTTAGGTAACCCCTCCCAAAATAGTAATGCAGAAATCTGCTTGTAAGTTCGATGAAAACTTAAGTGATCCCCACTTGGAGTGGAGTGGAACTCATGTAGGAGTTGGAGAATCAGCTTAGAATTCCCAGGCAGAACCATTTGACCCTTGTAGGTGAGGCAACCACGCTTCAGCTAGTATCCCGGGTGGCTGCTGGAGTCATTTATCAAGTCATGTATAAAGGGTGCGCAATGTTGGATCGTGCTGCACTTCTTGTTCTAATTTGTCCCAGTCCACGAACTTGTTAATAGATATACTGTGAAATTGCAAGGACTGAGGTGTTCAAGCCTGTGCACCAGCCACTCAGTTATCATGACCAGGTTTATGTCGTATTTCCCTTCATTGGTGGAAGTCAACTCTATTTTTCATGTCTACAGAGAGTGCTCTAGGGTGACCAACTTCATCACCCAATTTCTGCTGGTTTTCCTCTAGTAACCGCTATTCCATCAGGAATTTTAGGCTCTTTTGATATGTCTAAATGATAAAATGGCCCCTAATCAAGTAGTGCCTCCATTTTTGTACACTATGTAGTTAGAGGCGTGCCTAGGCACTAGGGCACGTACTGCACCTGAATTTTGTAAAGTTGCAGGAGTTTCAGGCGCCAGTGCCTAGGCGTGCGCTTCTGTGCCCCTAGAGCTTATGTTCAGGCTCCCATCCTACACCTAGGCGCAGGTAACAAGTTGTTAAAAACCCAAACTTCAATTTTTTTCAATTTTTCATCGTCCAACCCTATTTCTCTCCTCTTGAAAGCTTCTACCATGGAAACTACCATTGCTCTTTAAGCTTTCAAAGATCTAAGCAAAGAAAAGGTATGGATTCATGAATCTTTGACCCAAAACCCTACTTTTCTATAAAAAATCAGTATCATTTTTTTATTTGTTCATTTTTGGCTTACTTTTTTTTATAAATCTTGATGGTTTCTCATTCTATAGGTAGAAACAAACACTCCATTTGATTTTCTTGTTTGCTTGCTATATATTTAACTTCTTCTTAGGCTTTTTTCCAATTTTTTTGAAAAAATGGTTACAGAAATTTAAAATTACTTTCATTTTTTACATTTATTCCTTGAACAAAATTTCATTTACATATGTAGCTTCCATTCATAGAAATTAGCATGTTTGAGTAATATTTCATCATAAAATTATGTTCCCATGTTTTTCTTACTTTTTTGGGATTTTTTGAATTTTTATAATTCTTAATATTTATTTTTGTGCCTCATGATTAGGCGCATGCCTAGGTCCTCCAGGCTCTAGGCGCATCCCTTGCGCCTAGTTGCACCTTGTGCCTCTAAATACATAGCTGTACGTCAAAGACAATTGCCATGAGTTCCCTTTCATATACCAACTTGGGCTGTGCCTGTGCTGACAACCCTTGACTGAAGAATGCTATGGGTCAGCCTTCCCGCATCAAAACTGTCCTAATACTTGTGCCAATTGCATTAGTTTCAATGGCAAAGTTTTTGTAAATCTGGCAATGCTAGAATAGGAACAGTAGTCATGGCTGTTTTTAGCGCTTCAAATGCTTCTATGGCTTGATCATTCCATTGAAAACAGTCCTTATTGAGTAATTGAGTGAGAGGATTAGCAATTATACCGCATCCCTTCACAAACCTACGGTAATAGCCCGTTAATTTGAGGAAGCCTTGCAAGTCCTTGATATTTTGAGGGATGGGCCATAGTAACATATGCTCAATTTTAGAGGGATCCGTGGTTACCCCTTGAGGAGAGATTATATGGCCTAAATAGGTGAGTTGGTGTCGCGCAAAAGAACATTTCTGTTGGTTTAACACCAGCTTATTGTCTGCCAAAATTTGAAGTGTGATTTCCAAGTGCTTCATATGATTGGTTAGATCCGCTGAGTATACTAATATATCATCAAAGAAGACCAAAATAAATTTGCTTAGCTGTGTGGAATATAGAGTTCATAAGTGCTTGAAAAGTAGGAGCATTGATTAACCTGAATGGCAGTATCTTGAATTCATAGTGTCCTTTGTGCATTTGGGAATCTGTCTTATAGGTGTCTTTCTCACAAACTCTAATTTGGTGGTACCTTGATTTTAGGTCCCAGGTTCGAAAAATTTGTAGCCCTCCTGGGATCATCCATCAATTCATCAACAACTAGAATTGGGAATTTATTTGGTATGGTAGCTTGATTCAGTACTCAGTAATGGACACACATCCGCCAACACCCATCCTTTTTTTTTTTTTACTAGTAAAATAGGTCTTGAAAATGGGCTGACACTTGGCTGGATGACCATGGCTGTCAGCAATTCCTTGATAATTTTTTCAATCTCAGATTTCTGGTAATAAGGGTACCTGTATGGGCTGATGCTGGTGGTTGGGTTCCTTTCTTCAGAACAATGGCGTGATCTTGTGGGTGTGAAGGTGGTAATCCTATGGGAGCATCGAAGAGGCTAGAGAATGTGCAACACCGACGAAATCTTTGGAACGATGAACATGGCGGAGGATTGAGGATCATCACCGATAGCAGACAATTCCAAGTAATTGGCATTGTCTGTTGTTTAAAGTTTTCATATGTTTGAGTGAGATCAGGGATTTAACTAAGGACCGATCCCCTTGCAGATAGACCTATTGGCCTTCATACAGGTATTTCATGGTGAGCTGCTTCCAATTTGAACATGCATCACCAAGAGACTGACAAAGCAACACCTAAGATCACATCTACACTGGCGAGGTCGAAGGGAAAAAAGTTATGTATGATGTTGAACCCTTGGAAATCTAAAATAATGTTCTTACAAACCACTTTGCTGTGGATCACATGGCCGTCCCCTACCTGAATAGTGAAGGATCTGGTGGGGGTGAATGTCAAAAGTAGGTCGTTGATTAAATCATTGGAAATGAAGTTATGGGTTGCCCCAGAATTCATTAGAATTAACACCTCGTGGGTACCCAATAATCCCTTCAGTTTCATAGCTTTGGTAGGGTTCATAACTAGTAGGGAACTGAGGGAGAGATCAATGGAGTTACCTGTGACTATCGGGTTGACCGTCTATTTTTCATCTAGGTCAGCTTCAGTTGTATCATCTTCCTCAGTGGAGACTGTTAAAATTTGCAAGGTTTAATTCTGGCAATGATGACCTAGATGGAACTTCTCATCACGTGTAAAGCACAATCACTTTTCCCATTTGTACCGTATCTCATCCTTTGTCAACTTTCTAACTCCGGAATCTCTCTTTCCAATTGCTAAGAAATCAGATTTTGTTTCGCTATCTGGTTGGGTTGTTGGCAGTCCTCGTCCTAGCTCACGGTAGGGTTTCCACAGTTTCAGTGGACTATTCGTTATTGGGCTTTTGGATAGGTCACTGGTGGACACCTGCAAGTAGGTAACAACCATTAGGCCAGGAAGGCAGCCCAGCCCACTTCCCTTATGTCATAATTTATTCTCTCGGGCTTGGTTTAAGGCCCAGTTACATTCCTCGATTCAGTGTGCTTGCTCCATTGTGGCTGTTAGGGTCGCAGGGAGCCTTAATTGCAGCTCTGCTCTGATCTCATGAAAGCTCCGATCGACAGCTCGATGGAAGCTCCGACCATGGGTGCAGTGATCCTCTCGAATTTTTCTTAGTATTCCATCACTGATCCTTGTTGGTGGAGATCCATCGAAGATTCATACAGATTTCCTTGCTGAGATGGCTTGATACGTTGGACGATCACCATTTTGAACTTCAGCCACTTCTCAATCGGTGCCCATGTTTCAACCCACCAAGGCACTTCCCTCTAGGTAGATTATCGCAATAGCAATTTTCTCATCTTCCGGCACAGTTGCCTGTGGGTACCAATCCTTCTTGAACACACACCCATAGAGATCCTCCCCACTAAAAATTGGTAGTTCCAGTTTTTGGCCTCTAGATTCCACCCTTTGAATGTCCCCACTCAAGGTTGGATGGTCTTCGTTCAAGTTGCTAGAATGGCCTGTGTTGGAGATCCCACCAAATGGCGTTTGCTCAAGAGGGGTTCGAACTCGGTTGCTGCATTACCCTTTCAGCCTCTCTATTCTTCGTCATCTCCCACATCTCTAGTAAGTAGTCCTTCATTGATTGAACATTGGCTGACAAATGTTTGAATTTTTGTTCCAATGCTTTCAGTCTTCCTTGCATTTGTGTGCTGACCATGCCCAAGAGGTGATGCTCTGACATCAAATTGATGCAATTCCTTGAGATAGAAGATGAATTTAATAAAACAAGTGGATCTGGAACACAATTGCAAGATTTATCCTCTAAAAGTAGCATTCGATTTTATCTTACACAAGGAAAACTTAAGAAAAAACAAGGAAAGAAAATAGAAAATTTTATGTAGCCATTCGAGGGACCTGCAGCCTGCAATCGCTCTCCGACCTTTGCCCTTCTCCTCTCTCTTTCTTGATTTTATTACAATTTCCTCTTTAATAGTCTAACTAACTGCCTGTTGAGCAACTAATCAGGACCTGCCATGTGTAGGGATTAATCTTCTTCACGTGCTCTGTTGCTGACCTGTCAATTCTATTACTGATTTGTTTCTTTTTTTAGTATATACCTTGTATGTTGTAGCTATATCAGTCACATTGGAACAAATTTTTTTTTTCCTCATTTAAATCTGTAGCAGGCTCGCTGTTGGTTGACAATTGATATCCAATGTTATGTTGTGATTACAGCCCTGTAAGGTCTAGCAGTGGCCCATAGCATCAGTGGTTCCAATTGCTAGATGTCCTACCTGCATGCTTGGTGAACCCACATTTAACTAATCGGAGCTAATATATTTCGCAATCCTTCACAGGACAACTTACATTTATGTACTTTGTCTCCAATGTCTGTTTTACTGAAATGACCATTTTAGATTTTGTTATTTTGATCGTTTTTGCTACATGCAGTGATTTAGGCACGGATCTTTGTTTAAAATTAGCCGAACCAAGCGTGAAGGTTGGAGGGTTACCTTCGGATTTCTTTTATAATGAACAGCAACGTCATTTTAGAAGCAGAGTATATGGAATGCAATTTTAGTAAGGAAAGGAGCAGGAGCGAAGCACCAATAAAGATTGATAACTAAGAAGTTCCCCAAGAAGACCACTTTTGACACTTGAGATCGATAATTCATATGAGTGGAGAGATTGAGAAGGATGTTACCTAGAGAATCCAAGCAGGTTGTAGCAAATGGAGATGTTCCTCTGAGTTTTGTGAAATTGGTTGGAGCCATTCAAATTAAAAGGAAAATTCTATAAGATGGCTGTAAGGCCTGCCATGCTCTATAGATCAAAAGAGATAGGCAGTTAAGGAACAATATGTGCATAGGATGAGCATAGTTGAAATGAGGATGCTGAGATGGATGAGTGGCAAGACAAGAAAGGATAGAATTAGAAATTAAAACATTAGAGGAAACTTAGGAGTAGCACTAATATGTAACTAGATGAAAGGGTAGACTTAGATGGCTTGGACATGTCTAATGCAAATTAAAAACGGCACTGGTTAGGAGTGAGTCAGTCCAAGCCAGAGGCTTTAAAAGGGAAAAGGAAAGACCCAAAAGGATGTGGATAAGAATGATGAAAAAGGATTTTAAAACTTTTGGATTAGCCATGACACTTGATAGAGGGGAATGGAGGATCAAGATTCGTGTAGTTGAGCCCTAATCGAGATAAAGCCTTGATGATGATGGTTTGTGCTACACACTTAGGTCTTTACCTTATCCCTTGTTTCAACCTTCAAAGAAGAAAGAACAAGGAGGCACTAGACAACATTTAAATGCTTCTAATTACATGGCCTTGTTTTCGATTCATGTCATGTTGGGGTTGCCATAGTTTTAAAAAGCTGAAGATGATTTTCATTAAAATCATCTTCAACTTCACCCTTGCTAGCTGGCTACTTGATGCAAGGGTGGCCATATTTTAAGAAGCTGGACATGATTTTCATTTCTTCCTCACAAACTAATATACAAATGCATATTCATTTGTAAGAAAGAAATAATAGAATCATCTTCAACTTCCCCCTTGCCGGTTGGCTACCCGACGCACGGATGGCCATATTTTAAAAAGTTGGAGATGATTTTCATTTCTTCCTCACAAACTAATATACAAATGCATATTCATTTGTAAGAAAGAAATAATAGAAGGAGTGAGGCGATACAAGTAGAAGGTTCTAAAAGGGCAAGGGGAAGGCCCAAAAGAATATGGATAGAAGTGGTGAGGAAAGATTTAAAAACTTTGGGACTAAATGAAGCCATGGTATTTAATAGAGTGGAATGGAGGAATAAGATTCATGTGGCCGACCCCTAATTGGGATAAGGTCTTGATGATGATGATGAATTACATGGCCTTGTTATGGTTCCAATTTTGTAAGATTTCAAACTTTCCCAATTTGGGGACCCTCTATGAGGTTTGATGGCATCTCAATTTTATATAATTGGATACCCATTATTTATCATAATAAGCTTGTTTTTCATGACAACATAGACATGAGTTTGATAGCCTGGATCTTGTCATGAATTGGAAAATGCTGATGCTTGAAATATGTTTTGCTAAGGTGTTCTAATTTAATGTTCTTCAATTATTAAAAACATAACATGACATGAATTGATCAATGACAATCCCTCGCGCTAGGGCACCTCACATAAGCAATGCATTGCATTGGATCCCAGGTGCAGTAGAAAATGGGCAAGGGATATTAGAGCATTTTCCCAGAAGCCATGCACTAAATCGAATCCCAAGTGTAGTGGAAAATGGGTAAGGGCTTCTAGAGTGTTCCTTTGGAGCGACGCTCTGCATCAGAACCTAGGTGCAGTGGAAAAGTAGGCATGGGTTCATGTCGTGGGGTTCAAGAAGTGCGTGGGTAAATAGTCTAGCTTAGGATAATAAGATTCGTATCCCCACATGGAATATAAACACATTGACAGGTAAAAGTATGGAGTTCATAGATATGATGAAACATAGGAGAGTCAACATTACTTGTATTTAAGAAACCAAGTGGAAAGGGGCTAAAACTAGAGAAATCAATGGGTATAAGCTTTGTACGTAGGAAAGGACAGCATTAGAAATGGTGTAGGGATAGTGATGGATAAGAAGTAAAGGATATAGTTATAGACGTTAAAAGAACTAGTGATAGAATTATAATAATAAAACTTGTTCTAGGAGAGAAGATCATAAATGTTAAAAATGCATATACACTACAAGTAGAGTTAGAAGATAGAATTAAGAGACAGTTTTGGGAAGATATGAAGGGAGTCATGTAATAAATTTCCAACTTAGAGAGATATTTATAAGAGCAAATTTAAATGGACATTTAGGAAAAGAAAAGGAAGTATGATAGGGTAAATAGAGGAAGTGGTATCGGAGAACGAAATGAGATGGGGGAAGCTATCCTCGATTTTGCTTTGGCATATAACCTAGCCTTGGTGAATATATTCTTTAAAAAGAGGGATGAACACTTAATAACCTTTAAAAGTGTACTACTCTATAGAAGCCAAATAGACCTTTTTTTATACTTAACAATGCCCAAAGATCAATGTGTAAGGATTGTAAGGTGATATCCAGTAAGAGTTTAACCTCACAACACAGGTTAATAGTTATGGATATTTATATTAAAAGATGGGAGAAGGGAAATGAACTTAATAGGTGTCCAAAAACTAAGTGGTGGAACTTAAAAGGCCAGAGAATAATATCACTCACAAACAAGTTGATGGTAGAAGAAAACTATAACAACAAAACAAAAGTAAACACCATGTGGATTAATATGGCCGAGTCCATTACAAGTGATGAACAAAGGGTAGTAGTCAAAGATGATGAGATCAAACAAAGGGGGCAAAATTACTTTAAAAAATTGCTTACTAACAATTGCCCTAAGAATATAGGGATTGGAAGTATTGTATACCCAAATAACATTGAACATTATATATATGACCGTAGGATTAGAATACTTGAAGTGAAAGAGGCCTTGAAAAAGATGAAATCAAGAAAGACCCTTGGTACCGGTGGGGTTTGGAAGCATTTGGAAGATATGGGAGTAGTTTGGTTGACAAAGTTGTTTAACAAGACTGTGAAATCTAAGAAAATGCCCGATGAATGGAGGAAGAGCTCTATTGTACCAATTTATAAGAATAAATGAGACGTACAAAGCTGCACTAGTTATCGGTGATTAAATTTATGAGCCACACTAAAACTTTTTGAAAGAGTGATTGAGAAGAGGCTAAGGCATGAGACGAGTGTATTGGAGAACCATTTTGATTTCGCATCTGGTAGGTTGACTATGGAAGCTTTTTTCCTACTTAGACAATTGATAGAAAAATATAGGGCGAGGGCAAAAGACCTCCACATGGTCTTTATTGACTTAGGAAAAGCTTATAATAGGGTCCCCTAGAAAGTTAATATGGTGGGTGTTGGGCGAGAAAGGGGTTTTACGGGGGTGTATAGACATAATTAAAGATATATGAGGGAGAGGTAACAAATGTTAGGACCACTAACAGAGAGACTCATGATTTTTCTATCATTGTAGGATTGTGCCAAGGATCAGCCTTGAGCCCGTACCTTTTCATATTGGTTATGGATGAGTTAACAAAACATTTGCACGAGGAGATTTCATGGTGCGTGTTATTTGCAAATCATATAGTTTTAATTGATGAGACAAGGGAGGGCATAAATACAAAACTAGAGTTATAGAGATGAGCATTAGAACCTAAATGAGATGGGTAAGCATTAACAAAACTAGGTCAGTTAAGGAACATTATGTATATAGGATGAACGTATCCGAAATGAGGATGTTAAGATGGATGAGTAGCAAATCAAGAAGGGATAGAATTAGGAATGCAAACATTAGAGGAAACTTAGGAGTGATACCAATAGGTAACAAGATGAGGGAAATTAGACTTAGATGGTTTGGACATGTCCATTGGAGACCAAAGACAACACCGGTTACGAGTGAGGCAATGCAAGTTGAAGGTTATAAAAGGGCAATGGGAAGGCTCAAAAGAACGTGGATAGAAGTGGTGAGAAAAGATTTAAAAACTTTGGGACTAAATGAAGCCATGATACTTAATAGAAGGGAATGGTGGAACAAGATTCATGTGGCAGACCCCTAATCAGAATAAGGTCTTGATGATGATGATGAAAATTTTTGACTTTTTAATTGTGATTTCGACTAGTAATTACTTCATTAATCATAAACTTATGTTTGAACTTTCAGTTGAAAATTTTATATGATTCCTTACTTCTGCCTGGTTTATTATATATATCAGAACCCAGATTTTAGCCACCTCTATTTAATTATGTAGTTGCCTGCAGTGTATCTATTAGTTCAGCCGTCAACTGATGTGTTAGCAATAGTCAATCTCTTTGCTATTAATGACAATTTAGTCAGAGGACTTGAGTTGATTGTTCCCAGTAGTTTATGATCTATATGCTGGTATTTTTATTTTGTAGGAAGAGTGACACCAGAAAGTGTTATATATAGCTTCGGCACTCTTTTGCTTGACCTTCTCAGTGGAAAGCATATTCCTCCCAGCCGTGTAAGTTGCATCCTTTATTAAGTAAATGATGTCACCTTGACAGTATCTTTAAGTTTTAATAAAACTTTGTTTCCTAGATATAGGTGTTGCTCATTCCCCCTGTCCTGACAAGATGAGCAATAAATAACAAATAACTCATGTAAAAAAATGTAAAGAAAAGGAATGGGTAAATAAAAAGAAATTTCTTTTGAATGATATTAATCTGTGCTCCCTTGATATGAAATGTTGATTGCTATTTTGAACTGTGGTGTTGGAGGAAATAAGTATCTATCTTGTTTTCTTTAGCATCCGATTGGTTCTGGTTTTGAATTCTGAATCTTCTGATGAAAATTGATTTATCAACTACAACTGAGGGACTAACAATTTTTTCATTTATTTTATGATCGGTTTTTCGATTGTAGTTAGTAGATTTTCTGTCCCATAGAAGCTGTTATAAGAAAAAGAAGACCGAGAAAGATCATATGACCTAGCAAACGTAAAGGTTCACCGTCTCCACCAAGAAAGTTCATATAACCTAGCACTAACTATTAGCTTCACTGAGATGGACAACAGAGAATTCAGTGCCAACAGGGAATCCAAGTTCCATGTGAGTGTTAAATGTCGAAAAGAGGGGAAGGCAAGAAAGGCTCTGTCTTCTCATATTGTGTTGGATAATCGTAATGGATGACAGTCCAATCAGAAGAACAGAAATGAAAGACATTGTAGATTAACATTATTAAACTTGACCAACTTTAATGCAAACAAGCATGAGGTTGGGGAATAGCATTCTAGAACGTTCAGGGAGTGGGACTCTTAGGACTTTACACGCACCAAATATGCTGTCATCATTCAAGAGGTTTAGTTGCTGAGAATGAATATGCTTTGTGTATAAGATTCCTGGTGAAATAAGTGCATAAATGGTCAAGGCTGAACTCACAAATAATTAAATAAAATCAATATATCATAATTCAATAAATTTTTTATCTTTAAAAACAATCTCTTATATAGCAGTGCTAACAAGCAGGGATACTCACTTCATGACCATTGTAGAACTTGACATGTTCCAATATTTTCTCTTCTTCTCTGTATATTATCCTTTAGGCAACTTACAGTGGGGATTGCCGTTTAGGTGCATGACATATGCTAACCTCATCACTTGTTTGAAATTGATCTCTAGTATAGAATGGCCACAGCAGTGGGATTCCTCGTTTACCCATGGAGACCACAAAACTTGACATGTCCAAGAAGAGATTTTATTATGGTATCTGCCAGTGATTGCTTCTTAATTACCTTCCCTTTTCCTCTTTTATAATCCTGAATCTAACATAAAGAAAATGATATTTCTCTCCTAAAATTAGCCAATTGTGTCCTTATTTTATTTTATTTGCTTCTAGTTTCATATATATAGGACAAAATGACATGGTGGCAATGCCTAGGTTGAAGTTTGGATATAACGTTTTCCCTTGACAAATTCCTGTTCATTCTTCTTTCTGGTTTTGTTTTACCGAAACCTGACTTAATAAGTTTGAACTTATACATTTTGCATCTGGGTTGGCTGCAGTTCGTCCAGTGCGTATCACATCTACCAGTTATTGTCTTGCTGTTTTAAGCTGTTAGTGTTACTTGCAGTTGTGCTTCTGAACATGATAGGGGTATATAGAGTTGTTGTGAGTTACATATATTCTTATCAAATCATGTCACTTGCATGTGCAAAATAAAGTGGTTTGAAGATGTGCCCATCTAAAGCACAGCCAATATCGTGCATAGAGGAGTTATTAATTAGTCCATGGGGCTATATGTACATGCATTCCTGTCATGTACTTGTAAAAGCTAAGAGTTGCCTATGAAACAACCCATAACCTCTTGATTGTTAGTCAAGGCACTTAACCAACAATGCTGCGTTAGTTGTTGAAAAGAGGAAGAAATTGGCCTGCTTTTTGTTGCTTTTTAAGTGGTTCCATTATAAGGTTGGTGAATATCTTATTCTTCTAACAACCTGAGTAGTAACTGTAACAGTAACATCAATCTCCCAACAGGTGTAGCTCCCTGAGCTTGCCGAATGACATTAACATTATGTAATTTACCTTACTGCTCTCTCTCTCTTTCTCTCTCTCACACACTCACACACACACGTGCACGTAAAGAGATAGACTGTATGGAATTTATTACTTTGGCATCTAATCCTTTCTTGTATAACTTCTATGCAGGCGCTTGACCTGATACGGGATCACAATTTTCCGATGCTGACAGACTCCTGTTTAGAAGGACAATTTTCAAATGCTGATGGGACAGAGTTAGTGCGCTTAGCATCTCAGTGTTTACAATATGAGCCACGAGAGCGGCCTAATGCTAAGTCATTGGTAGCTGCATTGACTTCTCTTCAGAAGGAAACTGAGGTGGGTTGGTCTTCATCAGGACTCCATTCATTCTGCCTTTTCTTTTTCCCTGCAAAAATTCTTTCCACAACTTAGGTTTTATTGAGGGCGTCTGGAGCAGTTTCTGTTCTTACCCCTCCCGTTCCATGGTGTTTGCTGTTCAATGCTATATACTTGGTAAATCTAATCCTCGATGATGCTTAAAGCAGTTTTTGAATTTTACTGCACTTTGTGTTTTGAGAAATTATATGATATAGTCATATACTCCTGAGACCATAGACTATAAGGTACAGGTGCCTAAAAAAATTACTAGAGGTGCAAAAGTCCTTGGTGATCTGAACCATTCATCTTTGTGGTCTTTCCATAAATGGCCACGTTCAAAAAAATACATCCTTCAGTTGATCCTACATATGCTGCTTTTAGTTGTAAATACACAGTGAAACTATTTACAGTCCATTTTATGGCTCAACAGAGTAGTGGCTAGGTTCACCAAATGGAAGAGATTTTGCCAAGTGGTGAAGACTGGTGGTTTGGATCTTCTGAAAGATGGGCACACTGGAGTTACAGCTTTCCAAGGACACAGTCCTGCCATAGCCTGGGGACTATAATGTAGTTTCTCTTCTATGCTTGGTGAACACTGAATATGTAGTTTCATACTGATAGCAGTCAGTGATGAACTTGCCTGCCTCAATGTAGCCATAGTAACGGGAACTGTGTAACATGTTCCGCATATTTTCCTTTTGCCATTTATCATCTATGTTCCTCCTGGTTATTCTAAGACGTTTGCCATCCATCAACTCTTAGCTATTTGGATCCTTAGAGGATAGTTTTCCTGTCACCTATCTCCATATTTTAGATCTTCTGAGATTGACCTGCCTTACCAGTGTGTCAACACATGCCAATTATGAGATGTTCAGATTTCATTTTCTGCTGTCTTTTGCATCAATTTGGCGGTTCTTCATGTTCCTATATTTATTTATTTAGTAATTCTGAAATGTTCTGTAGTGGGAGCATATTTATCAAGCAGGCCATGGCATGATTGTTTCATGTCAGGGTATCAACTTTGGACCATATCAAGATTTACATTTTTCTGTGGGACCTTGATTGATCTTAGTGAGGATTTTCTTGGTTCAACTCAAAAAGGGCAGCCCTGGTGCACGAAGCTCCTGCCTATGCGGGGTCCGGGGAAGGGGCGGGCCACAATGGCCTAAAGTAGGCAGCCTTACCTTGCATTTTTGCAAGAGGCTGATTCCACACCTTGAACCCGTGACCTCAAGGTCACATGACGACAACTTTTACTGTTGCGCCAAGGCCCCCCTTCTTCTTGGTTCAACTCCCATGTGCATTATTCCACCATTGTGAATAACATGCAATCCCATTAAATTGGAGATGGAATCCTTTTCCCAAGTATAATGTACTGCTAGATGGGATACCTATCTCAAGAATGTTTACAACATTTAGCTGTTGAGGATGTTCTATTAACAATGGAGCTTGTACCTGAACTGCTGGTTTGATACTAATGCTTATAGAAAGTCCATTTTACAGTGGTTTATGCCTTTATGGTGCTCCAAGGTGCACTTACTGCATATCCATTAATAGCTTCCTATTGATACTGAATTAGTGCCATATATCTTATATTAATTTCTATGTCATGCATTTTTATTTGTACTTCCTATTTAACATACTTCTACTTTCTATACTGAGTTCATGTTCAAGGACCAATAATTTTACTTTCAACATTGCTTCATGTTTAAGAACCAATAATTCTACTTTCAACATTGATTCAAGTTTGAGGACCCATAATTTATTCAGAATACCTGGAATTACATTGCATCTAAGTTTGAATTTGAAGGGTTGTCATATAACAAGCAAGTTCTGCTGCACAGGTTCCTTCTTACGAATTGATGGGTATGCCGCATGGTGGTGCTTCCTCTTTAGAATCACTATCTCTATCTCCTCTTGGTGATGCCTGCTCAAGAATGGATTTGACTGCCATTCACGAGATCTTGGAGAAGGTGGGCTACAAAGATGATGAGGGAACAGCTAATGAGGTATGCTTTTAATGATTCTGTCTAAAAGAAATAAGACTGCATTACATTTACGCTCCTATTTGCAGTGTGGTCATCATGTAGTCCTATTCAATCAATTCTCTCTTTTTTCCTAGAGCTGCATACACTTAAAATCCACAGTGTAATCATATGTAGAGACCCTTAATGATGTGTATCACTGCTTGAAATGGCATGTCACTGGAACTCATGCTTTTGAGCATGTCTTAGTTTCTAGAAACCAAGATAAAGTGAGCAAGACTGACACGGTATATGGTGTGCGGTCCACCCTGCATATTGGGATCTCTAATTCAGTGTGTATAGAATATACATATGCAAAAACCGTAAACAATATGGTAATGACTTCTGCAGGACAAATGTATGTCATATGTCATGCATTGAAACATCTGATTCCAATCAAGTGCATAACACTGAGGGTAACAGTCCAATCTTCATTTGTACTTTTCAAAAAGGAGAAATTTATGTTGAACTATGTATCTTCAATTTCGGCAGTGACCTTGTTAGTTTTTCAGAAGTTCCTTTAATTGACTTGATATTATAGTAGATGCACTTGTCTGAGGCAATGATAATCCAGAAACAAAACATTGTTGTGTTGGCCTCTTTACAGTGGCTATGCTGTTAAGAGTTCTTGACTGGGCACACCTTATCTTCTTCCTGATAGTAGTAGTGCCCCTGGAAAAATTTGAACCTACTTTGCAAGTAGGCTTGCTCAATGCCTCCCATCATATATTGGTGTTTATCCTGATTAAACACTAAGCAGAATGGGTTGGTTATGCTAATCTTGGTTTTATCCTATTATCAAGTGTCTGGGCCCTTTTCAGTTCAATATACAGAAGCTTCTTTACTCTGCTTCTGCATCAGCAAGGAAACCCTAAACTTAAAATAGATACAATCACTGGTGCAAAAGTGATGCAGTACAGGACCCACATGGAAGATTTTAGCTATTTGGGAGAAGATGGCCCACTATGACATCCATGCCATAAGATTGCTTTATTTACTTCAAATCTTTTGTTGATTATTTAGAGTAATGCTATTGGTTATGCACTTATGTTGGAGCTATTTATATTTTTGTTAGGGTTTTATGTGTGAAGAACCTAGGTATACTAGCTATCATATTGACAGCTTTAGGGAGACTTTGACACTATATGATTTAGTCATTGAGAAAATAGTTCTTTTACCTTTCTTTGAATTGAGTTCATGACTACTGTATCTCATCATCATTATCAAACCTAATCTCGATTAGGGGTCGGCTACATGAATCTTGTTCCTCTATTCTCCTCTATCAAGGGTCATGGCCTCATTTAGTCCAAAAGTTTTTAATCCTTTACTCATCTCTTCAATCCATCTCCTTTTGGGCCTTCCTCTTACTAGATCCTTCAACTTGGATAGACTCACTCCTAACTAGTGCCGTTTTCAATTTCTGTTGGACATGTCCAAATCATCTAAGTCTACCCTCCCTCATCTTCTTAGTTCTATTCCTAAGTTTTTTTCCTTTCTTGTCTTGCCACTCATCCATCCGAATATCCTCATTTCGGCAATGCTCAGCCTATGTACATGTTGTTCCTTTATTGCCCAAGACTCTAATCCATAGAGAGCATGGCTGGCCTTATAGCTATTTTATAGAATTTTCCTTTAACTTTGAGTTGCACGCGCCGATCACACAAAACTCTGGAGGCACATTTCCATTTGTTCCAACCCACTTGGATTATCTGAGTAACATCTCTCTCAATCTGTCCCCTCTCAAGAATTATCATTCCTAAGTATCGAAGGTGGTCTTTTTGGAGAACTTCTTGGTTATCAATCTTCACTAGTGCTTCACTCCCACTCATCTCCTTACTAAAATTGCATTCCATATATTTTGTCTTAGCTCGGCTAATTGTAAATCCTTTACACTCTATAGTATATCTCCACAACTAGTTTTATGTGTACACCCTCCCTTGTCTTATCAATCAAAACTATGTCATCTACAAATAACATGCACCATAGAATCTCCTGGTGCAGATGTTTTGTTAACTCATTCATATACTTTCAAACCTCTATTGGTATACCATCGCTCCCTAGGGCCTTTATTGATTTCATCTTTTTCAATGCCTCTTTCACTTCAAATATCTTGATCATACGGTCATATCCATATAGTCTAGCATTATTTGGGTTTACAGTTCTTTCAATCTCTATATTCTCATGACTTTTGTCATTTAGTAAGTTTCGAAAGTAACTTTCCCACTTTTGATTGATCTCATCATCTTTGACTAGTACTCTCTGGTCATCACTTTTAGTGCATTTGACGTAGTCTAAGTCTTTACTCTTATGTTCTCTTATTTTTGTAAGTTTGATCACATCTTTCTCACCATCTCTTGACCCTAATCTATTATAGAGGTCATCGTACACCTTGAGTTTAGCCTCAATCCTTACTCTTTTAGCAACCATTTTACCATTCTTACATTGCTCAAAGTTTTCAGTATTTCTAGTCCCCTGCCATGTTTTAAAACAAACTCATTTCTCTTCACTAACTTGCATTTTTCACTCTACTACCTAATTTCCTTTGTTGGTTGCCTTTTATCTTTAGATACTCCTATGAACATCTTTTGCCATTTTCTTAATGGAATCGGCTACATCAGTCCACATGGTGTTTACTTCAATTTCATTGTTCTACTTTCCTTCTGCCATCAACTTGTTTGTGAATGTTGTTATCTTCTCTCCTTTTAAGTTTCAACACTTAGTTTTTGGACACCTATTAAGTTCATTTCCTTTCTTTCATCTTTTATTGTAAATATCCATAACCGTCAAATTATGTTGCGTGGTTAAACTCTCATTGGGTATCACCTTGCAATCCTTACAAATTGGTCTTTTGGTATCTAAAGTAGAAAGAATTCTATTTGGCTTTTGTGTTCCACTTCTAAAGGTTAGTAATTGTTCATCCCTCTTCTTAAAATGTGTTTGCTAGAGCTAGGTTCTATGCTAAAGCAAAATTGAGAATAGCTTCCCCTATCTTATTTCTTTCTCCAATACCAAACCCACCATGTACCCTATCATATCCTTCATTTTCTTTTCCTATGTTACCATTTAAGTCTGCTCCTATAAATATTGCCTTTGTGTTGGGAATTTCTTGCATTACTCCCTCCATATCTATCCAGATCTATCTCTTGATAATATCTTCTAACCTTACCTATAGGGCGTATGCACCTATAACATTTATGATCTTCTCTCCTAAGACAAGTTTTATTAGTAAAATTTTATCTCTAGTTAGAAGAATCTACAACTTTAATTCGTTATCCAGCACTATCCCTACGCCATTTCCATTATTGTCCTTTCTTATGAACTAGAGCTTATACCCATCAATTTCTCTAGTTTTAGCCCCTTTCTACTTGGTTTCCTAGGCACAAGCTACGTTGACTCCCCTATGTTTCATCGTATCTATTAACTCCATACTCATATTTGTCAATTTGCATATATTCCAAGTGGCGATACGAATCTTATTTTTTTTGAGCTAGTCTCTTTACCTGCGCACACCTAACTGTATCTGTGAGCATTTTTTTTGTGGTTTGCTTATAGTTTTTGATCGGTTTCAATTTGTTCTTGCTCTAGAACTTATCTATAGATGAGAGGATTCAATTGCTGGTCCTTTGTTATATTATCCTTGGTCATTGGATTGTTCAAGGTAATCATATCTAGGTCCGTACCCAAAGTTGTTTAAGTGCAGTAAAAATGCCAAACATTACATATATTCAACTGTGTTAAGTATTAGTGTTATGATCTTTGTGTAGGCTTGTAGGTGGAGGCTGCTCGGCACTATTTGGTGGTTAGTTTCTGGAGATCTTAATCCTTGTTTTACAGTCTGTGACAGTCAATAGAAGGCTGGGTTGATTTGTTAATAAAAGGCTTTCTATTAGTTTTTGTAATATTAAAAGAGTGACTATTTGGATGCCCTGGAACTACACTTGGAGAGGGTGTTTCACGTTGGAAATTCTACAGATTGGTTTCAAACATTATATTTAGCTTCCCACAATTTTTTCTGGTTGCTAGAGTGTACAAAGACATGATTATTGCAAGCAAATATGTTTTCACATCAAATTGCTGTAGGTCTTCAGTAGTGCAGCCAAAAAAGGATCAAATGAAGGAAATCGTGGTAGATAATTTTGAGTTATTCTTGGCTGTGCTTGTAAAATTTTCAGTGTAGGTTTACTTTTAGAAGATCTGCAGATTGAGAATGGGTGTCTTAAGAAAAATAGCCTGTTTTTGAAACTGCTTGGATTTGCAGGTTTGAGCCTGAAGGAAAATTGCATCACAGATCATGTGGTCTTGTTCATCACTAATTGCTAATGGAACTATCAAATGGCAGGTGGGAAAAGAAAAACTCAAAATGGGAATGAACATATATGGTGATCCGGTAGTTTACCTATCAAATTGACCAATCCACTAAACTCAGGATAGACCATCAGCCACCTCAAGGCCATAAAATTATATTTGTTTAGATATGTATAGATAATGATGAATGCGGACATAAAAATTATGTCTCGTGCTAGAGATGTTTCTGGAACCTTACTGTTTATACAGTTGTGAACAGCCTGAGCTTTGCATTCACCAGTCATATTGGGATTTGGAGTATGTGGTCATCTTTGCATCAGAACATTGGAATTTTCTGTGGTGTCTATTTTGGACTGCTGAAGTAATTTTCTGTTGCACTGGGTGAGTCTGGGCAATCAATTCCTATGCAAATGGTGCAGAAAAATTGACTTATGAGATAGCACTAGAGTTTTTCAGCTCCAAACGGGTATAGATATGATAGGATTTTGCATGTGGATGAGTTAGTAACATATATAGAGTGAAGGCAACTCAAAGTCGAGGACTTTCTATATATGATGCTGCTTGCGAGGTTTTTCCTGACATTCAATATTGCTTTCTCCAACATTTCTTTAACTATCTTCAAATGCTTCTTCATATTAGCCTAGACTCAGGGTGTTGTGCATAGTGGTTAATGTGGAGGGATTGGCAGATGGTATTGCTGGAAACAGCAGCTCTTCCTTTTTAAGATGGAATCGGTATTTGTTTCGTTGATATTTCACTGGTGTATGGCTACTACATCATATGCTATTACTTTGTTCTGAAAACACACTGCAAACTGCAAAAGTGACAGCAGTATCTGGGCATAATATTCATCCTGTGATCTACCGTATAGGTTGTTTTCTTGTTTCTAGTGTTGACATTCCTTTCTTCTCTTGTTCCTTTTTGTAGTAGATGGTTGATAAATTTCAAGAATTGTAATAATCTGTAACAGCCAACTTGCAAATACTAATCAGGGTAAAATATGTTCACAGTAAAGCATTTTCATTTTATCTATATATTCTGTTAAGAATCTTAATTATTGAAGATTCACACTTTGTCGATCACTTTCATCATGGTAAATTTCATTGTTAACTACTTGTAATGCCATTAATTTAATTTACTCTAAATTTCCTAACTGAATGTAAGTGCTTGAATTTAGGATGATAAGTCTTCATGTTTCCTTTATCTTTTTAGATTCACTGCATGCAGTGTGAGATTGAACGGGCTAAATCTTTCCCATGTTTAACAATTATTAGGCTTATATACTATTTTCAGTCATAAACTTGACTCTTGTCCTGCAGCTGTCTTTCCAGATGTGGACAGACCAAATGCAGGAGACCTTGGATTCCAAGAAAAAGGGTGATTCTGCATTCCGGAATAAAGACTTCAGATCAGCAATTGACTGCTACTCTCAGGTCATGTCATTCTTGATAAAAATATACTTTTCGATGCTTTCTACAACTACACATTTTCTTTCAATCTTCCATGCTGTGACATGTCCTGGCATTGTTCTAAAAGTAGTTACAATTTTATCAAATATATATTTTACCGATCATGGAAATAATTATATACTCCCATTCTGTCCAAAAATATTGAGAATGACTTCAGTGTTGGAAAAGGCCTTCTTATTTATTTGTTGTCTCTTCATTTTTCTGCAAGAGCAAAATACCATGAAGAGACTACTTCAAATAGCATGATTATATCCACGATGAACCAAATTCGTTACCATTTGTCTGGAAAGTCCATATGCAATTTATATTTCACTAGGAGCAACAGGATTGTGGCATATCATGAAACTTGAAGAAGCTGAAAAGAAACAAAGAACAGTCAAGTATCTCCCATAGAAGAACCAAATCTAAGTGACCAGTCTATCCGGCTAAATAAGCTGCTCTTTTGAGTTGATGAAAACCCATTAAAAGCAAACTTCCTTTTTCCCTTCCAATCTGAAAACAGTTTTCCCATTCTTTTCTTTCTATCCGGATGTGAGATTGGCTTTCAGAGAACAGTTATATGAACATCATGAAATTGTATTTTCTGAATTTACATGTGAAGAATCAACAATTTATATATAGTTATGGTTCATATTGTCTGATCTCATAAATCAGGAATTGTGTTGGCAAATCCATAGCTGATCTGTAAGAATGGATTTGTTGGACATGTTCAGAGTTGTTTTAGTTACTTTGTCGATGCAAATTGAAAAAAAAAAAAGCCTTTCCAGAATGCAAATTGAAAAAAATGTGTTCTTTACATTCGTTTCTGAAGCACCAGAGAGACTCGTTTACTGGTGCTGTAATGAATTTATAGCCCATTTTTTACTCTAGGATGGAAGGTCTTGTTACGTTAGGCCATTCTTTTCATTAAATCCTTTTGATAACCTGGTCTTGTACTTGATCCGGTTTGTGTTATCTCAACGCTCACTTGCATCTCTCTGTCTCTTTCTAGTGATCTCTGGACATGTCCCATGTGTCCCTCTTGGACCATGGTTCCTTTACTTAAGCACTGGCTCCTACTCAGAATAATGTTTGAGTCTCATCAGTTTTACAGGTACCTCAGCCTTGGAATGTTCTGCATAGTGTTTGATCTTTGACCATAGTAGATGACTGTTTCTGGTGGTAGACAAAGTCTGATTGTCTAAAGAAGACTATCTGTAGGAATTGATATAATAATGAGGAGCTTTAGCTGTATCTGTTCAAGAAGAGTTCTCCAATTAATCTCAGGATCAACACTCCATGGGTAAAAAAGCTAAACTCATTAAAGTTGGTGTACATGAGCTTAGAACCTCTCATTTAGACAAGTAAAGCAACAATGTTGTTTCTGATAATTGTTCAACCTTATAATGAGTAGCAGTAGTGCAATGTACATAACAAATGTGACCATGATGTGAGCTGAGAGAAGTTCCTGCTTGGCACACAGAGGAGCTGTGACAGAGAGGCATGTATTGCATGAGGAAATAATGTTCGCATCACACACTGTTGTGTGGAAATCTTTGATCTTTACATGCCAAGGAATACATAGAAGACAATCAAAATAACAATGCTTCCTGTTATCCATTGCAGCATGTGCAAGAGAACTCTCTATGGATGCCTCTAGAATAGAGAGGATCACAAAAAAAATTGGGATGTTATCTTCTCCATTTCTTTGCAGATGAGATTTGAGGCAGCAGGTGTATGAAAATGACAAATCAGAGAAACAACTGTGTTTTTTAATTAGAAAATTAATCCAAAATTAGACCTAGAGAAAGCATCCAATGTAACATCAGGTGCAGTTGCAGAACTGGGGTACCAGGAAGAGACTACTTCACATGGCATTTGATTGTATGACAATGAAAGAAATTAGCCATTATCTGTCATGAAAGTCCCTCAAATACCCTATGAATTGCATGTTTGACTACGGACTACAGGATTGTGGCATACCATGAAACTTAAAGATCCTGAAAGGCACAAAGAGCAATTGACATTTTCCAAATAATCTGAGAAAATAAAGCATGAATTTGCACTTAGAAAGGTTCATACAACGTACTTTTCCATCATGCAAGATGATTTGCTCCTCTTTTGAGTCAATGAAGACCACCAAAGAGCAGTAAACTTATTGGCTTAGAAAGTAAAGAATGAGTCTGCACCAAAGAAAGCTTCAATACAAGATACCTTTCTGTCGAGCAGTTCATTTGCTCCTCTTTTGAGTTGATCAAGACCACCTAAGAGCAGTGAACTTCCTTTTGTCCTTTCAGTTATTAGAGCCAAAAACAACTTTGCTTTTTCCTTAGCTTTTGTAGCCTTCAATTTACATGCAAATTATAATCCTTTCTGACCTTCAAATTGAACTCTTCCCTCAATTTCTCTGTTCTTTTCTTTCATTCAGATCACATATTGACTTTGGGAGAGCAATTATATCAATCTAGACCTTGCTCCTTTATGTCTCTAGACTCAGAGAATCAATAGAGTCTTTATAGGAGCTTTGTTGATCTTATTGTCTGACCATGTAGAGCATGATCTCTGTATCTGTTGGCAGTGGTGCTCAATAACCAACCATGGGGTAGGAAGATGAACAGAGAAGGCAACATATTACTTGTGACCCTGAGCTGCATGCTTGCAATTTCCTGATGATATGTTTGAGGGGTGTGATCCTCCTTGTCCATGGTAGGTGGGTTCTGTGCTAGTTGAGGATATCTAGGATGTGATGGCTGATGAAGCTGTTGATTATACTGCTATCTTGATTGATAACCAACGTGGTCCATGTCTGTGTCTTGGCAGTGTGTTTCAATGTTGATACCTTTAGAAGTGTCGAATGATTGTGAGTGGGATGCAAGGATTGAGGGATTGTTGCTTTTTTTTTTGGTTGTTTGCTTCTCTTCGAATACGGATGAGATGCAGACAATTTGTAGGGAATTTGTGCATGCAAGGATCATGATCAGTATGTTATATTCTTCGCAATTCCTGAAAGCATATACTGGTTGTCATCAAGTGGTGGTAGGATTGCATGCAAAACTACTTGAGAGGGAGTTCATTGTAAAAAGTTAGTCATTGAGGGAGAGATTGCCTTTAGAGTAGTTCCACAATTATGGCTGCATGGCATGGAGTTCTGACCTCCTGAATAGAAGGCATGAAGAGTCTTGTAGAGATTTCAAGAATGTTGATTCAGCTCAGGACCTCAGACAATCTAAGGAGAGTGTTTCAAAGATCCAAGCAAGAATGATCTGATCCATCCCACACCAACCATCATATTCTGGATGTTTACCAAGTTGATTTCTGAGATACTTAGATTTTACAGGGTCATTGTGATAAAAAGACGTATAGAGAAAAATCCATTTAATTATCTGGTTAAATTTGGGGACAAAACAAGGAAACACAGAAACTGGCATGTTATGGGACACAACAGGAGATGCTTAACAAGGCGACTCACTGCCTGGAAAACCTTGACACCAAGGAACGTCCTGCAGTGTCATGGTATTGCCAAAGCAGATTCCATGTAAAATGAACATTTAAAAGCTGTGAGTGATTATTAAATAGCACCAATATAGAGACAGATGGAAGCAATTTTGTTGAATTATTCTAATCAAGCATATTCCATATGCCAGTTTCATAGTGAAGGATAGACAATAGTTTGTTGTTCATACTGATCTCAAATTGTTTTTGTCTGCTGTATTCTCTACAGCCAAGAATCTGATTTAGTTTCCAGTTGTTCATTATTTTCCAGAGAGCTATTTTCAAATTCCATACAATTCAGAATATAACATGATGGATGTTTCCAAATTTATGATAAAACATATAGATAGAATCCATCTCTTTCCTTTTGTATACAATGACCTCTCCTAAACTACCATGTTTAAACACTTTAGTCCCTAAACTATCGTTTTAACAATTTAGTCCTTAAACTATGTCAATTTTCAGCCATTAGTCTTCCGTCAATGGACATCAGTTTTTGGCCCATCTTTTATTATTTTATTAATTCTTATGTTTTTAACATTTTAGGTAACTTTTAGTGGAAAAGCAAAAAGGCTGAACCCCCTTCTTGGCCAGCCAACAGGGAGAGACCATTCTTAACTGGCCAACAGCAGAGGGAGAGAGAGAGAGAGAGAGAGAGAGAGAGAGAGAGAGAGAGAGAGAGAGAGAGAGAGGATGATTTTGAGAGAACTATTTTGGGCTTCGTTTCCCTGGACTGTCTTAACATGCAATTCTCAAATCCAGTTGAGTTCCGTTCCAGAAAGTCACCAGAAAACCTTTGGTAACCGCCAGCCACAGATCTAGATCTAGCCATCTGGCAAAATGATGATAAGGCATGACCGCTAATGTTAGAGCTTTCATCTTCCTCTGTTTTCTCTTCCATTTTGAAGTGGATTTGAGAATCCTTCACATCTCAACCCCATAATTTCTCTGCAATTCATAAGAAGTTGAAACAGGTTTGTCTTTCAACAATCACTAGTAAACATAAAAACTCTAGATTTTCCAATTAATGGCAGTAACAAGCACATTTCTTGCACGTTGGACTTGATCTGATGTTTCATTTCTTGGGTGTAAGTATAGCATCAAAAGAAATTGAAGCTCTATGTCCAATCATGACATTGTCATATTCATCATTTTCACAATTGAAGAAGAAAGGGAGTATTTGGTGCTTGTATTCTTAGAACAGAACATAGGTTTTCGGGGCTATTGCCATGGGGATAACGATTTTGCGGTTTGAGTTATCTATGTATAGTGATCTTTTCTCCTAATATCTGCAACTTTGCAGGAATGTTACAATAGGGTGTCTGTTGGCAAGTGACCTACCAATATTTTTGGTTGATCAAGATCCTCATCTGACCTATCTGACTTTGGACATCTTCTATTCCAGAAACCAAGTGAATTTACCACTGTTAGGGGTGTGAGGTGAGGAGGTGACCATGGGAAAGGTTTGCAGCAGAAATACGAGAATCATCAAGAAAAGGGTTTACAGGGAAGGAAGTTGTTTTAGGAGAAAAGTTGTTTTAAAGGTAATCACATGGAGACGATTAATGTGAAACTCATTCTATAGTTTAAAAAAAACATGGATTTTTGAAGCCTTTATTGCAGTTGGGAAGTTGCCCATCTCATACCCTGGGGGAAGAAACTGAGGGAGGGTTTTGGAAGGGTGGAAATATGTACAAGTACTTAAGTGGTGTAATTGTAATTGTATGATGGAATTACAAAAGATGATGAGAAGAAGACGAAGAATAAGACCCGAAGGCCAAATTGGTATGAAAAGAAATGGTTCAGCCCCCTTTTTTCTTTTTCTCTTTTCTTAAATTTTTAATAAAAATTATAAAAAAGTAGAAGAAGAAAAAGATATCCAAATGGCAATGTAATTTTCTTGTCTCTGAATGAGCCTTTTCAATTCTTTTATGTTAATGCACTACTCCTGGTTAAGATCTGCCCAAATTCTGTAGCAGTGGGGCCCAAATCTACCATTGGTCAATGGAAGGACCAACGACTGAGTAATTTTGCAATAGTTGAAGGACTAAAATGTAAAAATGATAGTTTATGGACTTGTGTTTAAAGGTGGTAGTTTAGGAGACGTGAATGTACTTTTTCCTATATATTTTCTATTGATGAAATTCAGATCTGATGGTGCCTTGATTTGCAGTTCATTGATGTTGGAACTATGGTTTCTCCAACTGTTTATGCACGTCGTTGCCTCTCGTATCTTATGAGCGACATGCCGCAAGAAGCTCTGAACGATACAATGCAAGCCCAAATCATCTCTCCCGGATGGCCAACTGCATCTTACCTGCAGGCAGCGGCTCTTCTTGCAACTGGAATGGAAAATGAGTCTCGAGAAGCTTTGAAAGATGGTTCAACCCTAGAAGCCAGAAAGAATGCTTCTTCAGGACAATAAAGCAAAAAGAAACATAAAATCAAAGGCAAATATGTACTCCTCCCTATTGTTTGGCAAAAAGAATCCCCATACTGAAAATGACAGTTCAAACCATGCATCTTCCTGTGCAGTAATGACTAAAATCCCTTCTTTCAAATCTTGACAGGTTAAAATGATGAAAATTCGCTTGACTACTCTTCTATGGCATGATCTGGACATGAAGGTTTGTCCTGGTCATTCTATCTAGAGAGGTTTCCTGATTTGTCCCGATAACATAAATGCCTTCCCTCCTGAATTTCCTGCTATCAATTAATGACAAATGTCTTGCTTATTCGTCTCTGAAACATTTTGCAAGCCCCGTACTTCCATACTGTCCACATCCCTTGCCACTTTGGAAAATTGAGTTCGGGTACATAAAGGGGGGTGTATATCATTTTTTAGCCCTGGACAAAGCCAAGGAGACATTACTATTCTGAGGGCTATGTGGCCTGATGCCGTTAGTGAACATGTAATTTGTATAAAGCAACTGGTTTGTAATTTGCTCCAATGCTGTCAAGATTGGGTGTATTCTGTACTTGGTTTCAGGTTTATTATGAATATGTGAATCTTGTGTATGGAAATTTTCTGTCAAGCGTTGCTGATTTGGTATTGCTACTTCTAGATTGATGCATGTTCAAACTGTATGTACATCTTAATGAAATGGTGGTATAGGTACATTTTTTTTGGTGGGAAGGTACATCCCTTTTCCTTCTTTTTTTATAATACACCGGTACGATGGCACGCAATGTTTGTGCATGTACAAAAGCACGCAAAAATAGGTGTGACAAACCTTTTGTTTTTTTGTTTTGTTTTTAGAGGGAACCTAGCCAGATATGTAGTTGAATAGATTTTGTATGGAACAAAGAGGAAGAAGAAGAGTAAGTTTTAATGTGTAGACCCGTAAAAGAGTAGACTCATAGCCTCTTTGCTCTTTCTTCCTAGATCCAAGTCGTTTATCTTGTTAGGCCTTCCATGTTCGGCGTGTTTTTACAAAATCATGTTGGAGAGACAGAGAGGTCTTAATATCTGTAAACGCTTCAAAGCGTAGACTCTAGCCTCTTTGTTTTTTCATTCCAAATCCAAGTCGTTTATCTTGCCTGGACTTCCATGTTTTGCTCGTTTGTACAAAATCATGCTCATCTGGACATCCTAGCCACTTGTTTTTTTCTTGCTGTTAAGTATAAGCGGTTTTGATTTAAATCACAAAGAAACATATACTAATGTGATCCAATCAAAGTGATTTTTGGAGTTTAAAGTAATTTAAGAGGGACTGAAAGTAGTATGGATTAGCTCTTCCGAATGTATTGCCTAGAATCAAGAAGAGGTAAGAGTCACCCTTTTTAAGTGTCCACATTTATAAGGATTCATTTTATAAAGATAGGAAAAAGTAATTGAAAACAATATTTTACTTGAGAATGTAGCATATTACTTTTTGTAGGACTCTCAAAAAGAAACTTGTGTAACTCTCTCTTAAAAGTAGTAGGGAGTTTGCTAAGAAATATAAGTCTAGATATATTATAAGTACTAAGACTGTTATAATAGATCTCTATACTATCTTTTATTTTAAAAAGTAACATAGAAGAATCTGACTTTATACCAAAATTTTTAGAGAAATATAGTTATTTAACTTCCTTCAAAAGAATGACGGAGAATTCTCTTAATAAATAGTATAGATAAAATTATAGTTTGATTGGCATTTTATGAGGCTTTTTCTAATGGATGGCAAATGTGCAGTCTAAGATCCCAATCGTCCATTTGGTCGGTCACGTTGTGGACTAAGTTATGCTCCATTATTGGGAACTTCTTGCAATTGGGTGTTTGAGAGGGGGAAATAAAGCTAGCACGTCTACATTCATTTGCAAGACCTCAACATATGTAGGGTCAACGATTTTCCAATGGTATATAATTTCTTGGGCATCCTCTTCATGTTCATAAACATTGGTTTGCTAGATGATATTAAGGATGAGCGATGCAGCTGACCCAGTTTAAAATTTGAAAGATTCATAGTAAATGAAGAAACTATACTACAGATTTATGAGCCGTCGTAGGCAGTTGAAGTCTTACTTTCTTTTGAGGTGTCAATTTTGGCGTGTGAACTGTCCCTTAACCTATGTCAATGGCTTAGTCCTTTACAACCTATAAGGAGTAATTCTACTTGCACCTGTTTATCCGGCAACCTGATGCGACCCACCAGGCCTGCCCCTTTGATACTTAGATTTGTCAACAATATGATCCAGTTCAAGGATCAGGCCCTCATTGGATCGATGGACTCCAAACTATTCCAACTGGACGCTTGGTATTGGACTATCTAATTTTAGATGGGCCATAGATTTACTTGATAGTTGTTATTCGAGAACTTGATAGAATCATAATCATTGGGTCAATGGGTCTAAATGATGATTCTGTGAATGACTCACATTAATAAGAATTGAAGCTGAGTTTTTTTTTTTTTTGGGTAAAAAAAGACGAAAATTCATAAAAGGAAAATAGACAACACGTCAGTGGTCAACAAGTTCTATATCTTTACATCTCCTTTCATAATCTATCCCCCTAGCATCACTCAAAAGTGTATAATATAACTCTAGAGGAACACGTCCTTCCCATGTCTCTAAGCCCTGCATTGTCGATACCCTGTTTGCCAAAAAGTTAGCAGCTTCATTTGCTTTCCAATATGTGTGCTTGAATTTAACTTGATTTCCCTGTGGTTACCTCTAGCATTCCTCCCAAATTTGCATCATGTTTCAACTGCATTTTAAGCTTCCTTTCATTGTGTTGATGATGGCCTCTAAGTCTCCACAAATCTACAATTTATCAAAAGCCAAGTCAATAGCTAATGTAATCCCCTTTGAAAGATCATGCCATACAGCCTTAATATTTGTTCCTATGCTTATATAATTGCCAAAAGCTACTATACATTTTGCTTCAGCATCCCTTAGGCTCCAGCTTGTCCTGGTGTTCAAAGAAGACCCATCAAAACTAAGCTGAAGCCAACCAGGTTTTGGAGGGTTCCATTTAACTTTAAACATGTTCCTTTTAACCTAAACATGATTAGTTTGCCTCCATTTCTTTAGAATGGGTAACTATTGAGTAGAAAAGAGTGGACAGTTAGCACTTAAATTAAATTGCTCAATCACTCTTGAATTCAATTGCTCAATCACCCTATCTTCCAACTTATAAAAGCACCCCTCCTAACTGTATGTCCCTCATGTAGAAATCATGTAGAATTTTGTTTTTTTCAAACCAAATGTATAAAACACCTAAGCACATGTTGTAGTCTTAAGACAATTAAGCCAAGATTTTCCATTTCCTACTTCAAGACAATTCATCAACATATCTTTGATATAATTACATGCAAAACAAGTAATGCCAACTCTTGTTTAATAGTTCTAAAACAATTAAAAACTACACAACAATTCAAAAATAATGCTTCATAGTCTCCTCACGCTGCACACATAGTGGACAAAATATCTGGTCATCTTGAAGCCAACTAAGCCTACTTTTAATAGGCAATTTATTTAATGCAATCTACTATAATAATATCTTGAATGGAGGTTATAAACTAGCATTCTAAATTTATTTTTTTCAAAGTACATAATTATAAAATTAGAAGCTCATAAGGAATTGTATGCAAACTTAATTGAAAAATACCATTTTCAGCAAGATCTAGGAAATTTATCTTCTAATTGAGGAAATATAATAATCTAGTAGATACATTATTTGATTCTTTTGGGAAGAAATCCAATATTATCCAAGTTCACGATCTAGCATTATCAATGATATAATAACTTTCTCATCTAGAGAGCAAGATGACCATCTAGATAGAGGAACATAAGTAATGCACCCTAATCACTTTACTCGTTATACCAAAGTGAGGTATTCTTGCCATTGCCAATCACCTTGGAGTTTTTGAGAGAAAACTCCTCCCTGCAATTAAGATTTTTTCTCTAAATTGGAGATTCCTTAGCAGGCTTCCTAACTGAAAAGAAATTGTACTTGGACAAGTATTTAGCCCAAACAAGTTTGGTTGAAAGAGATTTTGGTTTAGAAATAAGGTTTCATGTCAACTTCATCTTACACATTATCAGTTTTGTTAAATCCCTAAACCACCATGCAATTTACTCTAACATATTTGCCACCAACTAATCAAGCATGAAGACTTAGCAAAAGATTCTTAGGATCTCCAAGAAAAAATTCTTCTATTTTCTTTGAAAATAAAGTAACTCCTCTTTTGAATCTTTAGAAACTGCTATGTAGTAACTTCTCATTGGAGATAATTTTGAGTTAAGAAGATTTATTTTACCTGCCTATGGGAAAGTGACACTCTTCCATGCAAACAGTCTTGCCTCAAACTTTTGATTGGAAGCAAAGTGTTTTTGAGTTCTTTCCTCCAAATAAATAGGCAGCCCCAAATAATTTTCTCCAATTTCATTAAAAATACCAAGGACTTTTAAGTGCCTTTCTTCAAGTTGGTTGAACATTTTTTGAAAAAAGAATTGAAGATTTTTGAGGTCTAATGAAAAGCCTTGGCTCATTTCAGAAAATGTTAACTAAATTTCTCAATTCATCACAAGATTGAAGCTGAGGTTTGTTGTACTACAACTTACCAGCAAGATAAAGCTTATAGCTAAACATATGGACAGATGGGCACTTGGGCATGTAATTAATTGCAAGATAAAGATTATAGAAAAATGAGTAGCTTTGATAGGTAGAATTATTGATGAAGGAGATCCATGATGATATTCCTGATGCAATCTATATCTACCAAGATCTATTATTGTTGTGTTATTTGAGAACTAACCTTTTTTATCACTAAACAATTCCTCAAGGAAATTTATATTATAATCGAGTTCTACTATGATTCAATGTTTCTTGTGAAGAGTCATATCCAAGTTAATTGCAAAAAGTTTACTCCAAATCAACAGGACTAATGGGATATATATATATATATATATATATATATATATATATATATATATATATATCTTTGTGAAATGCATGAAAGAAAGTGCTTTTGGTTGCCACTTGCCTATAAAAAAGGAAATAGCTTAGTCTTACTAATATAAGTGTAATCAAGTTAAGCTTTCTATTGATCTAAGTTGTTCACCTTGTCTTCTCTTATATAGGCCAAGCTGCTAAATCTTATAGATTGGACAATCTAGACTTACAGAGGAAAAAAATGAAAAGAAAACCATGTTTCAATTTATGAATGCTCCATAAATCAAAGGCTTTTAAAACATCCAACGTTGATTATTTTTTTCTTGAAATGACTCTTTTTATTTGGTAGAATTAAGAATCTAAATCTTCTAGTTAATAGGAGGTGAGTAAATGTAAGAAGTGACATTCCACTACTTTCTTTTTTTACTAACACTAACAATTTCTCTCTTTATTTTACACTTACTCCAATGATCCAAACCATTCATCCTCTAGATCCCTTCTTGAGTAGGCCATTTAAGAAAAGATCATACAATTTGACCTTCTAATTGCTTATGGTTTTGACACATTATATTTCAAAAATTTTAAGTTGTCCATTTGTGATCTAGAGGATACTCCAATGGAGAAGATCTCTAAGGACATGGCCTCTCTAAGAGGGTTCCATAAGAAGAGTAGCTTGGATCATTGAAAATCTTTGTTATGCATTAAATTACCCTATTTACCCATCAACCTGCTTGTAATAAACAAGTTGGATGCAGGTAGGCATTTTTATCACCCATTTGAGAAATGGATAATTGTACTTGTATTAGTTTGAACTGCAACCCATGATGACCCGTCTGCAACTTACTTAGCCCATCCTTTTTACATCTCTATTTTTCTTTTTTTTTTTAGTAATCTAAGCCATTCAGCTTGTTCATCATACCAAAAAATGGTTATCCAAAAGAAATGAATGCATTGGGACTAATGTTGTTTTGTCTATGAAAAAATTAAAAACATTGCTAGCTCAAATTTTTAAGTAGAGAAACATTGGCTAGAATCATCCAATGGGCATGAAATCTGGTCCTTAGCTATGTCAACCACTTTGAAGAAGAGAATAGCTTTGATTTTCCAAAAAGAACCACCATTCATAAAGAAAAATGGACGTCAATTTTATCACAAGCCCTTCATCATTGGACTCTTACTAGCTTCAATAAATGAAAAGCAGGCCAGAATGACAAAGTTTTACATAATGCAGTTGAAAGATTTGGCATAATCCAATGAACTATATTACAGTGGGCCCTATTGGCCTTGTCAATTGAGTCCATGTAACATATTGTAGGTTTGTCCAAAGATATACATTTTTCTTACACTAAAGTAGTAAGGTGGGCTACCTACTGATGGCAATATGTTCAATGTTCTTGATCACTTAGACACTTTTGCTATGTAGGTTGTAGGAGATAGAATGTTGATATAAGTTCAACACTCTCACAAGTTGCAACATAGTTTCCCATAATTTTTTTTAGGGTGTAAGCATAATAGTTATTAGTGAGTATCTAACTACATAGGTCTTGGTGTAGATAAGTTCATATAGTCATCCTTAATAAGATCCACATTAGAGGGAGGTGTTCCTACAACGAAAAAGAAGTAGTTTAGTTTAAACAACATAATTTTCAACAACCAATTTCCTTGTATCAATTGGTGGTTGATCAATTGGTTCTTCCATTTTTGCTCAATTTTTCTACTTTATTAAGGTCCTCATTGTCAAGGTCAATTGTGTGTCATTCATCATTGCTCACTACCTTTGAGTGACCCTACGCATCAAGAGAACTCATGTCATTTTTAATCCTCCATCAAGTGTTGTCCATTCAACAAACTTCCTTTTATGATCTCTTATAACTCCACCAACTCCTTATTTACCTAGATTACTTCTAGCTGGCCCATCAAAACTAAGATTACTTGGTGTTGATGGTGTACATCTGACTAATACATTATTACTATATTTATCTTGAATACATGTTTGTTTCCATTTTAGAGGATATCAAGATCTTTTTATGACAGCTAGTGTCGGTTCTATCCAAATTTGAGATCTCAATCACCTCATTTTTCCACCCAGCTATGATCCTAGTGTGGGTTTACTACACATTGTCAAAAATCATTTCATTTCTATCTTTCTAGATATTCCATGCAAGGCAATGACACGCATTTGCAATTAAAGTTTTTAGTGTTCCTTTCTTTTCTAGAGATGAGAGCTAATTCTTGATGCATGTGGAAGATATTGCCATGTTAAGTAGCCAATGTGAAAACCATTGTTTAAGTCCCCCCAGAAGGGTGTGAGACTAGGATAGGATATGATAGCATGTAAAGGTATTTCATGTGCATTCATGCATCAAGGGCAAGTTTATGTGATTTTGGCTCCAAGAAAGGTTTGATTTTGTAAGGAGTCTATTATGTGCTACTATCCATAAGAAATCTTTCACTATAGAGTGCAACTTTATTCCTATATGGTTTTCCTAGCTTTTGAGTTGGAATGGTTGTTCATATTGATAAGATTACAGGGTATAATACTAAACTGTCCATTTTGGTCTCCAAAGTAGATTATCTCATCATCCTCACCACCGTTGGGTTTGATATAGAGATTCTTTTCTGCATTTTGACTTCCACATTTCCTACTAATCCTCTCTTTGTCCCAAGTTCTAGTGTTTGGCATAAAAAGAGAGCTAACTATTTTAATTTCAATGACTTGTGTTTGTGATAAGTGTTGAAACTCATACAAGAATAGTTTGCTAGATGTCAAGTTGTCAACCCAAAGTCTAATTCTCTCTCCTTATCCTACAAACCACCTTATTTCTTGATTTATGTATTCTCTAACTTTCAAAATCTCTTTCCAAGTGCAAAATAATTTGTTTTTGGATGAAACTAGAGTATTTTAGAACTCTCCATCCAAGTTTCATCCTATAGGCTATATTCACTATATTCGCATCCCTTAACCTAGTCCTCCTTTAGGCTTACACATCTGTAGAATTAATGAGGTGCATACCCCTATCTATAGACGAGTGTTTCTAGAGGAATTTTCTTTGTGGCCTTTTTTGTTTCATTAATAACATCCTCAGATAGTTTACTTCTTGTACTTCTAGTGAGTAAGTGATGTTTCCATCTTGGAGCTTTTGAGCAACCATTTCACTAAAAAAATAAAAACCCTAATGCTTGATGAGTTTTTCAGAGATACATAAAGGTTAAAGTACTTAACATCGTCACAAATCATCAACAAAGAAAATATGAGAAATAGTTAGACACCTCCTAAATTTCACAATTACTAGAGGCTCTAATTCCACATGTCTCTATGGTGGCTGAGGAAACCTGGGTAAACGAGACAAAGATATCGAAGGATAGTGGATCCCCTTATCTTATTCCTCTTTTTGGTTCAAAACAATTAAACCTATAGCATTAACTAACATTGACATTACTATTATGGAGATGCAACTCATGTTCAAATTGATCTAGTTTTCTAAGAAATTTAAAGCTTCAAGTGTAGCTCTTATAAAATACCACATTAGGTTACCACATGCTAGAGCTTTATTGACTTTAAAAACCACATTCCTATATTTAGAACTTCTTTTTCTTGAAGGTATCTAGGACTTCAAGTAGTAAAAGGATTGTATCATTGATTTTCCTTCCTTGGGAAAAGGCACACTGGTTTTCTACAATCAAATTAGGGAGGGGTTTGAGCGTTTTCACCATTACTTTGGTCAACATTTTCTGTATCAAATTAAAGAGACTAATTGGCTTAAATTTATCAATTGTTTGAGGGGTTAAGGACTTTAGGTATGAATACAATTAAAGTGCTATTGATGTAAGGATAAAGAAGGCATTAAAGTCATTTGAGCCAGGTGCTAAGTTTGGTTCCATGCTAAACAAGGCTATTTTACATGGTTAAAGTGTGACTAGGTAGACAAAATCCATACCTTCCATCCTACCAACTTTATTTTTAAGGTTCCTAGTAAGGGAGAAAGTTGAGGAGGGTGCTTGGCTTTTGTAGAATGAGAAAAAGAAACCAGTAAAAGCTTGTGCAACTTGTTTCTGTTATTGGTGCCATATTGCTCTAGAATTCTTAATCTTAAGTATTTTAACCTTAAACTCTTCTAACGTTGGTGACAACATGATAATATCTAGTATTATATTCAATTTCTAATAACCATTTTGTCATAGCTTTCTGTTTACAGTGGTCCTCTTCAATTCTAGGCCTTTCACTTAGCTGGTCACATACCTAATGTGCTCATCATGAATCAATTGATTCTCATTTGTTTGAATTTAGTCAATTTTAGCAATGAGTTTATCAATACTTTCATCAAATTTTCTTAAAAAAATTCCTACTCCATTTATTGAAGGTTCTTTGAATTTTTGCAAGTCTTAATAGACTTTTTGTACTCAATTTTCTTAATCATGGCTAATCTATCCTTCTTTTACAACTTGTTCAAAATTTGGATGAGACACCTCTATTCTCCAACCTAAATGGTCTCCTAGGTTTAGAATCATTATCAAACAATGATGGATTCTGATTAGACCTAACTCATATTAACATAAGAGCTTTAAGTTATGAAACTCTTGAAGCCACTCACTGTTAACAAGGGCATTATCTAGTCTCTCTTTAATATTATTTCTACCAAATTAATAATTTTTCCAAGTACATTTGTGCTCATGAGGCCGACATCGACAAGCTCACTATCATTTAGAAACTTATTGAAATCAATATAGTTGGTACCATCAATTTCTTTTGTGATCCCTTGTAGTATTAAAATACCTTTTAACCACCCATGGATAAGTATTTAGGGATTTCAAAGTTAAGAGCTCACCCCACAAGTTAGTGGAACCATCTCATTACTACATGCATAAACATTTGAAAGATCAAAGGATTTCTTACAAACATTGTTTTTAAGATTAACAAAGATGTAGATAGTTTGTTTGGAGTTTGACATTTCTTCAATCTCCATATTACTCTCTTCTGAAGTAGGATAAGAAGACCAAATCTCCTTGCTGTTGGAAGAATAATATGTTGATTAAACAAATGTCCAAGCTTATTATTCAAAATTCTATCATCTAGGTTTGAAATTTTAATTTCAAAAAGGAAAATAAAATCCAGTTTGTTTCCATCATAATGGGGTTTAGAGCTTGCTAAAATTCTCACCTTCTAACCTTGCTTGATTTCCAAGTAAAGATTTTCATTGAGGACCCTAATTTTTTGAAACTTTTCTAGTCATTTAGGCTAAATCTTTTCAATATTGATGCTTACTTGCTAGACAATTACAAAATGCACTAACACTTTTATTCTTGCCCTTTTCCTTTTTCATCCAACAGTAGTTTTGTTCAAACTTACATTGTGCTTTAGTTCTCATTGAAATAGGTGCATGTCATGCATCTCATCAAGATTTTTCCTCCACCTTTCAAGACCCTCATCATAGATCTCCATATCCTTCTATGTAAGGAGCTTATTTATGTTTCAAGTATTGTCCATCAATATGAGTTGGAGAAACATCAAAAAGTTTATATTTGGTTCAAGGAATGGTGAACCTTGAACCAAATCTCCTCTAGAAGATATTCCTTTTATGACTTTTGACCACAACTTTGGTACTTGGAGATTCCATCATTTTTGTGCTAGGGCTATGGGAAAGATCACTATGAGGATTAGACAAATTTGGGGTTTTGTGGTTGTTAGTAAGTTTATAGGATTCACAGTAGTTTATTTCTTTGACCATTTGATGTACATAATCAGTACTTAGTGGAAATAGCATTTGAACTGTCAATGACCTAGTTTGAGTCCTTGTTTCCTTCAATAATGTGATGAATTTTTATTGAAATCTTATATTTTCCTTTTATTAGCTAGCAACCTTCTTTTCATTTTGTCCTTACTAGATGGTGTGGGTTGGTTAGCACTAGGGTTGACTCTTTTATTTCGTTGATTATTTTTACTTCCTCGACCCTTTTACCCTTATTCTTTTTAAGTTTTCCCTAATACTGTCCTTCCTTTGATATTGACCATTGATTTTTCCTTGATTCAATATTTACTCAACTTCTTCATTTAGTGAGTTGAATCAATTTGAACTTGGATAATTCAACTCATCTTTCATTTTGGGTTTCTCATTCTTCTTCTCCTATTCTCCACCTTTGCCTATACATCTTCCTTTTATGTTTTCATTGAATTTCTCATTAGTTATGAACTAATTTGGATTTGATAGCAAACTATCGTATGTTCATTAACCAATCCACAAGAATTACACAGACTCAAGAACTTTTCATATATGAAATCTACCAAATTGGGCGATAGATACCGTCCCAATAGTGAACCCTTAGCAATAGATTTGTTAAGATCAATTTAAACACATACTCTAGTTAATTGCCTTATTATCAATCCCCTTAGAGAAGTTGATTGTTGTTTCTAGAGTTGTGGCATTTGTACGAATTGGTTTTCTAGCCATTCCTACTATGGCATGAAGAGCATCCTTGGTTCACTATAAACATGACAGATTAGAAGTCTAAATTCAAAAAGGCATTTTGGAGATAATATTAGCAATTGGATCAAATTGCAGAGTCCATCTATGTAGGAGATATTGTTTCCCTATCATCCATGGTCCTTCCTCCTAATATTATTCTCCAAAACTCCTCACAGTTTTCAACGTTAGACACGAAGAAATTGTTTCCTAGGGAAACAACTGTAAGGTCTTTCTAGATTTGTTGTATTTAGATAACTACACCTTTAAAAAAGAAGACATTCACCACAGGTCCTTGAAGTTTTCCAATCAATAGTTGTTTCCATTTGACGATGTCTAATACAAGGTCCTTCTTTGCAAATTTAGGAAACTTTTGTAAAACACAGACTTATTTTCTCTTTAAGCATTTCAATCAAGTCTTCTTCTTTATGCGGAATAGGTCTCAATCCAATGCCATCTCATCCTTGAAAGAGTTGCAGAAGTGATTTTAGCTAAGTTGGGATATTTGTTTGTGCATTCATTCTGCTATTTATTTTATTCATTTGAATTTCAAAAAACATTATTCTACTTCTCTAAGTTTCCATTTCAAATGGATTATCCATAATTAATGGAGTTTCAGAGCTTGGGGTATGGAAAGGTCCGCATTCTTATTCCCTTCCATCAAAAAAGTTAGAATTGAGATTCTTACCTTTAGTGATGTTGCAATGTTGAAGCCCAAAAATTCAATTAGAAAAAGTTACTAAGCATCTGAAAGCTTGAGAAGCTTCTAAAGCCCTAATTATGAGAGACTAATAGTTGCCCTTACTTTAATAATTATAAAGGGGTCCTTGACTTCCATCTTACCTCTATATCTGCCAATTATTTTGCATGGATTTAGTCTTTTATTACAACAACTTATATTTTGACTCTTGGACATCCTTTTTCAATTGATGATATTATTCATCCTTTGCTTACTAATTTTATTGCTCTTGTTTGCCAAATAATCACATGAACAAGCATTACTTAGTGTCGCAAGAAATACTAGAATTTCCACAAACACTTCAATTTTGAGCTATAAGTTAAGCAATAAAAGCTCATGGATTGCAACACTTTCTTCTTTAATTAACAATTTTATCCTAGGTAAAAGTTATTTGTAGATCTTGATATCTCATTAGCAAAGATATTCTTGCTTGATGTCATTATGCCTTAGCGTTGTAACCTAGCTAATCATATTTTTTATAGTAATACCATGAATTGATGTTCTCCTTTTTTTTGTCTTGCACCCTTTCATCCACCTACATCTTTTTATTTTTGTTGTAAACCCTATAATCAAATTGATATTTTTATGAAAAAAGAAATATTGAGGTTGCTACAACTATATGATTAGTACCTCACATAGTGATTGCTTTCTTGTTTGGGCCTTTCTTTCTTTTAGTTATGTAACTAGTTTTAATCACTTTATAAAAATAAGAGGTGTACTACATAGCTTACTCTCATCAACAAACCATCAACATGTCTAGTATTAGTGGAAATAAAATTATAATAGCTAATTTTTAAAAGACAATTGAAATATGATACAGAGTTTATTTTAGTTGTAAAGATAATATTAAAAGTATGAGAAAAATAGGAGGAGATAAAGCAAAGTTAGTGAAAATTAGGAGTTATAATACAATTAATATTCAGGAAATTATTACATAGAGAAGTTTTAAAAGATTAGGAATATAATCTCAATGAGAATAAATACTTTGGGTAGACTTTCACACCAAAATTTTGATCACCACTAAAGAAAATTTAATTTTTTTAGTGACCCCTAAAAGGAAGAGGAGAATTTGTTGAATATATACAATAGATGAGTAAAAAAGTCTAAATGTGTAAATGTTGCATTATTCCATACTGATTTTACAAAATAATTTAACACGGTTGCATAAACCAGATTATATGACCCTTGCCAAATAGATGCTAAGTCAAGATCATAATCAAACTGAGCAGTTTGCTTGGACACTCTCATGTGCAAGCATCTATGCTATATATAAAAGATAATTTATGATATGATGAAGTCAAATTTATTTGGGGGCTATTTATGGCAAAAAGTGTCTATCACTTTAGGTGTAGTCCTAAAATAGGAGACAATATATCATCACTAATAATAAGAGAGGCATTTTTATGTATAATAAAATTTTAAGAAAAAAGTATTTAAGTAAAATAAAAAATAAAGAGTGAAAAGCTAAAAAACATGTTAGAGCATCGATCGTCTATCCTACATTAACTGTAACTAATCTATTTATCTTTCGTATGTATACTTTCTCTCATATTTTTCTTCTTGCCTCCAACTCTCTCTCCTACCATGCGTGCATGTGCACGTGATAGTTTTCAGTTTATAGAGAAGAAATATAATATTTCATGATTTTCCACAAATTAGAAGAGCTAATCCACTATGAATTTCAGAACAAGCATGTGATTTGGTGGTCAATTCTATTTGGCAAAGGTGCTTATAACAGTTTTGATGGGTGGAATTATTGATGAAGTAGATTCTGTGATGCTCTTCCAAATGCAATATACATTTAGAAAGATCTGTTTATTTGAGGTTTCATATGAGAAGTACCCATATTTATCACCAAAAAATTCCTTGAGGAGAATCATATCATAGTCAAACTATTATGATTCAATATTCCTTCTGAAGAGATATTCAAATTAATTGCAAAAACTTTTATTGAAGCAACCTGTCTAATGGAATATTTATCTTCATGAAATGCACAAAGGAAGCCACTTTTGGTTGCATTTAGAGTATAAAAATAGTCACTAGATAACTTCGACTAATATAACTATAGCCAAATTAAAATTTCTATTAATTTAAGCCGTTCACTATGTCTTGTCTTAGATAGACCAAACTACCAAATCTTATATAGATTGGATGATCTAGAACTTACAAAGGAAGAAAAAGAAAAGAAAAGAACATGTTTTAATTTGTGAATGCTCCACAAATCAAAGGCTTTAGAAACATCTAACGGTGAAATTTTTTCTTGAAGTGACTCTTATTATTTGGTAGAATTAAGAACGTCAATTTTCTAGTTAATAAGTAGATGAGTAAATATGGGAAGTGATATTCCCATTTCTTTCTATTTGCTAACACTAATAGTTTTTTATTTATTTTACACTTACTTTAGTGATCCAAACCATTCAACCTCAAGATCCAACTTGGATAGGCTATTTAGCAAAAGTATAAGCATCATACAACCTAACCTTCTAATTGCTTATATTTTTTACACTAATTATTTAAAATATTTTGAGATGTCCATTTATGATCTAGATGATAATCCAATGGAGTATCCATAGGGACATCGCCTCCCGAGAGGCTCTCATAAGATGAGTGGCTTGGATCATTAGTAGTCTTGGGTGCATGCTAAATTACTTCATTTACCTGTCAATTAGGTTGTCGTAAATAGATTGGGTGTTGGTAGGCAGTTTATCACCTGCTTGAAAAATGAATAATTCTAACTATACCCATTTGACCTACAACTTGTGATGATCTGCTTGCAACTCCCCCAAACCACTATTTGACACCTTTAAAAAAAAAAAATTATTCATAGTGATTTTGTTTGAAAAATCTAAGCCATTCATCTTTTTTGGTGTACCAAAAAATGCTTATCTAGGAGAAACGAATGCATTGGGATTATCTTGTTTTGTCCATGTAAAAAATTAAAAATATCCGTGGCTCTGATTTTCAACCTAGATAAACATATGCTAGAATCATCCAATGGGCATGAAATTAGGACTTTAGCCTATCTTAGCCACTATGAAGAGGATGACTGGCTTAGATTTTTCAAAATAAAAAATAAAAAATTCATTCATTAGGAAAAATGTGGCATCAACTTCATCACATGCTATTTAGTGTTGGACTATTACCAGCTTCAATAAGTGAAGGCAGGTTTATGCAATACAGTTGAAAGACTTGGCATAATCCAATGAACTAGATCATAGTGGGCTCTGTTGTCCTTGTCAATTTGTCAACGGAACATATTTTAAGTTTAGCTAGAGAAATGCATTTTTCTTTAGTTGCAAGTAGTAATGTGGGCTTGATCATTTGTACATTTTTTCATGTAGTTTGTAGGACCAAGACCCATTGGTATAAGTTCAACATTCTCACAAGTCACAACATATTGCCCCTACTTTTTGTTTTTGGTGTAAGGATAGTAGTTTTTCTAAGGATCTAACTACATAGATCTTGGTGTACACACACCTATTCTTAATAAGTTCCACAAGAGGAGGAGGTGGTTCCTCTAACCAAAAACAATTAGTTTTAGTTTCAACAACATAATTTTCAGCAAACCTATTTCCCTATCTAAATAGGGGGCAGATTAACTTGTTCTTCCATTTCTCTTCAATGTCTCTATTCCTTTTTTAGGGTCCTCATTTCTAGGTCAATTATGTATTGTTCTTCATTGCATTGATCACTACTTCTCACCTTGCACATCGAGATAACCATGCCATTTTTAGTCCATCTTTAAATAATGTCCATTCAATAAAGCTCTATTTATGATCTCTTATAACTCCACCAGCCTCTAATTCACTTAGTTTCCCAATCAAAACTAAGCATAAGATTACTTAGTGTTGATGGTGTCCATTTGACCTACACAACCCTACCATATTTATCTGGAATGCATGTCTACTTCCAATTTAGAGGAGACCAAAATCTTTTTATGGAAACCAATGTTAGTCCTATCTAAATTTGATATCTCAATCATCTCTTTTTTTCATCTAGCTCTGATTCTTGCAAGGTTTGTTGTACATTGTAAAGAATCATTTCATATCTATCTTTTCCAAGCATGGTAATTATAAATATTTGACGTTAGAGTTTTTAGTGTTCCTATCTTTTTCCTAGAGATGTACACCCAGTTCTCAATCACATGTAAATGATCTTTCGATGTTAAATTGTCAATATGAAGTTCATTCTTTAAGTTCTCCCACAAGGGTGTGAGATTGTATGGAATTTTATAGCATGGAATGGAATTTCACGTGAGCATCATGCATCAAGGATAGAGGATATTGTGATTTTGGCTCCAAGAAAGGTTTGATTTAGTTTTCCCAACTTTTGATTTAGAATGGTTTATCCTATTCATAAGAGTATAGGATGATTTCATATTGAACTCTTTATTTTGGTTTGAAGGCAAGATTATCTAATCATCCTCATCACCTTTGGGTATGATACAAAGGATCTTTTTTGCAATTTGACTTATGCATTTCCTAATAATCCTCTCTTTATCCCAAGTTCTAATGTTTAGGATAGAGCCAGATTTAATTATTTCAATTTCATTGACCTATGTTTGAGGAAAGTGTTAATTATCAACCCAGAGTCTGATTCTCTTTCCTTATCCTACAGACCACCTTATTCCTTGATTCGAGCATTGTCTAAGTTTCAGCATGTCTTTCCAAGTGGCAAAGTCATTTTCCTTTGGATGATCCTTAGAAAGTTATCTTTGTAAAGATATCTTGCCTTTATGGAATTAACCCACACAACATTAGAGTCTTTTAGAACTCTCCATCCAGGTTTCATCATATGGGCTTTATTCATTATATTTATGTCCCTCAACCCAAGTCCTCCTCCTTTAGGCTTACACTCTCCAACCCAAGTCCTCTATTTGTAAGATGAGTTTTCTAGAGGAATTTTCATTTTGGCCTTTTTGTTTCATTGGTAAAATCCTTAGGTAATGAGAACATAGTTGGGGAAAGTAAAGGCAGACTAAGTTAACAAGTGTGGTTCTGCTAGCTCTAAAGAATAAGTGATGTTTACATCTTAAACCCTTTCAACAACCTTTTCATTAACAAACTAAAACTGATGCTTAGTGGGTTCTTTAGAGATACAAGAAAGTTCAAGGTACTTAACATCCTTGAAATTTGAATTAATGTCATGAATGCCCCTACAAGTTTTAGTACTTGTTATTTAGGTAAAAAAAAGGGTAGCTCAGTGAATGAAGTTCCCATGTATGCGGGGTTTAGGAAAGGTGTGGACCACAAAGGGTCTATAGTATATAGCTTTACTTTGGTTTTTCCCAAGAGGCTATTTCATGCCTCGTACCTATGACCTCGAGTCACACAACAACAACTCAACCATTGTGCTAAAGCTCTTGTGTCCTCCAACCCTTGTTCTTGGGGTACTGGATAAAAATTGAATTTGAGATATAGCAAGGATGATAGCCAACTTAACCTTGTCTTTAAACTTATCAAGGATAGCCTTTATTGTGATACAATTTCTAGTGTTGGCTTTAGCAAACAAGATCAAGTCATCAACAAAGAAAAGATAAGAAATAGTTGGGCACACCCTAAATATGTTCATAGTTACTAGAGACCCTAATTCCACATGCTTCTCTATAGTGGCTGACAAAACTTGGGCACACGAGACAAAGATATATGGGGATAGTGGATTCCCTTATTTGATTCTTCTTTTTGGTTTAAACTAGTCAAAGCAATAGACATTGACTAATATTGACACTTCTATTGTGGAGATGCAATTCATGCTCAAATTGATCCATTTCTCTAGGAATTTGAAAGGATTCAAGTGTAGCTCTTATAGAGTTCCAACTTAGGCTATAATAAGCCTTAGCTATATCAACCTTAAGAGCCACATTCCTATATTTAAATTTCTTGTTCTTGAAATCAAAGAGGATTTGATGTAACAAAAGAATGTTAATATTGATTTATCTTCCTGGCATAGAGTCACAATGCTTTTGTGTAATCAGATTAGGAGGGGTTTGATTCTATTGACCATGACTTTGGTTAAAATTGTTATATCACATTATAAGGACTAATTGACTCGAACTTATCATCATTTCAAGGGCTATGGATTTTAGATATGAGTACAACAAAAGTGCTACTAATTTCAAGGATGAATGTGCCAATCTCAAAACTTTCTTTCAGTAGCTACTAGATGTCAAATGCGATAATGTCCTGGTGTTAAAAAAGAAGGCATTAAAGCCATCTAGGCTAGCTGCTTGGTTTGGTTCCATGCTAACCGAAGCTGTTTTACTTTCTTAAAAAAATGATAGGATCAATGATCCCTACTTCCATGCTATCAACTTTGTTTTTAAGGCTTCAAGTAAGGAAGTAGGCTGACACAAGTGCTTATCTTTTATAGAATGAGGAAAAGTAACCATTAAAAGCTTGTGCAACTTCTTTCTATTCTTGGTGCCATATTCATCTCGAATCCTTCAACTTAAGGGGTTTAGGTTAACTTTTCTAGAACTAGTAATAACATGATATAATATAGTATTAGAGTCACTTTCTCACAATCATTTTGTCCTAGATTCTAGTTTCCAAAGTTTCCCTTCAATCTTAAGCGCTTCATTTAGCTTAGTCCTTCACCTAATGTGGTCATTCTCCTCATTTAGGGTCCATTGATTCTCATTTGCCTAAATTTAATCAATTTTAGTAAAGAGTTTATCAATGTTCTCATCAACATTTCCAAATTTCTCCTATTCCATTTACCCAAGGTTCTTTGAAATTTTTTCCAAGTCATAATAGACTTCTTGTCCCTGTTTTCCTTAAATGTGGCTAGTCTATACTTCTTTAACTTGTTCAAATTTGGATAAGAGGTCAATGTTCTCAAACCTAAATGGTCTCTTAGGTTTAGGATCAGTATCAAGTAATAATAGATTGTGATTTATGAAACTCTTAAAGGAACTCATTGTTAATAAGGGCATGATTAAGTCTCTCTCTAATTTTGTTTTTACCAAATTAACAATTCATCGAAGTAAATTTGTTTCCATTGAAACCAACATCCACAAGCTCACTATCATCTAAAAACTTATTGAATTGAAAATAGTCCTTAGTAGTAACTATGTTACTGCCAAATTTCTCTTTGGAGATTCCTTGTAACATTGAAATGCCTAATAACCACCCAAGGATAAGTGTTCAAGGATTTCAAAGTTAATAGCTTGCCTCACAAGAACATGACTAAACATTTGAAAGAGGAAAGGATTTCCTAGAAATATTACCTTTTGAATTGACAAAGACATGGATAGCTTGTTTGGACTTTGACATTTTTTCAAGCTCCACATTGTTGGTATTCTAAAGTAGGATAAGACCACTTGATCTTCCTACTAGGGGAACAATAATGTGTTGATCAAACAATTGTAAATGCTTTTTCTTCAAAATTCTATCGTATGGGTTTGAAATTCTAATTTCAGAAAGAAGAACAACATCTAGTTTGTTTTCCAACAAAATGGGGTCTATAGCTTTCCAAAATGCTTGCCTTCTAACCTCTAATGTATTCTAACTAAGGATGTTCATGGAGAACCATAATTTTATGAAAATATTTTACCAATTGGGTGAAGTCTTTTGGTTTCAATGCGGACCTACTAATGATTACGTAGTGTGCTAGCACATTTATCCTTCCTCATTGCCTTTTTCTTCCAATAATGCTTTTCTTCAAACTTATACCAAGCATTAGTCCTCAATAAAATAGGGTACCTATCACTCATGTCCTCAAAGCTTTTTCCTCCTAGTAAAAGAGCTTTTTATCCTTTTGATTGAGAAGCTTCTTGATGTTGCAGGTATTTTCCATCAAGGTGAGTTGGAGAAACTTTGGAAAGTCTAGATTTGGTTAAGGATTATTGGAAGAAGTTCTACTATGGAATAAGTTATTTTGGAGAACACAAGAAATATTAGAAGAAGAAAAAAAGATGGATTATTATGATTATGCACTAATTAAAATGCTGAATAATGTTATTGAGGAGATTAAGTAACCATAACTCTCATTAAATGTGAGTTAAATACATCATTCAAAATTCAATATAAATTTTGAGTTATACTTTTGGGATAAATGATATTTATGAATTAGATGAAGGAAAGTTTTCTTGGAGAAATGAGAAATAGTATGTATTGAAAATATATAGAATAACTTTGAAACATCATGGAGTAAAAATGTTTACCAAATTTCGTAAGTGTAAAGACTAGCTAGAGAAAGAAAATTTCTATGACATATTGATGTTGATCCTTGATTGGAGTTAAGAAAGTTACTATGGTATTTCATATAAGAAGTTAGAAATGATATAGAAAAGTCATTGTGGATGCTTTATAATAAATTTCAAGTATACAGTTTAGAATTTGTAACACTAATGTTTCTTATACAGTGGAAAAGTAAATAATTGATTATGAGAACTTCAAGAATATTGATATGACTCAGCAATATTAAAAGAATAGTTGTTGCAAAAGTTATGACAAGATGATAGTGAAAATTTGAGAAAAGAAATATCATCAAAAGAAAATGATATAAAAGGATGGATATTTTGACTTGATATGAAATGTTTACTTCCAAAGGTTGGAAGGTTATACTGAGAACATAAATTACTTCAATAACTTGGAGTTTATGTAAGGAGTATTTCTATTTGAATGAAATGGGGAGTGACAATATGATGAGAATTACCGACTGGCAAAGTAAAATAGTAATAATAATAATAATAATAATAATAATAATAATTGATAACAACAATCAAAGGAAATATAAAATATGAACAAGATGAGTACTCAGAGGAATTGGCCATTTTGAAATGTTAGAAAATGTCAGGTTAGTAATTATGATTTAGCCTAGATGGCTAAATTATCCGACAAGTTATATAACTTTGATAAATTATACCTTTAAGGAAAAGGTAATATCATTGATGAATAAAAAGGAGAATATAAGATTTCCTTAAGTGTTCATATTTTACAGAATAAGTTATATGAGGAAAATTATAAATGAGATGATGATAACTCATAAGTGAGTTATTATATAAAATTTTGAGGACAAAATTTCAATAAGGGGGAAAGAATGTGAAAACCACAAATTTTTTAGAATTATTTGGAATTAATTGAAATTTTTATGAAAATCAAGGTAGAATATTACATTTAATATAATATTAATTTTTAGAAAAATAATCAGGTCTTAAAACATGAAGATTTGGAATCATTCATGGGAAACCAGTCAGAATGATTGTAAGCAAGCTAAAATCTAAGCTCGGGTGAAAAATCCCTAATTTTTATAATTTTTGTGAATTTACATTTACCCATAAGGGTAAAATGGTCATTTCACTTTTGTGTGGAGTCCACAAAAGTTGGGTGAGCTGGTGGACAGTCATCTCAGGGAATATCAATGATGAAGAATAAACATGATGAGGAATATACTTTTAAATTTATGAGAAAAGTGGAAAATCATTTAAAATTAAAATTAAAATAATTATAATTTTAATTAAAACAATTCAAAAACAATCTTATAAATACCCCTCCTACAGAATGCACGAAATCCCACAGACCATAGACTCTCTCTCTCTCTCTCTCTCTCTCTCTCTCTCTCTCTCTCTCTCTCTCTCTCTCTCTCTCTCTCTCCAACCGTAGCAACAGTCCCCACACGTGCCTAGCCCAGGAACCAGCTTGTCCCGGGCTGGCACGTTCAGGGATGTGCCTTCCACCTACAACCTGCGACGAATAGCTGTCTAGGGTTTTTTCCCCGGCGGCAAGAAGTTTACAGAAACCCTAACCGTCTGGCTAGGGCTTCAAAAATCTGGCAAAATCCCTCTTCTCTAGCTATCCTCTCTACTCTAGACTGGATTTAGATAAGTACCTTCATCCCCTATGGCTATTCTAGCATCTTTCCCCCTCTGTTTTGGTTCACCGATGACCAAATCACTAGTGAACCCAAAATCCAGTGACCTAAGGTGAAATCACCAGTAAATCAACCCCATTTTGAAATCTTGAACTGTTGGATCATTTCAGAGGACCCCAAAACCCCTAGATCTAGATTCATAGTGGAATTTAAATTAGATCTAGCATAGATCTTGAGCATTGTTGATTTGATGGTCCAAATAGGACTGTCTCAACAGATCTCCGAAGATCTGACTTTGGGACGCACCCAAGGAGACACGCAAAATGACTCTTGACCCTGGCGCGCCTTTGCGTGTGCAGAGTGTCAGGTGCGTGGTCATAGAGAAAGAAGACACACATCGTTTCCCAGTTACGGTGAAGCGTGCCAGCCCATTTTGTCCCGTTTTGACAGTCCATATCAAATCTAGATAGTCAAAACTAATCTAAAACTTAAAATCTCAATTCAGAGCCCATTTTAACTCCAAATCAAGATCAGAAAGAAGCTATGGATTTCTAGTGAAGAGTAGAATCTAATGAAAACATAAAATTTATCTTTTATTTACTATAAAAATCTATATATTACAAAAAATACTAATTTCCAAGATCAGTCAAATCTGATATGATCAGACGTTGGATTTTTTATCCATTAGTGATTTAGTGATGAGAAAAAATGGAATCAAGAGTTAGATGTGATTGATCTGGGATGAATTAAGAAATTTAACCTTAATGGAAGAGAAATCTTAAAAATAATCATGGATTTACTTGATCTGACTAATCAAGCATGATCAAAAACTATAAAATAGTATGGATGATAATCTGATGATAAGATCATGAAAAATGAATGGCCCGATGTGGCTAATTTGGGATAGATTGAAATCTATGCCCTTTATTTAGATAAATTGACTTAAGATCTTCTTGATCAAATGGATCAAGGAAGATTAGATCATATGATGAGATGCATAAATGATCTAGTGATGATGTCACATTAAGAGAATGTGATAGATCTGAATAAAAATGAAAGATCAAGATCTAAACCCTTAATGAGATGAAAAATGGATAGAAATCAAAATATGATCATTTGATCAAAATGAATAAATAGGATGTATTCAAATGAGCATGTGAATTATTAAATTCTATTATAAAATTTCTTTTATTTACTTAGTAGATTTAATTGTGAGATTTCTTTATGTACGCTTTAATTGTTCATGTTATGTAAATTACATGAAAAATGTAATTAAATAAAAATAGATATTGATGAATATTTACAATGAATATAGACATGGACTTAATGATAGTAAGGGCTATAATTAGTAGGATAATATAAGGAATATCATTTCCTTGGCCCAAATCAGGAGAATAATAAACCCCATGAATGGCATTTAAATGTTCATGAATTTAATTAAAATCAAATAGCAAGAGTACTTAGGGTTTAATGCTCATAGGAACCTTATGAAGGTTAAGCTAAGGTCACCCAGTAAATGCTGAACATGGTGGTTAAGGGGGTTCTCTAATAGAGCATCGCTCTTCCCCCACCTTCTGACGACGTTTATGAGGTCTAAACACCTCCTTACATGAGGATTGAACTAACTATTCTGTGAGCAGCTTTTAACTGATAAGCCCTAGGCAATTCTAAAAAAAGGAGGAGCTGTTTAGTATTAGAAAAGAAATAAACTATCTTCAACCAGTAAGACATTAACTGGTTGAATAATAATAAGATCATAAAATGATAGTAAGCTATCTAATCCTAATAAAAATGATAATTAAGATAATCAAAGATCAAACAAGATTCATAAGGAGATCTTGAATGATCAAGAATAATAAGAATTATAATATTGTATGTACGTTTTGAAGTAGTATAAATATTAGATTCAAATGAAGATTAATAGATTAGACCCTTGATCAATATGATTGAAGGAACAAGATCCAAATCATCCTATGTAAGGATGATCAAAAGAACAATTAAGAAGTACAAATGAGTTGAGGAATGACTGTATACATATGATTTGACAGATACTTGAAGGATATGATGATTAAGATCAATGAGAAGATGGATGGTTGAAAGTAAAGGTAGGTGGACCTTAAGGATATATTCAATATATAAGATACATGTATTTTACTTATGATCTCATCCTGATAAATGAGGTTTGATTTCAATTGCCTTAGAATTGTTATGAATCAACAAATGATGTTGAAATAAATACAAAAGAATTGATTAAGTAATTATGAAATTACTTAAGACAACAAATGATGTTGAAATGAATATAAAGGAATTGATTAAGTAATTATGAAATTACTTAATGGGTAGAATGGGAAGATTTGAACTATATAAGTTGAACCCCCAAATCTTAAGGAAATAAGTTACAGGCATGTTCTATTATAACCAGACATACAATTTGTAAGTATGAAATATTATTTTCCATATGAGCATGGAGGCTTGTGGTTTTGTTTTAAGACATACTTAAGCCTTGGGATGTCAATCCTAGGAGAGTTATGAGGGTTTGGCCACTCGCTCTCCGAAACTGATTATGATGATGATACCATGCCCAAAGAGAGGCAAAACGTCGAGTGAGGCAATCATGGGAAGGCCGCTACTGTGACAACCATGGTTCCCCCATGCGAACATGGTTTTTGTATTTTTCACCGTGGTATCAGTGAAGTATTATGCAGTTATCTAGGCACTGTGTGGATTAAGATTGTGAGCATGGTAGTCCTTCGATATTTTGCATTATGATGTAATTGATTATGGCATGATGAGATGCCTTATGTTATGGCTTGATGAGATGCCTTATTTTATGGCATAATGAGATGTTCGGTAAAAGTTATTACCGATGTTGTATTGGAGGATGATTCCCAATACGGTATAGAAATAAGATATTATTGATGATATTAACTATATTCATGATTTTCAGTGATTTTATTTATATGTAATATATACATATAATTCATATGATGAGTAAAGGATAAAATGGTTCTCTAATTGTATGAATTAATTTATATCATGGATATAATGAATTGTTGATTTTGAGATATATTGAATATATTTCTTAAATCCTTTACCAAGCATTACTTGCTGAGATATTGTAAATGTTTGAATGTTTAAAATATCTTAGATACAGTTAAGGAAGATTGAAAGCTCAAGACTTGTGGATAATCATCACCAAATTACAGCTTAGGGTATTTACTTTGAAGATGATTGCATTGATTTTTTTATTTTTTATTTTTGTAATTTGAATTGTAATATTTGGACAAGGTATGTAATGACCACCGAGACTGTGTATGTGAACCAATAGATCGATCTTGTTTTTAATAAAAGTATTTCTATTGATATTCAATAAAAAAATTATTTTATACAAAAATCTATGTATGATAAGTAATTTGAGGTGACACTCAAGTTTTTGACAAATTAATTTCAAAGAAAATTTGTTTCCGCTGCTTGTATTTTAAAATTTTTTAAAAATCATGGCCCTATCTTTGCAAATATTTATGAAAATGTGTTTTAAAAACCAGAGTTATCACAATATTTTCATCTTTTAGCTATTATTTGCTAAGCCTTGTGGTAGATGGTTACTACACCTTTGCTAGAAAATCACAACACTAGCAATATAAACTATTTTTCATATTGAAGCTGTCTAACTCACTTGGTTGTAGACAACATGGTGCCTTTTCCGTGTTATGCTTGGTCGGAGGTTTGAGGTAGTACTTTACCTTTACTAGGGAGATTTCATGCAGATTAGGGAACTAAGGTATCACTTCTAGTAGTTTAGTTCAATAACTATTCGTTCACAAACAACCTCAGAAAAATGTTTCTTCAAGCTTCCTAATGTTGCTTATACTTCTTAGCCACCAACTGAAAATACATTACGGATCCCCATCTAGAGAATGTTGCTTCTACTGTTAGACCCACCAAGCAAAGTTTACTTTTCTAGCATATTTTGGTCATTTGACTCTATTAATTCGTGTCTTATCTCCTTGCTAATACATGATGTTGAAGCATTAGCCTACATCACATGCCACTTTGTGTTTCTAAAAAATTATATAAGTGTTTTGTTTTACAAGAATTTAGACAATAATTTATACTTCTTATTGTTAGTGTAGAAGTTGAAGAGCCTACAAAGAAGTCCACCTTTGTTTTTCTATATATGTAAGCTGCTTATACCAAAATTAGGAAATCCAATGCAAATGAATGCAAGCGAATGATATTAATTATTTGTTCTAGGTATTTGAAAAATGAATAAAAATGAAGGGTCATTTTTTTTTTGATGGAAACATAATCTAAAAGCATCTAATGGACATAAAAATTGATTGCTATATTATTAAACCATTATGACAACTGAGATCTATTAAAAAAGGTTCAACCATACATGAACTTCTTCACACCTTGAGCATGTGCACCTATCAAGCTTGTTTCTTATTATTTGTAAGTTGAGTCCTAGTAAGATTTGGCATATTAGGGCATGTGAAGAAGTTGACCCTCCATTTTTAATAGAGCATGACTTCTTTAGAAAGATATAAGCCATTAATCTTGTTTAGAATGGCTTTGATAGGTGCATACCAAATTTCACAATCATTGGATGCTTATAACATATTTTATATGCACTTGAAATCACGTGCAATGATTCTTTTAGTTTTTTTTCCAAAGATTGAAAACAACATGTTAGAATCATCCAATTGCATCGTTTTTTTGTGGGCTCCCTAGTTTTAGTAAGCTGAACAAGTTAAAATTGCTTAGATCTTCCAAAAGAAGTTACGCTTCATTACAAAATGGAGGGTCAACTTTTTCTCATGCCTTAGTGAGCCTACTCTTAAGGCACTCTTTTAAGATCAGCATTGAAGCGAGGTGCACAGTAAAGAAAATAAAAACACATTACTCTAAAAATTTCACAATTTATTTTTATTTTTTATACCCTACTCAGCACTTTTACCTTTGTGCAGGATTAGATTTAGAAGTAAGTGTGAGTGATTTGTTTTGTAATTATTTACTTGTATAAAAAATAATAATCTAAAAGCACTTCACCTTCGCTAAAAAGGAAGTGCTGCTTCTAGTAAAAAAAATAAAAATAAAAATAAAGGCAGTACAATAAACTGCCCCAGTCGAGATTCTTAATACGAGGCCATAAAGAAAGTACAAAAGACCAGTCTATTTGAGACTAGTTTAGTAACCTCTCATCCTACAACCAAGCTAAGCTTGATGAGCCAAACTTGAAGGCCGACGTATACCTAGATGAATAATATTTTAGGAACTGTTGCACCAATTGATAATCTAGACCATTCAATATTTGTCTTAATGAAACACGGGCCATCACATACTTGTACCGTTGATTTTGACCATTTCAAACTTTATCTTTGACCATTACTTGGTACCATGCAGTCATTTATCCGCATTTTTTGGTTCTCGAGGAGTGCTAAACAGAAGCTCTGAGTAAGAGCGTCCATGGACCGCATAAGAGGGCTTTTTCATAATGGGAATGATCCCACCATCCCATGTGATTACTCGACCACTGGATATCGTCGGAGAATTTTAAGAACACTGTCACGTGAAGTTTCCAAATAGTCCACCTCCAATGAGCAAAGTACAACTTTTTATATACTAGAATCATTTATTTATATATCTTTTTAAGTATTAGGCTGCCCGGTGCATGAATCTCCAAGCATATGTATCTGGGTTTATGGAAGAGGTGAACTACAAAGAGTCTACGGTGTATAATCTTATCTTGTATTTTATAAAAGACTATTTTTATACATTGAACCTGGGCCGCCCACGGCGAAAACTCAACAGCTACGTCAAGGCCTTTTCAAGTGCAATAACTAAAGTCTAATCGTCTGCTCTTCTCCATTTTTGCTTATGTTGCTGCACTACTTGTGCTTGACCTGCCAGCTGTTGGGGAAACAGACAATGGGCCCTACTTTTGTTGTTGTGTGGCCCACTTGTTGTTGTAGCACAAGTAGTATATCAGAACCATTTATCTCCATGATCTTAAATTTCATTCATTAGATTATTAGAGTCTTGAGGTCTATCTACCAATGTGGCGGCTCAAAGGGCTAAAAGAAGAAGAATGTTGGGATGTGCGTATACTACAAATGCTTGCTGCAGCGTGTCCTACTTATGCTTGACGGACCCAGCATCACGCCTGGTCATTTTATTTCTCTTGTCTTGGCTGACAGCTTTTTCGAATAAGATCAACGATTGGATGAGTCTAGAATCAGAACAAATGTTGTTTTGATCACGTAACATGGTCGGTGATAAACCTTGTTCAAAACCGGTTCATATCCAGCAAGTACGAAGCACGTTTTTGGATCATCTTGTTTGATATGCAAGTGATTCCAGTGGCAGAAAAATAAGATGGACGGGTCTGATCAACCACTGGTGGACCACATATGTCCACGAAAAGTTGGGCGCACTATCGGATCATTCCTCTAATAAAGAGTATTCGCAGACGTCAAGATGATCGCGGCCGCCGGTCCTATGCCCGACAACGTAAGTGCGGACGCCAGATTAAGCCCTGCTGACGTGCAGAGAAATGTGGAAGGTGGGTCCACAGACGCAGAATCCTTCTATTTAATCGCGGTGTTTCAGCGCCATCAGGGACGAGGAGAAGGTCGAGCCATTTCTTTCTTCTCCTCCCAACTCCAGATACAACGGATAGGCAGAGAGAAGAAAAACGGAAGCCTTCTTACTCCACTCCACTCGTTCAAAACCCTAAATTCTTTCTTCACCCAGAGAATCTCCCTTATTGAAACAAGAAAACAGGTAATCTCTCTCCCTACCTGCTTCACTTTGCGATCATTCTTTCTTCTTTTGTATCCTGTTTAGGTTTGAGTTTCTGAGTTTTTGCTTGGTTCCTGAGTTGTGTATTGATGTTTCGTGTTTTTGGATCTCTAGACACTCAGCTGAAACTTTTGGAGTGTCTGCAAGTGTGATGTTGATTATTTACAGTTAGGACTATTTCTAGTGTATTTGTTCTCATTATAAGATATATGGAGCTTCTGAAGGTTCCTGGATTCAATGCATTTTGGTGAATTTGTTCGGTTGTTTTACTAGTTTGGATTTGATTCTGATTTGTCGCATTAAAAAAATCATTTTAAGTCTTCTTCTGCTACTACAAATAAGAAAGACCAGTTTTTCTCTAGTTTGCATTTGTTATGATTCTTCATGTAATGATATTTGGCTCGGCCAGAGAATCATCGAGTCTGAATTTGTTATTTTTAATGTTTTGAGACTCGAAAAGTCTTCTACAGAAACAGCATTGGGATTTCTGGAATGTTTAATGGTGGTATTCTGCTGAGCATTTTAACTTTCGACGGCAAGTAAGGTCCTGCTAGTAAATGATTAATTATCTCTATTTTAAGCTTTATTAAGATTCCTTAAGTTGTTGATTTAGACCAGTGGCATTGACGTCTGGGAATAAAGTACAAACACCCTACGGAAGTGATATGCACCAAAGATGCTGATTGGATTCTTTACCTGGCAATACGTACTCGCTGTGAATACTATGTTTGCTCATACTTAGCATGTATATGTTGCATGTGGATGGCAATATCTATAAGCGCTACTCTTGATAAAGATAGGACCCCCTCTTAGATTGAACTCTTCATTGGGTAATGAAAGCTTATTGGCAATTCCAACAGTGGCTGAAAGCTAGTTAGAATAAAGGGTGCAAAAGAAAGAGATTTACCTGTTAGCTTTCTATTATACTGTTCATCATGTTTGCCGTTCATCTTAAGTTCCTAAACCTTTTATCTCTTCTGAATTAATGTGGAGCTACAGAAATGGCTGGACCTACTTTTTTCCCTTTTCCATCTTAAATTTTTATTGGCTTATGACACGTCATTGGAAATTTGAGGTTTCTACAGACCAATGCACATATACCAACTACTGGTACGTAAAGCAATGCTCTCTCTTACTTTTGTTTTGGGGTGTATCCGTGTGTGCATGGTGGTGGGTGGGCTGGGGGAGGGGGAGGATGTGTCTGTGGAGATGTAGCAGGAGGGTGGTTTGCGGGTGATCCAGTCTATCACATTTCAAAGAAATTGTGATTCTTTTTCAAATCAGGATCTCTCTTTCTCTCATGTTTCTTCCCAACTATGCCGTTCTCTCTTTTGTCAAGGAAAAACAAGAACTATGCCACTCCCTCACACCTGTTCTACTTTCTCCATGAGTCCCTACTTTCTCCCTGTCTCTATATCTTGCATGTGTGTATCTTGTGGTATAAAGTCTATCGAATGGTGAAGTTTTAAGAAAAGATATGGATGTTTCTATCAAAAGAAAGGTTTCTAACATGATCCACTAAGAGCATTCCACATTAAGTGTTTTTCTTCTTAACACATTGTAACTTATCCATTACAAAGAATTTTGTGCTAATTATGATGTTAAGAGGAAATATATAAATAGAATAGCTCCTCTTTCTATTTTACGAGCTTGTATTGTCTCATGACAGCTAGTTGGTACCAGGACCAGCCAATAAAAAATGTCTGAGGGATCTATCTTTGAAAAGTAGTGGGTGTGAGTGGGGATTGGGTCGGTAGGGAGTCGAGGGGGTGTGGGGGCGAAGATCATCTTCAGTAAAAATTGAATATTGTATTGGGTATTTATTTGTGCTTTTCAATCTTTTCCTTCTATCTCTGGTCATTATATAATTTGCTTCTTAACAAATATGTTAGCATTTATAACTTACACAATCAATAGGGAATACCAGAGACACATATCATTCTTTAGGTAATTAGGCGAATTGGTTAGGTGCCAGCCTCCCAACCAAGAGACTGCCTGGTTCGAATCCCCTCAACATTCAGAAAAAAGAAAGTCATTCTTTGGGTTGTCTGCATCCACATGACTTTGATCTTGGATGCAGTGGTTCATTCAGTTATCTATGTGAAGCTATTGCCACATTTTTTTCTTTTAGAATACTCACACACTTACCTTTTATTTGCATCCTTGGATCCTTCACTACATGGTCCTCTTAATATGCAGTAGTTTCTATGTGTGAAAACATCCCGGCTTAGAAAAAAAGGAAAGAAATCCAGATGTATGTCTCTGTTGAGAATACTTGAACTCAACTTGCAAGTTGGTACTTTGATTATGGATTTTGGCTGTCCATATCATTACAGAACTTTCCAACTTTGCAAATTACTAATTGACCTAATCATTGACAGAGTTGTCTCAACTTGGTAATTGGGTTGGTGTTTAAAGCATGCCTAGGAAAAGTTGGACTCAGCAAAGTCCTGTGTCCCACAACATGTTCTGGTTACTGATAAATTCTCATAAAGTTGTACACAGGTTATGTTCAAAAGATCTTGCAATAAGACACTACCAACGTAAGGCTTTGTTTGGACATAAGACATGCCTTAGCTGAAAGGGGTTCTTTGGTATTTTTTTATGCTGGCAGTCTTTTGTCCTCCATTGTAATTGTCCCTTTCTTTTACATATACTACCTTCTCCAAGAAAAGAAAGACAAAGGAAAAAGAATTCTGATGACATGTGTAATACATTGAAAGAATTATCCCTGTCATGGTTACTAACATCCCATTCTGTTTTTCCATATTGGAATAACTAAAATAATTTCTGGTAATAATGCTATGATGGGAATGTGTACAGCTTACTTTTATCCAGATTTTCAGACATGAAAATGTAAGCCTTTTGAACACCTTTACTAACCTTTTCGTCTCAAAGCAGGAAATGATACCAAGTCTATTTGACTAAGTAATCTTATTAACAGTGTCTGTTTAATATTTTAAATCTTCAACTACAGCGCATGCATTGAAACTTGGATGCAAACTAAGACAGAATTAGAGGTAGGTGAAGCCCAGGAAAACTTATGCTGAACAAAGTGACCTATGTGAGGAATAATCCAGTACAAGATCCGTAGTCTATACCCACTTAGGTGATCATAACTCTCCTGATGGAGAACTGTTATTACTCAATCAAGTCATGGGAGGACCACATCAATGATAATCATTGACTTGTCAGAGTCAATTGTGATTTATCTTGAGCAAGTTCTTCCTTGTCATGTATGAGTTTGTGAATACTGGCATTGTGCAACCATTGGGAACACGGCACTTGAAATCAATTCAAGAATTAATTTGCCCAATTCTGCTGTTGGAATATGAAGATTCAGTATTGTCTTAAAAGACTGGTCCAGCTACCTAAAACTTGGTCAAATTATGCAGCTTAGTGGTTTGTTTTCGGACTTAGCTATTTTGATTTAAGAATGCTCCCCATTTTAATTATTTAATTTTCTCATCTCTCAACCAAGCATACAAGTTAGTCAATCCACTGGATGCACTGATGTATGTGTCAGTTAGTAGCTGATGTAGCTGCTTACAGTTTCTTAAACTCTAGGCAGAATGCTTCCTAGAAGTTCAGCGTTTTACCTTTCTATGTCAAATAGTTCTTTTTAGTTATTTTCTGGGCTTCACTATAGGTTATATTGATCACAGTTTTTGCGTTTGATCTATTACTTCACAAAGGTGCACAATGGCACTCTTTTCCCAGACAGCACCTTCCTCCTACATCCATTCAGAGATTGTACCACATAAGTTTGAGCAACATGCAGCCTGTATGGCAGGCAATATGGAGTGTAATACTATGTTGAGGGTTAAAGCATCCAAAAAAGGGGAAGGTTGTGTAGGTTTTTCTTCCCTGTCATGGAATTCCACAAAAATACAAGGAGGTAAGCGAGGGCAGTGGATGATTGTTGCTGCAAGTCCTCCTACAGAGGATGCTGTAATTTCTACAGAACCATTGACAAAGGAGGATCTTGTGGGATACCTTGCCTCTGGGTGCAAGCCAAGGGAGAAATGGAGGTATACCTCTTACTATGCTCTCCCAACAGTTTCATTACATCGTTCATATTACTGAAAGTGGATATATATAGATAAAATACTTTGTGTTTTCTGTTTTGTTGTGTGGCTTTTCCAACTTTAACTTATTTATGAATATCATTGAATTTCTTGTGTTATTCATGCTTTTTCTATGGAATGCACAGCTGAATTTTATAGTTTATATTGTCAGCAGTTCAGCCAAACCCCTTCTACCTTATTCTATTATAAATTATAGCTATGTATTAGTTTATGAGAAATCCATCAAGTGATTGTGTAGAATGGGGAATACTTACTGTATGTTTTATCTTACAATTTATTGAATATCTTAAGGCATAAAAGGATATATAACTTACAAGAGGTCTCAAACAAAAAGAAAAGTGTCCGTATTAATTTCATAAAGTGATTGGAGGATAGTCTAGTGAGTTTTACCAATCTCTCCAATTTTGTAAATGAGGTGTCAACATTTCAAATTGAGAGAGGGTTCTAACATGGAAGACTAGAAATGTTTGTAATGTAGGAGATCAATAAGAATAATCAAACTTGTTATGATTAGAAGATGAATATAGAAAATTATAATATGAAGAAAGAAGAGTGAGTGGGAAATCAAAGAAAGTTGTAAAAGAAGGAAACTTGGTAAAAACAACAAAGAAGAGTTAGGTACCATCAACCAGCCTATTTATTGGTTAGTTCCTTAGGTCTTGACAGATGAAGAACTACTAGCACTGGACAATGAAGCAAGTTTACTTGATAACAAAGAAAAGCCAATTTAGGGACAAACTTCAAGCATTGCAATCAACTATTTTGTTCTTGAACATTTCCAGTCCTGTGCACCAGAAAGCGCTTGAGTTTCTTATTCAGAGAGAGTTTTCTGGGTAGCAAAAAAAAAAGCAAACAACACTAGTTAGTTGGTTGCTAGATACATGCATTGTACATTTGCAAGGAAAAGTTATCAAAATAATGAAAACTTTCATGCAAAAAAGTATACAACTTGTATGTACACCATAAGCTATAGATTTTGTTGAAACCAAACATATAATTGAGGAGCGGTTTGACTGTATATGGAATTTATCACTGCTTGTGTTCCAGGCTTTTTACTTACCTTTTCTTTTCACTTCCGTTACTATGATGAGTTGATTGTGAATCTGTTTGCTTTGATAGCATGAGTTTGTGCTTCTAATTTTTTGTTGTAAACTTCCTTATTATATTAAGTCTGCTTGTTCAGCTCTGTAAGTAATCTGTGATCGTACCCAACCTTTTAATGTTGAGCTGTTTGTTGTAGGTTGTCTAGTTCTGCTTTTCGTTGCACAATACAACGAGCTGATGCTCATGTCATACTGAAAGAAATATTAGATTAAAATATTGTAGATGTCTCAACATCCTGAAAGCTTAGATTTTAAGTACTAAGGTCTCCCTAGCTATTTTAGTGCTTGGAACTGGGAATAATCTGTCAATTTTATTCACTTGTTTTTAAGTCAAATCAATTGGAGAAGCAAGAGGGACCATCCATATTAGCTTTTGGAGTTTAGTCTATTGGCTCAAACTTCCTGGAAAAGCTAGCCAAACGTCATCTCAAAGGCTTTTGGATCGGGCTCAGTACTTTGGATCAAGTAAGTTGCACTTGGTGTCTTATCTGCATAATGCACTGACAAAAAAGTCAAACTATTAAAGACCAAGGGTGCTAGTTTAGAGCCTTAGAGTTTCAGCTGCCTGTAGCTTCCAGCCTCTGTTGAGCTCTATGCAGAGAACTCCTTTTAGTCGACGCTTGACTCCCCTAGTCAACTCTTTTTGCTCAACAGCTGCGTGGTGGTCTGTCTCTGAGTTTTGCCATGCCAAGTCCACTAGAACTTGAGTAAATTGCAGAGTTATCTAATTATTCAGAAGGAGCTGTGGAGGCCTACTCCTTTGGCGTGCCACTTTTTGCATCTTGCTTTATGCTATACTTGTTGTGGTCTGGTTTGCTTCCTCCCTTTAGGTGATCAAGCAATGAGCTTCACCATTTTGGTTTCTAGCTATCCTGGCTTCAATTAAGTTTCTTGATCTCATAAACAGGATTATTGAGTTATTGTATGGAAAGAAACCAAACCTTGTGAGCATGTATGGGCTAGAGAGAAATCCTTTTCTTTTCTTTATCATATCATCATTTTTTATATCTTACAAAAAGAGGACATTACGGATAAAGTAAAGGCAGGTGCCCCAGTAGGAAGTAATGCCTATACACATATCTCTTGGTAAACCATCCCCATTGATTTCAAAGCAGATACAACAAAAGGTATGTTGCTCTGGATGACTAAATTACTGATCTCATAGTAATGCATGCTAACCCGCACGTCAATTCCTAGTAACTGCTTTGTAAAATAGCAATCTGTAAGCGACTTCCCAGCTAGACGAGCATAAAGGGACTTAACCTTAATAAGATCACTAGGCTGTAGAGACTCTGCTTGGTTCTCCTAATTCTTTACTTGTAAAGTCTGGTTTAACTATGTGCTGTCATAATCCTAATATTAACACTTGAAGACACCAGAAGTGCAAGTAATATGCACCACCCTGCTCTTGTACCTGAACATTCCAAATCTTGTTTGGCTCTCTTTTAACATTCTTTCAACGCCTGGCCCATTGAATTCTAGCATGTAAATAAAATAACTTATATTTTATTTTATATCTTTTGGTTTCTTCTTTATATGCCTTAGTTAATTTATTTCTAGAACTAAATATTGATTCCCAGAAACAGTTGTTATTGTTTATTGAAATGTAAATCTCATATATTTTCAAACACAAGGAACATCTTTTTTGTTGACAGAAGTATTCAAAATCTTGGACTCATCTTTTGAGTCTTGTCCATTATGAAGGCATGATCTCATAAAATGATCTGCCTGAATAGTGAGTACTTATCTTCTTTGCCCATAAATTGCCTCTTAGAATAATTTTGTAATTCAATCTCAAAGTGGATGTTCTCTGCCAATATTCATTCTGTCTTATTAAGTTTGGGTGAACTGATTATGTTCCGGTTCCCTGTAGAGTAATTTCTGGGCTCAGTTTTAGTGCTATTGGATATTTATATTCTCAAGTTTCATCACAGGATAGGTACTGAACATGAGAAGTTTGGTTTTGAATTTGGTACTTTACGTCCAGCAAAATATGAACAAATTGCGGAGTTACTCAATGGCCTTGCCGAGAGATTTGAATGGGAAAAGGTTATGGAAGGTGATCACATTATTGGACTCAAACAGGTGAAAAATCTTTTTTCCTTTTAGCTGATGCATCTCTGTGATTTTATCATACTTGCTTTGTCTTTGGTTCGTGACAAATTAGGCTTCAAAACGTAGTTCTATTCCCTTAACCATTGAAAAGAAAGAAGGGAATTTTTGCCTAAAAGTCCTTATCTTGGACAAGGAGTTCCATATGGTCATTGAAGTTTGGAATTTGACAAAAAGTTCAGATTTAATAAAATCAACCACCATCACTTGCCAGCTGTTTTTGTTTTTCAGCTTACATATTAACCCCCATTGAGCAGGATGGCAGTTCTATTGCTCTTTACACTGGTATTATGTGGGAGCTTCTCCAACCATATTAGATGGCCATTTGGATATCTGACCAAGATATCTGGTGTCCTCTGAACTGTTTTGTTTCTTGATGCCATAGTGGATATACCATTGGTCCCAAATTTTCCGTATTTGATGGTTGTAGTTAATATATATATATATATATATATATATGTATGTATGTATGTACAAAAATTATGAGCAATTAGGATTTTATGATGTTATATGTTGTTGGGGCAAGGTCTGTCTAAGGCAGGACCTAGCGGATGAATGGGTTAAATCCATCTTTGTATGGATAGATACTTGGATTTGGGTCTCATGTCGTTTGGTGTTGTTTCAAACAACCAGAAATATTACTGTGCCCCCTTTTCTTGTTATCCAAATGATTCGTATGTAGGTGCCACCTTAAATAGGGTACAAAATAATACTTGTCCTTGCAGTGATCCTAGTTTGTATTGTTCTCAAAATCTTAGATGTAAAATGGATGGCTCAGGAATTTAAAGAAACTTGCTAGATCTTAAATTTCATGTTACAGCCAGAGAGGAAGATGTTAGGTCTATATTTGAATCTGTGGATAATTATGGGACTAACTATTTAACCTTAAGTCAGGATCATTATGTTAAATTTCAAAATAATAACTGCTGGAAAGTGCTTCTGGTTAGCTTTAGGAATGTTTTGGCAGTTAACTTTTCAGATTTTGACTATTTCGCAAGTAGCAGATTTAGGATGATTGTTTGGGACTTGCTTTCCAAGATTGGGACATTTTAGCACTTATCTCAAGAGATAAAGAAAGGGGAAGCCTGGTGCACGAAGCTCCCATGTATGCAGGGTCTGAGGAAGGGGTGGACCATAAGTGTCTATAATACGCCGCCTTACCTTGCATTTTGCAAGAGGTTGATAACCAAATAATGAAAAAAAAAAAATGTCCTAATTAATTTTTTGTGGTTCAAATTTCTTTATCCTTGTGGGCCTTGTCTTTTGAATCTTCTTCTGCTGCTGCTTCATCATGTTTTAATAGTATTCTTTGTTGTGAGTGGGCAGGGAAAGCAAAGTATATCTTTGGAGCCTGGCGGTCAATTCGAGCTTAGTGGTGCACCTCTTGAAACTTTACACCAAACTTGTGCTGAGGTTAATTCACACCTTTACCAGGTCAGTTTCCACTATTTAGTATCAGGAGGAATCAACCAACCTCTGTTGTCACTCTTACTGTCGTTTCATTGTCCAGCAAGTCATAGTTCTTATCTTTCCATTTTGGAGGATGATGATTTTGATTGGGCGAACAATAATTGACATCTATCCATAGTTTCCTTCAGTCCCTTATATTCCATGAATTCATTCTTCCCTGGCCGCCCCTCCCTCCCCCAATTAGTAATGCCATTTACCCTAATTAATAAGGCGGCTTCCGCTTTCACCTTCTTTATCATGCTGAGGTTTGCTACTGTCAAGCAGTTCATTTCATATTTTCTCTTTTCTGGAGGAAAGTTGAGGTTGAATAGAATGAACTGAGCACCAATGGGAAGCTTGACTAAGATACTAAAATAAAGCAGAAAATTGCAATGATGAGAAAAAGGGCAAAGAAAAGCAATTTATATAACTTCATTGCATCAGAGAAGTTGCCTATTACACACCAAACCAACATGCCAAACTGCCTCTCTATGTAAAGAAATTAGCTTATTGATTAAGTACGGAAGAAAGAAAACTTGTAGATGATTACTACTCCCAACATGCAGTCTATTGCATTTCCACAGTGCCATGGAAATCTGAGAAACATCAACGCCCTTAATGATGTTTAAGTAATCACCTTTAAATATGATGCTGATTTAGAATTGGAAGAGGCTAGTATGGGATGTTGTTTTCAGTTCTTGCAGAAAGATCCTGAATGAAGGGGAGCCTTGCTCAACGGTAGAGTTAGTCATCATGTGACCTTGAGGTCACAGGTTCGAGGCATGGAAACAGCCTTTTGAAAAATGCTAGGTAAGGCTGCATACTATAGACCCTTGTGGTACCCCCCTTCTCTGGACCCTGCATACACAGGAACTTCATGCACCGGACTGCAGAAAGATCCCAAATATGTCAACCTTGACTCACCCTTCTGATCCTGGAGATGCCATGCAGCCCACTGAACGCAGATTGTCAAACTAGATCCATCAAATATCAAAAAGGGGTGGTCATCTCTGTAAACTACTTGACGTATTTGGCTATTTGTGGTGACCTGTCAATGCTGCCTTAGATCTCCATGATGCAAGTGCCAAAGTTCTTTTCTAGTTCGAAGCTGTAACGAAATAATTTGTTTCAAAGTCTTTTCTTTAACCTATTTCAAAGGAAAAAAAAAGAAAAAGAAAAATCTTTTCTTTAACCTCACAGAGAACCCTCCGTTTGACCTTTAACATTTTATTATTCTATTCTTTCCTAATTTATATCATGCACCATTAACAAACCATAAGAGGCTGATGCTTCAAAACAGTTTTAAAATTGTTGTGAAAGTTAACAGTATAAAATAAAGGGGAGTCTCAAAATGGGAGCAAAGGATAGTGAAATGTGCCTTCCACGATAGTTTAGATGGTCCACTATGGGAATCTTATTGAGACCTATCACCCAATAAGGCACATGGATGGCCTAGGACATACCAGGAAGTAGCTAGATCCTTTCCTTTGGTCCCAGTTCAACTCCTTATAAGCAACACCTTCATCTGTGATTCCTTCAAATTTACACCTTGAAAGGAGGTCTTAAGAGAGGCCTATTCTTCACTCTATCAATATCTGGCAAACCTTACCATCCCAGGCACCAACTTGTCAATGAAGAGCAGTGAAACATGGCTTAGAGGATGGCTGAGGACAACACAAGATTTCCTGACCCGATAGTATCTCTGATATATACTCTGAACCCAACCTTATGGTATATCTGTCCTGTGAAGTACAACTAGCGCTTATCTAATTTTACCATTATAGTCTTCATTGTTGAAGTTCCACATCGTGATGTCTAACTTCTCTCTACTGGCGACTTCTTGGACAATCCTTCCCCAAAAGTTTGGTGTTATGCTGTTATATGGGCTTTGTGCATGTATCAATACACATGTAAAAGGTACATGTCAGTCCTAGAGTCTTGTGATTCAGACCACTTAGCTTGGGTGTGCCTCTTAGATCTTGCATAAAAAAATGATCTTCGTCAGATGATACTGCTAGAATGAGAAAAGTTGAAAAGATATCAACAGATTGGCATCAACTGTACTTTCTAGTGCACGTAACAATTATTATATAAGAAACTCAGAAAAATGATTTCATATGGCAAGCATTTATTCGCAGCTCAGTCGGTCAGCCTTAGCTGTTTCCTATGGTGATTGTTCTTGTGGGAGCAAGACAATCACACAAGTTAACATCTTACCACTCCTTCACTGCTCAGTTATTGTTCTGACAACAGGAAGTTGTAGTTCAAAGTTAGTGAAGGTAAAGAATATTCAAAATCATCTCCTCATAGTTATTGCTATGATAGTTAGCAGAATAGTACAGCTAGGAAATGAAAGGATAGACAAATGATTATGTTATTTATGCCCTTGGAGAATGGGGCCTGGCAAAGTTAGAGAAAGTTGTGATCATACATGTCTCCTCTAAGATTGGTTACTGTTATTGACTGTGCTGCTCTTTTTACAGTTCTATAGTACATCCATCAATATTTCTGCTTGGGCTCTATCTCATCTTTTCCTATGTTGTGTATCTCGTCTAGATTCATTTCCATTTTTCTTTGAGTTTGATTCACGTGAAGCTTATGACTTATGGCTAATAATTGCATGAAAAATAATCTGCCTCTTTGGTAGACCCATACATGATTTCATCATCCATCACTGTGTCAGGTCAAAGCTGTGGCAGAGGAAATTGGAATTGGCTTTCTAGGAATTGGTTTTCAGCCTAAATGGAAACTGAAAGATATATCTATCATGCCTAAGGTATTGTTACTTCCTCTGTTTCCTGTATGATTATTCGTATGTGCTTACATTGATTTTGGAGTATTGGACTTGCTCATATATGTAGCCACTTGATGAAGCATGTTTTCTGAACAAAGTGAGCTTTCCTATGACCATTCTAGAGTTTTCTCTCCTTTTTTTTTAATTTTGTAGAAGTTCATCTTTTAGCAACACTTATCTTCTGTTTATTTTCCTTTTTATAGGGCTTCTCTGTTTAATTTGCTAATTTACAGAACTTTTTGACACAGGGAAGATATGAGATTATGAGGAATTACATGCCTAAAGTAGGTACTCTAGGACTTGATATGATGTTTCGAACATGTACTGTACAGCTGAGATGCATATGATGCCCATGTCTTGATATCTTTGATTATTGAGAGATACTTATGATCTTTTATGAGTTTGAGAGTGAATAAAATTTTGTCATTTTAAATATACTTGATTCCACATGCTTGATGAATAAGATAAGGTACTTTTAGAAGAAAATTAATATATCATTCTTCCTTTTGGTAGGTTAACCTTGACTTCAGTTCTGAACTGGACATGATCAGGAAATTCCGAGCTGGTCTTGCTTTGCAACCTGTGAGAACTGTTAGGCATGGGTTTTTGGTACTCAAGAGCTTTCTTCTGTTGTTTACCTAACTACAGTAGGATTTGAAACAGATTGCAACGGCATTATTTGCAAATTCACCTTTCACAGAAGGAAAACCAAATGGTTATCTGAGCATGAGAAGGTTTCTGTTAATTATTCTGTATCTTCTTATTTTCTTATACCTCAAGTACTCTGGAGTTGTAATATATAGCTTCATTGTCTTGTGCTGCAGTCATATTTGGACTGATACTGATAACAAACGAGCAGGCATGCTTCCTTTTGTTTTTGATGACTCCTTTGGGTAAGCCATTTCTGTACTTTGATATGATTGTTTCTTCTTCCTTTTCACATGTTTCTGTAGCTTCTAGGTCCACATGTAAGGTAAGGCCAGTGTTGGAGTTTCCAATGTATGAGTATCTCGTTATATATGTGTAGGCACATGTTGTTTGTGTGTACGTGTGTGCATAATGTAAATGGGTATGCTTATGCTATCTCTCCCTCCAAGGGATGTGATCTCTTGTTTCCCAACATTTTAGGTGGGACAACCCATAAAATTTTTAACTACATTTCACATTTTAATGTAACAGTAGTGTTCTGATTATTTATAATCTTTGGCTAGTTCTCTTATTAGTGAATCTACACGCTTTGATCTAGTAACCAATAGAAGTTGGGATAACATTTTGTCATACTGTTTCTGTTAAGGATGCCATACTCGCCTATGTATATGAAGTTCTAATCTTGTTTTCTGTGACAGGTTTGAGCAATATGTGGACTATGCTCTGGATGTTCCAATGTATTTTGTCTATCGAAATAAGAAGTATATTGACTGTACCGGGATGTCCTTCTGGGTTTGATTCCATTCTTTATCTCATTCTTTCACTTCAATCTTCTCAATGGAGCAATGATCTTTTCTTTTGGTTTTTGATATGTCACATTCTCTCTCTCTCTCTCTCTCTCTCTCTCTCTCTCTCTCTCTCTCTCTCTCTCTCTCTCAACCTAGTATTTTATGTGAAATATAATACTTTGTTTGGGTATTTCTAGGATTTTATGGCAGGAAAACTTCCCCAAATTCCTGGCGAGTTGCCAACATTAAACGATTGGGAGAATCACCTCACGACAATTTTTCCTGAGGTCTCTTCCAAATAATTACTAGAATGACAATGTTTTTATCCATTTTTCCATGCTAGCAACTAAATAAGCATTTTTTATTCTTCCTTTTGCAGGTCAGGCTGAAGAGGTACTTAGAGATGAGGGGTGCTGATGGAGGGCCTTGGAGAAGATTGTGTGCTTTACCTGCTTTTTGGGTATTTGGGCTTCCAAACAACTTATTATCATGCTGTTCAGTTGCTTACTTCTATTTATTTATTATCTTTGAATGGTGAGTGGATTCAGACCTACAACCCTTTGGTTGAGAGACAGGACACTGCTTGAACCCTGTACAGTGATACTATTGATAGAAAAATCTTTAGATTAAGTATTTTAAGAATTGCTTTCCTAGTTAAAGAACCAGAGTGTTCTAATTGAACCATAGATCATCAACTATTAGTTAGATAAAGGGCAGCCCCAGTGCACAAAGCTCCCGCCTATGCGGGGTCTGGGGAAGGGGCGGGCCACAATGGCCTAAAGTAGGCAGTCTTACCTTGCATTTTTGCAAGAGGCTGATTCCACGCCTTGAACCCGTGACCTCAAGGTCACATGACGACAACTTTTACTATTAGTTAGATGTGTCCCAAAATCTCTTTCAACATTGTCAATTAATTTTCTCCATTAGTTGGAGCTCGTGTCAGATGTAGTGTAGGTGATTGAAGGGAGCTTGAAGTTTTTCTGCTTATCTTTTATAGTTAACTGTTATCTTTTTGCACTCAGGTGGGCTTATTATATGATGATGTTGCTCTGCAAAATGTTCTAGACATGACAAGCAATTGGACTGCAGAAGAAAGGCAGATACTCAGGAGCAAAGTATGTACACGTCAGTGCAGTATTGACTTTTCTTCAGCATTTTGCATAAAAGTTTAAAAAGAACTCAAAAACAACGAGATGTGATTAGTTAGATGAAATGATGTCTAAAGATGGAGAAAGGAAATTAATTTTTGAAAGAACCAAAAGAGATTATGTGCTTGGACCATATGCTTTCTGCCTTCTTCCCTTCATGCCAAAGAGGTGAACGAATCAACAAACCGAACCTAGATTTAGAGCAGGGCTCTAAATGGTCCTAGGTCTCAGATCCTTGTTCTGCAATTTCTGTTAAAATAACTTAGGCAAACTGTTAATACCTTGTGTAGAAATAATGATAAATAAGTGAAAAGTAGAAGATTTTTTTCCATTTCTCCAGTTCTCCTGATGTATCAGATAACAAACTTTGACTGATTGAGGGTTGAGAGAAAAATTTTCCCATGTCATTTGGTAATGGTCTTAGTGCTCTGTAAGCAATGGGGAGCATGTCATTCCACATCTATTTATAGTGCAAAACTGAAAATCTAATTGCTGTTGTATTGAATTCTTTCAACAGGTGCCTGCAACTGGCCTAAAGACTCAATTTCGCGATGGGCTGCTAAGGCATGTTGCGGAGGATGTTATTAAGTTGGCCAAGGTCATTTGTGTTACAATGAGCTGAATTATTTGGAAATGTACTATCTCTAGGATCTGATATATCTTTCTGGAACTTACATCTATTGCTGCTGCAGGAAGGCTTGGAAAGAAGAGGCTACAAGGAAACTGGATTCTTGAAAGAAGTAGCAGAGGTTGTTAGAACAGGTAATACATTTGAAATTTTAATTTGCCGGTTTGTCCACTTCTCTTAAAGGCATTTTATGATGTACCAACATAAAGACATGATGAAACCCTGAAGACCGATGTTTTTTCTATGATTGTTAATTTTGCTTGTACATTAATGAGCATTCAACTCTTTTATATTGGACCAAAGAGAAATGACTTGTCTACCTTATATTGTCAAAACTTGCTATCCTGTCTTTCACAGGTTAGTTAATTAACCACTCTGAACTGGTACTTGTGGCTAAAGTACATAACTTGTATCGCTCACTAGGTGACCATTTTATATGACCATAGCATAATTATCATGAGTATCAGACAATTCTAACTGCATACAGATGATATTGAGCTTTCGTAGAAAAATTACCAATAGTCTTCACTTGATAGATAATACATACATCTACTTAGATGTTTGTATTATCTGGTTGCTGTGATTTTGAGGCTGTGAGTCATACAAAATGCTGTGATCAAGGATTGAGTAATTTTTGTCATTCATACATGTGCACTTTAGAAGGGGAGCCTTGGCGCAATGGTAAAAGTTGTCGTCGTGTGACCTTGAGGTCACGGGTTCAAGGCGTGGAAACAGCCTCTTGCAAAATGCAAGGTAAGGCTGTATACTTTAGGCCCTTGTGGTCCGCCCCTTCCTCGGACCCCGCATAGGCGGGAGCTTCGTGCACTGGGGCTGCCCTTTTTTATTCATGTGCACTTTAGAAGGGGAGCTTTGGTGCAACAGTAGAGTTGTTGTTGTGTGACCTTGAGGTTATGGGTTTGAGGCATGGAAACAGCCTATTGCAAAAGTGCAAAGTAAGGCTGCATACTATAGACCCTTTGTGGTCCACCGCTTCTCCAGACCCTGCATACGCGGAAGCTTCTTGCACCAGGCTGTCCTTTTATACATGTACACTTTCAAATAGTTTGCTTGTCAGTTACTTGGTACCTTATTTTCGGGAAGGCGCTGACACTTGTTTTCAAGGATTACTGGTGAAAACTAGCTCCTTGTGGGAATCTGTTCTAGATGCATTTACTGTACCTCACCTAGTTTCAAGAGTCTATGAGAGAAATCTCGGTCAGATTGCAGTATCACTTTGAGTTATTTTACTGTAACTGGTAGTATGCAGGCTTACTGTCACTGCTGTGTCTCTCCATCCAGTTTCTACTACCAAGTTGTCTGCCATTAATTGGATTACCTATAAGCCCTTCTTAAATTGGTTATATTGGATTTCGCAATTATTGTTATAGACTTGCTAGCCAGGTGCTGGGGTTTCAATGCAGCTCAGCGCAGATGATATCTCCAATGCGAAACTACATTACATCTGAAGTCCATGCAGATGCCAAACATCCTGCTAGCATTTTCCATATCTTGACTACTAGATCGCCCTTCAATCTTGCAGCTAGTTGCATACCTACCTTTATAGGAAAGAATTGATTCAAATTTGCTGAAGTTTGTCTATTGCTAAGGAACCTTATACGCATTATACACTACAGTCATGTGTAAGATGGGACATCTTAGTCACATTAGTGGCATTTTAATACATCTGAACATCTTCTTCAGTTAAGTTTTTTAATGGTTGATTTTCTGGTACAGGTGTAACTCCAGCCGAGAGGCTTCTGGAATTGTACCATGGGAAGTGGGCTTCCAGTGTAGACCCTGTTTATGAGGAGCTGCTCTACTGAGATGAGGTTAGATGGTTGTTTCCTGTTATTGGTGCATTCCCATATAAAGCTTCTTGTTATTTCAGGGAGTAAACAGCCATTCAAAAACAAAAAAAGAGAAGGTATAATAGGCAAGGGTTGCTAGGGCGTTCTCCCAGAAGTGACGTGCTACATCGGATCCTGGGTGTAGTGAAAAGTGGGCAAGGGCTGCTAGAGCGTCCCCTCGGAAGCGACGCGCTACATCAAAACCCAGGTGCAGTGAAAAGTGGACATGGGTTCATACCATGGAGGTTGAGAAAGGTGGTAGTAAATAGGGTATCTTTAGAACATAAGATTCGCATCGCTACATGGAATATAGGGATATTGACAGGTAAGAGTTTGGAGTTAGTATACGCAATGAAACGTAGGAGAGTCAACAGCACTTGTATCCAAGAAACAAGTGGCAAGGGGCTAAAGCTAGAGAAATGGATAGGTATAAATTATGGTACATAGGAAAGAAAAATAGCAAAAATGGCCTAGGAATAATAGTGGATAAGGAATTAAAGGATAAAGTTGTGGACGTTAAAAGAATCAGTGATAGAATTATAATAATAAAAATTGTTCTAGGAGAGCAGATTATAAATGTTATAAGTGCATACGCATCACAAGTAGGGTTACAAGATATAATTAGGAGACGGTTTTGGGAAGATATGGAGGGAGTCATACAAGAAATTCCCAACACTGAGGGGATATTTATAGGAGTAGACTTAAATGACCATGTAGGAAAAGATAAGAAAGGATATGATAGAATACACAGAGGCTATGGTGTAGGTGAACGAAATGAGATGGGGGAGAATATCCTCAATTTTGCTTTGTCATATAGCCGGTCCATTGCAAATACACTCTTTTTCTGCAAATACACTCTTGAAGAAGAGGGATGAACACTTAATAACATTTAAAAGTAGACTTCATAAAAGCCAAATAGACTTTTTTCTACTTAGGAATAATGAACGATCTATATGCAAGGATTGTAAGGTAATACCTGGTAAGAGTTTAACCTCACAACATAGGTTAATGGTTATGGATATCCATATTAAAAGATGGAGTAAAAGAACTGAACTTAATACACATCCAAAAACTAAGTGGTGGAACTTAAAAGGAGAGAAAATAACCTTATTCAAAAATAAGTTGATGGTAGAAGGAAATTGGAACTATGAAACAGAAGTAAATACCATGTGGACTAATATGGCTGAGTCCATTAAGAAAGTGGCAAAAGATGTCTTAGGAGTATCTAAAGGTAAAAGGCTATTAGCAAAGGAAACATGGTGGTGGAGTGAAACAGTGCAAAAAGTTATTAAAAAAAAACAGATGCGTTTTAAAGCTTGGCAGAAGATTAGAAATAATGAAAACTATGAACAATATAAGAATGCTAAAAACGCTGCTAAGAGAATAGTGAGGCTAAACTTAAAGCATATGATGAGCTCTATAATAAATTAGGAACAAGAGAAGGTGAGAAAGATGTGTTTAAACTTGCAAAAGTAAGAGAACAGAAGGGTAAGGACTTAGATCATGTTAGATGTATTAGAAGCATGATCAAAGGGTATTAGTCAAAGAAGATGAGATCAAACAAAGGTGGGAAACATACTTTCAAAAATTATAAAATGACAATGGCTCTAAGAATATAGGGATTGAATATAATATAAATCTAAATAACATTGGATATTATAGATATGAACGTAGGATGAGAATACCTGAAGTAAAAGAGGCCTTGAAAAAGATGAAATCAGGAAAGGCCATGGGGCCTGATGGTGTACCAATAGAGGTTTGGAAGCATATGGGAGATATTGGGGTAGTTTGGTTGACCAAGTTGTTTAACAAGATTATAAAATCAAATAAAATACCTGATGAGTGGAGGAAAAGCTCTATTGTACCAATCTATAAGAATAAAGGTGACATTCAGAGCTACATTAATTATCGAGGGATCAAACTTATGAGCCATACCATGAAACTTTTTGAAAGAGTGATTGAGAAGAGGCTATGACATGAAACAAGTGTATCGGAGAATCAGTTTGGTTTCATGCCTGGGAGGTCTACCATGGAAGCTATTTTCTTGCTAAGACAATTAGTAGAGAAATATAGGGAGAGGAGGAAAGACCTACATATGGTGTTTATCGATTTAGAGAAAGCTTATGATAGTCCATAGAGAGCTAATATGGAGGGTGTTGGGTGGTAAGGGAGTTTCTCAGGGGTATATAGTCATAATTAAAGATATGTATGAGGGAGCGGTAATAAATGTTAAGACCACTAGTGGCGTGATTGGTGATTTTTCTGTCACTGTAAGATTGCACCTAGGATCGGCATTAAGTCCATACCTCTTCACATTAGTTATGGATGAGTTAACAAAACATTTGCATGAGGAGATCCCTTGGTGCATGCTATTTGCAGATGATATAGTCTTACTTGATGAGACAAGGGAGGGTGTAAACATAAAGCTAGAGTTATGGGGAGAAGCATTAGAATCTGAAGGATTTAAAATTAGCTGAACTAAGATAGAATATATGGAATGTAATTTTAGCAAGGAGAGTAGGAGTGAAACACCAGTCAAGATTGATAACCAAGAAGTCCCTGTAAAAAACCTCTTTCGGTACTTAGGATCATTGATCCATGAGAGTGGAGAGATTGAGGGGAGGTTACCCAGAGAATCCAAGCGGGTTGGAACAAATGGAGATGTGTATCTGGAGTTTTATGTAATCGGCGGGCGCCACTCAAACTAAAAGGACAATTCTATAAGATGGCTATAAGGCCGGCCATGCTCTATGGATCAAAGTGTTGGCCAGTTAAAGAACATGATACTCATAGGATGAGCGTTGTAGAAATGAGAATGTTGAGATGGATGAGTGGTCAGACAAGAAATGACAGAATTAGAAATGAAAATATTAGAGGAAATTTAGGGGTAGCACCAATAGGTAATAAAATGAGGGAGATTAGACTTAGATGGTTTGGATATGTCCAAAGGAGACCAACAATGGCACTAGTTAGAAGGAGTAAGGCAATATAAGTAGAAGGTTCTAAAAGGGCAAGGGGAAGGCCCAAAAGAACGTGGATAGAAGTGGTGAGGAAAGATTTAAAAACTTTGGGACTAAATGAAACCATGGTATTTAATAGAGTGGAATGGAGGAATAAGATTCATGTGACCGACCCCTAATTGGGATAAGGTCTTGATGATGATGATGATGATATAATAATTGATTATTTTCATGCCATACGTTTTATAAAGGGTAGTTAACATGTGTGTATGTGTGTGTCTATATATATATATATAGTGTGAAAACACCCAACTAAAATAAAACATAAAGGAGCACACAACTTTACAAGGTTTTAGATATAAAAATGGCTTGAGCATTGTGTAGAAAATTAGGAGCAAAGAATTGGGTAATTCCCGAAACCAAAGCTTGTTACTTTTTTCCTTGATGCTCTAGTGGTTAGTAGATCTGCCCAAAAAGTTAGCTTCATGGAACACGTGATGGATAGAGCTGTGGACTATAAGAATGGCATTCATTGGGAGTAGCTGTGTCTTCCACATCCTTGTCATCCTGCTTTTCATTGCCTTAGTCACTATTAATGGATCCTCACATCTGCACAATGCTGAGGTCAAGATGGACTGCAATTCTAAAATGTATGTATCAATTTTTGTATCTTTTATGAGAGATCTTACTGAAACCTTGGGCTGATATGCCCAGTAGCCCACCAGATTAACAGTCTGACATGTACATGTGTGTCAGGCACACGTCCAGATGGCATCGATAAAGGCAAGAAAAACTACGATAAAATATGACTACAAAAAACATAGATACTTTATTATGTGTTTTTTCTGAAGAAAAGATATGGATACTTTAGTGGAAGTTGGAAGTGCAGAAACAGTAGAGAGATTGTTATCCATGAAGGAAAACTGTGGATGTCATTGTTTTCTTATGAAAGGTATGTGGCGCTCATTGTAATTGGTGATTTAAAAGTGGCAAGTTAGGTTCATGATAGTTTATTACTTTTTTGCAATCAAGTTGGGAACTAAATCTATTGGCTGTTTCAAGAAACCGACCATATGACATCTGGCTGTATATTTGTGTACTTTCCCTGATCAAAATACAATTGGCCAAATCTAGATGTATGCATTTGCTTGTTCTTTTATGATAGCGACTCATTTGTACAAAATGTTGGATGAGGGCATGGATTGGGATCATTTTAACCCTTTAATTGGGAGATACTCTTCCAGAATGATGACCATTTTTAACTGCACATTTACCTGATATGAATCAGAGGGTTATGTTCATCCCTAACAGAGATTTTCCAATGAGATATCGGCAGACCAAAGGATCATCCAATCTGTAGTTTTCTAGTATTTTCCGGTTCCATTTAGGTAGATCTAGTTCTTTTTTCATGATCTTGTTTTAGGACTTGGCTTACGATGTCAATTATAATTCAATACATTGGTTGTTTCCTTTCAAGTGTTTGGTTTCCATCTGTAGAATCCAGTACCTTTGGTGAAATTAATAGATTTTGGTTCCAGTTTTGCCTAACGTTTATCATTTTTGGATCAAAATTTTGATTGTGATGGAAGATTCTTACACTGGCTTTTTGGTTTAGGAGCTTTACTGGCTGGGTCATGCATCTCATGTGTGAGTGATGGAGACCGAGGGATACAAGTGGTGGACGCTACAATGTATGTAAAGCATGAAACCTGTATCTTTTTCTTTTCAGCCCCAGTTTCTTTCTGTATCCCAATTGCCTAGCCCTCGGACTGTAATATTTGTTAATAAGGTAACCTCTATGGGATCCTTAGGTCTCAGAAAATTTTCACCATGAGCTCAATTTGTTATGTAAATGTGTCAAAGTTACTACCTATTATATGTACTGTGTTCTCATGTATCTGGGAAAGTTATTTGCTGGTTTCCTATTTTTAGGATCCATTTCTCTGGGTAATAAAGCTCAGATGAGCCTATTATTCGGTGTCCTGGAATCTTAATCTTGTGGGATCCATGTTGGTGGGCCCCGGAAATATCTCTCCTTGATTTACAGAAATATTAAAATCATTTAATTGCTTTCAAATGGTGTGAGGGGTTGTGGCCGTGGAGGAAACACTTTAAATAGATTGTGATCTTAATTTAAATGTTGACAACCGAACCAATATTAGTAACATTCAATTATTCTTTCATGCCTTGAAAGGATTACTCTAACAGCACGATTGATATTTTTGGCATTATCTTATAAAACCTATTACTAGAATTAAGAAATAATAGTAAGTGTTACAACTTGTATGTATTAAAATTAGAAAATAGTGTAAAAGAATTTGGCTTCTCCTGTCTAATGCTGCACCTACACGTGGCATGATTTGGATTATTGATTTTGTGGTTGTGGTTGTGGCCGAAAAGTTTCGCCCAGGCTCTAAGGTTTTAACTGTCCCATCTTTTGAACTTTTTGCTTCATAATCACATTTATAGCTAAGGAGCCCTATGATTGTAACGATGATTCTCCGGTTATGTCCCGTTGGCATGGTGCTCCCCAAGTTGTTCATTTCTTGAGCACCATTTTTACATGTGTTGGACCCGAGTCTTCATCCTTGTACAGAGCTATATCCATTTGATCAGAAATAATTTCTTTTTGTCGAAACTGTACCGTTGGCTGTTCTTAGAGAGTCCCCACTCCCACAGTGACCATATTCCAATGAGGTACTGTTTGATATATGTGCTTATTTCTTGAACCAGACCCTAATCAAAGTTTCTAGACCACAATAAGAATTGAGTCAAAAGTAATAGAACTTACACTGGGCCACTGCACTGCAAATGCAATTGTATGGCCTCCCTATTAAAGAAAGATTAGGTGTTGTATCTTATTTATCTAAACTTCTTGATTCTTCATCCTGCCACAAAAGTAATTGAGAATAGGAGGGGGTTGGCATTGGATTCCTGAAGGCATTCTTGACTCCAATAGTTGAAGGTCGATGTCTATCTCTTCCCATTTTTTTCCAGATCTTCCCATCAAAAGGCTAGAAGGGGAGCCTTGGCAGAACGGTAAAAGTTGTCGTCATGTGACTTTGAGGTCATGGGCTCAAGGCGTGGAAAATGCCTCTTGCAAAATGTAAGGTAATGCTGTGTACTTTCGGCCTTTGTGGTCTGCCCCTTCTCCGAACCCTGCATAGCCAGGAGCTTCGTGCACGGGGCTGCCCCTTTTTTATCTTCCCATCAAAAGGCTCTAAGGTTAATGTCAGAATTTACGGGCTTGCCCTTTAATACAAGTATTCACTTAGTTTGACAATGTCTAGATTACCCAGAGTCTTAGACACATGCTCTCTTGTTTTTTTTTTATCTTCTTTCCTTCTCTCTCTCTGTATCTATATATATCTGATATAAGCATTGGGTTATTTAGTCTTAGATCTTGTATATATAGGTAAGGTATTTGATATATATAGAGAGAGAGACTTAAATTGTAGACAGATATTGTCTTAAATAGAAATAAAAAAAAGAGAGCATTCGTCTTCTGTGGTCATTTTACCCATCTAATTTAATTTTCTCTGGCGCATTGATGTTAAGAATATAATATCAGTAGATTATAGCCCACCAATAAAAGTAATATTTTATATAATCGTTTTCTGTGGTCCAGCATTTTGAGTGAAAAATCCCAACCCCTGATTCTAAAAACACGAAAAGTATTGGTTAGAATCATTAGTTTGTCATGATTTTGAGTGATCCAAAGTTCAGAGAAACAGTTACGGATCTGATCAACTGGAGGTGAATTGAGTCTAGAATATGAAAAACTGTATTTTTATCATAACATATTGATGCCAGAAACATTGTTTAACGAACGGTCCAAAATCAACGAGTAACAAGCACACACTTTTTTTTTGGGTTTTGTGATATTGCAATCACGTGATGTTCGGGATACAAGATATCCAAAGATAGCGAAATCGGATGGACCAGTATGACCAACCAAATATGGGGCCACCATGTAAAAGTGGGGCACTGTACTGAAACTCTCTGTACATACGCTTTGTGCAGTATACTATTATTCCTTACTGTTCAAAGAGCGGATGCACTTGGCCCATACTCAAAATCACATGGAGCAAACGGACTACAATATATTGTCCTAATTTCTAAATATATTTAAGTGGCATCTCAGACCTCCAACCAAGTGTAAAAAGGAGAGGTGCCATGTTGTCTGCAATAACTGCACGAGTCTAGCAGTGCCTTGCAAGGCTTGTGAAGAGCTTTGCCATGCCAATTCCCACTTGTGTGGCGGCCAGCATTGTGCCTAGTCCTTCCGACTTCAACTAGTCCCACAATTGCCTTGGTAGGAACACTGCCAAGGGTGCGAGTGCCTGCCACCTCTTATAGGGTTGGCGCAACCTCACATACCAGCGAGCAATGCCATTAAAGGTGCTGTGGTACTTTTGGGGATGCGAAAAAAAGGGACTCCAGATGCAACCTTGCAGACCCGTGGGCAGTGCCCACCCATGGTGCCGTGCTTGCATACCTTTGGAAATGCGAAAAGACAGGACCCGAGTTCCACACCAACGCCCACTGCGGGGAGAAGTGCGGGGCCGAGCACAGCAGTGCCCTGCCAGGCATAGGACGAGCTTTAGCCTGCCAAATTTGACTTGTGCTGCGGCTAATGTTGCGCCTAGTCCTGCTGGCTACACTGAGTCCCACAATTGCCTTGGTAGGATCAGTGCCGGGGGCTCTGAGTGCCAGATGGCTTTTGGTCATTGCCCATACTCATTTGGTAACGTACTCATCCCTTTGGGAGTATGACCGGGAAAGAGTATAAGTTGGACCCACTCTTTTTAGTAATCGGGGCCGTTTATCTTGTAGGTTGGACCAAAATTGAAGCCCATCTAAATCTTTAAGTCTGTGATATTTGGCCTTGAAAGCGAAAGTCAAGAAATCAAAATGCAAGAGCGTGTATTCGATGGTTTAGACTTTTTGATCATGTAAGCAGTACGTTCCATTTGTTACATGATACATGCCAACATTTTCTTTTGAGAACATACGGCTGATAAATCAAACAAGAGACCTGCCTGCTTAATGACTAGAACCACGGAGGGAGAGGCTTGGCATATGGTTCATTTCTGAGCAGAAAAGCTAATGGTCTTGATCAATTAACAGGTGGGTTCCTACTAGTATTTGTGCTGGCTCAAAAATCTTCCCTGCAAAATCATGCACCCAAAAGATAACAACCCTCCAAATATACTAGGTCAACCTGGCTATCCAAAGCCACCCCACTTAGCTTGATTGGTTCAGAGTAGCACCAGTCTCATACATAATAGAAATACGAAATTTCTTTGGCCTCGTATCGTATTTCTCGTGTTGGGACGAGATAAGAAAAGGGAAACAAAGGAGCGAACAGACACTCACTTCATGAAGGATAATGAGGGATAAGGTACAAGCTGAGCGCAAAATGTCCTAATGGATGGTGGATGGATGACTGTAAAGTGATGGTATACACCAATCATACCACACCAATTAGTTCACCATTATTCCTAAATAGCTTGATTTCCTATATAATTATTGACAAGAAAACAAAGTAATTAGGCGATTAGAAAGTTATTTATTGCCTAGGTATCAATTTAAGATACTAAAGAGATGGCATCCAGAATCGCTCCCTTTTAAAAACAAATTCTTTTTACTAGCCGTTCCAGCTTCTTTTGAAATTAAAATAGCATTAGTAGCGCATTACAAGAGTCGAAAGCATAGTTATGTGAACATGAAACGTATGAAATTGTGAAACGTTTGGAAAATTTTTACATGAAACGAGAAATATGAAAACATTATAGAAGATGTTTGAAAAACTCAAAGGAAATGTAATGGAAATGTGAGAGATACTAAAATAAAACAAGAAGAGAGAGAGAGAGAGAGAGTGAGAGAGAGAGAGAGAGAGAGAGAGAGAGAGAGAGAGAGAGAGAGAGAGAGAGAGAGAGAGAGAGAGAGAGAGAGAGTGGTTGCATAAAGGAAGAAAAATAAAATTATTTCAATTTCAGTATATACAAAAGCATATATCTAACTGCAGAAGTGTTTGTCACGTGTTTCATTAGAATTTTTCATCAATTTTTTGATGAATTTCTCATTGGTATTTTAGGAGCTTTCCAAATGTATTGGATGAGTTTGACATAAGTTTTGGCATTATTTTAAATATGGTTTTGTATTGGTACGTTAAATGAGTTTTTGGAGAAACAACTTTTTCATGTGCTATTAAGGTTTTTGGTAATCTTAGTCTAATGTACAATAAAGTTTAAAGACAAGATTAAAGAGTAATGGCTATTTCTTCAATATAGTAATGATAGAGGATGTTCTATTCTTCCTTTGGAAAAATATCTGCAGCTAGGGGAGAAGGGGGAGTTTGTAGTCAATAGGAGTAAACGATAATACTCGCTTAGATGATGCATGTAGAATTACTGATATGCTATTTCATGCCACAAATTGGAAACTTAGAAGTGTCCCATTTGATTGAATTTTGGCACATGACTCATCTTTACCATCGTATTAGATGGTTTGGCACTGCTAAAATTGGTGCTTTTAAAATCGGCATAAAGAAGTAGTTTTTTTACTACCAACTTTGTAAATAATTTCCAAATTGTGTTTTTTTAAAAAGACTTTAAAAGCATACAGAAGAAGTTAGTTTGTAAAAGAACGACTTCTTTGGTTTGGTGGGAAGAACTTTTTTTTGCGGGCAAGCATCTTTAAAGTTGTTTTCTGAAAAATGACTTGAAAGTCCATACTCTTAAAAGTTATTTTTAGAAAATGACTTTAAAAGTCTATACTTTTGAAGTTGTTTTTCAGAAGAAAAAAAAAACTTTAAAATTCCCTATTTTAGTTTAATGGGAAAAAAAAATTGGCAAGAAAAGACTTTTAAAGTTGGTTATAAAAAATGACTTTAAAAACTCCAACATTTGAAGTCATTTTCTAAGAAATAACTTTAAAGTGTAGACTTTTAAAGTTGATTTTTGGAAAATGACTTTAAAAGCTCTAACGTCTAAAGTAATTTTCTAAAAAATAGCTTTAAAAGTTAGTTTTAAAGTCATCTTTTGAAAACAACTTTAAAAGTTCTATTTAAATACCTTGAGTGTCATCCTTCAACTCATCATTTATTTTATAATTTAATCTACTTTTAAAATTTAAAAACTCAAAATAAAATTTTCTTTCAAATAAACCATTTTAAAATGAGTTTACTTCAATAGCCACAATCCTTGTATTATTACAATTTAAAGTCCGAGTACAAAAAATGTGCATATACAATCCAAAGGTAAGTGTTACAATAATGTTTAATAATTTAAATACAAGCATACCCTCAATACGATACATAGCCAATTAGCTACTTACCCAGTTCTTCTTCAAATTGTCATTGAGAAAAGATGAATGGATATTGACTAGATCTTCCTTAATCATTTCAAATATTGTTGTCACTTAAGGATGTATTAGTTTGTTACATTAGACAACAAATGATTACCATAAAGACTATTTTAGATATGCTAAAATAAGTAAAGATCTCTTTTTAGAAGAAACAAGTTTTAAACGAGCATGGGTTATTTATTTTGAAACAATTAGACACAATGCATAGAGGAGTTCGACTTTTCGACTAAAGATAAGATAAATTGTCAGAGAATGGTAAACCCATCCTATGTGAAATGTTACTAGTGGAAGAAAGTTTATATGCAATTCCTAAATATCTACTCACACTATTGCATTAAAAGTGAGATAGATGTCACTATGAGTTTATGATGGATACATTTCTCTCTCCAAAGCACTATATTAAGTTACTCTTATAGAACTGTTGGAAAATTAGTTATAACAACTGCTAGATAAAGTGGATATCAGATATTTTTGTTGAAATGTACTGGTCTTCTTCATTAAAAATGAAATGAATGAATTGTTGAGATTTATTGATGATTATCGAATTCATGACAAATCATAGTGGACAATAAGTTGATAGTACATACGTAATCATGATCTCATTAAAAATTGATTTGAAGTAGGAGTATAATCATTTAAGGATTTCAGAGAAAAATATTTGAAGGACATTTAAATCATATTTGACATTGAGTATGTTGTTAGAGATAATTGTGACTATATATCATAGAGATGATTTAGACCACTGTCTAATTAAACAACAATCATAATTATAGACTACATCTTGATATGAATAGTGATTAGAGAAGTATCAAGAGTATGTTGAAATACATGAATTGGACAATAGTGTATATAAATTGAGGAAGTCTACTCTTTCTACCATCTTATTTTTAAAAAAAAAGAAGGAAAAAGAGATAGTACTATGGTGGAATTAGAAAAAGAAAAAGTAAAGTTAATCATTGTATCATTTCTTATCTTACTTTCAAATAGTGGAGCTTTTGGTGATTTTAGAAAATGCATCAGATAAAGACTTGAAATGTGCACTAATGCAGTACAAAAAAAGTGATTACATATGTTATATTATTATCAAGAGTTCGGAGTTTAAAATCCTACTCAAAATAGTAGATTGATAGTTGCTTCATTTGTCTTGAAGAGTTAAAGGTATTATTGATATAAAATGCCAGACAATGCAGAAATACTAACAATTTATGAATGGTATAAGTCAAAATAAAGATGACATATATATGCAATGTTGATGAATGTGAAAACAGATGGTGCCTATGAAGGTTGGTATATTTTAAGAAAATCAAGAGGTTATTTATTTATTTATTGAGTAAGAGTATCATCAAGATAGTAGTATAATTCTCAAAGAAAAAAACTGCAGTGTGAAATTATACAATGAGTATTTTAATGAAGAAATTTAAACAATTTTTTGAAACTATGGAACTTGGTTTATGGGAAGATATGAGATATACGTGTATAAACTTAATTATGGAATTGGTTAACCTTGAGCTTTCATCTAAAAAAAACTGTTTGACTTTAGGTTGAAAATTTTGATGACAAACAGCAAAATTGAGGTAGACAAAGAATAGAAAATGATCTTATATTATAAATTAAGAATGAAATGTGGAAAATAAGGAAGATCATACATAAACAATCATGAATAGGAAGATGTAGATGGGATGCTTCTAGGACCATGGAACAAAACAATGCCAACATAATCGATATATTGTGTTTTACTAAATATTATAGGATATTTGGCCAATTTTATTGACTACATGATGTATAGCTATGAAATGGCCAATATATTGGCTACAGTTGATATAACTAAATATGGGTTATATCAGCTGATATAACCAATTTTGAAGTCCTTGAATTTTAATTTCAAATTCTCTAAGAAATTGAAATTGAAAACTATGTGATTTTATAAAGAAAAATTCATGTCAATATAGTTGTTATGGCCGATATAACCCTAATATGACCCTGTAAGAAAGGTTTTGGCTCCCACCTGGCATAATGACTGACGCTGCTATTTTGTTCCTTGTTTAGGGACTATTAATAGCAAACCCTGCTTAGGTGGGCTTGGCGCAATGAATGGTCACTCTCACTACATCAAGATCTATCATTTGTACTCCTTAGGTGCTCTCCATAACAAGTGTTTCATTTATTGCTAGTACTTTCATTTATTTTATTTTATTTTCTTAAATAGTAAATATGAATGAATCGTTTGTATTTTGTCTAGAGAAATGCTAAACCAATCGCAATACGAGATGGGTCCTAGCACACATTTTTGGAGACCAATTTTGCATGATCTGAGTCGTTCATCTCATTGTTCCCACTTAGATTCCTTATAGGATAAAATCATATGATTTGTATGATTTTAGATTTTAATAAATTATGTATTGTTTATAAAGTTTCTAAATAGTCTATTTCTAACCACAAATTTTTAGATGCTAGAATAATCTAAACAACATGCATTTATTTGTAAGAAATTTAAATCTAGCACAATGAGACTAATGATTAGAATCATTCATAGGTAGGCCCCACTAAACATGGTTTCTAGACCATACCTGTAGTGTTTTTGGTTTAGCATTTCTCTTTTATCCATAGTTGTAAGAAGGAGGAAATGGAGATGAGACAGAAATAGAGGTGGAGATGGAGTCTAGAGTAAAATATCACAAATATTTTAATTTTAAATTTATTTGATTAAAATTTTAATATATAAGCTAACTAATATATTTCTATAGCTATCGAAATTATTATCTTCAGTTCTATAATGGCTTAAATTAAAAAATAAACTACATATGTGGTATGAAATTTTTTGATCTTGAGTTTAGAATCATCTAAAATTTCAAACTTCTAAATGCTTATGTTAGGACGTGTGGTATCTAAATTTCTTGGCATGAATTTTCAGATATTAAAAAGATTTGCTAATGAAATTGGATATATGTTTTGGATAAATGAGTTTTTATAGTGTGAGATAGGTTTTGTACCATTTTATAGATGAAAATTTGCTAGATGGACACAATTAGATAAAACAACTCTTTTTTTCATCCAAGAGAAAAATTACAAAGGGAAACGACTCACAGTCTCCTAGATATATCCATCTCCTAGTGGGATGGAGGATGCCAACCTCATAACCATCATCTCTTATGCTTATATACATATATAAGGGGTCAGAGATCTATCTTTATTATTTCTTTCTTTGTATTATACATATACATACACACATATATTATATATAAAATTTATATTATACTTGCATGGAATCTCGTGGGCTCTGATTGGACACCCGACTAGGTTCAAAGGGGTGGAACTTCTACCCGAAAACCCTCACGATGGACATCTTACCACACCCTTGCTCGTGTTACCGCCCTGGGCCGCGTGCAAACCGGGACTAAGCATAATATTTGGATAAAAGTAATTACTCATGAAGCTTTAGCATATAACCCATGAATCAAGATGCCTTTATGCTCCTGTTTTATTGGCTATAGACATGTAATGCTATCTTTTCAATATTCTCATCCAACATAAAGAGCTTAATGACCCATGTTACTCAGGAGGCCAATACCATATAGATGAAACATTAGTTGATTTGCAATTATTTATCTTGCAGTTGTTTAGGCGATCGATTCTAACTTTGGAACGTTTCGAAGTTGGAACCTGATAAAAGGAACACAACGTGTCCTGATAGATTCAGCTTGGCCAGCATCTAAGTCTACATTTAACCGGCATATAAGCCAATACTTGCCTACTATTACATGAGAAAACTTAATTTTGCTGAAGTTTTGGGTCGGACAGCTTACATCTCTTGTGGTCTTTTTGTCCAAAACAAAGTGCATCGTTTCAGGGTGTTAGTAGTGTTTGAGATGAGATGATGTCACATGATACGAGATGATATAGACCATATCACTGTAAGCGGCATTTGATATGAGATGAGAAGAAACCCTTTTCGTCCCAACTCACTGTTGGTGGTGCTTGAGATGGAAGCCATCTCATCTCAGATCACTGTCAGTGGCACTTGTATGAGATGAGATGAATGTCATCTAATCTTATATTAGTGTTATGCTTGAGACGAGACGAGACGAAAGCTAACTCATCCCACCTCACTGTTAGTGATGCTTGAGATGAGATGAGAAGGGATTACAGTTATTTGCAAATCACTTCCTTCTCAACTCATCTCAACTATCGCTTCTCATTCCTAGTGCAAAACCGAGCCGTTTCTTATCATCTTGTATTTTGCTCCGAATAGAAATCAGAAAAGCTCCCTGTTCAGTCTTTTGTTCGAGACCATGCAATCGTTTGGATTTTGCCATGGGCTTTGTCCAGTTCAAAAGCCCACCAGATTGATGTTCGAACACCAAAAATGCCACATGTCAGAGGATCAATGAATTTTATTTTATTTTTTTAAAGATAGAGGTCATATAAATAGAGTACTTAAAGTTTGGCATACGAATTCTGGTGTCTTCCACGTGCATACCCAATCCAAGCCGTCCAACTGGTCGACTTTAGCGAGAGTCGTTTGATGATTATTGATTAGGTCCATGATAACGGGGCCCACAGAATGTAGATAACTATTATAAAATAGAGGATTTAAGATGGTGGAAGTGCAGAAACTTATGAGTGTGGATATCAATTTTAGCAGTGCTGGGCATTTTTTAGGATTAAAAAATAGAAATTAGTTTGAAAAAATGGAACCACTATCAATTTCCAATGATGTTATCCATGAAATTATCTTGACCTTGAACAAAATTATCCAGGATACTAATGTTAATTTTTTATCGCTGCCAATTATGTGCATACATGGATAACAACGACGGGGATACTAATCTTATTTCGCATCACGTCATGTACATCCATTTACCCCAATTCATGTCAACCCATCTCCTTTCTCATCTCAACTTATTTCATCTTATTCCAGCTCATGTCAACACATCTTAAGTTGACTTTTCAGTCATCTCCCTTAATTTTGTGTCAAATTTTGTCATCTCAAACCATCTTAAGTCATATCCCAAGTTAGATCTTATATCATCTCATCTCACATCAAACTCATTTCATCTCAAGAACTACTAACACCACGATAGACTTCTATAGTTAAATGCACTCAGTTAACCATGCTTATGAAAAGTATATTTATGTTGTAAATCAGGTTAAATCACTTAAATTATCTAGATACAACTTGCAGTTGCATCCAAGCTAGACATGGGAAACACTACAACGTTACATAATGTTTGCCGCACCAGTTCTAACAGAAACTAGGGTTTCCAATGGCACATATGCCCCATGAGGGCACTAAGGACGAGGAAAACGGAGATCAGCTTCGGATCCTTCCCACAGTATACGAGGAACATGTATCAATTAATTCTCTTTCTAAGTCTTCAAGTAGCCGTCTTACGAGTCCTCAATGGGAATTCTCTCTACGTGAAGGAAGCTTGATTTTGTATGTACGAGTCTGGAAGACCTGAAAACCTTCTGGAGGAATTCTATCTCAAGCGAAAGCTTCATAGATATGATTGGCTCTTATCAGACAACCACTAAAACCAACTGGAGAAATTTGAGTTCAGGAGAGTATCCAATGTCCACATTAAGATTGTTTGGGATTTGGCCAGAATGTGTCAACTTAGCAAATATTGGAAGCAACATCCTCTGAATTCTTCACTGGCAAACTTGTCACAGTAAATAAATCATCCTGCTAATTATTGAATCACGTCCTCAACCTTACAATTGAAGCCCAGAAGATCTCATGAATTTTTAGTATATTGTGTGAGATACTCAATGCCTTGTGAACTAGCTTCATAAGACCATAGCATTAACATCTTTCAGTGTTGTACTACTAAGGCCACCTTCCTGGACAGGTTTTGCAACAAGTTTCCACAGGATACCAATGTATGTGAAATCCATGGTACAAATTGTTTTATGTTTGTAGTTATGCTTATTCCCTTCGATGGTTGTTTGTTGGTTGCCTGAATTTTTTAGTTTTTTCTTGACAACAGCCTCAAGTTCATTTTGCTGCTGCTTTTGGTGTACAAGTTTCATATTATTTTTGGCACATCATAAGCATATGCAAGTAATATGTGGAAGTTCTATCAAATAGAAACTACTTCCAATTTCGGCCTTAAAAAAGCCTAGCTGGTCTTCATCTATGTGTGCGTTTGTTGTGTCAATTTACGTGTGTTGTGGTTTCAAATTTTGCTCCACACAAAATACCAGTGTTAATAGTTTTCACATACGTTTTTCTGGACAGGACTCAAATCGCAAGTTTTTGGATTTATTACACCAATATCTCCTAAAGATGGGACTGATGTTGTAATATATAAGCACACTAAATATTCCAGCCTAATAAAAGACATCCCAGCAGAAGCAACGTAACAGCAAAGGTACATAAATTATTTAGCTAGTATGTTTAAAATCAGGCATAAGAAAAATATATCTTGATTTCCTGTATGTACGAAAGGATCTTCTTGTATTTCACCATCCCTTTTGTGAATTTGCCCGGACCTGTGATAGTGACTGCAGGTTGAGTTATCACTGCTTCATTTGCATATGAGCGTAAGGTCATGGAGGCAACCATTTTCTTCTCAGCAGGCGCAGTAATAGATAGCTAGCGTTATGCATGGTTTCTGTGCTATGTATTTCTTTTTATCATTGGTTCTTCGACTGAGATTTGTCAAGAAATATAATAGAACATATCTGTTCTCCTTAATTGTGATGTTTACTTTACGGAATCAAGAGATGCTAAATTGATCCCAACATTAAAGTTCATTGTACAGCTTATTTGTTACTTATAGCTATTTGGCAGCAAAGAACCAGATACCCGAATGATAAAATGGGAAAATTGACATTTGCATACGGACGCTTAAGTTACCATCTATCTACTTTTGTCATACATCTGCTTGATGTTGCACCCAATCAATGTTATTTTCGTGCATACGTATTTCATATGATAATTGTTCATACAAAGAAATGGTCCTTTAGGTAGCCATCATTAAATCAAGTGTTTAAAATTTTGAAGTGTTAACCATGTGTTTAAAATTTTTAAGCATTAACCTTGTGTCGAGCATGTGCCGAATTCTAGTGAGAGTCCATGTTTCTCATGCATGGTGATATTTTTTATTTTTTTGAAAGATTGGAGCAGGTTATCTCGCAAATGGTCCCAAGACCAGATAAAGGAGTGCTGTGTCAGGTGACCAGCTAGCATAAATTCCTTTGGCAAATCCTATAACATGAATCTAAAGGTAAAGACATTTCCTTAGGCTAGGGCGTTCCCCATAAGCGACACACTACATCAAAGTCTAAATGTAGTAGAAAATATGTATGGGCTATTAGTTCATTCCTCCATAAGTAATGCGCTACATTGGATTCTGGATGCAGTGGAAAATGGTCAAAGGCTAGTAGAGTATTCCCTCGAAAGCAACGAGTTGCATCACAACCCAGGTGCAATAAGTATGCAGGGGTTCTTGTATCGTTCTAGATATACATGAATAAAGAGACTAGCTCAAAAGAATAAGATTCGTACCGTTACATAGAATATATGCACATTGACGTGCAAGAGTACAAAGTTAGTAGATAGGAGGAACGTAGTAAAGTTAGCATAGCTTGTGCTAAAGAAACCATGTGGAAAGGGGCAAAAACTAGAGAAATTGATCGGTATAAGCTCTAGTACATAAGAAAGAACATTAATAGAAAAGGCATAGGGGTGGTGCTGGATAAAAGAATCAAAGGATAAAGTCATAGATGTTAGAAGAACTAGTGGTAAAATTATACTAATAAAACTTGTTCTAGGATAGAAGATCACAAATGTTATAAGTGCATATGCCCCACTGGTAGGTTAGAAGATAGAACCAAGAGACAACTCTAAGAAGATATGGAGGTGTTAACACAAGAAATTCCCAACATAGAGAGAATATTTCTAAGAGCAAACTTAAATGGTCATATAAGAAAAGAAAAGGAACGATATGATAGAGGGTTTGATATTGGAGAAAGAAATGAGATGAGGGAAGCTATCACCATTGTTGGTTTGGCATATAACCTAGCTCGAGCAAATACATACTTTAAGAAGAGGATGAACATTTACTAACCTTTAAAAGTGGATCAAATATAAGCCAAATAGACTTTTTTTTGCTTAGGAATACTGAAAGATCAATGTGTAAGGATTGTAAGGTGATACCTAATGAGAGTGTAACCATACAACATAGGTTAATGGATATGGATATTTACATAAAGAGATGGAAGAAAGGAAACGAACATAATAGGTGTCTAAAAACTATGTGATAGAACTTGAATGGAGAGAAGATAACATCATTCAGAAAAAAAGTTGATGATAAAAGGAAAATGGAGCAATGAAATAGAAGTAAATACCATGTGGACTAGTATGACAAAGTTCATTCAGAAAATGAAAAAGGATGTTCTATAAGTATCTAAAGGAAAAGGGCAGCTAGTAAAAGAAACTTGGTAATGGAGTAAAAAAATGGAAAAAGTTATTAAAGAGAAAGGGTGTGTTTTAAATCATGACAAAGGAATAGAAATAATGAAAACTTTGAGCAATATAAGAATGCTAAAAAGGTTACCAAGAGAGTATCAAGTGAGGCTCAACTCAAGGCATATGATGATCTTTAAAATAGATTAGGGCCAAGAGAAGGTGAGAAAGATGTGTTCAAACTTGTAAAAATAAGAGAACATAAGACTAAGGACTTAGACTACCTTAAATGTATTAAAAGTGATGACTAGAGGGTACTAGTCAAAGATGACAAGATCAATCAAAGATGAAAATTTTACTTTCAAAAATTGCTAAATAACAAATTCCTAACAATATAGAGATTAAAAGAACCGTAAACTCAAATAATATTAGACTATATAGATATGACCATAGGAGTAGATGTGACGACCTAGGTTTTTAAATGACTTTTTCTCAATTCTTTTGAAAAGAAAGGCCTCTAGTTAAAATTTCTGTTAGAAAACAAACATCGAAAATATTTTTCAATGAAAATAATTTTACAAAAAACCCCAAGTGTCATTACTACTTTTCAAACAGTGATCTTATGGTAAAATGATCATTTCATTTTTATAAAAAATTTGGCAGAGTTTCCTCAATTTCTCGGATTTTTTGCATACGACTCAGTATCCTTGATAGACAATAACCATTTATCTAAATAATAATTTGAATACAAAATATTTTTACTCTTTTAAAAGTGAAAGTTTGAAATCCATCATTATCATAGCCAGAATACATCTAATCACAGCCATCAATCCATACATTTATCATGCATATCCACATGTCCATAAGAATATAAGTCATAATGTATTCTAAAAGGAAGATTCATATGTTCTTATACTTACTTTGACGTCATTGCAACGTTATCTTTTACAACTCTTCATTTTATCTTTTGATTTCTTCCTTTTGTTCTATTTATTAAATATGAGATATTGTAAATGAATATAATATCTCAGCAAGCTTACATTTGTGTAGGTGGAACAAGATGCATAATGGTAAAACACAATAATGATACTAATGTCAACTTCATCAGATTACAAATAATGCATTTATGTTAAAACTATTCAATTCTCAAATCATACGTTTGGTAAGAACCAAACCCAATCTTATACGGTCACAATACAATTTGAAATATAATTTTGAGAAGTCACAAATACATGTTTAATACATATTGTGTTTTAGATATTCATATACTCAAATCAATCTCAAATAATCATAAACTCATGAAATACATTCATATAACAATATCCAATCATGATTGGATTTCAGTATGTAAAATGAAGGTATAAAACCTTAATGTGTCAATGTCAATACATTTCATTTAAATGACAAAGTCACATTCTATATCAGATTCTCAACTCAATGAGAAAATACAAAACATACCGAAATATGCACAAAAAAGTCTAAATGTCATCTAGACAATATTGTCAAATCTTAGTGACAAAAGGTCCAACACAAATTCTCGAAAAATCCATCAAGGAATCATACAAAATGATTAATCAAAATACATAAAAAATCCGAAGCACCTAGAAGATTGCTGGTGTCACACTCCACCCGGCATTATCAGCTACTTTCACTAGTAAAATGATGTGGGTCTTATAATCCACCCTAGGCCAAGCCAACTTTTACATTGTAATAACCCTATTTTTTAAATTCTATTTCAAATGATTATAAATTAATTTTGATAAATGCAAATTAGAAAATTTTCACATTTAGGTTCGATAGAATTGACATTTTGAAAGATACCTAATTCAGTCCAAAACCTTAATATTTGGATTGTACCTAAGAAAATGAATCAAATGACATAAAGAATCCTAAAATTGGATATCGGATGGAGAAGTTATGCATCTATGAATATAGAGGACATTTTAGTAAAAATAAAAACATTACTTAAGGAAAGGGCACTGACTTGATATCAACACCCCTCCTCTTAAGAGAGATTTATGAATAGACTGTTTGGTCTACTCTCAACTCACGAGAGAGAGAGAGAGAGAGAGAGACTATGAATAGGAGAAGCTCGTCATGCTGGTGAGAAAGGAAAATGAAGGGGTGTTCACTCACTAGAGTCAAAGCTCATAAGAAACAACAACAACTTGGATCGTTGATCAGAGCCGGTCATCTTCAATGACACATCCAGAAGAACAAGAGCCCCTAAGAGACTTCACAATCGAGGTATCTTCACTAGGATTTTGGGGAAGGAGATTGACAACACCAAATGATTATGGATCATTTGGGGTTAAAAATCACCTCCTTTGGCAACATCAGTAGTAAAAAATCTACAAATTGGGTATAATATGTTAAACCCAAGTCGCGATTTGAATTTTTTTAAAGCTAGATTCATATAGTTCATGCTAGATCTAGGTTTTTATGATAATCCAACCATTGATTTTCTAATCGGTTATTAGAAATAGGTAAATACATACTTGATATAGCTTGGATCTAACTAAGATTGTCGGTCTAGGCTAGAAACTGATCAAACAATCTCATTCGTTTGATCATCTATAATGGAAATAGTATTTAATGATGCCTGATCAGTGATTAGACATTATCAGTAAGTTCCTTGACCTAAAATTTATATAGAATGGATCAAATTCACTGACCCAAAGGTGAAATAGATCAGACGATCTAGGCTGTCTGATCTATCACTATCAAATAGTGACTTTGTGATGTTTGTTAGATGATCAGACATCATACATGAGTTTTGAAACATTGAATTAACTTGGATATAATAGAAACTATAAAATCTGAATAGAAATTGATTAGACGATCTCAACCATCTAATTAGATAGTAAAGGAAAATGAACTTCAAGATGCCTAATCGGTGATCAAATGCCACCATTGTGTTCCTTGACCTTCAATTAGTAAGGATACTACAAAAATCTTATGATCAGAATGCTGATCATAAAAAAATTGACTGTTTAGGCAAGAATAGATTGGAAAACAATGAAATTTTGTGACATGAATCATCCATGATAATCCTCATATTAATTTGACTTAAAGACACTGTAATTCCTAGAACATCAAATATGTTTACGATCAAATTCTGGGAACTCTGATGGTGCGATGTGTTGAGAATGGAAGATAGGATCACCACCAAATAGCTGGGACATTGAATTACAAATTTGGATTGTTGATTAATAATCAATGGAGCAAATTCTGTAATCTTAGGACTTAATGGAAGTTGGATCGACAAACCATAGATGGAAACATAGATCAACAACCTAAAAGGATGAGATCGTGCAATTTTGGTGGTTGGTTAGTGATGAATCACTAAAACATAATGTTTGCATGATTAACAGATGATCTAGACCATCATGTTAGGGTTATAATAGATTCCTTTTATAATTATTAATATATAACTTGACATTGACAAGAAATTTGGAATATTGACAGGTTGATTGATGAATCAATCTGAAAGAGGAACACAACCGAACTAAGAAATTGGCCAAAGAGGTAGGTAGTTTTAACATCAATGTGATTTTCTATAAAATATGAAAAATTATTGATAATTGTTCATTATGTTTGAAAATAGAGATTCAAGATATTTATGATTTTGTACTATTGAGCATACTCATATTTCATGCAAAATATTGGTTCTAGAAAGCCGGGTTGGTTTATTGTACGGTTCAAAACTTGTTATATGAAAATGTATTTGAAAATACATGGACTTCATGATTTATAAAATAATGAGTGTAAAATCCTCAAACTCAACCCTTGTGAGGCTTGTATTTTACATGTCTATATCATACCATAAGATTTGATTTGTATGATTTCACTAGTACATGGATTTCTATGGTTTTATATGTTATATCGGCATATGATGATGCCTAGTATTATTATGTTATGAAGGGCATATGATAGCCAGATGGATGTTGTGCTAGGAAGGTTGAGAAGTGATCATCCACCTTCCAAAATTGTATATGTGTATTAGATACCTGGCCAAAAAGGCCAAATCTAGGTTACGATGATATATCATGGGCAAGGTGATGGCCTGAGGCACTGTGTACCCATTGCTCGCACGATGTAGGGAGTCTATCCACTTGGTATCAGCATGATAGCCACAAACTTAATTGGGTCTTGTCCATTGCATAGAGGGTCCATTATTTTGAGATGTGTATTTATAGGGTGATATCGCAGGTGCATGACCCCATGAGATTTAGGTCTATAATGAGTACTCATGACCAACGACAAACGACCCAATTTCAAGTGTTTCTACACTTGTGAGACCTGGAGGAGGTTTTGATAGTATTGTGTGTGTGTGTTTATTCAAATACGTGTATTGTGTTGAAGCATTATATGATTTAAATGCTTTTCATCTATTGATTTTGATGATGACTTATTTCCACCTTTGAGCATATTTATGAGACGATGCATGACATGAGATGTGGTGATTTTTCATATCTTGTAAAATACCTTGCAAAGGTTACTATTGTCCTTGAAAAGATATACATGGATATTGAAACTAATAAATTGAATTGGTTTGACATGACATTTATTTGTAAAACATAATGAGCTTAAGAGTTTTATTATACTTCTCATTATGTATCATATTTTATAGAACTACATAATATGTAATTATGAATTCCTTTTGAATTTAAAACTACATAAACTTTCAAATTCGATGATGAAACTACCTACACAAGTATAAGCTTGATGAGACATTGTAAATTATTTACAATCAGGTTTAAGAAATAAAATAGGAAAAATGGAGCAGAAGACTGTTCTAGAAGTTGCAAGAGAGATTAGTAAAGGCAATGTTGAATAGGTGTACAATCGTGTTAGGATTACCTAAGAGTTGAGGTAATTGGATAAATTATTATGATTTTGTTTATTGGATAGGTGGAAACATAATATTAAACCTAGATTGTGTGGCTATGACTGGATTGATCCTGATAAAAACAATTTTAGTTATGGAAGGTTTTTTTGTTTTGTTTTAATTTAACTTTGATTTTCAAAAACATATAGTCATATATGTAAATGTGATGGGATGGAAACAGGGTCTCCCTTATTATTTTGTTTTATTCTATTGTATTTATTTGGGAATTCGCATTGCATGTGAAAAATGCATGAGGTCTAAAATACTGAGGAAACTCTATCAAATTTTTGGTAGAAATGTAAAGCTCATTTCTTTGAAAGCCTTAATTTTTAGAAAACAAAAAATGAAACTTGGGAATTTTAAAAGTTTTCTCATGAAAAATATTTTTCGCTGTTGTTTTCCAAATAGTTTTCCAAACTCGGAGCCCCATATTTATAAAAGATTTTGTGTTAAAGTGTTATAAAAAACGAGGATGTCAAATACACGTTGCCTGATATTCATACTTGTAAATCACAGTCTTACAACTCTTGTGAGGCTTATGATCTCACTTGTCGTTCACAATCTTAAAAATTATCTGGTCTTACCTATGTACCACATTCTTCAACTTTTACAAGTCATCTAATCATACCTGAGTACCACGTTCTTCTACTCTTACTAGTCATCTAATATTACTTGTGTACCATAGTCTTCAACTTTTATGAGTCGTCTGATATTACTTATGTACCATAGTCTTCAACTTTTACAAGTATTCTAATCTTACCTATGTACCACAGTCTTCAACTCTTAAAAGTTGTCAGGTCTTACTTGTATACCACAGTCTTCAACTCTTATGAGTTGTCTAGTATTACCTATGTACTACAATCTTCAACTCTTATGAATTGTTTGATATTACCTGTGCACTGCAGCTTCAACTCTTACGAGTTATCTAATATTACATGTTTACCATAGTCTTCAATTCTTACTAGTTGTCTATTATTACCTATGTATCAAAGTCTTCAACTCTTACAAGTCGTTTAATATTAACTATGTATTATATTCTTCCACTCTTACAAGTCATTTGTTCTTACCTATGTACCACATTCTTCAACTCTTACACGTCATCCAATATTACATGGGTACTACATTCTTCAACTCTTATGACTCATCTAGTCTTACCTGTGGTTCACTGTCTTCAACTCTTACAAGTCGTCTGATATTACCTATACAACACAGTCTTACAAAACATAAAATAAACAAAATGCATTTTTATACAAACACTTCATATCATCATTCAAGACATAGCATGCATATTCTATTTCATTTGCTGCACATTCTATTGAACTCATTATGCAAATCATAATTCAAATAAAATGAAAATCTTAGAAATCATAATTACGCCTACCTATGATCAAGTGTTTCAAATTCACCAATGCAAATAACCTTCCAATTCGCACATGTACTAACGATCAACCACGCATACATAAAAACATGAGTACACATTCAGATATATTATCTTGGTTCTATATTAATTTTCCAGAGTCTAAAATTTGCTTTAAGTTAGTTCCTAGCACTAATAGGCACAGGATAACGCAATCATGGTCATTCACGGCACTGATCATGTTTCATTAGTTGTTGATTTCTAATTTGATTATTGATGGTTGCTGAATTATCAAATCTACACCATCATCGTCGATCAATGATACACATCTCTCTTTAAACATCTAGAGTTGCTAACCAAGGAGATTATAAGTTACTTTAGTAGATTAAGGACCATAAACTCTTGATCTAAGACCAGATCCAATCTTAAACAATAGGATCTAGGATTCATGCATATCTGATGGTCATACATGTTTAAATGTTGGGTTTCCAATTGATACAATCATTGGATTGTGTTTTATATCATGAAGATAATAACTTATAGGTTCAACATCTATGTATCTAATAGTAATCTGATGGTGCACATTAGTTAGACACTCAATTTTCTTAACCATTAGATCTAGGTTTCAGTGGCTATATTTGGAAATTAGACATCATAGGATGCTAGATCTATCCTACAAGATCTAATTGTATTTAGCTATCCATGAAATTCTAGGGATTTTAAGATTTATTATGTGCACTATATTTGAATTTAAATTTGAGATAAACTGGGGAAGATCAGTAGTGATCTTACCTATAATGACTTTGATCCTTGTCTAATAAGTCATTAGGAACATCTAAGAGTTGCTGGATCATCACGAATCAACATGATGGTAGATATACTTCACTATTGCATCTGGATCTCAGTTGGATCAACCTTGATCATTGAATTACTTGAAGCTTTCCTTTCACGACATCAAGGGTAACACGATGAACAACCCCGATCTTCAATCCAAGTCATTTTGGTCACTCTGCATCCTTGTAACCAACTGCTAATTACAGTCAGGTTTTTGTAGCTAATTGAATTAGAAACTAATGCCAATGAAAGAGAATTGAAGAAAAGAGGAGGAGAATGGGTCGGTGTAGATGGGTTTTTTGTATGTCCCTATCCAACCACAACCCAACCATATTGTTTGTCCACGGTTGTTGGAAATCGACTATAGTGTGAAGGCTAGCATATGAGGGACTAATGTAGAAGATGATGGTGACCGGTGGCTCTATTCTGGTCACCACTAATCATTTGATCTGAGAGAGGGGGAAATGGGAAAATGGCAGAACACAAGTTGATTTTGGCCTTGTCAAATAGAGGGGAGGAGGAAAACAGGGAGAAGATTGGTGTGTGATCGGCTCCAACTTCTTGTCCTTGGCTGGTGGTGGAACTCGGTGATTGGTCAGAGAGAGAGAGAGAGAGAGAGAGAGAGAGAGAGACAGATCTTTTACTTAGACAATTTGTTTAAGATCTTTTCAAGTTTAGCAAGTGGGGCCTACTAAGTAAAATTACTAAATTGTCCCTCATTTGCAAAATAACTATCTTTTTCATATAGACTCCAATTTCAGCATACTTAGTGTCGTTGGAATCAAAATTTTTTTTTAATACAATCTAATTATTGAGGTTTTAGGGGTCAATTAGGAATCCTTAAAAAATTTAATTTTATGAAACTTAAAACATGGAAGTTCAATTTTGAATTTCATTCAAAAATAACTTAAGAATCATTTGAAATAGAATTTAAAAATTAGGGTCATTATACTAGGATACCTGAAGTGAGAGAGGACTTAAAAAGGATAAAATTGGGAAACGCCTTAGGGTGTAATAGAATATTAATAGAGATTTAGAAGTATGTGGGAGATACTAGAGTAGTTTGGTTAATAAAGCTATTCAATAAGATTGTAGAATCGAAGAATATGTCAGATGAATGGAGGAAAAGGTGTATCCTACTAATTTATAAGAATAAAGGAGAGGTACATAGTTGCACTACTTGTCATGAGATCAAACTTGTTAGTCATACCATGAAACTTTGAAAAAGAGTAATTAAGAAGAGGCTATGATATGAGATGGGTGTATGGAAAAACCAATTGGTCTTATGCCCAAGAGATATACCATGAAAGCTATTTTCCTAATTAGGCAATTGATAGAGAAATATATGGAGAGGAAGTAGGGCCTTCAATTATTGACTTAGAAAAAGCTTGTGATAGGGTCCCGAGAGAGTTAATGTGGTGGCCGTTGGGGGGCAAGAAAGTAGTTTTATAAGGGTATGTAGAAATAATTAAGGATATGTATGAGGAAGTGGTACACCAAGAATCAGCATTAAGCCTATAAATTTTCATGCTAGTTATGGATAAGTTAATAAAGCATCTGTACAAGGAGATTTAATGGTATATATTATTTCCAAATGACATAGTTTTGATTAGCAAGATAGGGGAGGGCATAAAAACAAAGCAAGACTTTTGGAGAGATGTTATAGAGTCTAAAGGATTTAAAATTAGCTGAATTAAGATAGAGTAAAAGGAATGCAATTTTAGCAAGGAGAGGAGGGTAGTAAAGCACTAGTGAAGATTAATAATTAAGAAGTTTCCCAAAAGGACCACTTTAATACCTGGAATCGGTAATCCATGGCAGTGAAGAGAATGAGAGGGATGTTACTATTTGAAGTTTATTTCTTGTAAGTTCATAGTTAATCAATGGTAATATTATGCAATGTTGAATGCATAGGAGGATATAGTATGAAAAATAAAGAACCAAAGCAATCCAAATTAATGATTAATGCAAAAAGTATACTAAATTAACAATAGATCATGAATATATCAAATTGGGTGAGAATGAAGTGAATTGAATCAAGAAACTAACTTAAAATTAAAAGTTATGATTAAAGATCACTTATCTAAAATTAGTCCCACCACTTACTTTTTCCTTTCATAACTCAAGAATTAAATTGAAACTACAATTACCTTATTAGAAAATGATTGGTTTAAAGACTTAATTTAGAAATGATTAAACTTTAAAAATCTAAATAGATCATCCAATTCTAAGCATTCTAATTAAAACACTATAATAAAAGAAGGATTTACTTTCCAATAATCCGCTATGAAAAGTATACTAAGGATAAATCTATCTTTTTTATACTTGAATTAATTTTCAAAATCAACTTTCGAGAACATTTAAAACATTGGAAATACATAAGTGGGATTACAAATGAAAGGACTGGATCACTCTAACCCTAAGCAAAAGAAACTATCATAGAATGATTACTAATTTAACCATGAAATTGACAAATTAACTATGATAAAATAAATTTGTAACAATTGCAATTTTAAAATTCTAGAATAGCTAATTTTTATGAATTTTGAAATTTTGAGAAATTAAGAAATTTAGAGATGGAATCTCGAGTTAAAACCTCAATATTTGAGATGTGCTCGAAAAATGGAGTCCAACGCCACTAAAAACGCTAAAATTGGAGATCGGAGTAAGAATGCCGAATTATTTTAAATTTAGTATTTAAATAAAATTATTTAGAAGGGCAAAATCATCATTATTTAGAAGGGCCCACAGAAATCATCCCCACTAAATAAATAAATAAATAAATATGAATAATAGATATGTATAAAAATGCATTATGATAGGGGGGAGGGTGCCTTAAATGCATTTTCCTCCCCGCACCCTCTTGTTTCACGATGACCGACCGCCGTGTAGCCACTAGAAAACCGCATCCCCGGTGACAAGTTCACATGCGAGGACGCCGTTGATCCTCTCCTTCAGCGCATGACCAAACACTGAGGTAGGTCATCCCTGTTTCTTCCCCCTGTTCCTATTCCATGTTTAGCGCCGAAAAACGGCATGGACTGCTGCTTTCCGGTGAGTAAGGTGAGTTACTGTGCCCCCTGGAATAAGTTGATGAAATGGTGTCAGATGAGGATCTAGACTGTTCATCTTGAACGTGACAATGCAAGGGACACACCCATAAAATTTCAGGGTGATTGGACAGCTAGGGATGCCGAAAAACCCCAAAAACAATAGGGTGAGGGTTTTTAGAAACGTAACAAAAATCATAAAAAAACGATAGATAATGAAGGAATTTGTAAAAATGGAGGGTGTAAATGAAATGTAGGTAAAAAACTGGACAAATAGGTGTAAAAATCACAAAAAATGGAGCACCTGGGGTCGTCGACAACAGGATTTCGGCAGTTGTCTCTGGCCACAGTGAACTAGTCCGGTCATCGTCCCCGGCAACGGCAACCTGCAACAAGGCAGCGAGCACGCTGGGAGGGAAGCGAACACGTAGCACCCGCGTTGACACAAGTCACGGTCAGGCGCGATGCATGGTGGAATGTGGGGACCACGCAGTGCAACATGCGTGCGCCACGCGGGGGACGAGTGGTGCGACACGAGCGCACCATGCGAAGCAGCATGAGCGCCATGCGGGGGATGAGTGGTGCGACATGAGTGCACCAAGTGGCGTGACACACAAGCGCCACATGAGGGACACGTGGTGCACCACGTGCGTACCATGCAGTGTGGCCTGTGAGTGCCATGTGCGCGACGCGTGGTGCGACGTGCGCGCCACGCACTGTGCAATGTGTGCATGACAAGCGTTGCGCCACGTGTGTGAGGATGGCGCGCACGCAGCACAAGCATCGCACATGCCGCAGGCCCTTTTTCTTGATTTTGAGGGTTTCTGACCGTCCATTCATAAAAAACATGATTCTGGGAGCTATAGAGGTCCAAATCACGATCCGAAAGAGGCGTTGTGATTGTCTCAAAAGGCAGACCTAGATTTAAGATAAAAAACTAGTTTAGAGTAACTTTTTAATAGCCAAACTACTAAATGCTATTAGATGATTCAGATCAAGCCAATCAATAGATGATCAGGCCTTAACTTTGGTTGTACACATCAAACATGAGATTATCTAGGAGATTTGAAGGGCAGATCTTAGGGAATTGCCAAGAAAAAATGATCCTGACGATCGATTTAGGCAACTACTTTAGGATGTGCTGATCAAGAGTGATTTGATCGTCAAATTGATGCATGGTCATAAAGATACATGTGACACACTAGACAAATAGAAATTTTAAGGGTCATGATGAAAATGAGAGGTTTAACAATCAATGATGACTTATAATGTGACAGGTATGTTAGAGCGTGTGACTTGATATTGCCTACGCGCCTAATTGGGGTTAGGCATTATCGAGGTAGGTGATTCATTCTCGATTTCCCATGATTTCTCAAATCATGACTTAGTGATTGAAACTTTGAGGCATAGGTTGTATGCCCTATCACGCTGCATGGGACCATTTTCAGTATGTATTACCGAGATGTTTACTACTTTCCTTGTATATGCTTTATGCATTGTTTTTGGCATATTTCAATTACATTGTCTGACTCTAGAGATGTTTGATATGTGGGAGTCTCTATGCCTTGACGATTAAGACTATTGAGCTTGGGATAGGATGCATCCCCCTTCCCCTGTGAGTGCCTGAGTGCCCCTTGTGGGTGAAAGGGTGAAAGTGGGCGTGAAACTCGTCTTTTTGTGAGTGTCGAGTGCCTGAGTGCCCGTGTGGGTGAAAGGTGAAAGCGGAATTGGAACACGCCTTTCTGTGAGTGCCTAAGTGCCTAATGTGGGTGAAAGGGTGAAAGCGAATAGTATTAAGAGTTGACCCCACATTGCCGTGAGTGTACCTAAGACACCCATAGGGTTTAACCATGTATAATGTTTTGATGCTTTGATATACATTCATGTTGTTCTCTGGATATAGACTCACGTGGTTATGGGTTACTTGTATCTGCATATCTTTTCGGATTTTGCATGTCCTAACACCACGACTTATGTTGCCTTATTTATATCATGGAATTGGTATATTCTTCATCGTATGAATATGAGGTTTTTGTACCTTGTTATTTCTTATCGTTTTATATTGAATGTAAATCACCTATACAAGCCTAGCTTGCTGAGGCATTGCTTTATTTTGCAATGCCTTAAAGTTGGAACGCTACAGTCAGAGAGGGAAGCAGGTGGAGTGGCGTGGATCTGGACGAGGACTTGAGGACTCTATACTGTTTGCATTCGGAGACATAGTAGTGTGCGTCCTTAGACTGGTATCGGACTTTTGGCGCTCTACCTAGATATTTGTATTTTGATATATTAGACCCATACCATTGTATAGTGTGTATATGCTTACATATGGATGGTGTGGTGATTTTGGATGGACCCTGGAGCTTTGGAATTTTTATTATCATCGTCTCTTTGCAGTTTGCACAACTTTTCGTGGTTTTGTATTTGAGCATGCTCAGTGTATCTGAAAGTGTTGGTGTAAATGACCCTCGGGGTTTTCTTTATCGGGCATTTTTCCTTGACGTCGTGTAAAATTTCTAAATATTTGAGTTTTATTTCAGGGATCCCGCCTATTTTGTAATTATAAAATTGTTACTATTAATATATGTAAAAAAAAAAAAAAGATTTTTGAAAACCCGGGGTGTCACAAAATTATCTAAAAATTTCACAAAATACTAACTTAAACTTCATAAACTTAAGCCTAAATTGAGCATGAAAAACATAAAATAAAGCAAAGCAAAAGCACATTTTCTATTTAAACTTTGGTATGGTAAAAATATCTCAAAATACCTAGAAAATTTCAGCAAAATGTAAACTAAAAATAAAAGAGAACTAATTCCTAATCTATGCTAAAATAAAGTTAATACATGAATTAAGTGAAATCAGCTACAAATATTCTAGAATAACCTATCTAACCATGAACTTTAAACAAAGCAAGTAACTAAAACATCAAAATTAAACATAAAACCACTCAAATCAAAACTAAAGGAAAAATAAAATTTCTTTCATTAATTGAATCTCAACTTTGAATCCATTACATAGCATAACAAAAACTAAAATAAAAACTTAGAATGAACTTCCTCAAGAGCATGTAGAATCCTAGCATAGCAGTCCTCCAACAAGTCTTTAAGAAAGATGAATCTAAGAACATCAACCAATGAAAAACATCTAACCTTGAGCATACTCCAACTAATAACATAGAAAATGTCCAAGCAAAACCCAGCCAAGAGAGAAGAACTATGAGAAAGATGCCTAGTTGATTCCTAAGTGAAAGCATCTCCAACTAGTACCAAGAAACTCCCTACAAAAAAAGAGAGTTAAAATAAGAGCGCTAGGAGAGAGTTGAGGAGAAAAGTAGCTGCTTGTCCTAGTATCGAACAACCTAAATTTTTAAAATCAAGTTTCTAAGCCTATAGAACTCCCTTGCTAAGACTTACTAAGTATGTAAGTTTGACCAATCCTACTTTGACCCCTTCACAAAGCAATCTCTGTAGATGCCATTTTTTACTTTAAAACTTTAGAGATTTGTGGCTCGTCCTTCCTTGATCATCAAAGCATTCATATAGAATGTCCATTCCTCTAATATCCAATTCATTTGCAATATCTAATATCAAATGCCCAAAAAGGCTAAAATTGGATGTCTTTTTTATTTTATGTAAAAATGATGACTTTGGATAATTCAACCCATTTAACTCCTCTAGGATGATGAAGCCTCCAGACTGTTAAAAGATATATCATTTAGATATCATTGATCTTCATCAATCCACCTCCAATCTTGGAATCCTTAAACACTTCATTGCATTTGTAAGATGTTAAAATATAGCTATTGCTTCCTGATTTAATCTAGTTCATTAAAATTTCATCTTGACTTGATCTACAACATCCATTTCCATATAAGTTTGATCAATAATCCAAAAAGTTGATTGCTTCAATCTAGCTCTTAGATCTTGATCTAAAAATAAAATAAGAAAGTCCTAATTAGTATTATAAAATACGTGGTTTAGTATGTCCTCACCTCGAAATGTCCATCTAATCCTAAAATTAAGCTAAGTTATTGTTAGATGAAAAATAAGTGTCTTAGTGAAAACCTATCTTATAAATATGAAAATAATCTATAAATTATGCAAAAGTTAGGATTTTTGGTATAAGAACTCAACATACCCTAACTAGCATTTTGATAGTCCCAAGCAAACCATGTGAAAACCATTTTATTGAAAGCACATTTTTATAGGTACTCACGATTGCATTTAACATATGCAACAAGCCCTTAAACCCTTAGGTTACCCACAAAATTAAAAAAAAAAGAAAAAAGAAAAAAGAAAGAAAAGGAAGTCAGTTCCAGAATTCATCTCGGAGAATTTTCCTCTATAAATACCTTCACTTTAGTATATTAATAGAAATTAATGAAAATAATTCAAGCTACTACTCATGTGTTAAATATATTTTATTTAGCCTCACATCTCAAAATATAATTTGTGTATAGTCTACATATATAATAGATCATGACCTCTTAGTAGATTAGAACTTCAACTTTATGTGAAATATGTTTCAACCTCAATTCTCACTATTAGAGATACACTCAGAACAAAAACTCTTAGAAAGCATATTTCTCTTTAATATGTGAGTATAATCAATAACAATAAATATATCTCACATATTATATACTATGAAAGAATGGAAGTTATTAAGCAACTGATTTGACCCTTTTAGAAAGTAATGCCATTACTCAGAAAGTTAGAAATACTACCAAGTTTTTACCCGTTCATATTCTCATCAAGACTATATTCTTCCTAAAATCAATGGGTCTTATTCTAGGATGAAATGTGGGCTTAGGTTAGGGTTATGAAAAAATGGATATATAAAGTATTCAAAGACTTAAAAACTAAGTAGATATCTTCTACTAAGAGTTGACAATTCATCTCTATCTGTTGTAGCAAAGTGAGCACCATTTTTCACTTTTCTTCTTTTCTCTTTTTCTTCTATTTTCTTTTTCAGAACTTTTAGATCTCTTTGAAGAATTTTCCTTTTCTTGATATTAACTTCCTTACTTGTATTGCAACTTAAAGGTACTTCTTCAATCATCTTTAACTCAATTTTTTTAATAAAATAGGTAATGGATAATTATATTGGGTTAATATGGGTAAAGGTAATTGGGTTACAAAAGAAATGGCTTAATAATAGACTCTGAAGGCTAACTAGTGATAAAAATATTATTAGGTTAGCTTTATGTTTTTGAGTTTATCATCATCATTAAGACTTTATCCTAATTATGGGTCGGCCACATGAATCTTGTTCCTTCATTCCCCTCTATTAAGTGTCATGGCTTCATTCAAACCCAAAGTTTTTAAATCTTTTCTCACCACTTCTATCCACTTTATTTTAGGCCTTCTCCTTACCCTTTTAGAAACTTCAACTTGGATCACATGACTCCTTCTAACCAGTCTCGTTTTATGTTCAAACCATCTAAATATAATCTCAATCTTGATACCTATTGGTGCTACTCCTAAGTTTTCTCGCATATTTTCATTTCTAATTCTATCATTCCTCATCTTGTTGTTCCTTAACTTCCCAAGAATTTGATTCATAAAGCATGACAGGTTTTACAGTCATCTTACAGAATTTTTCTTTCAATTTGAGTGGCACATGCCAATCACACAAAACTTCAGAGGCATATCCCCATTTGTTCCAACCAGCTTGGATTCATAAGTAACCTCCCTCTCAATCTCTCTACTCTCATAAATTATTGATCCTAAGTATCAGAAATTCATCCCTTGATGCAATACTAAAGTGATAGAAAAATCATCGGGCTCTTTGCTAGTGGTCTTAGTTTTTATTACCACTTCTCAAACATATCCTTAATTATGTCTACATACCACCATGAAATCCCTTTCTTGCCCAACACCACCATATAAACACTTAAGGGACCCTATCATAAGCTTTTTCTAAGTCAATAAAGACCATGGGGAGGTCCTTCCTCCTCTCCCTGTATTTATCAATCAATTGTTTAAGAAGAAAAATAACTTCTATGGTAGACCTCCCAAGTATTGCTCCTAAGTTTGATCCCTGATTATTAGTGCAACTCTGCATGTCTCCTTTATTCTTATAAATTGGTATAATAGATCTCTTCCTCCATTTATCTGGCATTTTCTTTGATTTTATAATCTCATTAAACAATTTTGTCAACTAAACTACTCCAGCATCTCCCATTTACTTTCAAGCCTCTATTGGTATACATCGAGCTCCAGGCCCTTTCCTGATTTCATCATTTTCAAGGCATCTTTTACTTCAGGTATTCTAATCCTACTGCCATATCTATAATGTCTAACATTATTTGGATTTATGGTACTTTCAATTCCTATATTGTAAGGGTAATTGTCATTTAGTAATTTTAAAAAGTAACTTTCCCTACTTTTTTTTTATCTCGTCGTCTTTTATCAATACCATTTCATCATCACTTCTAATGGACTTAATGCAGTCTAATCCTTACTCTTCTATTCTCTTACTTTTACAAGTTTAAATACATCTCTCTCAACTTCTCTTAATCCTAATCTATTATAAAAATCATCATATGCCTTGAGTTTAGCCTTAAGTACTATTCTCTTAGCAACATTTTTAGCATTCTTATATTGCTCAAAGTTTTCATTAGTTTTAGTCTTCTACCATGATTTAAAACACACTCATTTCTTTTGAATAACTTTTTACACTTTTTGACTCCATCACCACATTTCCTTTATCAGTTGCCTTTTACCTTTAGATACTCCTAAGATGTCTCTACCACTTTCTTAATGGACTTAGCATATTAGTCCATATGGTGTTTATTTTTGTTTTAATATTCTACTTTCCTTGTATCATCAACTTATTTGTAAATGATGCTATCTTCTCTCCTTTTAAGTTCCACCACTTAGTTTTTGGACACCTATTAATTAGCTCATTTCCTTTCTTCCATATTTTAGTGTAGATATCCATACTATTAACCTATATTGTGAGGTTAGACTCTCATTGACTATCACCTTACACTCCTTACACATTGATCTTTCAATATTTTTAAGTAAAAAAAAAGTCTCTTTGTATTTTATATAATCCACTTGTAATGGTTCATAAGTGTTCATTCCTCTTCTTAAAATATGTGTTTGCTATAGCTAGGTTATATGCCAAGACAAATTTGAGGATAGGAGATAGCTTCTCCCATCTTATTTCTTTCTCCGATACCATACCCTCCATGTACCCTATCATATCCTTCCATTTCTTTTCCTATATGACCATTTAAGTCTGCTCATACAAATATCCCCCCTATGTTGGGAATTTCAAGCATGATTTCCTCCATATATTTCTAGAAATGGCTCTTGATTCTATCTTCTAACCCTACTTGTAGTGCATATACACTTATAAAATTTATGATTTAATCTCCTAGAACAATTTTTATTAGTATAATTATATCACTAGTTCTTTTAAACTCTATAACTTTATACTTCAATTCTTATCCATCACTATCCCTACGCCATTTATATTATTGTCCTTTCCTACATGACATAGCTTATACCCATCTATTTCTTTAGTTTTAGTTCCTTTCCACTTGGTTTCTTGGATACAAGCGATGTTGACTCTCATGTGTTTCATCGTATCTACTAACTCTAGACTCTTACATGTCAATGTACCTATATTCCCTATGGCAATACAAATCTTATTCTCTTAAAATAGCCTATTTACTTGCGTACTTTTTGAATGGCGGAGAACCCACGCCTACTTTCCACTGTGCCTAGGTTCTGATGTAGCACGTCGCTTTTGAGGGAACGCTTTAGTAACCATTCCCTATTTTCCATTGAATCCAGGATTTGATGCAATGCATTGCTTCCAAGGAGCACTCTAGCAGCCTTTGTCCATTTTTTCCCTGCATCTGGGATCTAATGTAGCTTATCACTTACAAGGAATGCCCTAGCTTGAGGGAATGTCAAAAATTGATTCATGCATAGGGTTTGCCAGAAGTTTTACTTATCAACTGGCAACTAGTGCAAAACTCTCCTCCTTTATTCAACCTTAGGACAGGTTATAGTAAAACCATATAGAATTAAAACGACACAGGTGGAGTTATGTTTTTGAGTTAAGAAAAAGAATGGCCTAAATAATTTTTTATGTTTCATATAACCCATCAATTTCAACAAACTTCTTAGAAAATTAAGGGTAATACTTAAATAGTGAATCCCAATAATTGATCAAATCGATAAAGTACTATGATCAACTATGAAATCTTCATGCTAAAGAAAATTGGAATTTATATATAAGTCTCAAAAGAATGAATGGCTCTAAATTTTACATAGATTATAAGTCTCATATGATTCTCTTCAGGGACTTTAAATTCATAAATACTTATCAATCTAGACTATTGCACCTATGTGCAAAAATTGTGATATGAGATTGGCTTCCATGAAACACTTTAGAAAATGAGTAAAATAATGAATTAATCATATGTAATTCTAATAATAAGCTAAAGATAGAAAGAAATACTAGACTTCAAAAAATCCAATCCTCATCATTGTATAGGAATGAACCTAAAAACTCAAAATAGCTATAAAAAAAAAATCAAAATAGCTATAAAAAAATTCAAAATAGCTAAAAAAAATTCATGTTTTTTTTTTTTTTCAATTTTCAAAATTTATTTTAGAAAAATAAAGGAAAACAACTATAAAAAGATTAGAATTTGCTAGAACTATGGACCCTTCAACCTAGACAAAAAATTATCCTCAATGTTTAAAAAGTAGGACTGAGAAATAAAGAAATGGTTGATGTAGAAAAAGCAAATTATAAAAAACTATGGCACAATAGTTACAAAGGGACAAATTATAGGAGGGAAATCAGAGGTACAAGGTCTACACAATCTCTAGGGCCTATACAAAATGGGTCTAAAAAGGAAGTTTAAATAAATTTATCTTGCACCATCGAATTCATCAAATTGACACCATACCAGTCATAGGAGATTTCTCTTAACTGCAAATAGATGTAAAAAAATTCATTACTAAAGGTAGACTTTGTAGCTTGGCCTAGCCTTTGTGGAAATGGAGTAGGAATAGGACATGGTCCAGTGGGTGGGAAGGGCTCCTTATCTATAGATTTTTCTTTTTCCTTCGTAAGTTCTTGAACCTTATTAGCCATTGTAGGACCATCTTTTTCAATTACTTTACCACTAAAATGAATGACAATAGCCTTAGTTTATTTCATGTTTTAACTTGAAGAACCATTTGCACTTACTGCATGCACACCTTTAGGATTTTCTTGTGGTTGGGCAAGAAATGTCCTCTTTTTTGGGTTTACATCATTTGGGTCAGTATGTTGAACGAATTTTGTATTTTTGTTTTAATTGGTCCTCAAATTGAGTATTTTTCCTCTCCAGCTTTTCGATAAATTGATGAAAAATACCCTTCGCTTGCCTCTTAAGTGAGGGAATATGGGGTCTAGGAGCAAGTGGTCCTTGGTGGGGTTGGTATGCGACATGATGTGAGACATTAGCATTTGGTCCATTTTGCCAACCTAAATTAGGATGATTCCTCCAGTTGGGGTTATATGTCTCAGAATATGGGGAAAAAGGTCACTTATATGAATTAACTTGTTAATGAAGCATATCTTAGAATGTTAGCATTATGGGGCAGTCTTGAGTATTGCGTGTTATTTCACAAATACCACACACCATTTAAACCTTTTTAGTGATAGTTTTCTCATTTCAATGGTCTCTACTTTTCTGGCCAAAGAGACTGTCTTTGCATTAATGTCATCTTTTTCAACCACAATAGAGATGTCTCCCCTAGGATATGTGAAAGCAAGCTTAGCCAAATCTAAGTGACCCACTATTTTTGCCTAGACCCAAATTTAAACATTCTTTGATAGACATTCTAAATACTCTTCTATCTCATATGTGAAAGCAAGCTTAGCCAAATCTAAGTGACCCACTATTTTTGCCTCCATAAAGAAGTTGACGATATGCTAAAGTTCATATCCATGATGTGAACAAATTAAAAAAAATCTTTGAACCTATCCTAGCATTGATAAAAATAGTTGTTTTTTTTTTTTCTCTTGGGGGAAATTTATGATCTTTCGATAGAGAGTATCTATTTTATGATCATGGAAGAATTTTTTCAAAAACAACCTAGTCAGTTCTTGCCAAGTTATTGAGCCTGGTGGCAATGAATGAAATCACATTTTAACTTTTTACTTTAGAGAGAAAGGAAAATTTTTGAGTCTTATCGTGTCTAAGCTGATGTTTTATGTAAACCGAGTAGTGCACACTTCATTATACTCTTTTAAATGTAGGTAAGAACTCTCACTATCCAGCCTATAAAATTGAGGAAGTAATTTTATTACTCCTACTTTTAACTTAGTTGCATCAGCATTCTGAGGTAAAATGACACATGAAAGTGTGCTGGTATAAGTAGTCTGTAAGTATTCCTTTAAAGTTCTCCTGTGAGGGTTTTGGTTATGCCAATTTTCCTCATGGCACTCTATTGGTCCCAATCCATATTGTAGTTCCTTCTCCAATCTATGTTTGGTGGATGATTGATCCTCCTAAGTTGAATATCACCGATATCCATAAGAGGAGGCGGGGATTCATATTCAGAAAGAGGATTATGCCCCTGTGATGGAAGATTATCACCATCCTCTAGAAGTTAGGGTTCATCGTTAAAGAGTGGATTATTACTCCATGAAAAAAAACCACCAACATGTTCTTTGTTATTTCTAGATATGATATTAGTCGCTTGATCAATTTATTGATTTATCCTTGAGTGCAACTGATCAATTTGTATGGTACATGGGATTACTCTAACTAACCTTCTACTTTCATCATGTATCCATATGTGCATACAACGAAACTGTTTTTTTTTTTTAAAGACAAAAAAACTAAGTGAAATAATAAAACCTAATCTAAAATGACGCACAACCAAAAGGCATAAGATCAATCAATCCCTAGTACTAGCAAGCTGAATTTTTTTATTATCTTTAATTTCTTCAAGAAGAGTAGCTTTTAGATTATACTAATCTAGATAGCTCATCCTCTCTTTCAGACTTCTTATATTGCTTACCAATTAGATCCTTATGAGATTAACCACTTAACACCTGCCTCAATTAGTCATAGGTAATCTAAGTCGTAGAATGAGTTGGTAGAGCAAGATGTTTAAACATCAACATAATGATTCAATGTGGGGCCACTAAAGTGACAATAGATCTCCTCCTTCCAAGAGGGTCATATTAGCTTGGAGGCTTCTACAGGTCTCTTCTAATTGATTTTAATTTAAAATTGAAAGGCTAGGGGTCGTGATAGGTGATGATTAAGCCTACATAGGCCAAGATATAGTAATGAAATTCATGCTTGATCTTGTAGGATATGGTGCCTTAGTAATCAATTTTCATTCACCATGGTAATTCTAACAACATATACACATCTTAAAGTGGATAAACAGGTCCTAAGAATGTAATAAAAAATAATAAAATAATACAACTACCTATATGCTACTTACTCAAAGCGTCTTAGCCTTAATAGAGAGAACATTATAACTTAGACAGGCTATGTCTTACAAGTTATAGTAGAGCTTAGGCTATCCTTTGTTAACCATAGGAGTAGCACCAATGGATAATAAGATAAGGATAGGTAGACTTAAATGGTTTGGACATGTCCAATGGAGACTCAAAATGGCACTAGGAAGGAGTGAGTCGATCAAAGTTGAAGGCTCTAAAAGGGCAAGGGAAAGGCCAAAAAGGATGTAGTTAGAAATAATGAGAAAATATTTAAAAACTTTTGGACTAAATGAAGCCATGACACTTGATAGAAGAGAATGGATGAACAAGAGTGTAGCAAACACCTAATCGAATAAGGCTTTGATGATGATGATGATGTTGATCAACTTAGACACCCTTGAGCATCAACTCCTATTGGGGCTTAGCAAGAAATATAAAATGTTATCAGATTGTTAAATACAAATTACTAAATCAAGTGGAAAGATTCTTCATAAATATTCTGTCAAATTCTCAAAGGACATTTGTAAATCTAGTCATTGTTGAAGTTAAAAGTTTAAACTCTCATTTTAATCATACACTTTGAGGCACCAATTTTATTTTGGCCTCTACACTTACTAGTTAGTCTATTAGCAACCCCCATACTTTGATTTGTCTATAAGCTTCCTTGAACTTTAAAACTTGTTTAAAATAGGCCTAAAGTGATGAAGTCATCCGCATACCATTACGTAGGGCCAATTTTAGTATTTTAACTGCCCCTTTTTCTTGAAACAAAACAACAATTGAACTAGGGTATTTTAATTGCCCTTTTATGTACCATCTAGGGCAATGTTCAAGGGAATGATAAAAAAAATGTTGAGTGCAAGCAATAAATATAATAGTGAAAGAGCCCTATCATTAGAAAGAAATTAGACAGTACTAAGGGTAGGCACAAACCAACTTTGTATAAGCATTGCTAGATCTCAATAGCTACAAATACATTGATGGGCCCACATATTTAATCATTGAAATCACTATAATCTCACATAAGATACATTGATGCAAAAGAATCTATTGGTAATCCAAGAAGAACAAATATATACTTAACATTTAACTTATAACCAGCGTGTATCTACTTAAAATTTGTGGATGGATCTTGAGAATCATATTTTAGTAGTACATGTTGGCCTAGAAGATGAACATCATGGATAGGTTATTCATGGATAAATTTATGATGAATATCATCCTTGTTTTAAATAGGTATTAAATTTCAAAAAGTTACATGTGGTCAAAATGATAAGGCTAAAGTCAAATTAGTAAAACAATTTTACTATATGAATTGCTAGTAGAACAAAATAATTAGTACACTAAATATTACATGTGGGACCCATATATTAAAATCTAGGCCATTCTTCATTGCATAATCTCTATCACAACAACTCCAGAATTAAAACAGAAAAAAAGATAGGAAAATCCTAACAAATGGTATGGTTAAGGTCATCCAATCAACAAGCTTCTAAAGAGTCTCTAAAGTATATGGAACAATTGGATAATCAATCATTCGGGGCCTAGGTTTTATTTAATAATGACTACTTGAAAAAAATTGGTAATATTCACCTAGTAATTGATGTGTATAAACTTTGCAGGACTTGAATATATGAGACACAAAATTGAATAAGGCAACCATAGAGGGGCTTCATTTGCTAATCAAAGATGCATGGGTAAGAACCTACACATGAGTGGGAAATCTATAACCTATTGTGGTTTATTATTATTATTATTATTATTATTCAAAAGAGGTAAAGATGCCACTAATACTTGGATGCCCCAAAATTGTTGTTTTTGATATAGAGTTCAAGGCTATGTTATGTCTCTCTAGATCTCTACATTTAAATGTAGAAAATTCAGCACAAGAAATCATCACTTTTTATGGGTTTCATATTGTATATTTAGACCTTAAGAATTCAAATCATTAGAAACCAATTTCTTTTAGGTTTCCAATATGTGGGAGTCAAATTATATGTTTAAGCCTTAAGAAGACTTGTCCTACAGAGAATGTGTTTTCATGATTTTCTTTTAACAAAATTTTCTTTTCCTATCATATTTGGTCCTTCACTTTTTTATCACTCCCTTGGAGCCCTAAGAGATGCCCTAGATGGAGTTTCATGACAATAATGTCTACATAAACCTTGGTTCAGCCATTGTTTTGTTTAAAGGGAAAGGAGTAGTTGAAATACCAACATTGCCCCTAATTAATGGTACACCATATGACTTTTGTCACTTTTGACCTACCACAAACAAGTTTTTCAAATTGAAGGGTTACTTATGGACCAATTCATAAGTTTAGGAGCCAAATAAATTTAAATTGGAGCTTATGTTTTGATCCCAAACTCTTTTCTAAAGTTGATCCCAAACTCTTTTCTAAATATATGTCTTGCTTATCTATTCCAAAATTGAGCATTCTAATGGTGCATTTGATAACAAGGATCTCTTTTAGAGTTGTCTATAAGGTATTTATGCAAGTTATCTATTGCTTAAAGCAATATTTGGGGCAAGTTTCCATCTAGAGCCCTGCTTCTACATGATGGGATTCACCATGGATGGGCCAACCTATCCATCATATTGCTTAGACTTTGAACATCTAGCATTCCAAGAGTTGTATAGATTAAGCCAATCTATCATGGGTCTATCAATGAGGACTATAAAATTGGCAAGAATCAAACCAAAGAATTAGGTCATGGTCCTTGGCTTGGAATTGATGATTTAATTTTGATACCTTTTCTATATGACCAAATTAAATTTGTTGTGATTCCAATTTTATGCTAGAAGAATCGGATCAGAACTGAAAATAAAATCATTAGACTAAAAAGGCCCTATTAGTTTATATTTAAATTCAATATAGTTAAAGGATAACTTAGCCTTTGTAACTCAAGTTCTATAAGACTAAATATACCCTCAATTTATTATGTTTCCAATAAGAAAATAAGGATAAATTAGACTTTTCAACTTAAATTTAGTGGGTTGAAACAAACCTAAATTTTCCCAAATTTCAAAATGGAACATGCTCTAAAAACTCAGTGTGTGTATTTTTGTATATCATTCAATTTGAAGAAGTAACTAATTGATTTTTAATTCATTTTTTCTCAAATTTCTCTCTCTCCCCAAATCTTTTAGTTCATTCTTCTTACTAAACTAGGAATTGCATGAGCTTGACTTCTCTCTCTCCTCAAAAATCACTTAATTATCACTAGTTAGGGTTAATTCTATTATTTTGCAACTCCATGGTACAAACAAATAATGTACACATTGTCAATTTTACTTCTTAAAGAACAATTTTACCACCCAAGCTATATTATGGACCCATACATCCTAGAAATGAAGTGCTTGAGGTTCCAAATGATCATTGAATGTACAATGAAAGTTAGGGCAGTCAGAATGCCCATGCACAACTCTTACTCAAAAGAGGTGAAAAGGGGGTGAATTCTCAATGCATATTTGCATACATTTCACCACTTTAAGAAGCTTATGAGAGAAGTTCAATTCAAATATAAAGGGATCATATACAATGAAAGCTTCTTATAAATAAAAGATGACTGTGACACACCCAAAGACTTTTTACTTATTTTCTCAGTCTTACTCAACCAATGATTTGATATCTTATCCACACATGGTAGTGAAGTACACTTAGTCCACACAAAGCATATGAAGATTTACAAGAATCAGGAATGTTTATTCTATAAGAGGAGCCTTGGCACAACAGTAAAGTTGTAATCATGTGACCTTAAGGTTATGGGTTCAAGGCGTGTGTAACACCCTAGATTTTTAAGACATTTTTTTTTTATAACATTTTTAATAAGAGCATTTGGGATCCCATGAGAAAATTTTTATTTAACCTTTTACTAAAACATATCTTAAAAACTCTGGGTGTTATTTTTCCTTTCTCAAAATGGCATACATAAAATTAAAACATAATTAGATTTAAAACAATACACGTATCAATCAACGTCAAATAAATCAGCACCTTTCTTTTAAATCAAATAAATGTCCAAAACAAAATAAGAATATGGCCCAGGGTCTATCCATCATAACATCTCATATAAATGTCCAACATATGTCTAAACATCTCAATCAAATCCATAAAATAAAAGTATTCAGTCCATAATTAAATTCAAATGATCATCCTGTTCATTGACTCACATCACTGTCTAATATTCTAGGAAAAGGATCTTCAGCAGCTCTCACGGTTTCTCAACAGCTTTTCCTTTCCTGATGTCGCGCTCGAGATCTATGGCATTGCAAAACAAAACAATGCCTCAGCAAGCTATCGCTTGTGTCGGTACATAGACAATTAATGTAATAAATGAAATAAATAATTAACAGTACTGATGAAAAGTCTATCATTTATGAAAATAGCAGTACTGAACCCTAACCCTGAACCCTGAACTCATCACACATGCACACATAATAAGAATATGGGCCATCATGCCGTGGTGGCAACCCTCCATGGGTATCAACCACCACCGCTCTCCGTCGACACCATAACGAGAGACTTAGTGTCTGTCCCCATGGAAAGGCTTAGACCGGTAGTGTGGACTATCCATGTTACCAAACCCCTACCCATCTATGGGCAGGTGTCTATCATATCACAACATCATCACATCACAATCTTGGAGGTTGGCCAGCCCTATCCCTCCTAGCATGACGCCCACCGGGATAGAGCACCCGTCATCAAATATAAAACACGAAAATCATATGAATATGCTAAAACTCAAGAGCACTTATGGCTCGAAATCCCTAAGACATGCCCCTCATCCTGAGGTTAGTCTATAAAAGGACAAGCTAATAAGCCTCTATTCTTATTTCCATGTAAATCCATGCATATTAAATATATAATAAGAAATAAGTCACTATTTAAGCATCATTAATTACCATCATGCTCATAAAAACATTTTTCATGAGTTTATTCAATAAAATATTTCAATTTGTAATAATCCTAATGTACTCAAAGTCGCATGAAATCCTCGGTAAATGATAATTGCAATTTAAAACACAATCACACATGATGCTATATTTATGCATGGTTTAAAAATCAAGGCAAAGCATTAATTGTCATCACCTACCTCAATATGAGACCACTTAGCTTGCTAATAACTCCCTTTAACTTCAAGTGCACATATACATGTCACATCACTATTTTAAAATTTTTCTAAATTAAAAGTGGTCATTTATAAGTTTTTAAGTTAAAACTAGGTTTGCGTCATCAATATGATCACAACTCCTGTTTCGGATCGTGATTTGGACTCATCTAGCTCCCAAAAATCAAGTTTTAGTGAAAACATACGCAAATGGGGCCTACCCGACCACCATAAGTTGGTCTATACTGGCGGTTCTGTTTTCCACCGGTTTACACCAGCATAAACTGGCGTCACGAAGACGCCTGCAACCGCAATGCACAGCTGAGATGTACTGCGTGCGTCTTCGGTACCATGACGCACCGCCGCCTGCGTCATAGTCGCTAGGACGCAGCGCGTCCCGACCCCACTGAGATGGCAAATGCCGTCTCTCCCGCACATGCGTGACGTCGTGCATGTGTGTGATACTGACGTCATTTGACGTCGTCTTCTGGGCGTCCCAGCATCAGCACCAGGGCACCGACGACGTTACCGCCGCCAGAGAAGACGACAGGATTCCGGTTGTCTCCAGCAAGGCTATAGACCTCCGTTTCATGCGATTTTTGCACCGTTTTTCTCAGAATTTCCTTTAGAATTAATTTATGCCCTCCTTTTGCACTGATTTTGACAAAAACCATGTTTTTTAAATGATTTTTTCCAAGTTCCTAAAAACGTCCCTAGGTACTAGTTTTCAGGTTTTTTGGAGAAACCCACCGTTGGATCTCTCCCAAATTTAAAGGGTTTGATCTTGCGTCTCTTGTGCACTAGTTGAACGTGTGATTTTCAAACAGACGTGGTTTCATTCACAAAATCATGCTCCAACAGTAGCGTGCACATAGTTCCCAGGAAAACATGATTTTTCCTAATTTTAAATGCATTTCTATTTATTTTTACCTATTTATTAAATCCAAAAATAAGGGTTTAAGGCTTACCCGGCGTTGTTAGCCGTTGATGGATGTTGCAGGAGTTCCACTCGCTGAAAAATTAAATTTTGCGGAGCTAGGGTTACTGAGTGAAACTCAATGAAACGCTCAAGGTGGAGTGTTTTGGCTCCTGGGGAAGGGTAGATATAGGCCTAACATCCTAAGGGAGGAGAAACTCTTCCCTTCACACCTCTTTGCACGGGTTTCTCGGCGATTTTGCCGAATTTGGTAGAGGCGTGTGGAAGACGGGGGGTACCATTATCAATTTGGGCCCCTGTGTTATACGTCTCTGCCAAATGACTAAAATGCCCCTATGACTTGAACGACTTCTAACTCCTTCATTTGAGCTCCATTTTTTGTGTTATTTGTGGCGTTGGAATCCTAACGACGAGCACTTTCAAATTCTTATGTTTTCAGGAAAAAATTTCATCTATAAATTTTTTATTTAATTTATTTAATAATTTCCTATTTTATACTAAAAATTAAGGATATTACATCCTTCCCTCATAAAAATTTTGTCCTCGAAATTTAGCTACATACCTCTATGTAAATAACTCTGGATGGATCCTTCGCATCTCCTCCTCTGTTTCCTAGGTAGCCTCCTGTAATGAATGATGCTGCCAAAGGACTTTGACTAAGGCAATGGTCTTATTCCTTAACTCCTTGACTTTAGTATCCAATATGCGCACAGGTCTCTCCTCAAACGTCATATCAGACTGTAGCTCTCCTGGGATCTGCTCCAACACATGTGAGGGATTTGGCACGTATTTCCTCAGCATAGACACATGAAAGACGTCATGTACATTTGCCAGCTGTGGTGGTAAGGCTAGCTGGTATGCCACTGACCCAACTCTGCGTAAGATCTCGAAAGGTCCAATATACCTGGGGCTAAGCTTCCCTTTATTTCCAAACCTCAACACCCCTTTCATAGGAGAAACTTTCAAGAATACATGCTCACCCTCAAAGAACTCTAAGTCTTTTCTTCTCTTGTCTGCATAACTTTTCTGTCGACTGTGAGCTGTCAATAACCTTTTCCGGATGAGTTGGACTTTCTCTGCACACTCTTCCACTAACTCAGACTTCACCACACGTCTTTCTCCTACATCACTCCAACATAAGGGTGACCTACAAGGTCTGCCATAAAGTGCCTCGTATGGAGCCATACCAATACTAGTGTGATGACTATTATTATAGGCAAATTCCACCAAAGGTAAATGATCTTCCTAGCTACCCTTCCAATCCATAACACAAGCTTGTAACATATCCTCAATAGTCTGGATGGTCCTCTCGCTCTATCTGTCTGTCTGAGGATGGAAGGCTGTGCTAAATTTCAGTCTCGACCCTAACGCCTCTTGCACGCTCTTCTAGTATTTTGAGGTAAATTGCGTATCTCGATCCGATATAATCGTCAAAGGAACTCCATGTAGACTTACGATCTCCTTCACATATAATTTTGCTAAACTATCCACAGTCTGATTCTGTCTGTTAGGAAGGAAATGGGCAGACTTGGTCAATCTGTCCACCAAAACCCATATCATGTCGTGGCCACTAGTAGTCCTCGGAAGACCCAGAATAAAGTCCATGGTAATATGGTCCCACTTCCACTCAGGAAGGTCCCGTGTCTGAAGTAGCCCTGATGAACGCTAATGCTTAGCCTTGACCTGTTGACAGGTCAAACATCATGTAACGCACTCTCCAACATCCTTCTTCATACCATTCCACCAGAAATGCCTCTTGAGATCCTGATACATCTTCGTACCCCCATGATGAATTGTATAAGGGGACTGGTGTGCTTCTTGAAGTAACTCGCGCCTCAATTCGTCATCTGCTGGTACTACTAACCTTCCCTTAAATCTGACTCCTCCATCTGGTCCCCTCAAAAAATCTATCTTATCTGTCAGATCCTGTGTTTCTTTATCTTTGTCCTGTGCCTCTATGATCCTATCGAAGAACTTAGACAGTGTCAAAAAATTGGCAATCATCACTCTAGACTTCCTACTTAGGGCATCTGCAACGACGTTAGCCTTCCTAGGATGATATTGTATGGTGAAGTCAAAGTCCTTGAGATACTCCATCCGTCTACGCTGCCTCATGTACAAATCACTCTGAGTAAAGAAGTACTTGAGGCTCTTATGATCAGTGAATACCTCAAATCTCTCACCATAAAGATAATGTCTCCAGGACTTCAACGCAAATACCACCGCTACTAATTCCAAATCATGTGTTGGGTAATTTACCTCATATGTCTTCAGTTGTCTAGATGTATAGGCAATTACCTTCCCATGTTGCATCAACACTGCTCTTAATCCCTTACCAGAGGCATCTCAATAAACCACATAACTGCTTGCACCTGATGGTAAAGTCAATACCAGAGCAGTAGTAAGTCTCCTCTTGAGTTCTTGGAAGCTCTCCTCGCAAGCCTCGGTCCATACAAATTGAGTGTCTTTCCTGGTTAGGGTGGTCAATGGTAACGCGATCTTAGAGAATCTCTCTATGAAACGACGATAATATCCTGCCAAACCGAAAAAACTGCGTATCTCAGTCACTGTCTTGGGCCTCTCCCAGTGTAGTACTGCCTCTACCTTTGCTAAATCCATGGCTACTCCATCTTTAGATATGACGTGGCCTAAGAAATGCACTTGGTCTAGCCAAAAATCACACTTACTGAACTTGGCATACAACTAATGTCGACGAAGTGTGTCCAATACCGTGTGGAGATGCTCTCTATGTGCCTCATGACTAGCCGAATAAATCAAGATGTCATCAATGAATACAATCATGAACTTATCCAAATATGCTCAAAAAACATGGTTCATTAGGTCCATGAACACAGCAGGTGAGTTTGTCAATCCAAATGGCATCACTAGGAACTCATAATGACCATAATGACTCCTAAAGGCAGTCTTCGAGATATCCTCTTCTCTAACCCTCAGCTGATGATACCCTGACCTCAAATCTATCTTGGAGAACACTTGAGCTAATTGAAGCTGATCAAATAGATCATCTATGCGTGGCAAAGGGTATCGGTTCTTTATAGTAACACCATTCAACAACCGATAGTCAATGCATAGTCTCAGTGATCCATCCTTTTTCTTCACGAAAAGGACTGGTGCTCCCCATGGTGATCCACTCGGTTTGATGAAGCCCTTATCCCATAACTCTTGCAATTGTACCTTAAGCTCTCTCAACTCTGCTGGAGCCATCCTGTATGGTGCCTTAGAGATAGGCGATGTACCCGGCACCAAGTCGATGATAAAGTCAATCTCCCTATTTGGCGGTAATCCTGGTAATTCCTTAGGAAAGACATCAACAAATTCACAGACAACATCAATCTCGTCAAGCTGTGGTTGCTCCTTATCCTCAACAGTCACATACGTGAGGAATGTGTTACACCCTCATGCATAAAATCGTGTCGCCTTCATAGCAGAGATGATGCATGTACCTGACTGATCTTTCTTACCCTGGAACATTATTTCTGGTTGGCTAGGTATAAGAAAAGTGACTCGCTTCTTTCGGCAGTCCACCATAGCCTAATAGTTGGCTAACCAATCCATCCCAAGAATAATATCGTAGTCTACCATGTCTAGTAAGATGAAGTTAGTGTCCATACTCATGCCTGATATCTCTACAGGTATTCCTCTAAGATATTTTGTAGTCTCTACTGTCTCTCCCATAGGTGTCATAATATCTAATCCAAATGCTAGTTTGTGTACACATACATCAAGGCAAGATGAAAAAATACATGATATAAAAGAATGTGTAGACCCTGTGTCAAAAAGAACTTTGGCATGTTGATCTGAGACTAGAAGAGTACCTTCTATGACCTGGTGTGATGCCTACGCCTGTCCTGACGTGAAGGAAAATACTCGTCCCTAGCTACGTGGCGCGGTAGCTGTCTCTGCACCCATCTCAATCTGCCTCTCTCTCTGCCCCTTAGGACAGTCCTTAATGAAGTGGCTGACGTCTCCACAGTTGAAACACCTGTATGGCTGTCTCTGAAAAGGTGCATAGGGCTGTCGCTGTAGTTGGGGCTGCCTCTACTGCTATGGCCTGTCAAATCTATTGCACCCTCGCCCAGGGTGCCAACCCTTACACCTATCACATCTCTTCCTCTCTATATCTCTCTTAAACTTGGCCTGCGGTGGATGACCTAATGTACCTTGTGTTTGCATAGCACCAAACGGTCTCTTGCCCTTAAAGGGCTGGAACGCACTCCCTCTAGTCCTGAGAGAGTTCTTCTCATGCATGGAAGCCATGTCAACAACATCTCGCACAAAAGTGGGTCGTGAAGAAATCACCCGATCTCTTGGCCAAGGTGTCAACCCATCTACAAATCGGTCTGTTGCTTCTATGTCTGAGGCCAGTGTGTGAGGTGCAAATCTCCTCAGTAGTGTAAATCGGTTCAGATACTGCTGAACCATCATGTCTCTCTGCTCCAAAGTGGCAAACTCTTTCTTCATTGACTGCAATGCATGGGGTGGAAAATATTGAGTGTTGAAAGCCTGTTTAAAGGCTACCCATGTCATCGTCTCGGTTGGATCTAGTCAGGTGTGTAGAGGTCTGCCACCAGAAGCCTGTCTCACCTTTCAGTAGGTAGGAGGCTACTCTAACTTGATCCTCTGGTGAGATCTTCATAGCGTCAAATGTCCTTTCCGCCTCAAATAACCATCGCTCGACCTCCTCCGTGTTACAATCGCCATAAAAGGGTTTCACCATCTTTTGAAATTTCTCTAATAATTTGTCTGTCTTCTTAGAGTCGCTAGTAGCATCACCCTCAGTGGCTCTAGGTACTGGTGGTTCCTGCATTGGTTGTGAGGATTGAACTGACGAAACCACGGGTGCCACTTGAGGTGGTGGAATAGGGCTAAGGTTAGCAGCGTCAACAGCTGTCCTAACCTGCTGTTGTATAAGTGGTACTAGTCCTGACATTAATCGATTCAATAACTCGGCATCACGATCCCCTTGATTAGAGGACTCAACAGGTGGGGCCACTGGTGTAGCAGGGGTAGACCTTGTCCTTCTTCGAGGAGCCATCTGTCAAAAGTTTTAAGTGTCACTAAGTGTAAGTTCCTCTCTCTACAACAATTATGGACTGTTACTCACATATAATTGGACATTTGCAAGGATTATGATGGACTAGACTAGGCTCTGATACCAACTTTGTAACACCCTGAATTTTTAAGACATTTTTTTTTATAACATTTTTAATAAGAGCATTTGGGATCCCATGAGAAAAGTTTTATTTAACCTTTTACTACAATATATCTTAAAAACTCCGGGTGTTATTTTTCCTTTCTCAAAATGGCATACATAAAATTAAAACATAATTAGATTTAAAGCAATACATGTATCAATCAATGTCAAATAAATCAGTGCCTTTCTTTTAAATCAAATAAATGTCCAAAACAACATAAGAATATGGCCCAGGGTCTATCCATCATAACATCTCATATAAATGTCCAACATATGTCTAAACATCTCAATCAAATCCATAAAATAAAAGTATTCAGTCCATAATTAAATTCAAATGGTCATCCTGTTCATTGACTCACATCACTATTTAATATTCTAGGAAAAGGATCTTCAGCAGCTCTCACGGTTTCTCAACAGCTTTTCCTTTTCTGATGTTGTGCTCGAGATCTAAGGCATTGCAAAAAAAAGCAATGCCTCAACAAGCTATCGCTTGTGTAGGTACATAGACAATTAATGTAATAAATGAAATAAATAATTAACAGTACTGATGAAAAGTCTATCATTTATGAAAATAACAGTATCATAATGTCATGTCCAAATAAATGTCAATTTATTCCATATGCTAAAGCATGCATTTCACGGAGTCAAAACATGACATGAATAAATGTAACTGAGCATACAACAAGAATAAGGGCACCCTAAGGTAATGGGTCCCACAACATCGCACTAACATCACTGATCATGAGTACTCATAGCCAACTTCTGAGTGTCGTCACACCCAGGCATACCATCCATAACCATACTCATCACACATGCACAGATAATAAGAATATGGGCCATCATGCCGCGGTGGCAACCCTCCATGGGTATCAACCACCGCCGCTCTCTGTCGACACCATAACGGGAGACTTAGCGTCTGTCCCCATGGAAAGGCTCAGACTGGTAGTGTGGACTACCATGTTACCAAACCCCTACCCATCTCTGGGCAGGTGTCTATCATATCATAACATCATCACATCACAATCTCAGAGCGTGAGTGGCCGGCCCTATCCCTCCTAGCATGATGCTCACCGGGCAAAAGCACCCGTCATCAAATATAAAACACGAAAATCATATGAATATGCTAAAACTCAAGAGCACTTTTAGCTCGAAATCCCCAAGACATGCCCCTCATCTTGGGGTTAGCCTATAAAAGGACTAGCTAATAAGCCTCTTGTTGATTGTTTTACTGCAAGTGCACGGGCTATTGTAGGGTAGCTTATGCAAGTACGGGTCGATCCCACGAGGACTTGATTTAAAATGGAGTTTTCAATAAAAACTAATTATTTAAAATTAAAAATAAATCACTCAAAATTACTGAAATTATTAAAATGAGAATCAATGTTCAGATCCAATAAAATTCTCAAAAATACAGAATTTCCAGTTCTTAAAGAAAACAAACAAAATCAAATAATGAGAAAAAACTACTTCCCTAGATCAATTTTCATCAAAATCTTCACTTCTGGTCTTCTAAAATCTGATCCACCTTTACAGATATCTTCAACACGTTCTTGATTAGTAATCCACTGGTCAGATTTGACAGATTCTTCAAAATGGTCAAGATCTGGGCTAAATTGTGATTTCAAGATTTGGACGGCTTAGATTGATTTCTGAATTTCAGATCTAAGATCAGAAGCATTGGCTATGTCTAGGGATGTCCTAAGAATGAACCTGTAAAATTAATTTGAAATCAGATGAGAAAAGAAGGAGAAATTGAGGATTTTGTTTTGATTAAGGCTAAACCGTTGAGAGGTTAGGCCTTGATTGATCTGTCTCAGATTGGACAGTTCCTGGATAAGAAAAACGAAGATAAAACAGAACTGGAATAAAGCAGGACGCAGATGTAATTTCTGAAAAAGGACAGAAATGGAATTGAATTTTAAGAGAGAGAGGCAAAACTGGAATTAATCTAAAAATCTGGTTTTTTAAGAAAAAAACCAGGAAAAACCGATGAAGAACGACAGGAGGAGGAGAAGAGAGAAAGGAGAAAAAGAGGAAAAAGGAGAGGGGAAGTGAAACCCAGATCTGGGTTTTCGTCTCTCGGACGTCCGGTGAAGAGAAAAACGCCGGAGCCGTTGGGCTGGGTGCGCTATCTGGTCGGTGAAGAGGGAGCTCCTGGCCGGTGATGGGTGTCAACTGGCAGATGGGTTGAGCAAAGATAGTAGGGAAATAAGAGGGGGATGCCAAAAACTGGATTTTTCGTTGAAACAAAAGCCGACAATGGATTGTCTAGGAATTGGCCGGAAGGAGGGAGGAAAAGATAGTAGAGAAAAAGGGAGTACGATGGAGTGCAGGGCTGGGGAGTGCCATCGTCTGGGTGCTATCTAGAGCAGTGCTGGAAGTGAAACAGAGTTTGATGAAGAGATCTGGTTTCTTGCTGGAAACCGAGGGTGAGAATAGAGAGTGATAGTTAGGCAGAGAGAAGGAGAGTGCGGTGAAAAGAGAATAAGAGAGAGAGGAGAAGTGGACTAGCCGGAGCGGTTTGGAGAGTGAGAGCCTCTAACTGTGACAACCCGGGTTTTTAAAACACATTTTATAATGCATTTGTTCAAAGGAAGGGCCCTTAAATGTGTAAAAAAAAATAAAAAATCGTAAACAATGTAGCAAAAATTCTTTTCATTTAAATTCATTTTGAACAAAACCCAAGTCTCACTGGAAGATACATAATACACATAACCATTTCTTATAAAATAAATTTTTTATTGAATACCAGGATTCATCCAGTGGTTCACTCATACATAGCCCTGTGTTAGGTTACAACTCATTGTCCAAAATTACATAATCCAAACTTCAAACCTCACCTTACATTAAAAAAAAAAAAACACTCAATACAATACACTCTCAAATAAGGAAAAATTACATATCTTCAAATACATACTCTGATTTTCTTATTTTCTTCAAATCTTCTACTGTCTTACTCCTAGATCTTCAAGGTTTAATCCTTTCAGTCCTTTATGGCCTTGAGCTTCTTTCCCTCCTTCTCTGTGCCTGAGGTATTGTAAACATGGAAACATGTACAATACCTCAGCAAGCTATGCTCGGTAGGGGATACAAAAATATACTACTTCATCAATACAAGGATACTTACCTTAGTCATTAAGCCCTCCTGAGTCATCTCATACTCATATATAGAGGATATACATTATTTATGTAGTATATGACAAATTAGTTAATATATTGAAGAATACTCAAAACTTGTTCCTTCCCCTAGCTATACTTCCACTTAGGAGAGTAATACTTAGCCAATTCACATATAGGGGTTTTCATTCTAGGAACTCTTATAATAGCATATCACTATGCCATGGCATCATACTATGCCTATAATCTGTGCATCATAATGCAAAATACATTAGGACTACTATGCTCACAGTTTCAATGCATACAGTAGCGCTGGATAATCGTATAATCTTCCACTGATACCAACTGTGGAATAATCAATCCATGTCCTCATGGGGTGGACCATGGTCACATTACAGTGAGGCCTTCCCATTATTGCCCCACCCAACATTTAGCCTCTTTTTGGGCATGGTATCCATCGTATAAATTTCAGAAAGTGGGTGGCCAAACCCTCATGACTTCCATAGCATAGCATCCCCAGTCTCTATCTCTGTGTAAATCAAAATTCACAAGTCTCCATACTTGTATGGAAAATACCTTGTACATATCAGACGATGTGTCTGTTTAACTAAGGCTGGAATATTTTCTACACCCTATTCTTAGGATATCCTTAGTTTTCATATCTCAATACTTTCACCTCATTAGACTTGATCATTAGATTAGATCCAATGAATTAAATTATGAGGTTAGATCACTTTGTTGATCATTTGGTTAGATCCCATATCTTGGATCACTTTGTTTGATCATTTGATTAAATCCCTTAATTTGATCATATGTTTTTGGATCACATGTTTGGATCTGTGTTTTGGATCACTTAGTTGGATCATATGTGTTGGATCACTTAGTTTGGATCATATGTGTTGGATCACTTTGTTTGGATCATATGTGTTGGATCACTTAGTTTGGATCATATGTGTTGGATCATGACTATGCTAAGGTACTAAGCATAATTACATCATGAAGGTCTTATAATTACATACTAAGATCATGTATGTATACACATGGATCCTTAATACATTCTTGCACATCCACCTACCTCAAAGTAGTATCTTGATTCATACATCTCCAGTGTATTCTTCCACAATGTCCATCATGGTCTGGATTCATCCATCTGTCATACCATATATACAAGGTTATTTCCCTATTCAAGTATGTATTCCTATAGGTGATACCCTAATTTTCCTTGAATCAAATTTGATCAAGGGTTTGGGATTCTTTATCTATGTTCTTCTACATACGCATACATACTATACAATACTACATTAGTATTTGATTTTAATCATCCAAGATCCTATGGATCTTGTTTGATCATCCTTATCTTGGTTTTCAATTTTTTATCAAGATTAGATGATTTACTACATTTTATGCTCTCATTATTATTACTCAACCAATTAATGTTTTATTGGTTGAGGGTAGCTTAGTTCATTCTAAGTCTAGATTGCTCCTCTTATGTCAAATTGGCTAAGGCTTACTAGTTAAATGGTTGAACACAAAGTGGCTACTTCAATCCTCATGTAAGGAGGCGTTTAAACCTCACAAACATCAACGGAAGGTGGGGGGAGAGCGTGGCTCTATTAGATAACCCCCTTAACCACTATGTCCATCATTCACTAGCTTGACCTTAACTCAACCTTTCATAAGGTTCCTACGAGCATTTAATCCTAAGTATTCTTTCTAATTGTTTTTAATTAAATCCATGAATTAAAATGTCATCCATGGAGGTTTATTATTCTCCTAAGTTAGACCAAGGAATTTATATTCCTTATATTATCCTACTAACTATGGTCCTTACTATCATTAAGTCCATGTCATACATTCCATGTGAATGTCCCTTCCTTCTAATTTCATTTAATTACCATTTCAATGAAATTACAATTACTTAAGCATTGAAGCATAAGTTTAAAGCATAAATAACAAGTAACTAAACACTTAAATAAACAATTAAATAACCAATTAAATAAATAATTCAACTAAGAAATGAAAGACAATTATCATAATGTTCAATAATTGAAATAGAAATCTAACATGTTATCATGATCCAATGGTCTTAATTGATCCATAGTCATCCTTCATCTTTTTAAGGTTTAGATCTTGATCCTTCATTTTATTTTAGATCCAACATATTATATTGATGTAATTTAATTATTAAATCATGGATTTATCTCATCTATTGATTTGATCTTCCTTGATCTACCCGATCAAGGAGATCTTCCTTGTACCATTTAAGGGCATAGATCTTGATCTAGACCAATCCACATCATCCATTTATTAAATTCATATTATCCTATCTCAAGATCATCATCAAAATACACCAATGCTGTCCAATCATCCTGGATCATCTTGATCTAGGAGATACTATTTAATTTTAAGGGTTTTAGTAACCCTTAAGGCTAGATCTCTTAAGATCTGCCTAATAAATACAATTTAATCCATTGGTATTATTTATTATGTTATAAAATAATCATCCAATAAGGTATTTCTGGTTTGATCATCATAGATCTTGTAGATCAAGAATGTTAGTTACTTATCCACTTAATTACATTAATTAAAATTAAAATTTTATAAGTTCAGTACCTTATAATTATAACAAGGAATCCATCACAACTTTCAGATCTCAATTTGGATCTCAATTTAGATCGGAATTGAAATTTTAAGATTTCAGCCCTTTTTAAGGGCTGAATTTCACCCTACCGTTTTGATCATTTTGGACTGATATAGAGGCATAAAAATTATACTGTGAACATGTATATTAAGGTTTTTGGATCTTCTAAACACATCTATCGGTTCAGATTTCATGTTTGGGGTTATGTGGGCCATGATCCATGATCAATGGCACTGATTTCATCAAAAAGATCATGTAAATATTGCTTAAAAACACGATCTAATAATTTCAGTGAATTAATAACATCAAAATTATTACAAATAAATTTTCTGATCTAAAATCAGAGTTCAATTAAAGTCAGAATTAATATTTCAATATTTCAGCCCGTTTTAAGGGCTGAATTTCATCCTTTCTGTTTTTTATCAATTGCATTCATATATATGTATATAAATCTAACTCTGAACTTGATCCTAAGGTATTAGAGTGTCTCTGAAGACATCCATCGGTTCAGATTTGTCTTTTAAAGTCATCTGGTCCATGATCTAAGATCATGGGTACTGATTTTACTAAATAACTTATGTAAATACAAATTAAAACATGGATCTAATAAATTCAGTACATGGTAAACACTACAAGGAGTTCATAGCATTTCTGATCTAAAATCAGAGCTATATCAAGCTCTGAATTGAAGAATTATGATTTTCAGTTAACAGAATAGATGGGTCAGATCAAATCTGGGTTATAGGTGCGGATCTCCCCCATCCAGTAAAACCAAGAATCCAGATTTCTCATCCTGGGGTTTTTGGGCCCCAAGAATCCATCCATTGGCTCAGAAGTAACATCTGAGCTGTGGATCGATGGGATCTCAATCCTCAATGCCGAATCCATCGTCTCCGACGAATCAACGGCTGGGGAGCTCCTATCCTTGCCGGAAAACCAAACTAATCTACTGTAAATGAAATAGGGGTGCAAGTGCACCTACTTGGAAGAAGATATTCTGGATCTATGCCGGAAAAACCAGAAAATCCACTCCTTATAATATAGGTCGCTGGAGCTTCTGTTTTTTGCTGATTTATCCATAGATACTCCACGGATTATGGTAAAATCAATTGGGTTTTGTATATCTTAATATTACCCAACTATCCAACGGTCAAGATTAGATTTCAACGGCTGGAAATTAACGTATAGCCCAAAAACCGTAACAGGGTGAAAACCCTTCTCGTTGGGACAATGTGTCTGTGCAAGCGCCCAATATCCAGAGGAGGAATATTCCTCTGGGTGCTTCTGTGGACACTCTAATAGGGGAAATAAAATGCAAGGAAAGGGAGGAGAAAAGAGGGAGAAGGAGGATGAATTTTGATCTAAGATTTTGGCAGAGTCTAGGGGACTTCGTGATGTATTTTTGGAATATTTTTGGGAATTTTTCTGATGTCTATTTATAGGGATTTTTAGTGTTTTTCATCATAACACCTAATTATTATGTTTTTTCCTTTTTAATATTTAATATTTATTTGATTCCCACTACCACCTCCTTCTCCACTAGCTGGTGGTAGTGGTTTGACCCATGATTGCACGTGGTCTGGCCATGGGATTCCATTTTGGGTCCTTTGTGGGCCCCACATGTGTAAAAAGACTATTTTGCCCTTTATGTATAAAATTTTGAGTTTACTCATACGAACTCGGAATTGAGTGTTCTTAGTGGCGTTGGACTCGTATTTTTTTGTACATTCTAAATTTAATGTCTTAGACCTTGGCTAGGGTAAAATTACCATTTTACCCTTTTGCTCTTAAATGAAGAAAATAAAGGTTTTTCACTCCGAATTCAGAATGCACCGTGCTTACAGTCATTCTGAAGGGTTCGTGAGATATGTTTTCACTTATGCATATCTTTATGCCTTATTTGTACTTCTGTACGAAGTACATTTTTGCTAAACCTAATATTCCAACCTGATTTTTCCTTGAAATCTTCAATTTCACTATTATATTTTTATTACAATAAAAATTAGGGGTTACACTAACATTCCAGCCTAAGGGGGAAATAGAAGAACGTGAGCGAGAGAGAGGGGGGCGATGGAGGTGATGGGTCTGCCTTTACGTCCAGCCAAAAGGAGGAAAGCAAGAGAGGGAGAGTTTCAAAGAGAGGAGAAGAGGTGGTTTTTGTGCGTGAAGATGGGAAGAGAGGAGTAGAAGGTGAGAAGAGAGAATGGGAAGAAGAGAGGTACGGTGAGAGAAGAGACTTGGGAAAGGCTGGGAAAGAGAGTAGAGGAAGAGGGAGAGAATAGGATGGTGAGAGTTGGGTACGGTTGGGTGTAGGGAAGAAGAGGTTGAATGGGAAGTGGGGGTAGAATGGAGAGAGATGAGGAGAGAATGGTGGAAGAGAGAGAACGGTGAAGAGCAGGGCAAAAAGGAGGGAGGTGGGCAGTTGACGAGAATGGGCGGTGCTTGGTTTAGATGGCCCGATCTGTCACCGCCCGGTGATGGGAGTAAATAAAGAGAAAGAGAGATAAGGGGTGAACTGGGATCGGGTGGAACTAGGTAAGTGAGAATAGAAAGCTAATAGAGGGAGAGAGGAGAACTTCGAAAGAGAAAGAGAAAGAGAGCTTGGGATGAGAAGAGAGAGAGGAGAAGAGGGGAGAAGTGCGTTGAGAAGGGAGAGGGAGTAGAAGGAGAGCCTTAAGAGAGAGTAGAGAATGGGAAGTAGGGGAGAAAAAGAAGTTGGGTACGTGAGAATGAGGAAGGAAAAAAAAAGAAAGAAAGAAGGAAAAGGAAAAGGAAAGGAAAAAGAAAGAAAAAGAAAGAAAGAAAAAGAGAAAAGGAAGGAAAGAGGAAAAAGAAAAGAAAGGAAAGAGGAAAAAGAAAAGAAAGGAAAGAAGGAGTGGGAGTGGGAAAGGAAAAAGAGAATAAAGGAAAGAAAAAGAGAGTAAGGAGGGAAAGAGAAGAGGAAGAAAAGGAAAGAGAAGTGGGGGAAAGAGTTGCCCTTTACATGTTATTTCTATTTTGTCTATTATTTCTATTCCATCCATCTCCATGGGTGATCTGGTCCATCAATCCTTTTTAAAATGATCTGCACCGTTAACTTTTAATCATAGTCATCCGTGCGTCCTTTGGCTGATCTGCAAAAGAAAAGACTAAATTAGAATAATCTAAACCGTACATTAGTCATCTAATGATTTCTAATGATTATCTGACCGTTGATTTTGAAAATTTAAGATTTGGATGGTCAATTGGATTTAAATTCAAAATCACGCTAAGTTTTGTAAAATTGAACGGTTAGATGATCTAATTAAATGCTAAATTAGGGGTATTTTGACCAAAATTGAACACTTAACACCTCTATTCTTATTTCCATGTAAATCCATGCATTTCCAATATATAATAAGAAATAAGTCACTATTTAAGCATCATTAATTACCATCATGCTCATAAAAACATTTGTCATGAGTTTATTCAATAAAATATTTCAATTTGTAATAATCCTAATGTACTCAAAGTCGCATGAAATCCTCGGTAAATGATAATTGCAATTTAAAACACAATCACACATGATGTTATATTTATGCATGGTTTAAAAATCAAGGCAAAACATTAATTGTCGTCACCTACCTCAATATGAGACCACTTAGCTTGCTAATAACTCACTTTAACTGGTATATTCAAGTGCACCTGTACATGTCACATAACTATTTTAAAATTTTTCTAAATTAAAAGTGGTCATTTATAAGTTTTTAAGTTAAAACTAGGTATGCATCATCAATACGGTCATAACGCTTCTTTTCGAATCGTGATTTGGACTCCTCTAGCTCCCAAAAGTCAAGTTTTAGTGAAAACATATGCAAATGGGGCATGCCCAATCACCATAAGGTGGTCTATACCGGCAGTTCTATTTTTCGTCGGTTTACACCAGCGTAAACCGGTGTCACGAAGACACCCGCAACCCAATGCATAGTTGAGACGCACCGCATGCGTCTTCGGCACCGTGACGCACCGCCGCGTGCGTCACGGTCACCAGGATGCAGCGCGTCCCGACCCGACTGAGACTGCAAATGCCATCTCTCCCACGTGCATGTGATGTCGCATACGCGTGCGATGCCGATGTCATTCGACGTCCTCTTCTGGGCGTCCCGGCGTCGGCGCTAGGGCGCTGACGACGTTACCGCTGCCAGAGAAGACGACTGGATTCCGGTCGTCTCCGACAAGGCTACAGACCTTCGTTTCGTGCGATTTTTGCACCATTTTTCTCAAAATTTTCTCTAGAATTCATTTATGCCCTCCTTTTGCACTGATTTTTCCAAAAACCATGTTTTTTAAATGATTTTTTCCAAGTTCCTAAAAACGTCCTTAGGTACTGGTTTTTACATTTTCTAGAGAAACCCACTGTTGGATCTCTCCCAAATTTAAAGGGTTTGATCTTGGGTCTCTTGTGCACTAGTTGGATGGTGCGATTTTCAAACAGACGTGGTTTGATCCGCAAAATCACACTCCAACAGTAGCGTGCATAGAGTTCCCAGGAAAACGTGATTTTTTCTGATTTTAAATGCATTTCTATTTATTTTTACCTATTTATTAAATCCAAAAATCAGGGTTTAAGACTTACCCCACATTGTTAGCCGTGGATGGATGTTGCCGGAGTTCCACTCGTCAGAAAATCAAAATTTGCGGAGCTAGGGTTACTGAGTGAAACGCTCAAGGTGGAGCGTTTTGGCTCCTGAGAAAGGGTAGATATAGGCCTAACATACTAGGGGAAGAGAAACTCTTCCCTTCATGCCTCTTTGCACGAGTTTCTCCAGTGATTTCACCGGATCTGGTAGAGGCGTGTGGAAGACGGGGGTGCTATTATCAATTTGGACCCTTGTGTTATACGTCTCTGCCAAATGACTAAAATGCCCCTATGACTTGAACGACTCCTAACTCCCTCGTTTGAGCTCCGTTTTCTTCGTTCTTTGTGGTGTTGGAATCCTATCAACGAGCACTTTCAAATTCTTACATTTTCAGGAAAAATTTCCATCTATAAATTTTTAATTTAATTTATTTAATAATTTCCTATTTTATACTAAAAATTAAGGATATTATAGCGTGGAAATAGCCTCTTGCAAAAATGCAAGGTAATGTTTCATACTATAGACCCTTATGGTCCACCCCTTCCTCGAACCCTGCATAGGTGAGAGCTTCGTATACCAGGACTGCCCTTTGAGGGTTGTTTATTTTAGGCCAATTCAATCCAATGGTGGAGAGAAAATGAAGTTTAAGAAATATTTATATTTCATAAGGGGATCCTATCCATTCGAGGCAGGGGAAGCATGATCTAAGGGCTATGAATGAAATATTGGAAATACCAAAATCCTAATCACCTTTTCTATGTTGAAAAGTCAATCCAAAATTCTAAGGAAAGGAAGATCTCAACCACTCGTCCTCATCTTATGGTCCACCTTTACTTTAAGGCTTTTAAAAACTTTACACACAACTAATTTAGAAAATATGCTACCTTTTAGGATTTTTTTAATTTTGAATTCCCTTAAATTCTTTCACCAACTTTTCATCTCTTTTCCTTTTTTTCCCCTTACCTTTCCATTATCTTACTTCTTTACTAAATCAACTCCACTATCTCCACTTGAAAAAGATGCCTCCCCCCGCCTACCACTTTCTAAATTTGACAAAAGTCAACCTACCTTCCTTAATCTAACTCTCTTCCTTCCCTCCTAAGCAAGCTACTTTCCTATCCCACCAAAACTACCTTCCTAACCACCCTTAATCCTTTCTCTACCCCACTTTCCTAGTCCATTCCATCTTCCACTTTGGTTTTAAGTCAAATACATCTCCAATACTTGAATTCCACACCTCCGCCCTCCTTAGCTTCCCTTCCTCTCTTTCATCTCAACCACTTAATTATCCTTTCTCCATTAGATCTTAGCCATCCATCCCTAGGTCTTCCTTTCATTAAACTCTATAAATAAGAGGTGAAAAAGAAGAGAATTTTTTTTTATCACTTATCTTTCTCTTGTACTTGAAAGCTAAATCTATGAGAGAGAGAGAGAGAGAGAGAGAGAGAGAGAGAGAGAGAGAGAGAGAGAGAGAGAGAGAGAGAGAGAGAGAGAGATCACCTTCAGCAAAGCTCCCCCAAGATCAAAGACAATCAATTGAAGAAGAGGTAAGAAAGCCCTTCCATCCCCACTTTTCTTTCTTTCTTTGTTCCATCTTCTTCCTCATTCCCCTTCTTTCTTTTCTTTTCTATCATGCATTAGTATCAATAGGAATTGTGGGCACCATTGTAAATCTTGCATGTAGCTTCACTATTGCATGTTTAGCATGCATTCTCCTTTAGGTCTTGCATTCATTATTTTCCTTCATCTTTTAAGCTTTGCCTATAATACCATCATTAGTTCCTTGTGTTCTTCCTTACTTGAATCATTAGGAAACATGCATAGTACCCATACTTTATCACTTTTGATTTGCAAGCATACCTCCCATCCTTTCTTACACACCTTCCCTTCATACTTCCTCGCTTTCACATGACACACACTATTTCTTCACTTTCTTCCACTTCTAGCACCTTGTACTTCTATTTTTCATATTTATTTTATTATTTTGGGATTTAGGAAGAAAGAAAAAGGAAGAACACCTTCTAATGATAGTTAACGACTCTTCTGATTCCCTAGCATGGTTAAGGATTTCATTTTGCTTGTGGCATGTTAAGTTAAGGAGATGAGAAAAGCTTGATAGTAGTTTAGCATTCTTTGGATTGAATGTAAGTGTATAGACCCTTGTTGAGTGACACAATAAGAAAATTATAAAGCAGAGTTCAAGCCTGAAAAAGAAGAATATGATGGGTAAAGAGCCTTGTTAAGTACAATAAAGGGCTCTTATAGCAGCCACTTCAAGTAAGTTTCTTTATTTGCTTTATTTTTCTTTTCTTTTCTTTTCTTTATTGTAATCCTTGTAATTCAATCTCCATTAGTGAAAAAGTTAATTTTCATTTTATAGTTATTTTATCTCTCTTTCCTTGCTTTATGTTTTAGTTAGTTTTCTTACTTTAGTTTATTTTCTTACTTTGAAATAGTTACTTAGATTAGTGGTTTAGGTTAAAATTCTTCCTTTCCTTGTTAGCTATGTTAGAGTAAAGATACTTAACTCTTGTTTATCAAAAGAGTCCTCAAGGTATTGACTCGTAGTTGTCCATTCTATACTACAATAAAGTCATGCACTTATGGTAATTATTATGACACATCATGGACATATTTACAACTTATTTTTTCATAGGTTTTTTACAACTCGCAACTCTTTACTTGGTCTTTTATTATCTTTATCTAGAGCTTGGAGATTCATTTTTATCTTAACTCACTACACTAGTTTGATTGCTAGAGTTGGTTGCTTATTTTCAATAAATGGTCCTATTTTGGCTAAAATTTTTACTATCTTCCTTCAATGAATACAAGAAAAATGTATCAAAATATCCCAAGTTCATTCCTCAAAAGATGAAAATGTGGTGGTTTAGTGTCCCATTATAAGCACAAACTCAATCTACACAAGTGATACAGAATTCTGGCTCAAAAATGAAACAAACTACCAATGAAAAAGAAATTGAGCGCACTGGCCAAATAGCCTCCACTTAGACATTGAGAAATTATTAATTTATTCATTAGACTACAAGTGGCCACATATTACTATAGGATCATATGACATGTGTCCTTCCCCAAGACTATGCCAAGAGTTGGACACATGTCCCACAAGGCCTCTACATACCCCAAGAACTACTAGTAGCATGCTTGTATTAAATGCAAAAGGGGACACTCCTCTTTCTCTCCCCACTTGTTGGCAATATATATTAGACATTGGGCATTCAGAAATTATTACTTTATTCATTAGAGCATAGGTGGCCATGTTTTACCATAAAACCACCTACGAGGGCTCTACATAACCCTAAGAGTTGCTGGCAACATCCTTTTATTAAATTTAAAAGGGGATGGTCCCCTTTCTCTTTCCACATGATGGTAACATATATTAAATGTTGGGCATTAAGAAATTATTACTTTATTCCTTAGACCACTAATGGCCATGTTTTACCATAGGATTACATAACATGTGTCCATCCTTAAGTATAGTCCAAAAGTTGGACACTGATCCCACGAGGCCTCTTCTACATACCCCAAGAATTGTCGGATACACCTTAGCATCAAATGCAAAAAAAAATGCTCCTATTTTTCTTTAGCATGTTGGCAACAAATATTAAATGTTGGTAGTAAAAAAATTGCCATGTGACAATGAGTATTAGTGACCTCAACAAGGTTACATCGGTCGAAGGGGATAAAATTAATGGAATGTCCCTTGGCTTATTACCAAGTTGACTACTCATTTACCAACTCCTACGCCATCTCAATGGAACAATTTTCCCCATCCCCAAATGAAGCTACATCATCAAGGACTTTAACTATAAATAAGGTCATCCCAAGGGAGACAACAAGTTGAAAGCAACCTAAACTAATTAAAAGTGAGAGAGAGAATTATGAGACAAATACCAAGAAACCTTAAGAGAAGTGTCTTAGTAGCTTTTTTACCAGTATACTCTAAGAAGCCTCCTCTCACTTCTCTCTTTCCACTTCAACCATAGGGCAAAAGGATCATTTTCAAGGGTCGTTTCCCACACTTCCAAGGCCACAAAAATCTAGAAAGGATTGCAAAACCCATAGAAAATCCGTCCCTTTTCATTTAACTTCTATCTGTGCTCATGTAATTATGTGTAACAATATGTTCTACCATTCCAATATGTAAAATTTGAGTGTTGCTTGCAGTACTATTTTGATTGTATAACCGAGATTTACATGAGGCTTGCCTGTTCAATACATCAAATTTCAAAGTGATTCAAATACTTTTCCCCCAGTTTCCATTTTCTTTCCATTTATTTCAAGAATTTTTTTGTATATACAAAGTGAATGTCATGTAGAAGGAAAACGGAGCTAGCCCAATGGCATCTAGCTCATAGCCTTGTCCTATGATGAGTAATGGAACCTTGTAGCAATGATTTTTAGTGTATGTTTTGTATTTATTTTTCTTTACTAAAGGTTGATGAAACTCTTTCAAATAGGTTAATTCCTTTGTTCCCAGCAACTCTTGTTTTATTGTTTAAAGAGAGGTTTGTCACTACTTTACTTCCATTAGCTTAGCTTATGAGGCCTTTTAACTTATTAGTGTTTGTCTTGCTTTGGAAACCCCTTTCTCTATAAAAAATTACTATAGTTTTCTTTTGGGCTTGTTGCTTTTGGTAAGCCAATGCAATAAAACATTAGTTTCATAGATCAAATAAGGGAATAAGAGAGAGTTTGAGTTAACAGACATTGTGGTGTTGGTTTCTTCATTATTTTACCAAAGGTTCTTGCTACTTGAGTCAGCTTTGCACCTTGACCTAGATTACATTCAATATCATGTATCCATGTTTGTGAGTGCCTATCCTAATTTTGTACTAGCTAGTTGAGCTAAAAAGAGTGACAAAAGATAGGTTGCTTACTTTTGTACCTATTCTTTCTGGCTTTTCAATTGTATTTCCTATAATACCAATTGCTTCTTTTAGCTTTTGTTACTTGCCTTTCCTATTACTTTTGATTGTGTGCTATTCTTCATTTGTGACTAATTAGAGGAGATTCTTAGCAGCGATGAGAGGGGGGACGAAAAGATGAAGAAGATTTTTCCCATTCTGATTTTTATTTTTGTGGTTCGTAATTATTATTCGACCAGAAAAGATTGCACAACAGTGACAGATAGGCACCGTGCCTCTCACATAAAGAAAGTTTCGAAGCATGCTATAAAGGGCATTAAAGGGGCCTTCTTTTAAAGTGCTATAAGTGGTGCCTCTATCCCCTATGAGCACTTATTAATATCATAGTCAGCCTTTCCTTGGTTTATGTCCTTAATGCAATAACTAAGTTGTCTACCTTCTTGCTCCATACTGCTATAAGAAGAGGTATAAGCCTATATCCTATCTCTTACATAGTGTAGGGCCTTTCTTCTTCTTTTTTTCCCTTAGTTGTAGCTACAGTTAAGCAGTCCCTCACTAAGTCTTCTATAATTTGCCATCAACACTCTATAGGATGAAAAAAGACTACTCCCATGGGCTAGTTGGGTGAAATCGTTTTAGGTTCCTTCCCCAAAGGAACCATGGCTATACCTATTTCCTAAACATACCATAGATCATTATGTAATTTATTTACTTTCCTAGTATTTTCCTTTCCTTGAAAGTACTGGGTGTATCGAATAGTACTTTGGACCATTAAGCCTATCCAACACATCTTTCTTGTTTGAATTCTTGTACTAGCATCATATGCATCATGCTTTTGAAAGTGATTAGTGGGCCTTCAGAGGTAATATAATGCCAGATGCTATACTAGCCACTTTGATCCCCCCTTACATCATGTTTAAATTTTGTAATTTCATCTTTCTTTAGGGTAGCCTAATTAAGCACCCATTGTTCTTAAGTGCAATCCATTCAAAGCACTTGGTCAAGGACTTGTCCTCTTAAAACATTTGGCAGAAAAGAAAGCCTCAAGGGGTGCTTTCTACCATTCATACATCCTTGAGAGACTATATGGCTAACACGCCCAATTGACTCCATTGCATAAGTCATAGACATAGTGCTTTATGCCATTTATACACCCTTGAGAGATTATATGGCTAATCCACCAAATTGACTCCATTGCACCAGCATTGAGCCAACACCTCACAGATATCTCTCTCACTTGGGATGCCTATCCAACCATCCCAAGAGGTTAAAATAACAATCACAAATGCATTCACTTTTGGATAGAGGTGGCTAGCAAGATAGAGTTCGATTTAGCAAGGTGGGAACAGTGCAGCAACCTTTGGCCACGGCAAAACAATGGCCTATTTAGCATCGGGTTTAAGATATTTGGCTACAACATGTGGATCTTCACAGTCACCTAAAGAAGCCTTCCACTTTCCCACCATTTGCTCATAGATAATTTTCTAAATTTTATATTGCTGTAAGAAAGAGGTAGGAAAAAAATTTGCTTTGCTATTGATGAGTGATTTAATCAACTTATCTTTATTGTTAGATTTTTGTGATGGCACAACAAATAAATGTTCACACTAAAGTCATCTAAGTGTGCACCCAGATTGGGTATAAGTTAGAGCAGATTGAATTTTTCTCATGATATTTTTGGAACCCCCTGCCTAGGCCCCACCTTTTATGATCTGACTCATTCATTTTATTTGGTCCCCTCTATTTAGTCTACTTGCAAAAACTCTGACCTTCGCATACTTATAGCTATTAATTTTGTTTCAATTGAAAAAACAATTTCTTTTTCTTTTTTTTGGAGAAAAGAATCAAACTACTACCATGTTTTAGTTGAAAATTACACTGGTCATGATTTAAAACTCAAAACAACATAACTAAAAGTTCATCCACCGGTCATGAATTTTAATTTCTACCCAACCTAGGGGAAGCCTAACAAGATGAATGGCATAGACCATCCAATGGTGGGATATTAATCACCTAACTTCAGCAGTGTCTAGCTAGTTATACTTTGAAAATAGACACACTAACATGATCTAGAAAGTTCATATAAGATTTGGAATGTGGGTCATAATCAAATTGAGTCCTAGGGCCATACACGCTAAAGGGCGAGAGATGAAGTCCAAAGCTCTTTTCTCATGTTGGTGAAACTTTTGTTTGTAAATCCTTGTCATTCATCATATTTGGAATGACTTGGGCTAGATATCAAATTTCATGCCTATTGGATGCTACAGCCCATGTTTCTTTAAGTAAAAAACTGTGACTATTTATTTTTATTAATTTTTTCAAAGACCATAGAATGCATTGAACTCTAACATTTTTTCTAAGTATTTTTTTTATTTATTTTGCAGATTTTTCATTAGTTTTTGGTCTTTCTGTAAAAAAAATCCAAGGTTTTTAGGTTTTTACTGATTTATCATTAAGTTTTGAAAATGTTTGTAAATTTGCCATTCTGTTAGGTTTCCGTTCTCTTTTCCTATTAATTTTTTTTAATAAAATTTCAATATTACCCTTATCTAACAAACATTAGAAACATTTGATCGCCAGGGACGCTAGGTGGATGTCAGGCAGGGGCATAGTCGACCTCGAGGGCGGCATTGAGGTATTGTCTTGCCCCGCATGGGGGGGAGGCGATCTGGCTAGCATTCGCCTCTACTTGCTGTCCCGGCACGGGGAAGGGGGTGAGGGGAAGGCGATTGGGTAGTGCCGGCCGGGGGGAGGCAATTTGGGTATCGTCGGCAGGGGAGTGGGGGAATTGGGTAGAGCCAACGCGGGGGAGGCCTAACTGGGTACTGAGGAGGAGGGGGCCGAACTGTGTACTGGGGGAGGGGTGCAGGGCCAAACTGGGTACCACGGGGAGTGGGGGAAGGGGCCAAACTGGGTACTGGGGGGGGGAGGCGATGAGCGGGGGAGGATCTGCATAGCAAGCTGGCATAGGGGGTGGGAGATCTGTGTAGCTTCAGTGGGGGAGGGGGATCCACATAGCGCATCAACTGGGAGGGGGTAGCGACGGCAGAATACTGGCGCACTGGAAAATATACTACTGGAAGAGATAAGGATAATATTGAAAATTTGTAAAATTTGAAAGGGAAAGAGGATGGAAACCTAATAGGCAAAGTTGCAAAGTTTCTAAAAATTTAATGGCAAATTTACAAAAGTACCAAAATGTTGGAGTTTTTGGCAAAAATGCCAAAATGTAATGGCATTTTTTACAAAAATCTCTTTTTCCTTTTTTTGCTATAGAGAACATAGCGATCATGTGGTTTGATGCTTTTAGAGCCTGAGCTGCTGCTCCCCGAAAAAAATAAATAGAGAAATTGATCTGGATTGAAGAAAAAATTTACCATGCATAAAAGAGAAAGGGCGTGGACTTCAGTTCTCACCCTTCGCGTATGCGCCTATTGGAACTTATTAAATATATTATATCAAACCTATAACTAGACAATTCCATTGGTTAATGAAGAACCTTTGAGATTTGATACAAATGGTAGAGGATAAAATAGTCTGATGGTGCAGATTCAAATGACAAGAGTCGTGTAAACGATTGATTAGGTGCTGCATCTATAGTGGGCCCATTAGTGTTATAAGTCTTTCGAAGAATCATCCATCCAAGGTGGGGCCCTTCATGATTAAAGGACGAGGCGCTCTGCTGTAGCAAATAGCATTCCTCTTTGTTTTTTGTTTTTTTTCCAAGTTGACAGATATCGTCACAAGACCGTTAACACATAAAATTCTCCTTCCAACAACCCGCCACTCAATATTTTCTTCTTCTTCTTCTTCTTCTTCAATGACCAACTATTAAATGTCTTGACCCCTCCATGTTGAAGTTGAGAGAAGCTAAGCACTCTCTCTTCCCTCTTTCTCTCTTTCACACATTTCGATATTCACATGCTTCTTCACCATTTGCGTCTCAGAATCCTCGGTTTCTGCATGTTTCCCTGATAAAAAGAGGGCTCGCTTTTGAGATTTCTTTCGCAACCGATCTTCTTCTTGCTTATTTCCTTACAGGCGAGACAACGGATGCTCAATCCTTGTTCAGAATCTGCTTCAAAAACAGCATTCGGTTACTGAATTATAAAGTTAAGCAGCTTTCAATTGCTGGATTCCACGACAAGATCCTTTATCTCTACCATTTTCTCCAAGTTTCTGACACAAAACCGGATAATTTCACTTTCCCTTATGCGCTCAAGGCCTGCGCTGTTCTTCCCGCCTTTGAAGAAGGTGCAGCAATTCATTCTCATATCTTCAAATCTGGATTGGGACTTGACCTTTTCATCGCAAATTCTCTTGTACACATGTATTCCATGTTCGGGTCTTTGCTATCTGCCCGTCATGTTTTTGATGAGATGCCCCAAAGGAATTTGGTTTCATGGAACTCAATGGTTTTGGGTTATGGATTGAATGGATTTCCAGATACTGCATTGGAGCTCTGTAGTTCGGTGAGATATGAGAATATGAGATTAGATAAAGTGAGTATGAAAATTATTCTACCTATTTGCGGTCTTCTGGGAGCAGTAAAAGTCGGGAAATCTATTCATGCAGTTATTATTACTTCAGGTTTGTTTTCGGATTTAGTCTTGGTTACGGCAATCATGGATATGTATGCAAAATGTGGAGATCTATATGAAGCAGAGAGACTCTTCAACCGGACTGCAGGGAGAGATGTTATCACTTGGAATGCGTTGATTAGTGGATATTCGAAAGCTGGAAAACTCAAAATGGTGCTAGAGTTGTTTCACGAGATGCAAAAAGAGGACTTGACACCCAGTGTCGTTACTTTATTAATTGTCTTTCAAGCTTGCACCGATTTGGCAGTTCTTCACATAGGGGAGAGTGTTCATGCCTACATTACAAGGCTTGGACTCAGTTTTGATGCATCCGTAGAGGCTCTACTGATAGACATGTATTCAAAGTGTGGAAAACTAAATTCAGCTTATTTCATTTTCAAAGGGATTTCTAAGGGCAATGTAAATTCATGGAGTGCAATGATTTATGGGTTTGGCATGCATGGATTTGGAGAAGCTGCTGTCGTAATTTTTTTCAACATGTTGAAGAGAGGCATCTATCCTGATGACGTCTGTTTTCTTGTGGTTCTATCTTCTTGCAGCCATAATGGATTAGTAAGTGAAGGTCGCAAATTCTTTTACCATATGATGAAACACTTTGGGGTTAAGGCAAGTATGGAACACCATGCAAGCCTGGTTGATCTACTAGGCCGAGCAGGTTTGATTGACGAAGCATTTAGATTCATCTGCCAGATGCCTATAGAACCAGATATAAGTGTCTGGGGTGCATTCTTGGGGGCTTGCAGAATTCATGGCAAGTTTGATGTGGGGAAGGTTTTAAGGGACCAGTTGGTTGATTTAGGTACAAAAGAAGCTGGATATTACAAGCTTCTATTAAATATTTATGGAAGCAATGGCGATTGGGATGGAGTCTTGAAGATCAGAAACTTGATGGACGAAAGAGGTGTGAAGATTATCTCTGGAAGTTGCTTGATTGAGACGAATGGCTGAGAGCTTTGTTTGATGAGTTCAATGGAATCTTTGAGTGCTTTATAGGCTAATATCTCATTGGAGGGGCTGCTGCCTCCATGTATTACTTCACCGCTTAACTCTAAATAATGTGCAAGTTGTTTCTCATCAGTATGAAAATTTGCTCCTTTCTATTAAATATATGGACAATACTGTGGTGGTCAAGATTTTGATTGACAGGAATACAAAGAATTGGAAGATGCTCATGTTAACGTTCTGACCTTATGACTCAACCCACATGATGCATTTATTTTTTCAAGATCACCATCAGGGAAGTGATACTCCTCAACCCATTATATATTCTCACGCCACTAGTGGGATCTATGTTTGCTCAGCAAAGTCGGTTCAACAATACCAAGCAATGCTCTTTGAATCTACACTCGTGCCATGGGAGAAAATGGAGGGTCGAGTACAAAAGATGGTGAAATTTCTTCTGTTCTCTTGATTACTTTCCTTTTCTTTTCTTCCGCAACCGCTCCAATAAAAAAGCTCATTTCCTCCTCAAGAAGCATCTTTAGTGAATTGCATGGCATCCTCTGCCTCATTCTTTCTTGCCCAACAGGTGTAGATAGTTCTGCACTGTGCAAAAGAGCCACGCAAATTGAGAAGGCCTGCAGTGCAGATAATTGTGCATGAAAATCAACTGAATACCGTCCTTCTTCCAATATTGTTATGGTTAATGCTGGTACTTTCTCTTTTGCTCCCTATACAAAAGTTCAAACAAGTAACAACATGTGAGCTGCAGATAAGGTACAGCTCGAACTAGAAAAGAACAACATGCACAGTGGAAATTACCAGAACCAGGAGCCAATTACTTAGTGCAGCAAAGATGGGGAATTCTGTCTAGATGTTTTATCCATGCACCTTGACCAACATAGAGTTATCTTAATACCATATAATTAGACTGACTAGCTTTGTCAAATTCAAAATATAGCACATCAATAATAGCAGCATTCATAAGCAAGTACCTGGTGTACATCTGGAAATGCCTACTGATTAACTAAATGAAGCAGAAATGATGTTAAAACCAATAACCATTTCCAAGGAAAATGTAGAAGGAAACAATTGGTATACCAGTGACAATCCAATCAGGGATCAAAATAGGAAAGGAGAAGTGAATTTTGAATTAATATTTACTCAATGTTCTCATAAAATCTGTAATAAAATTTTATCAAAGAAATTTAACAAATCTTGCATTCGTTGTTTCATTCATCTAAACCTAAGCAACAGGAAGGAATGTACTTGCACTGCCATAAACAGGAAGCATACCTGAACAAAAAGTTCCAATTGCCGTTGCTTTTCCAAAAATGGATAATCTGCTACATGTTCACCACAAGGATTTCCCAACACAACAATTGGGCAAGCCATGTCCCAGCCGCCACAATCACAGTGTCCACCAGACCTCCATCTTTCCAGTAATGGTGAAGGACTGCCTTCTTTGGTATTGGGTAACCCATGTGTTCCAGTTGAAGTTACCACCTTCATTTTTGCAGGATTCATGATGCTGGGAGTGACACCACTACTCTGATCAACAGAAGAAATATCACATAACTTTGGGTACTCTTTACCACCAACTTTAGCCTCCCTCTTTCCTTTCAAGCTTTCTGCTGTTTCAAGTGGAAACTCAACTACAATAGCTGCAACTTCAAGGTGTGGATGCGAACACAGGGAGGGGTAAGAAGCCAAAGAATCAGAATCACCATTTCCAGAAGCATCTCTGAGAGGAGTTCTGCTCTGCCTTGCTTCTGAGGTACAATTCAATTCCTGAGCACTACCCATCGCCAAGCTTTTACAATGAACACCTTCGTCAGGGTGAATGGAGTTAGGAGAACAGTGAGAAGGTTCCTGGGCAGCAAAGTTCTTTGTTGCCCTGGCAATGTCATACAACACAAACTCTGTTACTGTGGAGATATCCAAAGATCCACCACCACTCATTTCAGAGCACAAATAGCAGGCTACCTGCATCTGACCGACCATGGGGGATTGTTTGCGCCTGTCTTTTGACCCCCATGCTGTACCACTACCTTTCTTCTTACTGTTAACAGAGTGGAATGTATACATCCAGTTAGAGGCACCATCTAAGCAACATGCCTCAGCTGCAAGATATTCTTCTGGGTCCCGTGACGAGAACTCAAAGAATGGAACCCCATGTTTCTTTTCCAGTTTAAGAAGGCCACGTAGGTGAACAGGTGAAGAGCATGTCGCTGAACTTTGGTCTTTCTTAATCACCTCTCCGGCACATTCAGTCTTTCGTGCCATCTTTGAGAAGTCCAGCAGCAAAGATTTGTGAATTGTCCCATTTTTCTTGATGCATGGAGAACCAATAGCATTTGGACTGTCAATATCTGTCACTGAGACAGATGGATTCCGCTGAGATTTGGATTTCATAATGGGATCGAACACCTTTCTGGGTGGGCTAAACCGGGTCCTTGGGGAGGCTTTAGACTGTTTGAGTTCTGGTTGACATGGTGAACCAGACATTCTCACCTTCTCTGATAAGGACTTCTGCAGTGTGAGAACTCCATCTCTTACTGATGGGCTGTTACTGCCACTTTCAGTAAAAGGTGTTTGATCAGATTGGCATTTTGGTTTATTCACCAAGCCTCTTTCTACAAGCTCTGGAACTTTTTCCTCACAGATGTTTTCTGCATCCCGTGAACCCAGACAGATCTCCAAGAACCTATTGGATGAGCTATCTCCAGAAGTAACAAAAGTTGGGGGTGAGTTGCCAGAGCTCGAACAATCTCCAGGATGATTAAATGACAGGTCTAGGAATTCAGTGGAATTCACTACCATGTAATCCCTGCCAAGAAATGATGAGTTCAGGTTAGTGTTCCTGGAGGATCGTGGTGATCTCGTCTGCTGCGGAACTAGGCTGCCATCCTTCTGGCCAGAATGAGACAAAGAAGCAACAGTTTCAAAGGACAGGGAAGAAATGTCACTTCTATGTGATGATTGTATCTTCCTTGTTCCTTCAAGTACTTCCAGTCTTTTCATTTTTCTTACAGTTTTTGAGTTCTGATATATAGAACCCCTCTTTAGTTCTACATCATCATTCAATCTACAAGCTCTGGATGGCGTACTTCTACAAGAGGTACTAAGCGAGTGACCAAAGCTCGATTCTGTGAAGTCTTCATCTAGACTTTTCAAGCGGTAGCTCCTGTACTTGGGTTTGCCTTTACTATCTATCTGTTGGACTTGGAAACTTGAAGATTGAGTTATTTTAGAGCATTGACCAGCTATGGAATGGCTTTGGCGTTCTAAAGCTGCTTCCAGCCCCATGAATACACCCAACTGCAATAAATGAATACAAATGAGTAAGCCCTCTGTGAAAGCAATGCGCCAGAGACCAACTTAAGTGCCCATAATGCACGTTAGCATTATACGAATATCATTCATCCCAGAGGCAAACATCCTCCAGTTACTTGGTTGGCAGGGGTTATTTGGCAAATACCTTGCAGTCCAACTCTGAAACACCAGGTATCAGTCCCACTCTGTGCAAAAGCCAAGGGCTTGGGATTTTCTTTTGGCAGAGGTGGAAGGGGTGGGGGCTCCTCCACTCTATATCCGCACTCATCATGCACGTTAATATTAAATACCATGGTTTGAAATGCTTGATGCATTTTCGTTTTTGAACAATTTATAGTTACTGTTACTATTACTAATTTGTTTTCATGCGTAAAAATATATGCATAGACCTGTCCCACAACCAACAGGTTGTGGGTTCAAATCCACCCACCATTCAGGGAAAAAACCAATGACCTAGCTGCACTCAACTCAGAAAAACAATATATGCATCATTATAGTGGAAGTCAAGAACAAATAGAAATGAGTTGCTAAATAGAAAACGATTGAGACCCACCAGAGAAAAATGGGTCAGCCAAAGAGATCAAGTATGTTTATCAAGAGAAAAGTCCGTGCGAGTTGCTAAGTACCAACCCCGGAGAACAGCTGGATGGAAAGTTATAGGTGAGAGAAAATATGTGAAGAAAAATGACTGTGCACAGGCATTGCTTCAATCTGAATGGAATTGATGGTTCTAGTAGGTTGGTTCAGATAAAATAACTAGAATGGATAGAAGAGAAACCAAAAAGATTTGGCTGCACGTCCAAAATGCACCCATCTTGTTGGTCAGGTTCCTTGTTTCCAACCAAAAGTTGTGGGTTCAAATCTGCTTAACCCGACATTCAAAAGAAAAGAATGTTGAGCTCCATAACTTGAGTTGGCACGCAGAGCTTGTATTTCGTCCTTCTGTCATGATAATGACAAGATATCTAACAAGTGAGGCAAAAGTCATCTGCATAGACACTAAACCTGATGCACAAAATGACATCGAACAAGAACGTGCTGGGGATAGTTTTAGTATGGATATAAACTGACTGACAATTGTTCTATAGGCCATGACCTGACTGGAGATATGAGTGAGAACAATAATTAGTAGATATGCATCAGTATAGTCACTAAGCCTAAAGAACACAATGAAATAAGAAGAACGCATCAGAGATTTCTCAAAATTATATGCCCTGCAGGGTTAGGCTGTTGACAAAACGGACCACATTCTGAGATCCCTAGACAGCTTGGAGAGTCATAAAGAAGACACCTAGCAAGTCTATATGTGGAAGTAGGGAGAAGATCTATGGAGTATAATAAAGGGCCCTTGTTCAGCTTGACTTGCATTACCACATTCGTTCACGCAAGATGTTTACCAGCCAGTTAGTTCTACATGAAACAACATAATCAGGACAGAAGAAAAGATAAAAAACCGGTCAGTGCTCTTAGCAAGGACAGAGACCATTTGACATGCTTTACCTCAGAAAAACAGAGGTGAATAGGGAAGCCTCACTTCCCATCAAGTGCCTATGAATGGGGACCTAATATATCACCAAGACTATGAAAATGATGTGCACTACATGCAAGCGAGCACCATGTTACGCAGTAGTCAGAAATGAATGGAAGTACAGTGATGTTGATAAACTTGTACATCCATAACACCGCATATGTATACACACGTAACCCAATTCATTTGGCTAGTGATTTGCCTAACAAAAGGCATGCTTAAGATAAATCACCATAACGATAACATAATGATATCATGTCAGTCTAAGTTGTTTTTGGATAAATTTTGCTACCTACAACAATTGAATCAAAATCTGATAAATAAGTTTATCCAATATTCAGCCCAAAAAAACACATTACTGAAGTTCTAGGAAATGTTGTCAACATCTTTTTCAACCCTGTGAAGGAACCTGAATTCAAATATACTAATCTGTAAATGTTATACTTCCAGAGTAGTACACTTAAACATATGTTGCATATGCTCTCTAAAGTTGAAATTTAGTGGAGTTGAAAATGAAAACCAGTTTGCTCATAACTTAACTTGCAAATATTACCATTTAAAATCAAACAATGCTAAAGGCATTGCAGATCAGGAGACATCAAACTCCCAATCCACTTAATACTATCAGAGAAATTAACGAACAAAGCTAAGACAGAGACCGAAAATTTCTCCAAACAAAAACCAAACATCATCAATCACTTGGAGATCCTGTATTGCAGCGACAAGCATAAAAGATGCAAACCAATAACCTGCTGATTAATTATTGCAGTAACATAAGTCTAATAACATCTTTGGCAAAACAAAACTCAAATAAAACACCCTTCAACCACAATTAACTAAGAAAATACACGTGGAAACTTTAAAAAGCAGAACTGTAAAGAGGTAAGAAATTCCAACACCTGGTAGTAACAGCAACATCAAAAGAAACCCAGATGCCATACTGAACAGAAGACACAGGTCTCCACTCTAAACACACAAAACCAAAGTAAAAACAAGAAACCATCAAATGTTCCAAACTGTTGTACTCTTTCTAAGACAAACCCACCCGAAAACAGAGATTAATTCACAGGAAATACACGGCATTATCATTTAGCCTTGCATTTCAATTCAACAAGACAGGAAACCTAACGAAATATTACTGCCCCACAGATCTCCCCAGAAGTAAATTCCAAGAAAAGCCCAAAAGAAGAGAAAAGTGAAAGAAAAAATCAACTAGTGCTGTTCATTCAATCATTTGAGCTCAATTCTTGAAACCCTAGCTTTTGTACTAAGATTTAAATAGAACCCACCTAGGTAACATTGATCTCAATCTCCAAAGCCAGCATTTCAACTTGTTCAAGAATCAAAGAAAAGAAGCAGTGCGTGGCCCAACAGAGTATGCAGAGAGAGAGAGAGAAACAGAGCAGCAACCTTTGCTTGAAAGTGATGAGAGAGAGAGTCATAGGAGGAAGGAAGAGACAGGTAGCTGGCGGCTTCTGGTTTTGTCCTCTAAAAAGCCATGGAAGTCATGATTTCCTATTTCCAGCTTTGGGAATTGCTAATCACGGTTTTATTACCTCTTTCTCTCTCTAATTAAAATAATGGTTTTTCCCACTAGCATTATGACGCAAATATCCCTAACTTAACCAAATTGACCAGCAAGAATCTTTTCTTGTTTTCCGGAATGACGATTACGCCCTTCTCCGCCATTCCTAGCACGACAATTTGAACGCATTTCAGTTGATGTGAAATACAAGTGGAGCCCACTTGTTTTATTTTGTGATTCAACTATTAATGCCTAACCTGGCCATTGATGCAAGAAATCCATAGTAGGGGGACCTACACTATAATTGGTTTGGATCTCCACTTGCATTTCAGGGAAAGAATGAGCAACCAAAAGAGTAGCATGAAGCTCTTTCATGTACAAAATATAGGAAGCGGCAAACCACAAAGAATTTATAGTATGCAGACTTATTTTGTATTTTTTCACAAGATTATTTTTATTCCTCAAATCCATTATTTTTAGGGCGTTGATACTTGCTAGGATCTTATATTATAGTATACTCAGGTTATGCAGCTCTTAAATATCTCCTTTTTAAAAAGAATGTAAAATCTAGGCTTATCAGATGAATACTATTACTATAGGAATCTAATCTTGAAATTTAGGACAAAAAGAGTTCTAAAAATATTGTAGCAGACCACTTATCTATACTAATTGTAGTGTCTACGACTATAAGAAAGACATTTCATGATGAACAAATACTGCATATTTCCGAAAAGATTGAGCAACCATCACACCATAACTCCATGCATAATGGACTTTCGGTTTTTTTTTTTTTGGATAGTTAGAAAGAATGCATCGAGCAATTTGGGCCACCCATATATGTGATGATCTTTCAGCTCCATTGTAGTTTGTATCTCCCCCATTGAGGTCCGTCTCAGTGGCCTTAATAAAATCTTCCTCCTTTTCCATAGAAGGTTAATATTAATTCCAGGAGAAAGCTTAATTAAATTTAATATTCTTAGTCAATAACAATAAATCAACAAGATAATTTCTCCGGTAAATTGAACTTTAAGAAACTATCTTAATTTTCCCTAGAAATTTGACTTTCTTTTGCTAACAAATGCCAAGTGCAGTTGCTCAGAGACAACAACAGGCATCTCCTTAGAAGTACATTTGATCGTAGTTGGAGATTTGAGTGACCACTTTCCCTTTAGTTGGGGATTAGGTTTAACAGAGCATGATAGTGATTTGTTTTGTAATTCTTTGCTTGTACTATAAAAAAATTAATGTTCTTTTATCGAATGTAAATTATCACACACATTTATGTTTTTGGCCACCATAACTACATCACAAAAAGGGTTATATAAGTGTGGTGCATAGTGCAAGAGTAAATCTCAATCTTGAAGGTCACAAGTTCGAAACTCTTCAAGAGTGAGTAGCCACTTTCTATTTAAAAAAAGAAAAGAAAAAAAGTTGTTAAAAGGGTGGAGATCCATTAGGTTTTTACAGGGTTTTGTGGGGGAATAAAATCGTAGTCATTGTTCGACTTCTTTCTTCTAGTATTTATTGAGTTGACAATAATATTCTTAATTAAATGGCGATATCCTTCTTCCTCCCTCGGTGCCTTATCGACGGAGGTTACTTGTTGCTAGCATGGGCATGGAATTTAAGGGCATTATACTCGTCTAACTATAGGCGCCCCTAATTGGCAAGGTTTAAATAACTCATTTTATTGGGATATGGTGGAAACAATCCAGCAAAATTCAGTAAACCTGATTATATAAGTTGGGAAATAATATAGCATAATCCAAATAAAAAGATAATATAAGACTTGCCAATTGTGCCCCCTATGTTATAGTGCTTATTTTTATACAATTTCTATTAAAGCATTTTTTCCCTGTTTTTTATTTAATTAATTCTTACAACCACAGGCATGATTTTCCCGCTAAAGCCTCTCTGTATTTAATATACCCTTTGTACGGTGTTACTGGTTCTTGAGATGAAACGATATGAAATGACACGAGATTATATGAGATCTAGCTAGAAATTACTTAACTTGGCAACGAGATGACTGAAAATTCAACTTAACTAATCTCAAACACCACAAAGAATTTAGTGAGAAATGGAGAAATACTACATCTCGTCTCAGCTCAAACACTAACAGTGAAATGGTCCAAATCATCTCATGTCAGTTCAGACCATCACATCTCAACTACTACTTGTCCCGTCACCAGTATCACGGTCATGGGTATTTGGGTAATTTAGCAAACGCATGAGAGCTATCCTTGTCAAATTGGTTACTAGCAGGGACGGTTAAGTAATTTAGGACGTACGCAAGATCCGAGCAGTTGGTCATATCAAACCCACGGACCGTAACATAAGATGAGGGAGAGGGTCGCCCTCACGTGGGGTCCGCATCTCCACCCTTGCAGTTGCAATGTCCAAGAGCGTGGGTGAAAAAGAGAACCTTTGGCGGGGCCTCGCCCGACATTGGATTACGTAGGAGCAAATCTAGGTCCACCTCCCCCTCCTGGAAACTACTAGAATAATCTCCGCGGCATCTTTCCATTCCCTCGCTCGACTTAAATATGCACATACTTTAAAGTGGAAATGTGGAGAAGGACAATGTGGGTCTTGGATTCCTTATTAAGAGTTGAATTATGCCACGCGGACGTTGTGACTGTATTTTGACTTAAAAAGGAATTGCCAGTTCATGTTATTACTGTTGATGTGGCCTTGGGCACATGATCCTAGCCCTTAATCTATCAAACTTTCTTTATTATTCACAACATAAGGAATGAGAAATTCAAGTACCTCTTGGATTAATCCAGGTGCCACTTTACTTATCTCGTAATTGTCTTTTTAGATCATCATCTATGTCGGAAATGAATTGGAAGATCTAACTCTATGTTATAAGATAATTTATTCTAAACATTGCAATGTGGGTTATTTTATGTTTCTTAAGTTAAAAATAATATATAGAAAAATATAAGATAAAGTATTTAATGAGTGAAATTAGACTATCTAAGCTATTCTTGACATGGTGAATGGCTTATAGCTAAAAAAAATGCTAGTAGAAGTGAACTGGCATTTGAATTTATCATTCCTCCTTTAATATATTTACCCTCTGTTAAATGGGCTCACCATCCATTTTAACTCAGAGCATAATAGGCTAGGATGATATAATGGGTGAGATTTTGAGTAAATGACCAATCTAGATACTAATTTAATTTCTTGCTGATCATACTATATACTCCATTTGTTCTTGAGTTCTAGGAACATGGTATGGCTCATTTCCATCTTAACCCAAATACAATCCATCTTAACCCAAATACATAGGTGGAGCTGAATTTCGGGATAAGAAGAAAATGCTCTTTTTTATGCTAGGAATGAATTGAGATAGCTTCAAATGAAAGTGATATGAAAACCACTAACAGTATGCTGAGATGAGATTGGAATTTCTGAACAAATCCCAAGCATCGCTAACAATGAATTAAAGTAAAATAATTTTCATCTCATCTCATCTCAAGTACCACACTAATAATGAATTGAGGAGATATTATTTCATCTTGTCTCAGCTCAATCACCACTAATAGTACAGTGGCCCATATTATCTCATCTGAGGTTAGATTATCTCAGCTCAATCACCATAACAGTGATGTAGCCTATGTCATCTCATTGTAAATTCAGGTTCTAAAGCACCACCCTGAAAAGTATCTAAGTGCAAGTTTTTTATACAGGTAAGGCCCACTCTGAAAATAGAAAAAATATGTTAATATGTCATTCTATATATTGATGAGATGTGAACCAAAATTTGAACCCACTTGATAATTCCATGAATCCGATTTATGAACTTCAAAGCAATGGTTAGAACTTGGAAGAGAGCAAAAAGCTTTTGACATTCATCAACTAAACTCCAAACATGAAAGACTTGTCCATTACCTATTATAACCAGAGAAAGAAGGCTGGTCGAGAAGCAGCGCAGGCAGCTCCTCGACCCATCTGCTTCGGCTACTTTCTAATTCCTTAGTAATTTAGAAAAAGAGTACTGAAATTACAATGGCTAGATCATCTGATATATTAGAATTTCGAATTCAGATGGCCCACATGAAGTTATAGCAGGCTGGTGGAAAAGCAAGTATCTCTTCGACCTACCTGAAGCAGGCAGCTCTTCAACCCACCTGCTTGCTTTGGCTGCATTTTAATGAAATTAAAATTTATCCTTAACAAACATAGAAAAAGGATACTGAAACTACGGTTGCCAGGATCAATTGGTATATGAGAATTTCAAAATATAACCCATCAAAGTGAAGAGAAATATTGTGAACGATTCAGATCTTCAGAAATTTAAGCCCTCCTGAAGTTATAGAAGGGTGATTGAGAAGCATGCAGTTTTGCTGTCTACTGAAGCAGGCAACTCTTCGACCCACCTGCCTACATCAGCTAATTTTTAATGAAATTACAATTTCATCCTTAATAACTTTAGAAAGAGTGTACTGAAATTAAGTAGCCAGGATCGTCCGAACGATTCCTATCTCCAGAAATATGAGCCTACTTGAAGTTATCAGGACGGTAAGAAAGCAGGCAGCTCATCGACCTACCTAAAGCAGCAACTTTTCAACCCATCATCGGGTACTTCTGAATGAAATTATAATTTCATCATTAATAACTTTAGAAAAAGGTTACTGAAATTACAGTAGATAGGATCATTCGAGAGTTTCGAAGCATGAGTCATCCAAGAAAAGAAGAACATTATGAATGATTCAGATATTCAGAAATCTGATCCTCATTCTTATCATTTAGCGAGGGGGTGTGACTAACTTGCTTTGTAATTTTTCACTAGTGATAAAAAAAAGCCTATAAGTGAACTACTGATGATTTTTATTTTAGCCGTTGGACTGTTCGACTAAACACTGGGTCTCAAGTTGTACTTAACTATAACGTCCGATCCATGGCGATGTCCCAAACTGTAGTTTAGGTTACAAAAAGGTGACCTGCCTTGCATTTTGAGCTGCAGGTGCAAACCTGCCCAAAGAACCTAGGGCGAATGGTATGAATTTAAGAGGAATCCTAAATAGATGATCTTAATTGGATGTCTTGTATATAAAGATCGCGATTGGAGAATTTGATTATTCTAAAACTTGCATTGTTGAGAATTGCATAGAACATTAGTCCTAAGAATTTGAGAATTCCATAATAAAAATTTCTAATTTATAGGACTCATGTTCTATGAAATTCTTCTTTTTCTCAGCACCGATTGATTGGGTCTTGGGTGTTGACAGAAAAATGACATGAAAGATAAGTGAAATTGAGAGGACTAAAAACAACAAGCAGCAACCATGTATGTGAGCAATCTTCTACTGATTGCATTATTAGGTATTCAATTTTGGTTAAAATACCCCTAAGTTAGTATTCAACTAGAGCATCTAGGCCATCAATTTCAAAATTTTACATAAAATATTTCATTTTAGTTTAATTGGCCATCCAACCGTTGAATTGCAAAATTTAACGGTCAAATGATCATCGGAGATACTCAGAAAAGTAATGAATGGTTTAGATGATTCTAATTGAGTTTGGATGATCCAGATCAAATCAAGGAGATTAGACGAGGATGATGAAACTTCTTGGAAAGTGAGGACTTTGAAGACTCCTAGGACAGAAAGAATTTGAAGAATGAAGGAGTCTCTCAGAATTTTGGCAAGATTGGACCACTGGTGGACCCCACTCCCACTCCCACTCCCTCTCCCTCTCCCTCTCCATCTCTCTCACCTCTCCACCTCTCACGGATCTCTATCTCTTATCCCCTCTCTCTTTCTCTCTCACGTCTCTTCTTATCTAAAAACTCCTCCCCGACGCTACTTACTTCTTCTCCTTGGCTAGGCCGTACAGGGCAGACCCACGTTCTCTTCTTCATACCGCTTTCTCTTTCCACCTTTCTTCTCCTCCTGCTTCACCCCATTAAGTTGGAACGTAGGAGGCAATGCCACTACCTCTCTCTCAATCCCCCTCCCTCTTACGTTCCCTCTTCCTCCCACCATCTTCTTCTTCACCATTCTTCCACTCCACCCGCGCTCCCATCTCTTTCCTATTTTTTGTTTACCACGAGTAGCACTTCTCTTTCCTAGCTCTCTCATCCCCTTTCTTCTCTCTGCCTCCATGCTCTCCTTTGTCTCCCTTGTTGTTTTCCCGATCTCCCACTCTTTCACCCTACTTCTCATCACCACTCTCTCCCAGTCAACGTCTCTCACCCTTCTCTTCTCCCTCCTCTACTTTCTCTTCCTCTTTCCTCTGTCTTCCTCCCCTCTGCTATGTTTCTCTCTATGTCACACTGGCCCAACACGATCACCTTTCTGCTTCTTTGCTCACCATATCTTCTTCCCTGTTTCACCTAACCACAATATCAGCATCTGCCCCATCACTGGCGTCATCGCCTGAGCCTTCTGATCCTTGCTTGACAAACCCTGCTCCTCACCTCTCTTCCACGCCAATAGCATTGCCCAAATCGCACCGAACTACCTCTTTCACCAGACCCCTCACCAGCATCGATCGACGCACTGTAGCACCAGCCACTCTCATCTCCCTCTTTGGCATCGCATCTTCTCCACTGGACAGCCCAGGGACTAAAATATGATTTGGGTTTCCTTTCTCTAGTTCTCTGGTAATCCCTGCCTAGGCCACATTGACCACCTTGCCCTCTTCACCGGTGATGGACGTCCATCTCCGGCATCTTCCTCTTCATGGGAGAAAACCGAAACGGGTTTTTCATCTTTTCCTCTTTCTCTCAATTTCTCCTTCTCCCCTCTTCATCCTCCTCTTTTCCTTTTCCTTTCCCTTTCCCCCATCTCCGTCGCTAGTCGCCCCTCAGCAGTGGCATCTGCTCCGATTCCCAATTCACCTCCTAGGCCCAGATCACAGCACCGCACAACCAAAATAGCATCGGACTGCTCCAATCCTTTGCCCCGATTTCTCCCTCTTCTTCTTCTCACATCGATCAGAAGCTCTTCCCGGTTTTTGGAGTTGTCACCATCTCCGGCCACCTCAAGAGAGAAAACCCAGATCGGGTTTTCTCGGTTTGCCCTTTCCCCTCTTCCTCTTCTTTCCTCTCCCCTTCTTCTCCGGTTTAGACAGCTTAGAGGAAGAAAACCCAGATAGGGTTTCCTCCCTTCTTCTTGTCCCTCCCCTCATCTTCTTCCCTCTGGATCTTCTTTCTTCTCAGTCGATTTCCTTCCAGTTTTCGTTTTCTGATTATTTTTTTTTTCCAAAATTTCAATTTTGTCCTTGGTAGATTTGATTAATTCCATCTCTGTCCTCTTTTTATTTTCGTCTATATCCCGTTGTTAATGACATTTGTGTCCTTGTTCTATTCAAGTTTTATCTTATACATATTCTGCTTATTCAGGGGCAGTGCTATTCAAGACTGTTTATTTAGTTTTATTTTCTGTGTTTTTCAAAATTGGACATTATGTGATTTGCATCATTTCAATAAATCTGAATCTTTATTTTATTGTTAGTTTAATTATGTTATTTTCATTAATTTTTAGAGAATTAAATTTTATTTAAACTCATTATTTTTAAAGTGAGACTGTATGCAATCGACCCATATTTGCATATCTATACTACAATAACCTATGCACTTGTAGTTAAATATCAACAAGTTTTTGGTGTCGTTTTCGAGGACTTGTAAAGGAGTTTTTATAAAATATAATTAAAAAATCTAAAAAATAAAAAATAGGAATTGCATTTTTTTTTTTTTTTACATTTTAGGAATTTTTAGGTGCACCTTTAATTTTTTTAACATAACCACTTTATTTCCTTAATTTGGTACTAATTACTATATTTTTTTTTTCCAAAAAATTGGCAAGTAGAGCATCATCAATTAAATAGATTTTCCTTGCTTTCTTAGATTAGGAATTTTCCATTTTTAAAAGTGAATCTTGTAGTGAGGCCCCTTGGTAATTTGCACTTTCAATTTCAATTTTAAATGGTTGTATAATACATGGCAAGTGTGCACACTTGATCTTCATCAGAAACGCTACTATAAGTTTTCTCACTCATTTATTTTCTAGATTAAGGTTTGCATTTATAGTAATTTTGCATTGGTTGGTAGTTTAATTACATATAGAAAGCATACTTTATATTTGTTGCATTTTAAGGTTTGTATTAGTTTATTGGTTTTAATTGCATCTTAGGACATGTCTAATGCTATAAGATGATTTATATGCTGATCGAATTGTCATGGTGTGTGAAAATTAAGTAGTAAGGACACCTGATCCCACAAGATAAAGGGTAGATTTCATCACCACTCCTTAGCCCACCTAGGATAATCACCTCAAGCGCGTAGCCCCACCATTCATATTAAGCTAAAATCAATTAGAAGAGACATATAGGGTCATTACATGCTCGTAGGACCCTCTTAATAGGACATAATTTATTGTCACTCTAGTAACTTTTGATCACTATGGTTATTGGGGGTTATCTAATAGCCTCGCTTTTCCCCCACCTCCTGTTGACTTTTATTGAGGTCTAAACGCCTCCTTACATGAGGATTATATTAATCACTTTGGACAGAGATGAATGGTAAGCAGTAGTCAACTCCTAAAGAGGAGAGGAGCGTTAGATTAGGCTAATTAAAAGCATCGTCCCCATAGAAAATCAAAATATATGTGCTTGTTAGCCTTAAGGGATTGCTTGATTGTGCATCATTCTAGGCATTTAGGTTGCATTATTTAGGATAGTCCTCTTCTAAAAAACAAAAAACAAAAACAAAAAGATCTTTCATTTTATACCCTTTTGAATATGCCACAAAACCGGTAGGATAGTCAGGTATGACTAAAAAGACATACCACTAATAATTGATCAACGATCAAGGGGTAACTCACCCCATGGTAGTATCAGAGGTGATCAAGGCCCTCCACTCATCATGAATGAGGACCCATCACCTCTAAGTGATGATGAATATCAATCTCCACCAAGGAGGAATAATCATAACAAAGAAATTGGAGAAGGAATGGAAATAGGGAATGAGACCAACAGAGTGACCATGGAGACATTGATGTTTATCAGAATCTTCATGAAAGAACTTTAAGAGACTCCTTCAGCCTACATGCACCAGTACACCTTCTTGTATCATTCTCCATCAAAATGCTAGTGCATTAGAATTAAAAATGGGAGTAATCCAATTACTTCCCAAATTCCATGGGTTAAACAGTGAGAGTCCTTATTTGCACGTTAAAAAATTTGATGAGGTATGTAGTACCTAAAAAACACAAAATATAGGTCTAGATACAGTCAGGCTTAAGCTATTTCTTTTCTCTTTAAAGCAAAAAGCAAAAATGTGGTTTAATGTACTGCCATCAGGTTCCGTAAGGACTTGGAATGAAATGACTAGGGAATTCTTGAGAAAGTTTTTTCCCTACACATAAAACAAATACACTTTGTCGTCAGATAATGAACTTTACCCAAAAACATAAAGAATCATTCTACCAATGCTAGAAAAGGTTCAAAGATCTATTACTTACTTGCCCACATCATGGTTATGAACCATGGTGCATTATCAGCTTCTTTTATGAAGGACTTAATTCTGACATGCACTAGTTTGTAGAGATGATGTGCAATGGTAACTTTTTGAATAAACAACCAGATGAGGCGGGGGAGTATTTGGAAGGGCTAGTAGAAAGTTCACATACCTGGGCTGACTTAGAAAGAGTAGAACAACCTACGACCACATCTACTAAGGGAGGCATGTATGCCATGTATGAAAAAGATGAAATCAATGCCAGAGTAGCAACCCTAGCTAAAAAAGTAGAAGCCATAGAAATGGGAAAGAAAAACTCAAATAATGATGAACAAGTGTGCAACATTTGTGAAAGTACTACTCATCTTACTCAGGAATGTCCTACCATCCCTACATTTCAAGATGTACTTCATGATCAGGCTAATGCACTTAATAATTATAAAATACCTTTTTCCCCGTAGTCAGAGACATATAATCCCAATTAGAGAAACCATCTAAATTTTAGTTGGAGAAATGGACCAACTGCTAATGTCTCACAACCAGGCCCATACCAGAATCGTCAACAACCAAACCAAGGACTACTTGCTCCACCCCCATACCAAATTCATCAACCTCATTCTTTTGGACCTTACTTGCCCCCACCTAAAAGGCATGTAGAGGATAATCAACTTGCTCGAAACCAGGAGAAGAAAATTTCTCAATTGGAAAGTTAAATAAAACAAACCAACCAGTCCATAACTGAATTAAAAAATATGATGAGTCAAATGATGCAAAGTTATGAAAAAAGGAAAGTTTCTAGCTCTACCATAGAAGAGACTAAAGCTATTACCATTCTTAGGAGTGGTAAAATAATTGAGAAATATGAGCCCCAAAAGACTAAAAAGGTAGAAAAATCTAAAGAAAAGGATCCCATCCACCTGTTGAGCCATGTCCATTTCCTATTCTATTCCCTCAAAGGTTGCGTCAAGTCACAAAGAGTACCACTAATGATGCGATTATGGAGATATTCAAGCAAGTCAAGATTAATATACCGATCTTAGATGCAATAAAACAAATCCCATCATATACCAAATTTTTAAAGGATTTATGCACAATTAAAAGGAATTGAATGTGCAAGAGAAGGCATTTGTGATTGAACAAGTAAGTTCAATTTTTCAGCATCATACACCCTAGAAATACAAGGATCCAGGTTGCTCCACTCTCACTTGCATCATTGGCAACCATAAGATTAACCAAGCCTTATTAGATCTTGGATCCAGTGTTAATTTGTTACCATATACAGTCTATGTTCAGCTAGGACTATGAGACCTCAAGCCAACATCCACTACACTCTAACTAGTTGATAGATTAGTGGTAAGGGCATAATAGAGAATGTGCTAGTCCAAATAGAGTAATTCTTTTTCCCAGTTGATTTCTTAGTTTTAGACACACAATCAGTGCTGAATGAGCAGTGAGAAATTCCTGTCATCCTTGGATGTTCATTCTTGGCTATGTCCAATGCCCTAATAAACTGCAAAAATGGTGTAATGAAGCTTTCATTTAGTAACATGACACTAGAATTTAACATCTTTGATATCGGTAAGCAACCTAGAGAACCTTAGATGACTTGCACTGTGTCAATGTGATAAATTCAACCTTGCAAGATTATTTTCAATCATCTTCCTTATTGAACCGACTTGAGGCATGTTTGACCCATTTTAATGAGTTTAATGAGTACACATTAACACAAGAAGTTAATGCTCTCCTTGATTCTATGCCCCCTATGGATACAGATAAATGGAAACCTCATTTCGAGGAACTTCCATCGATTGAATTCACTCCCCTCCCATCATCAATAGAACCCCTTACAGAGCTTGAAATTCTGAATAAGCCTTTTAACACAGAATATGTACCTGATTGGGATCTACATCCTTCATTTGAACAACCATTATATAAAAATTTAGGTCCATCTAAATTCTTGCCTATGCCAATAACACATGAAGAGAAAGAGTCTATTGATATACTATCTATACATCAACCAACTCTAAGGTACACACTAAAAGATAATCAGGATTTAAGCAAAACCATGCTCCCTCCTCTATTAATACAAGAACAATCTTTTAAGGAAGGGCAGAGTCAGCTTATACCTTAATTTCAGGAAAATGTAAGGGAAAAGGAGGACCCTCTACATCCATATTGTCTAAAAGAATTTAAATTTACGATAGTTCACATTGTTATAGAGATTCCACCACCCAAATTTTCAAGGTGGAGTTATATTGATTACTGTAAAATTTTGAAGATAGGAGATCATCAGAGTGGTCCCACTCAATTTACATTAGTAGTAGTCTACTGTGTCATAATGTTACCATCACCAAAAATTTCATGGTGGAGGAAAAATATTGACTATCGTGAGATTTTGAAGTGGCATGAGAAATCTTGCCATTTCATTGTTAGGATTAGGAAAACTCAATACCAATTAGGTGTAGATTAGGATATATTAGGATATGTCTGGCTAAAGACATTAAACTTAGCGCTCACTAAGAGGCAACTCAGAGTTTTTCATTTTTGTTATTTTCTACATCACCCATATTCATTTTAAGTCCTACTTTTTAAACATCGAGGACAATGTTTCTGTCAGGTTAGGGAGTGCAGAATTCTAACAAATTCTAGTTTTTTTTAAGGTTTTTAGGTGATTTCCTTGATTTTTCAAAAAAAAAAAATTTGATTGAAAAAATGAAAAATTTTAGGTTAATTCTTAAACTATGAAGATATTTGGATTTTCTGAAGTATAATCTGGATAACTTGAGCCTATTAATCAAAATTGAATATGATTAATTCATTATTTTACTCATTTTCTAAAGTATTCCATGAAAGCAGAGTCTCAGATCAAATCTGTACATGTAGTTGCATATAAATAATCTAGGTTGATAAGTGGCTATAACTTAGAAATTCTAAAGAAATTCAGTGGAGACCTATAACTTAAGTGAGTTTTAGAGCCATTCATTCTTTTTTAGAGGTTATAAATGTTCCTAATTTTTTAAGAAAATTGATCCCAAACTCTTAAATTTGGCAAATTACCTAAATAATTAGAATACTACCTTTAAAATTTTGGAAGTTCATTGAATTTAATAGATTATAGGAAACCTAGGAAATTATTTAGGCCAATCTTGTTGTAAACCTAGAGACATAAAGCCTACCCAGAAGTATTTTTACCACTAGTCAGCCAACTTGAGCTTTCAATATAAGCCTTTTCTTTTGTCACCAAAATTACCCTTTACCCATATTAACCTAGTATAAATTATCCATTACCCATTTTCTTTGAAAATTAGGTTAGAGATGAATGAAGGAATACCTTTTAGTTGCAATGAAAGTAGAAAAATGGATATCAAGAAAAGAAATATTCTTCAAAATGATTCAAAAGTGTGAAAAGAAAAAAAAGTGTTAAAAAAAAAGTTTGAAGAATGCAAAGAAAAATAGAAAAAAAAAATATTCACTTTAGAACAAAGCAAAGAAAAGAAGAATTGTCAACTTAAAAAAAAAGAAAAAGAACTCTACTTATTTTTGAAGAAACTTTGAATACCCTTATACCCTTTCTTTGGTACCTTGTCCTAAGCCTACATTTCATCCTAGTTAAAGACTATTGATTCTAGGAGAAATATAGCCTTGATGAGAAAATGAATGGATAGAATCTAAAAGAGTGGTATTTCTAAATATTCAAAGGTAATGGCATCCATTCCAAAGGGATCAAAACAATTAAATTCCTTAGTAACTCCCGTTCTTCCCGAGTAATGTAAGATAAATTTGTTTTTATTGACTCTTCTTATATAATTAAAAGAGAGATATGATTTGAACTCTCTATTTGAGAGATTTATTTCTGAGTGTATGTCATTAGTAAGGATTGAGGTCAAAACATATTTCAGATAGAGTTCAAAAGTCAGAAGTCTACTTAGAGATAAAGATTATTCTATGTGTAGACTGTACATGCACACACTCACTCTGAGATTTGAGCTTAAGTGGAATGACTTTAGCATATGGGTAAGGTTTTGAATTCTTTAGTCCTTTTTATTAGTATACTAAAGTTGATAATTGATCTAAGGAAAGAGTAGAGTTGACTTAAATTACTAAAGTGTTATACGATCTGGGGCTATCAGGTGAAAAAATTTGATGAGATCAACATGTATATCTAATGATCGGCACAATTGAGATGATTGGTGGACGATCTGACCAAGTAGACAGCTGGAGGTTATTTAGATTGACTTGTTCAAGGTAAGATCACTATCTTAATCATTTGGAGGATTGATTTGATTTCGATGAGATACGATTGAGCATGATATTCATATAGTAATGCCCAATTAATTAATTTAAATGATAAATTACTTGAAATTAATATGATCTGAGTCTAATAGCTCTAAATATGCATTAATGTAATTAAGAAAAAGAACTAAATGGTTATGAGCGGGCCCGATTAAGTATGATTTGAATTGTTAGCCAAATAGGGTGGGCCTCGCCATAAGATTCTAAGGCTCAGAATTTCTCCGTGATTTCAATGAACATGATCTGTTATCTAAAGTTCTTGAGGCGTGTGTTTTGTGTCTTACCATGTTTACATAAATATGTTCCCTACTTCTTGTTGATAGCTATTGAAAGCATGGCATTCGATTTTATGAATAACTATGTTTTACATGTGATGGACTGTACTTTATCATGGGCTTTGATCATACCTATTGATATTATTTTGCATGAGAGTTTTTCTATGGTTTATGATGTTTGTTAATTTGTGACCGATGCTTCCACCCGATGGGTACTATACTAGGAGGATAGTAGGGTTGGCCACTCGCCCTCTAACTTTTTGATGATGATGATTAGACACCGCCCTTGAGAGGGTCAGGTATGTAGGTGGAGGTATCATGGGTTGTCCCCCCTACTGGTCCGTTCTCCCCCATAGGAACAGAGGAAGTCTCCTGTTTTGGTGTCGATGGGGAGTGGCAGTGGTTAAGATCCTTGTGTGGTTGCCACTATAGCATAATAACCCATACTCTTATTGTGTATGCTCATGTGATATTTATATGGTGGGTGAACAGGGTAAGATGGGCCTAGGCCGCGAGTGACTCAGGGGGCTAATGCAGGCTGCACGGGAGGGACCCAGGGATTAGTATGAGTACTCATTACTGGTGATTGAGTGTCGTGGAACACTCTTAAGGCTTGTTTTTATACGGTGCCCTGTTTGTCATGACACACATTCATATTATTCTGTGGACACAGATTCTTATTGCTTTTGATGGATGTATATCCATGTGTTACTCATGCCTTGCCTGCCATGATGATCATATCTGATATCGATTTGTTCAGATTTATGATTTTCATGTGTTATCCATTATGGACGTCTGATGATTTGACATGCCTTGTACATGTTTTACCTTATGAGATTTTCCATGACATTGATATTTTGTACCATTTGATTTCACTATATTTTCTTATTGAATGTGATCACCTACACAAGCATAGCTTGATGAGGCATTGCTTTGTTTGCAATGCATCAGATATTGAGAGTTGCAACAGGTTGAAGCACTGATAGAGCAAACAAAAGGAAAGACAGTTTCTAAGGGAGTGTTGAGGATATTTCAGAGATGACAAGGTTTGTTTAGGACCTCACTTTGGTTATTGTGCATGGATTGAACATTATTATATTTGCAATGTGACCTGGATGTGAGGATATGAATTCTTGTTAGATGTGATGGCTGTATGGGTAGACCCTAAGTATTTTGTCATGACTTGATTTTCTTATCTACTGTTGGAGCACACATTTTTATTGAAAATCGTGTTTAATTTGGGTGGATGGGTGTGGAGACTGAGTCTCCTAATTGTCGTGTCATGTATTGTGTTTATTAGGTGAATTGTATTGTACGTGTTATGTGCAATGGTGCAAAATATAGAGGAGACTCTACTAGTTTTTTGGTAGAAATGGGATTTCAATTCACCGTTAAATCTGTGGTTTTGTGATTGTATGACTTTCGAGGCTTTGAAATAAATGCTTTTATTTGAGTTTTGTTTGTGGTCACTTTAAAAATCCAAGTTTTAAAACAGGGATCCCAATTGTTTTTATAAATTATTATTATATTGTTGATGAAACTCGGGGCATCATAGTTTGGTATCAGAGCCTAGTCTACTCCATCACAGCCATTCCAACAAATCCAAAGGTCACATACAGTCCATAAGGTGAGGTGATTTTCCTAAATATGAGTTATAGAGATAACTCGTGTGAAGGATGTTGATGATTGTGAAATAGATAATGCCGTGAAGGTTGGCAAATCTTCTTAGAGAAATTGAGACTTTAAATCTTTGTATGAACATAAGGAGGTACACTTTTATGCGAAGTACATGATTCTGAGAATCATGAATTAGAATAAAGATTATAAACTAGTTTCCCTTACTAAGAACCTTACTATATAATATCAGATATATTTATATGAATTGCTTTCGAGAATTCAAGTTCTAACTTGAACGGTGTGAGTAAACTATTGACATGGATTCGTATTGTTTTGATGGACATATATCCATGTATTTCTCATGCCTTGTATGCCATGATGCTCAGGAGTGATATCGATTTGTTCATATCATGATTTTCCTATATTATTTATCATGGATGTCTGATGTTTTACGTGCTTTGTATATATTCATCTTATGAGATTCACCATGATCTTGATACCTCGCGCCAATGTGAATCATCTATACAAGCATAGCTTGCTGAGGCATTGCTTTAAATGTATATGAGAATTAATTATGGTCAAAGAGGGTGAATTATCTTGACCACAATACCTCTATTGATAGAGAGGTAGTTTATTAAGATGGCGATGGGCTTGGATTAGCCCAAATTGATGATTAAGGTTGATAGTCTCCTTAGTCTGGTGGACTGTTATCGCTGGATTATTGAGTTCTCCAGGATAATAATGACATGGATACTGTTTTATATTATGTATATGAGCCTGATTTCTCACGAAGGTGAGAGGTGCGACAGTAAAGTATGTTTAGTATGAAAGTATGCTTTTATGTATAATCATCATTTATTTATGGTGTATGCTTGTAAGTAGCCAATAAGGGCAGGTGCAACAGCACTAACAGGCTTCTAAGTACTCACAGTATGATTGTACTGTGGATCTGATTCTGATTGCCATATGATTGCCTTTTATTAAGCTAGTATGCTCAGATTCTGGTTGGCATATGATTGTGTTATTGAGCTGGTATGGTTAGATTCTGATTGGTATGCTCTAATTTTGTTTAGGCTGGATTGCCTATTGAGGAGCAGGTATGCTCTGATTTGATTGGCATGTATTGCTTGTTCAAGAGTTGATATGATATGGTGTGATTGATATACATGGCCTAATGATGAGGTACTATGCACTGGAATAGATTTGGCATAAATTGACTATATGTGAGTGGTGGTACCTCAAATTTCATTGATATGGTGATTTGCTTATACTAACTCTTGGAAGAGAGTGTGATTTATGCTAATTGCATATTATTGTGGTTATGATGCATTCTAATCATAATATGAGTTAATTGATCATGGATGGTTAGAAATATACATTGGTTTTTATATATGAGTTGCTATATGAGAGGATGATATGGCAGGGAATTGCTATTTGCATTGACTCTGGAAATTTTTTATATGATCTATATATCTTGTGATATGAGGATATTTTGGATTTGTTTGAAGAATAACATGGAATGAATTTTGGGGATGAAATTCCTATAAAGGGGGAAGAATGTAATGACCCTCAATTTTGGGTCATTTTCTATATATTAGATTGTATTTTTTAAAAGAAATGAAATCAGAAGTTAATTTCATAGAAATTGAGTTCTATGAAGATGACCTTCTTATTGGATCAAAATTTGGACTTCGTATTATCAAATTTAGAATGTACGCGTCAATATGATTTCAACGACACTAATTTTGGGTGAAACAGAGATTGGGGTGGCAAAATCTAAAAGTTTTACAAATTTAGGGGGGTTAAAATTGATAATGGCACCCCATTGTTTTATCCTTTTGTGGAATGCAGGGCAACGCCACATGCGGAATGAGCGCGACATGTCGACTTCTAGTAGCCACATGTCGCCGCTCCACTTCCCTTGCATCGTAAGGCTAAAATGGGGAAAAGAGGGGGGTTGTCAAAAAATCGCCGACCCAAAACCATCCCCTCCTTCGATCTCCCCTTCCCTCTCCTCTGGTTTTTTTTGGGCTCAAGTAGAAGGGGTCTAACAGCCACTTCCAGTAGTAGCCCCTCTTTGTTCCCATTTATTAGCATGCATAGCCCCCTCCCTAATGCCCGATCTCTTTTTCGTGGCTCCAATAAGTGTTTTCCTGGCGACGGAAAGAAACCTAGGATGGATTCTTCTCTGACAATCTCCCCTCCTCTCTCCAGCGTTGATGAAAAACACAAAATAGACTTTGGCTGCAAGTAGCCATCTCCCTTTGCTCTGGCATCGATTGGAAATTGGATCAGGGTTCTCTTCAGGCCATGCGTCTAACTTTACTTCTCCCCCACCTCTGTTCACCGGTGACGGGTTGAGACCCAACCACTTTCCCCTCTCCTCTTTTCCCTCCTACTCACCCTTCCACTGGCACGGCTAGGCCATGGCTGGGCTGGCATGCCTAGGATCGAGGTGCTCTACCTTCTCTCCCTCTTTCTATCGGTTTCCCTTGGCATTGCCCGCATGGGATGCAGTGCACATAAATTGGCACATCGGTGCCAACCTTCCTTTCCCCTCCTCACCTTTCCTCATCTTCCAGCTCAGGTATGGACATCCGGCAATCATCATCGTTTCCCCTTTAGTCTGGCGAGTTAGGTTTGAGTCCACTCGCTGAGTCAACTCACCCCAACTCGTTTGGGAGACATTGAGTTGACCCAATGACCCCTATTATACCCTAAACTTTGAACCTTGATTATGACCAATCCAAGAGGATGTCAGAGATCCGAGAGTACCCTCATGATCCTTGTAGTGTGAGGAACAATACCCATCTTCCCATTTAGCGATTAGGGAAGATCTAACCATCGATTTGACCAGACCCATGATCGGATTTCAAATCATCTGATTTGAGATGATCTGACGTTGTGGTCCCCATAAAGTATAGATTTAGATCCATGAAAGATAATTTGGATCTGAAGTGTTTATGGAGATGATTTAGCCAATCGTGATCAACAACTAAGATCAACTGAAGATCTGCATATAAAATTGGATCCAAATTGATTATCTGAATCATTTAGAATTCTTTATTGGATTAGTTGACTTGAATTACTAAAGTGTTATGCAATCTGGGGCGATCAGGTGAAGAAATTTGACGAGATTAGCATGGATATCTGATAATTGGGCATAATTGAGATGATCGGTGGAAGATCTGACCAAGCAAATAGCTGGAGGTTATCCGATTGACTTGTTCAAGATAAGATCACTATCTTAATCATTTGATGGATTGATTTGATTTCAATTAGATATGATTGAGCATGATATTCATATAATAATGCTTGATTAATTGATTTAAATGATAAATTACCTAAAATTGATATGGTCTGAGCCTAATAACTCTAAATATGCATTGATGTAATTAAGAAGAGGAACTAAATGGTTATGAGTGGGCCCGATTAAGTATGATTTGAATTGTTAGGCAAATAGGGTGGGCCTCGCCTTGAGATTCTAAGGCTAGGAATCATTGAGATGTCTTAAATATAGTACAATGAATTCAGAAATATAGTGATGTGTAATTAAGAATCCAATTTAAAGAAAGTGGATTCTAAGTATGAGTGGATGTAATATGTATCTAGGTGATGGAATTGTGGTGGACCACACGAGAGATGGGTTTGACTGAATTGAGAGGTACAGATGAGTAGTACATCATCTGAGGTAGTAATTTCAGTCAAAATTTCTTTGTGATTTCATTGAACATGACTTGTTATCTAAAGTTCTTGAGGCATGTATCTTGCATCTTACCATGTTTACATAAATATGTTCCCTACTTCTTGTTGATAGCATGACATTTGATTTTACAAATAACCATGTTTTATATGTGATGGATTGTACTTTATCATGGGCTTTGATCGTACCTATTGAGGTTATTTTACATGAGATTTTTTCCATGGTTTATGGCATGTTTGTCAATTTATGATGGGTGCTTCCACCCAATGGGTACTATACTAGGAGGGTAGTAGGGTTGGCCACCCGCCCTATGACTTTTTGATGATGATGATTAGACATTACTCTTGAGAGGACCAAGTTCATAGGTGGTGGTATCATGGGTAGTCCTCCCTACGAGTTTGTTCTCCCCCATGGAATAGAGGAAGTCTCCCATTTTGGTGTCAATGGGGAGTGGCAGTGGTTGAGATCCTTGTGTGGTTGCCATTGTAGCATAACAACCCATACTCTTATTGTGTATGCTCATGTGACATTTATATGTTGGGTGAACAAGGTAAGACAGGCCTAGGCTACAAGTGACTCTAGGGGCTAATGCAGGCTGCACGGGATGTGAAAACCCCAAAAATTTTAGAATTATTTAGAATTAATTAGAATTTTTACAAAAATTGAGGTGGAATATTATATTTAATATAATATTAATTTTTAGAAAAAGAATCAAGTCTTGAAATATAGATATTTGGAATCATACTCGAAAAACTAGTTAGAATGACTATAAGCACGCTGAAATCTGAGCTTGGGTGAAAAATCTTTATTTTTCTTATTTTTGTGAATTTACATTTACTCATATGAGTAAAATGGTCATTTTACTTTTGTGTGGGGTCCACAAAAATTAAGTGGGCTAGTGGACAGCCACATCAGGAAATATCAATGATGAAGAATAAACATGACGAGGAATCTCTTTTGAATTAAATAAGAAAAATTAAAAATCATTTAAAATAATTAAGAATTTAATTAAAATAATACAAAAATAAGCCTATAAATACCTCTCTTAACATTCACATGAAATTCCCAAGCTTCCACTCTCTCCATCTCTCTTTCCTCCTCTTTCTCCTTCTCCTTCTCCTTCTCCTTCTCTTTCTTTTTCTTTTTCTTTCTTTTCTCTCTCCTACTCCCTTTACAACTGCAGAGCATGTCTGTGGATACACTTGAGGGGAATATTCCCCCAGATCTGTAGGGCGCATCCACAGACGCGTCATCCCTGACGGACTTAGGGTTTCACCTTGGGTATTGTTTTCAATTAGACGTCCATTTTCAGCTATTAAAATAGAGATTTGAACCATTAATTTTGTTCAGATCATCTCCATATTCAAAATCCCTATGAGTTCACAATGATTAGAGGAGAATTAAACAATGAAATCACCAAAAAACAATAACTCTGGCAACCTTGGATTTTTCAACGTAGATCTCTCTTTACGGACTATATTCTTCAATTCTAGATACTTCAATTAGGTGCCCCTCATCCTCTATTCCGATAGTTTTTAGGGCAAGAAGATCACTGTATTAGATTTTTCGGCTAGATTTCTCCGGTGAATCCAATACCTGTGATCTAGCTTGAAAACTCCAGTGAAACCATGTTATTTGTGAATTCTGAACCGTTGGATGGATTCAGAGGGTCCCAAAACCTCATGATGGGTGATCACAAAAAGTTTTTATTTGATCTTGCCCGTAGATCTAGATTAAAAGAGAATGGACAATCCAGATAGATTGATTGGGTTAAACGATGTCAATCTGTGTTGAAGATGCGGACCAAGATGCAGCACAGGGATGTCCCCTATGGGAGCACCCCCACGTGTGTGATGTGGGCGGTCTCCGCCTGAGACCCCACCTGTGTCCCAGCGACGAAGACACCAAGCTCCTCGTTTTGTCGCGGTCTAACAGTCCAGATCAAATTTGGACCTTCAAAATAGATCTGAAGCTTAAAACTTCAATTCAGAGCTCGTTTTAACTCCAAAACAAGATCGAAAAGAAGATCTGGAATCTTGGTGAAGAGTAGAATCTAATGAAAACATAAACTTTAGGTATTATTCACTGTAAAATTCTGTAAATCACAAAAAGTGGTACTAATTCCCAATATTAGTCAAATTCGGTATGATCAAACCTTGGATTTTTGATCCATTAGTGATATCATGATAAGGTAACATGAGATCATGAGTTGGACATGATTGATTTGGAGTAAATATAGAAATTTGGCCTTAATTAATGAAAAAATCATAAAAATAACCATATGACTAGTTGATCTTAAAGATCAAACATGATCAGACCTTAGATTTTTTATCCAATAGTGATCTAATGATGTAATAACTTGAATAAATGGATTGGATGTAACTGATTTGGCAGATCTTAAGATCTTGACAATTAAAAGTAACAAAATCCTTAAAAATACATAATAATCTCCTTGATCAAATTGATTAAGAATGATCAGAAACTATAAATCAATATGGATGATGATCTAATGATAAGATCAAGAGAAATGAATGTCCTGATATTGCTAATTTGGGATAGATGGAGATCTATGCCCTTATTTATGATAAAATAGCTTAAAATCTTCTTAATCGGTTGGATCAAGAAAGATCAAATCATATAATGAGATGCATCAATGACTTAGTGATGATATCACATTAAGAGAATATAATAGATCTGAATAAAAATGAAAGATCAATGTCTAAACCCTTAATGAGATGAAAAATGATCAAAATATGATCATGGGATCAAAATGGATAAATAAGATATATTCAAATGAGCATGTGAGTTATTATATTCTATTGTAAATGTTCTTTTATTTGTTTAGTAGATTTAATTATTAGATTTGTTTATTTATGCGTTAATGTTCATGTTATGTAAATTACATAGAAAATGTAATTAAACGAAAATAGATATTGATGAACATTTCCAATGATTATGCACATGGACTTAATAATAGTAAGGGCTATAGTTAGTAAGACAATATAAGCAATATCATTTCCTTGGCCCCAATTAGGAGAATAATAAACCCCATGAATGACATTTTAAATGTTCATGGATTTAATTAAAATCAAATAACAAGAGTACTTAGGGTTTAATGCTCATAAGAACCTTATGAAGGTTGAGCTAGGGTTACCTTAGTAAATGTTGAACATGGTGATTAAGGGGGTTCTCTAATAAAGCCTCGCTCTTCCCCCACCTTCTAGTGACGTTTGTGATGTCTAAACACCTCCTTAAATTAGGATTGAATTAACTACTTTGTGAACATCTTTTATCTAGTAAACCTTAGTCAATTGAAAATAGGATGAGCTGTCTAGAATTAGGAGTGCATAAATTATCTTTAATTAGTAAAACATTAACTGGTTGAATAATAATAAGATCATAAAAGGATAGTAAACCATCTAAACCTAATAAAAATGGTAATTAAGATAATCAAAAATCAAATAAGATCCATAAGGAGATCTTGAATGATCAAGAATAATAAGAATCATAATATTGTATGTATGTTTTGAAGTAGTATAAATATTAGATTCAAATGTAGATCAATTGATTATACCCTTGATCAATATAATCCAAGGAACAAGATCTAAATCATCCTATGTAAGGATGATCAAAAGAATAATTGGGAAGTATAAATGAGTTGAGGAATGATCGTATACATAAGATTTTACAGATACATGAAGGATATGATAATCAAGATCAATGAGAAGATAGATTGTTGAAAGTCAAGGTAGGTGGACCTTAAGGATATATTCAATATAGAAGATACATGTATTTTATATATGATCTTATCCTGATAACTATAGATTGATTATAATTGCCCTAGAATTTTTTATGAATCAACAAATAATGTTGAAATGAATACAAAGTAATTGATTAAGTAATTATGAAATTACTTAATGGGTAGAATGAGAAGATTTGAACTATAAGTTGGACCCCCAAATCTTAAGGAAATATGTTATAGGCATGTCTTATTATAACCATACACACAGTCTGTGAGTATGAAATATTATTTTTCATACAAGCATGGAGGCTTGTGGTTTTGTTTTAAGATAGGCTTATGCCTAGGGATGCCAATGCTAAGAGAGTTATGAGGGTTTGGCCACCCACTCTCCAAAACTGATTATGATGATGATACTATGCCCAAAGAGAGGCTGCCATTGTGACATCCATGGTTCCCCCTCATACGAACATAGATTTGTATTTTTCACCGTGGTATCAATGGAGTATTGAGTAGTTGTCTATGAGCGCTGTACAAATTGAGGCTGCAAGCATGGTAGTCCTTAATTATTTTGATTATGATGCAATTGATTATGGTATAATGATGCCTTATGTTATGGCATGATGAGATGCCTTATTGTAACAATAGCAATAATAATAATAAAATCACTTAAACGAAGGGGGGCCAGAATTGATACTGGCACCCCCACTTAAGAGAGGCCATCGGTTCTATCTCCTCCCAAACTGAAGGACAGACCCAAACAAAGAAAAAAAGAAGAAGAGGGAGAAACAGGGAGAGAAGAAGAGAAAAAGGAAAGAAGGAAAGGGGAGAGAGGGAAGAGAGGGAGAAGAGAAAGAAGAAGTGGAAGGAGAGAGCCGTCGAGGAAGTCTGCCACGCCAGCAAGTAGGTAAACGGGGGTTAGGGTTTTTCGGGTCCCAGAGTTCAAAGACATTGCCAGAGAAGACGACTGTTCTGATCATCAATCGAGCCGACCACTCTCCTCAGCAAGCTAGCAGGAACCAAAACCCTAAGGTTTTGGAACAATCTGAGCGTTGCTGAACATCAGATTGAAAGGGAAAACGTCACACACGTATGTTGGAGGATTTTTTGATGGCTAGGAACCCATCTAGGCCATTCTAGAGAGGGAAAAACATGGAAAGGCACTTGGAAGGTAAGATCTACAAAACCCAACTTTTGATTTGTGGTGTTTTGCTAAATTCATTCATTTTCACCCTAAATCTAGAATTTTGGATAATCCAACCGTCCAATCCCCAATCCAAGTGTAGGGATAGGTAAGTTAGTGCATGATGTAGCTCTAATCACACAAAAATGTCAAATCTAGGCTGAAAATTGATAGAATGATCTGTCATCCGATCGTGTACTGTTCACACAGTAACCTTTTGATGTCTGATCGATGATCAGACACCACAAACGAGTTCTAATGTAACATTTTGATTTTTAAAAAACAAGAAAAATAAATAACAATATAATATAATAAAACAAAAAAATGAAATGAAATGAATAAATGATATAAGGTAAGGAGAAGAGAGAGAGAGAGTGCTCAAAACGCACTCTCCTCGCTCTCAAAGTCTCTCTGTTTCACGTGGACCATCACGCACTGTGGAGACGGATTTCTCCACCCTTGAACAGTGGGGAACGAGGTAGGATCACTCCACCCTTCCCTTTTGTGTTAATTTCAATGTTTAATTACCTGTAAACACCGAAAAACGGCATGAAAAAGTAGGTTTTTACAAAAATCTGTGCGTAATGATTTGCCTAAAAAATTTGGATGAGATGGTGTCGGATTTAGATTAGGACCATTCATATTGTGTATGATGAGGAGAGGAAAGAACCCACAAAATTTCGTGACGATTGGATGACTAGGGACATCGAAAACACGAAAAACAATAATACGGGAGTTTTTGAAAACGAAACAAAAAGCGTAAAAAAATGATAGATTTAGGAAGGATTTGGGAAAATGGAATGTACGTGAAAAACTAGACACAGGGGTGTAAAAATCACAAAAAACAGAGCATTTGGGGTCGCCGGCGATGGCGAACCAGTCCGATCGTCTACTCCCCTAGAGCGGGTTTTGACGCGAGGCACTTCCACAGAAGCGCCCGGCACGCGCTACGGGCCCCATTTGCTGGATTTTGGTCTTTTTTGACCCTTTTTGCCTTTAAACCTTGATTCTAGGAGCTACAGAGGTCCAAATCACGATAAGAAAGAGGCGTTGTATCATCTCGACAAGGCAGACCTAGATTTAGGATAAAAATCTAGTTTAGAGTAACTTTTTAGTAGCGAAACTATAAAATGCTATTAGATGATTCAGATCGAGCTGATCAATAGATGATTAGGCTTTAGATTTTGGTTATATGTGTTAACCATGATATGATTTATGGTATGACAGGTACATCAGGGCATACCCCTTGATATTGGATACGTGTTTGTTTGGGGATATTGCGATACTGAGATAAGTGATTTCATTCATAATCTTTCCATGATTCTTAAAGGACGATTTGGTGCTTTGAGTTTTTGAGGCATGTGATTTATGCCTGACCATATGCATGAGATTGACTGTTTTTGATATTTTTCATTATATTCACTTAATTGTGGTCTTCTTGACATGTGGGAGTCGCTCTGGCTTTATATTTGAGCTATTGATCTTGCGGTAGGATGCGATTTTCACCCCGTGAGTGCCTGAGTGCCCGTGAGGGTGAAAGGGTGAAAGCGGGTGTGCAACGCAACTTTTCGTGAGTGCCTGAAAGGGTGAAAGCAAAAGTGGTGCGCGTAGTTCCCGTGAGTGTCTAGGTACCCGTGAGGGTGCAAGGGTGAAAGGGTGAAAGCGGATGGTACAGGGAGCTGACCCCACATTGCCGTGAGTGTATGTGAGACACTCATAGGGCTTGACTGTGTATGAGGTTTGATACTTTTGACATGCATTCATATGTTTCTAGATTTTTTCGGATTGTGCATGTCCTGATATCATGGTTGATGATATCGTATTTATTGCATGGACATGGTATGTCCTTTATTGTGTGATTTAAGACTTTATATATTATTGATCATCTTTCGATCTTTATGCCTTGTGCCATATGCTTTGTTTTATTGAGTTATTTTGAATGTATATCACCTGCACAAGCATGGCTTGCTGAGGCATTGCTTTGTTTTGCAATGCCTCAGAATCAGAGCACGACAGTCAGAAAGGAAAGAAGGTGGACTAGCATGGAGTTGGACGGGGGCTTGAAGACAGAGACTGTCAGATACCAACAGAGTGGTCTACTTTTGGTTGGACTGGTATTGGCTTTTTGGCATTCTCCTTAGTCATTGTATATATTGATAGATTAGACCCATATCACTGTATATTGATTATATGTTTATTCATGGATGATGTGGTGATCTTGGACAGATCCTGGAGCTTTGGAACTTCACTATTACGTGTCTTTGCAGTTACAAAATTTCATCACGATTTTAATTTGTGAGCATGCTCAAAATGGTTACTTTTCGTTCTGTTTTTCAGTATGGTTTTGAGGAGAAGTGACCCTCGAGGTTTTCTTAAATGGTATTTGCTTGACGCTGCTACAAATTTTAAATTATGAGTTTTAAGTTCTGGAATCCCATTTATTTTCTATAAATAAATTATTATTATTTGAGTATAAATATGGGAAACAGATTGATAAAACCCGGGGTGTCACAGTTTGGTATCAGGGCTCAGGCGTAGTCCATCATCACCACTTTAAGGGTCTAATTAGCATGATAGCCCATTCGTTGTTGGCTTAGACTGAGAGAGGAGAAATGCTTATACCATGGGCCGACACGTGGGGCAATTTTGTCCAGTACAGGGCCGTCAGCATCAAGGCCCACATTAGCCCCATTGGTCTCAGCAGCAGCAGCGACAGCAGCCTTTTCGGTTGATTGAGCCATTTAGGTGTTATCGTTGTGGCGAGACAGGACACATGATTAGACAATGCCCGAGAGGTTTGGGAGATAGACCACCGAGGACAGATGCCATCGCGGAGGCAGTGCCACGCAGTCAGGGCCGTGTCTTCGCCATCACTTCAGGGCAGGCACAGACCTCAAACCAGGTGGTGGAAGGTACTTTTCTGGTAGTTGATAGACATGCTAGGGTTCTTTTTTATTTGGGGTCTACCCACTCATTTATTGCATGTACATTTGCATCTTGCCTTGACTTGCCTATGAGCAAGCTTGCATTTGGGTTAGATGTGTCAATGCCATCAGGAGAGACAGTGGAGGCTACTGAGTACCTTGAGAGGGTATCAGTGGAGATATCAGGTATGAGGATGGATGCCGACCTCATTTTATTAGACATGATGGATTTTGATGTCATCTTGGGGATGGATTGACTAGCGATGTTTTGGGTTACTATAGATTGCCGCAAGAAGCAGATTATGTGTAGTGTACCAGGTCAACCAGTGGTTGTAGTCCAAGGCAAGAGGAGTGATAGTGGCCCTTGTATGATTTCCGCCATGAGAGTAGCTCGATGTTATGCTCGAGGTTGTCGAGTGTTTTTGGCTTACGTCACGATGACTGATAGGGAGCAGCCACGGATTGAGGAGATTGACGTAGTACGAGATTTTGCTGATGTATTCCCAGACGAGCTGCCAAGACTACCTCCACGCTGGGAGATTGATTTTACCATAGACTTGGTGCCAGGTACACTGCCTATATCTAAGGCGCCTTATAGGATGGCCCCTACAGAGTTGAGAGAGCTCCAGGTGCAGTTGCATGAACTTTTGGATGAGGGGTTTATCAGGCCGAGTGGGTCTCCTTGGGGAGCACCAGTCCTCTTCGTTAAGAAGAAGGATGGATCATTGAGGTTGTGCATAGACTACCGATTACTGAACAGTGTTACTGTGAAGAATCGGTATCCTCTACCACATATTAACGACTTGTTTGATCAGTTGCAGTCGGCACAGGGTGTTCTCTAAGATCGACCTACATTTAGGCTATCACCAATTGAGGATTAGGGAGGAGGATATCCCTAAGACTGCATTCAGGAGTCGGTATGGCCATTACGAGTTTTTGGTAATGCCATTTGGGTTAACAAATGCACGGGCAGTGTTTATGGATTTGATGAACAGGGTATTCCAAGCTTATTTGGATAAGTTCGTGATTGTCTTTGTGGATGATATCTTGATTTATTCTCCTAACCATAGAGCCCACATGGAGCATCTTCGCACTGTGTTAGACACACTTCGTCGTCATCGCTTGTATGCGAAGCTCAGTAAGTGTGAATTTTGGTTAGGACATGTGCAGTTTTTGGGGCACGTGGTGTCCAAGGATGGTGTGGTCGTAGCTCCAGCTAAGGTGGAGGCAGTTTTGCGTTGGGAGAGGCTTACGACGGTGGCAGAGGTTCATAGTTTTCTCGGTTTAGTTGGTTACTATCGGCGATTCATTGAGGGGTTCACGAAGATTGCCTTGCCCATGACCACTTTGACTAGGAAGGACACCAGATTTGTTTGGACTGATGCTTGTGAGGAGAGCTTCCAGGAGCTCAAGCGGAGGGTGACTTCTGCACCAGTACTTGCCCTACCTTTAGGATTAGGTGGTTACGTGGTGTTTTGTGATGCATCAGGCAGAGGTCTCGAAGCAGTGCTAATGCAGCACAGGAAGGTCATTGCTTATGTGTTGAGACAGTTGAAGACGCACAAGGTGAATTATCCGACACATGATCTTGAGTTAGTCGCAGTGGTGTTTGCGTTGAAGTCCTGGAGACACTATTTATATGGCGAGAATTTTGAGGTATACATTGACCACAAGAGCCTCAAGTATTTCTTCACTCAGAGTGATCTGAACATGAGGCAGAGGAGATGGATGGAGTACCTCAAGGACTTTGACTTTACGATACAGTACCACACGGGGAAAGCTAACGTCGTAGCTGATGCCTTGAGTAGGAAGTCGAGAGTTATGATTGCTACCCTCTCAACTCGATCCAGGTTTCTTGATAGGATCCTTCAGGCATAGGTGAGCGATGCTGAGACGCAGAACATGGCCGATAAGGCTGACTTTTCTAGAGGGCTTGATGGAGGTGTCAGGTATAGGGACAGATTGGTAGTACCTGCAGATGATCAGTTGAGACATGACTTGCTACAGGAGGCACACCAGTCCCCATATTCTATTCATCCCTGAGGTACAAAGATGTACTAGGACCTTAGATGACACTTTTGGTGGAATGGGATGAAGAGGGATATTGGTGAGTGCATAGCACAATGCTTGACCCGTCAGCAGGTCAAGGCAGAGCATCAGCAACCAGCTAGGTTATTGCAGACTTTAGATCTTCCAAAGTGGAAGTGGGATCACCTCACTATGGATTTTATAATGGGTTTGCCAAGGATGGCCAGTGGGCATGACATGATATGGGTTATAGTTAACAGATTGACAAAGTCAGCCCATTTCCTCCCTATTAGACAGACTCAGACCGTAGACAGCTTGGCGAAGCTGTACGTCAGGGAGATCGTGAGCCTTCATGGAGTACCATTGATGATTATCTCAAACCGAGACACACGGTTTACCTCAAAGTACTAGCAGAGTGTACAGGAGGCTTTGGGGTCGAGATTGAGATTCAGTACAGCTTTCCACCCCGAGACAGATGGCCAGACTGAGAGGACTATCCAGACCGTGGAGGATATGTTGAGGGCTTGTGTCCCAAATTAGAGAGGTAGTTGGGATGAGCATTTGCCACTCATGGAGTTTGCGTATAATAATAGCTATCATGCGAGCATTGGCATGGCGCCTTATGAGGCACTGTATGGCAGACCATGTAGGTCTCCTATGTGCTGGAGTGACGTAGGAGAGAGACGGATCGTGAAGTCAGAGTTGATTGAGCAGTGTGCAGAAAAAGTCTGACTCATTCGAAAACGATTATTTGCAACTCATAGCCATCACAAGAGCTATGCAGATAGGAGACGGAAGGACTTGGAGTTTGAAGTCGGACAGCATGTATTTTTGAGAGTTTCCCCTATGAAGGGCATGATGAGATTCGGTGTAAAGGGGAAACTCAGTCCCAGATACATTGGTCCTTTTGAGATCTTGCGCAGAGTTGGACCAGTGGCATACCAGTTAGCCCTACCCCCATAGCTAGCTGGAGTACATGACGTTTTTCATATATCTATGCTAAGGAAGTACATACCTGTAACACCCCGGATTTTTAAGACAATTTTTTTTTTTCAATTTAAATAAGAGCATTTGGGATCCCATGAGAAAAGATTTATTTAACATTTTACTAAACCTATCTTAAAACTCCGGGTGTTAATTTTTCCTTTCTCAAAATGACGTACACGTAATTTAAACATAAATAAATAATCCGCGTATAAATCAACGTCAAATAAATAGGCGCCTTTATTTTAAATCAAATAAACATCCAAAAGACAATAATAATATGGCCCAGGGTCTATCCATCATAACATCCCATATAAATGTCCAATATATGTCCAAAGATCTAAATCACATCCAAATATAAAGTATGCGATCCATAATAAAATTCAAATGATAATCCACTCTAATGACTCACATTACTTTCTAAAACTATAGGAAACTAGTCTTCAGCAGCTCTCAAGGTTTATCAACCGCTTTTCCTTTCCTGGTGTCGCGCTCGAGATCTAAGGCATTGCAAAACAAAGCAATGCCTCAAAGAAGCTATCGCTTGTGTAGGTACATAGACAATTAATATAATAAATGCAGAAATAATGAACAGCATTGATGAAAAGTCTAACATTTATGGAAATAGTGATATCATAATGCCATGTTCAAATAAATGCCAATTTATTCCATATGCTAAAACATGAAATTCACGGAGTTAAAACATGACATGAATCAATAAATGGAGCATACAACAAGAATAAGGGCACCCTAAGGTAATGGGTCCCACCACATCGCACTAACATCCCTGATCAGGAGTACACATAGTCAACCTCTGAGTGTCGTCACACCCAGGCATACCATCTATCACCATGCTCATCATACATGCACACATAACAAAAATATGGGCCATCATGCTGCAGTGGCAACCCTCCATGGGTATCAACCACCGCCGCTCCCCGTCGACACCATAACGGGAGACTTAGCGTCTGTCCCCATGGAAAGGCTCGGGCCAGGTAGTGTGGACTATCCATGTTACCAAACCCCTACCGAATGCCATCTATGGGCAGGTGTCTATCATATCACAAACTCATCACATCATAATCTCGGAAGGTGGGTGGCCGGCCCTATCCCTCCTAGCATGACGCCCACCGGGCGAGAGCACCCGTCATCAAATATAAAACACGGAAATCATATGTATATGCTAAAACTCAAGAGCACTTATAGCTTGAAATCCCCAAGACATGCCCCTCATCCTGGGGTTAGCCTATAAAAGGACCAGCTACTAAGCCTCTATACTCATTTCCATGTAAATCCATGCATTTTCTATATATATAATAAGAAATAAATCTCTAATTAAGCATAACTAATTAACATCATGCTTGTAAAAGCATTTTAAATAAGTTTATTCAGTAAAAGAATTCAATTTGGAATAATCATCCTGTACGCAATGTCGCATGAAATCCATGGTAAATAAAAATCGCAATTTAAAACACAATCACACATGATGCTATGTTTAAACATGGTTTAAAATCAAGTCAAAACATTAGTTGTCGTCACCTACCTCAGTGTGAATCACTAGCTTGCTAATAACTCCCTTTAATTGGTATATTCAAGTGCACCTGTACATGTCACATCACTATTTTAAAATTTTTCTAAATAAAAAGTGGTAATTTCTAAGTTTTTAAGTTAAAACTAGGTCCGCGTCGTCAATACGGTCACAACGCCTCTTAGGATCGTGATTTGGACCTCTCTAGCTCCCAAAAATCAAGTTTTAGTGAAAAATAAGCTAAAATGGGGCCTGCCGGACCACCATAAGGTGGTTTAAACCGGCGGCGCCTCTTTTCCGCCGGTTTACACCGGCGTACACTGGCGCACGAGGACGCACGGCGTCGCAGACGCCGCGCCGCACGGACGCGCGCGCGCGTCTTCGGCACCGCGTGCGTCACGGTCGCCGGGACGCACCGCGTCCCGGTCCCACCGCGACAGCCCAACCACGCACGCTCCGCACGCGCGCGCGCGCCCGCGCACGCGTGCGGCGACGACGTCATGTGACGTCGTCCCTCGGCGTCGAGGAGTGCGTCTTGGCGTCTGCGCAGGGCGCCGACGCCGTTGACGACGCCGGAGAAGACGGCCGGATTCCGGTCGCCTCGGCGAGCTCTGAGCTCCGTTTTGCGTGATTTTTGCACCATTTTCTTCAGAATTCTCTCTAGAATCCATTTATGCCCTCCTTTTGCACTAATTTTCCCAAAAACCATGGTTTTTAAACGATTTTTCCCAAGTTCCTAAAAACCTCTCTAGGTAGTGGTTTTTGAGTTTTCTGGGCAATTCCACCGTTGGATCACTCCCAAATTTAAAGGGTATTCTCTTGGGTCTCTTGTGCACTAGTTGGACGGTGCGATTTTCAAACGGACAAGGTTTGATCCGTGAAATCACACTCCAACAGTAGCATGCACAAAGTTCCTAAAAATCTGATTTTTTTCCAAAATTTTTAAACGTTTTCCTAATTAATTTCCTAATTAATAAATACAGAAAAACATAGGTTTTGAGGCTTACCTTGCACCTGGCCGGAGTTGCTCGTGTTGCCGGGGCTCCACTCGCCGGAAAATTCAAGTTTTTACAGATCTAGGGTTTTGCGTAGCATTCATGGAAAACGCTCAAAGTGGAGCGTTTTTGCTCCTAGAGGAGCATAGATATAGGGTTTTAGAGTCTTGGGGAAGAGAAACTCTTCCCCACACGGCTCTTCCCACGTCTCTCCGGCGATTTCGCCGGACTGGTAGAGACGTGTGTAGACAGGGGTGCCGTTATCAATTTGGACCCCTGTGTAACACGTTTATGTCAAAAGACCATTTTGCCCTTACAACTTTGACGGCTCATAACTCCCTCGTTTGAGCTCCGTTTTTCGCGTTCTTGGTGGCGTTGGATTCGTATCGACGAGCACTTTCTAATTATTATGTTTTCAGGAAATAATTTCATCCATAAATTTTTATTTTAATTTATTTAATAATTTCCTATTTTTATCTTTAAAATTAAGGATATTACATTCTTCCCTCCTTATAAAAATTTCGTCCTCGAAATTTAGCTACATACCTCTATGTAAATAACTCTGGATGTATCTTTCGCATATCCTCCTCAGTCTCCCAGGTAGTCTCCTGTAGTGAATGATGCTGCCAAAGGACTTTGACCAAGGCAATGGTCTTATTCCTTAACTCCTTGACTCTTGTATCTAAGACGCGCACTGGTCTCTCCTCAAATGTCATGTCAGCCTGTAGCTCTCCTGGGATCTGCTCCAATACGTGTGAGGGATCTAGCACGTATTTCCTCAGCATAGACACGTGAAAGACGTCATGCACATTTGCTAGCTGTGGTGGTAAGGCTAGCTGGTATGCCACTGACCCAACTCGTCGTAAGATCTCGAAAGGTCCAATATACCTGGGACTAAGCTTTCCTTTATTTCCAAACCTCAACACCCCTTTCATAGGAGAAACTTTCAAGAATACATGCTCGCCCTCAAAGAACTCTAAGTCCTTTCGCCTCTTGTCTGCATAACTTTTCTGTCGACTGTGAGTTGTCAGTAACCTCTTCCGAATGAGTTGAACTTTCTCTGCACATTCTTCCACTAACTCAGATTTCACCACGCGTCTTTCTCCTACGTCACTCCAACATAAAGGTGACCGACAAGGTCTGCCATAAAGTGCCTCATATGGAGCCATCCCAATACTAGCGTGATGACTATTATTATAAGCAAATTCCACCAAAGGTAAATGATCTTCCCAGCTACCCTTCCAATCCATAACACAGGCTCGTAGCATATCCTCAATAGTCCGGATGGTCCTCTCGCTCCGTCCGTACGTACGAGGATGGAATCTTGTGCTAAATTTCAATCTCGACCCTAATGCCTCTTGCACGCTCTTCCCGGTATTTTGAGGTAAATCGCGTATCTCGATCCGATATAATTGTCAAGGGAACGCCATGTAGACTGACGATCTCCTTAACATATAATTTCGCTAAGCTATCCACGGTCTGATTTTGTGTGATAGGAAGGAAATAAGCAGACTTGGTCAACTTTGTCCACAACAACCCATATCATGTCGTGGCCGCTAGCGGTCCTCGGAAGACCTAGAACGAAGTCCATGGTAATATGGTCCCACTTCCACTCTGGAAGGTCCGGTGTCCGAAGTAGTCCCGATGGACGCCGATGCTCGGCCTTGACCCGCCGACGGGTCAAACATCGTGCTACGCACTCTCCAACATCCTTTTTCATACCATTCCACCGTAAATGCCTCTTGAGATCTTGATACATCTTCGTACCCCCAGGATGAATTGTATAAGGGGATTGGTGTGCTTCTTGAAGTAACTCGCGCTTCAATTCGTCATCGCCTCCTACTACCAACCTCCCCTTAAATCTAACTCCTCCATCCGGTCCCCTCGAAAAATCTGTCTTATCCGTCGGATCCTGTGTTTCCTTGTCTTTGCACTGTGCCTCTAAGATCCTGTCAAAGAACTTAGACCGAGTCGTCAAATTGGCAATCATCACACCCGCCTTCCTACTCAGGGCATCTGCAACGACATTAGCCTTCCCAGGATGGTACTGTATGGTGAAGTCGAAGTCCTTGAGATACTCCATCCATCTGCGCTGCCTCATATTCAATTCACTCTGAGTAAAGAAGTACTTGAGGCTCTTGTGATCAGTGAATACCTCAAATCTCTCACCATAAAGATAATGTCTCCAGGACTTCAACGCAAATACCACGGCTGCTAATTCCAGGTCATGTGTTGGGTAATTTACCTCATGTGTCTTCAACTGTCTAGACACATAAGCAATTACCTTCCCATGTTGCATCAACACTGCTCCTAATCCCTTGCCGCAGGCGTCGCAATAAACTACATAACCGCCTGCACCAGATGGTAAGGTCAATACCGGAGCAGTAGTAAGTCTCCTCTTGAGCTCTTGGAAGCTCTCCTCGCAAGCCTCGGTCCATACAAATTGAGGGTCTTTCCTAGTCAGGGTGGTCAATGGTAATGCGATCTTAGAGAATCCCTCTATAAATCGACGATAATACCCTGCCAAACCGAGAAAACTGCGTATCTCAGTCACTGTCTTGGGCCTCTCCCAGTGTAGTACTGCCTCTACCTTTGCTGAATCCACGGCCACTCCATCTTTAGATATGACGTGGCCTAAGAAATGCACCTGGTCTAGCCAAAAATCACACTTACTGAACTTGGCATACAACTGATGTCGACGAAGTGTGTCTAATACCGTGTGGAGATGCTCTCTATGTGTCTCATGACTAGGCGAATAAATCAAGATGTCATCCACAAATACAATCACGAACTTATCCAAATAAGCTCGAAAGACACGGTTCATTAGGTCCATGAACACTGCAGGTGCGTTCGTCAATCCAAACGGCATCACTAGGAACTCATAATGACCATAACGACTCCTAAAGGCAGTCTTCGAGATATCCTCTTCTCTAACCCTCAGCTGATGATACCCTGACCTCAGATCTATCTTGGAGAACACTTGTGCCGATTGGAGCTGATCAAATAAATCATCTATGCGTGGCAAAGGGTATCGGTTCTTTATAGTAACACCATTCAACAACCGATAATCAATGCATAGTCTCAGTGATCCATCCTTTTTCTTCACGAAAAGGACTGGGGCTCCCCATGGTGATCCACTCGGCCTGATAAAGCCCTTATCCAGTAACTCTTGCAATTGTACCTGAAGTTCTCTCAACTCTGCTGGAGCCATCCTATATGGTGCCTTAGAGATAGGCGATGTACCCGGTACCAAGTCAATGGTGAAGTCAATCTCCCTACTTGGCGGCAATCCTGGTAATTCCTCAGGAAATACGTCAGCAAAATCACGGACAACATCAATCTCGTCAAGCTGTGGATGCTCCTTTTCCTCAACAGTCACATATGCGAGGAATGCGTTACACCCTCGTGCATAAAATCGTGCCGCCTTCATAGCAGAAATGATGCATGTACTTGCCTGATCTTTCCTACCCTGGAACACTATTTCTGGTTGCCCAGGTATAAGAAAAGTGACTCGCTTCTTTCGGCAGTCTACCATAGCCCAATAGTTGGCTAACCAATCCATCCCAAGAATAACATCATAGTCTACCATGTCTAGTAAGATGAAGTCTGTGTCCATACTCACGCCTGATATCTCTACAGGTATATCTCTAATATATTCTGTAGTCTCTACTGTCTCCCCCACAGGTGTCATAATATCTAATCCAAATGCTAGTTTGTGTACACATACATCAAGGCAAGATGCAAAAATACATGATATAAAAGAATGTGTAGACCCTGTGTCAAAAAGAACTTTGGCATGTCTATCCGAGACTAGAAGAGTACCTTCTACGACCTGGTGTGATGCCTGTGCCTGTCCTGATGAGATGGCAAATACTCGTCCCTGGCTGCGTGGCGCGTTAGTTGCCTCTGCACCCATCTCTGTCTGCCTCTGCCCCTTAGGGCAGTCCTTAATGAAATGGCCAACGTCTCCACAGTTGAAACACCGGTATGGCTGTCTCTGGTAAGGTGTATAGGGCTGTCTCTGTGGTTGGGGCTGCCTCTGCTGCTGTGGTCGGTCGAATCTATTACACCCTCGCCCAGGGTGCCAACCCTTGCATCTATCACATCTCTTCCTCTCAGCGTCTCTCTTAAATTTGGCCTGTGGTGGATGACCTGATGCCCCATGTGTCTGCATAGCACCAAATGGCTGCTTGCCCTTAAAGGGCTGGAACGCACTCCCTCTATTCCTGAGAGAGTTCTTCTCATGCATGGACGCCATATCAGCAGCATCTCGCACAGAAGTGGGTCGAGAAGAAATCACGCGATCTCTCAGCCAAGGAGTCAACCCATCCACAAATCTGTCAGTTGCCTCTGTGTCTGAGGCCAGTGCGTGAGGTGCAAATCTCCTCAGTCGTGTAAATCGGTTCAGGTACTGCTGAACCGTCATATCTCTCTGCTCCAGGGTGGCAAACTCCTTCTTCATGGACTGCAATGCATGGGGTGGAAAATACTGAGTGTCAAAAGCCTGTTTAAAGGCTACCCATGTCATCCTCTCAGTCGGATCTGGTCGGGTGAGTGTGAAAGTCTGCCACCAGAAGCCGGCCTCACCTTTCAGCAGGTAAGAGGCTACTCTAACTTGATCATCTGGTGAGATCTTCATAGCGTCGAATGTCCTCTCCGCCTCAAATAACCATCGCTCGGCCTCCTCCGTGTTACCATCGCCATAAAAGGGTTTCACCATCTTTTGAAACCTTTCCAATAATTTGTCAGTCTTCTTAGAGTCACTCGTAGCATCACCCTCCATGGCTCTAGGTACTGATGGTTCCTGTACTGGTTGTGAGGACTGAACTGACGAAACCATGGGTGCCACTTTAGGTGGTGGAATAGGGCTAGGGTTAGCTGCGTCAACAGCTGTCCTAACCTGCTGCTGTATAAGTGGTACGAGTCCTGACAATAACCGATTCAATAACTCGGCATCTCGTTCCCCTTGATCAGAGGACTCAGCAGGTGGAGCCACGGGTGTAGCAGGGGTAGACCTTGTCCTTCTCCGAGGAGCCATCTGTCAAAATTTTACATGTCACTAAGTGTAAGTTCCTCTCTCATAGTTTCTCTCTCTACAACTATTATGGACTGTTATTCACATATAAATGGACATTCACAAGGATTATGATGGACTAGACTGGGCTCTGATACCAACTTTGTAACACCCCGGATTTTTAAGACAATTTTTTTTTTTTTTCAATTTAAATAAGAGCATTTGGGATCCCATGAGAAAAGATTTATTTAACATTTTACTAAACCTATCTTAAAACTCCGGGTGTTAATTTTTCCTTTCTCAAAATGACGTACACGTAATTTAAACATAAATAAATAATCCGCGTATAAATCAACGTCAAATAAATAGGCGCCTTTATTTTAAATCAAATAAACATCCAAAAGACAATAATAATATGGCCCAGGGTCTATCCATCATAACATCCCATATAAATGTCCAATATATGTCCAAAGATCTAAATCACATCCAAATATAAAGTATGCAGTCCATAATAAAATTCAAATGATAATCCACTCTAATGACTCACATTACTTTCTAAAACTATAGGGAAACTAGTCTTCAGCAGCTCTCAAGGTTTATCAACCGCTTTTCCTTTCCTGGTGTCGCGCTCGAGATCTAAGGCATTGCAAAACAAAGCAATGCCTCAGCAAGCTATCGCTTGTGTAGGTACATAGACAATTAATATAATAAATGCAGAAATAATGAACAGCATTGATGAAAAGTCTAACATTTATGGAAATAGTGATATCATAATGCCATGTTCAAATAAATGCCAATTTATTCCATATGCTAAAACATGAAATTCACGGAGTTAAAACATGACATGAATCAATAAATGGAGCATACAACAAGAATAAGGGCACCCTAAGGTAATGGGTCCCACCACATCGCACTAACATCCCTGATCAGGAGTACACATAGTCAACCTCTGAGTGTCGTCACACCCAGGCATACCATCTATAACCATGCTCATCATACATGCACACATAACAAAAATATGGGCCATCATGCTGCAGTGGCAACCCTCCATGGGTATCAACCACCGCCGCTCCCCGTCAACACCATAACGGGAGACTTAGCGTCTGTCCCCATGGAAAGGCTCAGACCGGTAGTGTGGACTATCCATGTTACCAAACCCCTACCGAATGCCATCTATGGGCAGGTGTCTATCATATCACAAACTCATCACATCATAATCTCGGAAGGTGGGTGGCCGCCCTATCCCTCCTAGCATGACGCCCACCGGGCGAGAGCACCCGTCATCAAATATAAAACACGGAAATCATATGTATATGCTAAAACTCAAGAGCACTTATAGCTTGAAATCCCCAAGACATGCCCCTCATCCTGGGGTTAGCCTATAAAAGGACCAGCTACTAAGCCTCTATACTCATTTCCATGTAAATCCATGCATTTTCTATATATATAATAAGAAATAAATCTCTAATTAAGCATAACTAATTAACATCATGCTTGTAAAAGCATTTTAAATAAGTTTATTCAGTAAAAGAATTCAATTTGGAATAATCATCCTGTACGCAATGTCGCATGAAATCCATGGTAAATAAAAATCGCAATTTAAAACACAATCACACATGATGCTATGTTTAAACATGGTTTAAAATCAAGTCAAAACATTAGTTGTCGTCACCTACCTCAGTGTGAATCACTAGCTTGCTAATAACTCCCTTTAATTGGTATATTCAAGTGCACCTGTACATGTCACATCACTATTTTAAAATTTTTCTAAATAAAAAGTGGTAATTTCTAAGTTTTTAAGTTAAAACTAGGTCCGCGTCGTCAATACGGTCACAACGCCTCTTCCGGATCGTGATTTGGACCTCTCTAGCTCCCAAAAATCAAGTTTTAGTGAAAAATAAGCTAAAATGGGGCCTGCCGGACCACCATAAGGTGGTTTAAACCGGCGGCGCCTCTTTTCCGCCGGTTTACACCGGCGTACACTGGCGCACGAGGACGCACGGCGTCGCAGACGCCGCACGGGACGCGCGCCGCGCGTCTTCGGCACCGCGTGCGTCACGGTCGCCAGGACGCGCCGCGTCCCGGTCCCACCGCGACAGCCAACCACGCACGCTCCGCACGCGCGCGGCGCCGCGCACGCGTGCGGCGAAGACGTCATGTGACGTCGTCCCTCGGGCGTCGTGAGTGCGTCTTGGCGTCGGCGCAGGCGCCGACGCCGTTGACGACGCCGGAGAAGACGACCGGATTCGGTCGCCTCGGCGAGCTGCAGCTCCGTTTTGCGTGATTTTTGCACCATTTTCTTCAGAATTCTCTCTAGAATCCATTTATGCCCTCCTTTTTCACTAATTTTCCCAAAAACCATGGTTTTTAAACGATTTTTCCCAAGTTCCTAAAAACCTCTCTAGGTAGTGGTTTTTGAGTTTTCTGGGCAATTCCACCGTTGGATCACTCCCAAATTTAAAGGGTATTCTCTTGGGTCTCTTGTGCACTAGTTGGACGGTGCGATTTTCAAACGGACAAGGTTTGATCCGTGAAATCACACTCCAACAGTAGCGTGCACAAAGTTCCTAAAAATCTGATTTTTTTCCAAAATTTTTAAACGTTTTCCTAATTAATTTCCTAATTAATAAATACAGAAAAACATAGGTTTTGAGGCTTACCTTGCACCTGGCCAGAGTTGCTCGTGTTGCCGGGGCTCCACTCGCCGGAAAATTCAAGTTTTTACAGATCTAGGGTTTTGCGTAGCATTCATGGAAAACGCTCAAAGTGGAGCGTTTTGGCTCCTAGAGGAGCATAGATATAGGGTTTTAGAGTCTTGGGGAAGAGAAACTCTTCCCCACACGGCTCTTCCCACGTCTCTCCGGCGATTTCGCCGGACTGGTAGAGACGTGTGTAGACAGGGGTGCCGTTATCAATTTGGACCCCTGTGTAACACGTTTCTGTCAAAAGACCATTTTGCCCTTACAACTTTGACGGCTCATAACTCCCTCGTTTGAGCTCCGTTTTTCGCGTTCTTGGTGGCGTTGGATTCGTATCGACGAGCACTTTCTAATTATTATGTTTTCAGGAAATAATTTCATCCATAAATTTTTATTTTAATTTATTTAATAATTTCCTATTTTTATCTTTAAAATTAAGGATATTACAATACCAGACCCATGCCACGTGCTAGAGCAGATACCACCGGAGGTACGACCTGACTTGACATTCGAGGAGCGCCCCATACAGATCTTGGATAGCAAGATTCAGGAGTTGAGGACTAAGACCATTCCCCTGGTCAAAGTCCTTTGTCAGCATCACTCGACACAGGAGGCTACTTGAGAGCTGGAGGATGAGATGAGGCGTACCCACCCAGAGCTCTTCTCATGAGGTATGCATATTTTAAATTTCGAGGACGAAATTTTCTATAAGGTGGGTAGGATGTAACATTTTGATTTTTTTAAAATAAGAAAAATAAATAAATAAATAAATAATGAAATAATATAATATAATAAAACAAAAAAAATGAAATGAAATGAATAAATGATATAAGGTAAGGAGAAGAGAGAGAGTGCTTAAAACGAACTCTCCTCTCTCTCAAAGTTTCTCTATTTCACGTGGACCATCACGCATCGTGGAGACAGATTTCTCCACCCTTGAACAGCCAAGAATGAGGTAGGATCACTCCACCCTTCCCTTTTGTGTTAATTTCAACGTTTAATTACCTATAAACGCCAAAAAACAGCATGAAAACGTAGGTTTTTGCAAAAATCTGTGTGTACTGATTTGCCTAAAAAATTTGGACGAGATGGTGTCAAATTTAGATTAGGACCATTCATATTGTGTATGATGAGGAGAGGAAAGAACCCACAAAATTTCGTGACAATCGGACGGCTAGGGACGCGAAAAAACACGAAAAATAGTAATACAGGAGTTTTTGAAAATGAAACAAAAAGCATGAAAAAACGATAGATTTAGGAAGGATTTGGGAAAATGGATGGTGGAAATGGAATGTACGTGAAAAACCGGACACAGGGGTATAAAAATCACAAAAAACGGAGCACCTTGGGTCGCCGGCGATGGTGAATCAGTCCGGTCGTCGTCTCCGACAACGGCAACTGTAACTGGCGGAAATACTTGGATGAGGGCGCGCCACGTGCAGGGGCACGTGGTGGGACTTGTGCGCGCCACGTGGAGAGGCTGGAACGCGCCACGCGCGCTGTTCCGTCCCCCACATATAGAGCGCTTACACAAAAGCGCCTGCTACCCAGAGCGAGTTCTGACACAGAGCGCTTCCACAGAAGCGTCTACTCCCCTAGAGCGGGTTTTGACGCGAGGCACTTCCACAGAAGCACCCGGCACGCGCTACGAGCCCCATTTGCTGGATTTTGGTCTTTTTTGACCCTTTTTGCCTTTAAACCTTGATTCTAGGAGCTACAGAGGTCCAAATCACAATCCGAAAGAGGCGTTGTATCATCTCGACAAGGCAGACCTAGATTTAGGATAAAAATCTAGTTTAGAGTAACTTTTTAGTAGCAAAACTACAAAATGGTATTAGATGATTCAGATCGAGCTAATCAATAGATGATCAGGCTTTAGATTTTGGTTATATGTGTTAACCATGATATGATTTATGGTATGACAGGTACATCACGGCATACCCCTTGATATTGAATACGTGTTTGTTTGGGGATATTGTGATACTGAGATAAGTGATTTCATTCATAATCTTTCCATGATTCTTAAAGGACGATTTGGTGCTTTGAGTTTTTGAGGCATGTGATTTATGCCTGACCATATGCATGAGATTGACTGTTTTTGATATTTTTTGTTATATTCACTTAATTGTGGTCTTCTTGACATGTAGGAGTCGCTCTGGCTTTATATTTGAGCTATTGATCCTGCGGTAGGATGTGATTTTCACCCCGTGAGTGCCTGAGTGCCCGTGAGGGTGAAAAGGTGAAAGCGGGTGTGCAACGCAACTTTTCGTGAGTGCCTGAAAGGGTGAAAGCAAAAGTGGTGCGCGTAGTTCCCGTGAGTGTCTAGGTACCCGTGAGGGTGCAAGGGTGAAAGCGGATGGTACAGGGAGCTGACCCCACATTGCCGTGAGTGTATGTGAGACACTCATAAGGCTTGACTGTGTATGAGGTTTGATACTTTTGACATGCATTCATATGTTTCTAGATTTTTTCGGATTGTGCATGTCCTGATATCATGGTTGATGATATCGTATTTATTGCATGGACATGGTATGTCCTTCATTGTGTGATTTAAGACTTTATATATTATTGATCATCTTTCGATCTTTATGCCTTGTGCCATATGTTTTGTTTTATTGAGTTATTTTGAATGTATATCACTTGCACAAGCATGGCTTGCTGAGGCATTGCTTTGTTTTGCAGTGCCTTAGAATCAGAGTGTGATAGTCAGAAAGGAAAGAAGGTGGACTAGCGCGGAGTTGGACGGGGGCTTGAGGACAGAGACTGTCAGATACCGACAGAGTGGTCTACTTTGGTTGGACTGGTATTGGCTTTTTGGCATTCTCCATAGTCATTGTATATATTGATAGATTAGACCCATATCACTGTATAGTGATTATATGTTTATTCATGGATGATGTGGTGATCTTGGACAGACCTTGGAGCTTTGGAACTTCACTATTACATGTCTTTACAGTTACAAAATTTCATCGCAGTTTTAATTTGTGAGCATGCTCAAAATGGTTACTTTTTGTTCTGTTTTTCACTATGGTTTTGAGGAGAAGTGACCCTCGGGGTTTTCTTAAATGGTATTTGCTTGACGCTACTACAAATTTTAAATTATGAGTTTTAAGTTCTGGAATCCCATCTATTTTCTATAAATAAATTATTATTATTTGAGTATAAATATGGGAAACAGATTGACAAAACCCGTGGTGTCACATCTAAAGCACTGTAATTGCTAAGATATGGCACAAATTGAAAATTTTAGACTGAAATTGATCTAAAAATCTAAATCATTTGATTGGATAGTAGAAAAATAAGGACTTGACACTTTTGATTGCTGGTTAGATGCTACCATAGTGTACCCTAACCTTTAATAAGTTAAGATACTTGGAAAATTCAAGATGAGACCATTGAACGATGAAAATGACTTACAGCCACTTAAGAAAAGTGGTGAATAGACAGTCTAGATCCAATGGTGTGGATTGGCAATCCAGTAACCATAGGTCATTCAACTAGTTATCAATCAATAGCTAATGAAACACCCTTAGCATGGAAATCAGCATCGTCACTTCGCCTTATGACGACTAGTGTCAGTGACTAACTTAGAGGGAGCTTTCATATTGGAAAAGCTAAGAGAAGTCCCAAAGTCATATATCTGAATATGTTTTCTTGTACTTTATAGAGGCATGATTGATTTGGGAGCTCGTACACGAACTGAGGAAAGTATTCGCATTAGTGAACTAGAAGAGCACCATTTGAGGTAGGTGGAATTGAGATTGTAAAGATTTTTGCTATATACGTATTCGTATATGATATTTGAGCATTGAAACAAGTCTTTTCAATTTATATGAAAGGTATGATAAATGTGCATAATAAAATTTAACCATGATTAAACTGTTCATGCAAAAGCTATACATTATTGTGAATTATGTGAGAAAATATAAGACTGATACAAAAAAATTGTGAGTTGGCTCGTAAGAGCGAAATGGGTCGTTATGATGTGGGCAGGTCACGGAGTTGTTATGATGTGGGCGTGCCTTCGGGCTAGATCAACTACCGGTTCCTGGCTGGATGAGCTACCGGTCTCTGGGGTTTAATCCCATTGTTTGAGGAGTTTGACACGTTCTGAGGGGTCATTATGATGTGGGCAGGCCACGGAGTCATTATGACGTGGGCGGGCCTTTGGGCTGGACGAGCTACCGGTTCCTAGCTAGACGAGCTCCTAATCCCTAAGATTTAGCCCCATTGTTTGAAGAGTTTGATGCATTTTGAGGAGTTGTTATGATGTGGACGGGCCATAGAGTCGTTATGATGTAGGAGGGCCTTTGGGCTGGACGAGCTACCGGTCCCTCAGGAGTAAAGCCTTGAGGTGTGTCTTTGAGTTTGCTGTGTCTTTGGGTTTAACCCATTGTGCTGACTCACTGAGCCAAAGAGGATAATATCGTCTACTGTGTACTTGATACACACAACAACACGTTGGTGTTTGGTAATGTGAAATGGCTCGTATGAGCAATGACTAGTATCAGGAAATGAAAATGATTAGTGAGTTTGGCATGTGACTACATACTTGCATTTTAAGAATGTTTTACTACTAATGCATTGATGTTTTTTTCATCCTGACATGAATTTATGATGTTGATGAATGTTAAATTATTTCAAGCTAAATAATAATTGAATACTAGCTGCATGTTTCAGCATGGACAAATTAAATTATATAGAATATCATGATTTTGTTTATATATAACTACTTATTCCACCTATACAAATGCAAGTTTGCTGAGATATTGTATTTGTTTACAATATCTCATAGCAAAGGATTCCTAAGAAGTAGGAGCTTATTGGCAGGAGTACACTGACAAAAAGCTCTTGAGTTAGACGGGTAATGATTGGTTTATGTTTGAAGTTATTTTATTTGAGATGGGAAAGAGACTACTATATATATATATATGTAATTTTGGAAAGTTGGATAACTTATGTTATTTGGTTGTGGTGTGGAGTTCCTGGTTATGTTTTTGTTGGATTTGATTTGTCTCTATTTGGGTAAATGTATGAAAAGGAGACAGAGTCTCCATTTATATTTTAAAATTGTCAAAAATGTTTATCAGGTACTTCGCAATGACATGTGTTAAATATCATATGTCCAAAAAATAGAGAAAACTCTACCAAATTTTTGGTAGAAATGAGCGCTCATTTTAATGAGAATCCTTGTTTTTTATAAAAGAAAAATGACACTCGGGGTTTTTCAAAGAGAATTTAAAAGAAAAGATTCTTTCACATTTGTTTACACTTTAAAAATGATTTTATTAGAAATTGAGTTCGCTAAGTCAATGTCTTTTGGATTTAAAAAGTGTTATGAAAACCCGAGGCGTCACACTTATGTTATGGCATGATGAGATGCCCGATTAAAGTTATTATCGATGTTGTATTAGAGGATGATTCCCAATACATAATGATTATATAATAACACCTAGTGTTAATATTGAAATCAATTTGGAAATGAGATATTATTGATGATATTGATTATATTCACAATTTTTAGTGATTTTATTTATATGTAATATATACATATAATTCATATGATGAGTGAAGGATAAAATGGTTATCCAATTGTATAAATTGATTTATTTCATGGATATAAAGAACTATTGATTATATTTCTTAAATACCCTACCAAGCATAGCTTGCTGAGATATTGTAAATGTTTGAATGTTTACAATATCTCAGATACAGTTAAGGAACATTGAAAGCTCAAGACTTGAGGATAATCATCACTGAACTACTGCTCAGGGTATTTACTCTGAGGAAGATTGTATTGATTGTTTTATAGTTTGGATTGTAATATTTGGACAAGGTATGTAATGATTAAGGGGCTGTGCATGTGAACCACTAGATTGATCCTGATTTTAATATAAGTATTTCTATTGTTATTCAATGAAAAATTTATTTTATACAAAAATTTATGTATGATAAGTAATTTGAGGTGGCATTCGGGTTTTTTATTTCAAAGAAAATATGTTTCCACTATTTATTTTTAAAGAGTTTCAAAAATCAGGGCCCTACCTTTGTAAATATTTATGAAAATGTGTTTTAAAAACCCGGGTCGTCACGCGGGAGGTACCCAGGGATTGGTATGAGTACTCATTACTGGTGATTGAGTGTCGTAGAACACTCTTAGGGCTTGTTTTTGTATGGTGCCCTGTTTATCATGACATGCATTCATATTATTCTGTGGACATAGCTTCTTATTGGTTTTGATGGATGCATATCCATGTGTTGCTTATGCCTTGCCTGTCATGATGATCAAATTTGATATCAATTTGTTCAGACTTATGATTTTCATGTGTTCTTCATTATGGACGTTTGATGATTTGATATGCCTTGTACATGTTTTACCTTATGAGATTTTTCATGACATTGATATTTCACACCATATGATTTCACTATATTTTCTTATTGAATGTGATCACCTACACAAGCATAGCTTGCTGAGGCATTGCTTTGTTTGCAATGCCTCAGATATAGAGAGTTGCAATAGGTTGATGCGCTGATAGAGCAAACAAAAGGGAAGACAGTTTCCAAGGGAGTGTTGAGGATATTTCTGAGATGACAAGGTTTGTTCAAGACCTCACTTTGGTTATTGTGTATGGATTGTACGTTATTATACTTGTAATGTGACGTGAATGTGAGGATATGAATTCTTGTTAGAAATGATGGCTATATGGACAAACCCTGGGTATTTTATCATGACTTGATTTTCTTATCTATTGTTGGAGTACACATTTTTATTGAAAATTGTGTTTGATTTGGGTAGATGGGTGTGGAGACTGAGTCTCCTAATTGTCGTGTCATGTATTATGTTTATCAGGTGAATTGTATTGCATGTGTTATGTGCAATGGTCCAAAATACAATGGAGATTCTATTAGTTTTTCGGTAGAAATGAGATTTCAATTCACTGTTGAATCCGTGGTTTTGTGGTTGTATGACTCTTGGGACTTTGAAATAAATGCTTTTATTTGAGTTTTATTTTTGGTCACTTTAAAAATCAAAGTTTTAAAAAAGGGATCCCGACTATTTTTATAAATTATTATTATATTGTTGATAAAACCCGGGGCATCACAAGGGACATGCGATAAGTCTGGCCTAGAGGGACTAAAGCGGGCTACACGCGGGTTCCTGAGGTTAGTCCGACATTGCTAAGGGAAAAGTGACTAGGCTATTGATAAGAGTTAAGAGGACTTCACATGCAACAAGGCCTTTTCCCCCAAGGGAAGAACAAAGTCGTGAGGGGGCTGGGTGATATGGGCCCCAATGTCCAAAGCAGCCAATATTGTTGTGCGTGGGGCCTTCGGGTTGTTACACGTACCATGTTTCCATGCTCATGGTGTAGGGAGTCTATCTGTCTTGATATTGGCGTGATAACTATAGACTTGATTGGGCCTTGTCCGCACACAAAGGATCCATTATTTTGATATTCATATGTATATAGCATGATAGCATAAGTGCATGACATCCTGGGATTTTAAGACTATAATGAGTACTCATGACCAACTACAAAAATGGCCAGATTATGAGTGTTTCTACACTCACGAGAGTTCAGATGGTATTATTCATACATGTATACTTATTGAGATACATTAATCATACTTAAGTATTTCATAGTTTAAATGCTTTTCATCTATTGATTTTTGACGATGATTCACTATCCAATTTGGATGAGTATATTTATGAGATGATGCATGACATTAGTTGTGGCGATCTTTCATATCATGTAAAATGCCTCGCAAAGTTTATTATTGTCTTTGAAAACAATGTGCATGGATATTAAAACTGATAATTTGAATTGGTTTAGCGTGACATTGATTTGTAAAGCATGATTGAGATTTCAGAGTTTCATTATACTGCTCATTATGCCTCATATTTCACTCAACTACAAAATGTGTGATTATGTATCCTTTTTGGATTTGAAATTGCATAAACTTCATATTTCGATGATAAAGCTACCTACACAAGCGCAAGCTTGCTGAGACATCGTAAATTGTTTACAATGTCTCAGGTTTGAAGAAATGAGACATAAGAGCAGAAGATTGTGATAGAGATCTAAAGAGAAGAGTATGAAATGAAAGGTACAACAAACAAGTTTGCAATATAGTTAATGATCTTGTGAATTGACATAATGTTTGACTTAATATGACTTTGCTTTATTTACATGTGGGCATGTAAATTGAATATATGGTGGTGTGGCTGTGCGTGAAGTGGTCTTAGGGATGTTGGTTCGATTCTTAGCCTTTGGGCACTACAAAATGTTTCTTTTTATTTAAATATAAAAACATTTGTGTACATATGTGGATGTATTTTGGAGGAAAATGGAGTCTTTTTTGTGATTTCATATATATATATATATTATGTTTATTAGGTTATAGCATCGCATGTGTGAAATGCGCTGGGTCTAAAATATAGGGAAGACTCTGCAGAATTTTTGATAGATATGTATGTTCATTTCTCTAAAAATCCTTATTTTTAAAAAGAAAAATGTAATATTTGACTTAATATGACTTTGCTTTATTTACATGTGGGCATGTAAATTGAATATATGGTGGTGTGGCTGTGCGTGAAGTGGTCTTAGGGATGTTGGTTCGATTCTTAGCCTTTGGGCACTACAAAATGTTTCTTTTTATTTAAATATAAACAAACATTTGTGTACATGTGTGGATGTATTTTGGAGGAAAATGGAGTCTTTTTTGTGATTTCATATATATATATATATATATATTATGTTTATTAGGTTATAACATCGCATGTGTGAAATGCGCTGGGTCCAAAATATAGGGAAGACTCTGTAGAATTTTTGATAGATATGTATGTTCATTTCTCTAAAAATCCTTATTTTTAAAAAGAAAAATGACACTCAAGATTTTTTTTTTAAAAGTCTTCTTTTGAAACATGTCTTCGCTATTGGGTTTCAAAATATTTTTTAAAACTCGGGGCCCCACATTTGCAAAAGATTTTGTGAAGAAGTGTTAAAAAAAAAATGGATATCACAAGCACAAGGCTCCATTGGTTGTCAAATGATTCAAACAAATAAAAAGAATCAACTTTGATGAGATCTTCTCACTAGTAGGAAAGATGACTTCAATTTGAACTATGCCCGAATTGGTTGCTAGCTTAAATTTGGATCTTGAACAAATGGATGTGATGACTACTTTTCTCCATAGACATCTAGAGGAAGAAATCTACATGCAGCAACCTAAAAGTTTTGAAATTCCAAGGAAGAAGTAATTAGTATGCAAATTGAAGAAGAGCCTTTATGGTCTTAAGCATGCATCGAGAAAATGGTATAAGAAGTTTGACTCATTTATGATGAGTCATGGGTACATGAGAACGGCAACAGATCAAATCATATATGTGTAGAGATTCCTTGACCTCAAGTTTGTTATACTCTTTCTATATGTAGATGGTATGCTAATCACAGGACAAGATGCAACCATAATTGCCATGTTAAAGGAGCTATCCAAGTCCTTTGATATGAAGGACTTAGAACCAACACAGCAAATTCTAGGCATGAAGATTGTTCGTGATAGAAAAGAAAAGAAGTTGTGGTTGTCACAATAAACTATGTTAAACGAGTAATCAAGAGGTTTAACATAGAGAATGTCAAGCCAATCAACACTCCACTTAGTAATCATTTCAAGTTGAGCAAGCACACCTATCCTTCTTTAGAATAGGAGAAAGAAAAGATATCAGTGGTACCTTACTCTTCAATAGTTGGGAGTTTGATGTATGCAATGGTGTGTACAAGACCAAACATTGCTCACCTAATAGGCGTATTGAGCATATTCCTATCCAATCCAAGAAGAGATGACTAGGAAGCAATGAAGTGGATTTTAAAGTATTTCAAGAGTACATCTAAGTTGTACTTGTATTTTGGAGGAACTGAACCAGTCTTGGAGGGATACACTTATTCATACATGGCAAGAGATCTTGGTGGTAGAAAATCAATATCAGGATTCATATTCACTTTTGATGGGGAGCTGTATCTTGGCAATCCAAATTGCAAAAGTGTGTCACCCTGTCAACAACATAGCAGAGTATGTTGCTATAGCAAAAGATGATAAGGAGATGTTATGGATGAGGCATTTTCTCCAAGAACTTAGTATCATGCAAAAAGAATACATAATATATTGTGATAGTTAGAGTGGTCTAAGCTTGAGCAAAAATTCAATGTATCATACACAAACAAAGCACATTGATGTTTGCTATTATTGGATAGCGATGTTACAGAAAAGAAATTGTTGAAGCTGAAGAAAATCCACACCAACAAGAACCCAGCAGACATGTTGATGAAAGTGATAATACATGAGAAGTTAGTGCTATGTTGAGACATAGCTAGAATGGACTCCAACTAAAAAAAACACAATAAGTTCTCCTCCCATGTGTATGGAGGGGGAGACTTGATGGGTACATACTGATGTTATGACAACATGAGCATGCTGTTGTATAAAATACGAAAAGCAGTGCCGCTTGCACTAGAATTGAGATTTGTAGTTTTGCAAATCTTGACAAACAAGATCATCAAAACCCTATAAATAGGGGATGATCCAATCACTGCAAGTATGCAAGGCAAGGAATCCGATCTAAGAGAGTGTGTGGGTGTGTGCAATTAGAGTTGAGTGAGGATTTGATCCTCCTCCTCATCTATGTAATATGTTCAAGTACAGTGGATTATCTTTTCGCTTTCCCATAGACGTAGATTAGAAATCTGATCAAACCATGTAAACCTTGTTTCTCCTTTTTGTGTATGTGATTCTCATTTTTTGATCTAAACTGCCAATTTCGATCCAAGCAAATCCATTCCCAACAATAAATGGTTCACCAAAAGGGTTTTTCAAGAGTTTAAGAGATGTGTGCTTGGGAGATCCCATGTCTCTCTACCTATTCATTCTAGTGGCAGAGTTTCTCAATAAAATTATGGACAAAGCAAATGCATTGGAATTGTACAAAGGCTTTAAAAATACAAGCTCAAAATGTCCACATCTCTTATCTGCAATATGCGGATGACACAATGATTATTGAGAGCTTGATGAAGATCAATGAAAGAATATGAAAGCAATTCTCATGCTATACAAGTTGGTCACACGGCAAAAAGTAAATTAAGAGAAATCAAAATTATTCAAAATTAATATATTGGGGTTTTAGAAAGGAGTTCTAGCGCATAACTTGAGATGCAAAATAGCCACCTTCCCATGTTATTACTTAGGCCTTTCGTTATCTTTGGGTCAGCCTAATAAAAAGCTTTGGGAGTTGGTAGTGCAAAGATACCATGACAAGCTAGAAAATTAGAAAAATATATATAGGAGTGGTAATTTCAGTTATTTAATGCAAGTGTAAAGTGCAGGTGACATGTGATTAGTTGGAAAAAAGTCAAAAGCAGCCATTTCCTATAACTTGTTCTGATTTTGACTTTGTTTCAGCCAATCACATGTCACCTGCATTAACACTCCTCTTGTGTGTGTGTGTGTGTGTGTGTGTGTGTGTGTGTGTGTGTGTGTGTGTGATCAAAATTATTCAATATTAATATATTGGAGTATGAGAAAGGAGTTCTAGTGCATAACTTGAGATGCAAAACAGCCCCCTTCCCATGTTATTACTTAGGCCTTCCATTATTTTTGGGTCAGCCTAATACAAAGCTTCGGGAGCTGGTAGTGGAAAGATACCATGGAAAGCTGGAAAATCAGAAATATATATGTATATAAAGGACGGCAACTAACGCTTATTAAGGCACCAATATGGAATGTGCCATTACATGTCCTTGTACCAATGCCCAGCCCAAGTAAACCGAATGGAGCAAATGCAAGGAAAATTCTTATAAGATGGACAGGAAAAGGTCCTTATCTATTAGCAGGGGAAAAGGTTTGCAAACCAAAGTTGATGGATGGACTTGGAATTAGAAGACTTAAAGACGTAAATAATGCACCTCTTAGCAAGTGGAATTGGAGATTCGCAGAGGACCAAGGTCTTTTTTGGAAAAAAGTGGTCGCGGGAAGACACAAACCCCGTATCCATTGGTGGATAGAACTGAAAGAATGCACTAAGAGTTCTAGAGTTAGAAAAGATTATTGCCAAGAATTTGGGGCTGTTCAAAAGAAATACCAGATTTTCTAGAAAAGGATGACATTATAAATTTCTAGTCAGTTTGGTGGGGAAATCAACCTTTTAAAGATACCTTTCCTAGGCTATTCAGGGCTGCTAGAGGGGTTGATTTCAAGATGCAAAGTTGCTACAACATTACTGATGGGATTACTCATTTGGAATTTACAATTCAGACATTACCTTTGAGGGTTTGAGGAGATACAACTTCAAGAGCTGCTATATAGACTTCAAAAAGTCATTATCATGCCCGTGGAGAATGATAGGATCATTTGGATCCCAAATATAATTGGTGGCTTCGCAAAAAAGTCGTCTTTCAATATCATTATTCTCAGTACGATAATGGTGGGACCTTGTTAAATTTATTTGGAACACCAACGCGACTCGAAAGGTACTTTTTTGGCTTGGACACTAGCTTTAAACAAGGCTTTAACATTTGACAACCTGATGACTAGAGGCTCGAATGGGCTCCAAGGATGCTCAAGAAGACAACAATAATCTACTCATGTATTGTGAAGTTTCGTAGAGGTTATATTTCTCAATTTTCCTCAAATTTAACCTTTGTTAGGTGATTACGAAATAGGTTGATGAGCTTGTAATCCAGTGTTATGTGCCTAAGTGAAACAGACGATTAAGACATTATGGAGACTCTTGTTTGTGGCAGCGATGTGGTACATATGGTGCAAGAAATCAAATTTGCTTTGAAGGTAAGTCTCTCTCCTTACTAAATTAGAAAGTTTTAGGGATGGCAGCTAGATGGGCATCGGTTCTTCCAGATTTTTGTGAGTTTCCCTATTGCAGAAAGCATGCAAAAATGGGAGGAGATTGCTTCTAGTTCGGAAAAAAAGGAGAGCTCAACCGAAATGGAGTCTGCCTCCTGTGGGGCATTACAAATTGAATTTCGATGGAGCATATTAAGGTATTTCAGGCGTGGGAGGTGGACGACCATGCAAATCCTAACAAACTTATCGATCCTATGAATCTGTCAATTTCAATTGTATGATTGAAATAGAGTCATAGTTGCAAAGATAAGTTTGAAAAAATAATTCAAAGATAAAAGCATTTTTGTAATTTAATTTATATTTTTTAAAATTCGAATCACACCTTTAAAATGTGCACGTCAATGGGCATATGATGGATTTCTGCCACTAAATTTAACATTCCATTAGTTTTTTTACTATGGAAATACAAATCGAAAACTTTAGGCCTTTATGTGGGAGATCAATAAATTCAGCCCTTCAAAAAGACTTAGTAATAATTATAGGATAGTAGTATAAAATGTCCATTATTTTCACTAGCGTTTGGTCTAGTACCTCCAAAACAACAATAAAACATCTTCACCGACTCACCCAGCCTATGTTTGAGCATACAATGTGAAAAGTTTATACAATAAAACTCCTTAAATTGATTTCTAATAAATTAATTATCCACTAAGTTAAAACAAAGTAGCTGGTTCCAACTTGGGCTAACGTGGTAAATTAATAAACTTGTTACATTGATAAGAATAAATTTTTGACATTTCCTTGAAGGTTCAATGATTATATAAATTAACATTATTAAGTCGGAGGACTTCTTTAAAAATAAAAATAAAAATGGTGGTACATTAAAAGAAGAAGATATTCACTGGAGTAATGATCAAGAGCTGCCCCCATTGACATAACAAAACCAATCTCTCATTAAAAAAAAGAAAAAAGGCCTTATCTGAGACCCAAATTACCCATCTTTAATCTTGATTTCCAAATTTCTTATAATCGAGCTCCCCTGGTTAGCCAGTTCATCATCCTCTGTATTGGCAGTTTAAGGAACCTGTTCAAAAGTAACGAACCCATTTTCAATTTACTGAAAAACTTCCTCCAGCAAATTACAGAATCTCCATGGTATATTAGTCTTCCTGCCAAGCCACTTGATTGTGTTTGAAGAATCACCCTCCTCTAATAAGGGCTCGCATGTGGTTGAGACCCAGGTTTTAATACTGTAATAGGACGCCAACATGTTAGCCTCAGAAGAACCTGCATTATCCAAGTGCCCGTATAGATCAAACACCTCCCCCACCATGTTTGTATGAAGTTCCCCGAAAGTTCCATAATATCAATGGGAAACTTTCTTTCCACATTAATTTTCTAAGCTTCCTACCTCTAGTGAAAGACCATGAAGGAAAGAGGCCCTTAAATAGTAGTTGAACATAACCAAACTAGGTAGAAAAGGTCAAGAAAGTTGTTCCAAACCTTCTGGGAATAGGGACAGAGAAACAATATATGGTCCGCCGAGTCTACATGTTTTCTCCAGAAGTAAAAGATGCTAGATAGTGCCCAACCCCTCCCTTGTAGATTGTCTATAAATAGATAGGAATCTCCTATGTGATGCAATCTAGGAAAATGCCCCGACGCTTGGAGCAACTTTGAGATTCCAAAGGTTCCTGTGTGGGAAAAGAGAAGCATCAGATTTTGTCAAGCCCATAAGAAGTTTTTTGCAAGTGAAAATTACCTGCGGGAATAAGAGTCCAAGCTTTGAAATCTTCCTCGTGAAGGAATAGTTTTGATCGTTATAGGATACCCTATAATTGCAGCCATTGTTCATGTTCCCTTGGTAAAAATCCCTTGTAAACTTGACATTCCAAACATTAGTGTTTCCATCTTTGTGGAGATACTCATCAATGACAAGGTTCTAATTTTGTGCAGTTCTGAAAAGCCTGACAAACCTTGTTTCCAGTGTTGAACCTATGCACCAACAATCTCCAAAACTTGGTCTTTCTACCATTCTAACAAAGTTTTTGTAATTTTTTTTATATTTTTGTGCTCTTTGATATGTTCCTCCACACTGCTGAGAAATTCATTGATTTTGGATTTGCGGGCCACCAGGTTTTGCATTGAAATTCATATGTAAAGTCTAGCATTGACCTCCAATATGCTATTCTCATTCATCCCATACCTCCAATATCATTTACCAAGTAGTGGTTTCCCATCTGATGAGATGAATCATTCTAGCTTCTCCATAATCGTTCCAGAGAAATTGGCATTGTATTAATCTTTCTACTTGCTTTATGACTTCTGCTGGTACCTTGAACACGGAAAGGAAGTATATGAGAACTGTGGCTGTGTCCACCTTATGAGAATTAACCTTCTTTTGAAAGAGATATTTCTTCTTCCACGTGGCTAGTTATTTATTTATTTATTTCACTTCCCTATCAACACATCCTAATGCTTCTTTTTTTGGTATTTTCATACAAGAAAAAACCCAGGCATTTGATAGGGAAATTCTCCAAATTGATGCGTACTCCTTCAACTTCTTTTCTTCTACCTTAATCCCTGCCGCATAGACTTTTCCCAATTGATTGATTGTCTTGTAGTCCACTGATATGCTTGCACTACCAATTTCGGGTTGTGTATATGAATTGCGGATGGTTGACAAAACCAAAATCGCATCATCTACGTTCGACAAATGAGACAGGTGTGGAGTTTCTCCTAACCTTAACTCCTCTAAAAATCTTGGCCTTGATAGCTTGTTCCACCATCTTTGTCATCATCTCACCCACAATAGTAAACAATGGTAGAGACAGAAAAACTCCCTGTTTGAGACCTCTTTCCATTCTAAAGAAAGCAAAGAATGTTCTAGAATTGCTGAAATTCAACCCCTAAATTTGTCCCCAAACTTATCATGATGTTTAAGAGTACCAACCAGTCCACCATGTCATACGAGTTCTAGTTCAGCAAACCAAGCTCAAACAGCAACCTCCTTCCCCCACCGGGACTTATGTATCAAGTCTGCAACTTCAAGTGCCACAAAAACATCAACAAGAACTTATCTGTTATTGATAAAGGCTATTTGACTCCGAGAAATTATATGATCCATATTCCTTACCATTCTAATTGCCAAACATTTAAAAATGAGTTTAGAAATTCCCAAAATGAGATAGATGGATCTGTGGTCTGCAACCTCAACAACCTTATTTTTCTTTGAGATCACGAGTAGGAAACATGAAATCACCTATTTTCATATTTGTATGAAACTCATGAACATGTTCCTAAAATCATCCTTGATCACACATCTCGGATTGCATGATAGAAGTGGAAACTAAATCCATTCAGGCCACAAGCTTTGTCCCTAGTGCTCTGAACTTGGATAAGAATTTAATGTATCATACACATACAAAGCACATCGACATTTGGTATCACTAGATACGAGAGGTAACAAAAGAGTAGATGTTAAAACTAGAGAATATTCATACTGATGAGAATCTAGCAGAAATATTGATGAACGTGATAGCATATGAGAAGCTGGCACTGTGTATAGATATAACTAGAGTGGATTCAAATTGAAAGAATAGAATTTTTTTTTTTTTTTTCTCATGGGCATGGAGGAGGAGAATTGATGGTTTTATATTCATATATGGCAGTCGATGTTGCCTGAATCAACTCATCAGTCAACAAGATTTCTTCACATTACGAGATTTCTAAGTGCCAGAAATGGAGATTAGAAATCAAGATTGAATTCTTAGAAATCCAAGAAAATTAAATATCAGATTTTGGACCTGATTTTGCAATAGGAATCTGATCGATTGAGATCCTCTCAAGTCCTATAAATTGGAGCTAGAGGAGTTAGTGATGATCGTCCCTCTTAGTACAAAAACTTCTTGTACATCCTTTTCCTTTTTTCGTGGATGTACATCATATCTTATTGAACCACGTAAAAACTCTTCTCTTGTACGTGTGTATGAATCTGTGAGCCGATCTCATGTTCAATCTGCTGTGTCACTTTTAACAAGTGGTATCAAAGCAAAGTTGTTGATCGAATTATTCGTCGAGCCTAGAGATCAATTCAGATTAGCAAAACTTCTAGAGACCAAAGAAAGTTCCGTGAGGTGCTGCTCTATAGTTGGATAGTGAACAAAGGTGGCAAGAAAGGCCTTTTCTGCGAAAGTACTTAACCTCCACAAGATTTGTCATCAGATATATCTCTCTCGGAGTTGTCACCGTGCCCTGTTGCAGATGAAAGGACATATAGAGAGAATAGCACAAGGCGTAACAAAAAGCAGGGAGAAAGGGATCTTGGGATTCTCAAACGCTGATTTTGATTTTTTCTCAAAGGATTTCTAAAGCTTGTGGGACGGTTTCCATCATTGGTTGTTTGTGTTGGTCCAGCCCCATTTTCAGGCACCCACCGACTTCAACCATGGCGGGCACCGCAGTCCGCTACTGTAACACCCCGGATTTTCAAGACATTTTTTATTTATTTATAATAATGGCATTTTAATTAAGAGCATTTGGGATCCCATGAGAAAAGTTTTATTTAACATTTTACTAAACCTATCTTAAAACTCCGGGTGTTAGTTTTCCTTTCTCAAAATGGCGTACATGTAATTTAAACACAATAAATAATCTGCGTATAAATCAACGTCAAATAAATAGGCGCCTTTATTTTAAATCAAATAAACGTCCAAAAGACAATAATAATATGGCCCAGGGTCTATCCATCATACCATCCCATATAAATGTCCAACATATGTCCAAACATCTAAATCACATCCAAATATAAAGTATGCAGTCCATAATAAAATCCAAATGATAATCCTGTTTAATGACTCACATCACTGTCTAACACTATAGAAAAATGGTCTTTAGCAGCTCTCACGGCTTCTCAACAGCCTTGCCTTTCCTGTTATCGCGCTCGAGATCTAAGGCATTGCAAAACAAAGCAATGCCTCAGTAAGCTATCGCTTGTGTAGGTACATAGACAATTAATGTAATAAATGAAAGAAATAATGAACAACACTGATAAAAAAAGTCTAACACTTATGAAAATAGTGATATCATAATGCCATGTTCAAATAAATGTCAATTTATTCCATATGCTAAAACATGCAAATCATAGAGTTAAAACATGACATGAATCAATAAAATGGAGCATACAACAAGAATAAGGGCACCCTAAGGTAATGGGTCCCATCACATCGCACTAACATCACTGATCAGGAGTACACGTAGTCAACCTCTGAGTGTCGTCACACCCAGGCATATCATCCATAACCATGCTCATCATACATGCACACATAATAAGAATATGGGCCATCATGCTGCAGTGGCAACCCTCCATGGGTATCAACCACCGCCGCTCCCCGTCGACACCATAACGGGAGACTTAGCGTCTGTCCCCATGGAAAGGCTCAGACCGGTAGTGTGGACTATCCATTTTACCAAACCCCTACCGAATGCCATCTATGGGCAGGTGTTTATCATATTACAAACTCATCACATCATAATCTCGGAAGGTGGGTGGCCGGCCCTATCCCTCCTAGCATGACTCCCACCGGGCGAGAGCACCCGTCATCAAATATAAAACACGGAAATCATATGTATATGCTAAAACTCAAGAGCACTTATAGCTTGCAATCCCCAAGACATGCCTCTCATCCTGGGGTTAGCCTATAAAAGGACCAGCTAATAAGCCTCTATTCTCATTTCCATGTAAATCCATGTATTTTCTATATATACAATAAGAAATAAAACTCTAATTAAGCATAACAATAAGTTTATTCAGTAAAAGATTTCAATTTGGAATAACCATCCTGTACGCAATGTCGCATGAAATCCACGGTAAATAATAATTGCATTTTAAAACACAATCACACATGATGCTATGTTTAAACATGGTTCAAATATCAAGGCCAAACATTAGTTGTCGTCACCTACCTCAGTGTGAGGCCACTAGCTTGCTAATAACTCCCTTTAATTGGTATGTTCAAGTGCACCTGTACATGTCACATCACTATTTTAAAAATTTTCTAAATAAAAAGTGGTCATTTCTAAGTTTTTAAGTTAAAACTAGGTCCGCGTCGTCAATACGGTCACAACGCCTCTTCCGGATCGTGATTTCGACCTCTCTAGCTCCCAAAAATCAAGTTTTAGTGAAAACTACCCTCAAATGGGGCCTGCCGGACCACCATAAGGTGGTTTAAACCGGCGGCACCCTTTTCCGCCGGTTTACACCGGCTTGTACCGGCGCCACGAAGACGCATGCTGACGCAGACGTCACACGGGACGCGCGCGTGCGTCACGGTCGCCAGGACGTGCCGCGTCCCGGTCCCACCGCGACAGCCAATCGGGGCCTTCCCGCACGCGCGCGGCGCCGCGCACGCGTGAGACGACGACGTCATGTGACGTCGTCCCTCGGGCGTCACCGAGTGCGTCCTGGCGTCAGCGCCAGGCGCCGACGCCGGAGAAGACGACCGGATTCCGGTCGCCTCGGCCGAGCTGCTGCAGCTCCGTTTTGCGTGATTTTTGCTCCATTTTCTTCAGAATTCTCTCTAGAATCAATTTATGCCCTCCTTTTGCACTAATTTTTCCAAAAACTATGGTTTTTAAACGATTTTTCCCAAGTTCCTAAAAACATCCCTAGGTACTGGTTTTTGGGTTTTCTGGAGAAATCCACCATTGGATCACTCCCAAATTTAAAGGGTATGCTCTTGGGTCTCTTGTGCACTAGTTGGACGGTGCGATTTTCAAACGGAATAGGTTTGATCCGTGAAATCACGCTCCAACAGTAGCGTGCACACATGTTCCTAAAAATCTGATTTTTCCTAATTTTTTAAATGTTTTTCCTAATTGTTTTTCTATTTAATAAATACGAAAAACATAGGTTTGAGGCTTAACTTGCACCTGGCCGGAGTTGCTCGTGTTGCCAGGGCTCTACTCGCCGGAAAAATCTAAGTTTTGCAGGGCTAGGGTTTTGCGTAGCACTCAGGGAAAACGCTCAAAGTGGAGCGTTTTGGCAACCTGGGGATGGTAGATATAGGCCTAGAGTCCTAGGGGAAGAGAACCTCTTCCATTCACGCCTCTTTCCATGGCTTCTCCGGCGATTTTGCCGGATCTGGGTGCAGACGTGTGGAAGACGGGGGTGCCATTATCAATTTGGGCCCCTGTGTTATACGTTTCTGTCAAATGACAAAATTGCCCTTACAACTTCGACGGCTCATAACTCCCTCGTTTGAGCTCCGTTTTTCGCGTTCTTGGTGGCGTTGGACTCGTATCGACGAGCACTTTCAAATTATTATGTTTTCAAGAAAAAATTTCATCCATAAATTTTTATTTTAATTTATTTAATAATTTCCTATTTTATCTTTAAAATTAAGGATATTACAGCTACCGCCAACTTCAACAGTGGCGGGCGTCACCGTTGACCACCGTCCACTGACTTTTGTGTAAAATGTGTTGAAAATTAGGGCCCAAAATTTCTTATAAATAGGGATACCAAGAGGGCAAAGAACTAGAACACAGATCTATAAAATCCCCATGTCTTCTTCTCTGTAAAAACCCCTGTATTTCATTTTACATAGTGAAATCATTCCCTCTCCCGTGGATGTAAGCTTATTGGCTGAACCACGTTAATATCGGTGTGTTTTTGTATGTGTGATCTTGGGTAAGGACTAAAATCCCCAACAAGTGGTATCAGAGTGAGGTTCTGCTATGAAACAAAGGCAGAAAACGAATTTGCAGTTCCACCAATTGAGAGGAAGAAGAAAACTGTTCATACTACAGTTGCTACAGTAATCATCATTGCTGCTATAGTGAAAAGCACGTTATCATGTTGCTACAGTAAAAGCATCATCATTACTGTCGGCTACAGTACTACTACAGGACTGAGTTGGCACAGTACCCCCAGAGGCGGGTTCCAACAGTGAGTTTCAATACGTTTGAGTTACAATAGTATAGAGTTGTAATAGTAGAGCGTTTGCATAACAGCTGAGTTGAAACAGAAGCGCGTTGCAACAGTCAAGTGCAACAGTAGCGGAGTTGCAACAGTGATTCGATTGGAGTAGACCTATTTTTGGCAGGTTTTCGAGGGGGATAGACCGATTCTTGGCAAACGCAATGGTGTTCTCAAATTTGCAAGATTTTCTCCTGAAATTACTGTAAGTACTCTTTCTTTACTTATAGAGGCAAACATGAGCAAAATGATTTGCTTAAATGGTATTAACTACCACAAGTTGAAGGGAAAGATGAAAGATTTTCTTTTTGTGAAGAAATTACATCTACCTGTCTTTGCTACTCAAAAACTGGAAGATAAGTCCGAAGATGAGTGGGCTTTTAAACACAAACAGGTATGTAGTTTTATTTGACAATGGGTAGAAGATAACGTTTTGAATTATATTTAAAATGAAACACATGTTAGAACTCTATGGATCAAATTAGAAACCTTGTACGCGTCGAGAACTGGGAATAATAAGTTATTCCTATTTAATCAAGCGATGCACTTGAGATACAAGGAAGGGAGTTCTATTTTCGACCACTTGAACGAGTTGACTGGATGCTTTCAGCAACTATTTGACGTTGGCGTCAGGTTTGACGATGATATCATGGGTTTATGGCTTTTAAATACTTTGCCTGACTCATGAAAATTTTTTTGTGTTTCTCTAGCCAATTTTGCTCCAGGTGGTGCTGTGACATGAGAATCTACGAGACGCACAGTTCTAAATGAAGAAATGAGCCAACGAGCTCAAGTTATCACCACATCATAGTCTGAGATTTTGATCTCAGAAAATCGAGGGAGAAGCAAGATCAAAGGATAGGAGAAGAATAACAGAAGCAGGAGTAAATCTAAGTCCAGATACAAGAATCTAGAATGCAATTATTGTGGCAAGAAGGGTCACATTAAAAGGCAGTGCTATAAGTGGAAAGCCGAGAACAAAACAAAGAATGTCAAGCAGGAGAGAAGAATTGATGAGGGGAATGATCGTGTAGCTGCCACTACTTCAGACCTTGTTGTGGTCTGTGATGAAAATGAAATCAACCTAGCCTCCAATGAGATTGGATGTGTTGTTGACAATGGTGCTTCTTTTCATGTTACCTCGAGGAGGGAGTTTTTCACCTCATACACTCCTAGTGACTTAGGAGTGTTGAAGATGGGTAACGATGGGCTATCAAAGGTTGTTGGTATTGGATCTGTCTATTTGGACACCAACAACGGAACGAGGTTGATTCTTAAGGATCTTCGACATGTACCAAATATCCAGTTGAACTTAATATTAGCCGAAAAGCTTGATGATGATGATGAGTACTTTAGTACCTTTTGCGATGGACAGTGGAAGCTCTCTAAGGGAGTGCTTGTGGTTGCTAGAGGGAAGAAATCATCTAGATTGTATGTGATGCAAGCTTCGATTCCCATTAACTCTGTGAACGCAGTTGATGTTGCTGGTTCTTCAGAGTTGTGGCACAGGCTGCTTAGTCACATGAGAGAGAAAAGACTAAGTTGCCTAGTCAAGAAGAATTTGCTTTCAGAGCTTAAAGCTACAAAGTTAAGCAAATGTGCTCATTGTCTTGCCAGGAAGCAGCAACGAGTTTCCTTCAAAAGCCATCCTTCTTTCAAAAAGCCAGGCGTGCTTGAATTGGTACATTTAGATGTATGCGGTCCTATGAAGGTACGCACATTTGGTGGTGCATTATATTTTCTCACATTTATTGATGATTATTCCAGGAAACTCTGGGTCTATGTTTTGAAAACTAAGGATCAGGTGCTTGACAAGTTTAAAGAATTTCAAGCTTCTGTTAAGCGGCAAACGGGGAAGAAGCTGAAATGTATTCGCACAGACAACGGTGGTGAGTACTGTGAACCTTTCGATGCTAATTATAAGAAGTAAAGGATTAGACATCAAAGAACTCCTCTGAAGACTCCTTAGCTAAATGGTTTAGCAGAGAGGATGAACAGGACATTGATGGAGAGGGTCAGATGCTTGCTTTCTGAAGCAAAGCTGCCCGGTTCCTTCTGGGGTGAGGCGCTATACACAGCAGCCTATGTTATTAACCTATCTCCAATTGTTGCCTTGAATGCAAATGTTCCTGACAGGCTATAGTATGGAAAAGATGTCTCTTACGATCATTTGTGGGTATTTAGGTGCAAAGCATTTGTACATATACCCAAGGATGAGAGGTCCAAGTTAGACGTCAAGACCAAACAATGCATTTTCATTGGCTATGGGCAGGATGAGTTTGGTTACAGGCTATATGATCCTGTTGCAAAGAAGCTGGTTAGAAGCCGTGATGTGGTCTTTATGGAAGACCAAACCATTGAACACATCGACAAAGCCAAAGTATCAGAAACTCAGAGTTCTGATACTTTAACATATTTAGATCCAGTTCCTGTTTCACATACGCCAAGTGTAGATGGCACCAATGACCATGGTGGTGGTCTAGTTGATGTTCAATATAATCAAGCTGAGGGAGAACATGAAGCTACTGAAGACATGGATGTTTCGTCAGAGGCTAATGGTATTTAGCAAGAGGTTCCTACTGAGGAACCAGCAGTTTCATTGAGACGTAGTTCGAGAGATCGTCAACCCTCCACTCGATATTCACCAGATGAGTACGTGCTCCTCACTGACGGGGGAGAGCCTGAGAGCTACACAGAGGTAGTTGAAAGTGAAGAGAATGCAGAGTGGATTGCAGCTATGAAGGATGAGATAAAATCCTTGCAAGACAACCACACTTTTGAGATGGTAAGATTGCCTAAGGGCAGACAAGCTTTGAAGAATTGATGAATTTACAGGGTGAAGTATGAGGGTGACACTTCACGACCACGATACAAAGCTAGACTTGTGGTGAAAGGCTTTGGTCAAAGAAAAGGTGTCGATTTCGAGGAGATATTTTCTCCTGTTGTTAAAATGTCTTCAATCGAAGTTGTATTAGGTTTGGCCGCAAACCTTGATCTGAAGGTTGAGCAGATGGATGTGAAGACAGCGTTCCTCCACGATGACTTAGAGGAGGAGATATATATATGGAGCAGCCAGAAGGGTTTGTTGCAGAAGGCAAAGAGAAGTATGTCTGCAAGCTGAAGAAGAGTCTGTATGGCTTGAAACAGGCTCTAAGACAGTGGTACAAGAGGTTCGCGCAATTCATGACACAATAGGGTTACAGAAAGACTACTTCAGATCACTGTGTATTTGTGCAAAGATTCTCAGAAGATGATTTTGTCATCTTGCTACTCTATGTCGACGATATGCTTATTGTTGGAAGCAGCTCTTCAAGGATCAGTCAGTTAAAGAAGGAGCTAAACAAAGTCTTTGCTATGAAAGACTTGGGACTCGCGAGACAGATTTTCGGGATTTCTATCATTCATGACAGGAGGAATAAGCAGTTATGACTGTCTCAGGAGAAGTACATAAAAAAAAGTACTTCAACGATTTCACATGGATAAAGCTAAAGTGGTTAGTACGCCTTTTGCTACTCACTTTAAGCTTAGTAAGAATCAAGTTCCAGTGAGTGATGCTGAGAAGGAATACATGCAAGATGTTCCTTATGCTTCAGCTGTTGGCAGTCTTATGTATGCCATGATATGTACCAGACCAGACCAGATATTGCATATGCAGTTGGTACAGTGAGCCGTTTTCTATCAAATCCAGGAAAAGAACATTGGAATGCAGTGAAGTGATATTGAGATATCTATGTGGTACTTCCAAGTTGTGTTTGGGATTTGGCACTGGCAAGCCCGTGCTTGAGGGCTACACTGATTCATATATGGTTGGTGATATTGACACGAGGAAGTCTACTTTTGGCTACTTGATTACTTTTACAGGGGGAGCTGCGTCATGGCAATCAAAGTTATAGAAGTGTGTTGCCTTATCTACGACAGAGGCTGAGTTTATTGCTGTGACAGAAGCATGCAAAGAGTTATTGTAGATGAAGAAGTTCGTGAACGAACTTGGCTTTATGCAGAAGAGGTATGTGTTATTTTATGATAGTTAAAGTGCTATACACCTTAGCAAGAATTCTACCTTTCATGGAAGGTCAAAGTACATTGATGTTCAGTATAATTGGATACATGATATTTTGGACTCGAAGTCGTTAGAGCTTGAGAAGATTCATACTGACGATAATAGTTCGGATATGATGACAAAAGTATTACCTCGGAGCAAGTTCGAGATTTGCAGGGAATTGACCGGAATAGGCTTCTGTTAAAAGTCCATACGTGAAGAAACCTCCTTCAGTTAATAGGCCTAGAGGGGGAGATTTGTTGGTCCAGCCCCATTTTCAGGTGCCCACCAACTTCAACTATGGCGGGCACCGCAATTAGCTGTCGCCAACTTCAACAGTGCCGGGTGCCGCCGTCATCCACCGTCCACTGACTTTTGTGTAAAATGTGTTAAAAATTAGGGCCCAAAATTTCTTATAAATAGGGATACCAAGAGGACAAAGAACTAGAATACAGATCTGTAAAATCCCCGTGTCTTCTTCTCTGTAAAAACTCTTGTATTTCATTTTATATAGTAAAATCATTCCCTCTCCCATGGACGTAGGCTTATTGGCCGAACCACATTAATATCGGTGTGTTTTTGTGTGTGTGATCTTGGGTGGTGACAAAAATCCCCAACAATTTGATGTATACGCAGTGTGGAAATTGACTTGGCCTTTGCTTCTGATTGACCAATTAATGTGCCATATGACAATGAGGAATGATGGTGCTATGGGTGAGAATGGTTTTACTATTTCTTTCTTCCAATTCTGGTAGAGATGAAGGGTCACATAATTTAAATGTTTCAGAACGTTCATAATGGAAAGCAGAACCATTTGGCCGTTGGTGCCACTTTCCTGGATTTCATCCCAAACAATGGAGTGAATCTAATTTCAAACTACCGTCCGATCAGCCTAACAACCAACCTTTATTGAATCATCGCGAAGGTCCTGCACATTCAAATCAACAAGGTGCTCTCCCCTATCATGTCCTCCCAACAGCTTGTTTCTTCTTTTTCTTTTTCTTTCTTGAGCATCGACATGCTTGAAGCTCCTTTGATCGCGAATCAAGCTATTCTTGATGTGTGGGTGTGCAGTGAAGACACAATCTGTTGTAAGATTGATCTATCAAAGGCTTATGACAGAGCCAATGGGGTATCTTTAGAAGTACAAGAAGTGTGCATCAAGGTGATACGCTGACACCCATCGTGAGCGAATCGAGCAGCCGCTGATTGGAATGAAAACACAATTGGCCGAGAAAGGAAGGAATAAGAGAAAAGGAAAGGAGAAAAAACAAAAAAAGGCAACAAAAAAAAAAGAAAAAAGAAGGGTTTTGTAGAACTCTCTAAATTTGACATGAACACCCCTTCACATAGTTGTCTAACACTAAAAAATTAATAATGACACTCAAAAGAAAAAAAAAGTACAACTAAAAATGATAACCACACTTCCTGCTCAAGAAAACCAATATTGACAAGTAGACTCGGTGACAGCTATGAAAAGGCTTAATGACAGCTGGGAGTGGATGACTTGGCTACAACGCAAACTAGACTCGGCGACAACTTAAAGTGAACTCGGTAATAGCTAGTAAAGTGGATTCGATGACAACTGAGAGTGAACTCGGTAATATTCGGTAAATAGGCTCGGTCAACAGTGTAGAAAGTGAACACATTAACTACTGCGAGTAGACTCAGTTACTATCGCAGAAGGGCAAACTCAAGAACAATAGTGAGGCAATTAAAAAATAAAAGTAAAATGACTCGGTAAATAGTGATGAGATAGCTCAATGAATAATATTAAGATGAGTTGGTGAAAAATGCTTACAATACCAAGCAGACTCAATGACCATTCTGAGTGAACATAATCTTTCCGAGTAATTTTTGTTAGCAACCGATGAAGACGAGTGGGAGAAGCACCGACTGAACTCTAAGTGGTATGCTTCTAAATACTTATGGTATACTAGATGACATATTAACACTTTAATTGAGTAGAGAGTGCTAAACAAAGAGAGTTGCAATCCTTTCTGGAAAAATTGTAAATACGTGTAGACGGTGATGAAACAATTGAAAAACGCATACAGTTGTTAGCGGGGAAGCTAGATCAAAATTATGCTTGTAATTTAAGAGAGCTGAACCAAGCTTAAAGGAATTAGTGTATTCTTCTCCAATAGGCATAAAGCAAGAAATTATTTAGGTAAGCCCGCATGTAATCTATACCTATGTAAGAAAAAAGTCAAATATATTGTTAGTAAGGGAAATTAAGTCATGGAAAAGCATAGATGGGTTGTCGAAGGCTTTTAGCCTCCTCTCATTGTAATATGATCGGATAGTGGATTCTACCTCTTCCATAGATGTAAGCACAATAGCCAAATCATGTAAACTATTTGTTTATTGCTGTTTATGTGTTTATTTTTATAGATGTACGATCCTAACAATCAGATCTTTAAACCATGAGAGATCTGACTTCAACAATTTTATCAATCCTTGTCAAAACATCGTACATAGACCACTTACAGTCATATTTACAGTAACAAAATAGTCATATTTATTGTAATCTGATCTAGAGCTTCCCCAGCCCAACAGAAGCATCAAAAGCATGCGACAACGATAGAACTAATTATGCGTAATCACGTCACGGTGCTAAGCACCCGCAGCTCGAAATTAATAGCTCCATTTGAAGTTCCAAATAAGCAGGCTTGACGCATGAGAGGAAGCAGTGCATTTAGCGTGGGACACGAATATATATACCAAGAGCCAATGCAAAATGGGACAGAAGCAATAGACAGAAAGATATTACATGTAATTTCGTGAGTCCAAGCATCTCAAAATGATCATTTGCAATGATCTCTGATGTCTTTTCTGTAAAGTACCAGTAAGCCTCACTTTAACTGTCATCCAAAAGTGAACTGATTACCTTAACCAGCGGAATCAGAGAGATGGGCATATATTCTCCAGGCTGAAATAAGTAAGAAAAATGCTTAGAAGCTGATCCTTTTGTCATTGCAGCTTCTTTTAATATGCGAAACAAGAAGAAAAAGTTACAAGCCACTCTTTTCCTAATCGTAGCTTTGCTTCAACATTAAAAACCATTACCTTTCTCCCAAGTAATTGATGATGTCCGAAGTAAGAGTGGCCCGCCTTTTATTCTGAAAAGCAAGTGATGCAGCCTTCCTTACTAGTGCTGAACCGGCTATGCTACCCAAAACCATAGGATTCGATGGCCTTAAGAATGATACAACAGGAGGAAGCAATTGTAAGAAAGAAACAAGGTAATTAGAGCAAAAGATTTGAGCAACAACTTGGGACTATGAAAACGGTAAACAAAGGATTATTTCGGAGAAACACCATAGAGTGCAGGAAGATTTTAAGGGTAATCACAGAACCTGCCATCCAACTTCTCCACTGAAGTTGATGTTTGCTGACGTGCCCAGGATGAAAATACAGCAACGCTGGTGTATCAGAAACAATTGAATACAAGAATGGTGAATGTAACTACAGAAATCTACTGAACTTTATGTAGGAATGCTAATCTACTTAAATTCTCAAATATCACATATGGAAGCATTAAAAATCAATATGAACCAACAGTAAATGTCAACATACCCAGTCCACTCCTGCAAGGGAAATTTTTTTCAGATAGTCAACTACTACAGTTACTGAAATTTCAAGAGCCTGATTTCCAGTTACGACTAAGAGGAGGACACCAGCGAGTTTAAACACAGAGAAGATTCTGTGTGCCATTTTTCTAAAGCAAAAATATTCCCTATAATCCCATTTAATAAAACAGCTTCTCTCTTATGTTTCCTTAACAAAATGTCTACATCAGCTGCTCACTAAGCGACACAGGTCTCTTAATATCCTCAAATGAAAATGCAAGGACATCTCAAATATCATTCGTATGGAACATAAAAACCTGAACCACAATCGTTCGGGACCAGGTTAACCTCATGAGAGGATAGAAAATGTAATGGGATATATCCTACTAAGGAAAGTAATAGAACTGCATTGAGCTTCAATAACATCTTCATTTTTATGAAAAATAAGGGGAGAAATTACACATCTGATGATAACAGTTTGACCTTGATAACAGTCAAAGGAGAATCTCCAATGGATTATAAGCTATATAAAGTTGTTAAAAGCACTGAATACTATACCTTCCAGAAAGTATATCACCTTGACCACCACAGCGCCGAGGAGATCCATGTGTGCTTACTGTATTGACTGCGCAAATGATAGCATAATTGGAAGAAGCCCGACACAATTGCATTCTAGAAATACCGAAAAAAAGAGTGGATGCCTATGAAATTTAATGACAAATCTCAGGATCTGACCACAAATTGTGAAACTGAAAAACACAATAGCTCAATAGGCTCTCAAGATGAGAGTCAGAGAAAGAAATAATTCTGATTGTTGAAGCATAAACCTGTCTCCCCGTCACTGATAAGATCAGAATTTCCTTTCCTTAGTATGGTTGCACCACCAATCCTGACCACACAGAGAAGGTACTCTTTCTCAGTAGCCAGTCCCAGAAGACTGACAAAGAACACAAATTGTCAAACAATACCCTCTTGCAAGTGACAATAGTTGCCCTGGAGCATCCATGTCATCTACCAATCCTGACCACACAGAGAAGGTACTCTTTCCCAGTAGCCAGTCCCAGAAGACTGACAAAGAACACAAATTGTCAAACAATACCCTCTTGCAAGTGACAATAGTTGCCCTGGAGCATCCATGTCATCTACCTCGCAGTTCAACACTGTCTGAATGAGCCGCTTGTACTCATTCACATTTGGAGTAAGGACTGCCAAGGAATAGCCCTTCACCAAGTCGAGATTGTTTGTTACAAGAAAAAGCCCATCCTGCACCATGTGCATTTGTCTTCAAGATTCATAGACAGCCTTTTGATACAAAATGATAATTTATAAAGGAAAAGGAGAAGCATTAACTCCTCTTGACTTGATAAAGAATTACAGATACTTTTCGGTAAACTTCTGTGACATACCCCATCAATGACAATTGGGGTGCCTGACTTGCGTGCAAGTCTGATGATTTCACTCACACAATCCTAGAGAAGAAAGCAATCAGTAATAGATACATGTCAAGATGGCAACTGAAACTGGACATGTAAAACCACAATTATAGGATGAAACATAATAACATACTAATACTGATGAAATTAACTGGTTTCTGTATTATAAAAATGTATATATGATGTTATGGAGAAGAAAAACTGTTTATCCACATTGTGCAGATGTTGACTTCAGATCATTGCACACTATAAATTGAATACAAAAAGCTCTCATGAATGAACAGAGAGCCAACTAATCAACTGATTGAATAATTCATGTAATTCACCTTAGCTTCTAGTAAGAGATGAGAAACCCAATGTAAAACCACAAACTATTCTTGAGTCATAAGAACCCACCAGAAGGAAGGGGTCCCTTCCAAGACCTGGACCCACAACAATGCAATCAAACCTTTCCATCCATTTAGAAATCTCAGCAACAACTTTGTTGGAAACCAATGCTTTGTCATTATCCCTGAGCAAAGTTTACTACATGATCTCAGCACTTATCTAATACAAAATTAAGGAACACATTTTAGTTTCAGAGCAGAAGGGGACCATTTGGCACAATGGTAGAGTCATTATTGTGTGACCTGGAGGTCACGGGTTTGAGGCATGGAAACAGCCTCTTGCAAAAATGCAAAGTAAGGCTGCTTACTACAGACCCTTTGTGGTATGCCCCTTCCCCGGGCCCCTCACACAAGGGAGCTCCATGCACCGGGCTGCACTTTTCTTTTATTTTAGTTTAAGAGCTCACCTTACACTGTATGATTCTTCTAGCACAGGATGCACAATTAACTCGGGGCTGTAGCCTTTTATCACTGTTGCAGCATCTTTTGTACAGAAGACATGTGACAAATCTGCACCCTGCAAAAGATAACTGAGTCTATAAAAAATCTGAACTTCAAAGAAGATATTCGTAGGGACTATCTGGGGTCTTTGTAACCTTATGTAAATTCTTAGAGCTATGTTACAATTTAATAGGCAAAGAAGAAATCCTACACAAGCATGAAAAACACATTCTAGTTACTATCCATGCCAAACGTAAAAGTACAGTTTGAATCTTGGAAAAAAAGAAGCACATGAGATAATAGAGACAAAAGTTGAAGTGTACTGACAATTTTTAGTGCTGATATGGCTGCAAAATATGGAGCACCAGTGTATTCACGACATCCACCAATAACAGCAACCTTCCCTGAAAGCAACTTCAGTGATTAATGGACCTATGGTGATAAAGCCAAGTTGGGACATAAAACTCGAATATAATGACATGCATTAGAAAACATTGAACATTGAGCCTCAACCACAATACTTTTTCGAAACCATAACAGCGCAACTAAAACTAGAATGCATCCAGGACCATTAGCTTCAAAAGGTGTTCAGGTTTTAGTTGCATACTATGCTGAATATTAACTGGGACATGACATCATCCCTCAACTGTACCATCATTTAAATGAATGCCGACTCCCAATCCAGGCCTGTTGAGGAGGTTTCCCCTGTTGTTTTAGTACATTAACACTCGCACCCCAACTTCCCTCTGATTCTTGTCTGGGCTAACTTGCATGGGTGATTCTCATGTGAAGACTATCATGCTGGTAGACATCCTCAAATATCGCCTTTCCCATAACCCCAAGCCTCTGTTAGTATCTCTGCTGACATCAGGAACCTCGTTTCTTTTTCTTTGTCAGTTAAGCAGCACAAAATGTAAAGTGTTGTTGCCAAAAAATGGCAAAAGAATGGAAACAGGGCAAAAATTTCTATAAGTATAATGCCGCATACTCTAACCAACACATCATGCTATGAGACGAAGTTGAAGGCATTGTTAAGCTGAGGCATTGTGTTAACAGGATTGGTTCTGGCTCACTAACAAATGGAAACTCGTGTCATCTGATGGATTAAACCAGATCCCTTCATGCCAGCAGGATTGGCTTCCTCGATGAGATTCAGGATCTCAGCAGCTACTTTTGTCATATTTGGAAATTGCTAAAAAATCTTGCAGATGCTCCAGACAAAATAGGTCCACTGCTCTCGATGTATCAGCTGGCGTCTTTCCCTAGTCTGTAATGGCTTGTCATATGTAGTCTTTATTCTGGCATATAACAAATTAACCATTCAAAATTGAAAGAGAGGTTAACACATCACACCAAATGTTATAGAATATTATGCCAGACATGTCTTTCAATTTCTGAGAATGTTGTTATCACTATCCAGGATATTTCTTCATCCAAACTTATGTTATTCTGATTCAACATTTCACATAACCTATTTATCTTTAGCAATCCTTGAACTTATAACTTTAAATGTTTTCCATCAGTGGAAAATTTTCGTTATGTTCACAAGACATGTATGATGTATCTCAATGCATATCAGTAGCAGAACTACCCTAATCCCTAATGAAGAGAGAGACAAAGCTTCATCATCATCATCATCAAGACCTTATCCCAATTAGGGGTCAGCCACATGAATCTTATTCCTCCATTCCACTCTATTAAATACCATGGCTTCATTTAGTCCCAAAGTTTTTAAATCTTTCCTCAACACTTCTATCCACGTTCTTTTGGGCCTTCCCCTTGCCCTTTTAGAACCTTCAACTTGTATTGCCTCACTCCTTCTAACTGGTGCCGTTGTTGGCCTCCTTTGAACATGTCCAAACCATCTAAGTCTAATCTCCCTCATCTTGTTACCTATTGGTGTTATCCCTAAATTTCCTCTAATATTTTCATTTCTAATTCTATCCTTTCTTGTCTTACCACTCATCCATCTCAACATCCTCATTTCTGTAACACTCAGCTTATGAGTATGATGTTCCTTAACTGCCCAACACTCTGATTCATAGAGCATGGCCGGCCTTATAGCCATCCTATAGAATTTTCCCTTTAGTTTGAGTGGCACCCGCCGATCACATAAAACACCCGATGCACATCTCCATTTGTTCCAACCCGCTTGGATTCTCTGAGTAACCTCCCTCTCAATCTCTCCACTCTCATGGATCAATGATCCTAAGTATCGGAAGTGGTCTCTCATGGGGACCTCTTGGTTATCAATCTTGACTGGTGCTCCACTCCTACTCTCCTTGCTAAAATTACATTCCATATATTCTGTCTTAGTTCGACTAATTTTAAATCCTTCCGATTCTAATGCTTCTCTCCATAACTCTAGCTTTATGTTTACACCCTCCCTTGTCTCATCAAGTAGGACTATATCGTCTGCAAATAGCATGCACCAGGGAATCTCCTCATGCAGATGTTTTGTTAACTCATCCATAACTAATGTGAAAAGGTATGGAATCAATGCAGATCCTTAGTGCAATCTGACAGTAACAGGAAAATCACAAGTCACGCCACTAGTGGTCTTAACATTTGTTACTGCTCCCTCATACATATCTTTAATTATGTCTATATACCCCTGAGAAACCCCTTTAACACCCAACACCCTTCATATTAACTCTCTAGGGACTCTATCATAAGCTTTCTCTAAGTCAATAAAGACCATGTGTAGGTCTTTTCTCCTCTCCCTATATTTCTCTACTAATTGTCTTAGTAAGAAAATAGCTTCCATGGTAGACCTCCCAGGCATGAAACCAAACTGATTCTCCGATACAGTTGTTTCATGTCGTAGCCTCTTCTCAATCACTCTTTCAAAAAGTTTCATGGTGTGGCTCATAAGTTTGATCCCTCGATAATTAGTGCAGCTCTGAATGTCTCCTTTATTCTTATAGATTGGTACAATAGAGTTTTTCCTCCACTCATCAGGCATTTTCTTTGATTTTATAATCTTGTTAAACAACTTGGTCAACCAAACTACCCCAATATCTCCCATATGCTTCCAAACCTTTATTAGTATACCATCAGGCCCCATGGCCTTTCCTGATTTCATCTTTCTCAATGCCTCTTTTACTTCAAGCATTCTAATCCTACATTCATATCTATAATATCCAGTGTTATTTAGATTTATAGTATTTTCAATCCCTATATTCTCAGGGCCATTGTCATTTAACAATTTTTGAAAGTATATTTCCCACCTTTGTTTGATCTCATCATCTTTGATTAATACCCTTTGATCATCGCTTCTAATGCACCTAACATGCTCTAAGTCCTTACCCTTCTGTTCTCTTACTTTTGCAAGTTTAAACACATCTTTCTCACCTTCTCTTGTTCCTAGTCTATTATAGAGCTCATCATATGCTTTAAGTTTAGTCTCACTTACTATTCACTTAGCAACGCTTTTAGCATTCTTATATTGTTCATAGTTTTCATTATTTTTAATCTTCTGTCATGCTTTAAAATGCATTCGTTTTTCTTTAATAGCTTTTTGCACTGTTTCATTCCACCATCATGTTTCCTTTGTTAATAGCCTTTTACCTTTAGATACTCTTAAGACATCTTTTGCCACTTTCTTAATGGACTCAGCCATATTATTCCACATGGTATTTACTTCTGTTTCATAGTTCTAATTTCCTTCTACCATCAACTTATTTTTGAATGAGGTTATTTTCTCTCCTTTTAAGTTGCACCACTTAGTTTTTGGATGTGTATTAAGTTCAGTTCTTTTACTCCATCTTTTGATATGAATATCCATAACCATTAACCTATGTTGTGAGGTTAAACTCTCACCGGGTATCACCTTACAATCCTTACATATAGATCATTCATTATTCCTAAGTAGAAAAAAGTCTATCTGGCTTTTATGAAGTCCACTTTTAAAGGTTATTAAGTGTTCATCCCTCTTCTTAAAGAGTGTATTTGCAATGGATAGGTTATATGACAAAGCAAAATCGAGGATATTCTCCCCCATCTCGTTTCGTTCACCTATACCATACCCTCCGTGTATTTTATCATATCCTTCCTTATCTTTTCCAACATGGCCATTTAAGTCTGCTCCTATAAATATCCCCTCATTGTTGGGAATTTCTTGCATGACTCCCTCCATATCTTCCCAAAACTGTCTCTTAATTATATCTTGTAACCCTACTTGTGGTGCATATGCACTTATAATATTTATAATCTGCTCTCCTAGAATCATTTTTATTATTATTATTCTATCACTGATTCTTTTAACGTCCACAACTTTATCCTTTAATTCCTTATCCACTATTATTCTTACGTCATTTCTATTATTTTCCTTTCCTACGTACCATAATTTATACCCATCTATTTCTCTAGCTTTAGCCCCTTTCCACTTGGTTTCTTGGATACAAGCGATGTTGACTATCCTACGTTTCATTGTGTCTACTAACTCCAAACTCTTACTTGTCAATGTCCCTATATTCCATGTAGCGATGCAAATCTTATGATTTGGAGATATCCTATTTACTATCGCCTTTCTCGACCTCCATGGTATGAACCCATGTCCACTTTTCACTGCACCTGGGTTCTGATGTAGCGTGTCGCTTCCGAGGGGACGCTCTAGCAACCCTTGCCCATTTTTCACTACACCCGGGATCCGATGTAGCGCGTCGCTTCTGGGAGAACGCCCTAGTAACCCTTGCCCATTTTTTACCGCATCCGGGATCCGATGCAGCACGTCGCTTATGGGGAACGCCCTAGCTTGAGCGAATTTCAGTTTTCGATTCATGTCATGTTGGGGTTGCCATAGTTTTTAAAAAGCTAAAGATGATTTTCATTAAAATCATCTTCAGCTTCACCCTTCTTACCGGCTACCTGACGCAAGGGTGGCCATATTTTAAGAAGCTGAAGATGATTTTCATTTCTTCCTCACAAACTAATATACAAATGCATATTTATTTATAAGAAAGAAATAATAGAATCATCTTCAACTTCCCCCTTGCCGGCTGGCTACCTGACACAAGGGTTGCCATCTTTTAAGAAGCTGGAGATGATTTTCATTTCTTCCTCACAAACTAATATACAAATGCATATTCATTTGTAAGAAAAAAATAATAGAATCATCTTCAACTTCCCCCTTGCCGGCTGGCACTTGACGCAAGACCCTTCTCCTTTTTTATCCGGGCTTGGGACCGGCATTGGCGGAGTTGAGAGAGACAAAGCTTCAATCCTCTTATTTCTGTAAGTAAAATAACTCCCACACTGCTGAAAATACCTTTTCTGTTTTCTTTTTTCGAAGACAATGCATTACATAAGTACTGTATCTTTCATGTGGCATCATTCGCAGCAAATACAAAGGACAAAATAAACTGGAAAGGAGAACTAATGTTCACATAAAAATAAACCAGGCCAGTAAAGATGGAACTATCCCTCCACCGTGGCATACATCTTTTCTCTAGTGAAATGTAGGTTAAACCAATTGCAGAATGTCATGGAGTTGGGAGGAATATCCAGATGCTTCCGAAGTGTCGCAACAAACTAACATGTATAAGTGTGTTAGGTAACAGTCATGACCACCACAAGTCCATCTCAAGAACATACCATTGCTCAAACTAACAAATTCGAAGACTCTATAAACATGGTACATAACTATATTGCATATGAACTCACTTCTGACCCAAAATAAGAGACAAAAGCTTGTAGATGGCATCCAAGAGATAAAGAAGATGCAATCCTTTCCATCTCTAGAACTAGTCTGCTGATTATAGCAAGAGTCTCAACATTCATTTTACATGTAGTAAACAATATTCAAGTGAAGGCATCTCAACACTTGACTTGATTGCATAGTTGAAATTGACAAGAATTTTGGTAATCATGAAAGCTACTTCTCAAAGCAGGTCCAAGTTGTTGACAGAAATCATGAGACATACATTTCTAGGACCCCAGCACTTATTATGGCAAGGATACTCAAGTATGGCACTTCCTCATTCTAGTTACCATGAGGCACCTCACACATGCATAGATGGCACCACATGTGGTTGATTCTGAATGTTCATTTGATTTCTCCAACATTAGATATGTTTTATCCCAAAAATCATTCTAATTAGACAATACTATCATCCAAATAGATATGTTTTTGGTCGTGAACAGGTACTGCAGAAACTTTGCATAAGCGAGAGCCCAGATTCAGCAATAAAAAACACATTATTTGGATGCTAGATTTGTCCAATTGATGTATTTTTGAGCTGCCAGATACCAAATGTGGGACAAACAAGATGAATGGTATGGACAAACCTCAGGCGAAGCCCATGACATAGAAGTAGTGTACCTTGCAGTACTTACAATGAGATTAAGCCTATAGAGGATATCTCTTTGGCAATATCCATAGTCACAATGAGTTTGCAGACAGTTTTCCATGACAATTTGCATTTCCCAAAATATAAGCACACAAATGTGCACTAACATGTCCCAGCCCATGATATAAATGACAAGCTATAAAAAATTGTGAAAAACTTGACTAGATTTATTCTCAAGGTGGGATTACTATTAACTCAGAAACACTCACCACAACATTGTAACTGCAAATAAAAGATGGTAACAAGCAAAAATAATGATAGTTATTTGACCACCAAAAGTCTCTGTAAAGTATCTGGTGTGGGTACTGAGCATAACATGTCTGATGAAAGAATTGGGTCTCTCTGGCTCCTAGTCTTCCTGGTACTCAAGCAGCACAACTTCATCATCTAGTTTATCATGAGCTCAAGAGTCATCTAATAAGCCTCCAATCAAATATAGAGATACACACTTTCATATATTCCCAAAATAAAAATCAGTTTAAAAATCAATTAATTCCTAAGACATCACCAAAATCCCCAAACAAGATGCAAAACATGAACTGCAAGGTTGACCCTCTATAAAGATCTAAGTACACCAAAAGCAAGCATCTCTCAAGTTTTCCCAAAATTGACACAAACAAAAGCCTGCCACACTCAATTTCCACATGACTCAAAAGACACCATAGCTCCCTATAAATAAAAACAGTCAAACCGCCAAGAGTTCATACCAATTGAAGCTTCTAAACCAAATTTTATTCTTTATAGACCAAAATCTGCCTCACATTCTACTTTAGGTCCTAACATTACCAAAGCTAACACTTTTTACTTTTATTTGCCAAGACGCATGTCGCCATGCCTCAAACAGCACTAAGAAGAGATTAACCAGAAATCCATCTTGAAACAGAAGCTACATTGCAAAAAATTGGTCCTATAATTGAACCATGAGCAAGATGAAACTGTTTCCCTTATATCTAACAACAGGAAATGAATACGAAAGATAATAATACACAAAATGAAACCTCACCTGCCTGGCCTTTATGTCGAGTTGTCTCAAATTTGGGAGTAATTCTTCTTAAAATATTCTCAACAACCGGCTCCAAAGTGGGTCCACCAGCAGATATAGTTCCTAGCATTCTTTCTACAGGGTGTTGATCCTGATATCCTCTCAGAGACTTTAACAAGAAGTGTTGCCTCCTAATAACAGCCGCGAAAACCTGCATACAGTTGTTTGGCCTCCCAGAGAAGTTGTGCAAACGGTTCATGTCATGTCAACCTGTACAGAAAAGTACCCAACGTGTATAATTACTCAAATCCTTCAGTCTTAAGTAGTCAGTAGAGAAGAAACAAAACTACTTATGCATGCTTTTGTGTAATTACCAGAGGGAGCTGACATTCGTGGCCTTGTTAAGATGGGTACTCACCCACTCTCTTCTTCTTAAACTTCAATTATTTAAATTCACAAATTAGTTTACATCATTTCTTTGCGATTCAGATAATAACAGGTTGTTTCTTGTTCGTGTTTTTCAAACCCCAAACCTAATTGTCAAGTGATTGCTACTTTGACACCCTTAGAATTATGTACGACTCCGCGTTCGTTGTTCTATATGTAACAATCATTAGTTGTACTGGGAACAGCTTCAATATGGATCGACCCTGTCCTTTTGCAAATTGGTTGAGGCAGCACCAACATTCTGAAATCATTTCTACTCACAAGGAGCTACAGAAGCTGCTTGGTAAAGCTACGAGACGAGATTTAGTGTGTAATTTGTTGGGATCTATAGTGAAGAAAGACGCCTTTTGGTAAATCGAGTACAGAAAGGCAATTACCTGTTAAAACGAAGGTCGCAATCCAGGTCGGAAATTTAGCGTTCCGGGGAGAGAGCGAGAGAGAGATGAAACGCTGGGAAGAAGAGTAGTAAACTCGCTGGGAAGACACTTGTTAATGTTTGGCCACCGGATAAAGTAAATGTCAAAACCTCGGTAACGTCACCCTCTAGAATCTAAGATGGCCCGTCGACGCTTGATCGCGCCCATTCTTTAAACGATCTAAACCAACTATTCGGGAAGGAAAATGCTTCCTTTTCGGGACGTGCCCTTGCTCGCTCGAAGAAGTACATTTCTTTAGTGTCCACGGTTGCCATCTCGTATCATGTAATCCGTTCAACTGTCAGAATGCAAAGCCTAGACCCTTCATGCAAGAAACCTCTTTTGGCTTTATTTCTACTCTTTTGGCCTTTTCGTAGAGATAGGAGGTCAACAAAGAGTTCCTTTTACTTTTACTATTAGAATTTTTCTCAAAAAATGGTCAACCGCTGATTTTTGGGGAATTATAGTGTTGCTGAAATATCGGTTTGACGATCAGAGATTTAGTGTCATAAGAGGCAGACCCGAGCGGGTCATCACGGGTAACGGTTCCGAGTTACTCTAGACACACGGGTCATAAAATGTATGCCTCACCTGTAACGAGCAGGTTCACGAGTAAAACGAATAACACTCTACTACTTAGACGACTTAAACTCAAAGACCTTAAAAAATGTATAAGAATACTCTAAAACAACTAGACTATTAATACTTCGGACAATGAAATCATTGCATTTGAATATCCCTAGCCACTTGTTTTGTATTTTTGATAAATTGCATATAGACGAATGGTCTTTTTTTTTACGAAGGGTTGGATGTGTTAAAAAATTAGTTGTCATGAAATATCTAAATCATTTTAAAGATGGTGAATGGTTTAGATAAGTAAAACATGATCACCCCCAATTGAGGATGCTTTAGATCTTGTTATTTGGTCATACGAGTATATTAGTGTATTGGTTGATCTACCTCATTTAATTAATTTAAAAATGTTATGTTAGATATATAATAATACAACTATCATAATTAGAGGCTCAAGTCAACTTGAAAGTAAGGCAAGTTGGGTTATATATAACTAGTCTCGATAAGAGTCAATGCACTAAGGCGTGTGAAGAAGTCAACCCTTCATTTTGTGGTGGAGGTGACTTCTTTTGGAGGATTTAAGCCATTCATCTTGTTTGGAATGGTTTGGACAGGATTAATACCAAGTTTGAAGATCATTGGATACTTATAACTTGTTTTATGTGTACTTGAAATCATAAACACTAATTTTTATTTTTAAAAGAATAAAAATAATATTATATAATTATCTAAATGTACCTATTTTTTGTGGGTCCCCTTGGTAAGCTAAACAAGATGAATGCTTAGATCTTCTGAAAAAAAGTCGACCTTCATCACAAAATGGACAATTGACTTCTTTGCTAGTGCCCCAACTCATATCTTGACTAAATACAAAATTTTTATTTAGCATGCACAAGTCTAACCTAGCATAATTGGTTGCTATACTATAGCATAGTTACAGAGATTTTGAGTTCATATCTTTTCATTATCATAGTCTTTTTATATAAAATGATTCAACTTGACTCATGCGGGTCAATATGTGAACCCACAAATATGGGTCAACTAGCTTGCAAATCAAATGAGTATGCCAGGTAATGGATCAAATGTTAATAGGTCATGAATTAGTGACCCATGACCCAATTTAATGGTATGAGACCAAAGCCATGTGGTATACTTACTGGCAGACTACAAGTTTATTGGTATGGATCTCACATAGATTTTACATGTGAGCCCAAAAAGTGTACTTCTTATGTCTCCAAAAGCATTTTCAGATAGCAACTTGTTGATTTTTCTCTTACAGGATGACCAGTAACGAAATTTCATCCATACCATCATTTTCATCTAACAACCTATGTAAAGTGGCATACTTCTCTTCCTATCCGTCACCTCATACATACATACATACATACATACATACATACATACATACATACATAGTATAGGAGGCTCAATGTGACAATCTAGGTTTTTATAACATATTTTCATAAATATTTGCAAAGGTAAGGCCCTGATTTAAAAAAAATTTAAAATACAAACAACAAAAACATATTTTCTTTGAAATTAATTTGTCAAAAACCCAACTGCCACCTCAAATTACTTATCATATATAGATTTTTGTATAAAATAAAATTTCTATTGAATATTAATAGAAATACTTTTATTAAAATCAGGATCAATCTAATGGTTCATATACACAGCCTTTGTAGTCATTATATACCTTGTCTAAATATTACAATCCAAATTATAAAACAATCAATACAATTTTTCTCAAATTAAATACCTTAAGCAGCAGTTTGGTGATGATTATCTTCAAGTCTTGAGCTTTCAATCTTCCTTAACTGTATATAAGATATAGCAAACATTCAAATATTTACAATATCTCAGGAAGCTATGCTCGGTAGGGGATTTAAGAAATATATTCAATATATCTCAAAATCAATAGTTCTTTATATCCATAATATAAATCAATTTATACATTGAATAAAAAATTTATCCTTCATCATATAAATTATATGTACATACTACATATAAATAAAACCACTGAAAATCATGAATATAGTCAATATCATCAATAATATCTCATTTCCAAATTGATTTCAATATTAACACTAGGTGTTAATATATAATCATACTATATTGAGAATCATTCTCCAATACCACATCGGTAATAACTTTTATTGAGCATCTCATCATGCCATAAAATAAGGCATCTCATCATGCCATAATATAAGGCATCTCATCATGCCATAACATAATTGCATCATAATGTAAAATAATCAAAGGATTACCATGCTTACAATCTCAATCTGTACAGTACGCCCGAATAACTGCTTAATACTCTATTGATACCATGGTGAAAAATACAGATCCATGTTCGTATGGGGGGAACCATGGCTGTCACAATGGTGGCCTTCCCATAATTGCCCTACATGACATTTTGCCTCTCTTTGGGTACGGTATGATCATTATAATTAGTTTCAGAGAGCAGGTGGTCAAACCCTCATAACTCTCATAACATTGGCATCCCCAGGCATAAGCATGTCTTAAAACAAAACCACAAGCCTCCATGTTTGTATGAAAAATAATATTTCATATTTACAGACTATGCGTTTGGTTATAATAGGACATACCTATAACTTATTTCCTTAAGATTTGGGGTCCAACTTATGTAGTTCATATCTTCTCATTCTACCCATTAAGTAATTTCATAATTACTTAATCAACCTCTTTGTATTCATTTCCACATCATTTGTTGCCTTAAGTAATTTCATAATTACTTAATAAATCACTTTATATTCATTTCAACGTCATTTGTTGATTCATACACAATTCTAAGGCAATTATAATCAATCTATAATTATTAGGATAAGATCATGTGTAAAATACATGTATCTTCTATATTGAATATATTATTAAGATCCACCAACTTTTGCTTTCAACAATCCATCTTCTTATTGATCTTGATCATCATATCTTTCATATATCTATTAAATCATACATATATACAGTCATTCCTCAACTTATTTATACATCCTAGTTGTTCTTTTGATTATCCTTACATACGATGATTTGGATCCTTTTCCTTAGATCATATTGATCAAGGTCTAATTTATTGATCTATATTTAAATCTAACATTCATACTAATTCAACAAATATACATACTAACACAATATTATGTTTCTTATTATTCTTGATCATTCAAGATCTTCCTACGGATCTTGTTTGATCTTTGATTATCTTAATTACCATTTTTATTAAGATTAGATAGTTTACTATCCTTTTATGATCTTATTATTATTCAACTAGTTACTATCTTACTGGTTGAAGATAGTTTATTTCTTTTCTAACACTAGACAACTCCTCTTTATTTCAAAATTAACTAAGGCTTACTAGTTAAAAGCTACTCACATAGTGGTTAATTCAATTCTCATGTAAGGAGGTGTTTAGACCTCACAAACGTCACCAGAAAGTCAGGGAAGAGCGATGCTCTATTAGAGAACCCCCTTAACCACTACGTTCAGCATTTACTGGGGTGACCTTAGCTCAACCTTCATAAGGTTCCTCTTAGCATTAAATCCTAAGTACTCTTGCTATTTGATTTTAATTAAATATATGAACATTTAAAATGTCATTCATGAGGTTTATTATTCTCCTAATTTGGGCCAAGAAAATGATATTCTTTATATTTTCCTACTAAGTATAGCCCTTACTATCATTAAGTCCATGTCCATATTCATGGTAAATGTTCATCAATGTCTATTTTCATTTAATTACATTTTCCATGTAATTTACATAACATAAATAATTAAAGTGTAAATAAATAAATCTAACAATGAAATCTACTAAACAAATAAAAGAACATTTACAATAGCATATAATAAATCAAATGCTCATTTGTCCATTTTGATCCCATAATCATATTTTGATCATTTTTCATCCCATTAAAGGCTTAGATATTGATCTTTCATTTTTATTCAGATCTATCACATTCTCTTAATGTGATATCATCACTAGATCATTGATTCATCTCATCAAATGATCTGATCTTTCTTAATCCAACTGATTAATAAGATCTTAAGCCATTTTATCAAAATTAAGGGCATAGATCTAAATCTATCCCAAATTAGTCACATCAGGACATTCATTTCTCATTATCTTAACATTAGATCATCATCCATATTGATTTTAATGGTATGATCATGCTTGATTACTTATATCAAGTAGATCCATGATCATTTTTAAGATTTCTCTTCCATTAAGGTTAAATTTCTTAATTCATCCTAGATCAGTAACATCTAACTCTTGATTCCATGCTCCCTCATTACTAGATCACTAATGGATCAGAAATCCAAGGTCTGATCATGATAGATTTGACTAATCTTGGGAATTAATGCCTCTTTTAGTGATTTATAGAATTTTTCAATGAATTAAACATAACTTTTATATTGTCATTATATTCTACTCTTCACCAGAAATCTAGAGCTTCTTTTTTATCTTCATTTGGAGTTAAAATGGGCTCTGAATTGAAATTTGAAGGTTCATATTAGTTTTAATGGTCTAGATTTGATGTTGACTATTAGAACGCGACAAAACGGGGTGACCGACATCTTCGTTGCAGGGACGCAGGCGACGTCTTAGGCAGAGACTGCTAGTGTCGCACATGCGGTGCTCGCGTGGAGTCACTCTCGCAAGGAGATCCCTGCGTGCATTTTGGGTCTGCACCTTCGACACAGATAGACACGGTCCATTTGGATTGTTTGATCTGGTCTATCCGTTTTATTTTAACCTGAATCTATGGCCACAATCTAATAAAATTTTACTGTGATCACCTATCCTGGGGTTTTAGGACCCTCTGAATCCATCCAACGGTTTAGAATTCACAAATAACGTGGCTTCACTAGAGTTTTCAAGCTAGATCACTGGTACTAGATTCACTGGAGAAATCTAGCTAGAAAATCCAGTCTGGGGATATTATTGCTTTAAAAACTACTGGAATAGATAGTGGAGGATGAGGGTTACCTACCTGTTGCGTCTAGAATAAAAAAATATGGCTGAAAAAATCCAAGGTCGTTGGAGTTACTGTTTTTTGGTGATTTCAATTGTTAATACTTTTTTGATCATCATGAAATCATAGGGCTTTTGAAGCTTGTGAAATTTCGAATAGAATGAACGGTCAAGATCATGTTTCAATGGCTGAAAATGGATGCCTAATTGAAAAACAGTACCTAGGTGAAACCCTGGGTCCTTCGAAGATGAAGTGACCACAGACGTGCCCAATAGATTTGAGAGAATATTCTCCTCAGGTGCATCTACAGAAGCACTCTGCGGTTGTAAAGGGAAGGGAGAGAAAAAAAAAAAAAAAGGAAAAAGGAGAGAAGAGAGAGAAAGAGAAGGAAAGAGGGGGAGAGTCTTGGGGATTTGTGGAATTTTGTGAGAATGTTCGTGGGGTATTTATAGGGCTTTTTTGAATTATTTAATTAAAATTTTAATTATAAATAAATTTTCACTTTTTTTTTATAAAATTAAAAGCATATTCCTCATCATTAATATTCTCTGAGTTGGCTATCCACTAGCTTACCTAACTTTTTTGGACCCCACACAAAAGTGAATTGACCATTTTACCCCTACGGGTAAATACAAATTCACAAAAATTACGAAAAATAAGGACTTTTCACCCAAGCTCATATTTTAGCGTGCTTATAGTCATTTTGATTGGTTTCCCATGAATGATTCCAAATATCTATGTTTCAAGACCTGATTCTTTTTCTAAAAAAATAATATTATATTGAATATAATATTCCACCTTGATTTTCGTAAAAATTCTAATTAATTCCAAATAATTTCAGAAAAATTGGGGTTTTCACACTCAGTCACACACATATGATCATATGAAAGAAAGTATGCAAGAAAATTAGGAGGTTCATCAACCCAAACACAAGATTTCAAAGACTTGCTTGACCACTCGACAACTTATTATCCATGACATTACCTTCTACAAAGATATGAACAGAAGTGACTCAATTCAAAATAGAAGTCAATCTAACACATTCATTCCTCGTCGTACAAAGTCCACCTAGATAGGCTTCTTTTCTTTGCTTGAGACCTTCCTGTATGGCATTGATTACCACTTCGGAGTTAGTACATACCTGCAAATGACGAGTATTGAGATTAGTAGCAAGTTTCAATCCGAGTCACAATGCCCGACATTTGTCCATGTTATTAGATTTTTTGCCTAGAGAATGAGCAAAGCCCCAATAAAAGCATCCAAAATTGTCGCAAGTGACTCCTCTAGTTCCAATCATTCTTAGGTTTTTCTATAGCGCCCATTGAAGCAAAGATAAAGATATCCAGAAGGTGGGGGGATCCATTTTATCATTTTGATTTCCAAATTTGAAAGGGTTATACCTTGTTGATTCCATGCAAAAAAATCAATTACTTGTGCTTGCTAACTTTGGCACAATGAATTAATATTGATAGGCATTCCCTAGTGAATTAGTATGTTAGGTGCATTCCAAATTTCATGCATCAGAAAGCCGAGGCTACCAGCCACAAGATGTATATTTTTTGTTCCCTTAGCATAACAAGATTCAGTTAGCATCACAGATTCATCCAAGTTGAGAACTAGTCTGTCGAAGATATTAAACAATTATATTCTAAGACAAGAAAAAATGGGATTCAAGAAAATGATGCTCCTCGATTTCTTCGTGAAGGCCACGAACTAGGAAATTGTGATATGAATTAGCTAGCCAAGATAAACAAGTTTTTACTAGCAAGTGTTGATGAAGCATTTGCCAAAGTAAAACCTTGATTATGTGTTGGCATCTAGAGTTCTAGATCTTTTTCCATTAGTTAGGTTGAATATGGGGACCGTATTTAATGTAATCAATTTATGTGATGATTTTATGGAGAAATCACCATTACCAGTAGGAGCATATATGATTTCATCCTCCTTAGAAGGCAAGAAAAGGGTCTTTTTAATGATTTGTACCAATTAAGAGGGAAGATGGCAAGTTTAGAAGGATCCCAATTCATGGCAGTTCAATTGAATATTTCAAGTACCTTAGCATTCTCAACCAGGATATGTTTGTGATGGTAATGTTTGAGGCTTCCAAGGCCCTTTCAGTATGCAACCAAAATTTAACTTTAGATCCATTTCCAATAAACCACCTAGCCCCTTACAACAAATTATCCTTCCATCTCATAATCTCTTCCCAAGTCGGGGAAGCATATTGTGGAGGATTATGGCCTTTAAGAGAAGAGTTACAAAGACATCAAGCCAGAACAAATGATGCCTACTGAGATTTTTCATTGCAAAGGACACATGCTAATTTGATTTTAAAGCATTTTTGACACTCGAAAGCTTCCTGTTGTGATTTTTTATTACCATTGTGCTTCTAGAGAAAACCTCTTTGAAGTTTGTCACATTCATTGAATATTTGTTGGGGAATGGGTAGAATAGAAATTGCTTAGATGGGGATAGCCAAGGTCATTGACTTAATGTTAATGGCCCAATTTTCAAGAGGGGGTTATTTTTTAATATGATCAACAAGATAATGTGGTGTCAAGCTCTTGAAGCAAAAATAAAGATAGGTGTACCAAGGTAAGAGGAATTGGTGATATCCTATTTAATTTCCAATGCTCTATTAAGGTGTTTTCTAAAACAATAATGAATATTGTTAGACAAGCCTGTATATGATTTGTGTGGAAGTAGTTTAAGTCCCTCTTTGTCATTGAATTGCTAGAAAAGGTGGAGAATTTTAATATTTTCTAAAAAAGATTGCATGAAAATCATAAGGTCATCAGTGTACCAAAGATGGGAGATATCCAGGGGGCCACACCCTAACATCTTAGGATGAAATTCACTGGCTTCAACTTCAGTGTTTTGAGCAAATGAGAGAGCTTCTGCACACAAGACAAACAAATGAGGGGATAGAGGATCCCCTTGCTTGAATCCTCTGCAAGGGCAAACCATGAGGATCTCTCCTCATTAATCACAACCATTATTCGAGCAGATGTTATGAGCAACATAATCATCTTCACAACTTTCTCTAGAATTTAAAATGCCTTAGGACACTTTCAAGAAAGTTCCCATTAATAGAATCAAAGGCTTCGAACAAGTCTGCTTTAAAGAGCGTATTCTGATGCCTAGTCTTAGATTTATGAAAATGTTGCAAGACTTCATGCAAAAGTAAAGCATTCTCTCGAATGCTACTATTTTTAAGAAAAGCATGTTGTGTAGATTCAATAAGGTCTCCAAGCATTGGGTAGAAATGGCCAACAATCACTTTAGTAACAACCTTATAAAGGATGTTACAAACGTTGATGGGCCGAAAGTCCTCATTTAATGAGATTTTTGGAATTGGGAATGAGTGTGATGACTGTTTTACTAATTTCAGCAGACTAGTATTTAAAAGTTGATGCCATAAAGAGATGGATTGATGGGCCAATCTCATGTTAATTTTGCTAAAAAAAGCTTGTGCTAAACCCATCAATTCCAAATCCTTTAAGAAAACCCATTTGAAAGAACACACAACAATGGTCTTCAAAGTGATAAACTTACAAAGGTCTTGTTACGTCTCTTCCAGGACAAATCTCTTTAGTCTTGTCAATATTGTACAATATACCGTACAGGTCTTAGTCCTGAATGCTACCTACGAGCAACATATATAATAATAGGAGGTATTTGAATTTTTTGAAATAAGAAATAATTTTTAAAATATTCAAAATTTCTTTACAATAGAGAAAATTATTAAAATTATAAACTTTTATAATTATATGTCCAAATTACTATCAATACATAACTAATTTGTGAGTTATAACTTCTAACAAAGTCTAGAAATTCATTAAGGCTCAAAGAAATTATATGTTCCTTATTTACTCTTATCAATAGCATCATAATTATTTCCTTCATAACATGATAAAACACAAGCCATCCAACTCGTGATAAATTTGACAAAAAGGATTATACTTCAATAGTTCTTATATAAATAATATCATAAAAGTGCCCTCTCAATCTAAGAAATCCCTATGGAGTGAAGTACTATAGGTTGCTCTCTATTTTCCCCTTCTTTTTCTTCATTAACTTGATCCTGACATCCTCCATGCTCATATAAGGATTAGTTAGCCCTAACTTATGTCAAAATGTCATCGCCAAATGCAACATCAACAAGTGCTACAACTATCTCTCCCTCATTTCCTTGTCTTCACTCTCATGTGCTTGATTAGATCTCTTACCCACATCTTTTGAAAGGGTATCATCAAGCATTTGCCAATCAAGATCATTGGGGATACTGAAAATTGAACCGTTCTCCACCCATTCACTCACAAGATCAAAGTTATATAGGGATAATAGATCTCCAAGAGGTGATTTCTCATGATCAAATTTGACCATACAAGAGGCGATTTCCTTCTCTTTTATATACATATAAATACATAATGACTTAACATTAAAATTCATAAATAAGATGACAAATTACAATTGATAAAATAGTAGACATTGATACTAAAAAATCATGATTAAAATACATATACCCTTCCCTAAGCTTGAGATTATAATGGATAAATACTAGATTATTTAACCTCTCCTACTCTAGCCTATTCGTTTTAGGGGAGTGGATGTGCTCAATGATGATCTAGTTTCTATATCTCATAACACTTATACATTGACTAAGAATTTGAATGCAAAATGTTTTAATTCATCAATCCCAAATTGATCTCACCATGCAATTACAATGACATTAAGAAGTACAAAATCATCAATTAAAGTCATATAATAACAAGATAGGCCAGTATATAAAGTAAACTACTACCATAAGTACTGTAGCTAGTTTCTTTGTTCATGTTTCTTGCAATGACAATGTTCTTTGATCATGTTTCTTGCAATGACAGTGTTAAGACTTCCACTACAATCCCAATATGTAGCCAATGTTTGTTTATATCTATTTGAAAAGATGTGAATCTGGAATAAGCCTCTCAATGGATTTGTTCATCAATGCTTGAACCACATTTTTCTTTGACCTAAACATAGGACCAAAGAGTAGAGTAGGATTTTAACATACAACCCATTGCATGAAGAGATGTATGCATTTGATTCACCCATCTTCTCCCAATAACTCCCAAAGTAGGTCCATACTTTGAACCTTCCCTTCTAATGTGTCTTTACCACTTCTTTATCTTTCTCCATAGCTTCATACATGTATCCCAGACAGGCTTATTGGATGAATGAGTAAGCATAAAAGCATGTAGTAAAGGTTTAGAAACATACCAAACCATCATGCAATTGCCCCAAAAATTTTGATATGCCACAAATAGCTATCACTTTATACTTAGCTGCATTAGGAGATCTCCCAACTTTACAAAAAAAAAAAACTCCTAAGAAACAATTTATATTATTGGTCTCCTACACCTCAAAAGGCTTTGATTAGTAAGAACATTTGTAACAAATCTAGCCATCCCTGGTCCAGAGCCTTCGTACCTTTTGTAAACTTTATTTTCATCAACCAATAAACATAAGCATGATTATATATGATTTTGTTTATATCTCTGGCAAGAGATTGTCTTTCCAACAAACTAGAAAGCATTGTGGATTACTTATATCCTCGAGCATCAAATCTAGGAAACAAGCAGTGAATGGAGTCCAATACAATGTCTAGAACTCTATTAACTCTTTGCCTGCCTTATTATAGTTTGCATCATTGTTACTAATGAATTCTACAATATTTCTACACCCACATATTGTATTACTTCTTTAAAGGAATCAAATAGCATAAGGTAATTCTATACTAGTCTACTAGAATCCACACCTTTAATAAAGATAATCCCTTTTGGGTTGTAAACCAAAAAATTAATTAGATATTGCCCTTCAACCTGTTCAACCATTAGCCATCATAGAGCATCCCACCATTTTCCATCCTTCTATAACCACTTTTAACCATTATTTTAGTAAGGCTTTCCCTTTTGGGGGCTGCTCCCCATCAAGGCCTTTGAGTGCCGATCTTCGCTTGGGCCGGCTTTGAGGCTCTACCCTGACTTTTTATTGGTTTCTCTCAGGGAGCCCTTTATCATATTGCACACCCATCTTCAATGCAAGTGGGGGAGGGTTCTCGACTATAGGCATATGGTGTACAAAAAGCTCCTAACCATCCAATAGCTATTTCATCCCCATCGTCCATTGAGCCTGCTTTGAATAATCCTCCCTTCATCGGATTATTACCAATGTAATCATAAAAAGCTAATTTTTTGGGAATTTTAGACCAAGTTTCCAACAAACTCAAATTCTCGGCTAGTCCGATGCCAACTCATTGATATATTTCTTGGTGGAAGTATCCCTGATCCTATTGATAACAAGTGAGACCAAATAATTCAATGGGAGTAGTTGCTCAACCATACCATATAGTTCCTACAATAACAAAAGCTGCACTGATGAGCTCATTAGTATAAAGAAACTAGGATAGGATAAAGCTATGGGAGAATTGAATGTAATTCCTTTTGATACAGTAATATACACTGAAAACCAACCCAATCCGGCTGTGAGAAAGCACCACCACCCTATCATAGCACTCACCGACAATGGCTAATTAGGCCCTACTGCATTAAAACAAACATAACAACCATACCACCACATTGCTATAGTTAAATCTATATTCACCTTCTCCCTAGCACTTCTTTTGTTCTTCTCCACCGTGAAAGTTTTTAGTTGATCTAGCACAACTCTCTTCACTACACCAAGTACCTTTGTCACATTGGGTTGCTTCTCCATGTATACCCACCAAATGTTTCTTTAGGCAAATGATCTCTTCCCCATTACTCAGCTTCTTATAATATTTGCACTTCCAGTCCCCCGTTTCTCGTTCTCAACTAATTTTGATTATTTAGACTTTGGAACACTAGTAACCACCAATGCCACCATCCAAAGGAGCAGAAAACAATGCTTTTATTCCAAACATAAAGATTCAAGACAAGAACTATAACATTCAAAGATCTAGAACAGTTTGTCTTGATGGAATGAACGATGAATCGATACAAAGTACAAACTAGAAAACAAGATGAGTTAGACTCATTTGGTTTGGGCTAGGGGCAGGATATAAGCCTTTGATAAAGTATCAATCTTTTGTAAGAAGATATAATGCACAAGTCAGAACACTTAACTACTTGTACTGCATTGATCGAATGAGAGAATTCAAGCATCTGTCACCGATAACTCAAGAGCAACCGCACAGACAGAGAGTTGAAACATCAACAATCAAGGTTTGGACAGATAGTCTAAGATATGACTGCATTCTATATATATAGACTTGGCAGTTATCAATAGCTCGTATTCAGCATTTTATAGATGGGAGGTCTACATGCTGTTGCGTGCATGGCATCACTCAATCTGCATGAGGAGCTTAATTCTTTACAGATGAAAAATCTGTCCATGAACCCAGGCACAGATGGCATCACTCAATCTCTTGTTGTTCTACTATGGTTGTCATCATTGAGATGCAAATACAAACAAAGACTTTCATAGTTTTCTGTCGTTTATGTTTTGTACTTTCTCAGTTTCTTTTACAAAACGGCATAGAGTAGCCGTCCGTAGGAGGCTTTCTGCAATAAACCAGCAAAAATGAACAAAAAAGTTGCATATTATTACTAACCAAACCTTGACACAAACCCTCAGCCGACGACGGCTTCTTCGTTTTCTTCCTTGAGGGCTTCAACTGCTAGCTTTCACCTCGGAAAGAAGAAAATCGTGAGAAAACCCGTCCTGCAAAGCCGTTGGTAAGGAATCTTCAAGCCGGTCTGTTCTTCTTCTTCTTTTCTACAGTGGACAAGAGGCACAGAAAAAGAAAAGGAAGAAAGGAAGCGTACTTTTACTATCTTACCCTTCATTATTTGCCTTAAATTACCCAAAATAAAACATTATGCCAGGGTTTTTCTAGCAAAAAAGTTTTACCAAAACTTAACTGGCGAAATGAGATTTTCGGCCGGGATTTAATGGTACTTGACCAGAACGGTATTTGGGGTAATACAGTACCGGTTTCTGACCGGTACGGAACATACAGTATATACCGGCTGGTATGGTACGGCATTGACAACACTGAATCTTGTTAAACTTGCAAAGTTCTTGTTGGACCTCTTTCAGGACAAATAACGAAATGAAGCAGGGAGAGTGTGGAAGAGTCCGACTGAGCCGCATTAAAGATTGGCATCATAATTTTTGAAAGCGTCCATAATAGATGCATGGTTGGAGATCAAGTTACCATGATGGTCCTTCAGTAGCCAAATTCTATGGGATTTATATATGCTTCTTTCTTGTTATGAGATGAAAAAACCTAACGTTAATAACTCCCACGGTTAACAGATTAATTTTCGCCCAAAATAGTTCTTGTATTCGAAGCGAATCGTGAAAGTTCAACCAATTGGGCATTCTATGCATGATCTTCCTGTGTCTGCTGGTTTCTCTACAAATTAATCGTTAAGATTCATCATCCATGCAGCTATCATTTTTTGGCTTGGTCTCAGCAGCTCGTAGCCATGCACGAAATTCCCTCCAGTTATTTGAACAGCTCCTCTCTTTTTCATTAAAAATATGAAACAGCTTCAAGCTTTTGTTGTTCCTCAGCATAACAAAGGGCCTAAAGGGCTAGAATGGGGTCTGCAAGTCTATGGCTAACTGGGCAAATGCAAGATGAAGGGCTAAGAGCTTGAACTTAGCATGCTTCTTGCGAGTTGAAAATGAAGTCATGTCCTTGCTCAATACTTCTGCGGGGTGAAAGCTAGAAAATGAGGGTCCGGGGAGTGAAGGTCAGAGCTATTAGTCTCTGTTCTAGGGTTTCATGCAAGGGAGTGATTCAGTAGGGATCGTGCAATGCCGTTGGTTTCATCCCTAGGGCTTTTTCATCCACCTCTAGGTTGGTTAAGAGAAGTTAGGGGAGTTCGGGTGGGGGCACTGGCGAGGGCATCAGTGGAATCTTCCTCACCAAGGTCCGAGAAATCTGAAGAAGACTCGGAAGCGGAAAAGGAGGATGATGACAGGTAGTACCACGCAGCCATAATCAGTGACAACAAAGGGAGCCTTACACCTCTAAGCTTTTTCCTGCAAAGACTCTCAGAGACTGCAAAGCAAGGAGCTTATAGTTGCAGCATCAGGATTCTTCAAATGCCATCAATCTATATAAGCTTTTTTGTTTAGGGAATCAGGAGCCCAAATGCAATTAAGAAGCGTGCTTGAAAGACATTTAAACCATAAATCATGTTCATCTTGTGTTGTCTGATGTCTTTTGCATGCGTGAACTCTTTGTTTCAGTAAGGATGACCAAGTATCTCTTTGTAAGCCAGCCTTCTTAGACCTTTCCACCTCTTAGTTGTAACTTTGAGGTGGGCATGTTGTTGTGCCTTGTTTGAACACCCAACCATAAGGCTTGTGTCTTTGTGTTGTTGTATTACCTTTTGAGAGGAAACACAACGTCCCTTCCATTTTTTTCTTGAATTCCTGTGGAGTTCTTTTGAATCTACTTACAAGCGACTACTTCACATGCTCGTCAAAGTCCCAGATTTTGGCCTTCAACACTTGTACCATCTTGGTACACCCACCCAAGTAGCCTTTTCTTGACACATTTCCGTGTGATCTCAGGTGGACGATAGGATTTTATCTGAAAATGGTTAACTATTTGCATGTCTTGACCAGCACTACTTTGTCCAGAAAAATCTAGTCGATGGTGTGTAACTGGCCTGAGTTAACAAAGTGAGTTTGGCCATCTAACTCTAAATCCCACTTGGAACATTGATTTGTCACATTTGAGTCATTTCGTAAAGTATGAAATCGATTAGAAATTGAAACTGTAGATGCATATCTTCCTCTTTGTTGGATAGAACATGCAATTTATGCTCAAAAATTAAGAAAAGTTCTTCCGGCCGATTGGAAGAATGTATTGCTTTTTCGTCCTCTTCCATATGGGTGTAGCTATGACTTGTATAGGAAACTGGATTGCATTGAGGGGATATCTATTCAACTCGGCTACGACATCCATTCCTTGTATGCTAAAAAGCGCCACAATAACTACAAGCCAGAGGGAGCAAAAGACCCTCTGTAGCAACACAGTGGAGTGAATATACCTCTAGAAATTCTCTCTAAACGATTAAGAAAAGTGTTTCCAGTACATGACAGATTTTAATGGCCGGCCAAGATGAGAAACAATTTTTGACCAAAATTTTAAAAAAGGTAAGTTCAGGCAATCTTAGGGAATAATGATTTAATGCTAGAAGGCAGACCAAGGTTGAAGAGCAAGAAACTTACCAGCCATTTTCCAAGGACCATTAACTCGGACAAAACAAAAATCTTAAGGACGAGAGAACGTGATGGCAAACTAATGATTGCCAAGGTATGTGATTTTTAACCTTCCTTCCCTTTTCCATGCCTTTTCTAGCAGACAAAGGAGATCTCTAAGTTTGATATTTTATTTTAACAAGTTTCACATAAAGAATCCAAGCTCCGTTAGATTCAATCACTTGATTTTGCTCATCGAAAAGGACCTCATCCCGCAGGTTAGCCTGCATATGTGATGTTCCCAAATCCGTTTCCATCACCCATTCAAAGGTCTCAGATGCAAACCACGTCCATTCATCAGATCCAAATTTCCGAACTTCGTCTGCAAACAATTCCATGGTTTCTTTATGTGAACACAAAATATGCCAACCTGTTAACTTCTTCTGAGATAGGTTACATTCTAGAAATTTTCTTGTACGATCCTACCATTGCTTTTTGTTGTAGGGTATGTGATAGATAGCCACTTAAAGCATTACCAATTGAAGGTTTGTGATTGGTTCTCGTACTGCATGGCCCCTCTAGCCGAGGTCCATTAGATGAGCTACAGACTGATGGTGCGCATTAATTTATCCGAAAAGGACACATACATAATATAACATAATTGAGGAAGAGAAGAAAGTTAGGTGTATGGGGGCTCTCGTAGTTCCTAGAAACAAGGGCAGTACAAGCTATCCACGTAATCAAGCCAAATCGAATTCACCTCCTTGCCCAGTTATACATATTCCCGCATCTCTTTCCTTTCCAATAGCAGGTCTATTTCTTTCCATTTAATGGCAACTGGAGAAATTGTGATACTAGCCTGGTTTTTAAGTTTGGAAAAAGGAAAGAAAGATAGTCCGACAGAGTTTCTTTATAGCTTACCAAGATCATCTACCACCATGATTACAATTGAATCCAAATACAATAGCCGATGAAAGTACTCTCTCTCTCTCTTGCTCTTTCGTTTTTTTGGTTACATCCGGTGTAGACGGGGGTAAAATACCATTAGATCACTCATCGATGGCATAATAAAAAAGGTGAGGTAAAGCTTTTTTTTCTTCTTTTCTTTCAACTTATCCTAGGTGAAAAAGAGGGCGTACATTTGCATCGAAAATACCCGTCCCATATTACACTTCCCAATAAGGAAGCAGTAAAAATGCAAATTGTCAAGTAGTTTTCTTCTCTCTTCGAAGTTGAAATGAGTCGCTTCATGCTCCATTATCTGCTTTTGACGAAGTTAGACTATTCAGAGAAAAAGGAAGAGGAAGGATTGTGTTTCAGAATCCTTGGTGTTACAAGAAGGAAAGGTAGTTGTGAATGTCAAACCCCCTACACTTATGGAAAATAATGGGCTGTAAAAGGGGCTGAGAATTCGCAGCACAGCTTCTTTAGAGAGGCTTCAGATTCTAACTTTTACTTTTGAGATCAATTGAGTAATCCAGTGTGGGAGAAGATCTTGTTTCTTATACACACTCATTTCAAGTAATAGATAATATGTTTGTCCTGGATGTAGTGAGCAACGAGACTTTATTTTATTCTTTCCAGGCTTTAGATTGGATGAATATCTACTGTGTAAACTTAATTCAAAAGTGAGTTCTTCTAAATAGACGCAGGAAAGCACGCAACCTAAATAGGCCCCAGATTTGGGTGATCCAAACTATATATCATGCTCGTCATATCCTATTGATGGCATGCAGAAATGATGCCCATCGGAGGCTTTTAGCTACTAGCTTCTTGGTTAAAATTTTCAATGGACATCATTTAAAGATAGAGGCATGGGGCAAATCATCTTCTGCCTATGAAATTTGATGCTTCTAGCTACTAGTCTTTTCAATTGAAAAATCCAATTATCAAGATTTAAAAAGTCAAAAATCATATGTAAAGTCATCCAATGGTTAGGAACTTTCACCTCCATCCAATCTAATGGTGGCCAAACAAGACGATGGGTTAAATCATCCTCAGTTTAGGGTTTTAAACTACTAAAAGCAATTAATACCAATCTTTGATGAGTTGGAAAGATCGTCCTCCTATTTATCAATCTTCTCTTCTTCTTCTTTAAAACATAGGGAAACAAAAAATCACTTTTTCTACCATGAATAGAAATAATCTTGAAGTAGGGAACGTCTCTAAAAAGAAAGGGATCTCTTTCTTTAAAAAAAGGGAAATACACCCCATAAGGTAAGGGTAGGTATATATCAAGAAAAAGAAAACAAGCCCTTCGAGAAAAAGAATTTCCATGTCATCCAAATCTCAATCATGCCCTTGCTTTCCTATCAAGTAGTCAATGAGAGGAGTGAGAGTTGACAACCAACTTGTGCATCAGGTGTACAAAAACAAAAGAAGACTCTCTCTCTCTCTCTCTCTCTCTCTCTCTCTCTCTCTCTCTCTCTCTCTCTCTCAAGCCTTTGCTTTTCTATCAAGCAGTCAGTGAGAAGAGAGAGAGTTGACACTCAGCTGTGCACCGACTGTACAGAAAAGAAAAAAAAAAAACCCTCTCCCTCTCTTTATTATTCTGTGCTTCCATAAGTATCACAAAGGCATGGAATGAATGAAAGAGAAGTGGAGCATGCACACATTTTTTGGATTATTTTCTCAGAGATCTATAGGGTTATCAAAAGTACTTGTAAAATAGATAGTTTTGACAAATGAAAACAAAAAATACTCCTCATTTTCCAAAACCATCCATTATGCAATTCAAAAATAAGTAAATTTGATAGCCTTAGAGATCTACATTTGAGATGAGACTAGGTACCTAGACCATATTGTTAACTATCTATTTTTAAATAAAATACCCTCATTTAGCATGACATTTGATATATTTTTAGGGCATTATTTAGAAATTTATTTGAAAAATATGTCATTAGGATTTTCTAATAATCTAACTTAAATTTGACAAATCTACACGATTAGATGAAGATACAAGGTAAGTATGTGCAAAACTGCATGTTGTATTATACTAATTAGGGTTTTTTCTATGTTTTGTAGGTGGTAGATAAATATTTATGTGGTTAGATCAAGCTGATCAATATTTGGAATCTCCAATCAACTTAAAATTGAAATGGATGACTCAATCAATCAAGATAATATATATCAAAATCAAGAAGCAAGAGTTTCCATCAATAGGAAAAGAGTTCCATCTCTCTCTCTCTGGGAGAAAGAGCTCATGGAATGGCAAGTCAATCTGGTCCTCGGATTCAAACACAAAGATACTAATAATCTCCATTGATGGTTTATTGAAGTTTATGGTGCTGTATGGACATAGTATGCAAATGAGTCTTATCAGCCCATTCTCTCTATTTTATCAAGCTCATCAGCAACGCAACACCTAGCACGTCAATGATATATGCTTTGCTAGAAAGCAGTTAGAGCATGAATGTATGAGAGTTGACTTTTGGAATGAGGCAATGAGACGTGATGAAACTTAGGAAGTATGGACGTGATCTTGCTAGAGATCAAAATATCATTCTACTTATCATAATGAATGAGTGAGATGAGTTGTTTTAGAGATGGAAACCAAATGTAGCAAGAAGGAATTGTGGAATCTTTGTAGATTATAAAGTGGAGCTAGCTAGGAATTGCAATTAGAATCCAAGAGTAGCTATAGTGGGGCATGGAATATTTGTAATTAGAAACCAAGTTAGACAAGGATGTCTAACCTTGGGTAATTAGAAAAAGAAGGGCAGCTAATCCATGACAATTAGCAAGTGAATAAGACATATTGGCTAGGAGATTCAAAGTGTTAGAAAGAATTGCCAAAATAAAAATTGTGGGATGGCATGTGAGGCTGCCTTGGTAGCAATAGGGGTGTGCAAAAGACTAACTGAACTGACTGAAGTGAACCAGAGCATCGAAAATTTTGTCGATCTGAGAACTTTATCGATTTGGTCCAGTAATATGCAAGATTGGAAAATTTGATCAGGTCCCTATCCTACAATCCAACCCATTTAGAATGAATCGATATCAGGGTATAAAAGTTATCAAATGAGCAAACCCTAACTAGTAACATCCTAAGTTTCCTTTGATTAGTCTCCTTCCTCGGTCTCAATCAATGTAAAAAGTCTAAAACCCAAATCCTACATCCCTGGTTTTACCTCATCTCACTTCTTCTTTTCTCCCATATTTATGCATTTCCCTTTTGCATGTGGGTCATGATTTGTTTTCCTATTAAATGCTTCACAACACCATGATGGCTTCTTCTTCTTTTTTCCTTTCGTTTTGCTTCTTTTGCTCTTTGGTTGAATGTGAATCTTCATTTCTTTACCCTCTTTCTCTTCTCAATTTGTTGGGGGTGATTGACAAAGAAATAGGAGTCCTTTTTTCTTTTACTAATTTTTTACCTATTTTCTTTTATGGGTTCCTAGTTTTTCATGTGGGTTTTGACTTAAAGGGAAGTTTTTTCTTTTCAAATACAATATGTTGAGTTGGTTTCTATGGCTCTATGGTTTGCCTCTTTTATGATATTTCTTGTCTTTGAGTTGTTAACATTTGATATCGATAGATGCTGTACTCATTTTACTACATTTCTTTTCTCATTTTCCCTTTCTATCATGGGGAGGGGCTGATTTCAATTTGGATCAAAGACCAATCAAACCCGATTGAAGACTAATCAATCTATCTTCATTTGACCTAGATTTGTCTCGATCCTCATGGCAACATATTGAAAAATTTTGGTCTAGTCCACTTTGAACCCTAAAACCAAACCAGGTCAGACCATGCACACCCCTAGGCACTAAGACCAATTCATGTAGGAAACGTATATATGAGGCTAGGGCATCTCAGCTAAGGGAGCTTACTGCACATCATAATAGTGTGGAGAAAGGAAGAGGCTACAGTGTTGGAGAGGACTCTTCATAGAAAGAAGGGAGGCTAAGAAACAAGGTGGAATGTGAAGGCTAAGGCAAGAATAAGAAAAGCATAGAAAGAAGTCCCTTGTTTCAGGATTCACTGTGGACTGAATTTTGCTTGTTATTTTTCACTATACTTCTATTAATTTATATATATTTTTAAATTGATCGAAAGCATTGTTTATCTTTTAACCTATTTCAGGAAGAGGTTTGTATATTATTTTTAGTGAGAAATCAAAGTTTAAGTTGTTGAATTTCATTGAACAAGTATATTAGGGATTGTTGTACACATGATAAACAGGGCATCTTTGCAATTAAATATCTCAATATTTGTTTATTCTTATTGAAATATAACAATTTCATTGTATTCTTTGCTACCAATTTGTGTTAGATATAAATTTTCACTGAAAATTCGATAAGAAAGTCAATGAAATCATGGCCAAAGTTAGCAAAATTGTCACGGACTATGACTGTTCATGAAGTGTAAATAGGATTTCAAATTTGTGCTATGCTAGTATCACGCATGCATGACAATTTCTCATTACTTGTTGTACTAATAAAACTCTTCCATTTGCAAATGCATAGTGTTAATTCATTTTTTTATTAGAGAAAATTAGAGAAATTTTATTTTTATTTTCTAATGCATGACACATGAAGGAAAACAATGATTGATTTCCAAATCTCAATAAAATCAATTTAGGTTTTTATTAATTTTTAGATATTAAGTGAATAAAAAATTAAAAAGAAAGCTATTTTATTTAGGATTTTGGTTATTTTTTGGATGTTATGTTATAGGTTTTATTTTAGATTATTTGATATTACATTTAATACATATCTTTATAAATTAATTTGCTTTAGTTGTTAAAAATATTAATTTTAGAAGTTTATCTATTTTTCATAATTTCTAAAGTTGATTTAGAAATTATACTAGGCTAATTTTATTTTTCTAGGATTAAAGTGATCTTATTTTTATATTACAATAGTATTTATGAAATTTTAATGTTTTAACTATCTTAGGAAATTAATTGGGGAAAGATAGTTTATCCTTATAATAATTCTTTGATCTTGTGTTATTACTTTTTTTTTATGGATGCTTAGAAAATTTATCTTTGATCTATTATAGTTAGGTTTTACATAAAATACTTAGAATTTGATAAACTATCTAGTTGTCAAACTTTAAAAAAATTAAAATTAAAATTTAAAAGAAAATATTTTTTGAGATGGTAATTGTAATTTTATTTTGACTCTTGAGCTATAAAAGAAAATAAATAAGTGGTGGATCTACTTTAAAATAAGTGATTTTTAATTCTATTAATTTACATTTAGATTAAAAATTCATTCAATCTCATTAATTAAATTAGATACTAATTATATTTCCTTAATTTTGCATTAGGTTTAGTATAGTTAGTCTAAATCAACTTTCATGCTTTAATTTCATACTATATCATCTATGTGGATTCAAACTTGCATAATATCAGACTGACTTGTAAGAAAACTCAAACAAGTTTTTGGCATCGTTGCAGGAGAGGTGATCATGTGGCCAAAGAACCATTGGATTAGGATAGTTTTTTTCTTATTTTATTTTTGAATATTTTAGTGAGGACTATTTGTATTTGATTTTTTTTTAATTAAAGAGTTTTAATAATACAAGTCAAGGTTAAAACCATCCATTCATCAAAGTGAAGATGGTTTGTAAATGGTTTACCCTTGTACGAGAAGGCTTAAATCCAAGACCTCACTGTAAAGTCTACCCCACTCTTTTCTTTTCTTTTCCTACTTGAGGATTAACATTGTTAATTTAGCTTTACATATGTGTTGAGTAGTTTAGTTTTCATATAGATTGCATTCATCTTACTTGTTGCATACTTTTTTAGGCAGTTGCATGAAAAGCACCTACTTAACAAAGGATAGCCTAAGCTAGGGTATAACTAACAAGACATAGGTTGTCTAAGTTATAGTGTTCTATCTATTGAGGTTTGAACCCTTTTTTAGGAAGCATATAGGCAGTTATATTAGTTTCTTATTATTTTGGGGATTCTTAGGACACTTCTACATGCTTTAAGGTGATATATATATTAATCAAATTAGCATGGTGAATGGGAATTGGTTAGTAAGAGCATCATACCCTACAAGATGAAGGGTGGATTTCATCACCATACCTTGGCCTACCTAAGTTAATCATCACCTTTCATGTATCCTAGCCTTTCAAAATTTTAATTAAGAACAATGATAAGAGACCTATATAAGCCTTTGAGCTCATCGGACCCTCTTGGAAGGAGGCGCTCTATTGTCACTCCAGCGACCTCGTTCCCTATTTTGTGGTTTTGTGGATTGTAGGTGCCTCGCCATGCTAAGAGTGGGCACGACACGTGGACAACCAGCCATCATGCATCGGGATAACTATCTTGTATCGGACAATGACCCCAAACGCAACAAAACAAGGGACGTTGAAGAAAAGGGAGAGAACCCAACATCTGCCTGACCCCCTTGCTCGAATCTCCCCACCTATAATCTCCCCTTCATTCACTAACACCAGCAACACCCCCCTTCCACTTGGATTTTCCTAACACCAGTGACCCAGAATACCCATTCCTTCGATGACACACAGTGCAGAAAATCCCACATCCTCTACCTGAATCTTTCTCTATTCTCTTCGGCAGCGATATAATTTTTCCTATCTCCTCCTTTCATAGCATCAACAAAACCTAAAACCCAAGAAAACCCTTCTCCATTTGAGTTCCTTTCCACCAGTGAAGAGTAGGAAACCCTTGCTTTTCACTTCTATCGATGTACACGAGAATTCCTTCATTAGCTTTCTTTCTCCTCTGGCGAGCTTGGACAGAAACCCTTTTCTTTTTCCCTATCAGCTTCCCCTTCTAGCCTCATTGGCACCAGTTCTCCATTTTCCTTGCCAATCAGTGTAGCCAACAGGCTAACCACATATGCATCCTGCCATTCTCCCATATTTCTATTTCTATTTCGGGTGGATTACAAGCTGCGACCACAGCCGTCCCCCCTGTCCCCACTCTGTCTTCATTCCTTCACTAGCATGGCATGGCCATTGAGCAGGCTAGCATGCCTTGATCTCCCCCCCTTCCCCCTTCCATTTCCTCTATGATTGGGTTTCAAGTGGTGACCATGCTAGAGCCACAGATCGCAGCCACCCACCACCATCTTCACCGCCCTACCCACTTTTCCCCTCTCTCCCTCTATTGAGTTAGCAAAATGGGCCCCACTACTAACACCCACCCTTAAGATTTGACTGATTCCACCCAATCTAGGAAGACTCTCATAGATCTGAGCTAACCATCACGATCCTTGTGACACACAATCTTTTCGTTTAGAGAAGATCTGACTGTTCAAATCATTTGATTTATTATTGATCTAACTATCCATAATGATCTAAACCATCCATTGTGATTCTCTTGACGTGTAGATCAAGATCCAAATTAGAGATCCTTGGTTAGAGCATTATTGCTATGATCCAGCTGATTTTGATCAACAACTAAGATTAATCAATGATAAAGGGATGAAATTAGATCCAATTCAATGATCTACACCATTCTAGTTATGGATAGTCTAAATCTGGCATCTTCGAGATATCACTCAAATGGACCCCACATGAGATAAGATTATCATCCTAACCACTTAATTTCTTTGATTTGGTTGTAATTAGCTAAAGTCAAGTATGATTTGCATATGATTGTGCTTGATTAATTGATTCAATGATGCCTCATTCAAAATTAACCTAGTGCGAGTAAGATAATTCTAGATTCCTTATAAATTGAGTAAGAAATGAATATGATAGTTATTGATGGGCCATTCTGATGTGGTCTAGATATCAGCCAACTTGGGTGGCCCTGGCTTGTGATCCCATGGTTGTGAACTATTGAATCATGTTGAAATACAGTAAATTGAGAATGGGAAATACAATCTTTGTTTTATAGATAAGAACCAACGTAGATAAATAGCTTAGTTTCTAAATTAGACATGGATGCAATGTGTAGTTAGTAGAGGGAGTTAGGTGGACCAATCTTGAAGTTGAGTCCAATTGTGACTTGAGAGGTACAATGAGTGGTTCTTTGTCCGAGGTAGGTGATGACAATTAATAGTTGGCATGCTTTTATTTTGAAATAACATATTTTTATTACATAAGCTCAACATTTATGAATGAATACCATGCATATATTACTATATCGTGATGCTTATTGAAATATATATCTTATCTATCAGTGGTGCATATATACATGATTGCATTGATTATTATTTTTCCACAAAAAGCATGATTTGGCTATTATCATTTTTTTTTTAATGATAGCGATAGTACATGATTTTAGTACATTTTCATGACCTGTTGAAGTCGTTAAATGGTGATTGTATTTACTATTACATATTGAGGCACATCAATGCCCCTTTTCATTAATTATTTCTCTGTGAACTTTGTTGAGGAGACTTAGTGGCTGGTTCTTGTGAGGCTAATCTAGAAAGAGAGGCAATGCCTTGGGCTGGAGAGCCACAGGTGCTCCTGGATTTCATAATTTTACTAGACGATTTCATTCTATTTCTTTGACTTTGAGATGTCGAGCGATTTTCATGATTTCCAGATTTTTTTACGAGTGTTTCTACAAGATGGATGCTATGTTAGGAGCATCTGCTCTCTAACTATGTGAGAAGATAGACACCTACCCCATAGACGAGCAAACTTCATAGGGAGTGGTATAATGGGTAGTCCATAGTACAAGTTCGATTCGTGCCCCGCCACACCACAATGCACAGCGGACATTTAGTCTCCCATTTCTACTAACAATGGAAAGCGACAGTGAATAGACTCAGGAGTTGGTTATCATTGTAGCATAGTAGTTCATGTGGTTTTGGATGACTGATTTTATTATATTGCGTGGTAAGCACATTAGGATGGATATTCCTTGTGTACCCTATGCGTGAAGGATTGGTGTGAGTACTCATGACTAGAGATTCTAGTGTATGCTATCTCTTAGGACCCATGTGTGAGGGAGCCACTTGTTGATGGCCTGCTTATTCATTGAGATATTCTTCAAGCTTTTAATGCTCTGCATTAATGATATTCATTTGAGATATTTTTCAAGCTTTTGATACTTTGCATTGATTTTATTCAATTGAGATATTCTTTGAGCTTTTGACCCTTTTCACTAATGTGGTTTTGGCATATTTATGAGCCTTATAAGTTTAGTTAATTTGGCACATTTTTAGACACGTAGGAAGCATGAGTTGCATGGATTTGAGATTGGCATTTTCTCGAGCCTTAGAATATTTGTATACTTAGCATGTTTTTGGAAACACACAAATGGTGTTGTTGCAATGCCTTATTTTTGGCGATTTTATGAGCTTTGATGCCTTAGCTATTGCACATTGATTTGGATGGTTTTGCATGCTATTTATGCTATGCTTCATCACTATTTACTCTCATCATTGAGATCATATTAGAGTTGTTTTCTATGAGAAAGTTATTATTGCATGCTCTTAAAGTTGATATTTAAACTATTCACTATATGTTAAATATTTGTGAATTTATTATTATTGTTGTCACTAACACAAGCATGGCTTGTCGAGGCATTATAATGTTTTGCAATGCATCAAATATTGAGAGAGAAGGTAGAAAAGGCAAATAGACCGAAAGCAAGTGAGGCAAAAGAGGCTTTCAACAGCGTATAGAGGAGATCTCATCGATGTGGTCTGTTAGACTTTAATTTGAATATTGTACATAGACTATATATGTATACATATGAATTTCACTTTTGTGAGTGTATGCATGGATGTATCTGTGTTGGATGAGATGGCCATGTATGGACTGACCCTGGCTATGTCATTATTTTCTTTTGATTTGTACTTCATTGTTGATGTATATGTTTTGGTTAAAATCTATAAATGATTAGGATGGATGGGTATAGAGACTAAGTCTCCTAGATTGTGCATTTATATTTTATCATGTTTATCAAGCACTCATTGCATCGCATTGTTAAATGTGTTAGTCTAAAATGCAAAGGAGGCTTTATCGAATTTTTGGTAGAAATGAAAAGATCATATCATCATTAAATTCATGATTTAGTAAGTCATATGACTTCTAGGATTTTGAAATGAGTGCTTTCTATACAAAATCTTTGTTTTTGGTTGATTTTAAAAATACAAAATTTTAACCAGGATCACAACTTTTGAAAAATTTGTATTTATGTGATGTGTAAAATCCAAGGGGCCACATTAGTAATAGAGCAACTATGAAAGAGAGGAGGAGTTGTCTAGATCATGTTAATCTAAAAGTTGCTTCCTTTGCAAAAATTCAAGATAATCAAACAATCTTTTAACTTGTTAGTAATGGATTTGTTGATTGGTATCCTTTCTTTGTGCAACATTTTGTCACTAGGTTGCATCATTTAGTTTAGGTTTTCTTCTTCTTCGTTTTTTGTATATGAAGTTTACAACCTCAAAAATAAAAAACCAATAACATGATTAGTTGCACTCAATAACTTTTCAACAAACTAATCAAAGGGATAATCCACACCCCCAACATTACTAGAAACAATATTTTCCCATGGAGAAACAATCCTCTCTTTAATGATGATGAACCACATCTCATCATGAATAACAACAGTGTTCTCTCATGGATGAATAATCATTTCTTTGATGCTGATGATCCTCCACCTCTCTTTAATGATAATATACATCCATGGAAGAATTATTCTCCACCATTTGGAAATAGAAGAAGGAACTCTAATAGGAAATGGGACCACCCTAGAGCACATGAGGATAATTGGGGGAGAACATTAAGAGACTTTTTACATCCTACTTATACCAGTATATCTTCATTTATAACTGTACCTCAAAATGTTGGTATAATTGAATTAAGGATAGGAATAATACAATTAATTCCTTGTTTTATGGGTTGGATAATGAGAATCTCTTTAATGATAATTCCAGTATAATTGAATTAAAGATAGGAGTAATACAAAACGTCTGAATGACTTACCATTAAAGAATTTCAAGAGGTACTTCATGATCATGCTAATGCTTTAAATACATATAAAAGATCTTTTTCCCATACTCAGAGGCATATAACTCCAACTAGAGAAACCGTCCAAATTTTAGTTAGAGAAATGGACCTTTTGCCAATGTCTCACAACCTGGCCCATACTAGCCTTGCCAAAAAAATCAAGGACACGTTGTTCCAGGCCCATACTAATATCAAACTCATCAATCTCCTGCTCCTAAACCTTAGTTGCCCCCACCCAAAAGGCCGATAGATGATAAATTAGATCAACTTATCCAAAACCAGAAAAAGAAAACTTTTCAATTAGAAGTTCAATTGAAATAAGCCACACAATCTATGAATAAAATGAAAAATATGATGAGTCATATGATTGAAAATATGAAAAAGAAAAATTTCCCAGCTCAACCACAAGCAAACCCTAAGGATGTGCAAGCGGCTAACAATAATGCACCTAATACATCACCAAGCTCTACCATGGAATAGACTAAGATTGTCACCATTCTTAGGAGTGGTAAAAGAATGAGAAAGATGAGCTACAAAAGATTGAAAAGGTAGAAAACCCCAATAAACTTTTAAAAAAAATTCTAAAGAGGACTCCATTGTACCTGTTGAACCATGTCCTATTCCTACTCCATTCCCTTAAAGGTTATATCAAGCTCCAAAGTCTGCGCCTAATGATGAGATTTTAGAGATTTGTAAGAAAGTCGAGATCAACATACTGATCTTAGATGCAATAAAACAAATCCCATCATATGCATTATTTCTAAAGACCTTTGCAGCATAAAAAGAATATTAAATGTTCAAAAGAAGGAATTTTTTATTAAGTAAGTTAGTTTCATTCTTCAACATGATACACTACCTAAATACAAGGATCCAAGTTGCCCCACTCTTACTTGGATTATTGGAAACTATAAGATTAATCAAGCTTGGCTTGGTTTACGATCTAGTGTTAACCTACTATGATGCTTGGTATATGAACAATTAGGTCTAGTTGAGCTTAAACCTACTTCTGCTACACTCCAGCTAGCTAATAGTTCTGTGAAGATACTAAGAGGGGTAATAGAAGATGTACTTATCTACGTAGAGCAATTCTACTTTTCTATAGATTTTCTAGTTCTAGATACACAACAAGTGATGAAAAAGAAAAAGGAAATGCCAGTCATCCTTGGACGACCACTCTTGACTACATCCAATGTCTTAATCAACTACAAAAATGGTATCATGAAACTCTCCTTTGGTAATATGACATTAAAGTTAAACATTTTCAACATTTGTAAGCAACCTGGAGAAATCTTTGATGACTTGCACTGTGTTAACATGATAAATTCAATTGTTCAAGATCAATTTATTTCAAACCCACTTAAGGCTTGTTTAGCACACTTTAATGAGTTTAATGAGGATGCATTAATAGAGGAATTCAATGCCCTGTCTTGATTATGTTCCTATCATGGACACAGAAAGATGGAAACCTCATTTCGAGGAACTTCCACCAAGGGAGTCCACTCCTATTCCATCCTTAGTTGAACCTCCTAAGTTAGATTTGAAGCATCTACCTTCTGAACTCAAATATGCCTATTTCATAGATGAAAAACTTTTCTTATTATAATTGCCTCTCAATTGGAAAAATCTCAAGAGGAATTGATCAAAACCCTTAGGGAACATAAAAGTTCAATAAGATGGACCTTATAGGACATTAAAGGTATTAGCCCTTTAATATGCACCCATCAAATCTACTTAGAGGATGATGTTAAACCATGTCATCACTTGCAAAGAATGTTAAATCCTAATATGAAAGATGTGGTTAGAGCAGAAGTCCTTAAGTTGCTTGATGTGGGAATCATCTATCCCATAAGTGATAGCAAATGGATATGTCCAATGCAAGTAGTTCCAAAGAAGTATGTAGTGACAATAACCACTAATGCCACCAATGAATTAATCCCTAGTAGAGTTACCACTGGTTGGCTTATGTGCATTGATTATAGAAAGATAAATGTTGTCACTAGGAAGGACCATTTTCCTTCCCCCTTTGTTGATCAAATGTTAGAAAGGATTGCAAGACATTAGTTTTATTATTTTCTAGATGGTTATTCAGGGTATAACTAGATATAAATTGCACCTGAGGATTAGGAAAAAGATCACCTTTATATGTCCCTTTGGCACTTTTGCTTATAAAAGAATGCCATTTGGATTATGTAGCTCCTGCCACATTTCAACGCTGCATGTTGAGTATCTTTAGTGATATGGTAGACGTTGAAACATGGCAGGAGCATTACATAATCGAAATGACATTCTTTTATAAGCAAAAGTGCCAAAGGGATGTGAAAAGGTGGTCTTTTCCTAATCCTCAGATGCAATTTCTATCTAGTTATACCCAGAATAACCATCTAGAAAATAATAAAATTGTTGTCTTGCAACCATTTCTAATATCTGATCAACAAAGGATGAAGGAAAATGGTCCTTCCTCGTGACAACATTAATCTTTCTATAGTCAATACACATACGCTAACCAGTGATAACTCTAGTGGGGATTAATTCATTGTTGGCATTAGTGATTATTGTCACTCCAGACTTCTTGGGAACTACTTGAGTTGGACTTACCCATTTGCTATCAGTTAATGGGATAGATGATTCCCACCTCAACTTAAGGACTTATGCTCTAACCACATCCTTCATATTAGGACTTAACCTTCTCTACATTTTATGATATGGCTTAGCATCATCCTCTACATATATCCTATGGGTATAGATTAAAGGGTCAGTGTCCTTTATATCAACAATGGTCCATCTTATAACACCTTTTGTATTCCTTTAAAGGGTCTATTAACTATTCCTCCTGAGATGTTTCTAATTGGGAGGAACTTATCACATGAAAAGTCTCTTTTTCTCCTAAATAAGCATATTTTAAATCTGATGGTAGAGATTACAATTCAAGATTAGGAGCTTCTACTAATGATGGAAGGGGAGTGGACTCCCTCAGTGGATGTTCCTAGAAATGATGTTTCCATTTTTTTGTATCAATGATAGGAACAGAATCCAGGTGGGCATTAACTTCCTCTATTAATGCATCTTCATTAAACTCATTGAAGTGGGCCAAACAAGCCTTAACTAGGTTTGAAAAGGAACATGATTGAAAATGGCATTGCACAACTGAATTTATCATGTTGACACAATGCAAGTCATTGGTGAGTTTACCAGGTTGCTTACATATATCAAATATGTTCAATTCTAATGTCATGTTATCAAACAAAAGCTTCATAACACCATTTCTATAGTTCATTAAGGCATCAGACACAACCAAAAATGGGTATACAAGGATGACATGGATTTTCTTTTGCTCATTCACCATTGGTTATGTGTCCAAAACTAAAAAACTGACTGGGAAAAAGAACTGATCTATTTGGACTAGCACATATTGTATTACTCCCCTAGGTATTACCACTGATCTATTAATTAACTAGAGTGTAGTGGATGTTGGCTTGAGGTCTCTTAGTCCTAGCTGAACATAGACAATGTATGGTAATAGATTGACACTGGATCCTAAATCTAAGAAAGCTTCGTTAAGCTTGTGGTTGTTGATAATGCAAGTGAGAGTGGGGCAACAGGGATCCATGTATTTTTGGGGCGTATTGTGTTGAAGAATTGACCTTGCTTGGTCAGTCACAAATGCCTTCTTTTGCACATTTAATTTCCTTTTGATTGTGCATAAACCATTAAAAATTTGGCATATGATGGGATTTGTTTTATTGCATCTAAGATTGGTAAGTTGATCTTGATTTGCTTAAATATCTCCATAATCTCATCATTGGTGGTACTCTTTGTGACTTGAAGTAACCTTTGGGGAATTGAAGCAAGGATGGGACATGGGTCAATTATTGAAACGAGGCCCTTATCTTTAGATTTTTCGTTATCTTTAGTGTACTTGTCTACCTTAGCAATCTTTGAGGGCTCATCTTTCTCAATTCTTTTACCACTCCTAAGAATGGTAACGGTTTTAGTTTGTTCCATGGTAGAGCTTAATGATGCATTAGATGTATTATTGCTAACCACATGCACTCCCTTAGGGTTTGCTTGTGGTTGAGCTGGAAATTTTTGTTTTTTCATATTTTGCATCATTTGACTCATCATATTTTTTATTTCATTCATAGATTGGTTGGTTTGTTTCAATTGAACTTCTAATTGAGATGTTTTCCTCTCTTGGTTTTGAATGAGTTGATGGATATTATCATCTATAGGTCTTTTGGCTGGGAGCAAGTAAGGTTCAGATGCAGCAGTTTGATAAGTTTGGTATGAAGGTAAGTAAGAAGTCCTTGGTTTTGTTGGTGAGGCTAGTATGGGCCTGGTTGTGAGACACTGACAGTAGGTCCATTTCTCCAACTAAAATTTGGATGGTTTCTCTAGTTGGGATTATGTCTTTGAGTAAAGGGGAAAGGTCTTTTATACACATTCAAAGCATTAGCTTGAGTAAAGTGTGTGGTACTTTCACAGATGCTACACACTTGTTTGTCCTTATTCGAGTTTATCTTTCCCATTTCTATGGCTTCTACTATTTTAGCTAGGAATGCTACTCTGGCATTAAGTTCATCTTTGTCAAACATGACATACATGTCTCCCCTAGCAGATGTGGTAGTGGATGGGCCTATCTGGATGCTCTACCCTTTCTAAGTCAACCCAGCTTTGTGCATTTTCGATTAGCCATTCCAAATACTCTTCCACCTCATCTGGTTGTTTATTTAAGAAGTTACCATTGCACATTATCTCTATGAACTAGTGCATGTCAGAATTAAGTCCTTCGTAAAAAGAAGCTGATGATATACCATGGTTCATAGCAATGCTGTGGGCATGTGAGTAAAATATCCTTGAACCTTTTCCAGCATTGGTAAACTGACTCTTTATCCTTCTGAGTAAATATCATGATCTTTCGATCAAGTGTATTTGTTTTATGCTCATGGAAACTTTTTCAAAAATTCCCTAGTCACTTCATTCTAGGACCTTATGGAACCTGCTGGCAATGCATTAAACCACATTTTAAGTTTTTACTTTAAAGAGAAAGGAAAAAGTTTAAGCCTTACAGTATCTAAACCAATGTTTTGTATTCTTTGGTACTGAATATCTCATCAAACTCTTTAATGTGCAAGTAAGGACTTTCATTGCCTAACCCATGGAATTTAGGAAGTAATTGAATCACTCCCATTTTTAATTATAATGCACCAACATTCTAAGGAAGAATGACCCAAGATGGGGTACTGGTGTGTGTAGGCTAAAGGTAGTGTTTTAGAGTTTTTCCACAAAAGTTTTAATATACATCATTATCCTCATGTTCACTTGGTTGGTTCCACTCCCTATTATTATTTATTCTCGAATCTTTATTTGATAAATGATTATTCCTCCTTGGTGGAGGTTGATATTCATCATCCATTGAGGTTGTGGGTCCTCATCTATAATGAGTGGAGGGCTTTGACTACTAACGGATGAGTTACCACTTGATCGTTGATCAGCTATTGATGATGACTGATTTGGTTGTATGTCGTTTTGGTCATACTTTATTAACCTTGCAGTTTTGTTGCATCTCCAAAAGTGGGTACAATGAAAGCTTTTATTTTTCTTTTTTTAAATGGAAAAAACTATTGTAAATGATGCACATTCAATCTTAATAGCTTGTTAAGGAGTTGATTTGATAATCTTTGTTAAAGTGTAAGGTTTTAACTTTTAACTTAAAGCTAGATAGCTCCTTAAATTCATACTTGACTATTTCTTTTAGTTAGGTGTTACTCAAAGTGGTTAATACAATTCTCATGGAAGGAGGTATTTAGACCTCGATAACTGTCAACAAAAGATGTGAGAAAATCAATTGAATTTTTATAACCACAATGTTCAAGAGCCACTAGAGTGGCAATAGATCGCCTCTTTCAAAAAGGTTTCTATGAGCTCAATAACCCTAAGTCTCTTGGTACTTGATTTTAAATTAAGATTAATAGTTAGAATAGCAAACATATAAGGAATTGATTTGATTACCTAGGTGGGTTAAGGATTTGGTGATGAAATCCAGTCCTTATCTTATGAGGGTTCCTTAGGGCCCTTACTATCGATGTAATCCATTCCACCATAAAGCAATAGACATGCTATGCAATAAAAAAAGGAAAACTAATGTTTCCTATATTCTATCTAACCAAGGGTTAGATAGGTGTGACAACCCTAATTAAGGATGCAACAATTATAAGGGATGCTCTAATTCTATATGAATTACACTACTATTCAAATGCAAGATTATATCTAAACTAAGAGAATAAAAAGAGAGTGAGGGATACTTATAGTGGGGCTTTCTATGAAGATCCAGTGTAGGCCACCATACCCCACACTTGCCATGTTTTAATGCAGCCCATTTAAAATTAAATTGAATAATTTAGAATTACAATGGGGCCTTACTATAAGTTTCACTCAAAATTAAAAATTCTACCTTAGGAAAGCAAATAAATCCTAATTTGATGAAGCTATGGCCCACAAGATCGATATTGTTCCTTTTTTAATTTCCTATAAAATTAAAAATAGTAATAAATACCAAAATTTAGAAAATAGAGTGATTATACACTAAGAAAAATATAAAAATATATGTACTAATGCCTAAATGCTACAATAATGCAATTCTTAAAAAAATTATTATTCTTATTTTTAAAATTTTAATTATTTATTAAATTTCATGAAAACTCCACTGTGAGACCCTGGAAATGGCACAAAAAACTTGCTAATTATTTACCACAAGTGCATGAGCTATTGTAGTATAGCTAATGCAAGTACAAGTCGATGCCATAGGGACATGACTTAAAAAATTAGAGTTTAAATAAAATTTAATTGACTATAAATTAGAAAAATAACAAAAAATTAAATAAGAATGAATTATAAACTCACATCTATTTATCTAATGGAAAATTCACCATTTAATTTCAAAAAGATAGAAAATTAAATTAAATAACAAATAAGATCCACTTCCCTAGCTTGATTATGGAAAATTTCTTCAAATCTAATGCCATTGAAGTTGATTGACCTTAATCAATATCTCACTCATATATCTAATTAAGGATTCAACTGCTAGATTGTTTAGATTTTTGAAAATTTTGATGATCTAGACTAAGTAAAGATTTTGAGGTTTGTATGGCTTGGATCAAATTTTTGGACTTTAAATTGAAGATCATGACTGATGGATTAACTAAGAATTATCCTAAGGTGAAGATCATATGATTAATTGAAAATCTGTTGATAAAGAGCTCAAGAAATAAAGTAATCATGTTTGTTAATGTTAAACCATTGATTCAGTTATGCTTTAGTCAAAATAAACCGAGTTGGATTATTTTATTCCTGGAATAAATTGAGAATAAAATAAAACCTAAATAAGGTAAAATAAGCATAAGAATAAGATAAAATTAGAGACACAGAGGAAATTAGAAGGGGGACACAATTTGTATTAAAATTGATTTGTAAAGGGTAGAAATGGAATTTTTTCTAAAAGTTCCTTTCTTCAACTCATAGCTAAGGGAAGAAGAAGGAACGCAAGTGTAGATGGATGATGACACAAGCAAAAAAAAAAAAAAGGGAATTTTGGGAGAAGCCCAAATTGGGTTTTTCCCGAAACAAAGAATGACTAAAAAAATAAAAATTTTGGGGAAATTTAGTGGGAAACAAAGTAAAGATTGATGAAAAAAAAAGTGAATGTAGAGAAGATGAACAGGGCAAAAGATTGACTATGAAACAAAGAAAATAGAGAAACGCTGTAATGGTGATTGGATTGGAAGTGGTCTGGAGAGGAAACAGGAGAGAATCTAATGACAGTGAACAGTGAACAACGGTGAACATTAAACTAGAAAATTGGGACAAAGAAGGTAGGGAAACGATGAACAGGGCACAAACAAAGACTAAGAACAGCAACTGAAGATGGACGGCTATGATTGGAAACAAAGAGAAATATAGGGATGGAGATGGGTTCTTCGTTCTCTTTGGTTCAAGCTTCTTTTGGTCGAGTTCGGTTTGTGCTATAGTGTAAAGAGAGAATAAGAGAAAGAGGAGACGCAGGTCTGGGCAAGCGAGAAAGAGAGAGCTAAATGTAAGGGGCACGATAGAGCAGAGAGCGAGAGTGACAAAGACGAAGATGGGTTCTTCCAATTCCCTCTTCCCGGGAAGAGTAGATGAATCCTGCGGTTCGGGTCTCCCTTTATAGTTGTTCTCCTCTTTCGTCAGGTTTCGTCCCTATAGTTCTCTCCTTCGTGAAAAACCCCTGCCACTAGAGAGATTGTGATGTCCTCTTGTACTTCCCTTCATGCTTTAGTTTTTCTTTCCTTCTCTCAAAACTTTCTATACTATGATCCTTTCCTTGTATAGATATTTCCCTATGATTTTTCCCCTCGAGGTCTTTAGCTCACCAGCTTTCCTCTTCCAACCCATTTCTCTACCTATTATAAGTTTAAGCTTCTATTTTTTTCAACTATTCTCCCCTTTCTACTGTATAGCTCTCCATTCCAAGGTTGATTTCCTTGGAATCATCTAAACCAGACATAAGACTAAATTAGAATCATCTAAACCAGACATAACACTTTTGATTAGCTCTGATGATGTAACACCCCAAATTTTTTTGTATAAATAATAATAATAATAAATATAGTCGGGATCCCAGAGTCAAAAGGTTTTATTTACTATATTCTATAAAACATTCACTTAAAAACCCCCGGGTGTTATTTCCTTTTTCGAAAAACATCACAACCACTATTATGAGATAAATATAAGTACGTAGCAATAAATCTAAAACAATACTAATATCAAATCCAATGTCCAAAATAACAGCGCCTTTATTTTTAAACAATAAATATCCAAAAGCATAATAATGTGGCCCAGGGTCTATCCATCATCACATTCCACCATACTTAAAGACATGTCCATAATATATATATATCATAATCAAACTCATCTAATGAAGGTATACTGTCCATAAAATAAGTTCGAAATGTAGTCCATCTAATCACTCATGTCGAATTATTTATCAGCCAAATCAAAGTGGTCACCACTGCTATCACTGTCCCTCCACACCCTTGCCTTTCTTGTTGTCACACTCGGTATCTGAGTCTTTGTAAAACAAAGCAATGCCTTAGTAAGCTATTGCTTATATAGTTATATAGACATTTAATGTAATAACAATGAAGCATAAAAAGAAAATCGAATAACAATGCTGATAAAAATGTAGATCATGATATCCATGGAATATAAGTATCATAAGCAAAAACATCATGTGTGATAAAACATGAATCTCATGGGTGTACAACATGATATGATCAATTCTCAATGAGCATACAATAAACAAGCAGGGCACCCCAAGGTACATGGGTCCCACGAGTATCCCATATACTCATACAATAGATCATGAGTACTCATATCAATCATCTAAGTGTCGTCACACCCAGGCATGCAATAACATCTCAATGCTCATCATGCAAGCATACAGAACAAGAGTATGGATTGTCATTCTGTAGTGGCAACCACTCCAAGGTCTCAACCACTGCCACTCCCCGTTGACACCATAACGGGAGACTTAACATCCGTCCCCATGGGAAGGCCTGGACCAGTAGTGTGGACTACCCATGTTACCAAATGCCTACCAAAAGCCATCTATGGGCATGTGTCTATGACATCATAAATTTAGAGGGTGGGTGGCTGGCCCTACTCCCTCCTAGCTTGACATCCACCAGGTGAAAGCACCTGTCATAAATCACAAAACACGTAAGTCACATATCTTGTAAAAACTCTGAGCACTCGTGGCTCACAATCCCTCCTAGCATGACATTCACAGGGTGAGAGCACCCGTCATAAATCACAAAATACGTAAGTCACATATTTTGTAAAAACTCGGAGCACTCATGACTCACAATCCCCAAAGCACACCTCAATCTCAGTGATGTGATAAAGAAAGATAATTACCAATCATACATATGATATGCCATATCAATATCATAAAACAATCGATCATGAAAAAACCCATTCAATGCACTATCAAAATCTCATATCAAATCATGGCATAAAACTTTACAATTTACAGGTATTTGAAATAGATAAACATGTGACAACCAATCGCAATCAATCATGATGCGGGATTTTAGAAAAATAAAATGTAACATTAAATGTCGTCACCTACCTTAATGAGAGATAACCTAATCAAGCATGTAATCCTCTTAGCTCGCATGTCTGATGTACCTGTCAGTATCACGGTACTATTTTATGTTATTTATTTCATCATAGTGGAATCTATGGCAATCCAACTATTGGATCATTCTTTAAGACTTCTATTTATGATTAGATCATCAATTGTAACTTTAATTTTTATTAATTAGTCCTATTTCATGTTCATCTATTCATTTTAGTGTGTATATAAAGTTTACAACTTGATCTGACAGTCAAATCACCCTTAGATCAACAAATTTCCAAGATCTGGGTTAGATCAATGGTCTAGATCAATTCCTAAGGTAAATAGACCTAATCTAATCTTTAGAACCCTCAATTCTTACCTTAGATTACCTAATTGTTCAAGATCTAGGGCCTGATCACCCCTTGATCGGCCTAATCTAAATGATTTGGTGCTATTTCATGAATTTGATTTAGCTAAATGTGATCAGATCAAGATTTTAATGATAAAAATAAGTTTGTGTTGTCAAGACAATGTCAACGAACCTAACGGATCAAAAATTTGACTTATGTAGCCTCCTAAATATCAGAAAAACCATTTCATATCAAAATCCTATGCCTAATCCCTTTTTACGTTGGGTTGCACTGGCGGAGCCATTTACTCCGGTTTAAACCGGCATCCTCAGGACACGCAGTGGGATGAGCTGTGTGAGTCCTGGTCGTTGGGACGCTCCCACGTTCATCCTGGTTTCTAGGATGCTGGACGTTCTGCCCGAACATGACCACGAGCGATGTCGTCCCTTACATGTGCACGCACTACGCATGTGCGTTCTAGTAGGCATCCTAGTTACATCGTCCATCAGGGACGATGAACCCGAGCCATCCAACTTTTTTTTACTCAATCGGAGTCTTAGATGATTATTTTTTTTATTATCTATTTTCACCGTTCCTAGGGTTTTTGGGCCCAAAGATTACATTGGATAGCTCAAATCTATCATACAAGCTATCCTTAATGTGGGTCTAACCATGATCCATAGTTTTGGTTTCACTGGTGTTCCACCAACCATTGAGACCAGATCCGACTTGGATCTGCGAGAGAAAAGTCAAAAAAAAAAAAGGAAAAAGAGAAGGATAGAGGGTGTGGCCTACCTAATTTGAGCCGAAGAGGGGAGATCAGAGTCCTCTGGTGCATGCAGATGTTAGTTGTGTTTGCCGAAGAACGAGGCAAAGAAGGCGAGGATTATTGGGCTGTTTTGTGTTAGAGAAAGGGGAAAAGCATGCTTTTGTAGTTGGAGATCCTCTTCCCTCACAGGGAAAGGCGATCAAAGCCTTTCTTCACTAGCAATGAGATCAAAATGGAAAGGAGGTGTCGTTATCAGAATGATCCCCTCTAATTTGGGTCCCTTGCTTAATTGTTAAAATGCCCTCAGAACTTAAAATGTCCATATCTCCCTCATCCGAACTCTATTTTTGGTATTCTTTATATCGTTCGAATCTTATTGATGCTTACTATCTAAATTTGGTAGTTTCAAGTCAAAATTTTATCTATAAATTTTTTAATTTTATTAATTCATTTTATTACGAATTTTTTAGGAGTGAAAATTGAGGATATTACAGATAATTATCTAACTATTAAATTTTACAAATCAATTATTAGGTGATAAATTGGAGCTAAAATTCATATTTTATCTAAAAATTATAAAATTGATTAGTTAGATGATCTAATTAATACTAAATTTAGGGTATTTTGGACAAAATGAAACACTTAACAATATTACCTTTAAAATTATAAATGTTCATTGAATCTAATTGATTATATAAAACCTAGAAAAGAATTTAGGACATCCTTGTTATTAACCTAGAGACATAAAGCCTACCTAAAACTATTTTTGCCACTAGTTAATCAATTTAAGCCTTATGTAAGCCTTTCTTGTCTTATCCCAATTAACCCAATATAAATTATCAATTACTTATTTTCTTCAAAAGATAAATTAAAGATGAATGAAGAAATACATTTTAGTTGCAATGGAAGTAGAAAAGTGAATGTCAAGAAACAATAATGTTCTTCAAAGAGATGCAGAAGTGCTGAAAAAAAAGTTTGAAATGAAGAATGCAAAAAAATATGAACAAATATTCACTTCATACAAACAGAGTAAAGAAGAATCATCAACTTTAGTAGAATACCTCTACTTACTTTTGAAGACTTTTGAATATCCTTTATACCCTTCCTTTTCATAACGTTATCCTATGCCTATATTTTGTTTGACTTAAAGACCTACTGAGTCTAAGATGAATATAGTCTTGATGAGGATCTGGATAGACAAGATTTAAAGAGTAATATGTTTAAGATTTCAAAGGTAATGACATCTTATCCTTTTCTAAAGGGGTCAAAAACAAATTCCATAATAACTCCCTTTCTTTCATGAATATATGTGAGATAAATTTGCTTTAATTGACTTTGCTCACATATTTAAAAGGGAGAGATGATTTAAACGATTTATCTAAGAGTTTTATTTATTAGTGTATGTCTATTAGTGAGGATTGAGGTCAAAGTATATATTAGATGAAGTTCAAAAGTAAAAAGTTTACTTAGAGATAAGGATTATTGTATATGTAGAATGTACATACATATAGGCTAAGATATGAACTTAATTAGAATATATTTAGCAAATGGGTAGGGTTTTGAATTTTTTATTCATTTTTATTAGTATGCTAAAATTGATAGATTAATTGAAGATAATTTTCTGAGACAAAGTAAAATTTGATTTGAAAATGATTTTTGGAATTTTGTGGGTATATTCACATTAAACCCTCATGAGGATTAACTAGTCCACTAGAGGTAACCTATGGGTTTCAGGGCTTGTTGCATATGCTAAATATAATCATGAGTACCTACAAAAATGGTAATTTTTATCACTTTCAAATTAAATGAGTTTTTGCATATTTTTCTTAGGACTAGCAAAATGTTGGTTGAGGGGTGTGTTGAGTGTTTAATTTTTGATACAATACTCTTAATTTAGCATTTCATTAGATCATCTAATCACTCAATTTTATAATTTTTTAGCTTAAAATTTGCATTTTAGCTCCAACTAATCATCCAACCGTTGCTTTCAAATTTTAATAATTAAATGATCATTAAGAAGCTAATCAAATGATTAAAGCATGATCAAGATAAATTTATTGAGTATTGTATATTGCAAATTAATTAGATTGAGCATTAAATGGCTTGAATTGAATAAATAAGCTAGATCACCATCAAGGAACAAAAGACCACGTGTGTCCCACAATATTAGATGGAGATGCTTCAGGAAATAAGAAAGTAATCCTACAGATTGTTAGCATGACTTATAAAGGAAAGATTGAAGGCTTAGATGTTTGCTTTCTAAGAAGAGATGAGGAATCAAAATAAAGAGGAAACTCATAAGAGAAAAAGGAAATAGAAGGAGAAGGACAGCTTTAAAAAGGATAAGACTATTGTTGAAGAAAGTGGGGGACCAAGGCAGCAAGGAGGAAGAACACCACCACTGAAGATTGAGAGAAAGGAAGTTGAGCACCATAAGGGAGAGCTAGAAGAGCTCCACCATAGAACAAAGACCAAAGGAACTCCACGGGAGAAAAGGTTGAACTGCAAGACATCATCACATGTTCTTTACCATGATTATTCATGATATTGGCTCCATGTCTCCCTCATTTCACCCTCCCATGTCATTCCCTAACTTCCTCTCCAGTCCTATCCACTATCCCATCATTTGATTCATCCACCAAGTTCCCCACATGTCTCTCTTGGGTCAACTCTCCTCTTGTTTGCTTATCGTTTTTCTCATCCTATTTAGTGGTCATTTTCATCTCGATCATCATCATAGTTTTCCTCTATTTTTCCAACCATGCTTGTCCCATATTCTTCACCAATTTTGTTTTTGATTTTCCACCAAGATTTTCTTCTTCTTTTTCTTTTGTTTGCAAGTTTTCCATTGTTCCATCCAAATTCAATTTAGGTTTCCCCCCAAAACTCCTCCTTTCTCTTTGATTTTGTTTCACTATGCATTGTCTTCTTCCTTGAGCTATTTTTCTCCTCTTCTAGGGTAAAACCAAAGAAAACAGATTAATTTCTTTTTTGCCCATGGTCCTTCTTCTTTAAGTCCAATTGTCCCCTATTTTCTCTTATTCTTATTCTTATCCATATTTTATGTTATCAAAGCTTTACTCTATTCTCAGATAATTCAGGAATCACTTAATCCAAACCTTGTTTGATTGTTGCCTGAGTTCCAAAGACATCTTTAGTGCATCGTCGATGCCTAGAAGCAATGAGATCTTCTTTATATGGGCGAGGATGTTATACTTGGCTTATTCTTCCTCTCATCTACTCCTTCTTTCTTGAGGACATGATGTGGAAGCTTGGTTGGCAGTTGATAGGACTACCCTTGGTGAGATACATGCCATGTGCACATTAAGTCTCTCTGCATAACTACATAGAGTCTTTCAAGACCTTTCAAAGATTCAGTAGCTGAACAAGAGTTCAAGCATCATCCTAGAAGACATACACTAAAGAGCTACTTATATATGCTTACTAAAAGAATAACTTTATTAGGCTAGCATGGAACTAAGAAAGAGAGATGTGCCTAAGGTAGCATGCAAGCAAACTGTGCACCTAAGAGAAGAGGAGAGATGTTTGCAATTACTACCAAAAGAAAGCTGCTCTATAAGCCCATCACTTCGTTAGTACCTTCTTGGTATAGGGGCTTACAACTGAACTGACTTTATAGCCTTGCCGCCCACCATTAGCAGAAGCTAAGCGCTTGAAAAGCACACTAAGAAACATTGCAATAGATATCTTTCTTCTATCTACTAAATTCAAAAAGTAAATGAGGCAGCTATCTATCTTCAAAAGGTGACCCCTCCACTAGTTGAGGTGGGTTATAAGATAAGATACATCTATTGTACTACTTGACTGGTAAGAAAGAGCTGCTGTAAGAACTGGAAGACTTTTGCATTTATTGTCACCCTCTCTTTTGCTTCTGGAGGACTGGTAACTTGAACAGAAAGGCCAATAGAAGCAATGTTTCTTAGCATGATTTTCAAGCGCTTAGCTTATGCTAGCAGTAGGTGCCAAGGCCATAAAGTCAGCTCAGTTGCAAGCCCCTGAAGTAGAAGTGGTAGAATTATTCCAAGTATTCTTTGCTGGAACTATAATGTATGTTTTCAATTTTCTATTCACTCATGATCAAGCCTGACCTAGTCAACCAAGCCCGATCATGATATTTCACTCATGATCTGGCCTTGTCGACCTAATCATGATATTGATGGATGGGACCTTTTCTCGAAAATCTACGAATCCCGCTTTTGAAGATGGTGCATAATCGAATCTTGTCATGTTACTTCGAATGGAATCTTAGCCTGCCTCCCTTGCCTAGTGGTCTGCCTCGATTACATAATCTATAGTAACTCACTAGAGGAGCATTGAGGGACCTAAGTACAGTGTTCTAGGGGTAGCAAGAAAAAAAGTTGTGCTTGAAAGGGTGCGTGTTATCTGAAGGGTGAAAGTGCTCTTTCTTGGCCATTGGATTAGCAAGGGTGTGATTCAAAATGGATCAAGAGAAGATCAGGTCTGTTGTAGACTGGGAAGTGCCGAAGAAGGAGAGAGTAGGCAGTAGTGGTGAGCGGAAAAAATCAATGGTTTAGCTTTAAACAACAGGATCTATTTATTTTTTTTATCTTTTTCTTTTCAGAATTCCAATCAATTTTTGAATGTTTATGTAAAAGCAATTCCTAGCTAATATAGTGGATCTGATCTTTAGATTACAATCCAAAAATTCAATACAAGCTGTCCAAATCTAAAAAATTTCCCTTAATTTAGATCATCAAAATTTTGAAAGATTTGCATAATCCAATTATTGAATCTATAATCAATGACCTAAGGGACAAATTGATGAAAGTTAATCAACTCAAATGGAGCTAGAATTGAAGAATTTTGCTATAATCAAGCTAGGGAAGTAGATTTTACTTGATATTTTGTTTGATTCTCTGTCTCTTAAATTTGGAATTATGTAATTTTTATTAATTCAATAAATCTAAGTTTCTAATTCATTTTTTGTAATTTTTATTAATTTGTGGCGAATTATTTTTTTTTAACTCTAATTTCTTTAATTTGAGTCCTCATGGGATTGACCCGTACATGTATAAGCTGTGCTATAATAGCCCATACACTTGCCGAAACAATCAACAATCAATTTTAGAAAATGACTTGAAAAGTGGGGGGACTTTTCAAGTCATATTCCAAAAACAACTTGAAAAGAACTGGGAAACACCTTCTTTTTTTTTTCTTTTTTTTTTGTGCCAATAGCTTTAGAAGTCAATTTTTGAAAAACGACTCTAAAAGTGGAGACTTTTAAAGTAGGTTTTGAAAAATGACTATAAAGGTCCTTATTTTTCTAAAATTTGGGTTTCCTACCACACTAAGGTAGGGCTTTCAAAGTCAGTCTCAAACGACTTGAAAAGTATAGACTTTTCAACTCATTTTCCCAAACCGACATTAAAAGTCCTACGTTGATATGAGGGGAAACCTAAATTTTCTAAAAGTAAGGGATTTTAAAGTCATTTTTTAAAATTGACTTTAAAAACATCACACCCTTATATGAACTTTTATAAATTTTCAGTTTCTATTTTCGACTGAAGCTCGTTTAGGTGTATTTTCACCTTGGCTAGCTTCAACTAAACCATCAATGTGGAAAGGAAATGCTCATCCCATCCAAAATTTGGGTTCGATGACAATAGTAAGTGGATTATCATGAAATAGTTTCAGATTAGCTCTTTAATCATGCTCTAGCTTGTTTTATAGAGATAGAATACTATGTAACATTTGATATATGATTATGTATATGTGTTTATACAGAATGCATGATTGAATGTTGAATTGTATGAAAAATAGGTGCCCTTCTTAGTAAGGGGTTTTAAAGTTAAAGAATTTTTTTTTACATCATGCCATTTCACCTTTTGTCTCCATCTTATATAGGAGTTCTCTATGAATTGATCTTGTTCCCCCTGGGAAAGCTCCTACTTGTTCATCGACGATGAGGTAACCTATCCAGCCCCTTCTCTTTCCTTAGCGACATCATTTGGATCTAGATGACACTTAGGTTTTTTCTATTATTTGAGCTAGGGTGTGGATGTATGGTTAGGGTTTGTTTTGTGCCATGATTCTTCATTTTTATTTGTGTAGGCATTTGTAACCATGAATTTAGCTCTACTTTTTGGATATGATGAGGAAGACTCCCTTTATTTGATCCTTTAGTTTTGTTTATATGTGTTTTTGTTTTTATTTTGTTATTGAGCTCATTGTTCTTTATTAAGAGTTTTAATGTGAGCAATTTTAGTCTTTAGCTCTTTAATTACTGCTTTAGGGGCTTACAATCCTATCCTCCTCCTTGTTATAATTTTCCCTTCAATTCGTGTGTTCTTTTCAATTCCATGACTATCTTGTGATGATTTTGCTCAAGGATCTTTTGCCAATTTAATCTGATAATCTATAGAAGATTGGAATTTCTAGCTATTTGAGTGAGGTTATAGTTATATGGTTAGCATTTTATATTGATTCTTCATTTATATGCATTTATAAGACTATATTTAGCTTTTTTTTGGATGTGAGGAGGATGTTTTTCCTCCATTTGGATCCTTTAATATGTGCTCTTATTTTATTTTATTAATTTTTGAGCCTATCATATTTAGCTTATGGTTTTGATTTATTATTTACTAGGTCTTGGAAGGGATTTCTAATTTTCAGTTATTGTGGAATTTAGGGGCTATAGGAGGAACCATTCATCAGATTTAAAAGAGAAAACTTCATTCCCAATCTACTATAAGATCTTCCATTTATCTTTTCATCTCTATCTTTGTCATTTTTACTGTTTCTTTCCTTGTACAGTATTTTCATCTGTATGGATTTGTTTGTAATCGAATTTATGCTTATTCTTGAAAACACTTAAGTTCACCATTGAAATGAAAAATCACCCTCTTATTACTTGTTAAGTATTCAATTGTGGTCAAAATACCCCTAATTTAGCATTCAATTAGATCATCTAACAAATCAAAATTGCAATTTTTGGTTGAATTTTTATTTTAGTCCTAATTGATCATCCAACCATTAATTTGTCAAAATTAATGGTTAGATGATCATAAGAGCTAATCAGAGATATAATGTACGGTTCAGATGATTCTAATTGGGTTTGTTATTTTGCAGATCAACCAAAATATGCTTGGATAGATTAGATCAAATTTCACCATTGCAGATCATGTTGAAGATCAATAAGGCAAGAGGGGATGGTTTCCTAAAAGAAGAAGAGTTCTATTAAGGAGAGGACTAGGGATAGAAATTGGAATGAAGAGGAAGTTTCTTTGTAGGAAACTAACTCTTAAAGGATAAGGAAAAAGAGGAAGATGAGATAAGAAAGGGTGGAAAATTTTATAGAGAGGAAACCATGGGAGTCTTGAGGGGAGTTTTAGTTTTGGTTGGTCTTCCTTTGCATGCCTTGCCTTTAATAATCAATTCTTTCTGCTTCCCTAGGCCTTTGATTCATCATCTGTTTATGTTGTTTCTCTCTCTCGTTTACCTCACTCGAACACTCCCTTTCTCCTTGAGTCTTCCTCTCTTTGCTTCACTATCACCGGCCCAACACTCATCACCCAAGCCCCTTGTCATCCTATCCCCGTTGTTGCCACTGCACCCATTTCTCTCTTCCCTCTTGCCATCTTCCTGCTCCAAGCATCATTGCCCTCAGCTCGCACCCTGTCCCTTCTGTTTCTCCTCTGTTCATCGTTAGTTCCCTCTCCTCTTTTATCTAACGCACAAACCCAATTCACTACCCAGTTCCCCTTCTTCTTCTCTTTTTCCAGTTTTCCACCACAACTGCCAATCCCCTCTTTCTTTTCTCCTTTCTCTGTTAGTCCCCATTCTATTGGCGTCATCATCTGCTTGAAGCAGACGAATTGGCCCACACCTCACCTATCCCTCCCTCTCCTTTCTACTCTTTTATTTACCGCATCTGGCCTTCCATTCATCTCTTCATCGCCCATACCAAGCTCGGGTCGGTTTTTCTTTTTTTCTCTATCGCCAAGTTCCACCAACCTCTTTCCCAGTTATCTTCATTCCCTTCGTATCCCAGTTCTCTTGGTTTCCTTGTTCATCTCTCTGTGTTATCATCAATGTATCACATGTTTCATGCATCGCCTGCCCCTACCACATAAGCCATCTATTTTCCACTGCAACACATCTTCCCTTAGTCTCCTCCTCCGTCGTACAACGTCCAACCTTGACCCACTTCTCATCTTCTCCATCAATCGTCGTTTGGCTGAGGAACCATCACCGGCTTTGACGATCACCTTTGTCTTCCACTGCGGTACTTGCCCCCACAATCACCAGTCAACCTCTTCTCCATGTCGGCTACCAACTCCAAAGCCAAACGATGCCCTAGGCTTCCCTGTCTACCAAGCTTCACTGTGTTGACCAGACTTTATTCTTCATTGTCTTTCACGCACCAGCACAGGCCAAGCCAAGTCATCGTTTTTTTTTCACTACCGCCCAATCCATCACACATTGGCCTTAGCTTCATCCAATCTTTGGCTTCTCCATCTTCTCCCACTCCACCAGCTTCACCATCCAGCACCAGTGCTACCCAACCCCAATCACTAGCATCTGCACATCCATCTTCTTTGGCAATCCTCTATTTTAATTCTGTTTTACAGGAAATTTAAGGAACTTTCAAGAAAAATTTCCTTTTTGCCCTTAGTAGAATAATTTATTTTTTTTACATTTTAGTCCTATTGCTATTCTTATATGCATTATGGGTTATTCATCTTCTGTTATATGTGTTCTGCTTATTCTCTGATTAATCTAGGAACTGTTTTATCTATCCATGTTTAACTGAATCAACGGTTCAGCTTTAATTTCAGGATATCTTCAATTTCTCATCTATTTCAATTTCAATTTTCAATTAACTTACAGATGTAGGTTAGAAGACATTTTAAAGCATTTTTATCATTCCTGAGCTACAATCTGAGAATAAAAAATCAGATCTAAGCAGTTAATATCCAAATTTCTTATTTAGCCCAGATCTCTTAGAATTTTTGGAATCTGCCTAATGCATCCGAGTGATCATTAATCAGAAGCACTAGAAACATGTTGATGAAATTAGATCACAATTTAAGATATCATATTTGAGGAAATTGATGATAATTGGTCTAGGAAAGTGGCTTTTTCATGTTTCTTAGTTAAATTGCTCTCTTTTTGAATTGGATTTCTATAATTTTTTTGATTAATTATATCTGAAGTCTGATTGGACATTCTGTCAATTTTTGTCATTTAATTTTAATTTTTGAATAATTAAATTTTATTAAAACTCCCAATTCTTAAAGGAGCCCCTGTGGGATCAACCTGTACTTACACATGCTACCCTACAATAGCTCGTGTACCTGCAAAAAAACACAATAAGTTTTTGGTGCCATTGTCAAGGACCTACAACGGAGTCTTCATAAATTTTAATTGAAAATTCAAAATCCAAAAAAATCCAAAAAATAAATAAATTTAGGAATTGCATATATTTTTTAGCATTTTAGGCATTTTTAGGTACATTTTTCAATTTTCTTATTGCATAATCACCTTTTTTCCTGAATTTGGTACTTATTTTTATCTTTCTTTTACAGGAAATAGAAAGGTGGAGGAAATTGGCAAGTGGATCTTCATCAAAATAGAAATTTCCCTACTTTCCTAGAATAGGGTATTCCTTTCCTATTGAGTGAATTTTGTAGTGAGGATCTTTGTAATTTGCAATTTTCATATGGAAAAGCAATTTTCACTCCTTTTATCTCCTAGATTAGGGTTTGCATTTAGGATAATCTTGTATTTTTTGGTAGAATAATTGCATATGAAAAAGCATATTTGATAATTATTGCATTTTTACCGTTTTGCATTAGGATACTATTTTAATTGCATTTTTAGGGCACATTTACTACTTTAAGTTGATATATATGTTGATCGACCTATCATGGAGTATGAAAATTAACTAGTAAGGGCACCTAACCCCACAAGATCAAGGGTGGATTTCATCACCACTCCTTAGCCCACTTAGGGTGATCACTACAAGCACGCAACCCTACCTTTCAAATTAATCTAAAATCAATTAGAAGAGACCTATAGGCCCATCACATGCTCGTAGGACCTTCTTACTAAGATGTGATCTATTGTCACTCCAGTGGCTTTTGAGCAATGTGGTTATAGTAGGTGTCTTAAAATCTAAGTGATTTTTCCATGCCTTCTATTGGCATTCATTGAGGTCTAAACACCTCCTTACGTGAGGACTCTATTAACCACCTTGCGTAAAACCTAATTGGTAAGAAATAGTTAAATCTAAAAGAGAGGAGGAGCACTAAATCAGGTTAATCTAAAAGCATTGTCCACCCACAAATTCAAGAAAGTCAAAACGTTGCTTATTAGCCTAAGGATTATTTGATTGTGCCCTTTGATTGTGCATCATTTAGCTTAGGACTAGCATTTACGTTGCATCATATAGTTACAATTTTTCTTTAAAAAAAAAGAAGAAGAAGAAAGCAAACGATTCTCATTTGTTGTATACAATGAATTATTTTGTTGCATACAAAGTTAAGAACATGGGCCTACTAAGAAGGGGATATATTTCATAGATGCATCGATGGATGGGTTAGATATTATGGAAAATCAATTGCTTAGGATAATAGATTCTAGGCAAGCTACGCCACAACCTCAATACCACAATGATTATACTTATTATGAACATCCCTATTCCACTCCTTCATGGTCCTTATCAAACTCCATAGGCAATGAATACTATCAAGGGCCAGTGGACGCACCTAATGCATTCACATACCCTAGCAATTTTTATCCTGAGACAAATTACCAAGACTACAATAGATGGGCTAGGCATCACGAACAACCATGGTCTTAGGATTACCGATATCAAGAAGAACCACAATGGTCCCCCTAATCAATACTACCATGATTATTCAGATTATCAGGGACAACCATCAAGGGTTCAACTTTCTAAGTCCTTTTTCAGTGCCCCAATGCCACAGCAATACCAACCCTATGAAGAGCAACAATTTTTTGAGAGAAAAGAATAAGTCATAGCTGCTAACCAAAAGGAAATGAAACCAATATGGGAAAATACTGATAGAAACATTGTTGAAATTATAAAAAGGACTAAGGAACTAAAGTAAATTGGGCATAATGAAGAGTCATTTATTACTGATAATAGGATGGAAATTTCTTATGATCCTTCTAAGACACAAAGTCCACAACCATCCATAGAAACCTCCAGCTCAGATCTACTCAAACCATGTCTTGATTCTTTTACGATCATGATGAAGAGACTTCCATTGATGAAGAAAATAAAGTTTTAAAAACATCCAACCTAAAACCTCCTACTCATTTTTATGACTTTGATGAAGACACATCTATTGAGGAGGTGAATCAGTTCTTGGGTACTATGCCTTTGATGGACACCTCACAATGGCAAACTAGAGTAGAACTCTTGACGAAGCCTGATATTCCAATTGAGCCTTGTAATGAAGAAGATGTACTTGATTGAGACCTACAGACTTTATTTGAGCAACCATTAGATAGTAATTTAGGTCCATCTAAAATCTTACATGTTTCACAAGAATAGGAAGAGAAAGAGTCCATTGATGTACTAGCCCTACATCAACCAACTCTAGGGTACACATCAGAAAATAACCAGGGTTTAAGCCAAACCTTGTCCCCGTCTCTAACAATACAAGAAGAACCTTTTAGGAAAGGGTAGAGTCAACTTATTACCCTAGTTCAGGACAAGATAAGGGAAACAGAGGAAAAAGATAAACTAAATACAATGGTTATTTTTATCCCTCAATTTGGTCAAGAAAAGGACCAACCATCTCCAAATGGTCCAACAAAATGTACAGTAGTACACGAAGTCATTGTGTTACCATTACCTCAATTTTTGAGGTGGAGGAATTATATTGACTATTGTAAAATTTTGAAGATGGGAGATCATTAAATATGATTCCTCATAATTAAAAATTGTGGTGATCTTCTTTGTTTTAATGTTACCACCACCAAAAATTTAAGGGTGGAGGCAATATATATTACCACAAGATTCTGGAGTGGCGTGAGAAATCTCACCATTTCATCTTAGGGTTACGATTAGGACAAATGAGCTAACCCAGTTAGCTCTAGGTTTAAAAAGTTAGGTTAGGCAATGTATAGCTGAAGACATAAAACTTAACGCTTCCTGGGAGGCAACCCAGATGTTTTTTCAAATCTCCGTCTTCTACATCCTTCCAATTTTGTTTCATTTAGGTTGGGGGTGTAGATGCGTATAGGGATTTTGAATTTTCTTGAGTTTTCTAAATTCTTTAAAAAAAAAAGAAAAAAATATAGTTTTTAAGGTAGAGTTCCCTTACTGTGATGAGAATTCGATGTTCAGAATTTAGTACTTCTACTTTTTTCATCTCTTAATGGGAATGCATATGATTAGTTTTGCATATTATTCATGTGTTAAAGGATTTGATGAAATTTAATTCTCAAGAACCAGTTACACTCACCACATAATCAAGACTAATAGAGTGGTATGACTTAGAGACCTTGAGGAAAAACAATGGAGACCTATAACCCAGTAAGATTTAGAGACTATCTTCTTCAAAGAGTTATAAGTAATTCCACAATTTCTTCAACGTACATAAATTAGTGTGATCCTATTATCCTTGTTTTGGTTAAACATCAAGAATAAATAGGATTAATAGCTTTAATTCTAAAAAATTTATTGAATTTGATAGGCTTTAGGAAACCTAGCAAATGATATAGGCCATCCTTGCTCAGCCTAGAGATATAAAGCCTACCCAGTATATCATACCACTTGTTACCCTTTGAACCTATTATTAAGCCTTTTCTTTTTTAACCCCATTCAATTTAACCCAGAACAAGCCAGTAAATAAATATCCATTACCCATTGTCAAAATGAGGAGAGTTAGTCAAAAAAATTCAAAAATAGGACAAAAAGCCAAAGAAGCAAGAAAAATTAATTGTCTTTCTTCCAAAGAAGCCAAAGAAAAAAAAAATGAAATTGAAATTGAAAGAGAAAGACCAAAATTTGAAAGAGAGATTCACTTCAAGTACGATCCAAAAGAAAAGTTGTCCTAACATATATTCATTGGAGACCTCTACTCAATTTTGAACCTTTGAAATCCTTCTACGCTTTTTTTTGAACCTGTCCTACGCCTATTTTTCGTCCTAGTCAAATACCTATTGATCTTAGATGGAACATTGCCTGAAAGAGAAGATAAAAAGAAAGAATTAAGGTAAACTACCCCTAATATTCTTGATGATAACATCTACTCTTAGGGATCACTTTCCTTTATCTCGTGAGCATTCAAAAGATTTTTGTGAACCATTAGCTTGTTGGATCGGTCACATAATGAGAGAAATACGTTTGAACCCTTAAATTTGAGAGTTTCATTTCTGAGAGTATACCTATAAGGATTTGAGGTTGACATATTTCCAAAGGAATTAAGCATATTCAGTTAGAAGTCAAGATTTATGTGGCTGTACACACACACATGCACTCTGAGAAATAACTCAAATAATATGTCATTAATATGTTTATGGTGTGTAAAATTATCAAATCTTCTCCATTAAGTTGTGAAAAACTAGTAGGTTTCTAATGAATGACGATTCTCTGAGATAAAATAGGGAACTCAACCATATTGAATTTTGTGAGTATATTCATTACAAACCCTCACAAGGCCTAACTCGTCCACCAAGGGCATCCTAAGGGTTCAAGGGACCGTTGCATATGCTAAATGTAATCGTGAGTACCTACAAAAGTGGCACTTTGTACTAGTTTTTGAAAAGAAAAAAAATTGCATGTTTTGCTAGGGATTAGCAAAATGCTAGTTGGGGGATGTGTTAAGTGTTCAATTGTGGTCAAAATACCCCTAATTTAGCATTCAATTAGATCACTAACCAATCAAAATTGTAATTTTTAGTTTAATTTTTATTTTTGCCCTAATTGATCATCATCATCAAGACCTTATCCCAATTAGGGGCCGGCCACATGAATCTTATTCTTCCATTCCACTCTATTAAATACCATGGCTTCATTTAGTCCCAACATTTTTAAATCTTTCTTCTCCACTTCTATCCACGTTCTTTTGGGCCTTCCCCTTGCCCTTTTAGAACCTTCTACTTGTATTGCCTCACTTCTTTTAACCAGTGCCGTTGTTGGTCTCCTTTGAACATGTCCAAACCATCTAAGTCTAGTCTCCCTCATCTTGTTACCTATTGGTGCTATCCCTAAATTTTCTCTAATATTTTCATTTCTAATTCTATCATTTCTTGTCTTACCACTCATCCATCTCAACATCCTCATTTCTGCAACACTCATCCTATGAGTATGATGTTCCTTAACTGCCCAACACTCTGACCCATAGAGCATGCCCGGCCTTATTGCTATCCTATAGAATTTTCCTTTTAGTTTGAGTGGCATCCGTCGATCACACAAAACTCCAGATGCACATCTCCATTTGTTCTAACCCGCTTGGATTCTCTGGGTAACCTCCTTCTCAATCTCTCCACTCTTATGAATCATTGATCCTAAGTACTGAAAGTGGTCTTTAACAAGGACTTCTTGGTTATCAATCTTGACTAGTATTCCACTCCTACTCTCCTTGCTAAAATTACATTCGACATATTCTATTTTAGTTCAGCTAATTTTAAATCCTTCGGATTCTAATGCTTCTCTCCATAACTCTAACTTTATGTTTACACGCTCCCTTGTCTCATCAAGTAAGACTATATCATCGAAAAATAGCATGCACCAGGGAATCTCCTCATGCAGATGTTTTGTTAACACATCCATAACCAAAGTGAAAAGGTATGGACTCAATGTCGATCCTTGGTACAATCCTATAGTGATAGGAAAATCACTAGTCACGCCACTAGTGGTCTTAACATTTGCTGCCGCTCCCTCATACATATCTTTAATTATGTCTATATATCCCTGGGAAACCCCTTTACCACCCAACACCCTCTATATTAACTCTCTAAGGACTTTATCATAAGCTTTCTCTCAATCGATAAAGACCATGTGAAGGTCTTCCTCTTCTCTCTATATTTCTCTACCAATTGTCTTAGTAAGAAAATAGCTTCCATGGTAGACCTCTTCTCAATCACTCTTTCAAAAAGTTTCATAGTGTGGCTCATAAGTTTGATTCCTCAATAATTAGTGCAGCTTTGTATGTCTCCTTTATTCCTATAGATTGGTATAATAAAGCTTTTCCTCCACTCATCCATCATTTTCTTTGATTTTATAATCTTGTTAAACAACCTAGTCAACCAAACTACCCCAATATCTCCCATATGCTTCCAAACCTCTATTAGTATACCATTAGGCCCCATGGCCTTTCCTGATTTCATCTTTTTCAAGGCCTCTTTTACTTCAAGTATTCTAATCTTACGTTCATATCTATAATATCCAATGTTATTTAAATTTATAGTATTTTCAATCCCTATATTCTCAGAGCCATTGTCATTTAACAAACTTTGAAAGTATGTTCCCCACCTTCGTTTGATCTCATCATCTTTGACTAATACCCTTTGATCATCGCTTCTAATACACCTAACATGATTTAAGTCCTTACCCGTCTGTTCTCTTACTTTTGCAAGTGTAAACACATCTTTCTCACCTTCTCTTGTTCCTAGTCTATTGTAGAGCTCATCATATGCTTTAAGTTTAGCCTCAATTACTATTCTCTTAGCAACCTTTTTAGCATTCTTATATTGTTCATAGTTTTCATTATTTCTAATCTTTTGCCATGCTTTAAAATGCATTTGTTTTTCTTTAATAACTTTTTGCACTGTTTCACTCCACCACCATGTTTCCTTTGCTAATAGCCTTTTCCCTTTAGATACTCCTAAGACATCTTTTGCCTCTTTCTTAATGGACTCACCCATATTAGTCCACATGGTATTTACTTCTGTTTCATAATTCCAATTTCCTTCTACCATCAACTTATTTCTGAATGAGGTTACTTTCTCTCTTTTTAAGTTTCACTACTTAGTTTTTGGATGTGTATTAAGTTCAGTTCTTTTTCTCCATCTTTTGATATGGACATCTATAACCATTAATCTATGTTGTGAGGTTATACTCTCACCAGGTATCACCTTACAATCCTTACATATAGATCGTTCATTATTCTTAAGTAGAAAAAAGTCTATTTGGCTTTTATGAATTCCACTTTTAAAGGTTATTAAGTGTTCATCCCTCTTCTTAAAGAGTGTATTTGCAATGGACAGGTTATATGACAAATCAAAATCGAGGATATTCTCCCCCATCCCATTTTGTTCACCTCTACCATACCCTCTGCGTATTCTATCATATCATTCCTTATCTTTTCCTACATGGCCATTTAAGTATGCTCCTATAAATATCCCCTCAGTGTTGGGAATTTCTTGCATGACTCCCTCTATATCTTCCCAAAACTGTCTCTTGATTATATCTTGTAACCCTACTTGTGGTGCGTATGCACTTATAACATTAATAATCTGCTCTCCTAGAACAAGTTTTATTATTATAATTCTACCACTAATTCTTTTAACATCCACAACTTTATCCTTTAATTCCTTATCCATTATTATTCCTACACCATTTATGTTATTTTCCCTTCCTATGTACCATAATTTATATTCATCTATTTCTCTAGCTTTAGCCCCTTTCCACTTGGTTTCTTAGATACAAGCAATATTGACTCTCCTCTGTTTCATCGCGTCTACTAACTCCAAACACTTACCTGTCAGTGCCCCTATATTCCATGTGGCGATACGAATCTTATGTTCTGGAGATACCGTATTTACTATCACCTTTCTCGACCTCCATGGTATGAACCCATGTCCACTTTTCACTACACCTGGGTTCTTATGCAGCGCGTCGCTTCCGAGGAAACGCTCTAGCTACCCTTGCCCATTTTTCACTACACCCGGGATCCGATGTAGAGCGTTGCTTCTGGGAGAATGCCCTAGCAACCCTTGCCTATTTTTCACCATACCCGGGATCCAATGCAGTGCGTCGCTTATGGGGAATGCCCTAGCTTAAGGGAATGTATGTATTCGATTCATGTCATAGTTTGAGTTGCCGTAATTTTAAAAAGCTGAAGATGATTTTCATTTCTTCCTTACAAACTAATATAGAAATGCATATTCATTTACAAGCAGAAAAAAAATAACAAAACCATCTTCAGCTTCACCCTTGACGGCTGGCTACCTAACGCAAGGGTTTGCCATATTTTAAGAAGCTGGAGATGATTTTCATTTCTTCCTCACAAACTAATATACAAATGCATATTCATTTGTAAAAAAGAAGTAACAAAATCATCTTCAACTTCTCCCTTGCCAGCTGGCACCTGACACAAGACCCTCTTGCCTTATTGATCATCCAACCATTACTTTGTCAAAATTAATAGTCAAATGATCATCATGGCTAATCAGAGGTATAATGTATCATTCAGATGACTCTAATTGGGTCTATTGTTTTACAACTCAACTAAAATATGCTTGGATAGATCAGATTAAATTTCAACAATGCAGATCATCTTGAAGATCAATAAGGCAAGAGGGGATGGTTTCCTAAAAGAAGAAGAGTTCTAATAAAGAGTTCTCTCTTCCCTCTTGCCATCTTCCTGCTCCAAGTGTCACTGACCTCAGCTCACACCCTGTCTCTTCTGTTTCATTGCCCCCTCCCTCCTTTTCTCCTCTGTTCATCATCAGTTCCCTCTCCTCTTTTATTTAACGCACAAACCCAATTCACTGCCTAGCTCCCCTTTTGTTTTCTAGTTTTCCACCAAAACTGCCAAGCCCCTCTTTCTTTTCTTCTTTCACTTAGTCCCCCTTCTAATAGCATTGTCGTCTGCTTTAAGCAAACAGACCAGTCTGCACCCCACCTATCCCTCCCTCTCGTTTCTACTCTTGTATTTACTGCATCTAGCCTTCCATTCATCTCTTCATTGCCCAGACCAAGGTTGGGTCATTTTCTTTCTCTACCGCCAAGTTCCACCACCCTCTTTCCTAGTTCTCTCGGTTCCCTGTTCACCACACCTGCAACCCAAGCTCCTCTCTGTGTCATCACCAGTGTATTCCCGTTTCACGCATCGCTTGCCTCTATCACACAAGCCATTTGTTTTCCACCACATCGCATCTGCCCCTGGTCTCCTCCTCCATCTTGCAACACCCAAGCTCAACCCACTTCTCGTCTTCATCAGCGATTGGCGTTTGGCTAGGGAAACATCACTGGCTTTGACGACCGCCTTTGTCTTCCACCGTGCTACTTTGTTGTCTTCCACGACCAGCATAGGCCAAGTTGGGTCGTCATTTTTTTTTCACTGTAGCCCAGTCCATCACACATCTGTGTTAGCTTCATCCAATCTTCGACTTCTCCATCTTCTCCAGCTCCACTGGCTTCACCATCCAGCACTAGCGCTACCCAACCTCAATCACTAGCATCTACACATCCATCTTCTCTGGCAATCCCTTGTTTCAATTCTGTTTTATGGGAAATTTAAGGAACTTTCAGGAAAATTTTCCTTTTTGCCCTTATTGGAATAATTTATTTATTTTTTACATTTTAGTCTATTACTGTTCTTATCTGCATTCTAGGTTATTCCTATTTTGTTATCTATGTTCTACTTATTCTCTGATTAATCCAGGAACTATTTTATTTATCCATGTTTAACTTAATCAACAGTTCAACTTTAATTTCAAGATATCTTCAATTTCTCATCTATTTCATTTTCAATTTCCAATTAAATTTTAGATCTAGGTTATAGGACATTTTAAAGCATTTTTATCATTCCTAAGCTGCAATCTAAGAATCAAAATTTAGATCTAAGTTGTTAATATCCAAATTTCTTATCTAGCCCAGATCTCTTAGAATTTTTGGAATCTGCCTAATCCATCAAGGTGATCATCAATCAGAAGCACCCGAAACATGGTTATGAAAGAAGATCACAATTTAAGATATCAGAATTGAGGAAATTGATGATAATCAGTCTAGGGAAGTAGATTTTTCATGTTTCTTTCCTAAATTATTGTCTTTCTTTAATTGGATTTCTATAATTTTTATTGATTAATCATATTTGAAGTTTGATTTCACATTATGTTAATTTTTTTCATTTAATTTCAATTTTTGAATGATTAAATTTTATTAAAGCTCTAAATTCTTAAAGCGAGTCCCTATGGCACTCTATACTACAATAGCCCGTGCACTTGCAAAAAGCACAACATTACTCCTGAGAATTGCTGTTGATTATTTTACAGTAAGTGCACGGGCTATTGCTGTGTACCTTATGCAAGTACAAGTCAATCCCAGGGGACTCAACTTAAAAAGATTAAGTTAAATAAAATTTAAATTTTCAAAAATTCAAATGACAGAAATTAAATCACAACAAATTCAAATTTTAGATTTATCTAACCAATGAAAATTATAGAAATCCACATTCAAAATTCTAAAAAATAACTAAAATAAAATAAAATCTACTTCCCTAGCTTGATTCTAAAAAATTACTGCAAATCTAATGTCACCAAATCGATCATCCTTCATCAATCTCTAATTGAAAATTTTGATTAAGGATCCAATGCTCAAATTAAGAATATTTTTCAAAAATAAAAGCATATGGATCAATATAAGAGATTAGGAATTGGATGGCTTGGATTGATTGTGTGAACTTCAGATGTAAGATCAAAGCTTGTGGATTAATTGGGATATGAACTTTGCTAAGAATTTAAAATTTCATTTGAGATGTGGAACAAAATAAAAACATGAATTAAGGTGAACTATCATTTAAATCTAAACCGTGGGTTTAGATGAGCTGAAATTGATTAAGGGTTAGAGTGTAAAGTTGGGAATTAAGGGAGGAAAAGCTAGAACACAAAGTGGGGACAAAGTTGGAATTAAGATAGGAGTTCAATGGTTAAAATTGGATATTTCTAGTTTCCAATTTTAAAGAGCTTAACCGAGGAAGAAGAAGAATGCAGGGAATTGCTTCAAACAACTCCCTATATTCGGTTGAATATGAAACTAAGGAGAGAAAGACAACACAAGAATGAGGGGGAAGAGGAGCTGCCAGCATGAGGGAGCAAGGTGCTGGGCATCGTTGATGGAGCCAACTAGTGACAAGGGAGATGGTGGTTGGTTGCCTATTCTACAATGGAGAGACACATAGAGAGAGCCGAAACAAAAAGAGGCATTGCCAGCTTCGTACTGGAAACTGAGAGAGAGAAAGAGAGGAAGTGAGAGAGATAGCAGTGGGTGTGTGGTGATGTGCTGGATGGGAAAGAGAGAAACAAGAGGGAGAGACGAGGGAAAAAGGGGGGACTAGTTTTCAGTTTCCTGCTAGAAATCAAGCGAGATAGCAGAGAAGGAGTTGTTGGGCACTGGTGAGAGAGGGAGAAGCATGAGAGAGAATGGGGAGAAAAGGTGGTGCAGGAGAGAAATAAGAGAAACAGAGAGACAGTGTGTGATTGAGAAAGGGGGTAGCTGCAGTGAAGGAAACAATAGGTGCAGTGGCAGAGGTGATGCCATGTGGTGTAGGGTGCAAACAGAGAAAAGCTGCAAAGTAGAGAGAGAGAGAGAGAGAGAGAGAGAGAGAGAGAGAGAGAGAGAGAGAGAGAGAGAGAGAGAGAGAGAGAGAGAGAGAGAGAGAAGGGGGAGAAATGCATAGATGGGCTGGGTGGTGTGGTCCGTAGCCCACTCTCTAAGTTTGAGAGGCTTTCTTTTTGCATTTGACTACCTTCCTCCTTTATAGCATAATTCCTCCTCCTAATTAGAAAAAGAGAGGGGTAGTAGAGAGAGAGAGCATGAGAGAAAGAGAGGAGATGGTGAGAGAGAGAGAGAGAGAAGGGGGAGAAATGCATAGATGGGCTGGGTGGTGTGGTCCGTAGCCCACTCTCTAAGTTTGAGAGGCTTTCTTTTTGCATTTGACTACCTTCCTCCTTTATAGCATAATTCCTCCTCCTAATTTTGTTTCCACTCCTCCCCACTTTTCTTTTGGAAAGTCCTACCACTCTTCTTTCTATTTTGAAGCTTTACATTCTTGATTTAATTCCGTTTTTAGAAGATCTTCTCCACGATTTCCTTTTCTCCAATTAAAACCAATTTTCTTTTTGGAAACCGTCCCATCTTGCCTCCATCTTGCCTTGTGATATTCTTTAGGATGATCTGTACCGTTGATTTTGGTCTAAGTTATCCAAGCCAATTTTGGTTGATCTATAAAACAAAGGACCAAATTAGAGTAATCTAAATAGTACATTACACCTCTGATTAGCTTTGATGATCATCTGACCGTTAAATTTTACAAATCAACGATTGGATGATCAATTGCAGCTAAAATTCATATTTTATCTAAAAATTAAAAAAATGATCAGGTAGATGATCTAATTAAATGCTAAACTAGGGGTATTTTGACCAAAATTGAACACTTAACACACCCCACAACCAGCATTTTGCTAGTCCTGAGCAAATCATGTGAAAAATCAATTTATAAAATTCCAAAGATTATTTACAAGTCAACTCCCACTTTTTCTCATGGAATTATCTTTAATAAATCTATCAACTTTAGCATACTAATAAAAATGAATGAAGAATTCAAAACCCTACTCATATGCTAAAAACATTCCAATTAAGCTCAAATCTTAGAATGAGTATGTAAGTATACAATCTACATATAGAATAATCTTAATCTTTAAGTAAACTTCTAACTTTTGAACTCCATCTAAAATATATTTTGACCTCAATCTTCACTAATAGACATACACTCAAAAATAAAATCTCTCATATAAAGGTTTTAAATCATATCTCTCTTTTAAATATGTGAGCAGAGTTAGTAAAAGCAAATTTATCTCACACATACTCATGAAGAATGAGAATTACTAAGGAATTTAATTTTGATCTCTTTAGAAAAAATAAGATGTCATTGCCTTTGAATATTTAGAAATACTATTCTTTAAATCCCATCTTTTCATTTCCTCTTCAAAACTATACTCATCCTAGAATCAATAAGTCTTCAACTGGGATGAAATGTAAGCTTAGGATAGGGTACCAAAGAAAGGGTTTAAAGGGTAATAAAAAAAAATTCAACAAGTAAAGGTCCTCTAAAGTTGGCAATTCTTTCTTTACTTATATTGAAGTGAATATTTCTTTTTCCACTTTTATACATTCTTCAAAAAAATAAAAATTCAACGCTTTTGAATCACTTTGAAGAGTATTTATTTTCTTGATATTCACTTTTCTACTTTTATTACAACCAAAAAGTATATCTTCATTCATCTCTAACTTATTTTTTAAAGAAAATAGGTAATGGATATATTATACTAGGTTATTGCGGGTATAGATAATTTGGGTGAGAAAAGAAATAGCTTATATAAAAGTCTCAAATTAGCTAACTAGTGGTAAAAATACTTTTGGGGCAGACTTTATGTCTCTAAGTTAACAATGAGGATTTCTTAAATCATTTTCTACATTTCATATAATCAATTAGGTTCAATGAACTTCTATAATTTAAAGGTAATATTTTAATAATTCAAGTAATTAGCCAAATTTAAAAAATAGTGGGATCAAATTTTACTCAAAGCACGCTTAAGAAAATTTTGGAACATTTATAACCTCTCAAGAAGAATGAATGGCTATAAAATGATGAATGCATGTACAAATGTGATCTGATTAAAATGATAAATTAATCATATTCATTTCCATTAATAAGCTAAAATTATCTAGACTATACTTAAAAAAATCCAATTCTCATTATAGTGTAGGAGTTGGCCAAAAATTTTCCAAAATTTTTAATTCTTTTAGAAAATTTTTAATTTTTTAAAATTAAGAGAAAAATCTAATAAAAATTAGAATTTGCTAGAATTCTACACCCCTCAACCTAAAAGAAACATTGTTCTCAATGTTTAAAAAGTAGGATGAGAATAATGCATTGAAAAATAAAGAAATAGGAGATGTAGAAAAGAGAAGTTCTAGAAAAAACTAAGGTACATAATTATTACAATTTTGAATTTTGAATTTCATCACAGGGCAAGATAAATATATCTCCAGGCTACTTCTCATAATTAGAGATAATATTGGAAGCTTGATACAGACTTTGTGGAAATGGAGCTATTATATCATATGGCTTAGTGAGTGAGACATTTTTCCTTATCGACAAATTTATCTCTTTTTCTAATAGGTTTCAGTGCTATCTCATCCTTTTTAAGACTAGATTTCTCAATTATTTTACCACTATGAATAATGGTAATTGCCTTTGTTTGTTCCATCTTTGTAACTAAAGAATTAATCTCACCTACGACATCCATGTCATTAAGGTTTTCATTTGGTGGGATAGGACATTCCCCTTTATCAATGGTTTGCAACATTTGAGACATTATGACCTCAGTCATGAATTCTGTGGTCTCTTTTAATTGGGCTTTAATTTGAGCAATTTTGTTCTCCTGGTATTGCATGGCATGATGAAAGTTATCCTCTATTTCCCTTTTAGGTGGAGGAAGGTAAGATCTAAAAGCAAGTGGTCCTTGTAGTGGTTGGTAAGGGTGGTATTTGGCCTTATATGAGACATTAACATTATATTTATTTCTCCAACTAACAATAGGATGATTACTCCATTTGGAATTATATGTTTCTAAAGATGGGGGAAAATGATGCTCATAAGAATGTTCCTGTTCATGAAATGCATCCTAGAATGCAAGAGCAATGGGACATTCCTTAGTAGGTGTGTATTACTTTCACAAATATCACACACCTACTCGACTTTCTTCGAGAAAATTTTTTCCACTTCCATGGCCTCAACTATTCTAGATAGGGATGCTATTTTCATATCATCCTTTTCGAGCATAGCATATATTCCTCTCCTGGTGGATGTGGAGGTGGGCTTAGGCTTTTTATGGGTAACTTACTTTTTTCGTATCAACCCAAGTTTGTGCACTTCCTGCCAGCCATTCCAAATACTCTTACGCCTCTTCAGGTTGTTTATTTAAGAAATTACCATTGCACATCATTTCAAAAACTGTCACATATCATAATTAAGTCCATAAAAGAAGCTAATGATATGCCAAAGATTGTATCCATGACATGGACAAGTTAACAATAATTTCTTGAATCTTTCCCAGCATTAATAGAAAGTTCCTTTATCCGTTTAGGTAAAATTCATTATATTGTGGTGGAGAGTATTTGTCTTATGTATAGGAAAGAACTTATACAAGAACTTCCTAGTCATTTCTTGCCATGTTCGTATGGAACCTGTTGGTAGTGAATGAAAGCACATCTTAGCTTTTTCCTTTAAAGAAAAAGAAAATAGTTTGAGTCTTACCATATCTAATTTGATGTTTTGTGCATGTTGGGTCATACACACTTCATTGAATTCTTTTAAATATAGGTAAGGACTCTCACTATCCAACCCATAAAATTTAGGAAGTAAATGAATTACTCTCACCTTTAATTTAATCATATCAGCATTTGAAGATAAAAGTATACATGAAATTGTGCTGGTATTATCAGGCTCTAAATAGCCTCTTAATGTTTTCCCATGAGGATTTTGGTTATGCCAATCATCCTCATGTGTTCTAAGTTGGTCCCATTCCCTGTTATATTTCCTTCTCCTATTTTCATGAGGTGGAGAATGATTCCTCCGTGGATGCATATTATCATCAAATAGAGGTGGTGGATCATTCACATCAAAGAGAGGATTGCTTATTTATGAGGAAACGTTGTTATTATCTAAGATGGGAGGTGGTTCATCATCATTAAAGAGGGGATTGTTTCTACATGTGGAAATACTATCTCTTTTAAGGCTGGGGGTGCAGATTACCCCTTTTATTAGTGTTTAGATTATTCATTGAATGCAATTAATCATGTCTCCTTTTTTTTAATAGGAAAAACTACCCTACATGATGCAACTTAAATTCCTAGAATGATGCACAGACCAAGGACTCAATCAAATAATCCTTGAGGCTAATATTTAGAAATAAATTGCTTTTCTTGAATTTGTGTGGGGGAGATGCTTTTAGATTAGCTTAATCTAATGCTCCTCCTCTCTTTTAGATTTGATTACTGCTTACCAGTCAGATTCTATACTAAGGTGGTTAATATAATCTTCATGTCAGGAGGTATTTAGATCTCAACTAGCGTCAATGAAAGGCTTAGACAATCACTTCAATTTAAAGACACCAACTATAACCATAGTACTTAGAAGCCAATAAAGTAACAATAGATTGCGTCCTATTAAGGGGGTCCTACAATTATGTGATGGCCTTTATAGGTCTCTTCTAATTAATTTTGAATTAATTTGAAGGTTGGGTTGCGCACCTGTGGTGATTATCTAAGGTGGGCTAAGAGGTGGTGATTAAATCCACTCATAATCTTGTACAATTGGGTGCCCTTACTAGTTAATTTTTACACTCCATGGCAGTTCGATCAACATAGAAATCACCTTAAACCAATAAACGTGCCCTAAAAATGTAATTAGAAACAATAAAATGATGCAAAATTTAAAAATGCAACAATTATAAAATATGCTATCTATATGCAATTACACTACCAAACAATGCAAAATTATTCTAAATACGATTAAATTAAGAAATAAAAAGAGTGAGTGAAACTAATAGTGGGGTTTCTGATAAGATCAAGTGTGGGCCACCTTATCCCACACTTGTCGTATTTTAATACGACCCACTTAAAATTAGAATTGAAATTGAAAGTTACAATGTGCCTCACTACAAGATTCACTCAAAAAAATAGAAAAAGTCATATTTTAGGAATTCAAGGAAATTCTATCTATATGATGAAGCTCCACTTGCCAATTTCCTCCACTTTTTAATTTTCTAAAAAATAAAATTGCAATAAGTACTAAATTTAGGAAATATAGTGATTATGCACTAAGAAAAATTCAAAAATGCACCGAATATGCCTAGAATGTTAAAACAATGCAATCTCTAAAAAAATTTATTTTTTTAAATTTTCTAAAAAAAATGATTTTTTTGGTTTTTTAATTTTTTATTAAATTTTATGAAAACTCCGTTGCAGGTCCCCAACAATGGTACCAAAAACTTTTTAATTGTTTCATCACATGCACAAGGGCTATTATAATGTAGCTTATGCAAGTACAAGTCAATCCCATGGGGACTCAACTTAAAAAGATGGAGTTTAAATAAAATTAAATTATTTAAAAATTTAAATGACTAAAATTAAATAACAATGAATTCAAAATTAAAAATATTTAACCAATGAAAATTATAAAAATTCACATTCAAAAAGAAAGAAAATTAACTTAAAAAACAAATAAAATCTACTTCCCTAGCTTGATTTTGAAATATTACTTCAAATTTGATGTCACCAAATCAATTAACCTTCATCAATTACTCACTGCTACTTTTGATTAAGGATCCAACAGTCAAATTATGAATATTTTCCAAAAATAAAAGCATCTTGATCAATAGAAGAGATTATGAATTGGATGGCTTGGATTGATTGTGTGAACTTCTAATGTAAGATCAAAGCTTGTGGATTAATTGGGAATTGAACTTTGCTAAGAATTTAAAAATTGATTTGAGATTTCAAACAGAATAAACACATGAATTAAGGTGAACTATCAAATAAATCTAAACCATTGGTTTAGATGAGCTGAAATTGATCAAGGATTAGGATGTAAATTCAGGAATTAAGTGGGAAAAAGCTACAAGACAAAGCTGGAATTAAGATAGGAGTTCAATGGTTAAAACTAGACTTTTCCAGTTTCCAATTTTGAAGAGCTTAACCGAGGAAGAAGAAGAATGCAAGGAGTTGCTTCAAACAACTCTTTATGTTTAGTTGAGCAGCTAAAACTAAGGGGAGAAAGACAACATAGAAATGAGGGGAGAGAGGAGCTACTGGCCTAAGGGAGAGATGTATTATGCGTCGTCGATGGAGCCAGTCGGTGACAAGGAAGATGCCAGCTAGTTGCCTATTCTACAGTGGAGAGACAGACAGAGACAACCAAAAGAAAAAGAGGTGATGTTGTTTTCCTGCTGGAAACCGAGAGAGAGAGAGAGAGAGAGAGAGAGAGAGAGAGAGAGAGAGAGAGAGAGAGAGAGAGAGAGAGAGAGAGAGAGAGAGAGAGAGAGAGAGAGCAGTCAGTGGGGGTGCGGTGATGTGCTGGATGGGAAAAAGCGAAATAAGAGGGGAGAGTCAAGGGAAGAAGGGGGGCTAGTTTCTGGCTTCTTGTTGGAAACCAAGAGAGATAGTAGAGAGGAAGGTGTTGGGCGGTGGTGAGAGAGGGAGAAGCATGAGAGAGAATGAAGAGAAAAGGTGGTGTGGGAGAGAAATGAGGGAAAAAGAGATAGTGAGAGAATTAGAGAGAGATAAAGTGATTAAGAAAGGGGGTTGGTGTGGTGAAGGAAAGAACAGATGCAACGATAGAGGTCATGCTGTGTGGTGTGGGGTGCAGATAGAGAAAGATGTAGAGCAAAGATAAAGAGAGAGAGAGAGAGAGAGAGAGAGAGAGAGAGAGAGAGAGAGAGAGAGCGCGCGGTGAGGGGGTATAGTGAAGGAAAGAGAGAGGGTAGGAGCGGGAGAGAAGGGTGCATGAGATGGGGGTGGTGCAAGAGAGGAGAAGAGGTGGGTAACAAAGAGAGAAAGAGATGGGTGTGAGAGAAGAAGAAGAGGGGTAGCACAGAGAGCATGAGAGAGAGAATGAGAAGTGCGGAGAAGGGGGGGGAGGGGTGTGGTTTGCAGCCCTCTCTACGATTGTGAGGCTTTCTTTTTGCATTTGACTGCCCTCCTCCTTTATAGCATAATTCCTCCTAATTTTGTTTTCAGTCCTTCCCATTTTCTTTCTAGAAACTCCAACCACTTCTCTTTCTATTTTGAAGCTTTCCATTCCTAAATTAATTCCCTTTTAAAAAAATCTTCCCATTGATTTCCTTTTCTCTAATTAAAACTAATTTTCCTTTTGAAAGCCATCCCATCTTACCTTGTGACATTCTTTAGGACGATTTGCATCATTGATTTTTATCTGATCTATCCAAGCCTATTTTTGTTGATCTGTAAAACAAAAAAAAATATTGGAGTCATTTAAACTATACATTACACCTATGATTAACTATGATGATCATCTGGCTGTTAAATTACACAAATTAAGATTTGGTTAAACAATTGAAGCTAAAATTCATATTTTATCTAAAAATTACAAAATTAATCAGTTAGATGATCCAATTAAATAATTTTGAGCAAAATTTAATACTTAACAATTATCTATAGTGATTTTTACTATCAAAGCTTGCGATTGAAGCATGAAATTTTTCTGGACTTTTGTGTTAATTATATCAATTATTGTTAGCGTTACAAAAAGTTTCCCTTTCTATTCCTTCTCATGAGCTTGTCCAATTATTTATATGTTACCTAGATTAGACAATATCGAAAACAAAACAAGTAGTTATAGTATAAAGAAAGTATTAATTTAAGCCACAATTTTGCTATCTTTCTATTAGGAGATAATGATTATTATTTTATGTAGTTGTTTTAAGTTATTTGTGAAACATCACATTAGATCTTTCTTTCCACAAAGAATAGCTAAATGTTAAATTCTTGAATTGCGTATTGAAAAATGAAAAGGAAAGGTAAAATATAATTTATGGTTCTAAATTAGTTTCTATAACCAGTAATTAAGGGTGTTAGGGTGAAGGATGAATCGATTAGCAAGATTGCTTATACTATATGTTATATTAGCATTCAAGAGTCAAGAGTGAACAGGTGTGATGTATGCTGCTAAGATTCTTTATGTCAAATCTTTCATTGTCACAATAAGTTGGAAGCTACTCATTGAGCTTTGTCTTATAAGTGTTGGCATTTTTTACTGCCTCCTAAACTTACTTTCTCACACTAGATTTCTTGTTTAAACAAGTGAATATGTAATGTGTATGATGATATAATTAATGAAGCATTTTTTTTTTTTTCATTTGTTGATATCTTGCCTTTTATCTTAGGCTTCCATATTGCAACACTTTGAGCACTTTAGTTCTATTCTATTAAGGCCCTGGGTATTCTTTGTAACTTATTAGAGGTGATTTTCTATGGAACATCTACTTACTGCTGTGTCATGCCTACTAAAAGAGCATTATAGAAAAATCCTCAAAAAATGATGACTTATAGCATGTATTATATATGGCAGATAAGTAGTTTTTTTATTCGTATCAAATGCATTTGAATTATATATTTTTAGCGCATGGTTAACAAGGGATAATATAACCAAGACTATGCAACCACTAAAACTCCCTTGGAAGCATGTCAAGGTATGGAAAATAATTAATTGCTCTATTTATTAACTAAACTTAAAGTATTATACATGGTATTTATTTTTGTTTTCATTGTTGCATAGTGCCCTAGAAAGCAATTAGATTAGGGTGTGAGTACTATGTACTAAGATACATGAGAACCCCAGTACTCGATGGTGATAGTGTCTCATAATTGGAAAAGGTAAGACACTTTTTATTGGTCATATTTTTTCCTAGTTTTAAATTAATTCCAGCTCAAGAGAATGTATCAATTGAATTAATTATATTGTATTGCAAGTTGTTGTGCTTCAAATAAGAAAAATTACTCCAAAGCAAACCTTAACGAAATTCGAAGCGAATACATAAATGTAAATTACCATATCCACTAATAAAATATTCTTTTCGTATATATGCATGTGTTCGTTTAATTTTCATTATTTTCATTGAAGTATATATATTTTATGGGATGAATGAGGAAAACTTGGAGTGTGGAAGTAAATGGGTATATGTGTTTGGACTTGTACTTGTAAATGTAGAGGTTGCAATGATTGAAATGAAAATATTGTGGTTTTTTTATCAAGTGTTTTCAAGATAGATGTAGATGGATGATGAATTTGGATTTTTATACCCAATGTAGAAGTAAATTTATATTTCTTTTTCATGTGTTTAAAGAGTGAAAGAACAATGTAGCAAGTGGTACATTCAAGTATGCAAAAGTGTAAGTCATAATTGTAGTGTAAACAAAAACAAAAAAAAGAACTTCTAGCATTAAATTGTGGAATTTTGACTTTAAAAATTCTTGAATGCTTTTGGAATTTTGGACTTTTAAAGTTCAAATTTGGAATTTTAAAAAATTTAAAATTCCTAGACTTTTAAAGTTGGTTATTAAATTCTAAATTGAAATGTATCCACAATTAATGACTCTTCAAGTCAAAAACTTTAAATCAAGTTCAAAAGTCCCAAATTTTTAAATTTGGTTTGTGAACCAACTTTAAAAATCATACTTTCGAAGTTGATTTTTTCTCAACTTCTTTTCTTATAGATTTTCTAAGTCGACTCAATCGAAGTTGCTTTGATAACTTACTTCTATTAGTATGTTGAACCAAATTTAAAACCCTCATGTGTAATAATATAATGACTTTAGAGATCTTAAAGAAATTTAGTATATACTTGTAACCTAGAAGTTTTAAAGCCATTCATTCTTTTGGTTGTTATAAATACACATTAATTTTCTTCTGCGAATAGAATTCCTAGTATTACTTTGATTTGTTCAATTACCAGTATTCATTATTTGACTATTGTCCTTAATTTTCCAAAATTTTTGTTGAATGTGATAGGTTATATGAAACTTAGGAAATGATTTAGGCTATCTTTGTTGTTAACCTAAAGTCATAAAACCTACCTAAAGATATTTTTACCACTAGTTTTCCCTTTAAGCCTTATATAAATATTTTCTTTTCTTTAAATACAATTACATTTACACATATTAACCTAACATTAATTGTCCTTTACCTTTTTTATTTTTAAAAATAAGTTAGAGATGATTGAAGAAATACTTTTTAGCACTACTACAGAAGAGGCTTTTAAAGTCGGTAAAAAAATGCTAATAAAAGTCGGTTAAAAAATGACTTCTATCAAGCTGACTTCGAAAGTCAATGAATTTTGAAATCATTTAGAAAAACAACTTTAAAGGCCCAAAAATTTTGAAATCATTTCAGTCTAAACGATTTCAAAAGTCTAGCACTCTTGAAACTGAAAAAGGACTTTTGAAGTTGTTTAGACCTAAACGACTTCCAAAGTCCTTTTTTTTTCATTTTTCACTTTGCGATCACTACCACCCATTTACATTCAACATAACACCTGATACAATTTTCTTATAGTCTTTGTATGCATGACAAACAAACATATATTCACTTCTACATTGGGTACAAAACATCCAAATTCATCATTATCCATGCACATCTATCTTAAAAATACTTCATAAAGGAAACCAAAACACATGCATTTACTACAACATCCACATTCACTTCATTTGTAAATCTATACATATTTGCATTTACTTTCACACTCTAAGTTACCCTCATTCATCATCCCATAAAAGTCATATAATTTAATGAATATATTGAAAACTAACCACCAAATTCAATTAATTTACAAGCTCTAAATTTACTTCATCCATACTCATTTACTTCCACACTCTCCACTCATTCATCGCTCAAATATATATATATATATATTCCAAAGAAAATAATGAAAACTAAAACAACACATACAAGCGAATGAAAAAAATTCTTTATTATGTATTTTACATTAATGTAATTACTCCAAGTCTTCTCATTGAAACTCAGTACATACTCATCCCATTAGCTTCACATTTTATTGAGGTTTACTTTGGTGTAACACTTCTTGTTTGCCTACTCAAAAAGCAGAGCAGCTTGTAATACAACATATTTAATTCAGGTCACATTCTTTTAGCCAGATCCATAAAAACTGTGAAAAATATAAGATTATGAAAAGTAAAATGTGTCTTAAAAATTTCTTAATTAGGAAACACCAACACCATTGAATATTAAGGTCCTCATGTATCTCAACACATAATACCTTAACTCCCAATAGAACTATTATCAAGGGCACTATACAACAAAGACAATAAAAAGAATCCAAAAATATTATTTGTTGTGACATCTTAGGTTTTTCTAATACTTTTTCATAAAATATTTTACATTTGTGGGGCCCTATTTGGAAAACCATTTAGAAAATAAACAATGGAAACATATTTCAAGAGAAATTTTTAAAAAATCCCAAGTGTCATTTTTTCTTTTATAAAAATAGGGATTTTTGGAGATATGAGATACATTTCTGCCAAAAATTCAATAGAGATATGAGATACATTTTATGCATGCCATACAGGTTCCTAATAGACAAAATATAGTAAACAAAGTAATAAGGGAGACTTTGTCCCCATACTATCACAATTACATACATGACCATTTGTGTTTTGAAATTCAAAATTTAACCAAATCAAAAGAAAAGTTCATGACCAAGATCAATCCAATTACAGCCATACCACTACCACTTTAGTTTACATATCCACATGTCCATAAAGTCATATTAAATCAAAGTATTACATCATGTAGCAAGATCATTAACTATGTGCAAACCTGTTTAATATACCTTTTATGTCTTTCTCTTGAGATCTCTAGTACAGTTTTCCGCTCTCTTTTCCTCGTTCTATTTCTTCAGACCTGAGACATTGTAAACAATTTACAATGTCTTAGCAAGCTTTCCCTTGTGTAGGCAGTTTTATCATTGAAGTATGAGTTTATTCAGTTTTAAATCCAAAAGGGACTCATAATCACATGTTATGCAGTTTTGTAGAATATGATGCTTAATGAGTAATATAATGAACTCGAAAGTCTCAATCATGATTTACAAATCAATATCATGCCAAAATAATTCAATTTATCAGTTTCAACATCATATTGTTTTCAAGACAATAGTAATCTTTGTAAGGTGTTTTATAAGATATAAAAGATTTCCAAAACTCACATCACACATCATCTCACACATATACTCATCCAACCTAGATAGTAAATCATCGTCAAGAATCAATAGACGAAAAGCATTTAAACTATATAATGCTTCAATATAATCAATGTGTCTCAATAAACACATGTATAATACCATCAGAATCTCCTCGAGGTCTAACGAGTGTAAAAACACTCGAAATCTGGCCACCTGCAGTTGGCCATGAGTACTCATTATATACCTGAAATACCAAGGTGCTACGCACCTACACTACCATGCAATATACATAAAAATCTAAAAATAATGGACCCTCTATGCAATAGACAAGAACTAATCAAGTCCGTGGCTATCACGCTGTTACCAAAATGGATAGACTCCATGCACCGTAAGAGTTCCCCCATAGTAGACACCCCTTGCAGACATCCAATAGCTCGACGCCCCACTTAGGACCGCCCACCAAGACCAACCAAGGCCATCAGGCACCCTTTTTGTAGCCAGGTATCAAACACGCATAAACAATTTCAAAAGGAGGATGATCAGTCCTCAATCTTCCCAACACAACATCGACCGACCCCAATATGTCTATCATAACATAATAATAGTAGGCATCATCACATGCTGATATAACCATAAAAATTCATGCATTATTGAAATCATGCAATTTAAATCTCATGATACGATATAGACATGTAAAAGCCACCCTCACAAGAGTTGAGTTTGAGGATTCCATATTCCTCATCATTTCATAATTTATGAAGTCCATGTAATTTCAAATATATTTTCATGCATAAGTTTCCAATTTGATAGTAAAACAACATGACATCCCAAACCAATAAGTTGCATGAAATACAAATATGTTAACTGCATAAATAAAAAAATATCATAATTCCAAATCTTAAGCATTTTCAAATATGATCGAGTAGTTATCAATAGTTTTCATGTTTCACAAAAGCATATCGATGTTAAAACTACCTGCCTCCCTCATCATGCTTCATGATTTAGTTATATCCCTCCAATCAATTCATCAATCAACCTGTCGATATTCCATATTCCTTGTCAATGTCAAGTTATATTAACAATTATAAAAGGAATATATTCTAGTCCAAAGTTGACGGTCTAAATAATTTGTTAATCATAGAACTGCTAGTTTTCGTACAATCCATCACCCCTAACTACGTGATCTCAGCTACTTAGGCTGTTGGTCTACTTTCCACATCATGTATCATCTAATGCCATTAAAGTTCTAATCATTCATTCACCAATGTCTGATCATTGATCAGATGTGAGGAAAAGTGTCAAATCACTCTTTGATCTACTATTCATTCTCTATATTGGCGATGCGAAGGCTAGAAGTGGTCGGGTCTTGGCCTTAGTATGTTATTAGACATTTTTAGCTAATGGATTAGTGAGATTTAGCTCATCCTATGTTAATTTAAGGTTTAGGAATGCAATGGTGGCATCTGATCATAGTTCAGGCATTGTAAGGTTCTTATTCCTTTACTATATGATCGAACAATTCAGATTATTCACTCAATTTCCATTTAAATCTTTCAATTTCTACCATATACTAGTTAATTCAACATTCTAAAACACACCTGTGGCATCTGATCATTGATCAGACATCAAGAAGTCATTGTTTAAAAAGTAATATATCGAACAGTTAAGATTGTTCAATCAATTTTCAGCCTGGATTGACAATCTTAGTTACATCTGGGTTACTTCCGATAGTTATTTACCTATTCCTAAGTTTGAAATAAGAAATGGATGGTTAGATCGTACATAAAACCGAGATCTAGCCTGAACAGTACAAATTTTGTTAAAAATCTCAAATTAAGAGTTGGGTTTCATAGATCTTACCTCTTAGATGTATTTCTGTGTGTTTTCCACCCTTGGATGAGTTGGATTGACTCCTTTTTCTAATGAAACACTCTGATCATGCCAAGCACCATTCATCTCCCTAATCGATGATCAGGATCACCTTCGATTCCTTATTAACCTTAAGGGTTTTGGTTATTTCATCCTGCTAGATGCAATGATCGGCTCGAATCAATGATTCATGATCTAAGACGGTATCGTCTCCAATGATGACCTGTGAATTCTATAACCCAAAAAACCCTCATTTTCTTGCTCCCACCAATGTGCTAGCTTTTCTGGTGTCAGGGTTTCTCTTCTTCCTCTTTGTTCTCCCTCTGCTCCTCCCTCTTCTCCTTCTTCCTCCTCTTCTTTCCTTTCTTCACCTTTCTCCTCTTCATCAAGTTTCTTGTGTTTGTTGGGCTGAGAAAAGACCATTTAATTTAAGTGGGAGGGGTGCCTGTTTCAAATATGGCCCCCTCTGGTTTAGGCATTTCGTCTATCTTTTTTTATATCTTATTTTTATGAAAATTCCCCTCATATTTAAATCCCCATATCTCCTTCATTCGAATTCTGATTTTAGCAAACTTAGTGTCATTGGAATCATCTTTTTAGTACAATCCAATTATGGAGGTCTCAATACTTGATTTGACATCTATCAAGTTTTTCACTTATAAAAATCCAAAAATAAGAAATTCAATATGTTCTTTTCATCTCAATTTAACATTTTCTAAAATTTCCTCAATTTGGGATTTAAAATTTTTTGGGATGTTACATTCTTCCCTCCTTATAGGAATTTTATCCTCAAAATTCTTTTCACATTATTCTTTAGATAAATTTAGAAGCATTTTCATATCACAAGATGTACTACTTATGCTAATAATTCCAAAATACGCATTGATAAATAGACAATTTCACATCATGTCATCTCCTTAGATACCAATTCATCGTATAGATAGATATACATCAAATCATCTCAAGTCAAATAACTCATAATATATTTAGAACACATCATAACCACATATAATGCAATTAACATAATCCAAACTCTCATCAAGGAGTTAGTTATCTGTGTACAACTTTATTATAGGTAAAATCACTATGTCAATAAAATTCAAAGCATCTCAGTACACCAGTAGGCATATCTATGCTGAATCTATTATAAAGCACATTAGCTTAGCAATACTCAATCATCTGCCAATCAAAACCAGAGCATACAGCTCACCAACAAGCACTCTATGCCGATCAAAACTAGAGCATACCAACTCACCAATAGGAAATCATATGCCAATCAAAACCAGAGCATATTAGCTCACCAACAGGCAATCATATGCCAATCAAAACCACATTATATCAGCTCACCAATAGGCAATCATATGCCAATAAAACCCAATCCATAGTATGATCATACTATAAGCACCAAAAAGCCTGCCACCCAGAAGCTCGGCACCTTGAAGTCTGCCAGTGCCCCTTGCACTCGCCCTCATTGGCTGCCCTCTTAAGCCGCCCTCTTCAACTACTCACAATTATAGATCATAAATCAAATATGTGTGTGTGTGTGTGTGTGTGTACGTAAGATAAAAACAACTTCCATATCACTGCCACCCTGGAAAACCCAATAACCTAGCAATAGTAGTTCACTAAACTAAGGAAATTATCAACCTTAATAACCAATTTGGGCTAATTCTAACCCATCACACTCTCAATAAACTGTTTCTATAACACTTGGGGTATCATGGTTAAGGAAATTCACTTCCTCTAACCATAACACATGCTATAGATATTTGCAATAAGCAATGAGTCCTTAAGCATTCCAAATAATGTATAAGGATTCCTTGTGCTCTTCTTTATTTGTGAAGTATACAAGAATACTATCTACTAACACAATCATGACTCATCCAAATAATATTTGAAAATTCGATCCATCATATCCATGAATACTATCAATGCATTGTTCTCACCAATTGGTATCACCCAGAACTCGAAGCAATCATAATAATTCCTAAAAATAGTCTTAAAGAAATTTTCCTCAAAATCCTCGAGTAGTGATAACCAAACCTCAAATAAATATCCAAACACACCATGCATGTCCAGAGTTGATCAAGTGGATCATCAATATAGGATAGAGAATAATAGTTTCCCTTTGTGGTGCCATCAAATAAGCGATAATATGTGCTTAGCAATAAGGATATGTCTCTCTTCTCATGAAGAGGACTAGTGCACTTTATGAAGACCCACTAGGTCTACTAAAACCCTTATCAAAAGCTCATATTGTTGGAGCTTTGCCAGCTTAATTTGGGGCCATCCCATATGAAATTCTAGGTATATAATGCTATACTTAATGCCAAATCAAAACAAAAACCAATCTCCTGCAGCGAAAGTTCTGAAAATTCTTTAAGAAAAACTGCAAACTCTCACACATCATTTTTGTGCTCAGTCTGTGGCCTCTCGCAATCCTCCACTATCACACAAACAAGAAGAACATAGTACCCTCTAAAAAATTACTACACAACCTTCAAGAGAGAAATAACACAAACCTCAAATATGCCCTTCCCACATAGGAACGAGGTCACTAGTCGTATAGGTATATTAAAAGTGACTTTCTTCTCATAGCAGTCAACTGTTGCCCAATAAGTAACCATTCAATCCATCCCAAGGATGACTTCATAATCAACCATATCAAATAAGTTGACATCGTCATTCATCATCTCCCTCACTATATTCGTAGATGTCCCTAGAAGGTACTCACTTAACTCTCTCACCAGAGTCATAACATCCAATCACAACGATAACAAATATACAAGCATGTCTAGTAGGATGCAAAAACATACGAATGAAAGAATTACTGGATCCTGAATCAAAGAGGATCATAACATGTCTACAAGCAACCAGGATAATACTTTCCACCTCCTAGTTCAAGGTCCACACCTGCCTCGAAGTAATAACAAAAAGTCATCGCTACTAATGTGAGACCATCTTTGAGATGCCTCCAATGTCAGTATTTTTGACAAACTATCCTCTAAAATAGTCTCTAAAGAAATGCCTTGACTCTCCATAGTCAAAGACGTTGTAATGGTGATTGTTGATACTATTGACACTACTGTGGTGTTCTATTAACTTTAGGCCATAACTATCTAAGTACTTGTCCTTACAAGTAACACACCTCTTGCTTGCATCCCTACTCAAAGGCCTTTGTAACCGCTTTGGTGAAAAAGGATCTCTTACCTCTATTTGGCTGACTCGAACTACCATATCTGAGTCTCTACGGTCATCCCTAGTCCTAAGAGAGTCTCTCTCAAACATAGAGGTCATGTCTACTATCTTTGCCACCAAAGTAGAACATGCTAAAATCACATGATTCCTCAATCCAGGTGCCAACTCATCAATGAATCTATCTACCACCACCTAATCTATGGTAATAGTGATAGGAGCAAACCTCCACAGCTAGTAAACCAATTCAAATACTATTGAATTGTCTAGTCTCTCTACTCCAAAATAGCCAACTTTCTCTGTATCACTAGTTGATCACAAGGTAAAGATACTGATCATCATATGCCTCCTTAAGGGCCTTCTAGATAAAATCTCAGTAATGGAGGAATGCGCTCTTTTAAATGACTATCTCTAGAATTCTTATAATTACATTTTCAATGTCTTCAAATGAGATGCACATTGTGATTTGAGCTAATATTCCTAAAAGGACTAAGTAGCATCTTCTCTCAATGATAGTAGCCATACACTAGGGTATTTTGATACTCATAAAGGCTCATAACAGCATATCATGTTCTATGGATTCCGAACTCATCAAATAATTCTCCACTTTAATAATCCATTCATAATCATGTCTAAAATTTATGATCAAATTATCTCCATGAATCAAATGTTCTCACACAGATTGACATTAAAACCTTTTAGTATCCATGCTTTCAATTCTCCACTCATCTACTGATCTTTCTTATCATTTAGTAATTATCCTTATAAAATAGTTGTTATATCCTCTAAGCATTGTATAGCTCCAATTCATAACTAGAACACTCAAGAATCATTAAATAGGTACTTCTCAATGATAACCACATGTCAATATTTCTATATATGTAAGGAACAACTCATTTTCACCCCTTTGATCAATAATTCATTTACATAAGTAGGCCAAATTGTTACTAACTTACGTAATTTTGAAACTTTATCCATTAAATATATCTATTACATATCTAAACTAATGTTGTAATACTCATAATTTTCTCAAGTTCTCTTCCATTGTGACTATTATCTGCTTTCTTTTTCATTATAATCATTATATTATTGTGCAATACTTATCATGATCCTCAAAGGTTTATACACATCATCAAAATTAAAACTTGAATCCTTAGAAGGACACTCATGTGAATAGATCTATCACTAATAAAGTTTTCATTTAGATATACTAATTTTATACTCTCATGCTACTATTCCTTACTTTAAGAACCATACTAATTTCATAAGAGTACTCCTCTTACTCATACCAGAACTAAAAATCTATTAGTTTCTTAGAACTTCCCAACCCTTGTAGGTTGCATCTATTTTTATATTCATCAACATTGTCCATTCGAGTTATTCATATAACTCATATTTAGAGAACCATTCTCACTTGATTGGCTATATATGACTTTTGGACATGTAGGACTAACTATGAGAGGATTGACTGGGCTATGATACCAACTGTGACATCCCGAATTTTTCTAATACTTTTTCACAAAATATTTTACATTTGTGGGGCCCTAAGTTTGGAAAACTATTTCAAAAACAAATAGTGGAAACATTTTTCAAGAGAAATTTTTTTAAAATCCTGAGAGTCATTTTTTCCTTTTATATAAATAAGGATTTTAGATAAATGAGTTCTACATTTCTACCAAAAATTCAGCAGAGTTTCCTCGGTATTTTGGACCTCGCATATTTTTTGCATGCAATGCGGATTCTAGATAGACACAATATAATAAAACAAAATAATAAGGGAGACTCTGTCTCCATCCTATCACATTTACATACATGATCATTTTTGTTTTGAAATTCAAAATTTAACCAAATAAAAAGAAAAGTTCATGACCAGGATCAATCTAGTCACAGCCATACATATACCCTTTAGTTTACATATCCACATGTCCATAAAGTAAAGTCATATTAAATCAAAGTATTACATCATTTAGCCAGATCATCAACTATGTGCAAACCTGTTTAATATACCTTTTATGTCTTTCTCTTGACATCTTTAGCATAGTCTTCTACTCCCATTTCCCTATTCTATTTCTTTAATTAGACTTGAAACATTGTAAAAAATTTACAATGTCTCAACAAGCTTGCACTTGTGTAGGTAATTTTATCATTGAAATATGAGTTTATGCAGTTTTAAATCCAAAAGGGACACATAATCACATGTTATGTAGTTTGGTAGAATATGATGCATAATGAGTAATATAATGAACTCTGAAGTCTTAATCATGATTTACATATCATTGTCATGCCAAAGTAATTCAATTTATCAGTTTCAATATTCGTGCATATTGTTTTCAAAATAATAGTAACCTTTGTACGGTGTTTTACAAGATATGAAAGATCCCCAAAACTCACGTCACACATTATCTCATAAATATACTCATCCAAACTGGATTGTAAATCATCATCAAGAATCAATAGACGAAAAGCATTTAAACCTTATAATACTTCAATATAATTAATGTATCTCAATAAACACACATATATAATACCATCAGAACCTCCTCAAGGTCTAAAGAGTGTGGAAACACTCAAAATCCAGCCACCTATCGTTAGTCATGAGTACTCATTATAGAGCTGAAATACCAAGGTGTCATGCAATTGCGCTATTGTGCAATATACATATAAATGTAAAAATGATGGACCCTCTATGTGACAGACAAGAACCAATCAAGTTTATGGCTATCACATCCATACCAAAACAGATAGACTACCTGCACCAAAAAAGTTCCCCATAGTAGACATCAGTAGTAGACATCCAGTAGCTCGATGCCCCACTTAGGACTACCCACCAGGATCGACTAGGGCTATCAAGCATCCTTTTCGCAGCTAAGTATTTAACACATATAAACAATTTTGGAAGGAGGATGATCAATCCTCAATCTTCCTAGCATAGCGTCCACTGACCCCAATATGTCCATCATAACATTATAATAATAGGAATCGTCACATGTCGATATAACTAATAAAACCATAAAAATCCATGCATTATTAAAATCATGCAATTTAAATCTCATGATAAGATATAGCCATGTAAAAGCCACCTCACAAGGGTTGAGTTTGAGGATTCTATATTCCTCATAATTTCATAATTCATGAAGTCCATGTAATTTCAAATATGTTTTCATGCATAAGTTTCTAATTTGATAGTAAAACAACATTTTATTTCAAACCAATAAGTTGCATGAAATACAAATATATTAACTGCATAAATAAAAAAAATATCATAATTTCCATTCTTAAGCATTTTCAAATATGATCGAGTAATTATCAATAGTTTTCATGTTTCACAAAAGCATATCAATGTTAAAACTACCTACCTCCCTTATTGTGCTTCATGATTTAGTTATATCACTCCAATCAATTCATTGATCAACCTGTCGATATTCCATATTCTTTGTCAATTTTGAGTTATATTAAAAATTATAAAAAAGAATCTATTCTAGCCCAAATTTGACAGTCTAGATAATCTATTAATCGTGGAATCGTTTGTTTTCATACAATCCATCACCCCTAACTACATGATCTTAGCTACTTAAGCTTTGGTCTACTTTTTATATCATGGATTTTCTAAAGCCATTAGAGCTCTAATTAGTCATTCACTAATGTCTGATCATTGATCAGATGTGAGGAACAGTGTCAATCACCCTTTGATCTACTGTTCATTCTTTAGATTGGTGATCAGACAGGTAGAAGTGGTCGGATCTTGATCTTAGTACATTTTTAACTAATGCATAAATGAGATTTAGCTCATCCTATGTCAATTTGGGATTTAGGAATGCAATGGTACATCTCATCATAGTTCAGGCATCATCAAGTTATTATTCCTTTACTGTTCAATTGAACGGTTTAGATTATTCACTCAAATTCCATCTAGATCTTTCAATTTCTGTCATATTCTAGTTAATTCAATGTTCTGAAAGGCATTCATGGCATCTGATCATCAATCTGACATCAAGAAGTCATTATTGAAATAGTAACAGAATGGACAACTGAGATTTTTCAATCGATTTTTAGCCTAGATTGACAATCTCAATTAGATCCATGTTACACCCGGTACTTATTTACCTATTCCTAAATGTTGATTAAGAAATGGAAGCTTAAATCATCCATAAAACCTAGATCTAGCATGAACAGTATGAATTTTGTTAAAAATCTCAAATCAAGAGTTGGGTTTCATATATCTTACCTCTTAGATGTATTTTCATGCATTTTCACCCTTGAATGAGCCGGATTGACTCCATTTTTTGGTGAAACCCTCTAATCATGCCGTGCACCATTCATCACCCTAATTGATGGCCAAGATCACCCCAATTCCTCATTAATTCTTCTCCCACTTCTCCTTATTCCTCCTCCTCTTCATTCCCTTCTCCTTTCTCCTCTTCATCGAGTTTCTTCTATCTATTGGGTTGAGAACAGACCGAACAATCTATTCGTTCAGTTTAAGTGGGAGGGTGCCCATATCAAATATGGGCCCCTCTAGTTTAGGCATTTTGCCTTTTTTTCTATCTTATTTTTCTCCTCCATCCTCACTCTGATTTCAGCAAACTTAATGCCGTTGGAATTGTATTTTCAAGTACAATCTAATTGTGGAGGTCTCAATACTTGATTTAATGTCTATCATGTTTTTCACTTATAAAAATCCAAAAATTGGAAATTCAATATTCTCTTTTCATCCCAATTTAACATTTTTCAAATTTTACTCAATTTGGGATTTAAAAAAATTAAGGATGTTACATTTGTAATATTGTAAGTTTAATTAGTGGTAAAATAGAGTAATTAATTGTTTTCTATACCTTGACATTCTTCCAAGTGAGTTTTGGTGGTTGTAACATCTTAATCAGATTAGCCATTCAAACTATGATCTATGACTTTAAATTTCAAGTGCATTAGAAAATAACAACAAATTATTTATCTACACGTAATATATGAAAAGAATAAAAGCTTACTTATTTATAGTTTCTACAAGGGTGGGATGGATGTACGATCCACAAGAATAAACAAAGAAAGCATACCTAACTTGCACTTCCAAAATCAGTAGCATCCAATGAGCCCTATTTAGACAACCATATGAATTGTAATTAAAGTTGACAATCTCTAAGTATAGAATAAGTTGGGAAGAAAATTAAAACTTACCCGCTATTATAGGAAATCATTAAGCATATCCCTTGGAACATCGGAAGAAGCCTATTAAAATATCATGAACATACCTCTGTATCGACCGTTTCTCTGCTGCTCCACAATTGAAGTTGGGGTCAAGGAATTGGTAAAGTGTACCTTCACCCTCAAAAAGGCTAGTTGCATCATTCAAGAAACTGCATAACATAAATAATTATTACATATACCATAAAAATATAATATGTAATGTTAAATATTTCATAAGCAAATATGTACATATACCCCATGTAGGAGGCACTGGTCTCATGTGGCATCATATATGTACATGTAGGAGGCACTAATCATTCCCATGTGGCAGCATATATTTTATAAGTAAACAACTGACTAGTATCACCACATACTAATCGACATGATATGCAATTGCTCCTACATGGTTAAGGTTTGCAATTGATGTCTTAGTTAGTATGTGGTAGCATACTAATTATGTGCAAAATGGTTAATTCATGTTCATAACATGAACCAACAGCCACGATGTTTTGATGAGAATCTAGGGCCAACAAGCATTGACCCACCTGCAAATCAGATATACAATAGAGAGGTTGAGATAGAGAATTATTGCAGAAGGACAATGAAAATTTCAAGTTCTCTCTTTCTCTCTCTCTCTCTCTCTCTCTCTCTCTCTCTCTCTCTCTCTCTCTCTCTCTCTCTCTCTCTCTCTCTCTCTCTCTCTCTCTCTCTCTCTCTCTCTCTCTCTCTATATATATATATATATATATATATATATGTACACACACACACACACACCTCATTAGCTAGGATTTCTTTTCAAGGGGTGCCGATTGTCCTTCATGATCTCTTTTAGTTGGAGAATTGCAACTACAATTTGATGGAGGTACATGGGTGGTGCAAGAATTAGGTACAGTGGATGGAGAAACTATCATCAAAACTCCTTCATGCAACTAGCTAAATATATCTGTTTTTATTTTCTCAAGCAACTTGTTGTAGGCCTCCTCATCTTGAACTGTAGGTAAACTTTTACCAAAGAATTTAGAAGGAATAATACCCCAGCCCATGCCCTAACTCGACTAGGGTGGTCCTTCTTATTATCCATAGTCCTATATACGATGTTATCATTGGCAGCAGTGCTACTTAGAGTTCCTGTACTAGTGCTTTCTAGGATAAGAATGTCATGCAAGTTTTAATTAGAAAGATATGATCTTGTCATCTAATTAATTGTATAAAATTTATAGATTAGTGGAACCACTTACAATGCGAGAAGCAATTTGTGTAATAGATTCATCTGAGAATGTTTGGCTAGTACGGCCCACCGAATGCTCCATCTTCTAGAGGATGGAGTGATCAACGAGTTCCATAGTCCCAGCTTTCTTTTGCTATCAAGAAAGACACTATAGTTAGAGAACAAAATGTATATAACTATAGTACCATTAATTTGAAAGGAATAAATTGTCACAGATGCTTACTTTGCCCTCTTTTAAACAAGCATAGCCCAACCTAGATAGGTGGTGTTGCATATTACTTTCATGCACCTTTCTTCCCCTTGCACTCTTTGCATGCACATTTGTACATACATAATCAAGTGCAATAATCGAATTTTACATGTAATTAATTAAATAAAACATTATTTCACACATACCTCAAATTCAATGGATGTGTGATTCTATCCAAATTCATTCCACACGTCCTGGTCAATGATGTCAAAGCAAAAGGCAGGCACTGTGTATAGCCTCAACCGATCATTGACATATGAAGCTATGTAATTGCAAACAAGGTAGTTCTTCTATTTTCTTCATTACTTATCAGCTCCTTGTAAAGCACACACCTTCTTTTGCTCAAGCACATCAAAGGCAGCCTGCAAAGTACACAACAAATTACTATATTTGAAAATAAGGTATGTTATAAATTATATAATACATGTTATTAATGTTTACCTACCTTCTCAATTTCTTATGTTGAATCTTTTATCAAGGATGGCACAAGTCTCTAATCATTACTTGTGATAAGAACCATGCTTCTTACCGTGGAGCAGAGAAAACTGCTATAAGAGACTGCATTCTCACCTAGCTTTTGCCCCCTACTATTGTATTGGATACTTTCTTTAATTCCCATTGACTTTCTCTTGATAACCTTTTTCATTGTTGTTCATCCTTTGCCCTTTCTCTTTTGAGTAGTGCTCATGTTGGCCTCTTGTTCATGCTCTTCATTTTGCCCATATTCTTCATTTTGATATTGTTCTTGTTCCATTGTTACTACAAACAAGAATACAATAATATTAGAATAATGAGATAAAAAATGGCTATGTAATCTATTTAAAGAAAATAAACCAATATGACATAGGTGGAAAACAAACCAAAAGAAAATCAGATAAAACAAGTATGAAAATAGAAACACTCTAAGTATATATATTTCTACAATTATACTTTCCTAAAACTAAACATAGAAACTAACTAAACTATTCTAAAGATGCAACAACTTTAAGCAATGAAACCTAAACCTAACATAGCATGCAATTTACAATGATCCTTATCCATTGCAATAATCATTCATATTCCACCGCACATTCCCATTTACTTAGGATATAAGTAAAGCAATGTTAGCTTGCATGATTCTATCCAGCACATAGCACATGTATATATACATTCATTTGCACTCATATAAACATGATTGAAACAATTTAGCTTTATGTAAGAAACTACTACCATTCAACAATCAAGAGATGAGAGACAACTTAAAGCATTTACTAGTAAACTTGCATGCATGCCTTGTTGTGTCTTGTTCATGCCCATTTCTAGAAACACGTTATAAGTCATTCTTATCAAAGTGATCAAGCATGTACTAGGACTACCTCTTGAATAGTTTTGGGAGTTTTAGTTAGATTGGATGATACTTTTAGTCTACTCTAGGCCAAGTGTAACATGCCTTTTATTTGGGTTTATATTCCTTAAGGTGCATTATTGCTTCACTCATTTTCCTTAGCACATAATGCCTTTAGCCTGAGGACGTAAAGCAATTTATTAGTTCTATTCATAAAGTTACCTTTAGGTCACTTTTCCATAGGATTTGTATTGCTAAGTTAGCTAGGTCATGGTCAACATTGTTTGCATTTTTGTCATGGCCAAACACCACCCAAATGGGGCATGATCCTAAGCATCAAATTCCTTCTTCTTTTTTCTTCTTCTTTTTTCTTTTTTGCATTTTTGTGCTCCAAGATAGCCTCTCACTTCATTGACATTTGCAAGTGTTTTACCTTTAGAAAGATAGCTTACTATGTTCTTGATTTAAACTCAAAGCAACTAGCATTAAAGTCTCCATGTTCTAGCATACTCATGCATCATTGTTTACTCATTTTTCCTTTAGAAAGATAGCTCACTATGTTCTTGATTTAAACTCAAAGCAACTAGCATTAAAGTCTCCATGTTCTAGCATACTCATGCATCATTGTTTACTCATTTTTCATAGTAGAAAGTGCATCAGTTTTCTGTAGAAACAAGCATGTATTTGCTTCAATTTTAATCCCTCTATATTCTTGAGAACTTAGTTTACCACTTGTCCTCAAGCACATAACACACCCATCTTTTGTTCTTAAACATGGCTAGGTGAAATGGAGTTCTTACTATTTTATTCAGAGAAATGAGCGCTACATTTCTATTGAAAATTCGACAAGTTTCCTATGTTTTTCGAACTTATGCATTTTATGTATGCGAATGTGATATCCCTAATAAACACAGTTTAAGTCAAATAATAATAAAGGAGACTCCATCTCCATCCATTCACATAAACATACAATATCTAAATATGTATAAGAAATTAAGTTTTAACTGAACTGAAAGATGAGTTCAAGACCAAGATCAATCAAGTCACAGTTGCACCACCATAATTTCAATTTACATGTCCATAAACCAAAGGTCATATTAAGTCAAAGTATTAAATCGGTTCACAAAAATATCAACTATATTGTAAACCTTCTTCATTGGACCCAACATATTTTACACATGAAATGTGACAATTTTGACAAACACAATATAATGAAATAACAAAGGAGATAGTCTCCCTTCAATTATACATCCCCACACATGATATATGTTTACATTTAAAGAAAGAGAAACACTTTTGCAATGCCAAAAGGCTACGAACTGAACTAGCACCCCCACAATCATTCCAATCATAGCCATCCATTCAAGATTAGATAATACATATACACATGTCCATTCAAGTAAAGTCATGGTAACATTTCACTACAAAATTCTTAGGAAATCCTCTGTTAGCCTACATAGATACTTAACATTACCTCAATCTGACTTTCTTTTAGCTCCCAATTCAAGCCTCTACTTCCTTTCCTCCGCTTGGCTTCTTTGGACCTAAGATATTGTAAACAAATACAATATCTCAGCAAGCTTGTGCTTGTGTAGGTAGTTTCATCATCGAATATGAATAGTTAATATAGTTTAAATCCAAAGGATTTTATAATCGCATGTTATGCAGTTCTATAAAATATGAAGCATAATAAGCAGCATAATGAAAATTAGAAATCTCAAATTTGTTTACAAATCAATATCATGCCAAACCAATTCAATTTATCAATTTCAATATCCATGCATGTTGTTTCAAGAGTAATAATAATAACAACCACTGCAAGATATTTTACAAAATGTGAATAGTCACCACAACTCAGGTCATACATCATCTAAAAAGTGTACTCACCAAGCTAAAAAATGAATGATCGTCAAAATCCTCGAGGTCTAGCGAGCACTCAAAATCTGACTATTTGCTATTGGTCATGAGTACTCATTATAGGCCTATAATCTGAGGATGCCATGTACCTCTTGAGTTACCATGCTATACATACATAACCTCAAAATAATGGACCCTCTGTGCAACGTATAAGACCCAGTCAAGTCCGTGGCTATCATGTTGATACCAAGCAGATAGACTCCTTACATTGTGTGAGCAATGGGTACATAGTGCCTCAACCTTCCTAGCACATCGTCCATCGGCCCCCAAATATGGCCGTCATAATATAATAATACTATGCATCATTATATGCCAATATAATCCATAAAATCTTAGAAATCCATGCACTTGTGAATCATGCAAGCCAGAACTCAAGATACAATATAGCCATGTAAAGGTAACTCTCACTAGGGTGAATTTGAGGACCACACTCCTCAGCATTTTACAAATCTTGGAAATAATGCATTTCCAAATACAACTCCAAGTAGTAAGTTTTTAATACAATAATAAATCAACAGTGCATTACAAACACATAACTTGCATGAAATACAATTATACAAACTATACAAACTAGAAATCTTAAATGTTTGTCAATACAATCATGAGTTCTCATCAAGGTTCATCTATGACACCATCATATGCTCCCCAAGAGTAGAAAAATAAATAAATAAATAAAATCTCATGACTCAAATATGCTCACGTGCAACCATATTGCAATATTTGCCCTTCAGTATCTTAAAGGAACTGCCTCTGTATCCTCCTAGAGCCATACAAGTATGTCTTAAAATGATATAGTGATCATCGCATGTGGTCTATATCATGCAGTCAAGGAACAGTGCCACTCTTTGGGCATAGATACCTACCACCTCTAAGAGTTGGAGACCATGGAGCAAAGATATCTAAATCTGCTAGCATAGCTCCCATTAGGCTCATTAGCCAATATGAAATGGAGAAAACTCAACTATTACTATAGCCATGTATATTTTACAAATCCCTTATGCAAAAACTCACCAAGCACATAAAATCATGTAGAGCTCTTATTCAGGCTAAATCATGTGCACATTATAGCATAAATCACAGTGCATTTTCGTAATCTTTAAAAAATTTCAAATACATATTATATAAATTACATCCATGACTTTAGTTGCCTCCCCCTACTTAGTCATTCGCTCATGGCTCGTTCCGTGCTTATGTACTTCACTCACTGGTCGAGAAGAGGGAGGCTTTGCTAATGCATGAAGGAAGCTTCAAACCAACATCTTCTTACTCAGATAAGCAACCATAATGAAATTAAAGCATCAAGCAAGCTAAACCGACTCTTTCTTTTTCGGTGGAGGAGGTTACAGAGCTGGTGGTCCCTAGATGATGGGTGCTGCCTAGCTACTAGTGGGGGTGAGACGTTGCAATTCCTGTTGCTTCAGCCCCTGTTCCTTCACGAGCACCTACACTCACTTCGGTTCCTGTTGTTCCTTAATAGTATGCCTCTTGCCTTAGATTTTTGATTGAGCTAAATCAAGTATTGATATCCCATTTTGAAAATCATTTTCAAAACATTAAAACCATGGCACAACTCTAGGCCAAAACCAAGCATAACTTAGTTTGAAATTTGTCATTGAAAATTTTCCATTTTTCAGGCATTATTATAGGTTTTAAACTAGTTTTGTTTTAAACTTTCAAAATTATATTTTTTTTAAATATAAATAAGTTGAAAATAAATTAATTAAACATCCACTCTTGGACTTCACAAGCCACTATTTGCAACATAGAATGATCATTAAAAAAACAAAAAATTTGCTAAAAAATTAGCATGGTAAAGCCATGCACAAGCATGTCACTTCTATGACTTAGAAAATGTCATTTATTAGGTTGATTTTCAAATTAAAAGTCTCATGCTAAAGCAACTTGCAAAAACATGCTAAAACCAACTCGAGAACACATGGATCATGTCAAAGAGATGATTAACTCTAAGGTATGAATTTCACACTTGAAGATCATCTAAAACAATCCATGAAACATTTGGATTTTTAGACATGTGCGTGACTTGAAATCAACTCAAAATCAATGCCATGATAGTAATGAAATGACGGCTATTTTCCATGCATACGTGGTAGGCCATAATGACTCCTAAACTAAGGAATGGTAACATGTTGTAAGAGGTCTATTGTGGAGATGTGATCATGAGATAACACATCAAAAGATAGAGCATGAACATAAATGTAAAAGATGTCCAAACTAGGGGAAGCAAACATGTATACATCATCCATGTCTAAGGTATTTCCAAATTATAAAACATCCATTAAATACGTGTGTGTGTGTGTGTGTGTGTGTGTGTGTGTGTGTGTGTGTGTGTGTGTGTGTGTGTGTGTGTGTGTGTGTGTGTGTCTGTGTGTCTGTGTGTGTCTGTGTCTGTGTCTGTGTCTGTGTGTCTGTGTCTGTGTCTGTGTCTGTGTCTGTGTGTCTGTGTCTGTGTCTGTGTGTCTATGTGTACATATTTATGTAAATAAGGGATGGTATAAGATGCCCTAAGATTAGTGCAATGGAAGTAAGGTTAGTGCATCTAAAACTAAAGTATACTTAATAGTAACAACTTGCCATAATAGAGGTTAAAACATGGTAAACAATGATCAAATTCAAGTAGGTACAGCAAAGGTCAGAACGTCTATAACAATGAGCCAATACATAGCATGAAAACAACTAAAGTTAAGCATGCTTGACTCATTAATAGACAGGAATAATAGCATGAATTAGTATCTGAAATAGTGAGTGAATCGTAGCACGAAGACATTCATAGTTATAGCACGAAAAACCAAGGGAAGATGCCTAAGTGAAAAACCAAGTGATTTACAATATCCCATTAGATCTAAGAAAATTCAATCCTATTTTAGACTTATCTAAACATGGATCATGAAATCAAAAGCGAAATTATCTTTGAAATTCAGATCTAGCATGAAATCACACTAATTCAATCTAAAACCAAAAATCAAAAGTTGGGTATTGTGTATCTCACCTCTTCAATGTGTTTCCATGATTTTTCCTCTCTTAGATGAGCCAAATTGATCACATTTTGAGATGAAATCCTCCCAGGATAGTCTGCGACTCTGGCAAGACCACAGGTGTTTTCCTCCTTGTTGACTTGATGTGTCTCCCGCCATTGAGTTTCTTCTCCCTCCTCCTTCATCTTCGTCTCCTGCTCCTCTTCCTCCTCCTTCCTCTTCTCCTTTTCTTCTTCTCTCCCTCTCTCTTTCTATTTATCAGTTTTGGGTAATTTACAATCTATTTAATTTTTTCCTAAAGGAAAGGGGAGTGTCGATATCAAACCAGCCCTCCTTCCTCAAGTAAAAAAAGTATTTATTTATTTCTTTTCACCATTCTCTTATGGGAGCGGCAATATCAAAATGGCCCCTCCCACTAAGTAAAGATATTTTTTATTTAATTATTTATATTTTTTTAATTATTCATTTACTAAAATGTTGATCTAATCTTTGATTTTAGCATTCTCTATACCATTGGATTATTTTTCTCAAGTAAAATCTAATTATTTAGGTTTTACAGGTTGACTAAGTGTTTTTCTAAGGGTCAATTTTGTGAGACCTAAACACACAATTTAAATTTTTTATCAAAATAAATTTTGGGGATCATTTATATGATATTTAAAAATAGGGGTTATTACATTCTTCCCCCATTACAAAAATTTTGTCCTCGAAATTCTTCTTACCTTAATTCTAAAAAAGTTTGGGATGTTACCAAAGAACCTTGACCAATGGAATAGTCTTACTTCTCAGCTCCTGTACCTTATGATCTAAAATTCGTATAGCTCTTTCCTTAAAGGTTAGATTAGATCTAGTGGCAATTCTATAGGAATCTGCTATAGTACGTGGGAAGGATCCCCTATATATTTCCTCAACATAGACATATGAAAAACATCATGAACATCTACCAATTAGAGCAGTAAGTCCAGTTGGTAGGCTATGGTTTCAAACCTTTTCAAGATCTCGAATGATCCAATGAACCGAGGACTCAACTTCCCCTTAACTCCAAAATCTCATCACACCTTTCATTGTTAAATAGATTGCCCAAAAGTGTCAGATCGGCAATGGATCATAGCAATGCGACTCATATGAGACCGTCCATATCAATCATAAACCATTTACATTCCACTGGTCATAGACTACATAGGTGAGATATGATCAGGTCCATCTCAGATATGTCATCCATTCTCCAAGGTAGTTGTATAGTGGTTTAGTTTTATATTACAAATTAGAGAGCTCTATTGGTGGATAATCTAGGTCTAAAGAGTCAAATCCAATAGTTTATAATGGTTTTTCGTAGTATTTTAGATTCTACTTTATACTCAAAGTGTTCAGGTCTAAGCTTAAGATCATGATCAAATAATCAAATTTGATTTGATAATTCCATTCATGATTCATCAATTTCGAGTAATCAAATTTGTTATTTAGGGTTAAAACTCAATGATCAGAACTTTGGCAAGGTTGTTGGAGTTCTAATCATTTAGTCTATCAAATTTTCCGAGTCTGGATCTTTGAAATTTTTTATTCATTCTAACAATTTAGAGATGGGGAACCTACTAGTAATGTCAGATCATAGATCAGGCATTACTGGATACTATTTATCCAATTGGTTTTAAGCTTAGATAAACAATCTTAGTCAAATCCGATAAAGAAACAAACATGAAAAGATTAGATTATGCATTTTACCAAGCACAAGGTATACAAGAAGTATAAGTATTTGAAATAACTAAATTACATGCATGCACACATGTGAAAATTTTCATTTTGCAATGAAAAAAGAAGCAAAATATGATAGATACATTCAAAAATAAATTTACCTTTAAAAAAGCAAGTTTCTAACCAAAACCATGCAAAAAATCTTTAAATATGCATATATACATATATGAGATGAACAAAGAGATATTATCCAACACTCAAAAATCAATATCTACCTCAAATAAATAAATGTAGTTTCAATTCACAGTTGGAAAATGGTTGAGGATAGCTACAATTCATAGTAGTAATTTTAAAGTCGCTTATTGTAAACGACTTTAAAAGTCTGTGATTTTAAAAGTCATTTACAACAAACAACTTTAAAAACTAATGTATTTTCACTACAAATATATATATATATTATTAGTATTTATAATATTTTACATAAATTCACAAGAAACTAATTTTTTCTAATAGTCAACATTGATTCATGCATTCTTTGCAAACACACATAGACACACACGTGTGTGTGTGTGTGTGTGTGTGTGTGTGTGTGTGTGTGTGTGTGTGTGTGTGTGTGTGTGTGTGTGTGTGTGTGTGTGTGTGTGTGTGTGTGTGTGTGTGTAAACAAACATGTGAAAAAGGAAATCAAACTATTTTTTAAAATAATTTCTCATTTATTATCCTTTCATTACATATATATAATATATGAGACAAACAAAAGAGATACTAACCAAGACTCAAAATTTGATATTGACCAAGAATATATAAATATAATTTATATATATGAGGTTCTATTTTTGCATAGATGAAGATAGTTGAAAAGAAAAAACTAGGAGTCAATGAAAAAATTATTAAAACAAATTATTACTTTAAAATTTGTTTGAATCAAATGACTTTAACAGTCTCACTTAAGAAGCCGGTTAATAGAGAAACGACTTTTTTAGTCTGAAGCAAAGACAAAAAATTTACGTAGGAAAGGATTTTTAAAGTTGTTTGGTTCAAGCAACTTTAAATGTCTAAAAATTTTAAAGTCATTTTATTCTAAACAACTTTAAAAGTCTCTTATTAAAATGTAATATACATATTTCAAAAATCTCTTATTAAAATGTAATATACATATTTCACTTACAATCTCTTACTTAAATACAATGAAACTGATTTTTTATGATAGTCAATGTTGATTCACACATTTTATAAATAACAAATACAAATATTCAAAAGAATTTACTTTTCACATAAGTCTTCAATTGCATATGTATATATATATATATATATAATGTCACATATATAGTATTCATCTCACTAATACAATTCATAAGTCTTCAATTATATTACAACTCACTAATACAAGCTATATACCCCCTCATATAATGTTTTCAACCCAAGCACCCTCCTCAGCATTATCCACATAATCCTCATTCTCACCTAGATTGATGGGATTGTTTTAGTAATATAAGGGTAATCTATTTTAGTATCTCCTAGGTCATCTTCATCATAAAAATCCCTCAAACAGGATGATAAAATAGTTAACCATCACTTATCATGTCTGTCTTGCACATAAAATACTTATATTGCTTGAGATACCAAAATAAATTGATCGTTTTTATAGCTATCTTATTAAGGTCAACTAATGTCAATCCAAGGGCATCAGTTTTGATGTTGTGTTTTTTGTGTTTGACGCAATCACACTTAAACACAACCATAGTTCTGCAAATATAATCCAAGGCCCATATCTCACTTATAACCTCATAATAAATATCATCTACCACTATTGGCCTGTTATCCTTTGAACTGGAAAACAACGTAGAATTGGCAACTAAGCTAACCTCATTATTCTTTTACACTCTGGAGTTATCATGGTATTTTGTGGAAGATGATAACCATTGATGGCATATCCAACATATTTCATTACTTCTAGTTATAGTCCCATTGCTAACTAGCCCAAGGATTTGGATATACCATTGGTTGCAACTTATCACTGATCTTGAATCTATGTATACATATATTAAGTAGAATATGATTGTTGCAGATAAGATTATATATATATATATATATATATCGGTGTGTGTGTCTATCTAGAATGTAATTTATTAAGTGTGAATTCTTTCATTTTACCTTCTGACATGTCTAAGTATTGAAAGTGCAACAATGGTCAAATTTTAGCCACTTCTATTTCTTTATATAACTTGGATTCTTTGCCTTAAGGACACCCATTTTCTCTCTACAATCATACACAAATTAATGGAGAGATCAAAGAAAATATATCATTAATAATTAATTTTTACCTAAGATGCCCCTGGTCCCATTCTTTATAATCAATGGTTGATACATGATCGCCCTATAGAGGTTCGCCAACCTTGCAATCATGAAATACAACTAATTATTTCTTTCTTGGGATTCCAATCACATTCACTCTTGATAAGTACTCTGTGCAAAACTTCACTACTTCTACAATGTAACATTCGGCTATACACCCCTCTAGCCAGTTATGTTTTCATGCATCCCCTTTTAAAATTTTCATGTACCACTTACAGGGGTACATCCATCACAGGTAAACTGGCCCACAAAGTCTGACCTCATCAATGAGGTGCACTATTAAGTGTACCATGATGTCAAAGAAGGATGGTGGGAAGATTGTCTCAAGTTCACATAAAGTTGTCACGGTGTCCTTGAATTTCTTATAAATTTGAAACATCTAACACCTTCATGCACAAAGCATTAAAGATGTAATAGAATTTTGTAATAGCTCTCCTAACTTTTTTCTGTACCACTGAATGTATTGCTACATGCAGGAGTTATTTCATCAAGGCATGGAAATTGTGGGATCTCATCCCCAAAATTTCATCTCTTCCAAGGAGACAATATTTTTGAAGTTTGAAGAGTAACCATCTGGGACTTTAAGCTAAGACAGTGTTTTACACACAATTCTTCTCTCCTCTCTATCAAGCATATAATTTTCCTTAGGCATATATGTTCCTTGACTACTCTTACCCTGTGGATATAATCTCTTCAAATCCATCTTCATAAGATCCATTCAAGCTGCAAGTCCATTCTTAATTTGTTTTTCCTGAAATATCAAGCAAAGTACAAGTTAAGCTTTCACACACATTCTTTTCAATGTGCATGACATCAAGTACATGTAGATGCAATGATTTCTAGTATGCAATTTGAAAGAATAATGATATCTTCTTCTAACAATTTTTACAATTGCTTTCACCAACATGTTTACTTGATTTATTCTTTCTCCACAAGACATTAACGTTTTCAACCTTCTCTAATACTTGTTGTCCTATCAACATCTTTGGAGGTGTCCTTGTTTATACACTACCATTAAATTGTCCCTTCTTAAAACGGTATGCATGGTCTCTGCGCAACCATCTATTGTGGCTAAGGAATGTCATTTTTCAACCATGTTTAGGTTGTACATCACACGTTTGATCACTAAAAATGGGACAAGCAATGTACCCCTTCACGATGCATCTAGACAAATTACCATGTGTAGGAATTCACTTATTATCCACAATAGTATAGCCTTTAGGGGGAACGACTCTTTCTTGTATGTGTTGTATGCTTCAACACCTACATCCCATAATGTCTCAAGATCATCAATCAAGGGAGCCAAGTACATGTCTATGTCATTCCCTAGCTACTTTGGACCCGATATTAACATAGTTAACATCGAAAACTTCCTCTTCATGCATAGAAATGGTGGCAGGTTGTAACAAACTAATATAATGGACCAATAACTATACTAGCTACTCATAGAATCATGAGGATTAATCTCATCTACAAATAATGCAAGTTGTAGGTTTATAGGTTCTTTACCAAAATTAGGCCACATGAAGTCTATGGGATTCCATGCTAGGCTATCTACTAGAAGGTGTGAAAAGCTATTAGCTACTCTATCCTTGACATGCCATACTAATTTCTTCATTGTTTTTGTAATACAAAACATACTTTTGAACCTTAGAATAGGGGGAAGTATCATCTTGATTTCTTCTTTAACTTTCATCTTGATTGTCCACAAGTTGGGCATGTAGTTTTATCATTGTGCTCCTTCCTGTACAAGATGCAATCATTAGGACATGCATGTTTCTTCTGATTCTTCAACCCTAGTACATCCAAGGTTTTCTTTACCTCCCATGTGGACCTCACCAATTTATTATCCTTCATAGCATCTTACCTACTACTTTTAAGACTTATGCAAAACCTTGATATGAAAAACCAAATCTAGTTTTTCCCATTGTAAAGTCCTACCACTGCAGAAACTTGGTACAATCTTTGCACTGAGGGTATAATGGCTCATCAACTTCATCTAATATTGTAATATGAAATTGTTCAGGGTCGTTTTGGAAGTCACATATGCATCTCAAAACATCGGTACAGTTGAATTCTCTACAACACTTCCTACAATGTCTTGATCTTATCTTACAGACCTTATCAAGGGCCTATGTGAAAGTTCTTCTCCATGCCAAATCCATGGATGATAGCTATCATAGATTCCATTAAAGCTCAAGTGTTCACTCCTACAGTTACTTTTTTCAAGTTTTCACATTTTGAGCATGGACAATGCATGCAATTACAATCAATGCCTTCCCTAACCACAAACTCTATGAAAAATTTCTATTCCCTCCTCATATTCTTTTGATATTCTTGTCATAGTAATCCAAGCATATTTGTCCATTATCTCAAGAAATTGAAGCAAATCTGTGTGTGGATACTTGTTAGATATGAAAAGATTAGGTTAGGCATTTTACCAAATACTATGTATACAAGAATTACAAGTATTTAAAATAACTAAATTATATGCATGCACACGCATATAATTTTCAATTAACAATGAAAAAAGAAGCAAAATATGATAGATACATTCAAAAACAAATTTAACTTTAAAAAAGCAAGTTTCTAACTATAACCATGTAAAAATTCTTCAAATATGCATATATATGTATATATATGAGATTAATAGAGAGATATTCACCAAAACTCGAAAATTGATATCAACTGCAAATATGTCAATGTGTTCCAATTCAACATTAGGATTTGGTTGGCCACAATGAAATCCAGATTATATTTTGTGTGTAAATGAACACAGTTGGAAAAAGCAAAGCAAAAGTTGATAAAATAACTATTAAAATAGGGTAGTAAATTTAAACTTGTTTTCTGTAAATGACTTTAAAAGTTTGTACTTTTAAAGTTATTTACAGCAAATGACTTTAAAAGTCACTTACTTTTAAAGTCGTTTATATCAAATGACTTTAAAAGTCACTAACTTTTAAAGTCATTTTTTTCAAATGACTTTTAAAACTAATATATTCTCACTTCAAATATATGTATTTGATATTAGTACTTCACAATATCTTACATAAATATACAATGAAACCATTTTTTATGATACTCAGCATTGATTCATGAATTATTCACACGCGCGTGCACACACACACACGAACAAACACATGAACAAAGAAATCAATGTATTTTTTGAATAAATCAAATGTTGCATATTATTAGATCTTACTAACACAATATCATGATCAAAGGGCTAATCTAAAATGATTTCATCAAAATCTAGCCCCTAGTATTCAGCTGACACTACTCTATGGGGAGAGAGGACCAACTTGATGGTACCATTTCTCTTCATCAAACCCTAATTTTAGATGAGAATCATAAATTATAATATTCTCTCTTCTCCAATAGTGAGAGTTAGAGAGAGAAGCAATTGTTGTTTGCAATGAAATCATATGATTTTTGTCTAAATCATGACTATCTAACACACTTCTTAACCCCATCATCTGTAGTGACAAAACCAACTTGATCTACAAAATGCAAATAGAGATAGTTGGTAACAAGAAAGCAATGTGTGATAAAAAGAGCTTGTGGTTTACTTATAGTGTTTTTGGTGTCACAAACAATCAAAATATCCAAAATGAAAAGCAAGAAGAGAAATAGGATAGAGAGAGATACAAGGACTAGAGGAGGAGGCTGTCATACCACCCATGAGAATAAGAACATGAACAAGGAATAGATGAAAAAATGTGATGACTTCGACCTTTTATAGACGAACAAGGATTTTTGTAGTCATTTAGAAAAAAACAACTTTAAAAGATTTCATTATTAAAGTCATTTGATTCTAACAACTTCATTAGTCTGGAATGAAAAAAAAAAAAAAATTTATGTAGGAATAGACTTTTAAAGCCATTTAGGAAAAAACGATTTTAAAATTTCTGACTTTTAAAGTCGTTTGATTCAAAAGTCACAACTTTAAAGTCATTTAGGAAAAAACAATTTTAAAAGCCATTAACTTTTGAAGTCATTTGAATCAAATGACTTTAAAAATATAAGCTTTTAAAAGTTGTTTGATTCAAACGACTTTACAAGTCCATTTTCGCTTAAAAATTCCTCTTCGTGCCAGATTAAAGAAGTCATTTTTTATTAAACAACTTCTTAAGTATATAGCTTTGAAGTTGTGTTTTTCTAAACAACTTGTAAAATGTTTACGAAGTTGGTAGTCTAAATAATGACTTCTTTATACCAACTTTAAAAGCCTCTTGTGTAGTAGTGTAGGTTGTAATATAAGAAAGACAGTGAATATCAACAAAAGAAAGTTTTTCAAAGATATTTAAAAGTTTAGACAAAGATGGAAAATAAAAAAAGAATGTTCATTTCAGTTAAATAAAAGAAGAACTAATAACTTTAAAAAATCTCTACTTATTTTTGAACATTTTAAATACCTCTTATATATCCTTTCTTTTTCATAACCTTATCTTAAGCCTATATTTCATTCCAATTTAAGACATGTTGATTTTAAGAGGAATATAGTCTTGATGAGGATATGAATGGATAGGAATTATGGTGTACTATTTCTAAAATTTCTTGGCAATGATATATTTTCTAAAGGGATCAATAAAAGTAGTTCCTTAGTAATTCTAATTCTTTCATGAGTATATGTGAGATTTTTTTATTAATTCTACTCACATGATAAAGAGAGATATGTTTTACCTTTTTTCTAATAGTTTTATTCTGAGTGTATGTCTATTAGAGAGAATTAAGGTCAAAACATATTTTGGATGGAGTTCAAGACTTGTAGTCTAGTTAAAAATAAAGATATATCATGTATGTAGACTATACACACACTACACTTTGAGATATAGCCTAAATGAGATATTTTTAACATATGAGTAGGGTTCTAAATTTTTTATTTACATTTATTAACTAGCTAAAGTGGTAAATTGAGTATTGATAAAATGAAATTCTTAGAGATAAATTTAGCAACTTACTTCCCTTGAATTTTGTAGGTAAATTCACTACAAACCCTCACGAGATTTAACTCATCCACTAGAGGTAACCAAAGGGTTTAAGTGCCTGTTGCATATGCTAAATGCAATCATGAGTACATATGAAAATGGTAATTTGTATCATTTTTAATAAAAATGATTTCACATGTTTTGCATGGGACTAGCAAAATGCGTTAATAAATGTGTTAAGTGGCCATTTTTATATAAATTACCCTCATTTATGATGAAATTGGATATATTTTTAGGGCATCACTTAGAAATTTATCTGAAAAAGATGTCATTAGGATTTTATCATCATCTAACTTAAATTTTACAAATCTATAAGGTTAGATGAAAATCTGAGGTAAGAATGTGCAAAATTGCATGTTGTATGATACTAATTAAGATTTTTATATGTTTAGTGGGTGATAGATCAACATCGCTGTGGTTAGGTCAAGCTAATCAAAATTCCATATCTCTAATCAAGCTTAGATTGAAATAAATTTCACACATCAATCTAGATGATCTCAATCAAAATCAAGAAGTAAGAGTTCCCATCAACAGAAAATGAGTTCCATTATCCAATCTCTCTCTCTCTCTCTCTCTCTCTCTCTCTCTCTCTCTCTCTCTCTCTCTCTCTCTCTCTCTCTCTCTCTCTCTCTCTCTCTCTCTCTCTCTCTCTCTCTCTCTCTCTCTCTCTAGGAGAAAGAGCTCATGAAATGGAAAGTCAAACAACCCATTCTCCTTATTCTATTAAGCTCAATAGCAAAGCAATGCTCGGCAAATTAGTAATTGATGCCTCGCTGGAAAGTAGTCAAAGCAGGAAGCATGATAGTTGACTTTTGGAATGAGGTAGTGAGACATGATGTGATTTAGGAAGTATGGACATGATCTTGCTAAAGATCAAGATGACCTGGTACTTATAAGAATGAATGGCTGAATTGAGTTGTTTTGAAGATGGAAACCAAGTGTAGCAAGAAGGAATAGTGGAATCTCTATAGATTATAAATTGGAGTTAGCTGGGAATTATAATTAGAAACCAAGAGCAGCTAGAGTGGGGGTGTGGAGTGTTTTTAATTAGAAACCAAGGCAAACAAGGACATCTAACCTTGGGTAATTAGAAATAGTAGGGCACCTAATCCATGACAATTAGTAAGTGAATAAGACGTATTGTCTTGGAGTTTTGAAGTGTTAGAAAGAATTCTCAAAATAAAGATTGTGGGACGGCATGTGAGGCTGCCTTGGGTAGCAAGATCAATTCATATGCGTAATGTATATAAGGTTGGGGCATCTTAGCCAAGAGAGCTTGCTGCGCATCATCCCAATGTGGGAGGAAATAAGAGGCTATAGTATTAGAGACTCTTCAAGGAAAGAAGAGGGAGGGGGGATGAAGAACAAGGTAGAGGGTGAAGGCTAAGGCAAGAATAGGAAGAGCTTAGGAAGAAGAAAGAAGTCTCATGTTTAGGGATTCACTGTGAACTGAATTTTTCTTATTATTTTTCACTATAATTCTCTTAATTTCTTGAGTGTTTGATTAATACAAAGCATTGTTTATGTTCTAAGTCAAAAATCAAAGTTTAAGTTGTTAAATTTCATTAAACAAGTATAACAGGAAATGTTGTACACATGATGAGTAGGGCATCTTTGTGGTAGAATATCTCAATATTTATTTGTTCTTTTTGAAATTTGACCATTTCATTAGATTCCATGTTATCAAATTATGTTAGGTACAAAATTTTAACTAAAGTTTTCCATTTGGAAGTCATTGAAACTAGTGGCCAAAGTTGACAAAATTGTTACGGACTATGCTTGTTCATGAATTCTAAATAAGATTTTGAATTTGTGCTATGCTGGTATCACAAGTGCATGATAGTTTCCTTGTTTACCTATTGTGCTAACAAAACTCTCACACTTGCATATGCAATGTTACTTTGTTTTTTCTTTTAGAGAAATTTTAAGGAAAACTATTGTCATTTACTTATGCTTAAACATCAAGGAAAACTATGGTTGATCTCAAAATATTAATAAAAATAAATTAGTATTTTTTATTAATTTTTAGGTGTCAAAGTGAATAAAAATAAAAATTATTTATTTTGTTTAGGATATTAGTTCTTTCTTTGATTTTATGTTCTAGATTTTATTTTAGATTATTTTATGTCACTTTTAGTTAATGTTTGAGTGTTTAAAATTAATTTCCTTTAGTTGTTAGAAAGCTTAGTTTTAGAATTTTTTATAATTTCTAGAATTAATTTAGAAATTATTCTAGGCTAATTTTTTTTTGTGTAAGATTAAAGTGATCTTATTTTTACAAGAGGATAATATTTATAAAAAAAAATTAATGATTTAATTGTCTTAGGGTATTAATTTTAAAAATTAAATTAATTTAGAAAAGAGAGTTGATCCTTAGAATAATTTTTTTATTTTATGTTATCACTTTTTATAGTGGATGCTTAAAATTTTTATATTTGACTAATTATAGTTACTTTTTATATAGAATGGTTAGAATTTATAAACTGTCTAGTTTTTAAAGTTTCAAATTTTCTAAAAAAAATTCAAAAAACTATTTTTTGATATGGTAATTGTAGTTTCTATTTGATTCTTGAGTTTTTAAAGAAAATGAATAAATGGTAGAACTAATTTAAAATAAGTAATCCTTAATATTAGTAATGTAAATTTAGATTAAATTCATTTATTATTATCCATTAAATTGGATACACATCATATTTCCTTAATTTTGCATTAATTTTAGGATAGTTAATTAAGATCAACTTTAGTTCTTTAATTTCATATTATATTCTTCCTATGGATTCGAACTTGCATAATATTACGACTAACTATCATGTACTTGCAAAAAAACTCAAACACATGAACAAGACTGAATCAAATAAGTGTTTTAGATCACTGAAAAAATCCAAAAAAATGGGGTTGTGGTCCACTTCTCTTTTTGTAGTTCGATGCCTCTTCTCTATGTAAAGAAGCATGAAATAACCTTTCTCTTTCTTTCTCTCCAATGTAATCAACAAAAGAGAACTATGTTGCTACCAACTTCCATGATTAAGCACTTCCTATTGTAAATGTAGTTTATATAAAATCATTACAAGGTGTTTGTGAACAAAGATATAGCTTTGTCCATGGACATCCACAACATCCATGTTTGTGATTCAAGATGTTGCAATATCTAGTCAAACATCTATCTCTATGAATGAGGATATTTCTTTTGGACATAGAAATTCCATACTTGTGAACTTAGTGTATGGATATTAGGAAATCCACACTGTGGATGTCTAGCTAATAAAATATGTTGAAAAGTTAAACAATTGGGCTCAATTTTGGTCATTGTGTTGTCCATGTAAGGATATCCTACTCTCTCTCTCTCTCTCTCTCTCTCTCTCTCTCTCTCTCTCTCTCTCTCTCTCTCTCTCTCTCTCTCTCTCTCTCTCTCTCTCTCTCTCTCTCTAGGCATACTTAATGCCATTGATGAAAATATTACTTTATTACAAAATATTATAGTTATAGTAAGTTGTAGAATATTTTATTGTATAAGCATGTGTAATATAATTAGTGAAAAATATTATAACTTATTTCAAATTAAATGATAATTTATTAATTTATTACATGAGCTATGTTTAATACAATTAGTGAAAATATTACTTTACTGTAAAATATTATGATTTATTCTAAATTTACAATAGTTTATTAATTTATTATGTAGGCCATGCTTAATATTATTGGTAGAAATATTACATTACTATAAAAATATTATAATTTACTCTAATTTATATATTAATTTATTAAGTATATCATGCTTAACATCACTGGTGAAAATATTACTTTACTATAAAAATATTATAGTTTATTCTAAATTTTATGATAATCTATTAATTTATTATGTAGGCCATGCTTAATACCATTGGAAAAAATATTACTTTATTATAAAATACTATAATTTAATAATTTATTATGTAGGCCATCCTTAATACTATTAGTGAAAATATTACTTTACTATAATTTATTATAATTTATTCAAAATTATGATAACTAGTAGAAATATTAATTTACTACAAAAATATTGTAATTTAGAATTTTTTAGAAATGTCCCCAACTAATGATAATTAGACTCAAATAAATAACTTTGGTCTACATTGCATAATAACTTATTAATTTGTTATGTATCATGCATAATATCACTAGTAGAAATATTATTTTGCTTTAAAATTATTATAAATTATATATTAATTTATTATGTAGGTCATGCTTAGTAGCGTTGAGAAAAATATTACTTTACTATTAAAAATAGTATAATCTATTTCAAATGCATAGTAATTTATTAATTTATTATGTAGGCCATGTTTAATATCATTGATGAAAATATTACTTTACTATTAAAAGTAGTATAATTTGTTTCAAAATATGAACAATGCAATATTTTGAAATGCTAAAATAATAAACTAGATGTCCACATAAGGCAAAATTGGATGTCGACATAAGGACAAAATTGGATGTCTAGTGTCGATGTGCAACATATTGGATAACGTTGTATCATTATCCACAAACACCTTTTCAAATATATGCTTATATTCATAAAATAAAATAAATGCTATAATCCTCCATGGCCATAAATTGGATTGCCAATGTTAAAATAAGGTTGCTACTATCATCTTCCATTATGGAGTACTTTAAAATAAGGTTGCTACTATCATCTTCCATGATGGAGTACTTTCTATCCAAGCATGAATACACACATATTTTAAGTAGATTGAGTTGCCAAGATCAAGACAAAGGAATAACTATATCGTCTCTATGATCCAAGTTATTTGCCTTTGGGGCATCCCTTTACATAGCCCTGCACAAATATCTTCTTTAATGAGTAAAATCCTAACATCTATAGACAAAAAACGGCAAACCTAGCATCTATCATCCTGAATTTAAGGTTAGTGTTGATCAATAATGTTTTTTTTTTGTTTTTTTTAACAAAAAAACATGAAGATTCATTCAACAAAAAAAAGACAATACATCTATTGTTAAAGTTTACATTTCCTTTCATACAAAACTCCTCTTAAATCATTCCACAAGGTAGTACTATGACTTGGGGGAACTAAACTATTTCATTTTTTCGATGTCTCTGATGTTGATGCCCTTTTCACCAAGAAATTTGTTGCCTCATTTACGTTGTTGTATACATGACTTATTCCATTAGTCATGCATTGGAACATTCTTTGGCAATCCTCCTACAATTGAGTTGCTGTCCAGATGGTCTTTGATCGCTATCTCATAGCATTTGCGACCAATGAAGAGGCTCCACAAATCTATAAGCATATGACACTTATATCAGTAGCTATCTTAATTCCATACATAAGTGCCAAACACTCAACCTTATTAATAGTTTTTCTTCCTAGGAAAATGATGTATGCAACAAGACATCTTTCCCAAATATCCTTTAGAATGCTACCTTCTTCTTCTACACCTAGGTTCCAGAGAGTAGAGCCATCAAAACATAATTGGATGTATCCAAGATTAGGAGGTTCCTATTGAACCTTAAACATTCTTCTCTTGACTTGCACAATGTTAAATTAAGACCATCTTTTCATAATTGATAGTAGTACAATAAAATACATGGGGCTAGTTTCAACTAAATTGGCATATTCAATAGTTTTAATTGTTCAATTGATGAAAGCACTCTACCAATCCACCTATCCCCCATGTAGTATCCTACTTCTCACACTCCATATAATATTAAATTAACATCAAAGTGCAAGTAGTTACAATCAAGGTATTCAATTTGAAGTTTCTATTGCTAGTATTCAAGCATTTAAATAATGTTGCTTCCATAAGATACAAGATCAATATGAAACTCAGTATGAATAACGTGCCATATGTTACCTATTTGCATTTTAGAGAAAAGGTATGGGGCACTTTCATCATGTTCCAAACATAGTATGCATTTTCTATTATGCCCTTCCATCCATTTAAAATTCACCCAATAAGTAATCTGTTTAAAGCATTTTTCCAAAATAAAAGTTGCAGCCTAGATTGAATTTTGAAGTTTGACATTAGCTTCCATAATGAGGAGGCTAAAAATTTATTATCAATAGTAGGCAACCAATAAGCTTGTCCTGAAAATGTATGAAAATATGCTATTTTAAAATAATTTGCTTATCTTCTTCTAAACAAAAGGAATTTTCTCAAGCATCAAACTTCCATTTTCATTAATAAGATCATAAACCAGTTGAGATGAGGGATAGTTACCCCATCTTGATAGAGGAACATAGTCAATAAGGGGTCCCACATCTTGTCTAGTCTTCAAACTAGAGAGATGTGGATTTGTCATTTCTAATGATCTCTCTTGTCCTCATCTTGAACTCTTTTTGCATCCTAAAATACTTTTCTGTATAGGGGATGTTATAGAGCTACCTTTAGTAGAGAAGTTAGCTTCTGTAAGATATTTAGTAGTAACTAGTTTGGTCTAAAGTGATCAACGCTTTGTAATAACACTCCAAGCTAATCTCCTCTTGTATGTAGTGTCCATCTTTGTCATGTCTCTAACACCCAACCCCCTATGGCATTTACTACTACAAATTTATTCCCATTTTAGCCATTTTACACCACTATGATGGTCTTCCTTCAAGTTCTAAAGAAATGCTTTTGCTTCTTTTTAAAAGCTACCATCTCTTTCTTTGAAATTATAGAGACATCCATTGAATAATTAGCAAGAGAACATGTAACAAAATTAAGTAAGACCATTTTACCTGCCTTAGAAAGTAAATGATTCTTCCAAGTTGCAAGCCTTCTACCAAGTTTTAACTGTGGTGAGAATGGATTTGAAGTCCCTTTGCCACCCAAAGATAATGGGAGTCCATGTTAATTTTCCGTAAACTCTCTCTTTATACCAAGTATTCTCTTTAAAGCCTTAACTACAAAACCATGAACATTTTTAGAGAAAATAAAAAAAGAATTATCAACTGTAATAACAAGGCCACAATCTATTACAAAATTATCAAAAATCTTTCTAACTTTAGTATAAGAGGAATATTATGCTTTAATAAAAATAAGAATATCATCAGCATAAATGAGATCTGAGATTGATTTCTACAAGTAATGGCTAAATGGATATTACTTCTAGTAATAGTATCATGCATCACGGCAAAGAGCACTTCCATACATAAATAAAGATGTATGGTGAAAGAGGGCACCCTTGCCTTATCCCACATTTTGACCTAAACCATTCAAATATCTTGTCAGGCACAATCACACAAAAGCTAGGTGTATAGTTAATTGACACACACACACACACACACACAGATATATATATATATATATATATATATCAATTTAATGAGCTTAGCTGGGAATCCCATATGACAAAGGACATCATTTATGAATCTCCAATTGAGTGAGTCATAGGCTTTGAAAATGTTAAGTTTAATGGAAATATTCTTCCACTTTTTGCCTTCTTTTTACAAATTAATAGATTCTCGTGAATATCTCTATCAGTTACTAAGCATTTTGTTCCTCAGAAATGAGGTCCTTACACGATGGTTTGATTCTATTCATAATGACTTTGGTCAAAATTTTGTGAAATGTATTACAAACACTAATTGGTTGAAATCTATCGACAAATGAAGTATTTTCTTCTCAAGGGACTAGACAAATCAATGTTTTATTTACATCTTTAGTAAAAATACTCCTATTGAATCCAATCATCCATATTCCATGCCAAGTTTTTTGAAGCAAAGCTGTAGAGAAACCATTCAATCCGCATGCTTTAAAGGGGTTGAGTGAAAAAAGGACAGACGATAAGTCTCCCGTTATGGTGTCGACGGAGAGCGGCAGTGGTTGATACCCATGGAGGGTTGCCACTGCGACATGATGGCCCATATTCTTATTATGTGTGCGTGTATGATGAGCATGGTTATGGATGGTATGCCTAGGTGTGACGACACCCAGAGGTTATCTATGAGTACTCATGATCAGTAATATTAGTGAGATGTCGTGGGACCCATTACCTTAGGGTGCCCTTATTCTTGTTGTATGCTCATTTACATTGATTCATGTCATGTTTTAACTCCGTGAAATACATGTTTTAGCATATGGAATAAATTGACAATTATTTGAACATGACTTATGATACTGCTATTTTCATAAATGATAGACTTTTCATCAGTACTGTTCATTATTTATTTCATTTATTACATTAACTGTCTATGTACCTACACAAGCGATAGCTTGCTGAGGCATTGCTTTGTTTTCCAATGCCTTAGATTTCGAGCATGATAACAGGAAAGACAAGGCTGTTGAGAAACTGTGAGAGCTGTTAAAGATCCTTTTTCATAGAATTTTAGACAGTGATGTGAGTCAATAAACAGGATTTTCATTTGAATTTAATTATGGACTGTGTACTTTCATTTTATGGATTTGATTGAGATGATTAGACATATGTTGGACATTTATATGGGATGTTATGATGGATAGACCCTGGGCCATATTATTATTGTGTTTTGGACATTTATTTGATTTAAAATAAAGGCGCCAATTTATTTGACATTGATTGAGACGCGTATTGTTTTATTTATATGTATGCCGTTTTGAGAAAGGAAAAATAACACCCGGAGTTTTCAAGAATTGTTTTAGTAAAATGATAATTAAAACTTTTCTCATGGGATCCCAAATGCTCTTATTAAAAATGCCATTATTATTATTATAAAAAATGTCTTAAAAATCCGGGGTGTTACAAAGTTGGTATCAGAGCCCAGTCTAGTCCATCATAATCCTTGCAAATGTCCATTTCTATGTGAGTAACAATCCAAAATTGTTGTAGAGAGAGAAACTATGAGAGAGGAACTTACACATAGTGACATTTAAAACTTTTGACAGATGGCCCCTCGAAGAAGGACAAGGTCTACCCCTGCTACACCCGTGGCCCCACCTATTAAGTCCTCTGATCAAGGGGATCGTGATGCCAAGTTATTGAATCGATTAATGTCAAGGCTAGTACCACTTATACAACAGCAGGTTAGGACAACTATTGAAGCTGCTAACCCTAGCCCTATTCCACCACCTCAAGTGGCACCCATGGTCTCGTCAGTTCATTCCTCCCAACCAGTACAGGAACCACCAGCACCAAAGACCACTGAGGGTGATGCTACTAGCGACTCTAAGAAGATGGATAAATTATTAGAGAGATTTCAAAAGATGGTGAAACCCTTTTATGGCAATGGTAACACGGAGGAGGCCGAGCGATGGTTATTTGAGGCGGAAAGGACATTTGACGCTATGCAGATCTCACCAAAGGATCAAGTTAGAGTAGCCTCCTACCTACTAAAAGGTGAGGCAGGCTTCTGGTGGCAGACCTTTACACTCACCCGATCAGATCCGACTGAGACAATGACATGGGCAGCCTTTAAACAAGCTTTCGACACTCAGTATTTTCCACCCCATGCATTGCAGTCCTTGAAGAAAGAGTTTGCCACTTTAGAGCAGAGGGACATGACGGTTCAGCAGTATCTGAACCAATTTACACGACTGAGGAGATTTGCACCTCACGCGTTGGCCTCAAACACAGAGGCAACCGACAGATTTGTGGATGGATTGACACCTTGGCTGAGAGATCGAGTAATTTCTTCATGACCCACTTCTGTGCGAGATGTTGCTGACATGGCTTCCATGCATGAGAAGAACTCTCTCAGGACTAGAGGGAGTGCATTCCAACCCTTTAAGGGCAAGAGACCGTTTAGTGCTATGCAGCCACATGGTGCATCAGGTCATCCACCGCAAGCCAAATTTAAGAGAGATACTGAGAGGAAAAGATGTGAAAGGTGCAAGGGTTAGCACCCTGGGTGAGGGTGCAATAGATTTGACAGGCCATAGCAGCAGAGGTAGTCCCAACCACAGCGACAGCCCTATACACCTTTCCAAAGACAGCCATACAGGTGTTTCAACTTTGGAGACGTCGGCGACTTCATTAAGGACTATCCTAAAGGACAAAGAGAGAGGCAGACAGAGATGGGTGCAGAGACAGCTACCGCGCCACGTAGCCAGGGACGAGTATTTGCCATCACGTCAAGACAAGCGCAGGCATCACACCAAGTCGTAGAAGGTACTCTTCTAGTCTCAAATCGACATGCCAAAGTTCTTTTTGACACAAAGTCTACACATTCTTTTATATCATGTATTTTTGCATCTTGCCTTAATGTATGTGTACACAAACTAGCATTTGGATTAGATATTATGACACCTGTGGGAGAGACAGTAGAGACTACAAAATACCTTAGAGAAATACCTGTAAAGATATCAAGGGTGAGAATGGACACTGACTTCATTTTACTAGACATGGTAGACTACGATATTATACTTGGGATGGATTGGTTAGCCAACTATTGGGCTATGGTAGACTACCGAAAGAAGCGAGTCACTTTTCTTATACCTGGGCAACCAGAAATAATGTTCCAGGGTAGGAAAGATCAATCAGGTACATGCATCATCTCTGCTATGAAGGCGGTACGATTTTATGCACCAGGGTGTAACACATTCCTCACATATGTGACTATTGAGGACAAGGAGCAACCACAGCTTGACGAGATTGATGTTGTCCGTGAATTTGCTGATGTCTTTCCTGAGGAATTACCAGGATTACTGCCAAATAGGGAGATTGACTTTATCATTGACTTGGTGCCGGGTACATCGCCTATCTCTAAGGCACCATACAGGATGGCTCCAGCAGAGTTGAGAGAGCTTAAGGTACAATTGCAAGAGTTATTGGATAAGGGCTTCGTGAGGCCGAGTGGATCACCATAAGGAGCACCAGTCCTTTTCGTAAAGAAAAAGGATGGATCACTGAGACTATGCATTGACTATCGGTTGTTGAATGGTGTTACTATAAAGAACTGATACCCTTTGCCACTCATAGATGATCTATTTGATCAGCTTCAATTAGCACAATTGTTCTCCAAGATAGATCTAAGGTCAGGGTATCATCAGCTAAGGGTTAGAGAAGAGGATATCTCGAAGACTGCTTTTAGGAGTCGTTATGGTCATTATGAGTTCCTAGTGATGCCGTTTGGTTTGACGAACACACCTGCAGTGTTCATGGATCTAATGAATTGTGTTTTTCGAGCTTATTTGGATAAGTTCGTGATTGTATCCGTTGATGACATCTTGATTTATTCACCTAGTCATGAGGCACATAGAGAGCATCTCCACACGGTATTGGACACACTTCGTCGACATCAGTTGTATGCCAAGTTTAGTAAGTGTGATTTTTGGCTAGACCAGGTGCATTTCTTAGGCCACGTCATATCTAAAGATGGAGTGGCCATGGATTCAGCAAAGGTAGAGGCAGTACTACACTGGGAGAGGCCCAAGACAATACTGAGATACGCAATTTTCTCGGTTTGGCAGGCTATTATCGTCGTTTCATAGAGGGATTCTCTAAGATTGCATTACCATTGACCACCCTGACCAGGAAAGGCACTCAATTTGTATGGACCAAGGCTTGCGAGGAGAGCTCAAGAGGAGACTTACTACTGCTCCAGTATTGAATTTACCATCAGGTGCAGGCGGTTATGTGGTTTATTGTGACGCCTCTGGCAAGGGATTAGGAGCAGTGTTGATGCAACATGGGAAGGTAATTGCCTATGCATCTAGACAGCTAAAGACACATGAGGTAAATTACCCAACACATGATTTGGAATTAGCAGCGGTGGTATTTGCATTGAAGTCCTGGAGACATTATCTTTATAGTGAGAGATTTGAGGTATTCACTGATCATAAGAGCCTCAAGTACTTCTTTACTCAGAATGATTTCAACATGAGGCAGTGTGGATGGATGGAGTATCTCAAGGACTTCTACTTCACCATACAGTACCATCCGTGGAAGGCTAACGTCGTTGCAGATGCCCTGAGTAGGAAGTCAGGTGTGATGATTGCCAATTTGATGACTCGCTCTAAGTTCTTTGACAGGATCTTAAAGGCACAGAACAAAGATAAAGAAACACAGGAATTGACATATAAGGCAGATTTTTCGAGGGGACCAGATGGAGGAGTCAGATTTAAGGGAAGGTTGGTAGTACCGGCAGATGACGAATTGAGGCGTGTGTTACTTCAAGAAGCGCACCAATCCCCGTATACAATTCATCCTGGGGGTACGAAGATGTATCAGGATCTCAGGAGGCATTTCTGGTGGAATGGTATGAAGAAGGATGTTGGAGAGTGCGTTGCACGATGTTTGACCTATCAGCAGGTCAAGGCTGAGCATCAGCGTCCATTAGGACTACTTCAGACACTGGACCTTCCTGAGTGGAAGTGGGATCATATTACCATGGACTTTGTTCTGGGTCTTCCGAGGACTGCTAGCGGCCACGACATGATATGGGTTGTCATGGACAGGTTGACTAAGTCCGCTCATTTCCTTCCTATCAGACAGAATCAAACCGTGGATAGTTTGGCGAAATTATATGTGAAGGATATTGTAAGTCTACATGGGGTTCCTTTGATGATTATATCGGATCAAGATGCGTGATTTACCTCAAAATACTGGAAGAGCGTGTAAGAGGCGTTAGGGTCAAGACTGAAATTTAGCACAGCCTTCCATCCCTAGATAGACGGACAGAGCAAGAGGACCATCCAAACTATTGAGGATATGCTACAAGCTTGTGTTATGGATTGGAAGGGTAGCTAGGAAGATCATTTACCTTTGGTGGAATTTGCCTATAATAATAGTCATCACGCTAGTATTGGTATGGCTCCATACGAGGCACTTTATGGCAGACCTTGTCGGTCACCCTTATGTTGGAGTGATGTAGGAGAAAGATGCGTGGTGAAGTCTGAGTTAGTGGAAGAGTGTGCAGAGAAAGTCCAACTCATCCGAAAAAGGTTATTAACAGCTCACAGTCGATAGAAAAGTTATGCAGACTAGAGGAGAAAAGACTTAGAGTTCTTTGAAGGTGAGCATGTATTCTTGAAAGTTTCTCCTATGAAAGGAGTGTTGGGGTTTGGAAATAAAGGGAAGCTTAGCCCTAGGTATATTGGACCTTTTGAGATCTTACGCAGAGTTGGGTCAATGGCATACCAGCTAGCCCTACCACCACAGCTGGCAAATGTACATGACGTTTTTCACGTGTCTATGTTGAGAAAATACGTGCCAGATCCCTCACACGTGTTGGAGCAGATCCCAGGAGAGCTACAGTCTGATATGACGTTTGAGGAGAAACCAGTGTGCATACTGGATACAAAAGTCAAGGAGTTAAGGAATAAGACCATTGCATTGGTCAAAGTCCTTTGGCAGCATCATTCATTACAAGAGGCTACCTGGGAAACTAAGGAGGAGATGCGAAGGATTCATCCAGAGTTATTTACGCAGAGGTATGTAGCTAAATTTCGAGGACGAAATTTTTATAAGGAGGGAAGGATGTAATATCCTTAATTTTTAGTATAAATTAAGAAATTACTAAATAAATTAAATTAAAAATTTATACATGGAAATTTTTCCTGAAAATCTAAGAATTTGAAAGTGTTCATTGATACGAGTCCAACGCCACAAAGAACGCGAAAAACGGAGCTCAAACGAGGGAGTTACGAGCCGTTGAAGTTAGAGGGGCATTTTTGTCATTTGACAGAAGCGTATTACACAGGGGCCCAAATTGATAATGGCACCCCCGTCTTCCTCACGCCTCTACTAGATCCGGTGAAATCGCCAGAGAGACCATGGAAAGAGGCGTGAAGGGAAGAGTTTCCTTTCCCTTAGGACTCTAAGCCCTATATCTACCCCTCCCCAAGTGCCAAAACGCTCCACTCTGAGCGTTTTCACTAAGCTTTACTCAGAAACCCTAGCTCTGCAGAGTTCACGTTTTTCGGCGAGTGGAACTCCGGCAACAACTATAAACCCCAGCCAAGACGAGGAAAGCCTTAAACCCTAATTTATGTAATTATTAAATAAGTAAATATAATTAGAATTACATTTAAAATCAAGAAAAATCATGTTTTTCCTGGGAACTCTGTGCACGCTACTGTTGGAGCATGATTTCACGGATGAAACCATATCTATTTGAAAATCGCACCATCCAACTAGTGCACAAGAGACCCAAGATCAAACCCTTTAAATTTGGGAGAGATCCAACGGGGGTTTCTCTAGAAAACGTGAAAACCAGTATCTAGAATGTTTTTAGGAACTTGGGAAAAATCATTTAAAAAACATGGTTTTTGGAAAAATCAGTACTAAAGGAGGGCATAAATGATTTCTAAAGAAAATTCTGAGAAAAACAGTGCAAAAATCGCACGAAACGGAGGTCTGTAGCCTCGCCAGAGACGATCAAAATCCAATCGTCTTCTACGGAGCCGGTAATGTCGTCGGCGCCCTGGCGCTAAATCGGGACGCCCAGAAGACAACGTCGAATGACGTCGGCATTGCACGCATATGCGATGCTACGTGCGCCGGAGAGACAGCATTCGCCGTCTCAGTGGGGTCGAGACGCGCTGCGTCCTAGCGACCATGACGCACGCGGCGATGCATCACGGTGCCGAAGACGCATGCGGCGCGTCTCGGCTGTGCGTTGCGGTGTCGAGCGTCTTCATGACAAGTGTAAACCGGCAAAAAATAGAACCGCGGTATAGACCACCTTATGGTGGTCGGGTAGGCCCCATTTGGGTATGTTTTCACTAAAACTTGATTTTTGGGAGCTAGAGGAGTCCAAATCACAATCCGAAAGAGGCGTTGTAACTGTATTGATGACACGGACCTATTTTTAACTTAAAAACTTATAAATGACCACTTTTAATTTAGAAAAATTTTAAAATAATGATGTGACATGTACATGTGCACTTGAATACACCAGTTAAAGGGAGTTATTAGCAAGCTAAGTGGTCTCACATTGAGGTAGGTGATGACAATTAATGCCTTGCCTTGATTTTTAAACCATGCATAAATATAGCATCATGTGTGATTGTGTTTTAAATTGAAATTATCATTTACCCAGGATTTCATGCGACTTTGAGTACATTAGGATTATTACACATTGAAATATTTTATTGAATAAACTCATGACATATGTTTTTATGAGCATGATGGTAATTAATTATGCTCAAATAGTGACTTATTTCTTATTATATATTGGAAATAGATGGATTTACATGGAAATAAGAATAGAGGCTTATTAGCTGGTCCTTTTATAGGCTAACCCCAAGATGAGGGGCGTGTCTTGGGGATTTCGAGCTATGAGTGCTCTTGAGTTTTAGCATATACATATGATTTCCGTGTTTTATATTTGATGACGGGTGCTCTCGTCCGGTGGGCGTCATGCTAGGAGGGATAGGGCCGGCCACCCACCCTCCGAGATTGTGATGTGATGATATTGTGATATGATAGACACCTACCCATAGATGGCATTCGGTAGGGGTTTGGTAACATGGATAGCACTACCAATCTGAGCCTTTCCATGGGGACAGACGCTAAGTCTCCCGTTATGGTGTCGACGGAGAGCGGCAGTGGTTGATACCCATGGAGGGTTGCCATTGCGGCATGATGGCCCATATTCTTATTATGTGTAGTGTATGATGAGCATGGTTATGGATGGTATGCCCGGGTGTGACGACACCCAGAGGTTAGCTATGAGTACTCATGATAAGTGATATTAGTGAGATGTCGTGGGACCCATTACCTTAGGGTGACCTTATTCTTGTTGTATGCTCATTTACATTGATTCATGTCATGTTTTAACTCCATAAAATGCATGTTTTAGCATATAGAATAAATTGACAATTATTTGGACATGACTTATGATACTGCTATTTTCATAAATGATAGACTTTTCATCAGTACTATTCATTATTTATTACATTTATTACATTAATTGTCTATGTACCTACACAAGCGATAGCTTACTAAGGCATTGCTTTGTTTTGCAATGCCTCAGATTTCGAGCGAGATAATAGGAAAGGCAAGGCTGTTGAGAAACCGTGAGAGCTGTTGAAGATCCTTTTTCATAGAATTTTAGACAGTGATGTGAGTCAATAAACAGGATTTTCATTTGAATTTAATTATGGACTATGTACTTTCATTTTATGGATTTGATTGAGATGATTAGACATATGTTGGACATTTATATGAGATGTTATGATGGATAGACCCTGGGTCATATTATTATTGTGTTTTGGACATTTATTTGATTTAAAATAAAGGCGCCAATTTATTTGACATTGATTGATACGCGTATTGTTTTATTTATATGTATGCCATTTTGAGAAAGGAAAAATAACACCCGGAGTTTTTAAGAATTGTTTTAGTAAAATGATAATTAAAACTTTTCTCGTGGAATCCCAAATGCTCTTATTAAAAATTCCATTATTATTATTATTATAATAAAAAATGTCTTAAAAATCCGAGGTTTACTAATCATGAATGAAGGTATCATTACTGTCTATTATGGAGGAGATCCTTGTTCTTCCTTGTCTAATGTAAGCACTTATATGAATGAAGATAGTATTCCTATCTCCACAATGGAGCCAATTAACTCTTGCGTTAAATTTCTAATAAGCCTCTTGAGCTCTTAGGACTGAATGGAGTTCACATAATGTGAACAATTTTATATTCTCATCAATTGACTAGGAATTCTAAATGTTACTAAGCTTAGTAAATAGCTCTCTAACCTTTGTATCAATACAACCAAATTCCTTTTTGCCCCATTGTTTCAAGGTTAGTTTTGAAATTCAAAAATTTTCTACAATATTAAACTTGGTTGATCCAGTAAAGGTTTGAAGTATAGAGCTTTCCATTTCCTTTTCCTTTCTGAAACCCAAAAATCAGGCTAGTATTAAGATATTTTTTATTGGCATTAAATGGATGAAGATAAAAGATGCTCTTAAAAAGGAAAGAGATGAGGAATATGTGTAATGAAACAAGGAGTGAATTTAGATTGGCTTGATTCTTTATTTCCTAGTAGAGTGGCTTGATTACATGGATAGCATGTTGCACCCATGTTTCTAAGAAGTACAAAGGTGCTCTTGTATCTATCATTCCTCAATATAATTTATATCACTTCCTTAAGCATATTATATCGAACAAAAGAGGAAAAGGTCAAGTCCCATCATGTGCCATTGCAATTATATATGCACCTATTTTTCTTACGTGGGTACTTTTTTTATGGAAAGATATGGAGACAACTAGAGAGAAAAAGGTGTAGCCCACATAAGAAAAGGGGTGTATATAACATCACCATATAATTGAGGAAGAGTTCTTCTAGCAGGGTTCAAGAAAAGGACATTAAGAAGGATTCAAACTAGATAGAACACAATTTTGGGTAATTTGAACTGTTCATCCTACCCTAGTTAAGTTGTGTATTAAATTTCATCCCCTACTAGATTTTTCTGGCTAAATGTTTTAGTGGATGTGATTAATAATAAACAATGGCACAGCTCAAACAATCCAATGTTCATGAAATCTGGCTAGCTGATCTAAGGCTGGTCAAACATTATGAACATATCAGATCTTCCAAAGGAGGGCCCTAACATGGTTGAAACCTTTTCTCGCAGCCTTTTCCACATCAAGAAAGCATTTTCCACCTACGCGGGCCAATGTTTTTAACTTTTCAACTTCTTTTGTACCAAAGTCTTCTAGCATAGTGGCCCAAAGAGGAGTCTCTCAACTAGGTGACTAGGGTTCGAGACTATACATGTGAGTGTGTCTATCTCTCAAAAAAAAAAGAAAAAAAGAAAGCATTTTCCATTGAGGAATGCCATAAAGCTAATTAAGAATGAGTAAGATACGAAAAAGTGACACGTTTGAAAATGCAGCAAAAATAGTCCCATATTTGGAGGATTTGATATATTTACCTTGTTTAAACATGGCCTATCTAGGCAAGTTGCTAAGATTCATACCCATCAGATGCTTCTAAATATAGCTTTTGTGTTAAAATTTTAATAGTCATGATTAATAAAACCAAAATAAAATAGCTAAAATATCCAATGATAATGAATTTTGGTATCTAGACAATCTAGTGCAAGCCAATTGTGATGAATGGATTAGATCATCCAAATATTAAGCCCATCAAGATTGCATTTCTAAAAACCTTACTTTCTCAATTCCCAGACACTTTTTAAGTCAATTAGCTACACTCTTGGCTTTGCCATACGTATGCTCAAAGGAAAAAAAAAAGGGTAGAAAGCGATAGGAATCATGGATCTACATATTATCTTTTTTCCTAGATTTAAACTATTCATTTTATTTGGCCTCGTCGAGATGGCTTGGGCAAAACTCGCATTTAAAGGTGATCTATAAGGCCTACTTTATTGAGCCCTTGTGATTGAAAAATAAATCGTGTAAAACAAAAAATAGTCTCTCTTCAAACACCGTCTATTCTTAACCAAAGGAGCCCAGTAAAGAAAGTCTTAGAGATCACCTTAGATATGAGGTGGCCAAGCCATTTAGATGACTCCGAATCAGATGAATAATTTGGATCTAAGAAAAACGACAAAAAAATGGGCATATATCCATTCTTCTCTGCGTCTACGGGCTGGCGGAAGCAACATACAATTCAGAGAGAGAGAGTTTGCGCGAAACAAGTGAAAAGATTGAGATTTTCAGTTGGACATTTGTATGTTTCTGGAGCACCTCCTAACCTTAGACCAGATGATATTTACTTCGACACTCTGAGATGGTTGTCAACATGTGTCGCGGGTATGGAGCTGCAGATCTAATGGATTTTGGATCCAATTATTCAAGTACTTAAAATGGATCTCATTGAAGTATTTCACCAACTCTGTTCTACCAAAAAGGAGATCGGTGCCACTTTTGTAGTCCTCGTTATTAAGATGGAGAGGTTTCTTAAATCAAATACCTCATTATTAAGACGGAGGTGATTTCTTAAATCAAATACTTCGGGCTCGTTTAGTCACCAGTGTTTACATGCCAATTGCTAAGATAGTCACTTTCGTACTTAAGAAGGTGATTAATAAACAAATGCTTTCTCAACAATTTGCCTTTTTTCAAAAGAGGCAGATCCTTGAAGGGCCCGTTTGTTGCCAATGAGTTTGTGAAGCTTGATGTAGAGAAAGCTTACGACAGAGTTGGCTGGAAGGTCTTGGACTACACTCTTATCCAGAAGGTATTTAGCTACAAATAGAAAAAAAAAATGGATCATATCTTTGCAATAAAGCTAAATTCTCAGTTTTTATCAATGAGGCGCCTTAAAAGGCTTTTTCCTAACCTCTAGAATGATATGGTAAGGCGGTCTTTTGCTGTGAACGTTGTTCACCATCCCAATGCAATGCTTCAGTCGAATCATGACAAAGACAATGGAGTTAATAGTAATTAAAGGAATTCAGATCCTTATCCCAAGCTAAAAATCTCTCATCTGCAATATTATGATGACCACGGCGGAGAAATATTAGATCCTCAACTTGAAGACTATTGTTAAACATTTTGACAGTATATCATGTCAAAATTCAACATTCATTTGCCCTCTTTGGGAGAGCTAACTTGGACTAGCAGAAAGCTAGCAATTGCATAATCTCTTGGGTTGCTCTTTCAAGCCTTGTCATTCTCTTACTTGGATCTCTACTTGTGTGTTGGTAGACGTCGGAAAGCTGCCTAGGACCGTATGATCGTGAAGTTTCAGAATATTGAATGTTTGGAAGAGATCTTCTTTCTTTAGGAGGAAGAATGTGTCACATAAAAGCTACCCTCAACTGTATTCCTTCATGCACAGTGTTTCTCTTCAAATGTCCTGGTTATAGACAGGTTCGAGATGCTGCAAAAAAAACCTTTCAGGATAATTGGGTTAGTGCTAGAAAGCTGTATCGTTCAAGTTGGCAGTGTTTCTCTTGGAGGTTTGGGGTATTAGAAGCCTTAAGAATCTGATTGGCTCTTATAGTCGAAAGGGGCATGGAGATCTGGTATGAGAAGCCTTAACAGAATAAGGATTCATTCCTAGATGAGGAAACAATGTTCTCTTTTGGCATAACATTTGGTGCAAGGATTGATTCAGTCACACACACACAATAAGAGACAAGGAGATTTACGTGGTTCGACCAAACTCAGCCTATGTCTAAGGGAGAGGAGGATTCTACTATTATCTTATCAGATTATATAGGTATGGAGGAAGAAGCTCAAACCCTCTCTACATTTAGTTTTTCACTCATATGCACTCACCCTAATATTACATATATAGGATTCTCACTCACATAAGTATGGACCACACGCAAGTCCACCCCAATATTTGGTTGGAGGATTAGCAGCTAAAAGTTCAATTTCAAAGGATAATTTCTAAACTCGGTTGATTTATTTCTCAGTCTAGATATGTCACAAATAAAGGGATTTCCCCCCATCTTTACCTAACAAGGCTGCTGAGAAGCTCTCAGGGGGCTATTTACTAGCGGTAAATGGGAAAACTTCACTTATCCTTTACGGATGATGCCATTGAAGACAAAAGGAGCTGATCTAGAGATAGGAAACGGGTCTTCTCCATTAAGTCACTCGACTTCTCAAGGGTCATCACTCAGGTATCGTTCCATCTATGGATGGATCTGGAACTCTCTGCTTCCACCAAGAGTAGCTGCTTTCTCTTGGTCCCTACTTTTAAAAAGGTTCTGACGGCAGCTAACTTATAAATAGATTGTTATCTTCCGAACTGCTATGTTTTAGGATTTCACTCCCGCAAGTCCTTAGATCATTTCTTCCTTCGTTGGAGCTAGACTATCAAGTGTGGCACTTTACCTTGTCCATAGCATCAATCTGCACCGTGTCGATTTGGAACTCAGCTGAGTCCATACGGTTTTAGAATTTCGGCATTTTGCATCTTGGACTCACTGTATTTTGCCATCATTAAAAAGAAAAAAATTACCTGCAGATATTTTCTAACAGTAATGTACAAGTATCTTTACCAGATGATATCTCACGCCGATATTAAAATATATTCCCACATTATTCGAGTTCACCACCTCATTAATCCCGAGTGAACTCGTTTTTGCAGTCGCGTTGTGTCCGCATTCCGAGTTCTGACATCTTGATCTTGTCAATGTTTTAAATACAAAGTCCACCCCCTAACTCTGTAGGCGACTTGCACTTTAATGGGGATCTAAAGCCATGGGAAAGAAGTTTAAAATCATGTTGTCTTCGTACTCCATTAGTACAATTTGGACAATTTGGAATCAACCAGAAGATACCAGTACATAGATACATGATCATGTCATTAATGGAATCGGTACGAGGGCGAGTGTGCATCCGGGTTCAGCCAGTACTCAGTTCAAGATCTTTCCAATTGCTGATGCTCTTTGCTTCACTGTGTTTCTCTTAAGAATAACCATGGCTGGTACAAGCTCAATTTCGATAGTTCAGCCTCTGATCTGGCTTGCTGTGGTGGTCTGATTAGAAATATTAGTAGTCATTACGTGATTTTGTTTTTCTTCTTTTATTGACGAAGCCTTATGGAACGAGGCGTGTTTGTTTAGTTAATAGCTCCATAGGAGAACATTCTTTTGCTAATATTATTACCAGTATTCAATACTAGGTCATTCGTAGTAATACTATACCTTCTTTATTAAATGCAGGTTGGTTATTTGTCAATGCGAGTTAAAATGTAGAGGAGGTAGGATGGGCAGTTGGCCAGATCTAGTATGAATAGTACATGGATGATAGTTGGAGTCAGCTGCTATCCTAGGGTTCCATCATTTGGGATTCCTAGGAAAAAGGATCCAGTTAGCCCATGCAAACATTTGCATTTAGCTAAGGCATAGTCTTCTTCTTCTCCTTTCAAATAAAAAAACTCATTGGTGCCAAGCATGAAGGAATCTAAACGTCTGGTAATTGCTCCTCCGACCAGGATCAAAGATGCTATTAAAGCGGCTTACCCATGTAGATTGTATGTACATTGGGTGGCACAAATTATGTAATATCATAACTAACCGTTCCAGAAACACCCGTACTCAGAGAAAATTATTTACGAGTTTTTGTCTGTAAAGAGAAATCAATTGAAGTTGAATGGAGTTTTTCATAACGTATCAATAGCTACATTTCCTATCAGCTGATTCTACTCTAGCAATAGCAATTGCATGGATTAAAGGCATTCTGATACACCATTAAATTTCCAAGTTAAGATTGATGAGGTAAGAGGCGAATTGACTTGATGAAGCAATATGCTTACAATCAAGTGCTAATATCTGCTAACGACGAGGAAAATTCTTCAGCCAACAATGAAATGAGTGTGATCTCTATGCCAATCCACAACCCAACTTGAGGAAGGTCAAATGCTTCTCTTCAAGAACTGAGACACCATAAGCATAGTCTTTCAGGAACTTACACAGATCCACAGTTTCGTCAACCAATCAGGTGGATGAGATGCATTAGGATGTCCTATTGGCAATTGGCAGATATCTAACTAATATGTGGTTTTCCTCTTGAAGTTTGTGTTGTGAATCTGTTTCTGGCCAACAGCTGTTTTTCTGCTGTCGTTGCTTGTTTCTCTGCTTCGCTTTTACGGTGTTTGTTATTGGCTAAATCAGGCACTAGATTAAGGAGAATTGGCCTTTGCTTGGGGCTACTCTTCTCTCTTGCTGCATCTATTAGCTACTCTTGCGTGTTGGATTTCTGTAACCCCAGCTGATCATCTCTTTCAACAGTGATGATGTAACTTCTTTAATTCATAATATATCTCCACTATTCAAAAGGAAAAGACTCTGATTCTTTGAGAATTTATCTAAAATTTTCCGACACAGTTATATCCTACCAAGCAAATAAGAACCTCCACCTCAATGCAATAAATTTATTGGACTTCTAGTGTAGTTTTTTTCTTTATTGGACATTTCTTAAAGCTCCATGCATGTATACAGTTCGTCGAATACCTGAGTGTCCATATGCTTGGTCGAAAATGGGAAGAAACATGTCAAATGGTAATATTTTTTCTGGTCTTGTATGGGCCTGTACCAAAAATCCCATCTCTTTGGTCACTCTGGCTGCTACTGTTATGAATTGTTAAGTACATAATTCAATGCATGAGATTTTTATTACCTGGCCCGTGTCCATAGAAAAACCGTAAATTCAGATCAGTGTATATCTAAGCCCGACTTGTGTTTCTGGCTAACTGTATCACATACTCCCAACTAACACCGAGGAGCTAGAACACGCCAAGGCATACAACAAGCTCAACCATGAAACCATTCAGAAACAACTCTCTCATCTCTTCTCACATGAAAGCAGTCATATTTTAATGTCTATTCCATATACTACCATTTTATAGTCTATTTCATGAAGTTTTTCTCCATGGATTATTCCAATCATTACTATTTTATGGCATCGTAAGTCATGCTACATCAGGCAACTAATTTTTCATTTCTGTTTCTGGATTTTAGAAGCAGAAACATGGAAGCCCTTGCAAACTACAAAAGCACTTAGAGGTGATTCTGTGTATTCATAGAATGCATTGTTCTATCAAGTCAGAATTAGGAGAGTATCAAACTGTTGTACAGCATAGGAAAATTTTTGGTACCATGATTTTTCCTTCTTTGAGTGGCAAGTGCGTTCAAACCTACTTGGCGTGAAATTTTCACGTCTTCTAAAGGGTTTCTTTCTTTGAATTGCAAGTGCATTCGTCCCAGCAACCTCCTGGTTGTGAGACAAAAAACTTAACCCAGCAGGCTTGAGTTTTCCTTTTACTTTTTTTTTTTTGGATATGGAAGCAGGGTTTTTATGAATAACCCCTAACCCGCCCACGAGCGCCTTGAACCTGTGACCTGTGCTGTAAAGGCCGGTCTTGTGCCACTGCAGAAGGCCTTTGCTCGAGAACAAAGAAGAAAAGAGTGGATAAAGCAATTCATCTATCATCTCATCGGAAACTAGAAAAACACTCCAAAAAAAAAAAAAAATTGGTTAAAAGGAGACAGGGAGCACATGAGAACAATAAAATAGCCCATGCAGGAGACTTCTTGAAAATGGAACCCCAAGAAATGAAGCGAGGGACGGAAAAAGGTACGAGGAGTTGAAAGCAAAGGGGCACTGCATTTAGAAAATAAAAAACTATTCAGTTGAGAAAAAGGCACTTCAACCCATTGGAGAGAACACACTTCAACTGAAGCGAGACTAATAGAGGAAAATTAAATCAAATGGACGCCGGAACAAAATTAACGGAGGAAACTAAATTGAACAGACGTATTGGCAACAGAAAACTGGAACTTTGTTGTACATTTTAAATGAGAGTACACAGAGCCTGAAATAGGCAGGTGTGCTTTTTCTGTTATTTTCTTTCTATAATCATCATATAATAGTAGTAATATTATATGGCACTGCCGATTCAGTAATGTCATATAGCACTGATGATTCAGATGGAAAACCAAAAATTATGTAAGCCTAGCACCAATGTACCCATCTACTTGTACACACTATCATTCATGCATGATGATTAGAAAATGACGTGAAGCCACTGCTACAACTTACAATTTCTTAAGCAATATAGTTCGGCAGAAAGCATTACTTAATGAAGCTCACACATTAAACTACTGAATACTAAAAACCACCAACCTGAATGAAAATACTAAGACAAACACATACATGGCATCAAGAAACAAGCAGCTAATATGAGAGAATAGTGGACGACGCCGCAGTGATATAGACTCAAAGCGGATCTGTATCAAAATTGCATTTCAGGGGTGCAACGCTTAATCAATTGCAGTTTAGGCAAACTAAATTATGAAGGCTTGAATGCAATTTGCATCTACACCCAAGCACACCCCAATGTGAAAAGACAAAGTCAAAGAAAAAGCTTCGTGATAAAAAGAATTAGTGACAAGAACAAAAGAGATGTGCAAAATTCAGCAAGAAACCAAACAACTGTACAAAACTGAGGGATCTCTATTTTCATCTATAAAAAGAGAGGACAAAAAACTTTACAAGAATCGAAAACATCTCTGTGCATTCTACTCAGCATTACCGGTAGGTACAAACAGATCTTCAGCTTTTGATCTGTTAAACGATTTTTTATTTTCCAAGACTGCTGATTTCTGGAAAGTGGAAGGGTATGGTTTTTCAGATTCACGGGAACTGACCAACTTCTTCTCAACACTTTCAAACTTTGCAGTAGCCCATGGAGCAGTGCCCACATTCCCAACAACATTAGGTGCGTCTGTCAATGAAGAGATAGCATCCCGAGAAGCAAACCATGTGTTACCACAAGTGATACACTTTAACTGCATTACATACCCAAGACAAAAGGAAAAGAAAACACAAAGAAGAGGTCACTTTGAGTTCCTTGTTAATTTTTTCATTCTAGTTTAATCACAATAGACTCTTGAAATTCGTTGTTGGGAAGGCATCAAAGATGTTACCTTAAATTTTAAATTCTAAACTGCATTTTTAGTGTAAAACGATTATTAGAAGTTTAAAAGTAATATCTAAGTGTAAACAAATAACTGTAATTTCTGTATCAAATGTGCTTCAAGTAAGATATATTGAGTTATAAAGGATTTCTAGCTATCTAAAGCACAACTCAGACATCCTGTAAACCATTACAGAAAACACAAATTCTAAGTGCCCATCAAGGATATTTCTAATAACATAGTAGTGGAGAAAATTTGCAAATGAGATGGATAAAGTCAAATTTGAGTTGGAACAAAACCAACAGAAGTGAACTAACCAAATAACGGTCTCCAGATCCTCCTGCATGGATGATGTCTGCAACACCCACTAACCAAATAACGGTCTCCAGATCCTCCTGCATGGATGATGTCTGCAACACCCACTTTCCTCTCCATGCATATCGAGCATTTAGCATGTGTGTGTGTGTGTGTGTGTGTGTGTGTTATGTATTTGTACAAGAATTAACACAAAGGGAAGGTCCACTTAAATCAAGATACTGCCAAGAAAAAGGCACACAAATGAGCATCCAAAGTTATAAATAATAAAGAATAACTACAGCCAATGCACTACTCGTATAGTATTTGAAAGAGGAATTTCCATCCATCTCCTTTATGGGTATCTTTTCACTAATGTCTACAGTTTACATAAAACAAAAAACATAAAAAAAGGGCAGCCCAGTGCATGAAGCTGCTCATGTGCGGGGTCCGGGGAAGGGGTGGACCAAAAGCATCTATGGAAATTCCTCTTTCTATACAAGTAGTGCATCATTGTAGTTATTCTTTATCATTTATATCTTTGGATTCTCATTTGTGTGCCTTTGTCTTGACAGTGTTTATAATTTACATGTTTAACTAAAAAATAAAGGGCAGCCCAGTGCACAAAACTACCCGATATGTGGGGTCCAAGGAGTTTACATATTTAATGAAAGTAAAAATTATTGGCTTCTGTTATATTAAGATGGATTAATACATGTACAATACGCATAGAAGGGCGTATTCAATTTTCTGCTTTTATGCAGCTGACTTTCACCTCATTCTCTTCTTCTCTAACTCTGTTGTCTATTGGCAGAAATCAAGCACCCATATCTTCCTCACTCCCTTGCTTACGTGATTTCCCCCCCTTTCTTCCACAAGGTGAAGTTTTCTGAATGCATAGAAGGACATGGTGTTTACATATGTTAGTTATAGGAATCCATATGTGCAACATGCACGAGATATTTGGACCACCTGCTGGAGACAGGCAGCAATTATATACCCAGTTTCCCCAAATTTAAAAAAGCCATGCTACCATACAAACAATGTCAAAACCTCACCAAGCTTATTTGCAATGAGAAAGTAGTATATGCTACACAAAAGACGGCAAATAACAAGATACTTCTGGTCTCTGCCAATCTCATATTTTTCAATGAAATTGACAACTAGGCATGGACGTACCATCAGAAAGGCGACAAGTTTCCGCCAGAAGAACCTCCAAGCCTGAGGTTATGGGGAAAGATCCTTAGTGTGGGTGATGACAAGAACATTAGATGAACCCTGTGAATCATCCTGTTTGGACAATTGACATATGCCCATATTTCCTATTTACCCATGAAGGACTGAAGATAATGCAAAACAAAACACTTCAAAATCAGCATGTATAGATCCTATATGCTTGTTACTGTCACCTCAAATATATTTGTAGTTGCATCGCCTTCTAAATTTGGTCCTTCATCACATAAAATTCTGAGATAATATCTCCAATTTACTATTCTAATAATTTATCATAAGGGACAACCTCAAACAGAAAACTTATATATGACCTAAAACCACGCCAGCTATCAGGTAGAAGCTCTGTGGCAAAAAAAAAAATACAAGCTTTATTGCTGGCTTTCTTGCGGCATATAGGGAACAACTGATCAGAGAGAGTGCAGTAGTAAAGACTGCATCCAACATTATGGATGCCAAATATGCAAGATGAGTGGGTTATCATCAAGAAAAGTGTCATAGAGAATCGGATTCACTGTCCATTTTTGGATCATATGTTGTACTGGCTTTCTTTGGTTAGTTGTTCGCTAGGGCTACATACCTATCCCTGTCATCCCAACCTTGTCCTAGTCATCGTGAGCTTCTCCTTTCTCTTATGGTGATTAGTATTACCCTATAAAAATGAGAACTTATTCTCACAACCACTAATTATATTTTATAATTACAATAGACAATCTGTAGAAAGGGGAGCCTTTGGCGCAACGTTAGAGTTGTCATTATATAACCTAGAGGTTACAGGTTCGAGACGTGGAAACCGCCTCTTGCAAAAATGCAAGATAAGGCTGCATACCATAGACCCTTTGTAGTCCACCCCGTCCCTGGACCACGCATATGTGGGAACTTCATGCACAGGGCTGCCCCTTTGTTTCAATAGAAAATCTGTCAACTCATCTAGCATTGATTGACCAAAGTTTCATCAAGTCTGCTTCTCAAATAAATGAACAAGATTTGACAATTTGTTCATTAAAATAATAATTTATGTACCAAATTTTACAATGGTATAAAAACAAAACACTTTATACATGCATACCACATTCTTACAACAACATCACATAGAATTGCAACCATTACCTATGTAGTTAAAGGCGCGAGGTGCACCAAGGCGCAAAGGGTGTGCCTAGGCGCGCGCCTAGAGCCTAAGGCGCAAAATTATATTTTTTATAATTAAAAATTAGCTAAAAATGAGCTAAAAATACAAAAAAAGCATGAAAAATACAGCATACATGAAGACACAAGCTTGGGAAAGCTATATATGTGTATAAGAATAGGTATTAACCAATAAATATAAATAAAACAATTTTTTTCTAATTTTTGAAAGTTTTATTTTCGGAAAAATTGAACAAAATAACACTACAATACAAAAAAAGCATGAAAAGCACATCATACATGAAGATACAAGCATGAGTAAGCTATATATGTGGATAAGAATAGGTATTAACTAATAAATATAAAAAAGAACCATTTTTTTCCTAATTTTTGTAACTTTTTTTTGGGAAAAATTACAAAAAAAAAGGTGAAAAAATTATCACACATGAAGACACAAGCATGGGAAAGCTATATATGTGGATAGAAATACGTTTCAATGAAGAAATACGAAAAAATACCACTTTTTTTTTATTTCAGTAACTGATTTTTTTGGAAAAACAGTAAAAAACCTAAAAACAAACTAAAATCTAGAGCAAAGAAGTATAAAACTCAAATGGAATGTTTTCTTACACATAGAACTAAAACCCATCAAGATCTATGGACAATAGTTAACAAAAAACAAAAAATTTGAAAAAACGGTACTGGTTTTTACGTTTTTTACAAAAACTGTATACAAATGCTAAAATTCGTAAATCCATACCTTTTTTTGCTTCGATCTATGAAAGATCGAAGAAGAATGGTCGTTTTCACCTCAGTAGGTTGGAAGATTGAAATTAGGGTTGGAAAGTGAAAAACCTTAAAAAAAATGAGGTTTATACGTTACCGGGTAAGTGGTTTGTGCCTGAAGTCGGGGGCGCGCCTGAAAGGGGCGCTCAGGCACACCCAGGCATGCCCCTAGGCAACCGCGCCTCATTTCCTCTGCGCCCGGCACTCTCCCAGGCGCTTACCTGTAGACTTGCACCTAGGCGCACCTTTAACTACATAGACCATTACAGGAATTCAGCATAGCAGCTACACTCGCTTTCAAATTTCACCAAATTTAATGGGTTCGGAATTAATATCATTGACATCTCAACCATTAGAATTTGATTTAAGACCAACTAAAGATGAATGACACATCTTATGTAGTGACTAAGATTTGGAACAACTTTCAGTGCTATTAATTCATTGAACTAGGTGAATAATTTTCCTCGAGTGGAAAGATTATTTCCATTTTCACCCTAATATATTTTTCATTTCCTTTAGTCAGGCATTTTTACATCTGTTCTTCAAATTCAGACTGACGTATTTGAAAGAGAACCTCCAAAATGATGGAAGTAGACTAATTAGCATGCAAATCATGGCCAAGTGCAAAACATCGCACAAATGATGGTGATCAGTACATTGAACTTCTTCTTTTTTCCTGAACTGTGACATTGTTAGATAAATACTCACAAAGTAGACCCACCCATGACCAACACTACGGAGACCCACTGTTGCCAGTAAGAGCTCAATCAACGAACACATTTATAATATGTTTGATAAGCAACCTCAACCTCATCCACTGTAAAATCAGTCAACCACGGTGCTAAACTCATTTGAGATATTGAATTTGAAAATGTTTGAATTGTGAAACCATTAATAAATATATTTTGAAATTCACTTATGACCAACTGAGGACTATATAAAGCTCTTATTTACGATAAGCTTCCTCACCTTTTCTTCTTTACTAACTTCTCCACATTTTATGTCTACTTCTAATAATGTTTTCTACCTGAAAAGCTCAATTCAAAATATTAATTTGATCTAAGCCTTCCTCTCTCTGTTTCTGTGAAAGAAAAAGTCTTTTCTTCCAGAAAAAAGACTAAATAACTAGTTGATATGATAGCTGCATGTCATCATTTTCAAGAAACAATTCTGTGCACGAAATAAAATTAATTATCTGCTTCTATGATTATGACAGGACATTTCATCCTACACATATCTCAAGCTCCAATACCACTAAATTTATAGGAAAAACCTCCAATTTATTAATTTGCTTCCTTGAATTCAGTTATTCAACTAAAAGTAACTTAGTTTTTATCCTACTCGCATGGAAATATGATTTACATTTATCTAAACAATTAAATACAAATAATAAAAAATTTATTAAAATATACTACTGAACTGGTTATTCCTTTTCTTTTGGGATATCCCACGTTCAAACTTTCAATATTTGTACAATTTAGGCACTCACATTCATAACAGCACAACAACGGTCCATGCCATCATGATATATTTATAAAACCTTTGTTTTTCAAATATCATGTGAAAATATGACAGTCCTAAATGAAATATAAACTATAGAAAAAGAACCACAACTTATTTGTTTATGACCCACTTTTTCTTCCTCTTCCTCTCCCATTGGAATAACCCAAAGAAGAACAAGTTCGTCCAAATTTTATGGAAAGATTCAGCACTTCGAGTTAGGCATTGGAGTATAGGGAAACAATAAACAACAAGAATATAGAAGAAGAAATAAATACTTGAAGTGACAATCCAGATAAGAATTCCGAATATTGTACCTTTAATTCATTTGGTGACATGTTTAGAACAACTGAAGGTTCTAACTCCTTGCTCAGTAAACATCTAGCCAACGCAGCATTTTTCTGCAAAGTATTAATGACATCAAGTAAGGTCTAATGAAATTCTCTTACGATTCATTTTAAGCAACATGAAGCATAAATTACAAACATTGCTGAGTCATAAGAAATTTCAGCACTCAACAAGGATTGTCTTTCCATTTGGGGCAATAGTCAAAGAAAGCAAGCTTTTATTACATGCTGATCACGGAAAAATCCAAAAGAAAAGTCTTTTCCTTGTTGAGTAAACATCTAGTCAACAAAGCCTTTTCCTGCAAAATATTCTGATGAAAATTACAGTCTGATGAAATCTCTCTCTGTTCATTTTAAGCATAATGAAGCATATATTACAAATATTTAGTGAGTCATGAGAAAAAGGGTTATTTGGCAATAATTTCAGATATCAAGCTTTTTAATATACACTGTAACAGTTAAGGGTTCAAAAGAAAAAGGTTTCCAATAAACATTAGAATACATATCATTATTAGGCTAGTGATGTTTCAAAATTTTTCTAATGAACATTATATAATGCACATTATTATCAGACTCACAACTTATATACGGGTTAACAGAGCATAATCTCTCCCTCCCTCCTCACACACACAAAGACAGAGCACACACACATATTGGCTGCAGCCTTGCAATGGCCATTTCTGATTCAACAATAGGCCCCATAGCAATGATGATCCATAACTTATAGGACATTTCAGTCCTTGATGTATGCTTCAGTTAAGTACAAATAATACTACAGAAATAAAGCACCAATGTACCCTCCCCTTCTTGTTAGTTGAATTTCACTTCTTTTCATTGTAGTTTGACTTCAACATGGTATATTCCTATCAAGTCATCTCCTCTCATTTCCCTACTTCGTTTTCCTGCAGATTCCTCTAGGTTTTAAGCAAGCACATTCTGCCAATTGGTTCCCAGGACCGGGGATGCACAAAGCTCCTTTTTTTTAATGTTAGTGAATGTTCTGAGGTCCTTTGTGGAATATATCTACCCATGAAAAACACTTTTTTCTTCTACAGTTTTAGAAGAGGTGACAACTCATGTATGGCTGAAAAACACTTTTTCCTTCTATGGTTTTAGAAAGCTGTCACAACTCATGCACTTTGTATAAAAACTTAAATTTCATGTATATATGCAGAAAAAAACGTTGAGACTTAAGACAGAAAATCCATAATTAGGCAATTGGAATGGCGCTTCAAAGTTCTTTCAGGAACTACTTAAATGTATTACAGATTTTTCAGCAATATGCAGTCCCAGAAAGAAAAAACAGTAAATAGTTAATTCTGATCAAAAAGCTTATTCTCTTTCTTTTTTTTTCTTTTCTTTTTTTTCCTTTTCAATAGAAAAGGACCTTGTTCATGACATACTGAAAATGTCACGCATCCAAATGCATGAGTTGCAGAAGATCATAAAGCCTATGAGATGCCCACATCTAATTCCAGAATACAACACATAAAGCTCATGTATGGTAAGTGAAAGTAAATTCTGGTAATAACTGAAGATTTTTTATTTTTTTTTTCTGAACTTAGAAACTAGGAATTGGAAAAGATTGCACGTGGAATCACCATGACAGTTCTACAATGTCCAACACAATAAGTCTGGACCGAATACGCACAAACAAACAAGAAACAGATTATGTTAAAAGATGCCTTACTTTGAGATTAAAACACAATTGCCGCATCTTTTGGTTATACTTCTGAAAATCTGCACCAAGAGCATCATGTGCAGCCTGCTCAAGAGCAGCTACTGCCAGTGCAGCAGCATCAGGCCAGCAAATGCTTCCATCCTAGAAACAGAATTACATTTTGTTAACAACATATGGATTCCTAAAATGTAAGACCAGGCATATGATATTTGAGCAGTGCAGTTTCAAGCAGCTGAATCAGCAGAATACTTTGATATGATAAGTTTGCAAAAAGGACTAAAGAATTCAGACTTTTCTCTCATCAAAATTTAAGTGTCTACTTTTCACATCCAGGGACCAGGGACAGAGAAAAGCAGAACCAACTGGTTTATCAAAAAATAGCAAAAAGGGCAAATAGGTGGATGGACAGTGAAGGTAGTGGAGGCCATCAGCTTTTGTAGAGACTGACATCTTGATGTACTAGCTGACTGGATTTCATTTCAGACATACACATGGGTTGTACATGTATATGATTAAACTTTACCTTTGACACTTAAAAATTGTGGACATATTATTTGGTATTTGTAGTGTTATGATGGATAGACCCTGGGCCATGTTACTTCCATTTTCTTGGCACTATTATTGTTTGTTTACATCGATGGTGCCTTTGGTTTTGATTTCACCATTCTTGCAATGTATGTTGTTCTTATATTTGGTTTCATTATATTCTCATGAGTCACATGATCCCCGGGATTTCTAAAAGGTGATGCCTTAGTAAGGATGTATTAGTTTAAATAGTAAGTAAATTTCTTGATTTTAGGGATCCCAACTATTTTACTATTACTACTACTATTATTATGTATTCATTTGTGTTAATAAGACCTTAGGGAGTCACAGTTAGCATCAGAGCCTATTCATTTCATCATAACCATTCCAAGGGTCCACTTATAATTCATAACCCATAAGTCATTGCTGAATAGGAACTTAGAGGGAGGAATTTATACTAAATTACACTTAAATTTTTGGAAAATGGTTTCTCGAAGGAATACAAAGTCCACCACTGCTCCACCAGTTGCCACCCTCTCTGAGTCCTGTGGACAAGTGAAATACCAAGCAAATCTAGTGACTCGGGTGGTACAGAGTCTGATAGCATACATATAATAGCAAATTAGGGTAGCAAGGCGAGCCACGAACTTAGCACCTATGGCGATGAGTGCCGTATCCCTGGTGGACTCATTAGTTTAGTCATCCCACTAGGTGCTAAGGACATCAGCACCTAGGGCTACTGAGGGTGATGCCTTCTGAAACCTTTCTAACTGAACCTCAATCCTATCTATTGCTTTATCAGGAGAAGGATCTCTTGTGGTAGGGGTTTGGGTTTGTTGATTACTCATGTATTGTTCCATATGCTGTAGGAATTGCTGGAAGAATTCAGCCATCCCAGTGGAGTCCACTGGTGGGGCTTCAAGTCTTGGAGCATTGCTTACTTTCTTTCTAGGCATCTATAAATCACAAAATAATTCACAAGACCTTAGTATGTGTTATCCTATTACCCCTTAATCTTTCATGGATGAAACTCGATTATAAGTTATTCTCCTCACAACTAGGCAGTGAGTAACGTCAAACCACGCTCTGATACCAACTGTGACGACCCGGGTTTTATATGATGCAAATTTCATAAAAGGGCGAGCTCTCTTGCTTTAGAAATATGAAATGGATGAAAATCTTTTTGTTTTGGAAAGCAATATTTTGTATAAAACCCCGAGTGTCAAAACACATGTTTAAATCATATAGCCATGACAAAATTTTAAATCAACTCTATTCTCAAGAAAGTGTTAGTCACAACCCCAGCTACAGAGAGTAACTACAATCAAGTAACATTCACTAAAAGATAAGGTAGGGGTTTACTTGTACTTAATTTGGATGTTCTCTGTCACGGGTGTATCCTGTCCTTAAGTGTATACTTGTATCTGAAAAATGTTAAGGATTGGATGAGTATACACTATACTCAGTAGGAGTCTATCACTATTAGTTTTACAATGCATGCTATGTTTTAAAACATATGTTCTTTAAACCATGTGCATGTTTGGACACTCATGTTCAAAAGCCATTGTCAAAATGAAATACTGACGACTTAAAGAATCGCATAATCCAAGTCGAAAGTAGCATAGATATCATAAACATATATGATATGCATAAGATGCTCAGCTGAATCCAACTCATGGATCTATGGTATGGTCGACCATCTTCATGTCATGCCATATGCAATGCAAGTAAATCCCCAAAAACATAGGGCCCACTATGCCCACGACCTCATCGCCGTGTGTTCTCCGGGTACTTGGGGACACTCGGTCATAGCCTCCACAGGGCATATGACACTTCGATCGAGTGCCGTGACACCAGTGGTAGTCCTCATTACCACTCAGCAATCGAAGTAAGGACAAGCCTTTTTGGCTTGGTACCCTTTCCACCTATAATGGTAGAGGATGGGAGGCCACCCCGAACATCTCGGCATAGCGCTCACGAGCTTACTAACCCAAATCATATACAATCAAGCAAGCAAAAACCTCCTTTTCAAAACATGTCCCCTTTGGGTCCCTCACAACTGCCTACCCAACGTCTTTTGGGCACTCCAGCACCTGAAGCCATAGATAAAACAAGACCATAGCTACGGCAGTGTGACACAGATACCAGAAGGCTAATAATCCCCTCTTCCATTTTCTAGGAAGTGCAAAACCTTAGGAAGAGAAATAAGTCCACATGATTTGTCAAATGTACAGGATCAACCAAGGATAAATGAGTAGAAATAAATGAAGGAATGAACAATAAATTATACATAGCTGCTAATTAACAATAGCCCTTCTTGACCCAAAAACAGGTATTGTGAAAGGTACATGTAGCAGACTAGATGCAAGAATATCATCCAGGAGGATTTATGGTCAATATAGATAACCTTTGTGCTCATTCATTTTCTCAACTAAGATCAAATTTAAAAAGTTCACCTTACAAATATAAATTCACATTGTGTGAACAGCTACCAACAAGGCACCTGATGTCTGCACAGCTGCTTCTAATAGGCTGCATGACAATCCAACTACCCCGCAAGCCACAACTCCAACCATGCCCAACTTCTGGAAGATCAAAATCATTGACAATCTTGTCCACATCCTAAAGCTATTGCCAAAAATCTCATCCATTGGATGATCTTAGTCATTGTATCTTTGAGTATTAAAATGAACAGAAAACAGTTTCACTGTTCACTTTTCAAGTTAAACAAGTTAGAGCCATCCAATGGATGAGATTTTTGGTGCATAGCTAATCTAGAAAGCAAGAAAGATTGTGAATGGTTCGGACCTCCTAAAAGTGGTCCAAAGAGGGAACAGGTGTGCATCTACTGAAAAGGTACAGGCAGATATCGGGGACAATAAATAATGCAGGATGCCCATGCAAGAGACAACTACTATAAGTACCCAGAACCAATGATGGAGTAGGTCAAATCAACTCCCTTTGGCTGTCAACCACTATGTGGTCCCCATCCTGTTTAGCACTACCAAATCTGGCAGCATATTTAGAGCCTACTTGAAACAACAAAAATGAGCAAATTTGACTACGTCTGCGCAAGGCCTCCCTTTGGTCCAAAACTGTTTCTATAGATATGGACATAGACATCGTGACACCACAGACTAGTGACAAGATGCTTAGGCGCATATTACACCCCATCCAAACAGGCCCTTCCAAAAGAAAGGAAAAGAAGAAAATAATAGATCCTCTCCTTCTCTTCTACACAACTTGGATAGAACCTTTTAAAACAAACAAATTTGCACTTTAGCTTTGCCCTAACAGGACCATAGTTTTCTCCCTTTATTCAGCGCTCAGCTTCTGAAGGGGAGCCTTGGTGCAACGGTAAAAGTTGTCGTCATGTGAACTTGAGGTCACGGGTTCAAGGCGTGGAATCAGGCTCTTGCAAAAATACAAGGTAAGGCTGCCTACTTTAGGCCATTGTGGCCCGACCCTTCCCCAGACCCCACATAGTGGGGAGCTTCGTGCACCGGGGCTGCCCTTTATTCAGCGCTCAGCTTCTAGCTTTCTGCTATGGTTTGGGTAGATTTCATGAACTTTTTTATTCTGTCTACCTACACTGTATCCCCATGAGGAAGCCGTCTAGTCCATAAGCCTTCTACTTTTGCACTAGTCCATAAGCCTTCTACTTTTGCATGCTAAAAGTAATATTTCGACTTATTCTTGAAGTCAATCTACATTTGCAGTTTCTTCTCAAAGACTCAAGAGAATAGACCAGATTGTTAGTATACTCGGAGAAAACATTTGATAGAAGCTTTCAATCAATTGTGCCATTTTATTCTATCAAATGACCATGGCAAACAAGCACTTTGAAGCTTCATGCAGATTACAACCAACTCTGTTGTGAGTTTCTTTTGGACCAAAATACTGGATAAGAAATTGACCATGGATCACCTGATTAACTGTAATGGGTCACTGTCAATAGATGTCCCACATTTTATCCAGAAGCACTGTTGAAGAATGCCTAAATTGTTGTTAGGTGTCGTGGGTCCTTGAAACTGCATAGTCTCCCCTTCTAATATGCCATGGTTAAGGCTAATATATTTGGATCCTTAGCAATATTCACAATTATAGACGGAAGGGGTTGCTTTGTAAGGTGACACTACACTACTCTATGTACCATCAGTGAAAGAATATAAGTACTTTCCAGAGGTTTTTTAATCAATTAGAGTGCTCTGGTCTGGAGTGCTTAGTTGGGATCCTCAAGGAGCAGTCCATTCCAAGCTGTTACTGATCATATCATATTCAGACTTGAGGCACCCGTGGAACAATCCTCCAAGCTTAACTTTCCCTATCCACCTGGTGTGAAGGATTCTAAAGGAGGAAGAGATCCTCGCACGCAAGTAATTCTTCCACAGAATTTAGAAACTATGAAGGGGAGCCTTGGCGCAACGGTAAAAGTTGTCATCGTGTGACCTTGAGGTCATGGGTTCAAGGGGTGGAAACAGCCTCTTGTAGAAACAAGGTAAGGCTGCCTACTATAGGCCCTTGTGGTCCGCCCCTTCCCCGGACCCTGCATAGGCGAGAGCTTCGTGCACCGAGGCTGCCCCCCCTCCCTTTAGAATTTAGAAACTACAATGATATCTAACGGATTGTCCAACTATGTAGCAGACCTGGTCACTGCATCAGTACAATCAAATTATCATGTCAAAAGAGGGTCTATTTGGCTACTTCTACATAGGTGTGAAAATCACCTCTCAGGAACAAAATTAGATGAGACGGATCCCCTAAAGGAGAAGTTTCTTTTCATACAATTCAATCTCATAAAAGATTGTATAGTCTATGAATGGCAATGACAAATTTGTGTTGTATCTAACCAAAAGCCACTTGTAGTGTTCTCTGCACCAATTTTCCATGATTACAGGACCCAATGAAGAAGGCAGCAGCTGGAAAATAAGGCTGCCGATTCATCATTTTCCTTCCATAAATAACTAAGCAAGGATGCATAGCTAAATCCACCCACAGATGTTTGATGTCAACACAATTAAATCACTAATAAATCCCTGCTTAATATGTAGCCTGTCCATGCATCTGGAGTAGGAAGTAACCACACCCAATGTTGGGTTGGATGTTTTCCTTGCTATTTAAGTGACATATGCTAGAACATAAACATATAATTATCTAAGGGAACTTGGACATTCATCATTGGTTTTCTTATCACCTTTAAAATAAGTCATATGATAAGTGCTTGAGTTGATGAGACATTTTCTCATAGTTTGACCTCCGACACATTTTCTTGACATGAAGCCATTCTCAATTTTCATGCGATTTGAGTCAAACTGAGATAAGTTTGACCAATTTTGCATTATTAGGTTAGATAATTGTTAGTCCAACCTAAGCTAGGCAGATTTTCATGAAACTCTTGCTAGCTCATTGTTAGTCCATCACAAGCTAGATTAAGCTAGAACAATTAATCATCCTAGCTCCTATAAACTCATTCTTAGTCCATATTGAGGTAGCAAGAGTTTCACAAAACTTAAACTAACTCATTGTTGGCGGAGGAAATCTCATGTTAGCTTGATCTAATGTGAGTTTTGGGTTCAGGGTCAATTTCTAATGAAAATTAAACACTTCTTTAGGTTGGACAAGAAACAACAAGAGAGTTATAATTCACTCTAGTTTGAAAGTGTGGGGTTTGGGCATCAAGCATTGATACTCATTTTCAAATGAATGAAATTTGCCATCTACACAAATTTTTAAGTAAGAAACTATTTACATGGTAGCCCTAGAAGCCATCCATACCTGCTTCCAAATAAGAAGCTATCTACACCCATTTTCAAATAAAAATCATTTACATGGTAGCACCCAGAAGCTATTTACATGGTATGACCTAGAAGCAACTCGCACCCATTTCAAATAAAAAGCTATTTACATCGTAGGCCCTACAAGCTATCCACGACAAGGTTGCCATCACAGGAAACAATATCAAAATTGGAAACATGAATTGGATGACTTCTAAGTAACTATGAAATGGGAAACGCAAAACACAAAACAAAAAAGGAAAAGCAAAGAACAAAACAAAAAAAATTATTCAAATTCCAAAAAAAAATTACCAATATTTCATGAAAAAAGGGCAGCCCAATGCACAAAGCTCCCACATATGCGGGGTCAGCAGAAAGGGTGAACCACACATGGCCTATAGTATGCAACCTTATCTTGTATTTAGCAAGAGGCTATTTCCACGCCTCAAACTCATGACCTCCAAGTCAAATGGGAACAACTCAACTATTGCACCAAGGCTCCCCTTCACCAAAATTTCATAAATTTTCAGAAATCTACAATTAAAAATAGAAGTCAGATTTGTTAACTAAAGTCACTAAACCAAAAGGATGAGAAATCACATAATCAGAACAACTATTTCTACTTAAAATAGAAAACAATCACATCATAAGAAGTTTAAGAATGCTACTACTAGTATAACATTATAAGAAGAGATTATCTCACAATGCAACAGAAATCCAATTATCATATAATTCCATCAATCACATATGATGTATAGAGTCTATAGAAGCATACTATCAGCTATCATGCATCAAACTGTCAATAGCAAAGTACATTAGTAAACATATTACAAGACAAAAGAAAGAGTCAGCTTGCCAAAAAATGTGGGTACATTTTCAAATTTTTGGATTGAATAGACAAAGAAAGAGGTAGCTGAGCTAAAGCAAGGAATCTGACTGGATCCTTCCATAAGAATGAGGAGGCTTTTTTATTTCTTCTTCTTCAATGTAAGAATGAGGAAAGGGAGGAGGCTTTCCACATTTCAGTTTATTGTAAGAGAGGGAGGAGCGAGGAAATGGAAGATCAGCACTCTGCTGGCAATAGCTGCTTTCACTCTTCACTTCTTCTTCAATGAGCAACAACACCTATTATTCTTCATTGAGATTCTTGAGAAAACAGCAAGAAAAACCAATGCAGAATATTCTCTTTGTTTAATTGTGTTATCTATAAAACCCATCAAAATCACCTGCTTTTTACAGAGATTCTCATCGCACCTTAAGTTCTCAAACCAAAAGTCAAAATGACGCAATGGATTCGGGGTTTTTGGCCATTTGGAGGATGATGGCCTTGAATCAAAAAACAAATTTAATCACACTATTCATAACAGAGAAACGTGAGATTTGGGGGAAGCGGTTAGGTTTTGCACTTTTGCAGTTTGCAGCAAAGATAGAGAAATAGAAGGTCACGGCAACAACGAAGGAGATATTTTTTCTGCTGAAAATGAAAAGTGGGTATAGCTGAGGTGGACTTTAGGGCACTGCCCTTAAAAGTTCAAATATTTAAGAGTAAACCTTGCTGGTTTATTTGCAAATAAATGAAACATTAAGGTAGTTTTTATAAATATAAGTAAAAAGCAAAAAATTAAATAAAAATACAAAAGAAACAGGTTTTTCAAGGAAAGAAAACCCACATCTTCTTCAAAAAAACTTGATTCTCCCAATACACCCGATTCCTTAGCATAATGTTTCTGATTTGTGAAAAAATGGAATTCATGGTCTACAAACAGGAATTGGGGATTCACAATTCCAAATATGTCAAACCATTTCCGACAACCTTGATCCACACCAATTTTCAAATGGAAGTTATTTACACAGTAGGACCCAGAAGCTATTCACATACATTTTAAATAAGAAACTATTTACATTGTGAGCCCTAGCAACTATCCACACCATTTTCAAATGAGAAGTTATTTGCATGGACAGGCCCAGAAGTTATCCACACATATTCTCAAACAACAAGTTATCTACATGGCGGACCCTAAAACTTATCAATACCCATTTTCAAATTAAAGCTAATGAAAGGCCCACAAATAGTCCTCAAGGCCCACAAATAGGCTTCATCATTAGCAAGGCCGGCCACCAAATAGGCTTCATACTATGATGCACATAAAGGAAGTGTTGTTTTGCACGAAGATAGTTCCATACTCGGTATATCTTGAAAAATCTCCAAGGTTTGCAGGTGTCCATGTGTCAGATGACTGAGGAAATGGTGAATCTGCAAATGCAACAACAAGGAACTATTCTCATTTAACAATAGGGCTCATGGCGAAGTGCTTCCAAACAAAAACAATGTAGAAAAAGGTTAGGAGACAGCCAACATGTGTTGTGAATCAACCAATTGCATCTGACACTTGTGGAAGAGTGCAATAATAGGAATCACGACTATCCTCTATGCTAGCTTTCTCCACTGATGAAGAATACAATTTTGAGGTTCCAAAGAAAGTTTTAATGAGAGCAGACAATTCTATACCAGTCAACAGAAAAAAGAAAGGGAATTTACTAAGAAAATGAATATAAGATGGTGGAGTTTCCATCTTCTAATAGCCAACTCCACCATGAAGACTTTCTTGATTGGCTAGTAGAGTTTTTCAGTCATGCAAATATCCTAGAACATCAGAAAACCAAGTTGGAGGCCAACAAACTGAAAGAAAGCATTTAGATGGTAGGAGCAACTTCAAATTACACACAACCAGATGACAAATGCCAATCAAATATTGGCCCAGATGAAGCAATTTTTAGGGCACAATTCATTCCGAGAGATTTGCAACCCAGTGCCTTTTTAGCAGTACCAACGTTGTTGACACAACATACAAGGCATTCAAGATATATGCTAATGAGTTTTTGAGGCTCTCAATTTGCAACAAATTGTCCAAAACCGAATTACAAAAGGCTACAAGGTCCATTGGAGCGCTAAAACCTGGTTTACAAGAAATATCAGCTACATAGGCATGTAACTTAAATGAGGGAGTCACCTGGCTAAGAAGACAAAAACACAGCTGGATGGTTTCTCTTAGAAAGGCCAGTTGACGGAGTTTCTTACAGTTTGATGGATGCATAATAAAGGGAAGGAGGTCATTACAACCAGCCAGCAGTCATATGCCTCTTCCCAGCTCAATAATTATCAGTTTGTAATCCCCTAGACATATAAAAGGAGGAATTTGCCATCTCAAGGGCAACAATCACATCCATACATTAGTCCGAAGGAAAATAGGTGGTATCGATGCAGAGTGAAGGGGCACATTTCCAGCAATTGCCCACAACCACATACTAGGGTAGTTAAAAGTTGTGGTCCAACAAAAAGATCACCAACCCAACCAGCAAACAAACAAGTTCTTTGATGAAGGCCACGAGAAAGAGTACCCTAGTGATGTGCAATGGGCATTTGCAGACAAGGCAAACCTTTTGGGTTGTTGAAGAGATGTGTACACACAAAACAGCTTGCCGGATTCACAATATCAATAAGATGTTCTACACCAAATTCACAATGAAATATTAGTCTGCAACATGACTTCTGATAGTGGATGTTAAGAAAATATCATTGCAAAAGTTGTGGTTAGCAAACTAGGCCTACATACAGAACCTCTCCTATTACCCTATTCAACGGCTTGGATAAAAAATGAACATATAATAGAGGATCACCAACCAGTATGGTAAGAAGATTATCCTTGCTCCTATAGGAATCAAGGACCAAGCAAAAGCTTCTAAAGCGGAGAGGTGTTTCTTTCTTCTTCCCCATGAAATTCATAAAAGAGGCCATGGAGATTTGGAAAATGTATTTCTCAGTTGATCATGCTTACATCATTGATATTCCTCCTTAATTTCCTCTAGTGAACTCGAGGATGAATTCTCCCCAAGGAGAGGGGTCAGTTACTTTTCCTCTTTTCTTGTCAGCATGTGAGATTTTTCATGGATAGCCCCAAACCAAGCATACACGTGCACGGGTGCAACTTAAACCGACGACCTTGCATAGGAGAGTCCCCTCCAACACTATTATTGCAGTAGAAGAATATTGCTCACATAAAATTAGATTAGTGTGCCAACCATTTCCATGTATTCTTCCCAAATTCACTTTAGATTTCTCTTATTCTCAAACCTTTGCAATTTATCTTTCGAGTTCTGCCTCTTCATTCCTTCCGTATAGGAAGTCCCTTTTCCCTTACTTCCGTCCTCACTCAATTCACAATTATTCTTTTCCTTATTTCCCTATTTCTATCATCTCTGTCTTTAAAGCCTACCTTGACACCCCTTCAGTTGTGAAATATGTTTCTAGATCAAAATCATGTCTTGTCTCTACTTTATGCTGTATGTAGTTTACCAACTTCAAGTGTAAGGTTCACTTAATTTAGGTGCATGGAAGATTTTCGGAGTAAGATTTTAAAAAAAAGGGTTGCAGAGAACGTCCAAGGAACCATATGATTAAACCACCAACCTGAGCTTCTTATTTGAAGAATTGAACAGGAATTTGCTCCATTTCTATATTTTATCTGTTTTCCATTTCCTATAGTCTGCCAAAGTTCACATTTCTTCTATTTTCTAGTCCAATGGAACCACATCCACTTATTCTTTTACTACCCTCTCCTTAACTCAACCCATTTCCATCAAGCTATTCAGAAATAGCTTCATTCTTTGGAAGTTCAAATAATTTCTCATGAACCAAGTAGTTTCAAGAAAACAGCTGCCTTCCTTCTCTATAGCATTAGATTCTTCAGGAAGCACATAAATATCACAACTGCAATACACTGAAACCAAAGATATAAGCACAATCAAGGACCATAATTGTTTCTTAGATTAATTCTAATGTCCTAAAACCTAGCTCAAGTGTCAGATATGCCAAGGAGTTGCAATCTCTAGAAGTTCTTGCAGGGTACCAGATACAACAATCTGAATAAATCATCCAATTGCATATTCAACTTTAAAATTACAATAGAAGGTAATCCAACAAAACTAATTTTCACCACCTCAACGGTTTTCTAACAAACTTACTGCTATAAATTAATATATAAAAGATAAAAGTTACATAACTGCTACAAGGTTTGTTATTTATGAAGACAAGTTATTCGTAACAAACTGATGTTGGCTCATACTTTGCAGCATGAAGGTTCAGAATTCAGTAAAACTACCTCAAACTTCTTTAAAACAGCTGACAATACTGATAAGTGTTTAATTTTGGCCAAATTATCCCTCATTTAGCATTTCATTGGATCATCTAACTCATCAATTTGATGATTTTTAAATAAAATATGAAATTTAGCTCAAATTGACCATCCAACCATAAATTGTCAAAATTAACGGTCAGATGATCATCTGAGCTAATTGGATGCTTAATGTGCAATTTAGATAACTCTAATTTAGAATTTGGTCTTGCAGATCAACTAAAAGAGGGTTAGATAGCTCACATCGATATTCAACGGTGCAAATCATCTTGAAGATTAATAAGGCAAGAGTGGAAGGTTTCTTAAAAGAAGAAGAGATCTAATAAGGAAAGGAAACTATGGATCAAAATGGAAATTAGGAAGAAGTTTCTTAGTAGGAAACTAACTCCTAAAGATAAGGAAAGAGGAAATAAGAAATAAGAAACAAGGAAATCTATTAGAGGGGAAAGCATGGGTGCCTAAGGGGGGAGTTCTATTTTTTTTTTATATGTCTTTCTATTACTTGCCAGCCCTTCCTTTTCATCGTCCCTTCCCTAATTGTTTCATCTTTTTTTGCCTTCTCTCATGTCCAATCTCTCTCTCAGTTTTCTCTCCTTCCCGTAGCTCTCTTTCAAGCCCTCTTTTACTATAACAGAACCCAACTTCACTTCATCATCCCTCTCTTCTTCTGTTCACACACCATCTTCACTACCTAGTCCCACCGCACTGCTCCACCGCAGCATCCTCTGTTCCTCCTCTGTTGTTGTCATTTCCAATAAGCCCAGTTCTCTTTGCATCGTCTGCCTCTCTCCAAGCCACCTTTCGTTCCAAACAGACACGCCCAAACCTCCACCGGTCTCCCTCCTTCCCTTTGCTCTATCCACACAATCCAGACGCACACCCCCATCAATCTCTGATTCCAGTCTGGCACATACCCCGCAAATATCCACCGCACCGCATCCAAGTCTTCCCTCTCTCCCCTATTCTCCAGCCCGACATGCAGCAGTTTCCCACCCCAGGTCATCTTCATCATCTGCTTGAAGCAGACAAATCGATGATCTCTTCACTGCTCCACCGGCCACAGCTAGCTCTATTCACCAGTGTCGTCTGCCCCAACATCATCAACCAGACAACACGCGTCATCCAACAGCCCAGCATCCCCTTTCTCCAATTCCCCGTGTCGCAATCACTCTCCATCTCTCATCCCTCTATTCCCTCTGTTTCACAGCATCCTTTACCGGATTCCCTCCTTCAACAGCCCGACATCCATCACCCGACTCCCTAGTTTCTCTCTTTCTTGCATAACCCACTGCCCTTCTCTGCTCACAGTCACTAGCCCTACTTTCATCGCTCATTGCTCTACTACTCAGTCCTCCTTGCACTGCCATCTTCCACCGGCCCCCCTCCAGCCTTCATCGCACCTGCCTCTACTTTTGTTTCCGATTCACCGCCCCAGATTCCAGAAGACAAACTGACACGCACTTGGCCAAGCCAGGAATGCCACGCTCCCTGCGTCTTCACTCCAGCCCAAGCATAGCCCTGATCACTTGCGTCCTCTATCTGGCATCGTCGACCTCAACGTCCTCTGCTCTAGAAGTCGGCACCGTATCGTCTCCATGAGATCCACCACACCAGTCTGCTCCACCTCCTGTGTTCCCTGTTTCCCCATGCCAGACACCAGCCCTCCATTGTCTCTGGCAATCTTCTCTGGCAGCTCATCTTACTTGTTCGAGTTTTCTGGTTTACGGGAAATTTAAGGAACTTTTAGGAAAATTTCCTATTTTGCCATCAGTAGAAAATTTCTATTTACATTTTTTGTCCTTATCTGCGATTTGTTCTATTCGCGTTCTATTATCTGCGTACTGTGTTATTCTCAATTAATCCAGGAACTGTTTTATCTATCCATGTTTAACTAAATCAACGGTTCTGGTTTAATTTTAGGATATCTTCAATTTCTCATCCGTTTCAATTCTGATTTTCAATTAACTTTTAGATGTGGGTTATAGGACATCGTAAAGCATGTTTATCATCACTCATCTTCAATCTGAGAATCTGAACTCAGATCTGAGCCGTTAAATCTCCAATTTCTAATCTAACCTAGATCTCTTAGAATTTTTAGAATTTGCCTAATCTCTCCGATGGATCATCAATCAAAAGCACCAGGAAGAGACTGGTGAAGGCTGATAGAAATTTATGAGACCATATTTGAAGGAATTGATGATATGCAATTTAAGGAAGTGAAATTTTCTTGACTTTTTAGTTAAATTTCTGTTTCCTTCGAATTGGACCTCTATAATTTCATTGAACAAACACATTTGAAGTCTGATTTCACTTTTTGTTAATTTTTATCATTTAGTTTCAATTTTTGAAGAATTAAATTTTAAGAAAACTCCAAATTCTTAAAGCGAGTCCCTGAGGAATCAACCCGTACTTGCATTAGCAATACCATAATAGCCCGTGCACTTGCGGAAAACACAACAAATACTCCTCTCCTAAACTTCCAATTTATCAAGGGTGAGATCGGAGAAGATGTCAAACTACACCCAAAGCCACCCAATGATACTGTCCCCTCCCAAAACCAATAAGCAACCTTCAATAATATGGATTGATATCTATACATTTGGAGGATCAACATCTACAAATGAATTACACTTAGAATTAATGTGTTGTATCCATCCCTAGACTAGGAGTTACTCTTATGCTTCGTATATCACAATGAATAGCATAATCCCAAACTCTGGACTCAATCAATTTATATTAGTGTAGTCAAACTTGTGGAAACAGAAATCAACTGCAATATGTTGCCATCACCAGCATAAAGAATTTACTCTTGCAGTTAGTGCTTGCAACAATCTTGTTTGACCGAATCTTGTTAAATTGTTCACGTATTACACTGATTTCTTCCCCTATCCATTTTTTCATGGGAAATATAGACCTTGACGGTTTCTTTCATCAGCCACAAGATGATAATACTAAGTATGTTCACTCAAAGAAAAGTTTGCTGACACATTCATAGAGCTGTCTGGTCTGCTGCAATCTTTTGTTTTTTTGGTTAGTTGCAAGTTGAGTGGCACTAGGAACATATTCAGAGAGAGTAACATCAATCACACAATGTATTCACTGATTATCTTCCCTTGTCCATTCTTTAACAAGAAATTAGAAGCTGAAGGTTAACCTTATGAGCGAGAAGGTGATGATATAGGCGATATGTACTTGGTACACTCACTCAAATAAACAGTTTCCTAACATATCCAGTAAACTGTTTAAACTCTTGCAAGTTGAGCACTAAGAACATATTCACAGAGAGGAACAATGAGTGTTGAGTGTGTCCATCAAAGGATATATTGAGGATTCATAATACTGTCTATGAGTGGAACAAAATATTATTTTTCGGAAAAATCATGCAAAATAACATTTTCATGAAACAAGGGGGTGCATTTGGTACAACCAATTTGCCATCTTGTTCTCCTTTCTCCAATCACATGGACTTCCTTTCTCCTCTCTTTCATTTCTTTATGGACCTTTATGTTATTTGAGATAATACATGGAGCCCACTAATTGATAAAAGTTAACAGGAACAGATTTCTAAGATGAGGTCCTATAGCTGATGTTTTAGCTGTACAACACAAGAAAACAACCTAAACTGCCTATTCATCTTATTGCCAAACTGCTTAGGTAAGATATGAGCAAGATTTTGTAACTTCCATTTTACCAGCTCCAGTTAATTGTTTAAGAAACGGAAGACCTGCTCAGTGAAACATGCCATTAATAACTGTACAATAACAGTTAAAGTATTGTGTAATCATCAGGTTAATGAACTAGTCAAACCAAAAAATTAACCCAAAAAGAGAGAGAGAGAGAGAGAGAGAGAGAGAGAGAGAGAGAGAGAGAGAGATGAGAAAGGATATTGTACATGAATAACAAATTTTAAATAGGAAACAAGTCAATATTAGCAAGAAAAGTCACATTCAAAACTATTAAAACTGAACTTGATCTGAAGAGAAGTCATAGCAGTCAATTGGACTATACTTTCTCAGAAAATGCTCCATGCATCAGAAGCACCTGGCTGCAAAAAGGATATTAAAGTGGAAGGAATTAGGTACAGCATCTACCTTCAGAGTCTTTTTTTGAAAGTCTTCTGCTGTTCCTGTACCATTTTTGTGAATTTGCACTATCATGATCAACAAGAGCATCTCCAACTTTTTCTGTATAACCAGTCTGTCCACTTTCCTTTGAATTGCAGACAAATTGGATTCTTTGCAGAAGGATTTTTAGCCATTTATCGCGATGTGAATCTCCAGTTAATGCATTGAAGTTCACCAAGATTGAATGAAATTCGGAGGTATCACCTGCACAACTACCTGGTGTTTCAGCTTTCATTGCTTGAGTGGATCTTGTGGTGGCATTATCATCTCTTGAAACATCAATTGGTGGCACGTTTTTCTTTCTGAGATCCCTCTTATTTTTAAGTTGATGATCTGGAAGAACAGAACTATCCTCACCCTCAATATCTGGAAGTTCCCCCAAGCAAAGTTGAGTTTTCTTAACAAGCTCATCAATTTCATCCTGTTTGTTATCTTCATAATCTTTATCAGTTAATTTCCATAGTTTCCTCTCAACCATATCATAAACTTTTTGTACAATGAAACCTGGATGCACTGAATGAAGTGGAAGCTGCTTGTGTAAAGGAACAAAATGAACTACACACTTGTGCATCACAGATTCAGCTGGCACCTCATCACAATGGAAACTATAAAACAGCTCCCTGGAGTTGGCTGAGTGCCAACTTCCACCACCTTTTTTCTCCGCTTCCTCAGGGCGATAAAACCACTGCCCTGTAACCATCATACTGCCATCTTTAGCCTGTGTAATGTCCTGTGAAACAGGTTACATGTTAGGCAAACCAACCAACAAAATAAGCTTGTAAAACACTATGAAATATTAACACAAACTATAATTGCAGAAGATACCATAAAGTATCGCAAAATATGAAATCCAAATATATGTAGCATAAAAAAAGGGCAGCCCCGGTGCACGAAGCACCCACCTATGCGGGGTCCAGGGAAGGGGCGGACCACAAGAGCCTATAGTAGGCAGCCTTACCTTGCATTTTGCAAGAGGTTGATTCCACGCCTTGAACCTGTGACCTCAAGGTCACATGACGACAACTTTTACCGTTGCGCCAAGGCTCCCCTTGGAGCAACGGTAAAAGTATATAACAAGATCTGGCCTATAGCCTTAAGTTTCACAAAATATAACTGCTGAAGGTAAACATTCGAAAAATAATGCCTTACAAGGAAATGTGGCACATGATAGTTACTAACTATATCAGGCCCACAGACTTATACATAACATTTGGTCAGTAATGAGCCCGGTCACTTATGAGCCAAGCGATTTCTCTACATAGGAAACAATTTAATTGAATTGACAATGAGATAGATGTCGCCATCATTTTAACATGCAACATTACCAAACAATTTGGAATTCCAACATCTAAATTCACAATTATTATTAGCCCATTTATATTAGGACTAGCAAAATCCAGTGAACTGAGAAAACAGAAGTACAAGCATACATATCTTGAAGAATCATAAACATATTTATGCATTTTTTCATCAACTGATGCATGACTCAGAATTAATCATACAAGTTGTCGTTCCTAAGAAAGTGTTTCACAGCCAAATCAATTGCATCAAGATGATGCAGAATAACAGCACCAAAACATCACAAGAAATAACATCATTCAAGAACCCCATCAAATTTTTTTTTTATGAAGAATACTTTACCCTTCGAGATCAGTGGAGCTAAGATTGGCCTAATTTAAGAGGCACATCATTAGCAAAATGTACATAGTACAAATAAAGGAAAACTTGAAGAGAATTTATGATATTTACCTCTTTCTTTTAGGGCATTATAACTGTTACACCCAAAATCAATGCCGGAATGACTAGATTTTCATTTTATCTTAAGGATTGGATCAGTACCAGTCAGTTATTCACTTAGAAAAGAAAAAGAAGCTTGCAGCTTTGAACAAATGAGAATGAAGCAGGATTCCAATAGCAGCACCAATTTTCATCAGCTCTTCCTTTCCTTATTGCCCTTCTTACATGCTGTTTGATCATATTCTCTCAAGAAAGCAAGTGGAGAGAGAGAAAAATCTACTAAACGTCTTTTATCTTCTCCCCTCTTTGTTCTTATTTCCGTTCTTCGGAAATTTTCTCAACCAACAAACTGGACCTATTAAGCCTGCCACTAGCCAGTTAAGATTTTTATGACAATTGCTTTGAAGACATGGCACATTTGTATGGTTGGTCTTCTTTCATGGATAGTTGTTAAGAGTCCATTATTGAATAAATTACCCCCATTTAGCATGACTTTTGATATATTTTTAAGATATTATTTGAAAATTTATATGAAAAATATGTCATTTGAAAATTTTATAATCTAACCTTAATTTGGTAAATTTTCAAGTTTAGATGATGATACAAGGTAAGTATGTGTAAAATTGAATATTGTATAATATTGATTAGGTTATTTTCTTCGTCTTGTAAGTGGTAGATCAAAATCCATGCAGTTAGATCAAGCCGATCAACATCCCAGATCTTCTATCAAGCTTAGATTAAAATGAACAGTAAGATCAATCCAGATTATCTAAATCAAAATCAAGGACTCCAATTCAATCCTCAAACATCAAATCCAACCATGAGCACATGACAATAAAGAATGCTAAGGGATTTTATGTTTAATGATGGAAAGTGAAAAGGATGAAGAGAAAATAATTCCCTAATAGGAAACTAAGTTAAAATTAGAAAATTCAGTTGATTTAGAATTCTTTGCAAAAAAGGAAAGAAAATGGAATAGGAAATTACTAAAAATTGAATTCAAACCACCTTCCCATCATCTATAAATACCAGATCAAAGATGGAGTGAAAAAAAAAAAAAGAGCTTGAAAATTCGGGGAAAAACAAAGGTTGAAGAAGATAAACAGTGCATACATAGGTTGGTGAATAGGGGTACTTTGCACATCGATTCCTGCTTTGATACTTGACAAAAATCTCTGAAATTTGATTCATTAGATAGAAGACATCAAGGAGAAAACGACTCAAGTGTTTGATTTTCAATTTTCATTCCGAATCTTGTAACTTGAATTGATTAAAGTTAGATACTTGCTACTGTTTGCATGAACAGTAACAGTTACTTTAAGTTTTGCACATTTAGTTAGGTCTATTTAATGAGTTTTAAAATGATCTAATCCTTTGCTTATATTTTAATTTGAGTTAAAAAGTGTCATATAAATTCTTTTGAAATTTAATAATAGAATTTGTTTAATTTTATAAAATAATATTGAAAGGTACTGTTGTGTAGGTTGGTGAACAGCCTATGTTTGTGATTAAATATCTTGATTTGAAATCTAACCATAAAATTGAATTTATTAATATCAAATTGTTCTAAGTACCAAGTTTCATTGAACAATTCTATTAGAAAGTAGAAGAAGTCAGTGGCCAAAGTTAGTAAAATCTCTGTGGATTCTGACTATTCCTAGATTGTAAACAGAGACTGGATTAAACCTGGATTGTGAATAGAGATAAGATAACTACTAGCTAGTGTCATACATGCGCAGCCGCATATGATTGTCTTAGTTTCCTTCGTTTCTAGTAATACTCTCTCACTTGCAGACGCAGTAAGAGGTGTTGCTCTGGTATTTTAATTTGAAAAAATTAAGAAAATCCATGATTATGATCTGATGCGTGACACATCAGATAATGTTATGGATGATTTTAATCTTTGGTCAATTAAATTTTATTAAAACTCCAAATTTTTAAGTCGCCCCATGGGATCGACCCGCACTTGCATAAGTTGTACTACAGTAGCTCGTGCACTTGCAAAAAACAATCAATAAGTTTTTTATGCCGTTACCAGGGACCCGCAACTGAGTTTTCATAAAATTTAATAAAATTTTTAAAAAAAAATTTAAAAAATCAAATATTTTAGAAATTGCACTATTTTAGCATTTTAGGCATATTTAAGTCCACTTTTCTATTTTTCTTAGTGCATAATCACTCTATTTTTTGAATTTGGTACTTATTGCTATTTTTCTATCTAGCAAGAAGTTAGAAAAGGAGGAATTTAAGGAGGATCTCAGTTAAGATAAGCAAAAATTTTATTTTCAATAAATTGTAGTAAGGACGCATTGTATTTTTTATTAATCGTAATTCATTTAAAAAGGGTTGTAATAATACAAGTCAAGGGTAGACCATAGTAACCTGAAAGTGGAGGTGAAATGTAAATGGTTTCACCCTTATATGAGAAGATCTTATCCGAGACCCCATTCTGAGCAATACTAACTTCTAAGGTTTGCATTACAATTTTGCATTATTTGATAGTATAATTGCATATAGAAATATATTTTATATCTATTGCATTTTAAGGTTTGCATTAGTTTATTATTTTTAATAGCATTTTAGGTCACGTTTATCACTTTAAGGTGATCTGTATGTTCATCGAACTGCCATAGAGTGTAGAAATTAATTAATAAAGACACCCGATCCCACAAAATCAAGGGTAAATTTCATACTAACTCTTGGCCCACCTAAGATAATCACCATAAGCGCATAACCAACCTTTCAAATTAATTTAAAATCAATTAGAAGAGACCTATAGAGGCTATCACATGCTCGTAAGACCCTCTTAGAAGGAGGCGACTCATTGCCACTTTAGTGGTCCTAGTCTAACTGACTGCTTTGGTATTTAAACGACCAGCTCTTTCAGCACATTCTATGACTCAAATTATCTACAACTAGCTAAGGAAGGTGCGAAGCAGTTGGTCAGAAGTATAAAAAGAGGAGTGTTAGATTAGGTTAATCTAAAAGCTTCTCCCTCACACAAATTCAAGAAAATCAAAACATTTTAGCTTGTTAGCCTTAAGGATTGTTTGATTGTATCCTTTGGTTGTGCATCATTTAGTTTAGTTTTCTTATAAAAATAAAAAACAAAGTATATATATATATATATATACACATTTATATATGATCAATTGCATTCAATAAATAATCTGAAACCTGATCAAAGGAGTAATCTACACCCCAACATGAACAGAGATGATATTTTTCCATGAAGGAATAATCCCCTCTTTAATGATGATGAACCACCTCTCATCCTGAATAATGATGATGTTTCCTCATAGACGAGCAATTCTCTCTTTGATGCTAATGATCCTACACCTCTATTTAATGACAATACACATCCATGTAAGAATCATTCTTTACCACATGAAAATAGAAGAAGAAAATATAACAGGGAATCGAACCAACTTAGAACACATGAGGATAATTGACATAACTAAAATCCTCGTAAGAGAACATTAAGAGACTATTTATAACCTAATTATACCAGCACTCATGTGTATATTAACTCCAAATGCTAGTATGATTAAATTAAAAGTGGGAGTAATTCAATTACTTCCTGAATTTTATGGGTTGGATAGTGAGAGTCCTTATCTGCATTTAAAAGAACTCGATGAAGTGTGCATGACCCAGCATACATAAAACAATGGTCCACACCATGCTAAACAATCAATCATGCTAAGAAAAACCATAAATCAAGAAGTATTAATGCCTTATCTCAACAAATTGATTGAAGAGCTATCTACTATGGCATGGGAATAAGACAGAAGTGAGAAAGAAAGCTCATTTTTATGATGCAAGTGTAGAAAGCAATTTAATCTTCAAACTAATTTCTTGAATTTTTGAAAAACTAATGGGGTAAAGATTTTTTATATTGGGAATCTAGTGTTGGCTCCTGCTCTTGAAATAGTAAACACAAAAATGAAGACCAAATCTTAGGGAAGAGAAGAATTTCAAAATCTTAAGGTGTTTATAAGAAAGGGAGGAAAAGAAGGTAAGGAACACATTCTAGTATTTATAGGAGTTTAGGGGTATGAGAACAACTCATCTTTTGATCACTCTTGATTCAATACCATGCAAAACCTTCAATCTTGGTCTTAATCTGTTAACCAAAAGCACAAGAAAATGTTGGAGAAATCCTCAGTCTCATATGAATAAAAGCATGCAGGATGATGTGACATCGTAACACTTAGACAATTGTCCATTTCCATATGACATTTTGAGTTTTCTTGTCTACTTAGGACTCTTTTAACATGTATTAAATGACTCTAGAAAACATCCATAAGTGACATTGCAACATCTAAGATTCCATGAAGAATCATGGCAAAGGCACAATAGGAAATGAATTGGTAAGATATCCAAGAGAATGTCTAAACAATTAGTAACAAGACAAAGAAAAGGTAAAATAAAATATTTATCTTAATAATAGCAACATAAGGTTTTTGTCCTCTCTCCTCAGGAGTTAAAAGTACGGGATCCTCCTACATCACAAAATCAAGATACAAAAAAGCTATAAAAGAAATGCAGCAAGTAGGGAATCAAAATGTGAATTTTATCTAATAGCATTAAAGAGTCATAAGAGTTCAAGGTGTGGAAACAGCCTCTTGCAAAATGCAAGGTAAGGCTGTGTACTTTAGGCCCTTGTGGTCCACCCCTTCCCCGGACCCTCCATAGGCAGGAGCTTCATGCACCGGGGCTGACAATCATTGTATAATAACTTCCATCAAAAACAAAAATACATTCTTACAAAACATAGGAGAACCACCAAAACAAAGAAACAATATCATCTGAAATGTATACAAACAAAAGTTCCTATCACAAATCGAAAATTGAAGAATTTTACGATGGAACTGGTCTCATTGAAGTTTCATCATGGGCATACTAAAAAGTATATTTTGGCCCCACTTTTTTCAAGTGTTTCAATGATCCAATCCTTTCATCAGAGTTGGCCTATTTTGTAGAAAATACCAAAACATTAGAGTCATCCAATAAAAGTACTTAGGCCATTTGAGATAGGCCAACTTTGATGAATGGATTGGATCATTGAAAAAACTAAAAATAGTGGAGCAGAAATCAACTTTTCTGTATGCCTATGATTAAACTTCAATGAAACTGGTTTCATCATAAAGGTTCGATGAAAATGAAACTGCACAAATATACTCTACCTCCTACCCGAACTAATTGAAAGCAAACAGTGAGAAAGTTGCAAACCAATATGCTGAGAATGGCAACTTGTTTTATTTATTTTTATTGAAAATTTCTATTTCTCAGCAGGAAAAATCAATGAAAACAATAAAAGAAGTTTCCCAAACAGACTGCAATTGGGCTCATTTCAATAGAAATTTCTAGAAGGTAGCTCTGACTTTCTCATTTCGACAACATTAATGAACTAAAACACAAAAATCTCAAACCTACAAAACCAAAACATCACCAAGAGGATCATCATCATCATCATCAAGACCTTATCCCAATTAGGGGTCGGCCACATGAATCTTATTCCTCCATTCCACTCTATTAAATACCATGGCTTCATTTAGTCCCAAAGTTTTTAAATCTTTCCTCACCACTTCTATCCACGTTCTTTTGGGCCTTCCCCTTGCCCTTTTAGAACCTTCAACTTGTATTGCCTCACTCCTTCTAACTGGTGCCGTTGTTGGCCTCCTTTGGACATGTCCAAACCATCTAAGTCTAATCTCCCTCATCTTGTTACCTATTGGTGCTATCCCCAAATTTCTTCTAATATTTTCATTTCTAATTCTATCCTTTCTTGTCTTACCACTCATCCATCTCAACATCCTCATTTCTGCAACACTCAGCCTATGAGTATGATGTTCCTTAACTGCCCAACACTCTGATCCATAAAACATCACCAAGAGGATACAGTGACAAAAATAAAACCGAGAAATGCTTACCAGTCTAGATCATACGCATTCCAACACAAATTCCAAATAGTAACTCCCAATTTCTCATGGCAAACAAATTAAATCACAAAACTGTCAATCCCTAGAAAACCAAAACATTACTAACAAAATACAATGACCAAATTAAAGCAAAGAAACGCTTACTAGTGTAAATCGCACTCATTCCAACGCACAATTCCAGACAGTAACTCTCAATTTCTCATCTCAACAACAACAACAAATTAAGATTCAAAAAATCTCAAACCCTAGAAAACTAAAACACCGCCAGCAAAATACATTGACAAACACAACAACGCAGAAATGCTTACGACTTCAAACCTCATTCCTTGCCAACAGTAGGTCTCGATTGCTGATCTCAGCACAAAAAAAAGCAGAACGACAAATTCTCAAACGCTATAGATCCGAAATACAACCTGCAAGATACAATGACAAACACAACTACGAAGAAATACTTACTACGCCAGATTGTACGTCGAACACAAAATTCGAAACATGAACTCTAAAATTAATAACATTAACAAACGAAAAGCCATAAATCTCAAACCCTAGAAAACCAGAACACAATGACGAGAACAAGAAGTTTAAAATCCTTCGGAATTCTAATCGCACTCATTCCAGCAGAAGGTCCCAGGCAGTGACTCTGATTTCCTCAACTCAGCAACAAAAATAAACAGAAACGGAGAAATCACAAACCTAGAAAACCAGAAAAACACAAGCAGAACACAATGACAAATCAAGAAGCTCAGAAATGCTTACGAGTTCGAATCGATTGCCATCGTACTCGAAAGCAGCATAATGATCCTTCTTTCCCCTTCCTCTCCCTGTGGTTTTGATGATCTCTCCGACATGTTTGGCGTCCTCCAGCGGGGCCTCTTCTTCTTCTTCGCGGTGAGATTGTGAATCTCTTTTCTTGATTTTCTTGTTCCCAATTGTTGCTTCTTCTTCTTCTTCTTCTTCTTCTTCTTCTTCTTCTTCTTTTTGTTGTACAAGTTTCCGTTTCATGGCTTTTCTTTCTGCAGGGGAAGGAGGTGCAGGAGGAGCTGCTTCTTCTTCGTCATCGCTGGTGGAAATAAACCGCCTCTTCCTCATTTCAGAAATATTTCAGAGGAAACTGCTTTCACGCTTTTGCGCGCCATTAGAAATGGGGTCATTATATTGGAAAACGGAAATGGAGATACCCTTGGTTTTTTGAGATATTACGGATATGCCACTGAAAGTGCGTTCCTCCACTGTTGGTTGTCCAGGTGTCTGTACGGTCTCTAAGTGCCAGAGTTGAAGGTAACTGGGAAGTACTACACGCGTTCGTCCATGGATTGGGGTGCCACCACATCCAACGGCAGATATTGCATTTCGGATAAAAGGCTGAGATTACTCCGGAACGACTCTTGCGGGGTATTGATCGTGGGTTTTCGGGGTGCTTCGAGATGGAAGCGAGCTGACTTGACTTCGCGTCAGACGGCCATGTCAGTGTTAGCGCCCGATGGGGGCTTGACATGAGATGAAGTGATACATCTCCTCATCTCAGTACTGATGCGGCTTGAGATGAGTTGAGATGAAAACCATTTCACTTTATATCATTTTAAATTTGGGTCCATATCTAATCTCATTCTAAGTCGGCTCACTCTCTCTCAAGCAGGCCAACACCTTGTAAAAGATTTTTATTAATGAAGACATTATACATATCAACCATCAAATATGTGGCATTAGAAGTTGACAATCTGGACCATCAAGCCCTACACGCGTGTAGGTAGTTGGTTCGTTTCGGCTTACATTATTGGGTAGCTGGATTCTTAGACATTACGCAGTTCTAACTTCTGCATCCTTTTTACGCATCGTGAAACTTTATCCTAAATATCTAAGTGGTTCATCAAGTTTAAAATGGTTTATAGGTTATAGATCAAATTTTATATTCACCAAATATTTTTAGCCTATGTTTTAAAATAGTACTATTCATTTTTATTAATTTTTCAAAGACACAAAAAAAGTAGATAGAATCATTTAAATGTATTAATTGCTAATAGCTTTGATCTAAAAAACACATCATCTTATATATAAAAAAGGATGTGGACTTCTTCTTCCGCTTAAGAGCATGTACACATCTATAGGGACTTTATCAATTAATATAGGGAAAATGTTATAAAAAGGCCTGAACTTCTAGCATTTTTTAGAAATAGTACAAGCATTTTGTGTTTTCAAATCAAAGCTTGAACTTCTACATTTTTTAATCTATAACAAAATGTGTGCAACTCCTAGAATGACATTAAACCCTTTCCAACATATCATGCCAGCATGTCCACTGACACGCTAGCAAGTTGAAATAAAGTAAACGTTGACAATGGAATGAAATATAGAAATAATAGAGGGGCCACCTTTCCTTACCCTTCTACATTGCACAAGCATGTGAAGAAAATCCCAGTCAAGATAGAGGGGATTTTGGTATTGTTGAGGATCTGATGCCTGAACTGACAAAATGTGCAATGTAGTTCTAAATATTACTCGCAAACACACAAATTAAAGTAGTATGATATATGCGAGTGAGGTCAATCCCATGAAGAATCTCACAGATTTGTATGCAAATTGAAACTTATTTAGACTATTTGTCCTAGCCAAAAGAAATTAGCTTTGATTAATCTAGGAATTTAAATAACATAGAATTGGATACATACATGAAATCATAACTTAAACTAAAGGAAACTTTCTAAAAATAAGGACTTTGAATGGAATTAGAAACTTTATAAATTAATATGTATTCAATAAAGAAAACTAATGCAAAACTAGAATAATTTAGAAATTTGTTTGATACTAAGATCTAATCTAAGCTTTTAACTAAATTAAACAATGAATAACAAATTTTAACAAGGCATGTAAATTAAGGAAAATGCACATGGATTTTAAGAAGAAATTTATGCATGCAACTAACTAAGAGAAGTGCGCATGGACCATGGAAGGATGCATATGGAATATTAAGCATGACATGCAAGATTCAATGGAAGTTTAAATTCACAAACATTCAAAGAGATATGTGCATGCACCAAGTAGTTTATTGAATTGAAAACCTTACATGAAGGGTGCACATCATACATACAAACTTAAGATTAGAAACATGAACATGAAAGGTGCGCAACATTCACAACATAAAAGTACAAGATCTTGTTTTCAATCTTCAATCCAACAATCACTCTTCACAAGATGGCATGGTGTGAACCCCAAAAGTAAATCAATGAAAGAGAGATGGAACGAATCCAAAAGTCAAGCAAATAAGGTGATGAATGAAATTAGGAAAAGAACAAGCAACAATGTAACTTAAGCACTAAAGAAGATTAAAGATGATTCAAATGCTACTCTCCTTAGCTGTCACTACGAGAGGTGGATTAGCCTTTGATCAAAGAGATTTAGAGAACAAGTGAAAGTAAAACAACAAGGAATGGAATCAAGAAATATGAGCATGAAACCAAGAAGTATAACTTAGCAAAAGGGAAAGGAAAGATACTAGGAAACCTACTTGGAAGTTGCGTAAAAAAGCTGAACCTCCTTTGATAATTTAGAACCAAGACAAAGTGACAAATTATTGCAACCTAAAGAAAATGCTACTACGTCCCAAATGACTAGGTACAATGTTTTGACACATCTGAGGAAGATTCCATCTCTCTTGAGCATCTACAATACGTTGATGAAAGATCTTCTTAGAAGCCCTTGCTCACATGCCAAATCATCCTGAAGAATATTGAGCTGAGGTGCATAGGTTAACATGGTGTAAGAGGTTGAAAAGTGTGGAGATGATGAAAACAATGGAGTCCTTTAGGCTGTAGGTTCAGCACATATCTCTTTCATGGAAAAGAAATCCAAACTATGATAAGGAATCCTAATTGCCCTTTATTCCTCCCAACACAAGTTAACTACCTATTGACCAAGAGGGTGATGATAGATTCAAGGTCCACAATGAACTTACTCCCAATTTGAATGCTTAACGCTCTCGGCCTCACAAGTAAATATCTAAGATCTAGTAGTCTGATGATCCAAGTGTTCAATTAGAGTAGTTAGAAGGCTATTGGGGTGGGCGTTTGAAGGTGCAAGTTGGGGAGATAGATTCAGTGACTAAGTTCCATGTCATAGATATCCCTACTTCCTAAAATGCCCTATTGCGTGGGTTGTGGCTTCATGACAACATAGTGGTGTTAGTCTTATAGTATCCCAAAACATTTAACTATTTTATGATTAATGAAAATTAGGTTTTTTAGATATCCGATGATTTAATAATTAGACCTCAATTGATGGATACAGCTCGGAGAGAGCTTTTCAATGACACTAAAAAGGGCAGCCCTGGTGCATGAAGCTCCCACCTATGCGGGGTGCGAGGAAGGGGCGGACCACAAGGGCTTAAAGCACACAGCCTTACCTTGTATTTTGCAAGAGGCTGTTTTCATGCCTTGAACCTATGACCTCAAGGTCACATGACAACAACTTTTATCATTGCGCCAAGGCTCTAAGATGGCAAAAATCCAACAATGGGGATCTACATAGTGAGTAAATCAATCTTTAACATTAACAACAACACCCCTTTCTAATTTTTTATGGGTGCATTGGATTAGTGGGACCCACACTTAGCTATTATATTTAGCAATCAAGTCAACAAAGTAGACATAGATAGAGAAAAGGAGGTTATGATGCAGTGGAACGTGTTTAGATGGAAAACATGTTGAAATTTGGATACATGTTTAGCAAAACGAAAAAATTAGGGAGTTGTAACTAGGAAAGTGTTTGCATATGTTAGGATACAAGTCACAACATGATTAGGAAAGCAATTGAGTAAGGAAAGAAAAATGTTCGAGGAAGATGCCTTGGGTAGTAGTGTGATTGATATAGGAAGGTAGTTGACTTGGGAAACTTGATTTAGGAAAAGCCTTATCTTTAGAAAACATGGAGGAGAATAGAGAAAGGAAGGAAGGAATGAAAAATCGTGGGAGAAATAGCAAGAGAGGAGAAGAGGAAGAAGATGCCCTTTTCCCTACACTTGGAGAAAGTAGTTCATGACAAAAGAAAACATAGGAAAGAATGAGGGAAAAACTAGAAAAAATGTAGAGAAATTTGGCCGAATTGTTTGAGGTAGGCAGCCTAGAACTGCCAAGGCTTTGAACTAATTTGTGAAATTTAAAAACTCATTTGATGTTATTCAATGCATATTTAGATCCTAGTTTCATGTTGCCATATTCATTTAGCACATTGAAGTTTATAGACTAATGACATCTGTGAAGTATATTGTTGATCTTTAAATTGATGTTTTTTATTTGATATATGTTAGTAGTTGAATAGTCATACAAAACCAAGATGTATGCTTGATTTGGTTTTGTTTCTAGTTGGATTTCATGCCCTGTAATATGTGTTGTTTTTCCATGAGACTTTTTATGTTTAGACAACTAGGAAGTAACATATTTTGAGACTTACCTATACACTACTACATAAGAGGATTTTAAAGTTGGTATAAAAAGCCGTTATTTCAACTACCAACTTCATAAATATTTTGCACATTGTTCAGAAAAACAAATTTAAAAATCACATATAAGAAGTCATTTAATAGAAAAGCGACTTCTTTAGTTTGGCGTGAAGAGGAATTTTTATGCAGAAAAGGACTTTTAAAGTCATTTTCAATCAAATGACTTTAAAAGTCTATAGTTTTAAAGTCATTTTGAGCAAACGACTTTAAAAGTACTACTTTGTTTTAATAATTTTTCATCAACTTTCGATTTGTTTTTTTTTACTATCTTCATCTATACACAAATTGAAGCTCATATATATAAGTTTATTTTGTTGTGAATATCCTCAACCAAATCCTAACTGTAAATTAGAATTACATTTATATATTCTCGATCAATATCAATTTTTGAGTCTTGGTTAGTATCTCATTTGTTTGTCTCGTATATTATATATATGCACGGTTGAAGAATTTTTACATGGTACATAGGTCTTTTGCATATTATTATATTTATTATATACAAAATGCATGATTCAATGCTGATTTGTGTGAAACATTATTTGGCATCACGTTAATTAGTGAATTTATAAGTCGTGAAAAAATGAGTTTAAGGACTTTTAAAATAGTTTTTCAAAAAATGACTTCAAAAGTCCATAATCTATAATAGTCTGAGTCATCTCATTTTTTTGTTGTATCCCCTGTTCATGTTCTTCATCTTACAGGTGCCATGTTGACCTCGTTCTCTAGTCCTTGTGTCTCTCTGTGTCATGTTTCTCTTCTTACTTTTCATTGTAGATATTTTGATTATTTGTGGCATGAAAAACAATGTAAATATACCAAAACCTTTTTTGGTCACACATGACTTCCTTGTTATCAACTCTCTTTGTTTGCATTTTGTTGATCAAGTAGGTTTTGTCACTATAGATGATGAGGTTAAGAAGTGTGTTAGATCGCGTGATTTTGACAAAAATTGTATGATTTTATTGCAAACAACAATTGCTTCTCTCTCTAACCCTTACTATTGGAGAAAGGGAGAACATAAAGATTTGTGGTCCTCATCCAAAATTAGGGTTTAATGAAGAGAAATGTACCATCAAGTTGGCCAAGAAAGTCACAACTTAAAGCTTTACCCTCTTTTTTCCCCTAGAGTGGTTTTAGTTGAATGCTAGGAGGCCATATTTTGATGAAACCGTTTCAAACTAGCTCTTTGATCATGATTTTGTATTAATAAGATATAACAATATGTAACATTTGATATATGTAATAAAAGGATGATAAATGAGGAATTATTCTAAAAAATACTTTGATTTCTTGTTCTTTTGTCTGTTTGTTTGTGTGTGTGTGTGTATACAAATAATGCATGAATCAATGTTGATTATTGTAAAAATCAGTTTCATTGTGTATTTATGTAAGATATTTGTAAAGTACTAAAATAAAATATATTTGAAGTAAAAAATATCTTAGTTTTTAAAGTCGTTTGGAAAAATGACTTTAAAAATAGTGATTTTTAAAGTTGTTTGAAGAAAATGACTTTAAAAAATGTTGACTTTAGTCTAACGTGAAGCTATTCTTTTCGCAGGAATGGCATTTAAAGTCATTATCAAGAATCGACTTTAAAAGTATAGATTTTTAAAGTCATTAAAAATATAGACTTTTAAAGTTGTTATGTGGAAATGACTTTTCTAGAAAAAGACTTTAAAATTACTACTTTGTTTTAAGGTTATTTCATCGACTTTCCCTTTACTTTTTCCAATTGTCTTCATCTATACACAAACTGAAGCTCATATATTTTGATTTTCATTGTGGCTATACTAAATCAAATCCCAACAGTGAATTGGAACAATATTCACATATTCATGGTCAATATTAATTTTTGAGTATTGGTTAGTATCTCTTTGTTTATCTTTGTCTCATATATATATATATATATATATATGTTTGAAGAATTTTTGCATGGTTATTGTTAGAAACTTTCCTTTTTAAAGTTAAATTTATTTTTAAATGTATATGTCATATTTTGCTTATTATTTTATTGTTAATTGGAAATATCCACTTGTGTGTACATGCATGTAATTTAATTATTCCAAATACTTATAATTCTTGTATACCTAGAGTTTGATTAAATGCCCAACCTAATCTTTTCATTTCTAACAAGTCTTCACACACAGATTTGCTTCAACTTCTTAAGATAATGGACAAATATGCTTGGATGACTACAACAAGAACATCAAAAGAATATGAGGAGGAAATAGAAAAGTTCATAGAGTTTGCAGTTAGGGCATGTGTGATCGTAGTTGCATAGGTTGTTCAAGCTTGAAATGTGGAAACTTGAAAAAAGTAGCTATATCGATGTTGAGAGAACACTTGTGCTTCAATGGAATAGATAAAAGTTATTGCCCATGGATTTGGTATGGAAAAGAACTTTTGCATAGGCCCTTGATAAGGCCTGGAAGATATGATAACACTGTAGGAAGCATTGTAGACAATACAACTGCATCGATGTATCGAGATGCATACGATGACTTCTAGGACAACCTTGAACAATTTCATACTACATTAGAGGTGTAAAGATTATACCAAGTTGTCTGCAATGGTAGAACTTTACAACGTGAAATCAAGATTTGATTTTTTAAATCAAGGTTTTATAAAAGTCTTGAAAGTAGTGGGTAAGATGCTACTGAAGGATAATAAATTGACAAGGTCCACATGGAAGGTAAAAAAACTCTTGGCTTCACTAGGGTTGAAGTATGAGAAGATACATGCATGTCTTAATGATTGCATCTTGTCCAGGAAGGAGCACAAGGATAAAATTATACTCCAACTTGTGGATAGTCAAGATGGAAATTAAAGTAGAATTCAACCAAGACAATTATAAACATTCCCACAAAGGTTCTATGGTATTTTCCCCTATTCAAGGTTCAAAAGAATGTTCTGTATTACAAAAATAACAAAGAAATTAATATGGCATGCCAAGGACGAAGTAACTAATAGCTTTTCATGCTATCTAGCAAATAACCTAGCATGGAAGCTTATAGACTTCATGTGGCCTAATTTTGCTAAAGAACCTAGAAACCTATGACTTACATTATCTACAAATGAGATTAATCATCATGGTTCTATAAGCAACAAGTATAGTTGTTGGCTTGTTATATTAGTTTATTACAACCTCCCGCCATTTCTATGCATGAAGAGGAAGTTCATGATGTTAACTATGTTAATATTTGGTCCAAAGCAACTAGGGAAGGACATTGACGTGTACTTGGCTCCCTTAATTAATGATCTTAAGACATTTTGGGACATAGGTGTTGAAGCATACAACACATACAGGAAAGATTTGTTGATCGTAAAGGCTATACTATTATGGACATTAAAAGACTTTCCTACATATGGTAATATGTCTGGATGCATCATGAAGGGATACGATGCTTGTCCTATCTGTAGTGATCAAACATGTGTCATACAACTTAAACATGGTAGGAAAATATGACATTCCTTGGCCACAAAAGATGGTTGCGTGGAGACCATCCATGCCATTTTAAGAAAGGAGAAATTGACAGTAGTGTAGAGAAAAGGACATGTCCAAAGATGTTGACAGGATAACAAGTATTGGAGCAAGTTGAAAACATCAATATATTGTGCGGAAAGAAGAATTTTTGGCTTACATACTGGAAATCACTGCATTTATGCCATGTGCTTGATGTCATTCTCATTGAAAAGAATGTGTGAAAGCTTGATTGGTACCTTGCTTGACATCCAAAGAAAAACAAAGAATGGACTTGTAGCTCGAATGGATCTTATGAAGACGGGTTTCAAGAGGAGGTTACAATCATGGATAGTGGCATTTAGGGAACATACCTACCTAAAGCAAATTATAAGCTCAATAGAGAAGGGAGAAGAATAGTGTAAAACCCTTCTCGAGCTAGAGTCCCAGATAGCTACTCTTTTAACTTTAAAAACATTATCTCCATGGAAGAGTTGAATGTGTTAGGAATGAAGTCCCACAATTTCTATGCATTGATGCAACAACTCCCGCCTATAGCAATACGTTCAGTATTATCGGACAAAGTTAGGGGAGCTACTATAACTTCTTCAATGCTTTGTGCAAGAAGGTGGTGGATGTTTCAAAATTATAAGAAATTCAAGGACATGCAGTGATAACTTTATGTGAGCTTGAGATAATCTTCCCATCATCCTTCTTTGACATCATGGGACACTTAATAGTAAACCTCATTAATGATGTTAGACTCTATAGGCTAGTTTAATTGCAATGGATGTATCCATTTGAGAGGTAGATGAAAATTTTAAAAGGATATGTATGAAATCATAATTGACCAGAGTGGTTTATAGCTGAATGTTATATTGCAGAGAAACTAGTGAAGTTTTGCACATAGTACTTATTAGGAGTAGATGCGATTAGAATCCCAAGAAAGAAACAATTAGCTGCATTTCATAATCTCCAGGTTGACAAACCTCTATTGAGTGGTCGTATATTGACTGTTGACTATAAAGAATGGGACCAATGCACCTTTGTGTGTTGTGAAATGTTGATGAACTCTAACCATACATTGAGTAAGTTGATCATACACTTAAGTAAAAATTAACTATTAATTATTATATTTTCTTTGATCTCTACCTTAATGTGTGTGTGTAGTAAGCACATGGAAGTCCTCAAGGCAAAAAATCCAAGTTCTTAAAAGAAACAAAAGTGGCTACAATTTGAGCATTGTCACCCTTTCAATTATTGGCTCTGTCAAAAGGTAGGATGAAAGAATTCACACTTGGAAAATTATATTCTTTATATATATATATTTATAATCTTACATGCAATAATTATATCCTACTTAATATCTGTATACATAGATTCATGATCAGCAAGAAGTAACAGGCAATGATATATCCAAATCCTTACGCTGGATGGATATGGAATCACGATCAAAAGTAATAAAATATGCTGGATATGCCATTGATCATTATCGTTTTTACATAAAAGACTATGATAGCTTAAGAGTGTAACATAATAGTGGTGTTAGCTTGGTTGCCAAAGCTACATTCTTTTCTAGTTCAAAAGATAACAGACCAATTGTGGTGGATGAAATTTATTACGGTTCTATAAGACAGATATGGGCCTTGGATTATACTTACAGAATTGTGATTGTGTTTAAGTGTGATTTGGTGGAACATAACAAAGATAGCATCAAAACTGATGCTGTAATATCCTCAAATTTTAAATAATAAATTAGTAATAAATTAAATAAATTAAAATTAAAATTAAAATTTTATGTATAGAAATTGGTCCCAAAAGTTCAAAAACAAAAAAAGTACACGTCGATAGGAATTGAACGGTATAAAGAATGTCGAAAACGGAGTTCGGATGAGTGAGTTATGACCATTTTAAGTGTAAGGGTAAACTAGTAAATTACCAGGGACGTTAATTAAAGGGAGTCATTTTGATAACGACACCCCTTTTCCACTTCCATTAGAGTTCTAATGGAGGAAGGCACTGATCTGCCTTCCATTTGGCAAAATCAGGACTTAGGCTATTAAATACAAGTTTTCCCTTCCATTCCTATGCCAAACAACCAGAGGAGAAACCTTGTTTTCCCCTGTTCATGTCGCGAAAACGAGTTGAAGTTTGCACGTACTAGAGGGCTCTGATCTCCTATCTCTAGTTCTAATCAGGTAGGTTACTCATTTTAACTTGTTATTTACTTTGTTTTTCAACTTTTTCCTCACAAATCAGGGCTAGATCTGATCAGAATGGCCGTTGGATGGCCTATGGATTCAAAACCGTGGAGCTAGACCCATGTTAGGGACACCTCAAATGAGAAATCTAAGCCGTTCATTATGATCTTTGGACCCAAAAACCTTAAGAACAGTGAAAATAGATAAAAAAATCAGAGCTTCTGGGGCTCTGATCACCAAAACAAGGTGGATGGCTTGGGTTCATCATCCCTGATGGACAGTGAGCCCAAGACGCCCACTGGGACGCACAAACGGAGACGCACTCATGCGGGTGCTCCCTCGCAAAGTGAGCATAGCACGCATGGGCAGGACGCTCTTGCGCATTGTCCCGGACGTCCGGAACACACTGGGTGTCCTGGGCGCACAGTGTGTTGGTGTAAGCCAGTGCAAATCGCACCGCCCCATGTAAGTCGGTGCACGCATACCTACCCCTAAAAACATCCGTTGCGGTTGTATTGACAACGCAGACGTAGATTTAGCTTGAAAACCTATATTTGACTACTTTTAGATTAGTTAAATTATAAAATATTAATTAATAACTTAGAACCGACTAATCAAAGGGTGATCAGGCCTCAAGACTTGAACAATGAGATAAAGTATGATAATAAATAAAGGTTCTAAGGGGCATATTAGTGTGACTACTCTAGAAAATGATCTAGACCATTGGTTTGAACCAGATCTTGGGAAATTATTAGTGTGACTACTCTAGAAAGGAAAGTGGAGGTGTGGTGGCTGGTCCTTTTAGAGGCTAATCCCGGGATGAGGGGTGTGCCTTAGGGATTGCGAGCCACGAGTGCTCTTGGTTTTTTGACATACATGATTTTCGTGTTTTATGTTTTATGATGGGTGCTCTTACCCGGTGGATGTCATGCTAGGAGGGAGAGGGCCGACCAACCACCCTCCGAGATTTGTGATGGATATGATAAGCATCTGCCCGTAGATGGCTTTCGGTAGGGGTTTGGTAACATGGATAGTCCACACTACTAGTCTGGGCCTTTCCATGGGGACGGACACTAAGTCTCCCCTTATGGTGTCGACGGGGAGCGGCGGTGGTTGAGACCCTGGAGGGTTGCCACTGTGGCATGACGATCCATACTCTTATTCTGTGTGCTTGCATGATGAGCATGGAGATGTGATGGTATGCCTGGGTGTGACGACACTCAGAGGTTTGATATGAGTACTCATGATCTGTGATGAGAGTGTATGGGACACTCGTGGGACCCATGTACCTTGGGGGTACCCTGTTATGATTGTATGCTCATTTACATGAGATCATATCATGTTTTAAATCCATGAGATGCATGTTTTATCATATGTGATGTTTTGAGATTTTATTAGCATTGCTTAAAATAATTATATTCTTATAGAAAATTGCTTTACTCATTGTATCAATATGATTATTCGATTTTGTTTCATTGATATACATTAAATGTCTATGTCCCTACCAAGCATTGCTTGCTGAGGCATTGCGTTATTGTTGCAATGCCTTAGATATTAAAGAAAGACAGGACATATGAGGAGTTAGAAAAATAGTGATCGAGAAGTCTCATTAAGAGGTATATTCTGATTTCACATGGACTGTGTATGTATATATATGTTATTGGACTTGATTATATTGTTATGGGAATGTGGCTGATGACTAAATGAGTCCTATAATAGTAAATCTATTTTAAACATGTTTGCTTGGAAAAATAAAAATAAAAATCTTGTTTTGCGTCAATGATTGACCTCAGGATTTTTCTAAAAATGAAATTCGATTGAAATTATTTTTCGTTATTTTGGTTTTTATAAAATTGGGGCCCCACCTTTTGAAAAGTTTTATAAAAAAAAAAAAGTATTGAAAAACCTAGGTCATCACAGTTGGTATTAGAGCAAGTTCATCCACTCATAGCCAATCCCAATAGTCCATGTGAAAGATGACAGTCCAAGGTGAGAATTAGGATTGGCAGGAACTAAATGAGTAAATCATTTAGTAAATTATGAAACTAGAATAAACACCATTTTATGATGCTGGGAGTTGAACTAGTAAGTGGAAGGATAGAGTGAAAATCATATATAGAGTTGAATCATATCATTAATAGACAATGATTCAAGTGGGAGACATGAATAGTCGTGGAAAAAGAAAAACGATCAACTAAAGGAAAAGTAAATTCTTATGAGAATAGTGAAGCTCTTAAGGGTAAGAAATCAATACATGGCATGCATGAGTTAGTGTCTCTAGCTGAGAATATTCATGTTGATAGATGATTGCTAATGGAAAAGACGTACTGTGAATATAATATCTAATGTGAGAATAATAGGTATGACGCTTTAGAGAGTACAATTGTTAATGGCGAGTAAAGATTCAGAATAAAGATTGTGAATTAGTTCTCTTGGTGAAAACTTTACTATGTAATAGAAGATATGTGTATATAAATTACTTTTAAGAATTGAAGTTATAACTTAGACTATGTTTATAAATTTTGAAAGAGTATAAAGGCTATTATAACTGCAATTGAGCAAGATTAGTGATGGTTACAACAAATGAGAACTTGAGAATTTTAAGGAAGTATTGTATTCATCTAAACTTGAAGTGGATTTAGCTGAGGAATAAATTATAGTATGAATGAAAATCATTGACAATTGATGGAACAATATTTAATATTCCATAGATGAATTATTTGATCTATAAGTTGAAATTTATAAGTCCTTATGCACAAAAAAAAAAAAACTGATAACTAGACATTGGTGACAAGTTAATGTTACGAATTTTATTGGGATTTTAATTATGATGGGAAGTGCATAGCCCTAGAGGATGTGATAAATGTGTTATGAGAATAATTGTTAAGTATTGATTATAATGTAGTCTAAAATGGTTAAGAAAGTCATTATAAAATATCAAGCACATTGGATGTGAGGTTGACGATTGTAAATGATTTGATATATATGACCATGGAATATTTGATTTGTTAAAGGAAATGAAATAGTAGAAGTGAGAACACCGAAAATGTGATTACAAGAATTCTAATTATGATTGTTTGAGAGATCACATTCCTCCATTGTCGAGACTTTTATACGAAAGACTCTTAAAAAGGCTAGCGATGACCAGTATCCTTCTCTTATGAGCATTTGGTGATACGGTGAAAGTTGTTACTTTAGAGCAGAGAAATTAAATGGGTCAACAGTATTGAACTAGAATATATAATTGATTGATAAGCCCCTGATTTTTTATTTTTTTATGTTGGGTAAGGAGGCTACAATAGATTATGATATGTTGACACCTGGATTGAGAAATCAGAGGATGGTAGCGCATCCTACATTGGTGACAAAGGCAATAGAATTGGACTTTGCATTATTGAAAGATATTCTCTTGGGACTTGAACTAAGCATAGAAACTCGGACATGAGTAGTTTGAGTTAGCCTAGAAAGAGCAAGAGATTTTTTTTTTTTCCATTGACATAATTATAGGGCCACTAAGCCAGTAACATTGATTGAACAGGATTGGGATGTGAACAAGAGAAAGTACATTAGTAAAAGAATAGGCACCTAGACAGCTATGTCTTGGAGTTAATAGATTAATTCAATAGTGGTAATAGCAGCAACAACAGCCATTACAGGTACAATCATTTAAAATGTTTTGACTATGGGGAGATAGAGTATTTGATAGAGACTGTTTCATAAGACCGTGAGTCAAACTGACTAACATTGGAGATGGGGGCAGAAATGGCTCCACATTAGTGGTGATGAATCTCTGTCATTACTTGGAAGCAAGTATAGACCTCGATTTGGGTAATAGAAAATATTTTCTTAATTTCTCGTAAACATGCTCAAATACTTATTGATGTAGGATCCAGTGGATTTGGACTTTATGTATTAGAGCTTTGAGGAATATATTGGGAATATATGGTAGTATCTGGGATCAGATGTAAGAATACTGGTGAAAGGGTTATGGAAACTTGTAAGTATGACTAGGGATGAGTGGTGGAGATAACGAGAAATAGGATGAATGTTGATTTCATCCCACTCGATATGATTGATTGAAATATAATCCTTAAAATGGATTCTCTAATATGGAGATAGTGATTCCTATGATAAGAAGATTACTTTTGGTGTAACTGGGCAGCTATTGGCCTCAGTTGTGTAAGAAGAGGCATCTTTAAGAGTTGTGTTATTTCTATCTTAAAGGCATTACGATACTTTTTAGAGGTTACTAAGTATTTCTTAATTGTAAGACTATGGGGTACCATGAGTTACCATGGAATGAGCACAAAGATGATGTGCAATAGTTTATGATTTTGCCTAAGGAGTTTCATGATTTTGCCACAAGGGGTTGATATTGATGTTAATTAGACATAACATTACTTACTCTGAAGGCCATGTGAGATGTTCCTAATTGAGCCGACAAAGTTCCAACTATATGAGCTTTTGAGAGTTTTGAGAGGCCTAATGGGTCTTCGTGAAGTGCATTAGTCTTCTTCATGCGAAGAGAGCTAGCTCTTTACTATTATGCACAAAGTTACATTCGTTTGATAATACCACGGTAGAAAACTAATAATTTAAATCCTATATTGATGATTTAATTGATTAATTCCTCATGGTACTTGGTGTCTGTAGAGAGTGAGTTGATGTGTGATTATACCCAGCCTAGGATTCTATGTATGACGTCTTTAAGATTATTTTTAAAACTTGTCATGATTGTTACTAATTTTGGATGGTATAAATCGGTGGAACCAATACATTGACAGCATGTATGGATATGATGGTTCGAATCTTCAAATGTTATTTTGATGAGCCATGATTGGGTTAATAGATAGTATTGTTGAATACTTCACGAACATAGAGGGGCACAAGGAATCATTGTTTATAAATCCAAAATGACTAAGGGCTCATCATTTATTACAAATATTATAGCATGAGTTATAGTCAGAGGAAGTGAATTCCCTTTACGAAACACTTGGAATAGCAGAAGAGTTGTTTATTGAGACTATGATGGGCTAAGATTAGCCAAATTGTTAACTGACGTTCATAGTTCCTTAATCTTATAAACTATGAGCATTGTATAATTGAGTTGCACCAAGATATCAGTGATATATAATATTATGTGAAATCATTCCTTTACGATTAAGCAAAATTCAATTTAAAAATCGATGGTGGCGAGTAACCAATGAGGGTAGGTGCTAAACACACCGGTAGACTTTTAGGTGGCAAGCTCCTAAGTGCTTACAAGTAAGATCATGCTGCAGATTAGCTCTCATTGGCATAGAGTTCCTGTTGGTGAGTTTATAAGTTGTCATTGTGACTAGCATATGAATTTCTGTTGGTGAACTATATACTCCTGTTTTGATTTAGTAAATGACTTCCCTATATGTTAACAGAGATACTCTGAATCGAGCAAATATAGTAAGATAACTAGTACTAAGTGGTACATAAGTAATCAACTTCTAGGTGGAGGTTTGGTTTGTGCAAATTCAGTCATATGTGGTTATGATGTGTCTGATTATATCAAGAGAGGATTGATATGCATCTATTTATATGATGGATTGAGATAAGAAGGTATGACATGTCGTGGAATCGCTTATTGATGTTAACTTTGGAATTATTGTCATGATTATCATATATTGTGATGTGAGGATGACTTTGGAATTGTTCAAAGGAAGTATATGTCAAATCTATCTCACAAACTTGAGTTGATCCTAGGAGAGTTACAGCCTGACATGACAATTGAAGAGAGACCTGTGTGTATACTAGATAAGAAAGTCAAGGAGCTGAGGACTAAAACTATTTCATTAGGCAAAGTCCATAGAGAATGTCATTCACAGTTGGGGGCCACATGGGAGACAATAAAAGAGATGCGGAGGATCCACCCAGAGTGATTTACATAGAGGCATGTATCAAAATTTCAAGGACAAAATTTTAATAAGGAGGGAAGGATGCAATATCCTCAATTTTTAAATAATAAATTAGTAATAAATTAAAATTAAAATTTTATGTATGGAAATTGGTCCTAAAAGTTCAAAAACAAAAAAGTACATGTCGATAAGAATTGAATGGTATAAAGAACATTTAAAACGGAGTACGGATGAGTGAGTTATGACCATTTTAAGTGTAAGGGTAAATTGGTAAATTACTAGGGACATTAATTAGAGGGAGTCGTTTTGATAACGACACCACTTTTCCACTTCCATTAGAGTTCTAATGTAGGAAGGCACTGATCTACCTTCCATTCGGAAAAATCGAGACTTAGCCTATTAAATACAAGTTTCTCCTTCCATTCCCACACCAAACAACTAGAGGAGAAACCTTGTTTTCCCCTATGCATGTTGCGAATATGAGTTGAAGTTTGCATGTACTAGAGGGCTCTAATCTCCCATCTTTGGCTCTAATAAGGTAGGTTACGCATTTTAACTTGTTATTTATTTTGTTTTCCAACTTTCCTCTTATAGATCAAGGCTAGATATGATCAGAATAGCCGTTGGATGGCCTATGGATTCAAAACCGTGGAGCATGGTTAAACCCATATTAAGGACACCCCAAATGAGAAATCTAAGACGTTCATTGTGATCTTTGGACCCAAAAACCCTAAGAACGATGAAAACAGAAAAAAATCGAAGGTTCTTGGGCTTTGATCAAGCCAAAACAAGGTGGATGGCTTGGGTTCATCATCCCCCATGGACAGTGAGCCCAAGACACTCACCGGGACACATAGAGGGAGACGTGCGCATGCGGGTGCTCCATCGCACACGTGCGCGGGACGCTCTTGCGCGTTGTCCCAAACGTCCGTAACGCACTAGGTGTCTTGGGCACGCAGTGTGCTGGTGTAAGCCAGTGCAAACCGCACCGCCCTATGTAAGTCGGTGCACACGTACCTAGCCCTATAAATTAATATATTAATTTATGAAGTCTTTTCACAAAAAACTTGATTTTGGGAGCTACAGAGGTCCAAATCATGAGCGAAAACATCCGTTGCGACCGTATTGCGGACGCAAACCTAGATTTAGCTTGAAAACCTATATTTGACTACTTTTAGATTAGTTAAATTATAAAATATTAATTAATAACTTAGAATCGACTAATCAAAGGGTGATCAGACCTCAAGACTTGAACAATGAGATAAAGTATGATGATAAATAAGGGTTCTAAGGGGCATATTAGTGTGACTACTCTAGAAAATGATCTAGACCATTGGTCTGAACCAGATCTTGGGAAATTATTAATCTGAGGATGATCTGACCGTCATATTAAGGTATAAACGTTATATACACACAAAAACGAGCAGATGGACATGAGATGAGACTAAATTAAGAACCAAATCATAATTAGAGATCTTAGAGGATGATCCAATGGTTGGGTTGGATCATCATAGATTCCATTATAATATAATAAATAACACGAAATAGTATTATGGTACTGACAGGTACATCTGAATGTACAAGTTAAGAAGATTATATGCTTGAGTTGGGTGATCTCACATTGAGGTAGGTGACGACATTTAATGTTTTATTTTGATTTTAAAACCTTGTATTATCATAACATCATGAGTGATTGTGATTTAAAAAGCACTTATTATTAGTCGAGGATGTTGTGAGGTTTAGAGTTTTATGCTATGATCGCTCTTTGATTTCAATCATGTATTGAATGTATTTATGATCGATGGTTTCATGAGATTGATATTACCTAATTATGCATAAATAGAAATGATCTTCCTTATGGCATCACTGAAACTGATGGGTTTTCATGAGAAAGGAAAGTGGAGGCTTGGTGGCTGGTCCTTTTAGAGGCTAACCCCGGGATGAGGGGCGTGCCTTAGGGATTGCGAGCCACGAGTACTCTTGGTTTTTTGACATACATGATTTTCGTGTTTTTTTTTTTATGACAGGTGCTCTCACCTGGTTGATGTCATGCTAAGAGGGAGAGGGTCGGCCACCCACCCTTCGAGATTTGTGATGTGATATGATTGTGATATGATGGACACCTGCCCGCAGATGGCTTTTGCTAGGGGTTTGGTAACATGGATAGTCCACACTACCGGTCCGAGCCTTTCCATGGGGACGGACACTAAGTCTCCCGTTATGGTGTTTACAGGGAGTGGATGTGGTTGAGACCCTAGAGGGTTGACACTGCGGCATGACGATCCATACTCTTATTCTGTGTGCTTGCATGATGAGCATGGAGATGTGATGATATGCCTGGGTGTGATTACACTCAGAGGTTTGATATGAGTACTCATAATCTGTGATACGAGTGTATGGTACACTCGTGGGACGCATGTACCTTGGGGGTACCCTGTTATGATTGTATGCTCATTTACATGAGATCATATCATGTTTTAAATCTATGAGATGCATGTTTTATCGTATATGATGTTTTGAGATTTTATTAGCATTGCTTAAAATAATTATATTCTTATAGAAAATTGCTTTACTCATTGTATTAATATGATTATTCGATTTTGTTCCATTGATATACATTAAATGTCTATGTACCTACCAAGCATTGCTTGCTGAGGCATTGCGTTATTGTTGCAATGCCTTAGATATTAAAGAAAGACAAGACATATGAGGAGTTAGAAGAATAGTGATCGAGAAGTCTCATTAAGAGGTATGTTCTGATTTTACATGGACTGTGTATGTATATAGAAGTTATTGGACTTGATTATACTGTTATAGGAATGTGGCTGATGACTGGATGAGTCCTGGAGTAGTAAATCTATTTTAAACATGTTTACTTGAAAAAATAAAAATCTTGTTTTGCGTCAATGGTTGACCTCGGGATTTTTCTAAAAATGAAATTTGATTGAAATTATTTTTTGCTGTTTTGGTTTTTATAAAATTGGGGCCCCACCTTTTGAAAAGTTATATATATAAAAAAATTATTGAAAAACCCGGGTCGTCACAGATGCCCTTGGATTGACCTCAATAGGATCGGCTATAAAAATGATCAATTTATTTTGGCATCTCAAGCAAAACATGTATTTTACATGCAAGACAATCGTGATAAGAGATGGTCAACTACTTTATTATCCTATCCAAGGGATTTTTATGATGAAGATAGCCTAGGAGATACTAAAATAGACGACCCTTGTAGTACTACAACAATCCCATCAATCGAAGTACTTTGTGATAATAAAGATTATGTATGTCATAGTGGTGAGGAGGGTGCTTGGGTTGAAAACAATATATTAGAGGGCTATATGGATTGTATTAGTGATTTGCAATAATTCAAGATTTATAATTAGCTCTTTTATAATGTGCTATATGGATTGAGGTGCGATGAATACTATATATGTGACAATATATGTATATATGCAATGGAAGATTTATTTGAAAAGTAATTTTTTTGGCATATTCTTATATTTATTATGTACAGAGTTCATGAATCAATGCTAACTATCATAAAAAATTAGTTTCATAGTATTTAAGTAAGAGATTGTAAAGTAAAATAAAAAATATTTGAAGTAAAAAATATGTTAGATTTTAATGCTTTTTTAAAGTCATTTGAGAAAAATGACTTTAAAACTCTATTTTTTTAGTCATTTGAAAAAATGACAAAAAATCAAAGATTTTTAAACTCATTTGAAAAAATGACTTTAAAGATATATATTTTTAAAGTTGTTTGAAAAAAATGACTTTAAAAACTTTGTTTGTAAAAATGACTTAAAAAAGCACCATTTGTAAAGTTACTTTTTTAAACAACTTAAAAAACAATGTTTTTTAAAGTCATTTTTTCAAATAACTTTATAAAGCAACGCACTTAAAGTCATTTGAAAAAAAAAACTTTGAAATTCCAATGTATATAGGATCAAATTTCTTTTATCCCGTTATTTACTTCTCAATCTTTGTCATTTACAGTTATGCCCTTTGTAGTCTCTCCGTCTATTGACTGTGCCATGCCCCATCAGAAACTTCATGCTAATTAACTAAGGTACATATTCCCCCTCCCCTTACCTCCTCCTTATGAACCCCTCTTCCCCTCCCCCAGCCTCCTTTCTATGAACCCCCCTTAACCCTCTCTTCCCCTCCCCCCCAGAGCACCACCCCTGCATGCATTGACCACCACCAAAAGAACCCCCTGCTATGGCGACCACCACGTGGAGCACCCCCACTTGCCTCGCATCGACCACCACCCAAAACACCACCCCCGCCTACGTCAACCACCACCCAAACCCCCCTTCCTACCCTCTCCTAGCAGTGACCACTGAATTCCCCCTTCCCACCCTCTCCCTACGGCAACCACCTTGAAGTTCCTTCCAAATTCTTTGGTAAAAGATTACCTACAGTTTAAGACCAGGAGGCATACAATGAGTTGTATCAGAAAATAAAAATGGATATATTTAGCTAGTTGCGTGAAGGAGGTTTAATGATAGTCTCTCAATCCCTTGCACATAATTATCGCAATGCCCATGTACCTCTATCAGATGCTAACCGCAATTCTCCAATTGAAGAAGTTTATGAAAGACAACTGGCGCCCCTCAAAACAGAAATTCTAGCCAATGAGGTATATAGACAAAACTAAATATTTTCACTATCCTTCTGTAATTCTCTATCTCAAACTCTCCATTGTATATTTGATTTGTAGGTGGGTCAATGCTATTGGCCCTTGATTCCTGTCAAAACATTGTGGCAGTTGGTTCATGCTACAAGCATGAATCAATCATTTGATAGGGAATTAGTATGCCACCACATACTAAGTGAGTGTCCCATTACCATGACTTTGAGTGCTAATGCTAGCCCACCATTCCCTTTAGAAATGAAAAATATTATAACTATTGCCCAAGCAGTTGCATATCACATTGCTTGGCCAATGGCACTAGTCATTCCCATAGAGTCCATGGTATATATCTTATCATACTATTTTCCCCATCAATAATTTTTAAACGGAGACCTCAAATTAACTGTTTATTAACGTTGTACAGTTAATCAGTAACATGTACCATCGAGGTCTCCTGTCGTTGCATCATCACCTATTGTCACACCAATGGAACGAGTACTTGTATATATGTTTGTTTCTTTTCATCATAAATTAGGTCCTCCTCATTGATCAATATTATTTAGCCAAAAATTTCTACTTATTTTACGACAGCTATCTAAGGATCTTGTGGAAGTCCCACTTAATATGCCTCGATCCATAAGGTTAATCCGCGATCTCATCAACGAAGATAAGGCAATCAACTCCATACGAATCAAGGAGGGAGTGCTTATTGATGATATTATTGAAGTGCCACTTATGACAAAGGACCTATTACGAGTTTGCCTATGGGATTAACTGAAGCACCCTCACATTATCTCCAACATGGGATATATGCACCTATTTGCTTATAAAATACTTAACATTACATGTTATATTTTCATGGCATATGTAATAATTATTTCTTTTATATAGCTTCTTGAATGATGTAACTACTTGTTTTGAGCTTGAGGCCATACTTCACCAATTCCTTGACCCCAGCATCATTTGCATAGCGGTGGAGTAAAGGGCAATACAGAGGTGTATTGATGATATTTTACTAGGTTTCTTTCGGTGCTCTAAGGGACAGGGCTTAATGATTCCTTACAATAGCAAGTAAGTTTTAATTTTCTTATTTTATTGCTAACTTATTCTATACCTAGGGATGTCTACTTTAATTATAATTCATATAATTGTTTACATAGGGCTCATTGGATGCTGCTCGTTTGGGATGTGCACAGTGGGCACGCTTTCTTTTTTTATTCTAATGGATCGCACATCCATGCTACCCTCGTAAAAATTAAAAATAATTAAGCTTTTATTCTTTTCTTGTACTATGCGTAGATAAATAATTTTTATTTATTTATAATATATTTGAAATTTAAACTTGTAGAGCATGGTTAACATGGGCTAATATGATTAAGATTGTACAACCATCGAAACTCACTTGGAACACTGTCAAGGTATAGAAAATTGTTAGTTACTCTATTTTATAACTAATTATACTCACACTATTACAAATGATATTTTTTTAATCTTTTTGTTTTCCATATTGCACAATGCCCTGGACAACAGTTTGATTGGCAATGCGGGTATTATGTACTAAGATATATGAGGACCCTATTCGATGGTGTTGGTGTCTCCCAATTAAGAAAGGCAAGATACTTTATACTTTTCATAATCTTATATTTTTTCATAGTTTTTTTTATGGATCTAGCTAAAAGAATGTGGCTTGAATTAAATATGTTGTATTATAGGCTGCTGTGCTTTTTGAGTGAGCAAATAAGAAGAGTTACTCTAGAGTAAATGGTAACAAAATACAAAGTGAATAGGCTGAATATGTAATGAGTTTCAAATAGAACACTTAGAATAACTACATAAATATAAAATATATAATAAAGTATTATTTTAATTCATATGCATGCATTCTTTTAATTTTCATTAAATATATATATATATATTAAGCGATGAATGAGTGGAAACTTGGAGTGTGGGTGTAAATGAGTAAGAATGGATGAAGTGAATATGGAGGTTGGTTTTCACTATATTCATTCAAGTATATACTTTTATGGGATGATGAATGAGAACTTAAAGTGTGAAAGTAAATGCTAATGTGTATGGACTTACAAATGAAATGAATGTTGATGTTGTAGTAAATGCATGCATTATGGTTTCTTTTATGAAGTCATTTTGAGATAGACGTAGATGAATAATGATAAATTTGGTTCTTTTTTACCCAATGTGGATGTGAATGTATGTTTGTTTTTCATGTGTATAAAGATTGTAAGAAAATTGTATCAAGTGGTACTTTAAATGTATACAGGTAATGATTGCAATGTAAAAAAATTAAAAAAGAGGGACTTTTGAAGTCGTTTAGTAAATGACATTAAAAGTCAGTTTTTTAAAGTCATTTAATAAGCAACTTCTTTTATTACCACTTTTTGAAGTTGGCTTGATAGAAGTCATTTTTCTAATTGACTTCAATTAGCATTTTGTACAGACTTTAAAAGTCTCATGTGTAGTAGTGATAGTATAGATGGATGTTTTTCTTAGCATGTGGTTTGCTTATGAAAGAGATGATTTTTAATGGCATGGTTTTAGCATACAATCATGCATGTTTAAAAGATAGATTTTAGATTTAAAAGGTGTATGGATTTAAGGGTTGAATGTTGGATGCATACTGATTCCTAAGTACTTATCATATTATTGAGTTCTTGGAATTTGTATGAAAAGTTATGTTTTAGCATAAGGCTAACATGGGTTATTGGTACCTCAAAAGAGTGCTTAGGTGGACTATTTTGCAAGGTAGATGTGTCCATGAAAAAGATAGTTTTCTATGTTTCCAAAGGTGCATGTAAATAATGGGTTTTAGCATGTTTTGTTTTTACAATGAGATGCATGAAAACTAACAATTTTTGGAGTTCAACTAACTTTGAAAAACACAATTTTTGACTTATTAATCATGCAAGGAAGACACAATTTTAGCAATCCAAAGAGTATACTTGACAAGGTGAGTTTAGCAAGTCATTACACTTGTAAATCATGGTTTTAGAATATCACTAATTTTTGGTAAGTTTTCTAATCCCAGTAATATGGTGAGATTTCATTTCTGAACATAGTGTGCCGGTTTTGATATAAGATGATGCTTTGAAAATTTATATTTTAAAGAGGTTTCCAAATGAAGCAATGATGGTATGTTGTGATGAGATTTTGAAATAAAACACATTATTTATGTTTTAGAAAAGTGAATAAGCCTAGTGGGAGCTATACTAAGCGGTAGTACAAGTTGGCCCCTGGCCTCCAACCACAAAAGGTCGTAGGTAACCAATGCCTAAAAAGACATTTGTTCTCTTGAATGTGTGGTTAGAGCCACAAGTGGTGATCATGGCACCCTTTCAATCATATCCATATGGCTCCGTGACTATAGTAGTAGTCCCTCTCAAATATTGGAGGGCACACGATTCAGTTAAGCTAGTATTGAGCATGTTAGGATCCATCAAATTTGAAATTTGGTTCCTAAGGAGCTGGATGATGGTTCTAAGATAGAAATGTGTGGTCATTAGATGAGTACTTATGACTAGCTAGCAAACGTAGTTTTGAAGGTGTCAAAGTTCATGAGATGTTATTGTTGGTTTGATAGTGTAGATGTCGTGGTGTAATCAAACTACTACTTTAAGATTTAATAATCTTACTTTACTCAAATTATTAAGTGTGATTATTAGCTTATATGATTAGAGATATGGAATTAATGCATGTGACGTATTGCATGGTACGACTAAGAGAAGTTAGCCATGTGATTTCATCTTATTAGAAAACATGTTTTTAAATCATGCATGTTTTATGTTGATGTTTTCCATTTTGTGCCCTAGTCTATCTAAGGGGGGTTGTCGTATAATCAACCTATAAAACAATGTAGATCATCTCAGGAAAGCTAGGATCACTGTCTAAAGGACTTTAGAGATTCACTTAGCATACAAACGTGGGGAGCTTTTGTGTTCAGGTTATTTTCTTTATTTCAAGTTGACTATTGACGTAATAAGGCATTAAGTGCTAAATCTTATTCAATCGATTATTACATTTGCAATTGGGTTGTGAATACTACATCTTGGGCAATTGATGTAATAAGGCATTAAGTACTAAATCTTATTCACTAGATTATTACTATTTTCTTTAGAAAATAGTTTCTTAAAGAAAAAGTTATTTATGATATTTTACTTTATAAATGAGATGTTATATGAAGGTTGATTCGCCTTTAAAAGAATTTTATAAAGAAAATTGTGTTTTAAAAACCCAAGTCATTACACATCTACACTCCCTTAGTGCATCAAGTACCTAAATTATTGGAATTAGAAGAGAATTTGGCAAGATGCACTTCCTTTTGTGGAATCAAAATCACATTTGGCCAATGAGTGCTTCACCTTCCTAATAGTAGCAAGGCAAAGTCTAAGCCACCAAATCACAGTAACAAAGTGGAGCTTGTCAAGGTCATCAAGCCATTAGTATTCCTACCAGTAAAGGGTGTATGAGATTGGAAAACAAGGGTAAGGACATATTAAAAATAATCGCCAAACCTTTATCCTTGGAGAGGACTAAAAATTGGTAGATCTCTATCTACCTTTGTGTTCTAGGGTAAAATAAGATTACCTTTACCACTAGTGTGATGCCTCAGAAGCTACAACATGCTGATGGTAGGGTGCGTAAGTTAAAACATCAATATCACCACTATAGTCCATAGTTTATCATCATAATGCAAAAGATAGGAACATACCTGCATACAGTGAATGTATCGTTACCTTTTGAAAGCATGCTAATATCTCATTAGAAGCAAGCTCTACTCGGAGATGGAAAGATCCGTGATTCCAAGATCGGTGTGGGGTACACCAAGTGGGAATTAATTTGAGTCTTGTACAACTTATACATTGCCATAATTGAGGAGGAAGACAATGAAAAAGAATTCATTTCACCTACACTGAAGGAGGTGGATGATGGTGGACAAGCCACGTTCAATAATTCGGTTGAAATCAACTTTGGAATGAAAGATGACCCCATCCAACTTTTATTAGTACAACAGTGACTCCAAAAGAACGGGAATAATAAAAAGAACTTTCTCATGAAACAAAAGGATGTGTTCACAAGGACATACAAGGAGATGCTAGCCCCTATGGGTTGCCGCACACTAGTTGTTGATCAACCCTTCAGTAAAATTGGTGAAATAATCTTAATGATGCCTTAGGCTAGAATTGATTTCATAAATTGATGCTAAAGTAAATAAGCTTATTGAAGCTAGGTTTATCTAAGATGGATTAGCAACATCATGCTAGTAAAGAAGAAAACTAGACAAATTCATATCTATGTCAACTTTTGGGACTTGAACACAGCCTACCCCATGGATTATTTCCCACTTTCTATAATAGAGATTTAATTGCTGCAACTATAGGCCATAAGGCCCTTTCCTTTATGGATGGATCATCTGGTTATAATCAAATATGGATGAGACTCAAGGATGAGGAATCAGCTGCATTTTGCACAACAAAAGGGTTCTTTTGTTATAAAGTTATGCCCTTCAACCTGAAAAATGCCGAGGCCACTTATCATCATGCCATGACTCAATTTTTTGATGGAATGTTGCATGAAAAAGTGGTTGCTACATGGATACCTTTGTGGTAAAGACTAAGGATATAGAGTCATATTTAAGTGACCTATCCCACATCTTTGAAAGGTTCTATATGTAACATCCTTAAGTAAATTTTGAGTTATGTTAAATTTGGACGAAAAGAGAATATTGAATTTCTTGTTTTTTGGAGTTCTAGAAAATAAATTTTTTATACATATTCAATCAAGTGTCAAAACCTCAATATTTGGATTCTATTAAAAAAAAAAACGATTCCAACGACAATAAGTATGCTGAAATTAGAGTTCGAATGAAAAAGTTGAGATTTTTCTTACAAAGGGTAATTTAGTAATTTAACTAAGTGGGCTCCACTCATAAAAATCTTATTTGAACTGCCAAGAGACTTGGAAACCCATCATGAGTGGAAATCATTCCATTTTGACCAAAATTATGATGTTGGAAATGTGGAAAAACATCATCATTAAACATTTTTTAAAAATTATTTAAATTTTATAAAGGAGGGGGCCATTTTGATATTGTCACCGCCCTCCCCTCTTAAGTGATATCGAGAATAGACTAATAGTTTATTACTCGAACTTGAGAGATAGAGAAGAAAAAGAAAATAAGGAGAAGAAAGGAGAGGAAGAGGAAGAAGAGAAAGAGAACAAAGGAGAAGAAAAGAGAGGGGAAAGGAACTAGCTTGTCAAAAATGCATCACATTGGAGAGGAAGAGGGAAACATGTGTGCTGGTTTATCGGAGTTGTAGGTTTCACTGGAGACGATGATGGCTAGGATCAAAGATCCGAGTAGATATTCTCTTTAGCACATGGGCAATAACCAATGCCACAAGAAGATTGGGTTATCTGTGTAGTTCTTGGTTGTCGATCAGAGAGGATATTGGTGTGCGGCGAGCTCAGAGATTTCAGCCAAAAAGGAGATCAATTCAATATCATTCAAGGAAGGAAAAAGAACAAAAAAGCACCCTAAAGGTAAGATATGTGAAACCTAACTCATGATTTGAAGTTTTGAGTAAAATCCGCACAGTTTCATGTTAGATCTAGATTTTATAGATAATTCGATCATTCATCTCATGATCTATGTTTAGATAAGCTTAAAATAGGCTTGAAATTATCTTAGATATAGCTGAGATTTGTCAATCTAGGCTAGAAATCGATCAGACAATCTCGAACTTTTTTAAAGAATTACGAGAATGCTATTGGCTAATAAAAATATTTTTTAAAGGGCCTAAACTTGGAGTTTTCTTACTAGACCTTTGATTTTTATCAATACTATGTCATTTTGAATTTTTGAGCTTTAAAAATTAAATAAATATAATTGGCATTTTAGTTTTAGAGATTTGACCTAAGCTCTAAAAATTACTAGGAGGCAAGGGCTGACTTTTTTTCTCTTTGATCTATTTTCAGTGAATTCAAATGAAGTGTATTTTTTTATTTACATTGTAATATCTTAAGTAAATGAACATTTACTTGAATAATATTATAATGTATAAGGTACTTTTTGCAATGCAATGCACGATTTGGTCATGCTATTATAGGGGTATTTTTAACAAAGCACCCTACTTTCTCTTTCAAATAAAAATGCCCCATGGGGTCCATATGACTTAAGACTCTTGGATAGAGAGTCCTTTATGTTTGGATTTTTGAGATATATTTATCTTCAAAAGGATTTCTTGAAAATCCAAGACACTTAGGACTCTCCTAGACAACCTAGAATGGGACTCATTGTACTTACAAGTTGGGTCTCATAAGAAAGAAATGTGACCCACTTTGTTAAAAAAAGTAGGACCTATTTCTATGCTCTCTTTTAAGACCCTTCAAACAGGATCCACCTTGCTTACAGGTGGGACCCATTATAATAAAAAATCTCACCATGGGTTTTCCCTTATCCTTAAAAATGTTTAGGAATCTCCTAAAGAGAAAGTCATTTATATTTGGTTCCTTGATAAGTTCGTGCTTATTTTCAAAGATCTTTTCAAGAGAGGAGAATCATAACTCTCTCAAAAGACATGAAATGGGACCTATCACACTCACAAGTGGGACCCATGATCACCTAAATATGCCCTATAAGATTTGTCTAATGTTTAGAACTGTCTAAAAAAGAAAGACATCTTATGTTGGTAAGACTCCCACTTGGGGTAATGGGTGATAACCATTTATCAAAAAATGCCCCTAAAGGCTTTCTTTAAGACCTTTTTAAATGGTAAAGGAAAGAAGATAGAAAATGGGACTCACATAGAATTTGACACATCATTTTTTTTAAAAAGCCTTAGGAAAAGAAGATGAATGGGCTCAGTTTAGGAGCTTTATCCTTCAAAAATCTCCTAAACATAAAAATAAAAAAAGGGATCCCACCTTGGGTAGTCCATCATAAACTGGGTACCAAGGGTTTTAAGTGGGACCCATTTTCCTTTTTTCCTAAAGGTCTCAAAATGAGATAAATGGGCCTCATATAGGAGCCCTATAATTCGAAACTCTTAAATGTAAATATAAAAAAGGGGTTCCACCTTGGGCAACCCATCATAGATTGGCGCCTAAGTGTTTTAAGTAGGACCTATTTTCTTATTTTCCCTAAAGATATTAAAATGAGAGAAATTGAACCCATTAGAAGCACATACACTTAACCTTTTAACCTAAATATTTTACGAAGAAACTTTTCTAAATACCATACTGGGTTACCTTTGTAAACCGAGCATCTAGGTTCCAAGTAGGATCCATTTCACTTTTTTCTTCCCTCCTTCTTAGTTCTAGCCTAGTGGAACACATTTTTGCCTTTTTCCTCTCTCTCTCTCTCTCTCTCTCTCTCTCTCTCTCTCTCTCTCTCTCTCTCTCTCTCTCTCTCTCTCTCTCTCTCTCTCTCTCTCTCTCTCTCTCTCACACACACACACACACATTTCTATTCTTCTCTCTCCCTAACTACTTCTTCCATCGTATCCCCTTCCATTTCCCAAAAAAAAGGAGAATTTAGTAATATTGTTATTTTTAAGAGAGAAACTTGATGCCATTCTCTTAAGAGTTTTATCTTTTATTTAGGAAAGGTGTTCTCCCCCCCTCTCCCTCTCCCTCTCCCTCTCTCTCCCTCTTCTCCTTCTTTTTATTTTGGGTCTCACTCTCATTTGCATTTGCACTAGCCAATGCTGTGACAGAGGGACCAATTCTTTCACTCAGCAGACTTCCCATTACGTGTAGCACTCACCATGCCTCCTGATGTTCATCTAACTTAATCTTCTTGAAAAATGCTATAATAGGTCCTATTAACAACCAAGATGGGTCCCTTTCAGAGTTTACTAGAGCAGGTACCGTTTCTTACCAAAACGAGTACCTTTTCTATGTTTGGAGTTCTTGAAAGAGTTAAAACTCTTAGAAGAAACTCTTGAGTGAACTACATCAAAAGTTTAAAAATAAGTGGACCTTATTTCTAACTAAAATGTCATACCCACCCACATATCCATGGTCATCGAATTTTGGAAGGGCAAGGACTTACTTAAATTAAAAAAGCCAACTTATCAAAGTGGGACCTAATCCTAGCTAAATTGATTGCCCACTTCCTCACTTAAAAGAATAAAAATAAAGAAGAAAATGAAAAGTGGGACCTTCCTACACCCAGAACAATTGCTTTTGAAAAATGGTCAAGGAGGCCTGGATTAATGTCCCACCAAAATCCTAAAACACAAATAGGCCCACTAGCTTAAGACATCACAACTCAATCAATGTCTTGTCATGCAAAAGACTTCCAAACCTAGCCAAAGGTCATGTGACCATAGATTCCCAAGACTTCTAAAATAAGTTGTATTCTCATAGCCCAAGATTTTAGTGACCTTAGGGTCTTGGGATAATTAAAAGTCCATTGACCTAAGAATTAACAAATATTGGATTCTAGCTAAATGGGCTCAGTAGCTAGGAGAGTCTCATAAAATTAGGACTCTAGCTGAAAGGGTCCTACAACTTGAATAGTCTCTGAAGATGGGGACTCCAGTAGAATTAGCCTTGCAAGCTTGAAGAGTCCTAGAAAATGAGGACTCTAGCCAAACGGGCCACTTAGCTCAGAGAATTACAAAAAATACCGACATTGGCAAGGTAAGACCTACAACTAAAAGAGTTTCAAGAAATAAGGAATCTAGTCAAATAGGCCATAGTAGCTCAAAGAGTGCCAAAAATTGAAGACCCTAATCGATGAGTCCCATCAACAAAAAAACCTTGAAGATAATGAAGGATCTTAACTGGAAGGGTTTAACAAACTCAAAATCCCTAAATTGTAAATTTTTTGATCATATACAACTTATTGTGTTTGAAAAAGATATGCTATGACTCTAATAGAGTTAAGCTTCATGCTTTCTTAATGTTGATTGGTCAATGGCAATAATGTGTTCTCCAACATCGAGTGGCTCAATGCTACTACGTAATTCCTATATACAAACAAAGGGCATTACTATGCACTTAAGGCCAAAATAAAAGTTACCTATGCTTGAATGATCAAAGATAGGACTTGTTAACATTAGACCTAATACTTAATAGAGAGGCTTTAAAAGAAACAGCCTTATCAAGTCTACACAATACTTTGAAAGATGCATTTACATCATTCATCAATTGTCAACTTATCATGTTTGAAGAAGACATGCTACGACTCAAATGCAATTAAGCCTCATGCCCTATTGATGTTGATTGGTCAATGGCAAAACATGTGTTCTCCTTAAACATTAAATGGCTAAAGGAACACAAAATACTATCTCCTACACATACAATATTAGTTATCGACCAACTCACATCTAAAAACTGAGTCAACAACCCAATCACATTGTAAAACTGATACAAGTCAGCCCATGAAAACAATTGAAGTAACAGATCATAGCACTTTTGTTATACCTAGACAACCTCTAATTAAGGGTGTTTTCTTTGTATGTTTATGTCATGTAATTAAAGACTATTTGTATCTATATAGTAGTCAAAGGATGTTTGTATGTTTTTAGCCATCATATAAATCTAATTCATGGCCATATGTAACTACAATGTAAATGCAATACTTAATATAACCAAAGGAATGTGTTCTAGAATCACTTGATAAATACAAAAACCCCTTTCTCTTAAGGGAATCAATCATCTTGTTTCCTGTGTGATCGTATGTACAACCATAAAAAATCGAGAGTAAAAATATTTTTGGCTTGCCTACTGGGACATTTCTTTTGCTTCAACTTAAGCTTGATTGAGTTTTCTTCCTTTTCAAGGAAGATGACCTACAATGCAATGACATATGACTTTTTGGATGGTGGCTTCTTCATCAGTGATGTATGGTTCTATATGTTTTGCATCATTTATTTGGTTCTATAAGTTTTAATTGCTTGGTTGTTTTAGTTTATAATGATGGCTGCCTTTTGTGTAATAGTGGTTGTTTGAGCTCCTTGTGGCTTGTGCTAATGGTTGTTGTTTTTGTGTAATAAATATGTATTTAGAGGCATCTGCTCACATCTATTACTTATGTCACTATAATGGGATGTGTGGTGGCTAAAACACTTCAATGTCCAAAAATTGGTATCTTGATAAGAACTATCACAAATTGGCATTCAATTACCAAGCACAACCTTAATGAATAGTTTAGGATGCTTTTGAACAATAATGAAGTTGGTATCTGAAGAGAAAATTGAATACATCTGTTGGATGATATAGGCTCTGGAGGTACTATATACTTCCTCATTCGAGGAAGTTGATCTCTTTGCCTATCTCCCATTACTCATCTTCATATCTTTGCTACAAGCCAAATGCTCATAAAAGTAGATAGGGCCTCTAGTTTTGATTCTGAATATAGCTATGTTTCAACCCTTACTATATCATCAATTGTGATGGACCCTTATAAACAAATAAACATAGTATTTCTATTCAAGCTATTGTAGTATAGCTTGCTAAGGAAAATATTTTTGAGTATATTGAAATTCTTACAAAAGAGAAGAAAGGAGGAGGGTCTTACATCAAGTGCCACCCGACAAGGAAGAAGTTGAAGATGATCTTGTTATTTCTTTTATACTTGCAAATAAATATGCATTTGTATTAGTTTGCAAGTAAGAAATGAAAATCATCTCCAGCTTCTTAAAAGTATGGCAACCCTAACATGACATGAATCAAAAGCTGACATTCCCTCAAGTTAGGGTGTTCCCCATAAGTGACGTGCTGTATCGGATCTCGGGTGCAATGAAAAATGGGCAAGGTTTCTAGGGCGTTCTCCTAGAAGTGATGCACTACATTAAATCCCGGTGTAGTGGAAAATGGGCAAGGGCTGCTAGATCATCCCCTCCGAAGTGATGTGCTATGTCTAAACCCATGTGCAGTGAAAAGTTGGCATCGTTTCATGCCATGGAGGTCGAGAAGTGTATGGGTAAATAGGATATTTCAAGAGCATAAGATTCTTATTGCCACATGGAATATAGGGACATTGACAAGTAAGAGTTTGGAGTTAGTAGATATGATGAAACATAGGAGAGTCAACATCGCTTGTATCCAAGAAACCAAGTGGAAAGGGTCAAAAACTAGAGAAATCGATGGGCATAAGCTCTAGTACGCAGGAAAGGATGATAACATAAATGATGTAGGAATAATAGTGGATAAAGAATTAAAGGATAAAGTTGTGGACGTTAAAAGAATTAATGATAGAATTATAATAATAAAACTTATTTTAGGAGAGCAGATCACAATTGTTATAAGTGCATAACACCACCAGTAGGGTTAGAAGATATAATCAAGATATAGTATTGGGAAGATATGGATGGAGTTATGTAAGAAATTCCCAACATTGAGGGGATATTTATAGGAGTAGACTTAAATGACCATGTAAGAAAAGAAAAGGAAGGATGTGATAGGATACATGGAGGGTATGGTATAAGAGAACGAAATGAGATGGGGAACCTATCCTCGATTTTGCTTTGTCATATAACTTGAGCATTGCAAATACATTCTTTAATAAGAGGGATGAACACTTAATAACCTTTAAAAATGGGCTTCATAAAAGCCAAATAGTTTTTTTTCTACTTAAGAATACTCAACCATCAATGTGTAAGGATTGTAAGGTGATACTTGGTGAGAGTTTAACCTCACAACATAGGTTAATGGTTATGGATGTCCATATTAAATGATGGAAGAAAGGAAATGAACTTAATAGGTATCCAAAAACTAAGTGGTGGAACTTAAAAGGACAGAAAATAACCTCATTTACAAATAAGTTAATGGTAGAAGGAAATTGGAACTATGAAATAGAAATTAACACCATGTGGATTAATATAGCTAAGTCCATCAAGAAAGTGGTAAAGGATGCCTTAGGAGTATCTAAAGGTAAAAGGTAATTAGTAAAGGAAACATGGTGGAGTGAAATAGTGCAATATTAAAGAAAAATGGGTTTGTTCTAAAGCACGATAGAAGACTAGAAATAATAAAAACTATAAACAATATAAGAATGCTAAAAAGGGTGGTAAGAGAATAGTAAGTGAGGCTAAACTTAAGCCATCTGATGACCTCTATAATATACTAGGAACAAGAGAAGGTGAGAAACATGTGTTTAAACATGCAAAAATAAGAGAACAAAAGAGTTACAACTTAGATCATGTTAGGTGCATTAGAAGTGATGATCAAAGGGTACTAGTCAAAGATGACGAGATCAAACATATGTGGGAAATTTACTTTAAAAAATTATTAAATGACAATGGCCCTGAGAATATAAGGATTGAAAATATTGTAAACATAAATAACATTGAACATTATAGATATGAATGTAGGATTAGAATACCAGAAGAGGCCTTGAAAAAGATGAAATCAGGAAAGGCCATGGGGCCCGATGGTATACCAATAGAGGTTTGAAAGCATATGAGAGATATTGGAGTAGTTTGGTTGACCAAGTTATTTAACAAGATTATAAATTCAAAGAAAATGCTGGATGAATGGAGGAAAAGCTCTATTGTACCAATTTAGAAGATTAAAGGAGACATACAAAGCTGCACTAATTATCAAGGGATCAAACTTATGAGCCACAATATGAAACTTTTTAAAAGAGTAATTGAGAAGAGGTTACGGCATGAGACAAGTGTATCAAAGAACAGTTTGGTTTCATGCCTCGGAGGTCTACCATGGAAGCTATTTCTTACCTAGACAATTGATAGAAAAATATTGGGAAAGGAGGAAAGACCTCCACATGGTCTTTATCAACTTAGATAAAGCTTATGATAAAAGTTCCTAGAGAGTTAATATGGAGGGTGTTGGGCAAGAAAGGGGTTTCACGGCGTATATAGTCATAACTAAAGATATGTATGAGGAAGCAATAACAAATGTCAAGACCACTAGTGGTGAGACCAGTAATTTTCTTATCACTGTAGGATTGCACCAAGGATTAGTATTGAGCATATACCTTTTCAAGTTGGTTATGGATGAGTTAACAAAACATTTACATGAGGAGATTCCATGGTGTATGCCATTGTAGATGATATAGTCTTACTCGATAAGACAAAGGAGGGCATAAACACAAAGCTAGAGTTATGGAGAGAAGCATTAGAATTTAAAGGATTTAAAATCAGTCGAACTAAGACAGAATATATGGAATGCAATTTTAGTAAGGCAATGAGTAGGAGTGGAAACTAGTTAAGATTGAAAACCAAGAAGTTTCTGTAGAAGTCCACTTTAGGTACTTAGGATCAATGATTTATGAAAGTGGAGACATTGAGAGGGAGGTTACCCAGATAATCCAAGCAAGTTAACACAAATGGAGATGTGTAGCTGGAGTTTTATGTGAACAGCAAGTGCCACTCAAACTAAAATTCTGTAGGATGGCCATAAGACCAGCCATGCTCTATGGATAAGAGTGCTGGCCAATTAAGGAAGATCATGTTCATAGGATGAGCATTGCAGAAATGAGGATGTTGAGATGGATGTGTGGCAAGACAAGAAATGATAGAATTAGGAATGAAAATATTAGAGAAAACTTAGGGGTAGCACCAATAGGTAACAAGATGAGGTAGATTGGACTTAGATGGTTTGGACATGTCCAAAAGAGACTAAAAATTGCACTGATTAGAAGGAGTGAGGCAATGCAAGTAGAAGGTTCTAAAAGGGCAAGGGAAAGGCCCAAAAGAACATGGATAGAAGTGGTGAGAAAATGTTTAAAAACTTTGGGACTAAATGAAGCTATGGTACTTAATAGGGAGGAATGGAGGAATAAGATTCATGTGGCCAACCCCTAATTGGGATAATGTCTTGATGATGATTGAAATTCTTACAAACTTGTTGTACCAAACATGTGTTTTTGAAAGTTGCTTATAGCATATTGCCCTTTTAGAAACTTTTGTCTAATAGATTGGAAATTACTATTCTTTCTCCCAAAAAATAACTACTATGAATAACTTGTTTTTATCTTATTCACAAAGTAATTGTTATTAGTATGCAATTCTTACCATTCATTTTTTGTATCACCTTTTACGCTTATTGTCGACTTCTATTAAAAGGATTAAAACACTAGTTTAGTGGCTTATTTTTGTTTTAGATGCTACCTTTTGAATTGCAGTCTTAAACTATTGGAGACTTGTGAGGTGAGAGATTTGAGTGATGTGAGATGTCTTTCTAGTAGAGAAATCACAAAGTGCTATAGACAATTGCTGAAGCACAAAAGATTTTATCATAATGCCTCTAGTTCTGTCGAAAACTTCATAAAATATTGAAGAAACATAAGAGTTATTTATTATCTCAAAATCTTCTACAGGAAACTCTAGTTTCCCTTCTCCATTGCCTTCGTACATTAAGGAGTTATATTTTTATGTGCTAGGATTGTAGTCTTTTCTTCTTTAGCTCGACTTACATAAGGAAGAAGTTCATTTGGCCTTATGGTATATGGGTACGAAATCCTCTTTGTCTCATGGTTGTTTACTTTGGAACTTCTGAAAAGTTTCATATTTCAAAGTCAATCAATTAGTAATTTCTGATGGTGACATAGAGAATTTAAAAAAAATTAACTGAATGAAATGGTTGGAAGTTTTCCAATTTCTTGTCTGCTAATGATTCAATGTTAGATTTTAATGGATGCGCATGAGATCTTTTTCTAGCATAGTGCTAGAATTTATCATTCAATGATAGCATTTATCTTTACTATGAATCATGAACTTCATAGAAGCACTTGTAGTGGAGGGTTGGGGTGTACATATATGGACCCACTTAGGACCTCATATACAATCTCTCATTCATAATTGATTTATCATCCAATTGCGAAACATTCTACTTACTAATATGGAGGCTCTTAAGACCTTAAACATTGAAATAAGAACCCAATTATATTTTTGGACATCTCCAATGATGGGGATATTGCAAAAAAAGAAGAAGAGAGCCCTTAATTCTGTAGCTCATCCTATTATTCCTTCCATCTCGTTTCTAGACTTAATTGTAGTTAGTGGTTCCGAATGCTTTTTGATCAACAAGTTTAACATAATGTTTTGCTTCTTACCAGAGAATCATAAAAACAAGATTTGGAACTTGAATTCAAAAGCAATTGTAGATACCAACTTCAACATTACTAAAGATCCTTGAGATGAAAGAGACAATTATACAAAGATAAAAATCGTTTCTTGGAGATAACAACATACAGTCTTCAAAGCAAGAGTAGAGTACAAAAAGAAGAAGAAGAAGAAGAAGAAGAAGAAGAAGAAGAAGAAGAAGAAGAAGAAGAAGAAGAAGAAGAAGAAGAAGAAGAAGGAAAATGCATCCCTTGAATTGTTTAATAACTCCCACAAGGGATGAAAAACCATCATAAATTGGAAAATAAATAGCTTGATGTGTAAAAAACTTGGACAATATTTCAACATCAACATAACCAAGGACATCAATAGGAGCAACAGGAGTGCAATGGTCATTGCAAACATTGAATCTATTAATCAAGAACACAACTTCTAAACTTGAAACTCCATCTTTTAATGTAAAGATAGAAACCAACCCATAAAAGCTAGTTGCTGGTATCAAAATTCTTCTAGTGGCTTTGGTTCTTCCTCTTCCTATGCTAGCAGATTCTTCCTTTTGACTAATTTCTTTTGAAGCTAGTCTTCCTAGTACATGTCTAGCTTCATTCTTCATCACACATTTGTGGACATGTGTCCTACCTCTCCATGTCCATGTCCCCCAACTCGACAACCCACAAAGTTCAACTTAAAGTGATTTAAGTTTTACATCTATTTTGATTAGACTAGCAATCTGTTAAGCTTCCAATTTCATGCATGGTCTAATAATTTTAGTTGTCTAAATTGAATAATTCAATAAAATCCAAGCATAGCGCCTCAGTTGGTATTCTAAGTGAAACAAACAAGTTATACCAAAGTTTCTCAAATAAGCACTAGCTTCATGCACTGAGTTGCCTTAAGGAGTTAAAGAACTTAGATTGTCCCTATACTTACAATAGTAATGATTAAAGGGATTTATTATAAAGGCAATAAGGCTACAAGGTTTAAAAGTGAAAGATAGAGTTTTTCACTAGAGAAGTTGTCCGAAAAGCATTACCTTACTGCTTACATTTTCCTTAGTAGTTTGTACTTTATGAATCGATCTATCAAGGTTTCTAACTTTCCTACATTGCTTTACAAGCAAAGAAAAAGATTAAGATATGGAGAATGCAAGTAACACGAATGTTGTGTGCTCTATGATGGGGAAATAAGACATGAGAAAGTGAGAGCAGGTCATTTAATGGTGCAAAGAAAGGAAGGTTTAAACTTCAAACTAATTCTTGAATTCTTAAGGAACTAAAAGGGGTAAAGATTCTTGAGAGAAAAAATCTAATGTTGACTGTTGATCTTATCTTGAACAACGAGAAGAGAAATGAAAACCAGTTCTTGGTGAAGAGAAGGATTTGAAATCTTCAACTACTTATAATAGAGAGAGGACAAGGTGTAAGGAACATGGTCTAGGATTTCATGTGGAGTTTCAAGGGAATGGAAGCACTCACCCTTGAATAGTCTTAATTCAATACAAGGAAAAAGATTTAATCTTTGATCTTGATCTATCAATATAAAGAATGATGAGGGGAGAAAATGCTGAAGAAGTTCTTGGAGTCTCCATATGATTAAAAACATTTGAGATGCAACAACTTATACTACACAAAATGTTCAACTCATGCTTTAACTAGAAACCAAAACTGGCCCAAGGTTGGAAAGGAAAAGGAAAGATAGTTGCATCAAGATATTTTTCCAAACAAGGAGTTAGTTGATGTTAACAAAGATACTATAGCATGCCACATTATATGTCACATCCACATTTGTGACATGTTCGAACATTTAGACAAATGCATTTTCACATGGCATTTTGAATTTCCTTGCCAACTCAGGACTCATTTGTGCCTCTAGAAAATGACCAAGAATTGACATTTTAGCACTTGGGTTCCCTATTGTTAAAGAATCAAAGGGTTAAAGTTGAAGAAGCACCAAAGGAGGACAAATGAGAAATATATAAGAAGAAGAAATAGAAACCAAAAGAGAAGAGATGCTACCTTGATAATCACAACATTAGGCTTCTTACCTTCCTCTTCAAGATTCAAAAGTACAAGGTCCTCATGCGTCATAAAAATACAATCACAGGAAATAGAAAAATATCAAATCCTAGAAAAATCTCCATTTTGGCTAATAATCGAATCATATAATCATTTCAACATAAAATTCCAGATATTAACTCTCACTTTCTCATCTCCAAAAAAATATTAACAAACTGAAGCTAAGAATGTTATGATTGCATAGCTTGATTGGCTTGATCTTATTGTGCTTGTATGGGTTTATGTTGCACTATGAATTGGAGATCCGAGAGGGAAGCCTTGGCGTGGGTCAAGCTACGTGGTCAGTTTTGTTGGGGGCACAAGGGACAACATGCCCCTACCAAAGGCTCGAGTGTGGAGACCTAGAAAAAATAAAAAAAGGTAGTAAATTTCTATTCTATAATATGGGGGGATATTTGTGTCTTTTACTAGCGTGTGTGTTTACATATGTATGTATGTATTTGCACGACGTTAGGATTTCGTAGCATGAAAGAAATCTTTTGTATCTTGTGGCAACTATTTTCTGGTCGTGGAGATAGTGAAACTCATATGAGCCCATGGATGTATACCAATTTAGAGAGAGCCGTATAAATTTGTGTGTTTCCTTTTTTTATTTATTTGCATCTTCACAATAGAGAATCACAAACCCTTGGAAACCAGAAAACCCAAAATGAGAAACAAAGAATCCCAATAGTAGAAATATGTATGAGTTGGAATCACTCTCCGTAGAACTTGAAAGTGGCATGATGATCTTTCTTCTTACTTTCTTTCCCAAAGGTTTTGATGATCTCTCTGATGGGTTTTGGGTCTCCTAGCAGGGTAGCCTCATCTTCTTCTCCTTGTTGTTGATGATAAGATTTAGAATCTCCTTCCCTAATTTTCTACTAGTATTTGATGTTTCTTCTACTACTTCTAAAAGTTTTCTAAATTTTCTTTATGTAGAAAGTTCTTCTTCTTCGTCATCACTAGTGTAAAATAGCAACCTTTTTTCGTTCTTAGAAATCTAAAAAAAATGTCACTTTCAAGCTTTTATCTACAAGTGGGAATGGCTGCTTTGTGAATTGTAGACTGCTTTAAGTTTCTGTAATATTTCATTGAAACGCTTATCTTCTCTAGCTTGAATCAGAATGTACTTTTTGATTTTTACTTGAAGTTTCTTTTTCTTTTTCCTTAAACTTTGCTTAGTTCATTCATTGTTTAGACTTTTTCAACTTCACATAGAATTCGTCATGTTTCCTCACATTTCTTGCTGTATGCAAAGTGCATTGCACAACTTCGATAATTGTATTATGCTTTAAATTGTGGTTCTCAAAACTTGCATGCTCTCCTCAACATGATGTGATCCTGGCATACTAATGCAAGCTGATTGAATGAACATATGTTTCAAACATTTCCATGTTGTTGATTCAATATTAATGCTTCTTTCTCAACATACTAATATTCCTTTAGGAGTTGAATCTAATTAAATTATATATTTTTTTGTTATTGGCAACTTATGTTGTAACTCTTGGTATGGGGTTTGAATATATGTATTCATGTCCTGTGTTCCAAAAATGCAATAGTTAAGTTATTGCCTTGTGACCTAGAGGTCATGGGTTCAAGGCGTGAAAACGGCCTCATGCAAAAATGCAAGGTAAGGCTGTGTATCATAAATCCTTTGTTGTTCGCCCCTTTCCCAAACCTCGCATATAAAGCATTGTGCATCAAGCTAACCCTTTACCCTTAAGTTTTTGATTTTCTGGATTGAGCCTTAATTATTAAAGTCTCACGTCATTATCTGCATTACTTTAAGTGACCCAATGTGGGGTCTCTCTCTCATCATCATTATCATCAAGACCTTATCCTAATTAGGGATTGGCCACATGAATCTTATTCCTCCATTCCCTCTTATTAAGTATTGTGTCTTCATTTAGTCCTAAAGTTTTTAAATCTTTTCTCACCACTTCTATCCACATTCTTTTGGGCCTTTCCATTGTCCTTTTAGATCTTTTGACTTGGATACTTCACTCATAAGCAGCGCTATTTTCAGTCTTTGTAGGACTTGTCCAAACCATTTGAGTCTAATCTCCCTCATCTTATTACCTATTGGTGTTATTCCTAAATTTCGTCTAATGTTTTAATTTCTAAATCTATTCTTTCTCACCTTGTCACTCATCCATCTCAATATCCTCATTTCAGCTATGCTCATCATATGTACATATTGTTCCTTAACTGTCCAACACTCTGATCAATAGAGTATGGACAGTCTTACAGCCATCCTATATAAATTTTCTTTCAATTTGAGTGACACCGGGCAATCACACAAAATTCTAGAGATGCATTTTCATTTGTTCCAACCCATTTAGAATCTCTAGGTAACCTCTTTCTCAATTTCTCTGCTCTCATAAATTATTAATCCCAAGTATCGAAAGTGGTCTTTTAGGGTACTTCTTGCTTATAATTCATTACTGGATCACCCTCTATTCTTTGTGAAGTTTTGAAGTTGGAGTTCAGGATGTGCACTTTACGTGAGAAATTAAAAGGATATAATAGCCTTTTTTATTGTTTCCTTCCTCGAGCCTGGTAGAAGAAGGCAAGCTCTATAACGGTCCGCTAGTAAGCTACCAATATCGACCTTCTTGCACTTTTGAGTTCTGATCGATCAATCACCGGATAAAAGCTCGTGTCCTGTCGGGTAATTTGAGTAAACGAGCACCCCCAGACAGAGAACAAGTAGATCGCTTAACAGAGTCGGAGCACTTATTATTTTCTCCGCTTATGCTTTCACTTCACTGTATCTGCAGCAGCTCCCTTATCTCCAACATCTTCTTCTACTTCTTACTAATCCAGTGTCCTAACCCAACCTCATCGCCGGAGCAATTCCATGCGTTTCTCTACAACTTCACAAGAACTGGAAAATTGCTGATGGATGAACTCTAATACGATTGGCCCAATGGAAGGCACTTCAACATTTTGCACAAGCAGTTCGGGAGGTGCTTTACGACTAGGAATACAATAATGGGACTTCTTTCTATTATAAGCTTGGGAAGCGGAAAGAGTGCATGATCAGGCATTTTGAGGTGGGGATTTCTCGACCCAACTGGATGGACGTTTCGATTTCCTTGGATGGAATATGCAGACGGGCTCCTTTGCTATATGTGGGATAAGTTGGATTTTATTTGGTGTAATGAAGATGTGGCCAGCAAGAGGCCTGTTCGTTGAACACGAGAGATAGGCAGGAAGAGGCAGCATGAAAAAGTGCTAGCCCTTGGAGAAACCCAATGCCCAGTTGTCTGAATCTTGAAACTTCCGTCTGTGGGTTGATGAATTCTGTCTCTGATTCCATATATGAATTCTATCCCATCTTTAAATTGTTTGAGGATTTACAATCTTTATATCTTCCCAGATGTATTTTAGGAAATGGTTCTGGGCTTTATAAGACTGATGAAAGCTATTGAGACACCATGTTCTTCTGCAACACGGGTTTGAATTTGTTCAGTGAACTTCTTATCGATAGATTTACCTTCTCTCACATCTGCCACTACAATCAAACCAACCTGATCGCTACTTTCCTGGACTCCAATTCCTTTTCCATTAAGGTTTCTTCTGGGACAGCAAATACAGAACAGCCACCTGGACGTAAAATGAAGATAATAAAAAGACAGTTATCCCTTTTAATTTCTCTTGTGGAGGGCACGTGTTGAACTCCCGTTTCTAAACTAAACAAGAAAGAGCCGGAAGTCTCACATTAAGTCACTTAAATGTTGTTCAAGGTATCAATGTGACACTTCACTAGCTAAAGCCCATCTATGTGAGAAAACTGAAAAACTTAAGGGCACGGAAGTAAAAATTCTTCTAAATTGTATAAGAATACTACGAAAATGCTCCAGGATCCGGGAATATTACGAGTTTTGTCCGGGGGAGTTCACACTCATAAAGTTTGGAAGAGGCCACCTATTGAAATCCACGCCTTGAATTTTTAAGTGATCCAACTTGTTTGTCCGATTTGCAGCCCCTCAAGATGGATAACTACTAGAAATATCATTCAATGAAAACCTCTCTAATAGGCCACTTCAATTGAAATAGGAGTTGTATTGAGAAAAACCATAATACCGTGCATATTTCAAGGGGAAGAACCTATCATTGATGCATATGCTTGCATAAGATTTTTGGTTCCCACCCATCTTGAGAGACTGCAAATGAGCAAACGGATTGAACTATTCAAAAATCAAGGGACAAGACCCAATAGGTGGTATAGACTGTAATAACCCTAATTTTTATAAATTGATTAAGAAAATCAATAAAGTTTGAGTTTTCAGAAATTCTGGACTAGAATATTAGGTTATTGGAAATTCTATTTTTTAGAGATTAAACCATGATTTAAAACTTAGGAATTATGAACGTACTCAAAAAATAGATCAAAATGATACTAAGTACATTCAATTCCAAGTTAAAATGACAAATCCCCAATTTTCTCCTTTTTTATGAATAAAATGGTAAAATGGTAATTTTACCCATAACTAAGATCTAAGACTTTAATATTTAGAATGTAATCAAAAATACAATTCCAATGTAAGCTAGGTTCCAAGTTCGAAGGAATAAAATGATTTTTCTCCATAAAAGGGCAAAATAGTCTTTTCACACCCCTGTGGGGCCCACTAACAAATCCAATGGCTAGAAAACATGTAATGAGTGGTCAAACCACTATCAGTTGATAGTGGAGAAGGAGGTGGTAGTGGATGATCCAGTGTTATTTTAATATTCAAAATAATTAAAACATAATTATTACAAGTAATTATGAAAAATGCAAAACACCTATAAATATTGCTCTCCCCCCCCTCAAAAAAAAAATCCTCCAAAAATGTTCATAAAATTTATCACAAAATTATCTTGCTTCTCCTACAAAACCAGATCTAGATTCATTCTCAAATTTCCAAAACTCCCAAAAATCCCTTTTCTTTCATTTTCTCTCTTCTCACTCTAATTGGAATAAGAGACCTAAATTCAATTAGGCACTCCGTTCCAAATCAAAGCTCATAAATCCCACCATTTGGATTGTCCTAGACTATCTTATCAATAAAATTACAAAATAAATTTCAAGATCCAACAGTTCAAACAACGAAAAATCACAAGACAAGCGGTTCTTGGGCGATCTTATCATCAAGTGGATATTCTTTTAAATTGGGCTACAAAACCTATGTTTTTCTCTAATTAGGTAGGTGAAAATTCTTACCATACTTATTTCATGTTATTTTATCTAATATTTAATTTTTAAAAATTAGTTTTAGGTTAAAAATTAAAAAAATCAAGTAAGGACAAGAACCCTTCATTTCTGGATGATGGAGGGCTCAGATGGAAAATCAGAGTCATCCAAATGATCTAGAAGGGTCCAAAACATCACAGTAAGAAATCTTGGCCTTTGGATGTTTCAGATTTGGGAGATCTGAAGAAGGGTTGATTTGACGGTCTAGATCGGACCGTCTCAACCAATCTCCCAGATCAAGTGTTGATTTGAGCTTGACCCCACTCAGATTATTTAGCCACATTCTGGGATTGTCTAGTTATGTTCCAGATCATCTTGCCACATTCTAGATCGTCTAAAACACGTTCTAATGGCCAAATCAAATATGGGCCGTTGATTTTTTTAACCGAAATCTTGTTTCTTCAATTTAAAGCTCATTTTAACTCTGATTTTAGATCAGAAAGTTGCTATGAATTTCTAATGGTGTGTAGAATCTAATGGAGATATTAGATTTATGTTTTTAATTGTATTTACTTATGATAATCACTAAAATCCGTTCAAACAATAATGGATCATGATCAAAATGATGTCAAATTGAAAATCTAATCCAATGGATAGATCCAAAAGGTGTCAAAACCCTAAGATTGATGATCACAATAAGATTTCTAATCCTCTATATAGGTTTATTTGATAAAAAATAGTACAGACTAAAATCAACCGTTGAAAATGGCTGAAAATTTAATATTGCAATTACTCACTCAATTTAAGTCTTTTTTTCAATATGTAAGATGATATGAATATATATTGATGAGGGGAACATACTGAACCCTTAAAAACAAGATTTTAAGCTTCAAAACTTTCTGTTAATTAAAAATACTCTTACTTACACCCTTGATCAAGTAGATCTAGGACATCAGAATTGAAAATCTAGATCCACTAAGGATCTAATAATGATAAAATGCATGGGGATGGTTGGATTGGATTGATATCAAATAAATTAAGGTTAGGCCCTTAAATGAGAAAATGATCATGGAAAATCTCAATGGATTGCCTGGATCAGATGGATCAAGAATGATTAGGCCAATTGGACCTATAAATTGAATGATCTAAGGTTAGGATCATATTATTATGATGTTGGATCTAACAAAAACATAAAGGATCAAGGGTTGCATTCTTAATGGAATATCAACCCTAGATCTAAAAGATGGACAAATCAGACGGTTGGATCATAAGGACAGCTAGATCACATGCTTAATTAATTGTATTTTGATTTAAATTTGATTTAATTATGATCCAAATCTATTTTTCAATTTTAGTGTAATTATCTTTAGTTTCTTAGAATAAGATGTTGTAATATTATTAGTTAATTTCTTTTAAATAGCAAATTTAAATTCAGGTCAATACTTTCAATGTTAGCATGATTGTCTTTAAATTTCTTAGAATCATTGGTGTAATTTCTTTTAATCGTAGAATTATGAAAAATACCTTAAAAGAAGTAATTGATGACATATAGATGAACTTCACTAAATGCATATACATCATGAAGTATAATCCTTGGCTTGGCCTAAACTAGGAGAATAATAAACCCCATAAATGACATTTTAAATGTTTATAGACTTCATTAAAATCAACGAGAAAGAGTACTTAGGGTTAAAATGCTCATAGGAACCTTATGAAAGGTTGAGCTAAGGTCACTCTAGTGAATGCTGAATATGGTGGTTAAGGGGGTTCTCTAATAGAGCCTCGCTCTTTCCTTACCTTTCGTTGATGTTTGTGAGGTCTAAATGCCTCCTTACATGAGGATTGAAGTAACCACTTTGTGTTCAGCCATTCAACTAGTAAGCCTTAGTCAATTTGAAATAAGAGGAGTTGTCTAGACTTAGGATGGAATAAGTTATCTTCAACCAGTAAAACATTAACTAGTTGAATAATAATAATAAGAGCATAAAAGGTTAGTAAATTATCTAATCCTAATAAAAATTGCAAGTAAGATAAGGATGATCAAACAAAATTCATGAGATCTTGAATGATCAAGAACAATAAGAATCCTAATGTCGTATTTTATGATGTATCTATGTATGTTGTAGACAAATCTAAATAGAGAATCCAAACCCTTGATCAAATATGATTTAAGGAAGAGAACCAAGATCCTCCTCCTTAGGGATGATTAAACAATTAAACTTAGATCAAAGAAGAACTAGATGATAGAAGATCTAAGCTCTTGATCTTTATCAGCAAGTATAAATTATTGATCAAAGGATCTATGAAAGATCATGATAAAAAAAGAAATACACAAAGACTTAGAATAGAAAATACTTGGATCTAAAAGATTAGAACATAATTCTAACTGTCAGATCTATTGATCAATAGGATAAATACTATTTAAGGAAGATAGATCATGATAGAACACAAGATCTAGATCCGTTATATCAAAGGACAAGATTAGACAAAGAATATAGATAGGATAAAAAATATAGGATTATTCAGATGGTATAAATATTGATAGTATGTATGGATTTACAGATTACATATGTTAGGATCATGGAAGATCTGAAGAGATGGATCACTACTTGAAGGTAGGAGGATTTTATGAATGCATCTACATGGGATGTACATGTTGAATACATGATCTTATGTCTAGAAATGTTGATAAGTGTAATGTTAATACTTGTATTAAATCCCCTGAAACCCTTATGATCCAACGAAACACATATGAAGTGGTTAAGTTAGAATTGAGGAAAAGACTCTAAGTGAATATGGAATTGGAAGATATTCCATCTCTAAGTAAACAGACAGATTGTCTGATACGTATGAAACCTATTTTACATGCAAGCATGGAGGATTGTGGTTTTGTTTTAAACAGGCATAAGCCTAGGGATGCTATGTTAGGGGAATTATGAGGGTTTGGCCACCCACTTCCCAAAATTTGATGATATGATGATACCTTGCCCCATGAGAGGTTAAAAGTCGGGTAGGGCAATTATGGGAAGGCCACTACTGTGAAAGTTCTGTCTCCCCATATGGGCAGTGACACAATATTTTCCATCATAGTATCAGTGGTGAATAGGGCAGTTATCCAAGAGCGCTAGTACATATCAAATTGCAGTATAGTAGTCCTTTGATTATTTTGCACTATGATACATATGAGATAGGCAAAGTGAAATGCCTTATGTTTTGGAATGATAAAATGCAAGGTAATTGTATATTATCAGTATGTTTCAAGAAGGGAAATTCCTAGTATAGGACTAGCTGAAATACTGATTTCTCATAGTGAAAAGAATTGATCAGCTTAGTTGGGAATGTTATTTGACTACTTTCATAAATTTGATTGATTTATCCATGTACAGTATGTATGTATAAGGATGTACATATATTACAAAGTAAAGAGTTTGATACATGAGTATGTTTATGAATAACAAGATTATGAAGCATTAGAATTATACTGTCAAATTATTATGCTTCTTGAATCCCCTACCAAGCATAGCTTGCTGAGATATTGTAAATGTTTGAATGTTTACAATATCTCAGATACAGAAAAGGAGAGTTAGGAGCTCAAGACTCAAAAAGACTTGGGAGAATAATCATTAGGGTATACCCCTTCAAGGCATGTATTTTGTTTTGTTTGAGAGTTTTGAGAGTTTCATTGTATGGTGAGCTTTAAGTTTTGGATTATGTAATTCGGACAAGTATTGTAATGGAATTGGGCTGTATTGTGAACCATTGGATGGATTCTAGAATTTAATAAAAGTATATTCCTTCAATGGAATTTTATCTTGTACAAAAATTCTACTTATGTTATGTATGAAGTGATGACTTGTGTTTTTTAAAACGAGTTCTAAAAAAAAGAATTTTCGCTGCTTTGTTTTGCAAAATTTTTTTTTACTATTAAGGGCCCTGCATTTGAAAAAACTATTTCAAAATGTGTTACAAAAATCCGGGTCGTCACATAGACTCCTTCCACACTTTTTAAGCACTGACTTCAGCCTAAGATTCAACTTTTGAAGAGGTAATGACCTTACATGCGATAACTACATATATTGATTAAAGAGATTCTAGTATCAAGACCTACTACTGCTCATGACATTCAAATAATGTTTAAATATGAAAAATGGGATACAGTTGAATAGCAAAGACAACTTAGGCTAAAATAAAAAAACCATTTTTCCAGTTACTCATGTGTTCTTTAAAATCTTGTAAGAAAGGTTATAGACGATGCATAACTAAGGTTGTGCTTGGATATTTTTTTTCAAAATTTTTTTTGGTCACTATCCAAGTGTAGCATACAAGACATAGTGCTGTCCCTTTCATTGCTTAATTGGGTATCAGAAAAAAAAAAGTGTATTCAACTTCATTTTTACTAAACATTCTTTTAAAATTTTTTTGCAAAAGGAATGTATTCAAATTCATTTTTATCTAACATTCTTTTTTAAAAACACTATAAAAAGAATCTCCACATGCAACCATTTTGTGCCCATTGATGTTTCTAGCCCAAGTTTCTTTAGGTAAAAAATCCTGATAATCTATTTTTATTAATTTTTTTGAAGAACCAAAACAAATGGTTAGGATCATCCAAATGCACTGATTGCTCATGGTTATCTTTTTTGGTTTTTTGAATATGATGAATGGCTTAGATTTATAAAAAAAAAGTTTTATCATACACAAAAAAAAGGTGTGTACTCCTTCCTTCCTTCATTCGTGTAGACTCTTATTGGAACTCAATCTATTATAGGGAAGAATGATATGATTAGCTTTATGTTAGAGACCTTATCTTCAAACCAAAACTCAATTAACCCTTATTAACTAGTCACTTACTAAGAATAAATGAAGAATTACAACCAAATTGTTTACAACCACACTCCAAATGGATCCATGGTGCAATGGTAGCGTGTCTGACTCTAGATCAAAAGGTTGCGAGTTCATTGAAAGGAGAGACAGTTGGAATTTGAAGTTGGAGATCATGTTTTCTTGAAGATATCTCTGACTAAGGGCGTTATGAGGTTTGGTGTGAAAGGAAAACTCAGTCATTGATTTATTGGACCATTTGAAGTCCTGGACAAGATTGGGATGACTGCCTATAGAATAGCATTACCACCATAGTTATTGGAAGTTCATAATGTTTTTCACATATCCATGTTGAGAAAGTATATTCTTGACCACACACATATACTTGAGCAGGTACCAGTTGAGCTACAACCAGACTTGACCTTGGAAACAAAACTAGTACACATTTTGGATAAGAAGATCAAGAAGCTATGACATAAAGAAATTTCATTAGTTAGAGTTCTGTGGAGGAATGAGTCTATTGAAGAGGAAACCTAAGAAGTGGAATCCGAAATGAGGGACAGATACCCTAAAATCTTTATGAGTAATGAATTGTAGAATTTCGAGGACAAAATTCTTTAAAGGGGGTAATGATGCAATGACTCAAAATTTTAAGATATTCTTGTCAAATAATAGTAACTCTTTCAATCACAATCAATCATAGTGTTTGTAATTTACGAAATTTTTATAACTCATCTATTTTGGAAAATAATTATATTGAACGGGTGGATAAATGTTCTATTTTATTTAAAATATGTAAAGAAAGAATTTGCTGAAAATATCTCCATAACTAGATTCTACTCGAGAAATGAAAATCAACAAGTTTTCCCTGGGAACTTGGTTTCCTAGGGAGAACAAAGCCATGACTGCTATCGTATATGGGCACCATCAATGGAAAGCGGGCAATATTATGACAGTTGGACCCTTGAGGTGTTATAGGATGTCAAGTTGTTTACAACCAAATGTGTTACACATTATTGGAGACTTCTATCACAGATACATCCTATTTATGTTGGCATTAAGTTTTTTTTTTTTTTTTTTGTATATTGAGATTTCTCATGGTATTTTTCTAACTATATCAAAAATAGATAAGCTTCTATTTTCATATGCAAGTGAATTTTGTGGCTTGACCTGTGAAAACCCCAATTTTTCTAAAATTATTTGGAATTAATTGAAATTTTTACGAAAATCAATGTGTAATATTATATTTAATATTATATTATATTTTATAAAAAAATTAAGTCTTGAAATATAGATATTTAGAATCATACTTGAAAAATAGGTCATAATGACTGTAAGCAGGTTGAAATTTGAGCTCGGGTGAAAAATCCCTATTTTTCTTAATTTTTGTAATTCTACATTTACCCAAAGGGGTAAAATGGTTATTTCACTTTTTTGTGGGTCCATAAAAGTTAGGAGAGTTGGGGGACAGCCAGCTCAAGGAATATCAATGATGAAGAATAAATATAATGAGGAATCTCTTTTGAATTTAATATGAAAAGTTGAAAAATTATTTAAAATAAAAATAATTAAAAATTAAATTAAAATAATTTTAAAACAAGCCTATAAATACCTCCCCTAACATTCACACGAAATTCCTAAGTTTTCACTCATATCCCACTCTCTTCCTCTCTCTTTCTCTTTCTCCTTCTCCTTCTCCTTCTCCTCTTTCTCTTTCTTTGTTTTCTCTCTCCTCTTCCCTTTATAGCCGTAGAGCACGTCTGCGGATGCACCCAAGGGGAATATTCCCCCAGATCTATAGGGTATGTCCACGGACACATCATCCTGACGGAGGAGGGTTTTCCACCTGGAAACCCTATTTGCAATTGCCATCCCAATTCATAATTATTTTCCAAGATCTATACCGTTAATTAGATTTGGAATTCCATCATCTACAAAAGCCCTTTATTCAAGAAAGAATCTACTAGTTAGATTGTCGGAAAACTTACTTTGTATAGTTTTTTGGCAACCCATAGTTATTGTTGTTATGTTTCGACTTCCTACGGCAACAGCGATGACCCATAACTTCTTCCTTTTCCCCTGTGGTGATTTTCCCCTTATCCTTTATCTTCTTCGGCATAGGAAAATAGTCCAACGGCACCATTCTAGGGGATATCATAAAAACCTTAGCCCGACTGGCCAAAGGTTTAATTCTAGCAACAATCTCTTCTCTTTGGTTTTTCTCACTGCTTCAAACAGGATCCAGGTAGGTTCCCTTCTTTTCCCCTCTATTTTCAGGCCAAATCACTGTTGAATTTGGTTCACCGGCGATTGGATCACTGGTGAACCAGAACCCGGTGACCTAATTGGGAACACCGGTAAATCAAATAAGATTTGGGAATTTTGAACCATTAAATTGATTTAGAGGGTCCCAAAACCCCAGGATATGAAATCACATATCAATTTCCAGCAGATATGGACGTTGATCTGATGGTCCAGATCGGACCGTCTCAATGATTTCCCAGAGATTTGACTCCGAGACGCACAAAGGTAACACACACAGAGATGCTCCATGTGGGTGCATCTCCGCATGCGTGGGCGTTATTTGACAAGGGACGACATGTGCTGCTTCCCCGTTATGGTGAAGGGTGCGCCCTGCTTTGTTGTGTTCTGGATTTTAGATCAAATTTGGATCGTTCATTCTTATATGAAACTTCAAAATGCAATTTAGAGTTCATTTTAACTCCAAATCAAGATCAGAAAAAAGATTTGGATTTCTGGTGAAGAGTAGAATCTAATGGAAACATAAAATTTAAGTTTTATTCACTGTAAATTTTTGTAAATCACAAAAAGTGGTGCTAATTCCCAAGATCAGTCAAATCTGACATGATCATACCTTAGAATTATGATCCATTAGTGACCTAATGATGTGATAACTTAAAAAAATGGATTGGATGTAACTAATTTGGTAGATCTTTGGATCTTGACCATTAAAAGTAATAAAATCCTTGAAAATACATAATAATCTCATTGATCAAATTGATCAAAGATGATCAGAAACTATGAATTAGTATGGATGATGATCTAATGATAAGATCATGAGAAATGATGGCCTGATGTGGTTAATTTGGGATAGATTGAGATCTATGCCCTTGATTTTGATAAAAAGCCTAAAGATCTTATTGATCAGTTGGATCAAGAAAGATCAGATCATATGATGAGATGCATCAATGATCTAGTGATGATATCACATTAAGATAATGTGATAGATTTGAATAAAAATGAAAGATCAAGATCAAAACCCTTAATAGGATGAAAAATGATCAAAATATGATCATGGGATCAAAATGGACAAATAAGATATATTCAAATGAGCATGTGAGTTATTATATTCTATTGTAAATGTTTTTTTATTGGTTTAGTAGATTTAATTGTTAGATTTATTTATTTACGCTTTAATGTTCACATTATGTAAATTACATGGAAAATATAATTAAATAAAAAAAAATATTGATGAACATTTACAATGAATATGGACATGGACTTAATGATAGTAAGGGCTAGAATTAGTAGGACAATATAAAGAATATCATTTTCTTGGCCCAAATTAGTAGAATAAGAAATCTCATGAATGACATTTTAAATGTTCATGGACATAAGTTAAAATCAAGTAGAAATGGAACTTAGGGTATATGAGCTCAAAGGAATCTTATAAAAGGTTGAGTTAAGGTCAACCCCAGTGAATGCTAAACATGGTGATTAAGGGGTTCTCTAATAGAGCCTCGCTCTTCCCCTACCTTCTAGTGATGTTTGTAAGGTCTAAACGCCTCCTAACCACTCTGTAAACAGCTTTTATTTGGTAAACCTTAGTCAATTGAAAATAAGAGGAGTTGTCTAGAATTAGGAGTGCATAAATTATCTTCAATCAGTAAAATATTAATTGGTTGAATAATAATAAGATAAAAAAGGATAGTAAATTATCTAATCCTAATAAACATGATAACTAAGATAATCAGGGATCAAACAAGATTCATAAAGAGATCTTGAATGATCAAGAATAATAAGAATCATAGTATTGTATGTATGTTTTGAAGTAGTATAAATATTAAATTCAAATACATGAAGGATATGATGATTAAGATCATTGAAAAGATGGATTGTTGAAAGTAATGGTAGGTGGACCTTAAGAAAATATTCAATATATAAGATACATGTATTTTACACATGATCTTATCCTGATAACTATAGATTTATTATAATTGCCTTAGAATTGTTTATGAATTAACAAATGATGGTGAAATGAATAAAAAGTGATTGATTAAGTAATTACTTAATGGTTAGAATGAGAAGATTTGAACTACATAAGTTGGACCCCCAAATCTCAAGGAAAGAAGTTATAGGCATGTCCTATTATAATCAAACACACAGTCTGTAAGTATGAAATATTATTTTCTATACAAGCATGGAGGCTTGTGATTTTATTTTAAGACATGCTTATGCCTAGAGATGCCAATGCTAGGAGAGTTATGAGGGTTTGGTCACTTGCTCTTTGAAACTGATTATGATGATGATACCGTGCCCAAAGAGAGGCAAAATGTCGGGTGCGGCAATTATGGGAAGGCCGCCATTGTGACAGCCATGATTCCCCCCATACGAACATGGATCTGTATTTTCCTTCGTGGTATCAGTGGAGTATTGAGTAGTTATCCGGGCATGCTGTACGGATTGAGATTGTAAGCATGGTAGTCCTGGAGATTATTTTGCATTATGATGCAATTGATTAGGGTATGTTGAGATGCCTTATGTTATATCCTGATGAGATGCCTTATGTTATGACATGATGAGATGCCTTATGTTATGACATGATGAGATGCCTTATTTTATGGCATGATGAGATGCCCGGTAAAAGTTATTACCGATGTTGTATTGGAGAATGATTCCCAATACGGTATGATTATATATTAACACCTAGTGTTAATGTTGAAATATGTTTGGAAATGAGATATTATTGATGATATTGACTATATTCACAATTTTAAATGGTTTTATTTATATGTAGTATATACATATAATTCATATGAAGAGTGAAAGATAAAATTGTTATCCAATGTATAAATTGATTTATATCATGGATATAAAGAATTGTTGATTTTGAGATATATTGATTATATTTCTTAAATCTCCTACTAACCATAGCTTGCTGAGATATTGCAAATGTTTGAATGTTTACAATATTTTAGATACAATTAAGGAAGATTGAAAGCTCCAGACTTGAGGATAATCATCACCGACTTACTGCTCAGGGTCTTTACTTTTAAGAAGATTGTATTGATTGTTTTATAATTTGAATTGTAATATTTGGACAAGGTATATAATGATTACCAGGGCTGTGTATGTGAACCATGAATTGATTTTGATTTTAATAAAATTATTTCTATTAATATTCAATAGAAATTTTATTTTATACAAAAATCTATATATGATAAGTAATTTGAGATGACACTCGGGTTTTTGATAAATCAATTTCAAAGAAAATATGGTTCAGATGCTTGTATTTTAAAAGAGTTTCAAAATCAGAGCCTTACCTTTGCAAATATTTATGAAAATGTGTTTTAAAAACCTAGGTTGTTACATGGCATAGAAGTGGACAAAAAAAAAAAAAAAAAAACTCTCCAAAAGATAGGAGCCAAAACTGATGGTATATCTCTTAAAGAAGCTTATTTTCACTACATGAGTAGGTGCGTAATGCTTCTTATAGTGCTCTCATCCTTACTAGAAGAAGAGTCCCAATAAGTATATCTGCTCATGAGCATCTCCTAGAGTAAACTCTCATGCATAGAGATAAGTCATTCGTTATCTTTGGAATGGCTAAGATAGGCTACATATCAATTACTTATCCTTTAAATGTCATTACCTTATGTTTGTTTGAATTGAAAATTAGAACCATTAGTTTTTTCAAAGATTTAAAACAAGTGGTTTAGATCATCAAAATACCTTAATTTTTCATGGGCGACGTAATTGCTGTTCCTAAAACATGATGAATGCCTTAAATCTTCCAAAATAAGACTCTAGGGCCAGAGTCTATGTTATTAGACACTTATAAGCGTCTACACTCAGTGGACTCTATGAAGAATGCTGAATTTCTTGTTAGTAAAAGAAAAAGAAGGGGGAGGAATGCTAAATGACCGGTTCATGTAAGAGTATACAAGCCACCACTTTTTTTGGAGTTCATTTTTGCATGATCCAGCACTTTTATATGATTGCTCCAGCTTTGGATGACTATAGGATAAAAAGCACGTGGATTAAACTCTTATAGTGTCTAATGAGTAGTAGTATTTGAAAACAAGCAAATAACCTTTTATAAATATTGAAGAAACAGCAATCCAAATTCTACTCTCCAACCAGATTCAATTCACTGGCCTTTTGATCGACTAGACCTCCAGAAGGGGCAATTAAATAAGCGCAAAAAGTGGCTCCAACAAAAGTGACCGACTTCTGTTTAGCATTCCTCATCTATCAATGGGATTACCCTCGCAATAGTTGCATTTCGAGGATATACTGAATGAGGGTTTTCCATATGCAAGTCAAAGATGAAATTGGTCAGCAAGAGTTAGCAAACTTGCATGCCTTTCTGACCCATTTTATTGGAAAGTAAGACATTCCAACCCGCAACTCTTTAAGCCCATGATCTAACACCAGGGTAGAGACTCCTACTGCCACAAGGCTAAAATTCTATACGTGCACAATAGTTCACGGACAGATTGTGATGGTCACCATCGCACCGATGCACCACCTGCTGTGGGGCTAAGGAGTTGGAGTGGTCCTGTATTCTTTGGAAGGTGAGACGGATGTGCTGTTTGGTGTTTCTTGTAAAGTTCAGAATTCTTAGCGGCCTCAGAACACTTGCTAACCTTACCAGCATCGTAGTTCCAAAAAGATCCACTGTGGGATATGGCATCGGACAAGCTAGGGTAGATTTTTGGCAACGCTATGCCCCTGACCTAATGATTTTATCCTGCCCTTATAACACTCCCCTAACCAACTTCAGTTTACATAATTCTGACCCTTCTTCTGGTCAAAAAGTTTTTAGCAGAACCCCAACTCTTACAAGCCAATTCAGGTCGGGTCCCCCAAGATACTCACGTATACAAAATATAGTAAACTAGAGCAAAATTTGACCCTATTATATTAAGTAGAATGCCCGCCAAAAACTAGCTTTGTGACATGATAAGAACCACTGTATACAACTAATATACTACACTCGTAATCTCATCATAAAACAATTCATGTTACTATATCATAACTTTTTATAAATGCTTTATCAACAATTTAAATAAGAAATAGTTAGTAGTGCTATCAACAGTGCTACTTAAGGATGGCAACAGGCAGGTTGGCGTAAATTTTTGGTCGGCTTTGATCCTGACCCTCATTAACTTCAAAGTTATAGATTTCTAACCCTACTATTATTAGGTCAAAATTTTCTTGCCACCAACATCAACCTTTACAGGTCAATTTGGTCCGGTCTGTGAAACCCTCACATGTTATCCCTACCTTTCATCGATAAGGAGAGAGCAAAAATATTTAGGGTTTTCAAGGATTATTTTGGCTTTTTGTTAGACTTTCTTTCATCCACCTAAAATCATCAAGCGCCATACTGTTGATGTTAGTATTTATAATCCTTGGCCATACCACGGTTGATGGTCTAGTTAGAGCCAATGGGATCAGTTCTCCTATCCTTATGCCGTCCCTTTGACAAAAGAGGTGACAGCTTTGAGTGTAGGAGCTCACCCATGGACAAGGGAAATCAGAGGTTAGAATGACATATTTCAGAGGACCCATTTAAGGCTCTCCTTGTCTTTGGGCAAGAGCAGCTATGACTGCTTATGGCATCTTCAAGGTGGGAACTGATCATCGTTGAGTACAAACAGTTATAAAAATTTAGCATGCTGATACATTGGGTAATCCAGACCATTCATTTTCTAGCACTGTATTGGACAGCACATGCCCCAACAATGTCTCCAGTGGATGATCCTTAGCGATTGTTTGTCCAAGATGTTTGAGTTATAGATCAGATAACAGTTCATTTGGGTTTAACCCTCAATTCTACAAGACACAAAATCGAATAGGATCATTGAGTGGATGAGCTTTAGGCACGGCCTATCTAAAAGACAACACCTAAGAAGATCGCTGCTCCAGAACCCAAAATCTGGGCCTGCTAGTACATACCTTTAGCTGTGCAGAGCCTGGCTTGAGGTGGTTGGGGCACCATCAGACAATTTCTCCATAACTAAGGCCTTTCAGTCTGCTAAAGGCACTGCAACCAGTCCAGAGTGCACTGAAGTGATGAACATCAATTTTCCACACAGAACTTCATAATAGAAAGTTGAAAAATGTAATCAAAACTAGTGGGCATTCAAGTATTATGTTAGTTTATTGGAGATGATTCGGTATGAGTTTGATTTTACAAGCAACAAGAAGAACAACTGTATCACAAGGGCCTCAAAAGAGGAGATCCGATTAAGTCAGGTTCGTTATGTGAAAATCCAAGGACTCTCAAATGAAGGGATTCAACTGATGGATTCAAGAGAGAATATCTTGTTCATTGCAAGCATATGCAACAAGTATTAAGATTACATAGTTCGTTTCTGTTTGTTAAAATTGATTGCCTGTAGTTCTAGGTTTTCCCGCTTTCACAACTAGAGGTTTGGTCTTCCTTTCCATTTTCTTCAGAACTCTTGTCTGCATTAAAGATAAATCTCTTCACTGAAAGTTCTGCCGACTTTATTGCTCTCTTGATCTGCCACATAATTGTATCAACACCAGAACAATCAAACAAACTTTCAAAATAATAAATGAAATGAAAATACGACTTGGCAGATACAATTTCAGTAAAGAAGACTGAGTGATGAAATCTGATAGACCTTTTCCCACCAAATGACTAATACCAGATAAAAACCAGAAACGAACCTGCATGCTAATTCCGATTAAAAAATCGTACTCACAGCAGTATGATCAGAACATTCCACTCCCAACTGGTGATAGGGAGTATTAGGAGTGGCACAGATTTCAATTGCAGCAGTATGTTCAGAACATTCAATTCCCAACAGGCGATAAGGAGTATCAAGAGTTGTACAGATAGCAATTGCAGAAAGGGGAGCTGCAACTCAATGATCCAGAAATCCAAATGTTCCTTAACACTTACTACCTTCAGCTCTTGGATGATGAAGCATGCTTAGGGGAATAGGTTTGCGGATAACCTTGTGTTCTAAGCAGCTATTTCTAGACTTCAAGGGGATGGGGGGGGGGGGGGGGGGGGGGGTGAAGATTATCCTCCTCTAATTTCTTAGTTGTTAAAGAATGATGTTCCTGGGGAACCTATCCCCAGAATAGTGTAGGTTTTTCTTGTTGTGTTAAGTACAACAGTTGGGGGAAGAGAGAGAGAGTGAGAGTATATAGATCACCAACTGACAAAGAAATCTTCAAATCTAGAGCAAAAATCTTGCCCCTTAATATCTAATAAATAGAAAGGTACTCCATTGGAAAGTATCAAGCATTATAAAACACCATGACCGGTTAATGCAACAGTAACATCAGATAATACAAACCAAAATAATCACTCAGACTGAACCCCATCATCAGTCTACAATGGCTACTCCATCTAGTTTTGCCCATTTCCCACGATACAGAAAAGTATTACCCCAATAAGATCATTAGTGATTGCATTCTGGAGAATTCTCCATTCCAGATTCTATTGAGTTCAGGTATACTAAAGAATTTTGCTAGGACCGTTTTCATTAAGAGAGAGGTAGATTCCCAATTCTAAGTGTTCCCACATTCACCTTAAGACAACTGATTCTGTATTCAAGTCCCAATTACAATTTCTTTCTACACACTCCAGGTAGATCACAGACCACCACCTGTAAGTGTGTGGAAAGACTGCAAAAAACTGCAAAAAGAAGATGGCTACTCCAGAACCCAAAATCTGGGTCTGCTAGTACATGCCTTTAGCTGTGCAGAGTCTGGTTTGAGGTGGTCGGGGCACCATCACACAATTTCTCCATATCTAAGGCCTGTCAGTCTGCTAAAAGCACTGCAACCAGTCTAGAGTTCAGTGAAGTGATGAACATCATTTTTCCACACAGAACTTCATAATAGAAAGTTGAAAAATGTGATCAGAACTAGTAGGCATTCAAGTATTTTGTTAGTTTAACGAAGATGATTAAGTATGAGTTTGATTTTACAAGCAACAAGAAGAACTACTATATCACAAGGGCCTCAAAAGAGGAGACCAATTAACTCAGGTTCGTAATGTGAAAATCCAAGGACTCTCAAATGAAGAGATTCAACTGATGGATTCAAGAGAGAATATGTTGCTCCTTGCAAGCATATGCAACAAGTACTAAGATTACATAGTTCATTTCTGTTTGTTAAAATTGATTGCCTGTAGTTCTACATTTTCCTGCTTGCACAACTAGAGGTTTGGTTTTCCTTTCCATTTTCTTCAGAACTTTTGTCTGCGTTAAAGATAAATCTCTTCACTGAAAGTTCTTCTGACTTTATTGCTCTCTTGCTTTGCATATAATTGTTTCAACTTCAGAACAATCAAACATAAACTTTCAAAATAATAATGAAATGAAAGCATGACTTGGCAGATACAATTTGAATAAAGAAGGCCGAGTGATGAAATCTGATAGACCTCTTCCCCACCAAATGACTAATACCAGATAAAAACCAGAAATGGACCTTCCTGATAATTCCAATTAAAAAAATCCTACTCCAGCAGTATGATCAGAACATTCCACTCTCAACTGGTGACAGGGAGTATCAAGAGTGGCACAGATTTCAATTGCAGAGAGAGGACAAAATCCTATTTGCCAGCAGTATGTTCAGAACATTCAATTCCCAACAGGTGATACGGAGTATCAAGAGTTGTACAGATTGCAATTGTAGAAAGGGGAGCTGGAAATCAAGGATCCAGAAATCCAAATGTTCCTTAACACTTACTACCTTCAGCTCTTGGATAATGAAGCATGCTTACCAAGAGGGGAATAGGTTTTGCAGATGACTTTGTGTTCTAAGCAGCTACAGCTATTTCTAGACTTCAAGGGGAGGGGGGGGGGTTTGGTTATCCTCCTCTAATTTCTTAGTTGTTAAAGAATGATGTTCCTGGGGAACCTATCCCCAGAATAGTGTAGGTTTTTCTTGTTGTGTTAAGTACAACAGTTGGGGGAAGAGAGAGAGAGTGAGAGTATATAGATCACCAACTGACAAAGAAATCTTCAAATCTAGAGCAAAAATCTTGCCCCTTAATATCTAATAAATAGGAAGGTACTCCATTGGAAAGTATCAAGCATTATAAAACACCATGACCGGGTAATGCAACAGTAACATCAGATAATACAAACCAAAATAATCACTCAGACTGAACCCCATCATCAATCTACAATGGCTCCTCCATCTAGTTTTGCCCATTTCCCACGATACAGAAAAGTATTACCCCAATAAGATCATTAGTGATTGCATTCTGGAGAATTCTCCATTCCAGATTCTATTGAGTTCAGGTATACTAAAGAATTTTGCGAGGACTGTTTTCATTAAGAGAGAGGTAGATTCCCAATTCTAAGTGTTCCCACATTCACCTTAAGACAGAACTGATTCTGTATTCAAGTCCCAATTACAATTTCTTTCCACGCACTCCAGGTAGATCACAGTCAAACAACATTAGGCAATTCATAAGGAAAACAAAAAGAAGAACATGAAATCCAACCATAAGGTGCTCATAACTTCATATTGGAAAAGGAAAGCCCAAATCAACCCAGGAAACTTTTACATATCAACATGAAACACAAAATTAAAACCACACTATAACGCGAATACTTTAAAAGGAAGAAGCAGTTGAGGCAAGAGAAAAATAGACTAGAAATTAAGAATATATCAACTAAACCAGAAGAGAAGTAAAACAAATTAAAAAAATGTTAGCGCAGGAACACATTACTTGTGCAGATGCGTCAACTAGACAAACAGAACCAACCAAAACCCAGCAACAATGTTCTCAGAAGCATAGAAAAAGGAGCATAAATGACTGAAATTATCCAACACATCTACAGAATCTGTAAAGAACCCAACAAGGAAGAAAACCCAGAAAATACAATTTTCTTTCAGAAGTACCGACTAGTCCAAAAGCTTAATTGATTTCTAAGACTTGAAAATTCACTACCAACAATTATCATCCAAAGATAAAAATTAATGCTGATTTTATCAGAATCTGAGGAAACTCACAGGATCGAGAACATTTGGGTTGGGGCCGTAATCGGCAGTAACAAGGAAATAACCGGCAGTTACACTTGCCACCATCGTAGTTCTCCTCACCAGCTTGTCGGTCCTTGGATCCATTCTCTAATCCCGAGACGTCTACAGCCACCTTAAATGGAACCTATTTTCTCCGACTTTTCATGTTGGGGTCGGGCACGTATACTCCAATACTTGCACCTTTGCATTCGCAGGCAAAGAAGTGTACTTGGGTCCAGCAGGGTGATCCAATCGTTCATCTCTGGATCGCTTCTTTTGCACCAAAACTCATGTACGTTGGATGTTTCTAGCTACTGTTACTCTGGATTGGAAAGGAGACGGCTAGGGCATCCAGGAAAACCAATTTAGCTATAATCATTTGGATGGGCTGGATCTGTGATCCACGACATTTTTAGCTAGATAAAGGACCTTCCCATCACGGTACAAGTACATTTTTTGGGCCTAGTTAAAAAGTCTCCATATGGATCCTTACGTTTAAGGGAAAACTTTAAAATACACTTTCTAAGAAATATCAAGTACTCATCTGTTTTTACCAAAATTTTAAAGCTCCACTCAGCATTTTTCACTTTTCTTCAATGACCTACTGCCTTAAGTTTTGGATTGAATATCCATTAGTAGTTCTATTTTGTTTGAAAAGAGACATTATTACTCTTAAAATTGCTATAAATTCTCTTCTAACAAAAACTGAAATGACACATACAATAAAAAAAAAAAGAGCTCATCAATTCTGCTCAGAATTGTCATCCTTCATCAATTGCCTAAAAGAGGAAAAAAATTGAATGCTTCTGATGAAATGGGTTGATTTACTTGAAATCCAGTATATTTTCCTTCCCACCGTCGCTTATTGCCTTCAAGTAGCCCTCCTTTCTATAAACTTGTGTAAACCCCATTTCTCTTTCTCCATTATAGTACAAGAGAAGGCAAAGTGTTCATATTACCTGATACAAAGCCACTAATGGGGTCAAGCAATGGGAAATAAAAGAGGAAAATATTGGAAAAACAAACGACAATGAGGAAGATAGAAGATGATTACATGAATGGGAAAAGTGAAAAATGTATAAAGCTTTTATGCTTGGGCCCACTTAGGATTAGGGTTCAGGGTTACAAGAAGATAATAGAATCTAGACTGATTAAGAAAGTTATGAAGCTCTATAGGGCCCAACTAATAGAAGATAAAGATTCCATGTGAAAGAAGCTCATATATGCAGGTCCATTGCAGAGAGAAAAAGTGGGAGAGCAATCTCTACATTCTCCACATCCAACGATAGTATGCCCCTAACTAAAACTGGGTCATGAATCTTTAGTTAATAAATACAAGTACTTAACTAGTAAAAATTGTAAATAACTTTTTATCAAAATAACCAACAGCCTGTAGAAATTCTTTTAAAAATATAACACTAGGTGGGAGTTTGAACAAAAGAGGAAAAAATTAGGTGTAACTTTGAAAATTTAGTAAAGACAGGTGAGTATTTGATATTTCTTAGGAAGCTAGGTGGATGTTTGAAATTTTCCCTATCTTTAAACTTGCCCACCGTCAACACCCAAACCATATGGATCTGCTCCATGGGCAAATAGATATTCCAATGAAATTCATTGTATCAATTTTTCTTACCAAAATCCTAAAAGGGATTATTGGATGAAGCATCCATGACTATCTAATCTAGATAAAATTAGTGTTTATGAGTTGGGAGCATTATTATTTGCCAAATTAATAGATGGATTATGCCTATCATGACACATGTAGATTTCAATTGTTAGTCTAGTGTCTTTTTCATTATGATAATAACCAAACCTTTATCTTGTGATCTAACTCGTTTTGTGAGTGTGTATATTTATTCAAGAGAGTTTAAATCCATAAGAAGGTGATCCATAGGCTGACTCAACTTAAAAGTTCAAGCTTAAGTGAACTTCAGTTTTTCTAGTTGACTATTATACATTTCATGTCAACGAGCGAAGAAAAAGAAAAGGAATAACTATCTTAATTGATAGACCAATTGACTAGACAAACAAGTGTTGGAAATATATATCCCATAAATAATACGTGCACTATAATGAGTTGTTTGAACCTTAGAGGTGCACTTTATATATTTGCTTCTTAAAGATGGTGGAAGCCTTCTCGTGTAAGGGATTACCGACAGCTTTATCTCTTGGATTCAACCAAGTCAAACTCAATCTTTATCCACAATGATTTGTACTATCAATGTAGGCTGTACACTTGTCTTCTTTAATGAATGCCTTTAGAAAATATTGAATACCTCAGACAAACTTAATAACAATAAAATATTATTTAGCGTCTTAAAGGACAATAAGAAGAGAAATCTCAATCAATTAGGACAATGTTTTGAGTGTTGAAGGATGACAAGGAGACATCTCAATAGAACACTTGCACACACTAAAGGGATTCAATGGAAACCAAAACCACAGAATAGAGGTGCAAATAGTGCACTCTAAATCTCAAAAAGTGTCTCTACCATAAGCAATGTGGCACTATTTAGTCTCTATCCTTCTTATAGAGATGTCCTTATACATCTCTTATAAAAATGGTGATGTGGCACTATTAGTACCTTTAACTTTAAAAACAAAGCCAACAATCCCCCACTTATTTTTTAAGTTAACACAACTCAAAATAACATTCCTCTACTTGTTTTAATTTAGAATAACAAGTCAAAATAATCCAAACATTAAAAAGAGAGTATTTGTTAGCAGCAAGACAAGCATCAAGAGCAATAAGCCTTGAGCAACTGCTATACCTACCGTCTCCAACTCTTGATAGACCACACATGGTCAGATAGATTTGGACAAGTTGAACTGTCTCTCCATTGATGGGCCCAACCTTTCCATGCTACTTCCATAGGCCTATCACGAACACATACCTCCATCTAATCAAAGCCATCCAAAATGATGGGCCTGATCCAAGACAAAATTGGATATTTATAAAATAAGGAACAATGAAGAATTAAAACATTCCTTCTCTCCTTTCAAATAAAGAAACAATAAAAATTTAGATAAAATAATTAACTTAGACATTTAGCAAGATTGATGCATTAAAGAAAGAGAACATAGTCTTGAACTTCTTCCTACTGTATACAACTCAGCGAATATCATGACAAATAGTCAATATAGTCTTGAACTATTACCCTTAGTATAAATGAGAATTGCAACACACACTTTCTCAAGGAGACAGTACTTAAGCTCCACACCTTTGTGATGGACCATTCATATAAAATCCCATTTCACTAATTGTTAAAGAGAGAAATCTTAAATCTTATAGGAGGTGGCCCACACTTGGAATAAGTAGATCTATTAATGGTGCGCCTGCTACACCATAGCCCAAAGACCTATAGATCTACTAAGATGCAAATGTCAACCTACCACTAAAACAGGTCATACTATCACACCTTTGGAAGGGGTATCTTAAATATGTAGTCCACTGGTGATTACCAAATAGCTTGTTCTTTCCTTTGAATTTGGTCAACGACTCAAGATAGGATTACCTCTATTGACAATATGGGTAACTTTTATCCCTATTCCCTTTGATGTTGCTCCTTATAGATAACAACATCCTAGTCTCTGGTGTCATCTAATCAGTACATCAACCAAAAAATTCTAGCCACTTTGTTTTGTAAATAGAATGTTGCCAAAAAATGGAGCTATAGTCCTTCCATTAGGAGTCATTTCATTTAAAAGAAGTTCTCTATTCCACTCAACAAAAGTTATACTCTTGAACAACACCCTTTGCTCACTGGAATACATTTCAATGCATGCTCATGTCATTTATTTCCATAAATGGCCCCAGCTAATCTTGGGTCACCCATCCCTTGGTCAAATATGTGCTATCACTAACTTAGGATCATGCCAAGTCTCATAATCATAGTCGCTGCTTCAACTTCCTATCATGAATGGGGTATTTTGTCTCTCACAAGCCTACGAAGTACCCCAAGTACTTTGAGTTGAATCATAGGCTTCCATCATGCTGCAAAACATCATACTTTGATCAATCAAGGTATCAAAACAAGTCAATTGACCAAAATCTTTCAAAGTAGCTAATCTGTGAGAGAATTAGCTCATTCTTTTCTATCTTTTATTTCCTTCTTTTCCATTAAATTTTTATTAAAATACTTGTTATTGGCTAGAGTTTGAATAAAATCCAAAGTTAATTTCCATTGTCAAGAGCTTAATTATCTATAGTGTTATTGCCTTGTACACAAGCACTTTTAGTTGTTTATGAGGCAGTATTGGATTACTTTTTCATTGTAACTATTGTGGCTTAGATTGAAACCCAACCTCATTGTTAACCATACAAAGTACTTAACAACATCGGCTTGCCATGATCGACATACTAACAGTTCAATTTATGGGCTCTATGTTGATAAATGTTTTGAGATGTTCTAACCATCAATTTAAAGGTCACAGATTAAATTACCCAATTATCCAATATCCATACAACTATTTAAATCACTAGAAAAGTAACACTCTCTTATACTTAACTTGCCGAATCTTTTTTTGCCCAAAATTCAAAAAAAAAAAAAAATGTAGACTAAGTCTTTGTTTTCTTTTAAATAGAAAAAAGAAAGAAAGATAATCCACCATCTAAATTGAACCGAATGGAATAGATACAAAATGGATTATGAAAATATAAACTATTTTTTGAATTTGTATTTGGACCAATGAAATATATTGCAGTGGATAAAAAATGATGGTATTCAAATTGTATCTGATTCATTGGTATCCTTATCAACTACACCCCAATCCTTCTATTAATTTTTTTGTTGTTAATCCATCTATAGATCAGCCTGTCATTTTGAGTTCTTTGAAGATCCTATTGCACACACAAGTATCTCCATCACATGGTACATTTCATCGAATACTACCACTTTGTTCAACTTCTCCAGCCACTACTTTAGTATATTTCAAGTCATACAATGTCTTGATTAGCCACAAAGATTTATATTTTGTTCCTCTCATGTTATAATTATCAAGTTAGACCTTGTAGCTATCTTTTCAGATTTTGTTCATAAATGTTGTTTGAATAGCCATCATATTGCCCAAAGATTTTGGTGATTGATATACCAAATCTACTCTCAGTGTCATTTGTACTATCTTCACAATCCTTAACCTTTGGTTAACTACTAGGTAATAAAATTTCTTGTCTAATGTTGATCACTCTAATATTATAGTCATGAATAGTACCTGTTGTCATCTTCTCTCTAGAAGTACCAACTTTTAACCAAGTTATTACACATCGATAGAAGAACATGATGTGTCATGCAAAACCAATTGTCTTTGATAATTCATACTCATGACCTACTATGATGACCCAGGTTTTAAAAATACATTTGTATAAATATTTGCAAAGGTAGGGCCCTGATTTTGAAAATTTTTAAAATTAAAATAGTGAAAACATATTTTCTTTTAAATTGATTTGTCAAAAACTTGAGTGCCACCTCAAATTACTTATCATACATACATTTTTGTATGAAGTAAAATTTCCATTGAATATCAATAGAAATACTTTTATTAAAATTAGGATCAATCTAGTGGTTCACATACACAGCCCCGGTAGTCATTACATACCTTGTCCAAATATTAAAATCTAAATTACAAAACAATCAATACAATCTTCCTCAAAGTAAATACCCTGAGGAGTAGTTCGGTGATGATTATCCTCAAGTCTTGAGCTTTCAATCTTCCTTAACTGCATCTGAGATATTATAAATATTCAAACATTTATAATATCTCAGCAAGCTATGCTTGGTAGGGGATTTAAGAAATATAATCAATATATCTCAAAATCAATAATTCTTTATATTCATGATATAAATCAATTTATACATTGGATAACAATTTTATCCTTCATTCATCATATGAATTATATGTATATAATACATATAAATAAAACCATTTAAAATGATGAAAATAGTCAATCTCATTAATAATATTTCAGTTCCAAATTGATTTCAATATTAACACTAGGTGTTGATATATAATCATACCGTATTGGGAATCTTCCTCCAATATAACATCGGTAATAACTTTTACCGGGCATCTCATCATACCATAAAATAAGAAATCTCATCATGCCATAATCAATTGCATCATAATACAAAATAATCTCAAAGACTACCATGCTTGCAGTCTCAATCCGTACAACATGCCTAGATAACTGCTCAATACTCCATTGATACCACGGTGAAAAATATAGATCCATGTACGTATCGGGGGAACCGTGGTTGTCACAGTGGTGGCCTTCCCATAATTGCCCCACCTTACATTCTGCCTCTCTTCGGGCATGGTATCATCATCATAATTAGTTTCAAAAAGCAGGTGGCCAAACCCTTATAACTCTCTTAGCATTAGCATTCCTAGGCATAAGCTTATCTTAAAACAAAATCACAAGCCTTCATGCTTGTATAGAAAATAATATTTCATACTTACAGACTGTGTGTCTAGTTATAATAGGACATGGCTATATCTTCTTTCCTTAAGATTTGTGGATCCAACTTATATAGTTCAAATCTTCTCATTCTACCCATTAAGTAATTTCATAATCAATCTTGTTGTATTCATTTTCACATCATTTGTTACCTTAAGTAATTTCATAATTACTTAATCAATCACTTTGTATTCCTTTCAACATCATTTGTTGATTCATAAACAATTCTAAGGCAATTATAGTCAATCTATAGTTATCAGGATAAGATCATGTGTAAAATACATGTATCTTTTGCATTGAATATATTCTTGAGATCCACTAATCTTTACTTTCAACAATCCATCTTCTTATTGATCTTGATTATCATATCCTTCATGTATCTGTTAAATCATATATATATACAGTCATTCCTCAACTCATTTATACTTCCTAGTTATTCTTTTGATCATCCTTACATAGGATGATTAGGATCTTTTTCCTTGGATTATATTGATCAAGGGTCGAATCTATTGATCTACATTTGAATATAATATTTATAGTACTTCAAAACATACATACAATATTATGATTCTTATTATTCTTGATCAATCAAGATCTCCTTATGGATCTTGTTTGATCTTTGATTACCTCAATTACCATTTTTATTAGGATTAGATAGTTTACTATCCTTTTATGATCTTATTATTATTCAACCAGTTAATATTTTACTAATTGAAGATAATTTATGCACTCTTAATTCTAGACAGCTCCTCTTATTTCTAATTGACTAAGGTTTACCAGTTAAAAGCTGCTCACAGAGTGGTTAATTCAATCCTCATGTAAAAAGGCGTTTAGACCTCACAAACATTGCCAGAAGGTAGGGGAAGAGCGATGCTCTATTAGAGAACCCCCTTAACCACCATGTTCAGCATTCACTGAGGTTGACCTTAGCTCAACCTTTTATAAGGTTCTTATGAGCTCGTATACCCTAAGTTCCATTTCTACTTGATTTTAACTTATGTTCATGAACATAAATAATGTCATTCATGGAAGTTTATTATTTTCCTAAATTGGGCCAAGGAAATGATATTCTTTATATTTTCTTACTAACTATAGCCTTACTATCATTAAGTCCATGTCTATATTCATTGTAAATGTTTATTAATATCTAATTTTATTTAATTACATTTTTCATGTAATTTACATAGCATGAACATTAAAGCGTAAATAAATTTAACAATTAAACTTACTCAGAAATTAAAAGAACATTTATAATAGAATATAATATAACTCACATGCTCATTTGAATATATCATCTTTGTCCATTTTGGTCCAATGAACATATTTTGATTTCTATTCATTTTTCATCCCATTAAGGGTTTAGATCTTGATCTTTCATTTTTATTCATATCTATCACATTATCTTAATGTCATATCATCACTAGATCATTGATGTATTTCATCATATGATCTGATCCTTCTTGATCCAACCGATCAAGAAGATCTTTAGTCATTTTATCAAAATCAAGGGCATGGATCTCAATCTATCCCAAATTAGCCTCATCAGGCTCATCAATCCATATGATCTTAACTGTAGATCATTTAAACTTATTTTCATGGCCTGATTATGCTTGATTACTCAGATCAAGTAGATCCATGATCATTTTTAAGATTTCTCTTTCATTAAGGTTAAATTTCTTAATTCATCCTAGATTAGTTACATCTAACTCTTAATTCTGTGTTCCCTCATTACTAGATCATTGATGGATCAGAAATCCAAGTTCTGATCATGCTAGATATGGCTGATCTTAGGAATTAGTACCACTTTGTGTAATTTACAAAAATTTACAATGAATAAAACCTAAAATTTATGAGTTTATTAGATTCTACTATTCACTAGGAATCCAGGGCTTCTTTTCGATCTTGATTTAGAGTTAAAATGAGCTCTAAATTAAGATTAGATCTGTTTTGACGATCCAGATTTGATCTAGACTGTCAGAATGCAACAAAATGGCCCGATGAGCTTCACCATAATCGGGAAGTGGCGCGTGTCATTATCTTTTGTGACAATGTACCAGACGCCGTGCACGTACGAGCACTCGCAGAGGTGCGCCCGTAACGTGTGTCTCTGTATGCGTTATGCTCTGTGCATGCTGGGTTTTAATCCGTCACTGATCAATATTCAAATCTAAATAAAATCAAATGGTGAAGCCAGATCAAGGGGTTTTGGGGTCCCGCCTACTCATATGACGGCTCAATTTCTCCATTTGAGCCGTCTATAGGTGGATCCCAATTACCCTCACTGGATCTGTTTCACTGGTGAACCAGTCACTGGTGAAATGTATTCAATCGTGAATCCAAGGGTTTTGGCCGGGAAACCATGGGGGAATGGAAGAGGAGATGTCGTAGACCTACCTGGTTCCCATCTGAAGCAAAGAGAAAAGTCAAAGAGGAAGAAATCCGTCAGATTTTGAAGCCCTGGTAGGACGGTTAGGGTTTCTATGATTTTTATGTTGTTGGGGTGTTTTCTAGTGCTGGGGAAGAGAAATGGGAGAGGGGAATTGGAGAGGGAACTGAGGGGAATGATTTTTAGGGTTTCTGGGCCACTGCCATCACCGGGATGGGTGAGATCGACAATGATTTTGCTGGCTTGGGAAAAACCTAGCTGGCAAAGTCTTCGGGTGGCTCGGGTGGAAGGCTAGTCCGGGGACGCGCCAGCCTGGGATAGGCTGGTTCTTGTGCTAGGTGCATGTGGGGACCGCTACTTCGGCTGGAAATAGAGGAGAAAGAAAAGAAAAGAAAAAAGAAAGGAAAAAGGAAGAAAAAAGAAAGGGAAAAGGAAGAAAAAAGAGAAAAAGAGAGGGAAAGAGGGAGAGAGTCTTGGGGATCTGTACAATTTCATGTAGTCTGTAGGATGGCTATTTATAGGGTTATTTGTGAACTATTTTAATTAAAATTTTAATTATTTTTAATTTAAATTCTTTTCCACTTTTCTTATAAAATTCAAAAGAGATTCCTCATAATGTTTATTCTTTCATCATTGATATTCCTTGTGTTGGTTATCCCTAAGCTCACCTAACTTTTATGGACCCCACACAAAAGTGAATGACCATTTTACTCCTATGGGTAATTATAAAATTACAAAAATTAAGAAAAATAGGGATTTTTCACCCGAGCTCAGATTTCAGTGTGCTTATAGTCATTCTGACCGGCTTCCTATGAATGATTCCAAATATCTATGTTTCAAGACCTAATTCTTTTTCTAAAAAATAATATTATATTGAATATAATATTCTACCTCAATTTTCTTAAAAATTTCAAATAATTCTAGAAAAATTGGGGTTTTCATACCTAAGTCCCCCTTCAATCTTTTAAACTTATTTAGTTTTAATAAACCAATATGTTTTGGAATTTATTCCTTTGTGTAAAGCCTTCAATGTTTCCACAACTTTTTGTAAATGTGTACTTTTCAAATTTAAAGTCAAGGGACTTGTAATCATGGTCAAATGAAAGTACAATCAATTACTTAACATCATAAAGTTCTTCTCTTACATTCATTATTACATGTGTAGGTAGGCCCACCCTTTGACAATTAATGACACAACATTATTCTAATGTATTTTAAATGTTTCCTGAATTAAACTTAATTGTTTTGATCATTCATTCTACTTGTCCTTATCAGATCTCACTTTTTGAATTTATGGAAACTAAGTTTGCAGTAGCATAGTTAAACTCATCCAACTATAGTACTATTAATTTGATAAATGGACCCATTCAATTGTATTTATGAAGCCTAAATCCTAAACTTGTCTTCATAAGAATAACACCAACCCAACTCATAGAGTTTAAAATTTCAGAAGAGAAAATTTTCGTGTTCGAATTTACAGATCTCACATATCCACCATCAGACTCTCATAGTCTATATCTAAGTATACAGCTTAAATCAAATAGGTGTGCCATGTATTTTATTACTATCTGTCCATTGTGGCTGTAAATATGGTTGGGTTTTCTTCTACAGTAAGACCCATTCATGAATAATTCTTCCTTTTACTAGATGAAGAATCTCTTCTACTTCATTTTAACTTGATTTCTAAAGGAATCCTTGTCCTAGATGGAGTTTCTTTTACTTCACTTTGACTAGGCTTTAGCTTGAAAATGTATAGCCATGTAAATTGATATGACCCTCCTACTATTCAAGTAAAGAAGTGTGGCTTCTCTGAGATGGTTATCTTTTCAACTTCTTCTAATTGATCTTCTATAGAAGTTAAGTAATTTCCCTTTTAGCTTCCATTGTTTGGCTGTGCAGTTTTCACATTTGAATAGAACAACTCTTATACTAGAATATCTTTAATCAGCTTGTGTACTTACTGCATTAAGGTCATTGCATTTTCAAGAAGTGAACATTAGGTTGTTCAATTAGCATAGTTGTAATCCACTTCTTACTGAATTTTCGATAACAACCTTCACTATTCTATACCTCTCGAGTAGTCCTTACTGTTATGATATCAAGTTTGATAGATTCTCTCACACTATTTTATTTTAGATGTAACTAGCAAGTTTTCCAAAGTAGCCTCATTGTACGCCTTGCAATGGAGGTCTTGTTGTCAACTGTTATTAGAGAATGTATCAAGTAGTAAATTTCTCAGTATCTTATATCTTTGTTTTCATTCAGTAAATAATTAAGCAATTTTTTTTTTTCCTTTTTGAAAGCAATAGACTCCTACAATCAAGGATCTTTTGAGAGACAAAAACTTCTAGTTGGGCTGAAGTGGTAATCTTGGGACCATTACATTTTTTTTAATATTATTTTATATTCTTTTATCAAAGAGTCCCATCAATTTTCTCATGCTAAGTCCAAGTCCTTTTATCAAAGAGTTTAGCATTTGTTCTTCAAAATTTCATAAACTTTCTTAAATTGAGTCTATCTATATGACCAATCTTCAATTCTTGAGAACATTTTTTCCATGCTAACTTTGTATCCTTACCAATTCTGTGAACATATAAAATATCTAAAAAACTAAAATGTTACCATAAAGAAGTTTCCTTTTGAGGTAAGAAACTTTCTTTCAGAGCTTTTAAAAAGAAACTTTCTTTTGACGCTTTTCACAAGATTGAAGCTTCATCTTTTGTATAGAAGCTTTCTTCTATGCATATCAAGCTTAGTAATCATAGAGCATATCATTCCAACTTCGAAATTCTTTTAATTTTGTAGTACTCAAAAAATTACTTTTCTTTCACTCAAATAGCAAAGTCAAAAGTAATCCAAAATTTTTTATGATTAGAAACTTTCTCCTATTAAAAATTTTAATATGCCATTTTCTAGGACATGTTGAATTATGATGGTAGAAATTCAATCAAATAGATGCCAAACTTACACCATCATATTAGGAGTTTTAAGCATTCATGCCTCTTTAATTTTTAGTGATTGATGCTTCTTCTAGTTGCTAGGTTCATAGGATCCATGAAGAAAACATATATTCAAATTCTCAGAAATATATGGACCATAAATAATACTTGCGCTATAATGAATTCTTTGAACATTGGCTTAAAGGTGCAAGTCATAAACTAGCTTCGTAAAGATAATTGAAGCCTCCTAGTGCAAGTGATTATTGGCTGTTCTGTCTCTGGGATTTAACTAGGCCAGACTCAATCCTTGTCCACAATGATCTTCATTCTCAGCGTAGATTGTATGCTTGTCTCTTTTAATGAATGCCTTTAGACAACATTGAATACCTCAGAAAAACTTAGGAAGACTACAATATTCACAAAGTTAGATAGTCAAGAATAGAGATCTTAAAAGTCAACAAGAAAAGAGATCTTAGTCAATTAGTCAAGGATATTTAGAGTCTTGAAGAATGCTAAGAAAAGAGATCTCAATTAATCATTCAAGATAATAGTTAGAGTTGTAAAGGATGACAAGAAGAGATCTTAAGAAAACACTAGCACATTAAAGAGCCTTAATGGAAACTAAAATCACATAATAGAGTTGCCAATAGTACACCAAAAAGATCTCGAAGAGTCTCTTACTTTAAAATTTCAGAGAGAACATATCTTGATCTCTAGAAAATCAAGCAGAGCACTCTAAAAAATCCTAGCAAAGAACCTACATAGAACTCTCAATGGTTTGAGAGTTGAATGAATAAAATCTAGGGGCATTCCCTTTATATAGGGGTTCCTCTTCTCTAGTCGTTATATAGTAAGCAATGTGGGACTGTTAGTCTTTGTCCTTTTTATAGAGATGTCTCTATACATCTCTTATAAAAATGGCGATGTGGGACTATTAGTAACGTTAACTTCAAAAACAAAGCCAATACCAAGAACTTGAACTCTATGCAAGATTGTACAAAAACTAGTCAACTGCTCATCTAGTTGCATTTGATTGCTAGCATATTCAAAAAAATATACTCATAAGACCACCCAGTTGGCTACCAAGTAACCATGTTTTACTAGAACTAGTGTTTTGGTTCCATGCTCAGAACAGTCAATTGCCATCATATCACCTAGCTGCCATGGTTCCAGACTCAAGCTTTGGTTCAAGTCATGCCAGTCAGCCACTAGTTAGAAGTAGTCATCCATCTCAAACTACCATTAAGATTAATTTCAAATGCTTAGACTAATAAATTGTTCAGATTTCACAAAGGCAATGTATTTGAAGTTTTCATGTACCCACTGACTATTATAGAGTCTAGTCAACTACCACAAAAACAGAGCACTGTGAAGATTTCAAGTTAAAGGGAAGCTAGTAGACTATCACCACATCAATGCAGGCTTCAATCAACTGGTAGCAACCTAGTTGACTACTCATGAAGGGAGTTGATTACCAAGTTAGAAAATTCAAATGTCCATGACCTATCATGCATTGACTAGTTGATCGGCAAGTGCTCCAACCACCAATGTACCAAAATTTCTAATGCCAATTTGAAAAACACTATAGAAAACACTCTATCTCATTATTGTTTATAAAATCAACAAATCTCAGTCCACAAGGGTTCATACCAATTGATATTGATACTACCAGCTAATACCAACTATTTGTAGAGTTTTATCATTACTAGCTACAATTACAGTTTGAAAATTTTTCTTCCTTTTCCTTCTTTTCCAACTTCTTCTCCTGCCATTTCCTTTACATTGATATCTAGCCAGAAAAGATAGTACTTTTTTTTTTTACGCCTCTTCCATTCTTCTCCTATCCATCCTTCCTCCTCTTCTTCTCCTCCATCCTTTCCTTCTCCTAAACCTTGGAGCGGGACTCTTGCTATACCATCATTGGTTGCTAAAAATATGGCAGTGAGTAGAACCATCTCTCTTTCCTATATTGCAGATTGAGTGGCAAGTCGCTTTTACATAGAAAAGTTGTGCTTGCTTTAATAGAGTTTTACTAGAATATCACCAAGGTATTCTAAATTTACTTATAAAGCCCTTGCATAATGCAATCTAAAGATAACCTTAAATTATTATTTTTTAGCATTTTTATTTAAATATAGTTAGTATCAGCAGTTAGTATATACCAATGTAGCTGCACATCAATACCATGATTGAAATAGTATTTACAACTTAGGCTCCACCCTGCTACCGAAGCCAAAAGGTTTTTTTACAATACAAGCTGTCAATTTAACTCCAATGAAAAAATTTCTTTCCAACAATTTTTTTGCATGCAAATGACTAACATTCAAAATTCTTATAGAACTATTAGGAAAAGGATTATAAATTGAATATTCTTTTGAAGATTGAAACAATAATTAGCAAGAAATCAAGCAAAAATCCTACAAGCTCTTGTTTTAGTTCCCTTTTTTTTTTTTTTTTTAAGTTAGACAAAAACACACACATGCACAACCTTGAACCCTAGTCACTCAAGTGAGAGACGCCTTCTCACACCACTAAGTTTGGAAGGATTTTGTACTCTTGTTTTAATTCTATCAATCTTTTCATTAAGTTTCTAGCTCTCTCTTCTTCTATTGGCATGTAAACTTCAAAGAGATTGTTCATCATCTTTTACTTCTTATTTGTCTTTGAGAGAGTAGATTCTCTTATTTGGAATCAAAATATTTCATCATGTTTTACTTATTATTTGTGTTTAAGGGAGTAGATTCTCTCATTTGGAATTGGATTCTAAGTTTGTTAAAGGAAGTGCTTCTGCAAGTGCACTTCAGCTTGTTTATTGACCAGCACTAATTTAGCAGATGATTGTAAAATCTTACAAGGGTTAAGAGAAGTCAAAGTGGGAATACTCTAAGAGAGAAAAAGTTGGTGATAATATTGGCTGCCTGAATCTCTATAATTTCTTGTATCTAGTTTTTCTTTCCACCTTTCTTTTTCATTTGGAAACATGTTTATTTCAAAAGAGTAGTTGAGTTTGGAAAAACTTTCAAAGTTTTTGTGGTCCAATTCACCTGACATAAGAAATATGTATTTCTTCCTCTTCAAAGAAAATGCCTTTCTATAAAGTATTTTCTTTTGATCATTTTCTCTTTAAATTTGGTGTGGAAGAGGAACAATTTGGACTTGTAGTTGGTGATCCAACAATTCATCTTCTAGGGCAAACTTTATGGGTCCTCTATGTTTTATTTAAGAACTATACTCTTTTAGAATAATCTAATAGATGAAATTTCATGCTTAATCTAATATATGGCAAGATTAGTGGCTTAATTCAGGAGAGGCATTGCCCAAGCATATATTGTATGCAAACCATTTTTTTTGAATGGTAGACACATGCACAGTTGTCATTGTCTTGAACCTTGGTCACCCAGAGGAGAGACTCCTAATGCCACAGCAGTTAGAAGGTTTTAAGGCTTATGCCTGTAAACTCATGAACTAATATATAGAACAGTAGGGACGCAACTATGTTGAGGCCAAATTTGGCCATAACCTTCCCCCAAATTCAAGCTTTGCCCTCCAAATTCAATATGGCCCCTCTTCAAATTGAGTCCTATCTCAATTCTTATACAGTAAACACCATTTAAGAGCTCGGGAGAGAAGACAATTGTTTCAACTTTCAATGTCATTCTACTACAACTATATGAACAAATATGTAGATTTGGCCATGGTTCATGAGGCAGGACAATCTAAAAGCAACATGCTCCAAACTCAAAGCTATTTTTCTATTTCAATGGCCACCTTTTAGGGCTTGCATGCTATATTGATCACTGGACTATGCTGATCTAGTAGTTGCTCACAAGTCCATCCTTCGGGCAATAATCTCATCTTCCTTAGATGATCCTAACTGATTTGTTAAGTTCATCATTTTGCCAACGAAAGGTAAATGATCAGCCAATGTTAAATTAAATCTAGTAGATGCATTATCCACTTGGCATGGGACCTAATGGATGGAAAGAATCATTAATATAGTTTCTATGTTAAGCCAAATAAAAATGGAGTTAGTTTCCATGACATCTTTCACAACTAACAACAACAACAACAATAATATTAATAATTATGATTTGTATTTTCTATGATTGAAGAATTACATAGCAAATCATTCACATGCTTTCTATTAAAATCTAATTCCACCCAAAGGGGAAAGTAGTAGCTTTAACCTTTATAACTAACTGTATTCCAAGGGAGATGCCAAGTTGTTTGCAATTAGTTGTGCTAGATCTTGTTGGCTTACTATTTATTGTTTATAGGAAAATGGTAGTCTCACCCCTTCTTTCCAAAATGGTAAAAAAGAAAAAATTGAAAGAAATAAATTTCTTATACAATTTTTTATTAGTTCGAACTCCATATTGAGAGAAAAGTGGAAGCTTAGAAGAGAATACATTTTCATGCACGACAAGAGTATATTAAATAATCAAAGAAGAAGAAAAAAAAAAATGCTCATATCCTTGGTAGCAATCTTCTTCAGGCTAGACCATCCTTTCCTTCTCCGTTTACTTGACCTGTGACTGCTTTTGTCTGTATCTGTCATAGTAGAACTAGTATAGTTCTCAGTGACTTATTAGGATCAAATCTACTCCCTGTTCTCTTTTCCTTCAGTGGAAGGATCTCTTTTCTCTCCACTGGGGTCATTGGACTTTTTTCAATAATAATGTCTTTAGCTGCTGAATCTTCCTTGGGGGTGTTGGATTTTGCCTCTGCATCTTTCTCAGAGACTGTAGATTTTGGATCTCTGGAACTGTTGGATCTTGAATCTGGAATTGGTTCTGCTCTTTCAGCCAATATCTCTTTCATGTGACCTTTTGGTGTGCCCTTTTTCAGGTTACGGTGTGAACAGTAGTGGCATGTATAAACCGCATTGTTCTGGGTTAAAATGCTTGGTTTCTTGCACATCTGCAACTTTGCTCTGTTTTTTTCTACTCGACCAGTGCGGTTAGATCCAGGAAGAAGAACAGTTTCACATCTGCAGAACAGGTAATGGTTAGTTTGAACAAAAAAGAGTGAGGGGTGTGTATATATATATGAGAAATCCAAAACGACATAGTGAAAATGGTGCCTTCCTTTAGAATACTTATTGATAACTGGATGTCTGAATTCAAAAATGGCGGTACAGATACATGCAACCGTTAATAAAAGAAAAATAAATAGTTTGAATCCAAGAAAATTATCAGCCATCAATAGCATATCAATAGCATAGTATTCTAATTTTTAAGAAGGGGAGCCTTGGCGCAACGGTAAAAGTTGTTCTTATGTGACCTTGAGGTCACGGGTTCAAGGCGTTGAATCAGCCTCTTGCAAAATACAAGGTAAGGCTACCTGCTATAGGCCCTTGTGGTCCGCCCCTTCCCTGAACCCCACATAGGCGGGAGCTTCGTACACTGGGGCTGCCCCTTTTAGGCTGACAATGATTGCTGAGAAATCAACCAAGCACATTTTCTTCTGAACCCATTTCAAGAACATACAATATTCATGGTTCCTTGAGATTCCACTTTCCCTACAGACTAGGGTGCCACAAGCTGCGAGCCAACCTCTTCAGGCAGAAAGGCAAGCAGAACTGATGGCATGCGGTTTAAGTCTAGGTTCCATACTGCACACAACATATACGTAACAAGGAAAGAAATCTAATTTCTACGCAATGCTGTTTTGTCCTTGTTTTTTGGGTACATGAAAATTGAAAAGTGGATTTTTACATTAATGTCAGTTTACACTTTACATGCGCTGGTACTTTTTGCTATCATGTTTCAGAGAGCAACATCAATGTAGCAACTAGGAAGAAAGAAATCTCACCAGAAACTAAATACCAAAATAAAAGAGAACAAAGATTAAGTTGAACTAGTTTAACTGAAGAACAAAAGACAGACGATGAAATAATGCTAACAGAAAATCATGATTCATCACCTCCACTTTTCATTTTAATTTCAAGTTGCACCTCGCTAAAAAAACAATGCTAATACTCAATCTAAAAATCTGAACATCAAAAGCTGGAAAGAGAAAATTGCCTAACTTGTAAGGTGGCAAATTATTTATACAAACAAGTACAGACTGACCAGTAAATCACTATAACTGCAAAACAACTTTATTTTAGAAATCTTCATACTTCCCTGGGTTTTATAAAGTAAATCACTATAGGAACAAAGAATGAAACAACAGCCTTCACCTCATGATCTCTACTCACTGCAAGAGCAGCTGCTCCAGGAATTACCAAACAAGGTCTTGAAGTACTGCATGAGATTCCTGTCATGATTAAGCTTATGGCATCCTGAAGGTGATGCAAACCATTGTGTTATAATTTTTTTCTTTGAATACTCTACCATGTATGCTGATCATCTCCAAGACTAGATCTAGTGCAGCCCCAATTTTAACATGATCTAATTCATTCATTCAAATTATTACCATTTTGGATCTGCTGTCCAAATAGCACATCTTCACAAGGTTACTCTTTTGCTATTCGACGAAGTGATATCAACTCAAGATTTGCATACCCTTGGCTAGAGTCTTCATTTTACCACCAGAAAACATCTCCTTGAAGCAACAACCTCCTGACGGGGGCCCATATTTGTTCATTCACTTCAATTGCTGCACAATTCTTACAAAAAATTGTAACACATGGTTAACCCCTTGAATTCCTAAGGTTTCTCCAGCTAACTGTTTGCCAACATGTGTGCAGCTGTCCATTACGATCTAAAGCCCACAAAAAGAAAAGCTAATACTGAGATCAAATTTTCTACGTATATGAACCTAAAAGATTGGTTGCTTGAGGCTGCACTAGTAGAAGGCCTGTAACTACAGTTAAACACTACCACCTTTCATCCATACATCAACAAAAGAACGCTGATCATAATATACTCACCAAAGCCACCTTTCAATAAACCAAATGCAAGTCAGTTTCTTTTCTACGCTGTCGAATGACACTAATTATCCAAACTGTGTGTCATAGAAGGGAACCCTTGGTGCAATGGTAGAGTTGTCGTCGTGTGACCTTGAGGTCACGGGTTCAAGGCATGGAAACAGCCTATTGCAAAATGCAAGATAAGGCTGCGTACTATTGACCCTTGTGGTCCGCCCCTTCCTCGGAGACCCAGGACCCCACATACGCGGGAGCTTTGTGCACCGGGGCTACTGTTATCATAGAAGGAACAATTATCCAACAACCATCAAGATAAGACATGCCAGAACCTCACTATTATGACTATCCCAGAAAAAACAAACATCACCTCCCATCCATTCAATGGTTCACTGTAGTGACTACTGAAGTCTAAAACACACACGTAGCACTAACCTACAAAATGCAAAGCGGGCAATGAAATAGGTCATCTAGGTTTATGCTGATACCAGTAGCATCGCATCAGTGGTGGGCTAACATAGTCAGGTCTCAAACTATAAATGTATAAGACATAGTTGTCAAACAACCTCAATTGAAAACTTGAAGAAAGTTTTAACACTATTGCGAACTTTATAACTGATATACATATACACATTTATTTGCACATCCAAAGTTAGAACCCACAAAATAAACCATAATCTGCGTTTGAAATTCAACCAACCTATCCCAATAAGCTAAATACATGCACATAATATGTGTGCATATATGTTTACCTACAAGGACAGATGTAAATTCGAAATGTATAAACCCAAAAGTGAATGAACATGCTATATACCTATAGAGAGACATATATAAAAGCAAACACAATGGAGAAACATATTTTAGAAAATCTCATTATTAGCATTTCTTAATTAGATAGTCTAATCAAACCAAAGCCAACTAAGTAATGAAAGGAAGATGCACCTCTGGCAAGGGAATAGTGATGAATCAAGTGGAATCCCCATAGCCTCTACACTGGCAGCCAAATGATGTCCGAACAAAGCACCTAGAGGAGGTATTGAGGTTTCTCCGCTTGCCCATGTTGCCAACTTCTGCAAATGCTGCATTTTGAGGATAAATTTCACATTTTTGAACCCTTTGACATGCTTCATCCCAATGCTCTCCTCATGTAGTGTTGCGCACTGATATCCCATACTAGATGATGGTGTATTCTTCATTCTATCCTTCTTGGCCATCTACATGCCGGCAAAACACAACTATGAAATATTGGAACTGCTTTCAAACAATACCCAACGAATGCGTGGTTTATAAAAAGGTCGTAATTGCAATGTCCTGTTCACGACTTGTTCATGCAATTATTCTTAATCATTGTTAGAATTTGTAATGATGTGGGTTTTCACATGCATTTTTTTTTTTCAAAATAAAAGAAGTGGAGCCTTGGTGCAACGGTAAAAGTTGTCGTCATGTGACCTTGAGGTCACGAGTTCAAGGCGTGGAATCAGCCTTTGCAAAATGCAAGGTAAGGCTGACTACTATAGGACCTTGTGGTCTGCCCCTTCCCCGGACCTTGCATAGGCGGGAGCTTTGTGCACTAAGGCTACCCCCCCTTTTTTTCAAAATAAAATTCCTAATGTGGGATCAATCCCTATTTGAAAACAGTTTTGTAAAAACAATGCAATGCAATAGAAGAATCCTTTTCTTTTAAATTCTCTTGGAAAACTCCGAGTGTCATTTTTCATTTTTTCAAAACAAGGATTTTCGATGAAATGAGCGCTATATTTCTACCGAAAATTCGACAAAGCTTCCTCTGGTTTTCGGACATATGACATTTAACGCATGTCATTGTGAAGTACCTGATAGACATTCATTTAGAATTTAAAATACGATTGGAGACTCCAGCTCCTTTTCAAATAACTTTAGACATGCAACCTACCCAAGACTTATCAATCACAGCCCAATTACAATTCAAATCACATATCAGATCAAAATGTTACTTATAGTCAATATAACGTGAGTTTCTCAATGAAACTCTAGATTACCTTGCTTTTTATCTTCTTGAGATCTTCAAGTAGTTTTCTTAAAGCCTTAATCTCTTTTCTAATTCTTTTCTAGCTAACTTGTGGTAAAAATGATAGGATGAGTATACAACATACTTAGTAGATAATCCAACATTACAAAACCGAAATCATGACATACACATACAATGATCTGAAGAAAGGTTTTTTTGAATGATAAAATCCCTTGGCCACAAGCCATTACATGGCATGAATCATAAGCACAAATATGCATATGTATATATGGATATTATCCACAAAATCTACATTATACTTGACAATTCAAGTAATATCTGATTACTTTAAAACTCATAGTAATCAGTTAAACTACATATCTGCCATTTCAACTCACTATATGTATTATATTTCAAATGACTAGCTTAACTACTAAAAACAAATAATAGTAAGGCAATTACCACAAAATATCTTTTGTCAACACCTGTCAGGGATGAATTGGTATTTGGTCATGCAGGATCACGTCGGATGCTCAAATCATATAATACATTAGTAAATTTGACCAGCATAAATCCGTCAATTTAAAAGACTTAGTATGTACTAAAATCTCAATAATAAAACCACCACCTAAGTACATGCACCAAAATACAGTATTGATAAAACATAAAGGTGGTTGATATGTTAAATGCTAGAATTCTAATCATTAGCAATCCAACGATCAATAAATATGTAATTTGACAAAACTAAAAGCCGCGTCATGCTCTTTCAAAAGTGTAACCAATCAACTTATAAATGCAAATAGTTCTTTATGCATTAAATAGGACTGAAATCATGACTGTGAAAATCGGTCTCATGTAAATGAGGTTCCTCTTTGGGCAAAGCCCCCAAGGTTTTGGTTCCTATGGGTACCTCGCCATTACTGGATTGTCAGACTCAGGCTTCTCCCTCAGAACTAGTAAATATATAAATCCATGCCCACATTGTCGTAGAAAACTGATCGCTACAATCGTGGTGACATACAATCCTGCCACCCTGAATGAAGTTTAATACTAGAGACATGACCCACATAAATACCTCACAGAAACTAGACACCTATGCTTGTAGGGCCCTACCATCACCCACAGGCGACTAACGTAGCCTCTAAGTTTGCTCGTGGATACCTACATGAACCATAGCTCACTGGACCTCATGGTGACTACTTGACTACCACTTAGAGCACTTTCCCATGAGAAGATGCTTTTACTGCCCATTGCCTTCATCACAGGGCTAGTATCAAATAATCTCAAAGGTCAGTAGCCAACTGCACTTCTTAGCATAGGGTCTTAGGACTTAAGGTACACAACAGGCCTCCAAGACTTACTGCACAAAGCAGGCCTTTCTCTAGGTCTTACAGTACACAGCACGCCTGTGAGCAATCCGAGACTTAGGACACTCCTAGAGTGCCTGCCCAAAACATCAATGAAATCCATATCCACCAAGACTTACAGCTGCTCGTAGAGCACATGCCTAATGCATCAACATATCCATATCCATCAGAATTTACGACCTCTCGTAGAGTGCCTATCTAAACCATTGATGAAATCATAAACATTAGGGCTTACAGCTGCTCATAGAGTGCCTGCCTAAATATCCACAAAACGACATCTGCCAGGACTTACGACCACTCATAGAGTGCCTAACCAAAACCTCGATGAAATCATAACCATTAGGACTTACAATCGCTCACAGAGTGCCTGCCTAATGGGTAATCACCAAAAGATCTACATTATGCATGTTAAAGCATATAAGATAGTGAACATACTTATACAAAACCAAGTATCTCAAATATTAATTTCAAAGCATGGCTTAATGGCCAATTCAACTCATATTCATATATCTAAAGATCTTATCATATGACTTACATATTGTGTGCAAAACTATGCATTTTCAAGCAATCGTTTCAAAGTAGAAAAATCATGTATATGCAAACCATGATATTCTCATATCTCATAAGTAAAGCAACTTTTGCATACATTAAGTTATGAAAGTCATGGGTCTTTCAAAATTAAGTTGCAACATGAATTTAAAGTCATATATCAATCTACACATTTCATTTATAAAATGCCAGATAAGGAACAAATGGTAGATCATGAATCTACATGAAAATCATATGTGCAAAAGAAACATATATATCAAATCCTTGCCATGATAATTCAAACCATTATAAACCGGAAATAGTTCTCAAACCATTTTCTCATTTTGAAATTCATTTGAAACTTGGTAGTATCAAATTATCTACCTCTTAAAACGGTTTATCTTTTCTCCACAACTTTTACGATCCTTTCTTCATGGCCAATCAACTTGCGCATCAATCTATGCTGTGCATAAAGTTGATGTTTATAACATCAATTCTAACTTTCATACTAGTTTAAATCCATAACTTAGATTTTTACTAATCTCTTGGTCTAATAGTTTAGACCATCTCAAAGTCCAAAAACTATTAGACTTAGGATCTCTCATTGATCCATGGTTAATCATTTTATTATTTAAAGGTCATATTTGCTTCTTCTTTTTTTATGTTTTACAATTACTGTTCCTAAGTTATACATGGGAGATATGATCACATCCTTATATGATCTGCCATGTAATGTACAGATCAATGATTTAATAGTCCAACCTTCTTAAATTACATAGACTAATATAATATTCTTTAAATAACAATTCAAATCAAAACTTGATGATAAAGTTCTATTTACTTTCACATAAACAATACCAGACAGTCAATTCTCTGTATATGATTGTAATTCTAGCCATTACTTCACATCTACTAGATTAACGTCCTGATATGAACTTTTCTTTAGTTTCAGACAATTTCAGATTTAAAGAATACAATGGCAATGTCTGATAGCAAGACCGTGTTTTCCTTACTTGTATGAGAAACACATATGGCCTGATTCACATCTGCCAAAGTAAATTGCAGCACCTTATTCATGTGGATGCTTCCAACATCAGCAAAATCATAGAGAGAATGATCACTAAACACAACTGTGTAACCCATTGTCCGTGTATGCATTAATGCTTGATGACACAGAGTTGAAAAAGCTTGATGTTCATGGACCAATGATATTCTCCCTCGAATGAGGATTGTCCTTAAAATTGGAAGCGTCCCATAGAAGGTCAGCAACGTATTTTTCATAAGAAATGGCCTCCAAGGTGCATAATATACTTTCAAACCACAAGTCATATGGCGTACTCTAGAGCGGTTCCCATAGGCATGTGTCATGACCACCACCTGAGCTTTTATGCATGATTCCTATCTTTGACCGTTGCTGGAAATGTCTAGATACAATTAGAACGATGTAATAGGCTCCAATCATGACCATGCGCCTCTGTCCATGCTGGTTATTCGCTGAGATTCCCTCGGATCACAATTCAACCAGAGGGGTTTTGCTCTATATTTCGCAATAAACCATATGAACGGCTCAGATCTATCTATTAGAGATGATCCGAAAGTCACAACCCCTTAATAGCATCGGATCTATCTTCTACAGATGATCCGATGGCTAGGGTTGGTTGGATTTGTCACCATGGGCTTCGGATCGATAATTAGAACTCGACGGTGTTACCGGAGTTCTGATAAGTCTCAAATTACTCTGTAATATTGGAAATCATTCTCAAGTCCTTTTAAAAACCTTAGATCTATACGCATAAATCTGATTCAAAGCAAAACAAAGATGGGTTTGTACAAAACCTACCTCCGTAGTGATTACCATCTTCGATTGTCGCCGGTGAAGACAGTTTCATTCAAATTTTTTGGCAACTGTTCTCGCGCTTATTGTTTCTCCTTCGATCTCGCATCATTCTTCCTCCGATCAAGGTAAAACCAAAGGGCTTTGGTTCTTCCTTGTGTGCTGAAGAGGATGGTCATCTTCTCTGGCGATAGCCTGAAATATCTGGCCACCCATAATCCCTTTTTCCTCCTCATCGGCGTGATCTGGGTTTTCCGGCGAGCAGGGCTCCTCCCTTCTCTTTCCTTTCTCTCCCTTCTCCTCCTCTCTTCTTTCTTCTTCTTCTTCCTCCTCCTTTCCTACTCTTCTCACTCATCCGCGTCGGGTTTCTCTCTGTTCATCTGAACAGACTCCACGTCTGTTTCTATTTTACACGTAAGTGGGGGGGTGCCAATATCAAATATGGCCCCTCCTTTAAGTATTTTAAATTATTTATTTTAATTTATTTATGTTAAGTATAATTGTGATGTTTTTGTTATATTAAACATCATAATTTTAGTCAAAAAGACTACATACCACCCATGATGGAATTTCAACGTCTCTCGACTGTTGGACCCAAATTTCTACAAGTAGGGCCCACTAGTAAAATTACCAAATTATCCTACTTATTCATTCAAACTCCAATTTCAGCAAACTTAGTGTGGTTGGAATCGTTTTTCCGATACAATTCAAATATAAATGCCTCAATACTTGATTTGATGTCTATAAAAATTTCACTTACAAAACTTCAAATATTAAAAATTTCAATATTTTCTTTTCACCCCAATTTAATATAATTCAAAATTTACTTAAATTGAGATTTAAAAATTAGGGATGTTATAAAATTCTCTCAAGCACAGTTGAAAAGTTGAGATTTGATAAATTAAGATGTTCAACACCACATATAAAGAGTCAGATTCTGGAAACTAAACATGATATCAGTGAACGTTAACCAAGGTGCAGTTAGGAATCTTATAGAATTTTATGTAGGACATTAAATTTTTGCAGTTTGCACTGCAGTCCTGAGAGCACTTTCCTAGAAGAAACACCATCATTTGGTGACCAACAACAGAGTATAATTTGTTCATGAAATTAGTTGAACATCAAGCATCACATAAGGAAATTGGAAGGCCACTACTAAACATATTGCATTATAAAATAAGTAAAAAATATGTAATCCTTTCTGCACAGCAATTTCATCACAAACTCAACCCATTTGCATACCATTACAAAACAGGGGTTTAAGAGGACCTCATAGAACAAGTATAGGGTGATTAGGAAGTGCTCAAGATAGCCCTACTATTAAGGTGACATGGAAAACATTAAACTAATGAAAAGAGCCGTTTACCCTTTTTCTTTTGAACTCTAGTAATGATTTCAAATGAGATGATCACAACTATCCGATCCATGGTCTTCAAATAGATAGTTAAATTGAAAAAGTACAAATAATTCAGATAATCAAACTGATCAAATAGCCATAAGCATCTGAGCTTCCAATTGAAGCTCAAGATCATCCACATAAGTTCTGTTGGAAGTGTATCTCAATAAAGGGCAGCTTGGTGCACAAAGCTTGCACATATGAGGGGTCTGGGGGAGGGGCCAACCATAAATAGGTTTTTCTTCTTTCATCTATTATTTTGGTTGGATTCTCAAAGCCAGTTAAGGGCATTTAGTTGGTTTTCTTGCATATCCACACCGTAAACTATAGATAATTACAATCATCTCAAATTCCAATTGATGTTTGGTTCATCCATGGATGGTTTTTGTCAAAAGTGATTTTAACCTATTACTTATTTGGTTTCTCAGAGGGGGAACCTTGGCGCAATGGTAGAGTTGTCATCATGTGACCTTGAGGTCACGGGTTCAAAGTGTGGAAATAGCCTCTTGCAAAATGCAAGGCAAGGTGTAATATCCTTAATTTTTAGGATAAAATAGTAAATTATTAAATAAATTAAAATTAAAATTTATAGATAGAAATTTTTCCTGAAAACATAATAATTAGAAAGTGCTCGTTGATACGAATCCAACGCCACCAAGAACGCGAAAAGCGGAGCTCAAACGAGGGAGTTATGAGCCGTCGAAGTTGTAAGGGCAATTTTGTCATTTGACAGAAACGTATTACACAGGGGCCCAAATTGATAATGGCACCCCCGTCTTCCACACGTCTGTACCCGGATCCGGCAAAATCGCAGGAGAAGCCATGGAAAGAGGCGTGAATGGAAGATGTTCTCTTCCCCTAAGACTCTAGGCCTATATCTACCCTCCACAGGTTGCCAAAACGCTCCACTTTGAGCGTTTTCTCTGAGCTTTTTACGCAGAACCCCAGCTTGGAAAGATTGCATTTTTTCGGCAAGTGGAACCCCAAAACACAAGCAACCTCAGCCAGGCGCAAGGTAAGCCTTAAACTCTATTTTTTCATATTTATTAAATAGGAAAACTAATTAGAAAAGCATGAAAAAAATTAGGAAAAATCGGATTTCCTGGGAACCTGTATGCATGCTACTGTTGGAGCGTGATTTCATGGACCAAACCTCGTCCGTTTGGAAATCGCACCTTCCAACTAGTGCACAAGAGACCCAAGAGCAAACCCTTTAAATTTGGGAGTGATCCAACGGTGGATTTCTCCAAAAAATCCAAAAACTAGTACCTAGGGATGTTTTTAGGAACTTGGGAAAAACCGTTTAAAAAACATAGTTTTTGGAGAAATCAATGCAAAAGGATGATAGAAATGGAAACTAGACAAAATTTGAAACAAAATGGTTCAAAAACCAAGTGATTTGGACACCTGTAGGGTCACCAGAGATGACCGGAAGCCGGTCGTCTTCTCAGGCGCCGGTGTAAACCGGGCTGCCCGTGTAACCCAGTGTAAAATGGGTGCCGGTGTAACCCGGTGTAAACCGGGGCCGCTGGTGTAACCCAGTGTACACTGGGAACCGGTGTAAAGCAGGGCCGCTGGTGTAAACCAGTGCACCCGCCAAACACCCTATAAATTAATAAATATTAATTTATGAAGTATTTTCACTTAAAATTGATTTTTTGGAAGCTAGAGGAGTCCAAATCACTATTCGAAAGATGCGTTGTGACCGTATTGATGACATGGACCTAGTTTTAACTTAAAAACTTATAAATGATCACTTTTTATTTAGAAATTTTTTTAAAATAGTGATGTGACATGTACAGGTGCACTTGAATATACCAGTTAAAGGGAGTTATTAGCAAGCTAGTGGTCTCACACTGAGGTAGGTGACGACAACTAATATTTTGCCTTGATTTTTAAACCATGTTTAAACATAGCATCATGTGTGATTGTGTTTTAAAATGCAATTATTATTTACCGTGGATTTCATGCGACATTGCGTACAGGATCGTTATTCCAAATTGAAATCTTTTACTGAATAAACTTATTTAAAATGCTTTTACAAGCATGATGTTAATTAGTTATGCTTAATTAGAGACTTATTTCTTATTATATATATAGAAAATGCATGGATTTACATGAAAATGAGAATAGAGGCTTATTAAATTGGTCCTTTTATAAAGCTAACCCGGGATGAGGGGCATGTCTTGGGGATTGCAAGCTATAAGTGCTCTTGAGTTTTAGCATATACATATGATTTTCGTGTTTTATATTTGATGACGGGTGCTCTCGTCCAGTGGGCGTCATGCTAGGAGGGATAGGGCCGGCCACCCACCCTCCGAGATTATGATGTGATGAGTTTGTGATATGATAGACACCTGCCCATAGATGACATTCGGTAGGGGTTTGGTAACATGGATAGTCCACACTACCGGTCTGAGCCTTTCCATGGGGACAGACGCTAAGTCTCCCGTTATGGTGTCGACGGGGAGCGGCGGTGGTTGATACCCATGGAGGGTTGCCACTGCAGCATGATGACCCATATTCTTATTATGTGTGCATGTATGATGAGCATGGTTATGGATGATATGCCTCGGTGTGACGACACTCAGAGGTTGACTACGTGTACCCCTGATTAGGGATGTTAGTGCGATGTGGTGGGACCCATTACCTTAGGGTGCCCTTATTCTGGTTGTATGCTCCATTTTATTGATTCATGTCATGTTTTAACTCCTTGAATTTTATGTTTTAGCATATGGAATAAATTGGCATTTATTGAACATGGCATTATGATATCACTATTTTCATAAATGTTAGATTTTTCATTAGTATTGTTCATTATTTCTTTCATTTATTACATTAATTGTCTATGTACCTACACAAGCGATAGCTTGCTGAGGCATTGCTTTGATTTGCAATGCCTTGGATCTCGAGCGTGACACCAGGAAAGGAAAAGCGGTTGATAAACCTTGAGAGCTGCTGAAGACTAGTTTTCCCTATAGTTTTAGACAGTAATGTGAGTCATTAGAGTGGATTATCATTTGAATTTTATTATGGACTGCATACTTTATATTTGGATGTGATTTAGATCTTTGGACATATGTTGGACATTTATATGGGATGTTATGATGGATAGACCCTGGGCCATATTATTATTGTCTTTTGAACGTTTATTTGATTTAAAATAAAGGCGCCTATTTATTTGACATTGATTTATACGCGGATTATTTATTTATGTTTAAATTACATGTACGCCATTTTGAGAAAGGAAAATTAACACCCGGAGTTTTAAGATAGGTTTAGTAAAATGTTAAATAAATCTTTTCTCTTGGGATCCCAAATGCTCTTATTTAAAATGCCATTATTATAAAAAAAAAAAGTCTTAAAAATCCAGGGTGTTACACAAGGCTACGTACTATTGACCCTTGTGGTCCACCCCTTCCCTGAACCCCACATATGTAGGAGCTTTGTGCAACCAGGCTGCCCTTATTTTACTTATTTGGTTTCTCAAAGCTAGTAAAGAGCATTCTATAGAATTCTTTTTACTTTGTTGTTTCTCTAGAAATAGTTTTGCCACAATCTAAGTGTTTCTTTCTTCTCCTCATTGTTTGTGTTCAAACTTGTGAAAGATGGACAACTCAAGAGGGTGTTTCACTACATGAGCATGGCATTGACACAAGCGCACCTGAAGATTTGCACTTTGCACATTCATATGGTCGCAAACCATACCGAAGCCATCTTCTTCTTTTCCTTGAGTCCACAGACGATGATCCAAAAAGTACCAACTTAACTCAAACCCATAGTGCAGATTAGCAATCAGTTGGACTTTGGATCATGCAATCATATATATATTTCGTTCTCATGGTGCAAAGTGGTTAATGGTGTACTTCCTTACTACACATATACCTATTTGATGGGGACTATCAACCCATGTTTTTTTTTTTTTTAATGTTATGTTACAGTTTAGTTTACTTTGGATATTTACCACAAAGTGTATTAGGTTTCTTAGTGTGTTGTGACTTAAGTAGGGGCAATAATGTCTTTTTTTGAACTAGGTTGGATGTCCCCTACTTAAGATCTTTTTCTTTATTGGGTAAGTAGTTTTTCAATGATAATGAATGCAAATTTCATTAGACTTGGTGGATTACTCTTTCTAGGTTCCTTCCCATGGGCATGAAGCTGCATTCGGGAAAAGGCCGAATTACTATTGTTTCATTATGTTTTGTAAGTCAATACTTTTCTACCTTCTCTTTTAGCGGACAATTTCTGAGCTATGTATAGTTAAGTGATTTGCGTCGGTAATAATCAAGAATTCTTATCCTGCATTAAATTCCTAAACCATAGATCCGAAGCTTAATCAGGACTGTTCGTCAATTAGAGGGATGGTCCAAATTGAAACTTGGATTTTACCTTAATTGGTAAAGAGCTAGGGCGGTCTACAAATTCTGTAACTCATTGTAGGCTTTTCATGTTCATTAAGATTGATTTTTTGCATGTTAAAGTGCTCGTCATAGTTTAATTTATATTTTCTTATTTAAGTTAATTCTGGTTTGCTCTTAGTATATAGATTAGGCCATTTTGCATGTTGTCCTACATCAAAATTGGTATTAGAGCATAAGGTCACTTAGGATCTGCATTAGTTTGCATTCGTAAACCCCCCAATGGATTTGCATTAGATTTTTCTGTGTTTTGGGCATATCACAGAACATGATTTTAGTTTACCTTGAGAAGCTCAATGTAGGTCATTGCATTTAATTACATTCTAGAGGTCATGTGTGCTCATTCCATTTAGATTTAGAGCATTGTATATAGGTTTAAGGTACTTACCATAGAGTCGGAGGGTGTTTAATTGTCAAGTGTCAAGGCATCCTAGTACATGTCCAACTACAATGGTCAGTTCTACCAGTCAATGGATTCACAACTTAGCAAAATCCTTTAGGAAGAGTTGAATGATCATGTAATCAGCTAGCATGCTAAACTGAAAGCCTGATTAGATGATCAAGGTTCCTAAATTGTGGGTGGCCTTAGAGTCGCAACTCGAACCTCTCATAGGTAATGTGCACCCCAGACTAACCATGCAGGAGCGAGGTAACTACAGAGGTGGTAATCACCATCATTGTGATTATGAGTCACATATCACTAAAAATTGGGCCCTAAAATCTGTCAAGCTTGAGACCCCTAACTATGATGGCACATTGAATCCAAAGTGATTTATTGACTAGCTTTCAGACATGGATCATTACTTTGACTAGTATAAAATGTCTAAAGAGCAGCGGGTCCAGTTTGCCAAGATCAAACTAATTAGTCAAGCAAGGCTCTATTAGACCAATTTGGAGCGTCAGCAAGTAGCAGCCTTGTGTCCACCCATTTTCACTTGGAAAACCATGAAGGAAAGTCTGATCGAGAAATTTGTTTCCTTATCCTACCATTTTAGGTTACTAGATTAGTGGCAGAAACTAGGTCAGGGAGGTCTGTCGGTCACTGAGTACATTGTTCGGTTCAATGAGTTTATGAAGGGAGGTCTCTCTGTGACCTTGTCTAGGTTTAGGATATGCATTTGCCTTAGCTTCAAAAAGAACTCATTTCCCATGATATAAATTCCTTAGATCATGCCTATTAGATAGTGCAAGAATTAGAGCTGTACTTCCAACCACAACCCACTAAGCAGTATGAATCTGGGGCTAAATCTACATTTGGGAATAAAAAACCTAGAACTCAAGCTACTGCGGCGCCTTATGTTGACAAAGGAAAGTTTGTGTTAAGAGAGAGTTCAAGGGTAAATAGTAACACAAGGTGTTATCGATGTCAAGGATTTGGACATGTTACTGCATAATGCTCTTCTAGGACCCCCTCTAAATCCCTGTTTACAGAAGGTGCAAGGATGTGGACAATGGGTATGAAGGATGGCCTGAGGTTTATGAGCCCATTCGTGAGGCTAGCAATGAGGAGGTGACCCTTGGGGAGAAAAGTCAAAGAGCTGCCATGGTGCGAGAGACTTGTAGGCCCCATAGAGAGGGTAATACCCCATGTATGATAATAGTCAGGTGTGCTCTCACACACCCAAAGGGTAGTGATGATTGGTGTAGGATGAATATTTTTCATACATATGTCAAGAGTGGCAAAAAGAATTGTAAAGTTGTCATCAATAGTGGGAGCTACATGAATATAATTTCCACCCACGCTATCTCCCGCTTAGGGCTTTTCCCCCTTCCCCACCCTAGACCTTATAGAGTTGAGTGGGTTAATGCTTCCTCATCACTCCTAGTTACTTAGAGGTGTCAAGTTCACATTGAATTTCTAATATATGAGGATATCTCATGGTGTGATGTGGTTACCGATGGATGCATGTCACATTATTTTAGGCATGTCATAGCTTTATGATATGGACGTCACTATTTATGGCCGATCTAATTCATGCTCTTTCTTCCATGATGACAAGAGGATTTGACTCAATCCTCTACCACTCAAAGTGATACCTGAGCGAAAAGAAGGCAATAACAAAGCAGTCATAGAGGGTAAGGTGAAAGCTAAAGGCTTACACATTGTCAGTACCTCTACATTCACGATGGATGTTAGATGCCTTAATGGCAAAGGAGACTCATCACTGTTGGCTCCTGAGTATCCTAGTGAGGTAGCACCCATTCTATATGAGTATTAGGATGTTTTTCCTGATGATTTACTAGATGAGCTACCTCCCATGAGGGATATTCAGCATCATATCGATTTGATCCCTAGATCGAGTTTTCTAAACCTTCCTCACTACAGAATGAATCCCACCAAGCATGCTAAGTTGAAGAAATAGGTGGATCAATTATTAAAAAAGGTTTCATTTAGGAGAGCTTGAGTCCTTGTGTCATACCCACTTTGCTCACACCTAAGAAAGATGGGTCATGGAGGATGTATGTGGACAGTCCAGCTATTAATAAAATCATGGTTAAGTATCAATTTCCCATACCAAGGCTCTATGATATGGTGGACATGATGGTGGGTGCAATGATCTTTTCAAAGATTGTCCTTAACAACAGTTATCACCAGGTCCGTATTTGTCCAGGCAATGAGTGGAAGACTACTTTCAAGATGAAGGATGGTTTATATGAGTGGATGGTCATGCCTTTTGGTCTTTCAAATGCCCTTAGTACATTCATGAGGATCATGACATACGTGTTGAGGCCATTTATCAACAAGTTCTTGGTCATGTAAACGACATCTTAATTTATAGTCAAACGTAGGAATAACACCTTATCCACTTGAGACAGATCTACAAGATGTTGAGTATAGAGAAGCTATACACAAATCTTAAGAAATGTCATTTGCTTCCCAACAGGTTATCTTCTTAGGATTTGTGGTTTCTTCTCAGGGTGTCTCTGTAGACCCAGAGAAGGTAAGGTCCATTGTGGAGTGGAGCGAGCTATAAAATGTTCATAAGGTCTATAGTTTCCATGGGTTAGCGACCTTCTATTATAGCTTCATCCATGGGTTTAGTTCCATTATGGCTCTCATTATTGATTGCATGAAGAAACAGGAGTTCAAATGGATGAACATTGCATCCAAAGCATTCAAAGAAATCAAAGAGTTGATGATTGAAGCTTCGATGATGCACTTACCGAATTTCTCAAAGGTTTTTGAAGTGGCATGCGATGCATCTATTTTAGGTATAGGAGTTCTAAGTCAAGAGAGTCACCTTGTGGCATTTTATAGTGAGAAATGAAAGAACGCATAGCTAAAATACTCCACATATGATAAGGAAGTCTATGCAATTGTTTAGACATTACGACAATGGAAGCATTGCTTATTATTGAATGAATTTGTCTTGTTCTCTAACCATGAGCCCCTGTAATAGCTTATCTCCCAAAAGAAATTAGAACTACAGAATGCTAAATAAATTGGAATATTCATTTATGCTTAAGCATAAGGCAAGGGTCTAGAACAAACCTGTAGATGCATAGAGTTGTAATGCGACATTACTACACCTTACAGGTTGAGGTCACCGAGTTTGAGCATTTGAGAGAGGATTATTTATAGTGCCCAGATTTTAGAGAGATTTGCACATCATTGACTGGGGGTCATATATAGAATGCTAGGGACTACCTCCTATAGGATGGATATTTGTTTAGAGTTACTCGTTTGTGTATTCTGTGCACTTAAGAGTTTTTCTCATTTGGGAGCTCCAAGCGGGTGGGCTTGCTGGCCATTTTGATCCTGACAAGATAATTGCTCATCTTTGATAGGTTCTATTGGCCTAATCTCTAGCTGGATGTTGCCAATATCATTAGGTAATGTTGTACTTGTTAACTAGCAAAGTAGCGTAAACAGAATACAGGATTCTACACCCCTTTGCTAGTGCCACATGCCACGTGGCTAGATTTGAGCATGGACTTCGTGCTTGGACTTAACAAGACTAATAAGAACCATAATTCCCTATTTTTCATTATGGATCGTTTTTATACAAAGGTGCACTTCATTCATTGCTCTAAGACTACTGATGCATCTAGGATTGCCAGTAATTTCTATGAGTTAGTAGTCCGATTATATGGGTTACCAAAGTCCATAGTGTCTGATAGGGATGCCAAGTTTGTTAAACTATTTTTGGAAGACACTATGGCATATGATGGGCACTAGGCTTCAATTCTCCTCTTCTTACCATCCACAGACAGATGGTAAGACATAAGTTGTGAATTGAAGCCTAGGAAATTTGTTGAGGTGCTTAGTGGTAGAACACATTAGGAGTTGGGACACTAGTTTACCAATTGTTGAGTTTGCATATAATACTTCTGCTAATATGACAATTGATATGAGTCCTTTTGAGGTTGTTCACAGATACAACCCTAGGATGCTTGTAGATCTCATACCCATGTCTACATCACATAAGCCATCTGAGTCAGCCCAGTCCTTTGCGGAGCATATGCATGATTTGTATTCTGAGATCAGATGAAGGATTAGTTTAAGTAATAATAAATATAAATCTGCTGCTGACTTATACAAATGATATAAAGAATTTTAGCCAGGTGATCATGTAATGGTCCGCATGAACTTGAACAATTTCCATAGGGAGTCGCTTAGAAATTACAAGCTCACAGTGCAGGTCCCTTTTAAGTACTGAAGAGGGTATTGGAGAATGCTTATATCTTGGATCTCTCTCTTGATTGGGAAATTAGTTTAACATTTAATGTGGAGGATCTACTTCCTTTTCATCACCACACTAGTTCACCCATTAATCCTAGTCTAAACCCTAATCTTGACTGGATCACTGATTTGAGCTAGCGCATCCAGAGCCTTTGTCCCCATGCCCCACCCATATAGCCATTACCTTCGCAATCATAGGTTCATCCTGTAAAAGAGCAGGTAGATGGCATACATGACGATTAGAGTGTCCACTAGACAAGGGGGTTATCGAAAATTCTTTGTCAAGTGGAAGGATAGGCCTACATCTAATTATACCTGGATCACATAGTACAAGCTTCAACACCTATATCTAGACCTTTTGGATTACTATAAATAGTTTATTGTATCAGAAGCTCACCTTCATCACGAGGTGATTATGCTGATGATCACCAACTTGAACAGGACTTCAGGACATATCAGAAGTGATAGAAAAGGGCCCTTATTTCTTTTGGTCCTTATGAGTGGAAGATCTCTTGCATGTATGTATATACTACAGTGAAATCCCCACCGAAAGAGGTACATGTAAGAGATGATTGAAGACCCATGCATGTAGGCACTGTATGAAGACCCCACATTGGGAAGCTAATACATGGAGGATTTTTACTAATGAGCCAAGTGTATGTATATACATTAAAGACCTTGCATTGGGCGCACATACATTTGGGAGGTTCGATATTCCTACTTCAATAGGGTTGAAGTCTTTTCAGCTGGAGATATTAATGGGGACCATCATCTCATGTTTTTTATTTTAATGCTACGTTACAGTTTAGTTTAGTTTGGATATATACCACTAAGGGTATTAGGTTTCTTGGTGTGTTGTGATTTAAGTAGGGGCAATTTTATCATTTTTTTTTCTCTAGATTAGGGTTGGATGTCCCTACTTAAGATCTTTTTCTTTATTGTAGTTTTTGAATGATAATAAATGAAAATTTTGTTAGAATTGGTGGATTCCTCATTCTAGCTTCCTTCCTATGGGTGTGAAGCTATGTTTGGTGCAAGGCTGAATTACTATTGCTTGATCCCGTTCTATAAGTCAATACTTTTCTACCTTGTCTTTTAATGGGTGGTTTCTAAGTTGCATGTGGTTATGTGATTTGCTTTGGTAATAATTTGGAATTCTTATCTTGCATTAAATTCCTAAACTGTAGATCTGAAGCTTAATCAAGACTGTTTTGTCAATTAGAGGGATAATTTGGATTGAAACCTCGATGTTACCTTAATCAGTAGAGATCTGGGGCAGTTTGCAGATCCTATAACTCATTGTAGGTTATTCATGCTTATTAAAACTAATTTTTTGCATGTTAAAGTGCTCACTATAGTTTAATTTATGTTTTCTTATTTAAGTTAATTTTGATCTGATCTCAGCATATATATTAGGTCATTGTGCACGTTGTCCTACATCACTATGCCTTTTTTCAAGTAGAGTGTTAGTCAACCTTCACCTAGCAGCTTCTAGAGCTTCATATATAAAGATAAAGCATGAGTGAGTTACCTACATAAAATTCTTATGGCATCATCTAAACTCATAGAAGTTTTAACATGATTAGTAACCTCCAACTAACTTCAACTATCGCCATTTAAATAGGCTTCTAAACTTCAACTTTAAATAATTAGCACCATGCTCAAACTATTTCCAATTGTGTCTATAGCTAAATCATTTGCGACAGCCATATGCCAGAAGGGGAGCCTTGGTGCAATTGTTGAGTTGTCGTCATGTGACCTTGAGGTCACGAGTTCAAAGTGTGGAAACAACCTCTTGCAAAATGCAAGGTAAGACTGCATACTATTGACCATTGTGGTCCATCCCTTCCCTAGACCTTGTATATGTAGGAGCTTTGTGCATTGGGGCTGCCCTTTTTATGCACCAGAGAGAGGGATGACTCACTTAACTAATCCATCTTTTTTAAAAGCATAACATTGATGGTTACAAACTAGTGAGATAAGAGATAGGGATTGTCCACATAACATACTAATTTTTAATAGATATTTTGTCAAACATAAGCTTGTTTAGCTAATTCTAGCTGGAAACAAAGAAAGAAGAGACACATGACCATGCAAAAAATAAAAAACATATCCAAAGTAAAGAAGAAGAGGGAGAAAGGAACAAAGGAGAGAAGAGACGAGGAGTGACAAGATAAGATGGACGAATGAATGAAAATGAAATATAGAAGAGAGAAAAGGAGCAGATGACAGTGAAAAGAAGGGTACTTACCACAAATGGAGTTGACTGAAGCGTTGAATAGACAAAAAAAGCAAAAGTGCTTGAAATTGCTTTGTTATGGCAGCTGCCACAAAATCATTGATTTTTAGACATCATGAGAAAGTGGCATCTCCACTTTCTTGTTGAGGTGTCAAGTAGGTGGGTCGCCACAGATTGCAAGCCAAACAAGTACACCTTGTACTACCCATTTCTTAAAGAAATGATAAAGTGCTACCATTTATGGTGGGTAGATTCAAAGGTAATTTCAATCAAATAGTAGATGACATATGTAGTAAGAAAAAAAGGTAATACTGTTGGTTAAGATTTCCTAATGATCCATATTCAATACAAAATAATGTTGGATAGGGTCCATGATAGAACCAGCTCTCCTCATAATCCCAATTGTTTCATCCAAATGGTCTTAGCATGCATCAGTCATGTGTTGATGATTATTTTCATCCATTTTGTATCAAAATGAGAAGAAATTAGTGTGCACATCCAACAAAAAAGGTCTACAGCAATTACAGGGCAGTGATCATTCTAAGTGGAAGATTTTTGGGGCATTGACCATTCTTATCCCAAATCCAATCGACAGTTTTGAAGCATTGGCATGTTGAATCCCATTTTTAGAGATGCAACCAGTGGCCAATCTCAGCTCATCTTTACTTAGGATATTAGTTTCATAAGTGAACAAAACTATGATACTAAAGAAAAAAGAGAAATACTTAGGTGCATTAGTAGAAAATCAAGTAGTAAATGGCCTTTCTTTTAGATTGGAACAGCCACATTCTCTGAAAATAAGCCGCCTATTTGAACTCAAAGAAGTGAGGCCATTTGTAAACTACAACTACATCAAAGGCCCATAGATAATAGAAAAACTAGCATTGAAAGAAGAAGAAAAAATATAATAGAGAAACCACATGTGGATGAATTTCTACATAATGAATCTGTGGTCCTGAAAGCATCATTTTGTGAATATGGAAATATAGACGTTTCTACTTAAAAGATATAGTAGCACATAACACTAATAGTAGCTGAATGATGATAGATAATTTAAGGACCCAAGATCACAAACTACTAAATGACCCAGTAACACAAATTGCTGTGATCTCCTAACAACAAGTCACATCTCTCGTGTTCCTATAGAAAAACAAGTGAAACATACACATCAATTTGAAAGTAAGTCTGCAAGCTAATATTGGAAATCTAAGGTTTGTTCCACACATGCAAATGAAATTCCATGATAAAAAATACCAGTGACCACATCTAGCTGGAGCACATTATTGACCAATCCTTACAACTTTTGATTTGGGTTATAAAATGAGTAGCTCAAAGTTTGCAATAATGACAACATAAAGCTTTGTCAATAAGAGGATCAATAGAATTCACAAAATCCTGTACTTGCCTTTGTGTGTTTTGATCTTTTTCATGAACAGATTACTTAAATTTCTACTCTCTAGTCTCCATAATGAATTACTCAAATTTCTAGTGTCTCATCCAACAATATTAGAAACCCAATAATCTGTAGTGGGAAATGAAAGATGCCATGAATTTTTGGTTACTTACCTTGCCACAACATCAACAGATTCTCCTCTATACTCATATTCTAATCACAACTACACCCCTACCTGTGTAAAATCACAACATCCCTTGTAATGAGAAACACAGTATCAGCTTCCATTTTCATAAAAATGGGCTTGAAAAGATGAAATCAAGGATTTCCTTTATGCAACAGTTTTCTACTAGATACAAACCGTGAATCCTAAAATCAATTGTAAATACATCCATAGACGAAAGCCTTGGACCCATAAGTAAATGCAGATGTTGGTTTATTGTAAGACCTAAAAATGGATATATTCGAAGATTTGAAATAAGACATAGATCATGATCATCATCAAGATGTTAACCCGATTAGAGGTTGGCCACATAAATCTTGTTTCTCCTTTCCCCTCTATTAAGTGTCATGGCTTCATTTGGTCCCAAAGTTTTTAAATATTTTCTCACCACTTCTATCCATGTTCTTTTGGGCCCTTCCCCTTGCCCTTTTAGAAACTTCAACTTGGATCTTCTCACTTCTAATTGGTGCCATTTTCAGTCTCTGTTGGACATGTCCAAACTATCTAAGTCTAATCTCTCTCATCTTGTTACCTATTTGTGTTCTCATTTCTAATTTTATCTTTTCTTGTCTTGACACTCATCTATCTCAACATCTGCATTTCATTAGTGCTCATCCTTTGTACATGTTGTTCCTTAACTACCCAACACTAATCCATAGAGCATGGCTAGCCTTATAGCCATCCTATAGATTTTTCCTTTAACTTTGAGTGGCACCTGTGATCACACAAAACTCCAGAGGCACATCTTATTTGTTCCAACCCCACCTTGGATTCTCTCTATGATCTCCCTCTCAATCTTTTTTCTCTCATGGATTATTGATCCTAAGTATAAAAAATGGTCTTTTAAGGGGACTTCTTGTTTATCAATCTTTATTAGTGCTCCAGTCTTGCTCCTCTTCTTGTTGAAATTACATTCCATATACTGCCTTAGTTATGCTAATTTTAAATCCCTTAGGCTCTAATGCATCTCTTCATAACTCTAACTTTGTTTGTTTACTACCCCCTTTGTATCAATCAATACTATATCATAACACCATCTGAACCTCCTTGAGGTCTTGTGAGTGTAGTATCTCTTGAAATTCAGTTGTTTGCCATTTGCCATGAGTACTCAATATATACTTGAAATCCTAGGGTGCCATGTACCTATGCTATCGTGTCATATACATATCAATCTCAAAATAATGGACCCTCTGTGTTGTGGAAAAGACCCAATCAAGTCCATAGTTATCATGCCAATATTGAGACAAATAGACTCCCTGCACCATGAGCACAAGGAACACAGTACGCAAGATTATGACATATATATGATGTCATCGACCTAATTTGGCCTTTTGCAGCCATGTATCATATATATAAAGTTTAGGATAGGAGATGATCAGTCTTCAACCTTCCTAGAACAGCATCCATTGGGCCACCATATGCCCTCCATAACATAATAATACTAGGCACCATTACATGCCACCATAACATATAAAACCATAGAAATCCATGCATTAATGAAATCATGCAAATCAATCTCATGATAAGATATAACAATGTAAAAGAAACCCTCATAAGGGTTGAGTATGAGGATTCCTCACTCCTCATCATTTCATAAATCACAAACTCCATGTAATTTCAAATACATTTTCATGTAAAAATTTTCAATTAATAATAAATCAACATGGCATTCCAAAGTAATAGGTTACATGAAATATAAGTATACTCACTATATAAATAAAAAATCTCTAAAAATCTCAATTTTAACTTTTTTCAAATATGATAGAATAGTCATCAATAGTTTTCATATTTCACAAAAGCATATCGAAGTTAAAACTAACTATCTCGTTGGTGAAATTCTCAGTTTGACTATGTCCCTTCTTCAACTTGACTTATCGGTTAACCTAGTCAACCTATCAATATTCTAGATTTTTCTTGTCAATTCTGAATTGCAAGCTAATAATTACAAGAGAGTATTTTAACCATGATCTAGCAGTTCAGATCATCTATTAATCATGAAACCACTAGGTTTTAGAAATCCATCACTACTTGACCATCAAAATCGCACCATCTCAATGGTTTAGGCTATTGATTTGTGTTTTCATCCATGGTTCACCAATCTAACTTCTATCAAGTCATATATTACCAAATTTGTGCCATTAATTATCATTCAATGATCTAGATTTGTATTTTTAAAATCTAGCTATCGAATGGTGGTCTAATTGTTATTTTTAGATTATCGATAGATGATCAAAACTCATCCCAACCCATTAGAGTTTTGATCACTCACTTACTAACGACTTATCATATTTGAGAATAGTATCAATCACCTTATAATCTATTGTTCACTCTCTAATTGGTGATCCCAAGACTATAATTTGTCGGATCTTGATCTCAGCTTGTTATTAAACATTTTTAGCCAATGGATGAAGATCTAGTTTGCTATTTATTTGAGGATCAGGAGTGTTGGTTTCTAATTTATGGTCTAATCAACACACAAGTGCTAGAATCATTGCTCCACAAAAACGGGTGGTTGAATTCATAGATTAATGTCATTACAGTGGTCGAATCTCTGGTTTACAAATGATCTGACAGTTATCATGCATTGAAGGTTATCGAACTTGTCTTCGTAAGACACATATCAATGATCGGAGTGTTAACGGAGTGGCTATAGCTCCAATGAGTTGTTGATCATCACGATAGGTAGAAAAATTGTTCTCAAGCTAACATCCAACCATGGATGGGGGTTCAAATTTTTCGCATTTGGTTTTGGATTGATGATCAGAGCTCAAACAGAGATTACTGAAGTTCTGATCAGTCTCTAATAACCAGTGAGATCAAAATTGTCCTTAGGACTCTATTAAACCCCTAGATCTATATGCATTCTCAATTCCATACATGGATCAAGACAAAAAAAATGAAGATTTGAAGTATAGATCCTACCTCTGAGTTGTTCTTCACTCATTATTGATCTCCAGAGAAGACAATTTGATGCAGATTTTCCCATCGTCGACTAGTCACAGACACATCCCGTCTGTCTTCCCCCATCCTTGCATCAATTTTTGGCCTATCAACATGTTACCAGAGGGCTTTTGCTCGTGGTGGCTAGGAGATAACGGTGAATGGTTTTGTACATTAGTGCCGTCGTTCACTTTGTATTTTTCGATGACCAGAGCGTGTTCCCCGTTGTTGATCTCCATCTCCTATCATCGACGAAGCAAACAGATGGTGGAGGATGAGCTTTGTCCTCCTCTTTTCTCTCCCTTCTCCCTCCCTCCCTCCCTCCCTCTCTCTCTCTCTCTCTCTCTCTCTCTCTCTCTCTCTCTCTCTCTCTCTCTCTCTCTCTCTCTCTCTCTCTCTCTCTCTCTCTCTCTCTCTCTCTCTCTCTCTCTCTCTCTCTCTCTCTCTCTCTCTCTCTCTCTCTCTTCTCCTTCTTCCTCTTCTTTCTTCCCTTTCTCCTTCTCCCTTTCTTCTTCCTTTCTTAGTTCTCTTAGTTAAACGGTTGACAGTAAACTATTTTGAGCTGGGCAGGGCTGCCAATATCAAAATGGCCCCCCTCTTGCTTTAAGTTAAATACATTTTTTTTTACTAAAATGCCCTTCTCTTTTATAAGGTCATAATTTCTCCATCCTAACTCCTATTTCAGCATTCTTTATTTCATTAGAATCTTTTTTCTGAGAACAATTCAAAATTTAAGGTTTTAACATTCAATTGGGTCTTTATCAAAAGGTCAATTTTGTGGAACCTAAACATGAAAATTTTCCAATTTGCATTTATCAAAATTAATGCATAATTCTTTGTAATGGAATTTAAAAATTAGGGTACTACATTTTCTCTCTCTTTCCTACCCACCATATCACATATTTAGACGGGAATGAGTTCCATGCCTAATCCCTTGAAAAGTGGTGGCCCTTCTAATTCCATTCTTTTCACCAACTCCACTTTCTAATTCCTCTCCTCACTCAACTATCTCACCTTTCTACTTCTTTCCTCCATCTTTCTTATATTTTTCGACCTTCTTTCCATTCCAACATGTAAGACATCTGAAGGAAAGGGATTCCACACCCCATCCTAGGCTGGAATTCAATGCCTCTCCCTTCCTTTGCTCATATTTAGGAAGTCTACCTCACTCAGCTCACCTCACTTTCTAATCTTTTATCTCCATTCAACCACCTAATTTTCCTACCTAGAGTTCTAGTTCTAATTCTCCTTTTTCATCCTAGAATAGGATCTTCTTAAATTAGAAAGCAAGACTCTATAAATACCCAATGGAATTCCATGCCTAATTCAAGTAGAGGTGTTGCTTCTAACTCCTTGAACTTAAGTGCATCAACTTGGAGATATTCTTAGAGATTTAGATGCTAATATCTTTGCTGTCTTTCATTGTCTTCTACAAATTTTTCCTTGATTTATTTATTTGGTTTTGTACTTCAATTCTAGGTTGGTACCTTGCATTAATTCCTTGCTTATTACTTTCTTTATTGTTTAAGTTTTTTGCGCATAGTTCCGTTTGTTTCCCTTAAATCTTGCTTCCACTTCTCTTAGTTTTCTTGCTTAACGTTTCTAGATCAAAGTTATATTTTCTCTTATAGTGACAACCAAGAGGATAATCGCTTTGAATCTCTTTGTTTCCCATTCATATTTTCCTTGTTTCTCACTTAGATTTATGACTAGTTCTAGTTCCTTCTTTTCCATCTTCATGCTCTTACTCTCTTGATTTCTCTTTCGGGTTTCACATGCATGATATCTAAGACTAGTTTGATCCTGTTGGAGTTTTTTTAAGCTTTACTTTAAATCAAGTTCTAAGTATTAGAATTGTCCTCAATTTCTAAGTTTGTTCAACTATGTACCTGCACATAATTCATGTATCAAATTCTATCCAATAAAGTTGATGATTCATGCAAAGTTTCTTTTGGTTATTTCTATACTTGAATTTCATTAAATTTATGATTTTATGATCATGTTTCATGCCTTGAATCACATGTACAATGTCAGTGCCTTGTTTGACTTTAGTTTCACGAGTATCACAGTTCTAAAATTTTACCTTTCATGATTCATGCATACTTTTCAGTAGTCCATATACATTATTTGCTTGATTCCTTAGGAAATCATTTAGCTTTTTAGATAGTTTAGTTTTATTTAGATTAGTTTACATGTTAGCAAACTTGTGTTGCATGCATTCTGGCCATCTTCTCACTCATGAACCATGTGCACAACTCCATGGGTCATGCACATGGTGATTGAGTGATTTGTCTTTAAGTGGTTAGTTGTTTCCTATTTTCATGGTAGTTTAGAAATCTTTGTTTAGTTATTTACATCTTACTTTATTTTTGAAAAGCTTCTTTGTTTAGTTTTAGAAAGTTTTAGGATTAGGAAAGTTTCATTTTTAGCAAGTTACTTTAAGTAATATTTCCTAAATTCATTCATTCTAGCTATGCATTAGTTTCATTTATTGAATGCATGTTAGTTAGGAAAGTTTCTAATTTCAGTGAAAATTTTTATTTTAAAAAAATTTCCTTTAGTTCATGTTTCTAATTTTATGCATGTTTCCCATTCCATGTTGTTTAGATTCCTAGTTTAATCAAAACAATCTCTCTTTGGCTAGGCTAAATAATCTACACAAAATCCACCCAATATCCAAATATGTGAGATTCCTCATGGGATCGACCTCTCTCACTCGCAAATTACTACCTTAATTTGTATGCTTATGAGTAATTTTAAAGCTACACCAAGTTTTTGGCACCTTTGTTGAGGAATTGCAGCAGATTTGTGGTATGATCTTTGTTTTATTTTTATCCCTAATCATTGTTTTAAGTTGCATTAGATTAGGATTTTTGCCTCATTCTTGAATATTTTTCTAATTCATCTCTAATTGAATATCTTTCTTTATTTTGGTGCGAGGAGAATATGGCAAAAGGAGTAAAAAGCAATAATCCTATGGGTCAAATTCAATTTTAAATGGGTTGTAATAATACAGGCAAGGTGTGGGGTATGATGGTCCACACTTGATCTTCCTCAAAAGCCCCATTGTAAGCTTCTCTCACTCTCCCTTATTTTCTTAGTGTAGTTGCATTTAGTGTAGTTTGCATATTAGTTGGTAGTAGAATTCTTATAGATTAGGCCATTCATTATACTTGTTGCATTTTATTTAGGGTTGTTGCATTAGATTGCACCTATTTAACAAAGTTTATTTTGTTAGATAGCATATAGGTAGGCATTAGTTTCCTTTTCTTATATTTCATTGCACATTTAATGCTTTATAGTGGATGAAACACATTGATAGTAAGGGGCCCATAGGGACCCTCATAAGATAAGGATTGAATTTCATCACCAAATCCTTTGCCCACCTAGGTAATCAAATCAATTCCTTGTATGTAAGTGATCCCCGGCCTTAAAAGCTTAATTTAAAATCAAGTAGCAAGAGACTTAGGGTATTGAGCTTTGTAGGATCCTTTAAGAAGGAGGAGATCAATTGTCACTCTAGTGACTTTTGAGCATGGTGGTTATAGTGGGTATCTAAAATCCAAGTAATTTCCCATGCCTTTTGTTAATGGTTGTTGAGGTCTAAATGCTTCCTTCTATGAGAATTGTATTAACCACTTCAGAGCCTAAGCTAACTGATAACTAGTAGTCGAGCCTGGATAAAAGGAGGAGATGTCTATATTTAGGTCTAAAAGCTACCATTTTGCAGATTAACAAAGATTATCAAAACAACTCGTTAGTGGACCATTTAGGGATTGATTATGCATCATTTAGAGTTAGGTTGCATCATTTAGATAGTTTTTTCATTATAGTGCATGCAAGGTCATGATCTTAGAACACATAATTAGTACCATTTGATCTTGAGATTGAATGCACCCGTAGACAAAGGGTAAGAAATCAAATTCCTAACCCCATGGCAGACCTGCTAGATGTAGTTGATCATAAGGTCATCAGAGAGTTTTATATGCCACTCCGACTAAAATACTCCATCATGCATCACATTATCACCCATCCATGCAGACCACTTTGAACTAAAACTTGGAGTCATATAGTTACTTCCAAGATTTTATAGTAGAGAGAGAGAGAGAGAGAGAGAGAGAGAGAGAGAGAGAGAGAGAGAGAGAGAGAGAGAGAGAGAGAGAGAGAGAGAGAGAGAGAGAGAGAGAGAGAGGATCCATACCTATATATTAAGTAAATTCCTTGATATTTGTGCTACATTCAAATTCTAAAATGTATTAGAAGATTTTATTAGACTTAGGTTATTCCCTTTCTCATTGAATGATAAGGCCAAATCATGGATGAATTCTTTAGTGGACGGTTCCATTGCCACATGGGACCAATTGTCTAAAAAGTTTCTAAACAAATTCTTCCTCGTCCATAAGACTAATGCCCTTCATAGGGAGATTATCAATTTCTAGCAAAGAGATGATGAATAATATTATGAATGTTAGGAAAGGTGGAATGAATTACTACAAAAGTTTCCCCATTATGGTTTTGAGAAATGGCTATAAGTTCAGTACTTCTATGAGGCACATACACTTCAAAATAGAAAAATGGTAGATGTAGCTAGTGGAGGGGCTCTCATGTTAAAAATTGTGATGGAGGCCTGAGAATTTTTCCATACTTTAGTTGAAAAATCTTAGCAATGGGATTATTCTAATAGGAGAGAGAGAAATACCAAGCCTCAAATGGAAGGAGGCGTGTATGAAAAAGGAGTGACCATAGATATGTCTTATAAATTTGACACTTTAGTAGGATGAGTGGACGAGGTAGAAAATATGTTTTAGAAAATTGATGCCTTCCTATTTAGAAGTGCCTCCATGAAACCTCCACAAGAGGTTTGTGCTATTTGTTCTAGCCTAGCACATTTACGCTTAACTTGTCCTTCTAATAGTGTGTACATTGAACATCTTTTGAAACAAGCGAATGCTATGAATGCATATCGCAATCCTAAGAATAATTCATACTCTGAAACCTATAACCTAGGATGGGCAAGGCATCCTAACTTGTCATGGTTAAAGAATAGCTGGTCCATCTATGAACCCCCTACACAAAAAATTCTTAAAGCCTCAGTTCCCCTGTAGCCACTTGGTTTTAGCTTCCTCAACAACCAAAGAAGCCATCACTTGAGGACAACATAGAGTTGCTCCTTAAGAAATTAGAGGCTACTAATAAGGCCTTACTCAATATCTAGAATGAGAGTAGATAGAGATCAATCGTAAATCCCCAAGCTATTGCCAAATTAGAAATGCAAATGAGTTAGTTGTTAGCTACTTTGAATAAGAGAGGAAAGGGATAATTTCCTAGTCAGCCAATTTCAAACCCTAAGGGGCAGTTTAAAATAGGGTCCAGTTCACATACCCAAAGATCCCATGAGCAAGCAAAGTCCATAACTACCTTTAGGAGTGTCTGTTAGGTTGATAACAAAATAGGCAGACTAAAGAATTTTAGAGGAGAATGAACTCGCCAAAACATAGGAAAAAGAGAAAAACAGAAATCTCCTACTCGATTTGAGATTATAGTGGAGGCACTTTATGTGCCTAAAGCCCCATTTCCTCTGTTGTTAAATAAGGCTAAAAAAGGAACCAATTTCAATGAGATAATGGATGTGTTTAAATATATACAAATAAATATCCTATTACTCAATGTAAATAAAGACATCTTTGCTTATGCGAAATTTCTTAAAGAGCTCTACATACAAAAGTGCAAGCTCAGTGTGCAAAAGAAAGCCTTCCTAACTGAGTAAGCAAGCCCTTTGATTTAGCACCAGACCCCTGCAAAGTTTAGAGATCCAGGTTCCCTACCATCTCGTGTTATTAGAAACCATGTCATTGATAGAGTACTACTAGATTTAGGGGTCAGTGTTAGCATGTTTCCATTCTCTTTCTATGAGCAACTAAGGCTTGGTGACCGTAAACCAACCAATACTACCTTGCAATTAGCAGATAGATCAATAAAGGTTCCATATGGTATGTTTGAGGATGTTGTAGTATAGGTGGACCAATTTCACTTTCCTGTAGATTTTATTATTCCGAATATCCAGCCTATATCAGACCTTAGTAGTTAGATTCCAATAATTATTGGACGTCCATTTTTGGTAACATCCAATGTCATCATCAACTGTAGAAATGGTGCCATGAAGTTGTCTTTTAGTAATATGGAAGTCAAGCTCTATGTTTTTAATGTTGATCATTGGCATTTAGACCTAGATGATTCTTGTGTAGTAAATTTAATTGAAGGTCTAATTCAAGATGCTAATATACCATCATCTATCTTAGACCCACTTGAGGTATGCCTATCACACTTTAATTATGACTTTGATATAGACAAATCCATTGAAGAGGTAAGTAATCTTTTAGATGCTGCATCTATAATGGACACCTCCAAATGGGGCCATCAAATGGAACCCCTTCCTGCATCAGACTCTATCCTTATGCCTTCTGTAGAAAAACTTCCCACCTTGGTCCTTAAGCTATTACTTAAAAATTTAAAATATTCTTACTTAGGACCTAATGAATCATTACCTATAATCATAGCTTTAGATCTAGATAAAGAACATGAAGAAAATCTTCTTGATGTTCTCAGAGAACATAAGATTGCTCTAGGGTGGACCAGTGCAAACATCAAAGGGATCAGCCCTGATGTGTGTATGCATAGAATCCATCTATATGAAAATACTAAACCATCTAGGAAAAGAGAGAGGAGACTAAACATAATATGAAAGAGGTAGTGAGAGACGAAGTGCTTAAACTCTTAGATGTTCGTGTTATCTACCCTATATCTGACAACACTTGGGTTAGCCTAGTTCAGGTTGTTCCCAAGAAGACCAAAGTCATGGTAATCCGTAATGAGGACAATGAGTTAGTCCCTACTCGCATGACCACCGAGTAGAGAGTTTGTATAGATTATAAAAAACTAAACACTTTCCTCTTCCCTTTATTGACCAAATGCTAGAAAGGTTCGCCATTCATAATTATTATTTCTTTTTTGATGGATACTTTGGCTATAACCAAATCCCCATAGCACCTGAGGACTAGGAGAAGACTACCTTCACCTACCTTTTTAGGACCTTAACCTGCTGTCGTATGTCTTTTTGGACTTTGTAATGCTCCAGCTACTTTTTAAAGGTGCATGTTGAGCATCTTTTCTAATATGATGGAGAGGTTTTTAGAAGTGTTTATGGATGATTTCTTAGCATTTGGGTCTTCATTTCAATCATGCCTGTGTCATTTAAACCTTGTCCTTGCGTGGTATCATGAAAACAATTTAGTGTTGAACTATGACAAATGTCATTTTATAGTTCAAAATGGCATTGTTCTAGGCCACATTACATCACATAATGGCATAGAAGTAGACAAACCCAAAGTATATTTAATTCTAACCTTCCTCCTCCAAGGACAGTGAAGAAAATTTGCTCATTTTTAGGTCATGTTAGTTTCTACAAACAATTCATCAAGGACTTTAGTAAAATTGCTGAGCCCCTATGTAGTTTACTTATGAGAGAGGGAACTTTTGACTTTGACGATACTTGTATGAAAGCATTTGAGTGCTTAAAGGCTAGACACATTTTTGCTTCCATTATTCAACGGCCAAATTGAGTACACCGTTTGAAATAATGCATAATGCTTTATACTACGCCATTAGGGCTATGGTGTAGCAATGCATTGATCAACTTTCCCGTGTGATATATTATGTTAGCAAGACACTCAATGATGTCCGACTCAATTATTCCACTACAAAAAAGAGTTTTTGATAGTTGTATTTGCTTTGGATAAGTTTAGATCTTACTTGCTAAGAACTAAGGTCATTGTCTATTCGGACCATGAAAATATCTTCTTTCTAAGAAAGATACAAAACCTATGCTAATCCGATGGATACTATTGCTATAGGAGTTTGATTTGGAAATTCAGGATAAGAAAGGTTTCAAAAATGTTGTACGTGACCACTTATCCAGATTAATTGTGGAGCAAAAGCCTTTCCAAATGAACAATTACTAAACATTTTCCAATTACTTGGGTGTGCAAATATAGTCAATTATCTTATCATTGGTCAAATGCCTAATCATTGCTCTAAATAAGATAGGAAAATATTTAGTGTTGAGTTCAAAGACGTTACATGGGATGATTCGTACTTGTTTAAGTACTGTCTTAATTAGGTCATTAGGAGATGTATACTAGATAATGAAAATAAAAAACCTTTTCCTTTTATCATGACTATGCATGCATGTGCCATTTTAATTCCAAAAAGACAACTACAAAGATTTTATAGTGTGGTTTTTATTGGCCCCCCATTTTCAAGGATTCACATTCTTACTGCATTGCATGTGCTAGATGTCAATAGTTTGAGAGCATAGGAAAAAGAAATATGATAACCCTAAACCTCATTCTTATCGTTGAGCCTTTTGATATTTGGGGCATTGATTTTATGAGATATTTTTCTAACTCTTTTGGCTATTTGTACATCCTTGTAGGAGTAGACTATGTGTCCAAATGGGTAGAAGCCATATCGTGTAAGACCAATGACCACAAGGTGGTGGTCAAGTAAAAAAACATACTTGCTCTTTGGTACACTACGGCCATTATTAGTGATGGGGGTAAACACTTTTGCAATAGAGTATTTAAGAACTTAATGAAGAAATATGGTGTTAACCATAGAATTGCTATCCCTTATCATCCTTAGACTAATGGATAGGGAGAAGTTTCAAATAGGGAGATAAAGTGATTCTTAGAAAAGATAGTCAATTCGAATCGGAAAAGATTGGTCTTTAAAACTTAGTGACACTTTTTGGGCATATTATACTACATTTAAAACCCCTATAGGCATGTCACCCTACCACTTGGTCTATGAAAAGACCTGTCACCTTTCAAAAGAACTTGAGCATAAAGCATATTGGGCCTTTAAAAAGTACAATTTCTACTTAGATATTGTTGGAACCCACTAAAAAATCCAACTTAATGAGTGGGATCATCTAAGAAAGATGCAAATGAGTTAAATCTAAGATATACAAAGATCGCATAAAAAATAATCTATAATAAACACATTCTGTGACATCCTTCACCCAAGACAAAAGGTCCTCTTGTATAATTCTAGATTGCATCTAGTCCTTAGAAAAATTTGATCTTGATGGATTGGACCCTACATACTACGTATTGTTTACCCTTATAGGGCCATCAAGATAGAAAATGATGGAGAGATTTCAAAAGTAAATGGGCAAAGGTTGCACCCTATTAGAGTTGGCAAACTCTAAAGTGGAAGATACCTTGCTAGAGGAACTAGTCTACTAGGACCCACCTTAGCATATCCCATGACACTTGCATCCATCATCAGATTTGCATTTATCATTGCATTTTATCACAACATTCTACGTCTGGCTAAAGACGTTAAACTTAACACTTACTAGGAGACAACATAGCGTTTTTAGAGAGTCTCATTGTTCTACATTACTCATTTAGCATGTAGGGTCCTATGTTGCAAAATATTAAGGACAATGTTTATTTAGGTTCGAGGGGTGTAGATATGCATGAGATTTCTAAGTTTTCTTATATTTGAAAAAAATTCCTTTACTGTGATGAGAATTGGATTTTCAGAAGCTTAGTATTTCTTTTACTTTAACTTCTTAATAGACATGCATATGGTTAATTGTTCATTTTATTCATGTACTAAAGCATTTTATGAAAGTTAAAATCTTGGAACACACTTACACAGTGCATAGTTTAGACTGATTGATGGTTATGACTTAGAGACCTCAAGGAAAATTAGTGGAGACCTATACACCCAAGTGAGTTTTAAATATTATCACCTTTCTGAGGGTTATATGTATTTTCATAATTTATTTGGTGTACATTCCTTTGAAAGATCCCAGTATCTTTGTTTTGATCAAAATGCCAATAACTGAAAGGAGTACTAAATTTCTTTCCTCAACATTTATTGAATCAAGTAGGTTTTAAGAAACCTAAGAAATGATATAGGCCATGCTTATTTTATCCTAGAAACATAAAGCCTTTTCTCCAAAGAAAAAAAATATACAAAGAAAGTAAAAAAGAAATATAAAAAAAGTGAGGAGAAAGGAAAAATAGAAAAGATATTCATTTCAGTATATTCAAAAGTAAAGTTGTCCAAACAATTATAGAACACCTCTACTTATATTTAAAACTTTGAATCCTTATACCCTTCCTTTCAAAACCATTCCTAAGCCTACATTTTGTCCTATCCATAGAATTGTTGATCTAGGGTGCAAAATAACCTTAGTGAGGATATAAATAGGAAAGGATTAAGGTGAACTACCCTTACTAGTCCTGGTAATGACATCCATTCTTATGGATCATATTCCTTTGTGTGGATTGTGCTTATTAGATTATGTGAACCATTAGTCTTGATTGGATTCGGTCACATAGTGAGGGAATGTTATTTGAACCCTTTCTATGAGAGCATCTCTGAGTGTGTATTAGTGATAATTTGAGGTCAAAACATCTTTCCACTAGAGCAATAAGCATATCTATTCAGAGGTCCCGATTTATGTATCCTGTACACACACATGCACATTTAGATGAAACTAGAATAAAATGGCTTTGGCATATGTGTAAGTTGTAGAACTTTTCATTCATCTTCACTAAGTTGTTAAAACTAGTGCAGTGCTAATGGGTGGGAATTCTTTGAGATAAAATAAAGAACTTAGCCTTGTTGAATTTTGTAGGTATATTCACTACAAACCCTCATGAGGCTTAACTTATCTACTAAAGGTAACTTAGGGATTTAAGGGCTTGTTGCATACACTAAATGCAATCATGAGTACCTACAAAAATGACAACCATTTTTGTTTTCAATTTTTGTTTCCATGTCTTGTTCAGGATTAGTAAAACACTAGTTGGGGAGTGCGATGTTTAATTTTTTATAAAAAGTACCCAATTAATAGTCCATGTATAATAAATTATAGGAATTATTCAAGGGTTTTAATGGAATTTCATACCACATGCATTTTTGACCTAATAATTCAAAATTTTGATATTTAAAGTAAGTATATAAATAATTATAATTTTTAATATTTAATTAGGGTTTTTACTCTTTTTGAGAAGACGATCCAATGGCTGAGATTAAGGAAGCTAAGATTTGAAGATCAAGATTAAAAGAGGGCCAAAGACCTAAATTTCATCACTCCAAGCTCAATCAAGGTTCAATATCATCTTAAGGTAAGTAAGAAGGCAATTGGAAGATGCAAAGGTGACTAAAATGGACCCATGTAAAAAGTCATGTAATTCCTTTACCTTTGCATAAGAATTGGAACTTTCCTAATTTATCAAGGAAACCTACGAAAGCAAACCCATTAAAGCCTTGAAGCCTAGGGATTTAGCCACTCAAGCATTTAAGCATTAAGCTATCAAAGTGACCCACCAAGGTTCATGAGAGACATGCTACCAAACTGAGGGCTATCCTTTTGATGATGAGGAGATTGCTCATCTTGCTTTATACAACTTTGACACTCCTTATAAGTATGAGGAGTGGTTGGAATCTCTTATTTGACTAGCCATGCATCATGTGACTATCTACTATTCTTTTAGGTGGCCCTTTGCCATCTACTTTTGTGGTCTTCGTTACACCACATTTTGTTTCCCCAATCAACTCCATCAAATGGTAATCTCTTAATATGTTATAAACAACTTAAATCTTCCTGTAGCCTATTGTCTGACCTTTGTTCACATGGATAAGCTTCCCAAAGCTTGGTTAAACACTAAAACCATTGAAACACAAGATATTGGTGAATCCTCATTCATTGAACTAGAGGAAGCATACTTTGGCTGGTTGACTGGTCTTCTGTACTATCAAACTTGAAATGTTTTTCTTTCTCCCCCCTTTCTAAGAAAGGGAAAAATCTATGGATTGGCCTTCCTTTGAATAAAGGAATCTAAAAATCTTAAGTATGCTGTTGCCTTTTTATTAATGAAGTGAAAATTTAACATGCTAATAGTCATAGCATTTAATGGTAAAGAAAACATCAAGTCATGACACCTCCCTTGTCTTTTCCACCACCTTAGAGTTTAGTAGTGCTCTACTTGTATTTTCTACCACATTAGAGGCTAGAGAGACTCTCTTTTTCTTTTCCACCATCTTAGAGATTAGAGGCATTTAGAGGGTAGGTTTCTTACCAATTGTTTTTTTGACTTTGACAATGCCCTATTGCTCCCCCTTCCTTTTCTTTTAGGACTGCACCTGTGAATAGGTTGCATATGTACTATTCAATGGGATCAGGTCTAACCTAGGTAGAAAGTGATGGCTTTTGCTACACATAGAATTTCATTATCTTGTCGAGATTGATAGATTTGACTAGTTCTGCATTGGCCATCTTTTGCAATATTATGGCTCTAGTCATAATCTACTTAATTTGGAATGATCCCTCCCACTTTCCAAGAAACTTGCCCTCGAGATCGTGCATACATGACTTCTTTTCTCTAAGCACATGTCTACTTTGAGAAGAGATCAAGAATGAACTTGTTTGTTGAAGAATTGGCCACTTGGTGTTGATAATCAAGAATTGAACTTGTTTTCTTCTTTTGTTAATTCTTCTTCTAGCAAGACTCTTAAGGAGTGAATTTCTAATTCTGCTAAAAAGATCACTTCTATCCCATACACCACAGAGAATTCACCCACTGATAACCTAACTGTGGTTTGATATGACCATAGTACTTGTGATAGCTTCTCTAACTAGTCTTTTCCTCTCTTCCTAGTATGTTCTTTAGGTTCTTATTGGCTACCTCTACTGCTTTGTTCATTTGCGGTAAACACGATGAGGATCGATGTATCCTAATTCCAAACTCTGTATATGGTGTAGTAATATCATCCTTGAAGTGGGATATATTACCCCATAATGGTGAATGATATTAGTTTTTATGAACCTAGCTACATGTGCCATTATGAGCCATTTGAATGACTTTTCTTCAACCCATTTGGAGAAGTAATAGACTGCCACTTGTATAAACTCATGCCTTGTTGATGATGACAAAGTGATCACTCTTATAACATCCATTCCCTAGGTAGCAGTGGGCCACTGGATAGACATCATGTTGTGCTCAAAAGGAGGTAGATGATCATGATCTGCAAGGATCTAACATTTTTTATATATTTCTTCACATATTCTATACTGTCCTTCTACATGGTTGGCCAATAATACCCTTGAGATAATATTCTCCTTACTAATGTCTTTCCTCTCATGTGGTTTGCATAATCTTTCATGTATTTCATGTAATAATTTTTGGGTTTCTTCCTCATTGGCACATCCTAAAGAATGCCATTGAAGCTCCTTCTGTATAACACTTAATGGCTTCAACATTTCTTCCATGAGATGCCATTCCCCTTTTGTTTGACATATGATGAGCATAGATTCTTTGTATTCATTCAAACTCTTGATATTCAATGTCAATGCACCATATAGCCTGTGATACAGGTCTTGTATTTTGCTTCATTGTTGGTACAATGGAATTATAAAGAAAGGGATGTGATACTTCTCGGAAGAGACTAGGACTACTTCAACTCCTTGCCACTCTTGATTAGATGCACCAGGAAAATACATGTCCCATTGCTAGTTGGGACTGACTATTAAAAGAACTTCTTCATCTAAAAACTTATCTCTTGTTAGAATTGGTGTGGGTATCACATTCTCAGCCACAACCCTAACCTTGATGACTTTCTGGGTGACATACTGAAGGTTGGATGTCGATACGAGCAATAACCATTGAGAAGTTCTTCCTGTGAGTGCTGGCTTTTTGAAGTGGTATATTAAAGAATCCATCATAAGGACTATCTTAACTTCTCTTCAAATCATGTAGTTTTAGAGTTTGCATGTGACGACCAGGGTTTTTAAAACATATTTTGTAATACATTTTTCAAAGGTAGGGCGTCCCCTTAGTAAATTTTTTTTTCACAAAACAAAATAGTGGAAATTGTTTTCTTTTAAAACTTGTTTTGAAAACCCAAGTCACCATTTCATACATAACATAAGTACAATTTTTGTACAAAATAAAATTCCATTGAAGGAATATAGTTTTATTAAACTTCCAAAATCCATCCAGTGGTTCACAGTATGACCCGCTATCAGTACAATACCTGTCCAAATTACATAATCCAAGATTTGCAAACCTCACCATACATTAAAAACTCTCAATACAATACAATTCCCTCAAATAAACTACATGTCTTCAAGAGGATGTATCTTGATTGATTATTCATCCACATCATCTTAAGTCTTTTACAGTCTTGTACTAACCCTCCTTTGCATCTGAGCTATTGTAAACATAGAAATATTTACAATACCTTAGCAAGCTATGCTTGGTAGGGGATACAAAAACATACTACTTCATCAATATAAGAATACATACCTTAGTCCTTATTTCATCATGATTATCCATTCATGCGTATTCTCCACATAGAGTATATACATTATTTATGTAGTACGTGACAAATTAGTTAATATATTAAAGATTGCTCAAAACTTCTTCCTTCCCCTGACTATACTTCCACTTAGGAAATCAGTATCCAGCCAATCTTTATACGGGGATTTTCAGGAACTCATATTGGCATCTCATCATGCCATGCATTACATTATGCTTATCATATGTGCATTATAATGCAAAATACATTAGGACTACTATGCATCATCCTCAATCCGTACAGCGTGCTTGGATGACTACAATCTTCCACTGATACCAACTATGGAATATCAACTCCATGTCCTCATGGGGTGGACCATGGATGTCACAGTGGGGCCTTCCCATTATTGCCCCACCCGATGTTTAGCCTCTCTTTGGGCATGGTATCCATCATATAAGTTTTAGGAAGCGGGTGACCAAACTCTCATAACTTCCCTAGCATAGCATCCCCAGTCTCTATCTCTGTGTAAAACAAAATTACAAGCCTCCATACTTGTATTGAAAATACATTGTACATATCAGACAATGTGTCCTTTTAACTAAGGCTAGAATATTTTCTATACCCTATTCTTAGGGTTTCCTTAGTCTCCATATCTCATTACTTTCACCTCATTAGACTTGATTATTAGATTAGATCAATTGGATTAGATTATGAGGTTGGATCATTTGGTTAGATCACTTAGTTGGATCACATAGTTGGATCATATGTTTTTAGATCACTTGTTTGGATCATGACTATGCTAAGGTACTAAGCACAATTATATCATGAAGGTCTATAATTACAGACTAAGATCATGTATGTATACACATGAATCCTTAATACAGTCTTGTACATCCACCTACCTCAAAGTAGTATCTTGTTTTTTATACTTCCCAAGTGTATTCTTTCACAATGTCCATCATCGTTTGGATTCATCCCTCTGTCAAACCATATGTATAAGGTTATTTCTTTATTCAAGTATGTATTTATATCAGGGATACCCTAATCTTTCCTTGAATCATGTTTGATCAAGGGTTTGGATTCTCTATCTATGTTCTTCTGCATACCCATACATAATTTCTACATATACATACGTAATACAATACTACATTAGTATTCTTATTATTTTTTATCATTCAAGATCCTATGGATCTTGTTTGATCATCCTTATCTTGATTACATTTTTTATTAGGGTTAGATGATTTACTACATTTTATGCTCTTATTATTATTACTCAACCAATTAATGTTTTATTGGCTGATGGTAGCTTATTTCATCCTAAGTCTAGATAGCTCCTCTTATGTTAAATTGGCTAAGGCTTACTAGTTGAATGGTTGAACACAAAATGGTTACTTCAATCCTCATGTAAGGAGGTGTTTAGACCTCACAAACGTCAATGGAAGGTGGGGGAAGAGCGAGGTTCTATTAGAGAACCCCCTTAACCATTATGTCCATCATCCACTAGAGTGACCCTAGTTCAACCTTTCATAAGGTTCCTATGAGCATTTAACCCTAAGAACTCTTTCTAATTGATTTTAATTAAATCCATGAACTAAAATGTCATTCATGGAGTTTTATTATTCTCCTAATTTAGACTAAAGAATTTATATTCCTTATATTATCCTACTAACTGTGGTCCTTACTATCATTAAGTCCATGTCATACATTCCATGTAGATGTCCTTTCATTCTAATTTCATTTAATTACAATTTCAATGAAATTTCCATTACTTAAGCATTAAAGCATAAACATAAAGCATAAATAAACAATTAAATAAATAATTCTATAATTAAATCTACTAAGCAAGGAAAATTAATGCAAATCTAACAAGCTATAAATACTTATCATGATCCAAAGGTCTTAATTGATCCTTATTCATTTTTCCTCATTTTTAGGGTTTAGATCTTGATCTTTCATTTTATTTTAGATCCAACATTTCTTATTGATGTAATTTCATTTTTAAATCTTTGATGTATCTCATACCTTGATTTGATCTTCCTTGATCTACCTGATCAAGGAGATCTTAAGTTACTTTATCCCATTTAAGAGCATAGATCTTGATCTAGCCCAAATCCTCATCATCCATTCCATAAATTCACATAATCTTAACTCAATATCATCATCAACACCTATCCATATAGCCCAATCATCCTTGATCAACTTGATCAAAGAGATTTCCATCCCTTTTTATGGTTTTTATTACTTTTAAGGCTAGATCTATTAAGATCTGCCTATAAAATTACATGTAACTCACTAATTTATGTTATTACATTATTATATCATCATCCAAAAAGGTTTTATTGGTCTGATCATCCTAGATCTTGTAAATCAAGGATGTTAGTATACTTATCCACTTAATTATGAAAATTTAATGAATTAAAATCACAATTTTATTGATTCAGTATGTTATAATTATCACAAGGAATCCATAAAAACTTTCTGATCTCAAGATTTTTAGTTTGAGGTCATTTGGGCCATGATCTAAGATCAATGGCATGGATTTTACTAAATAGAACATGTATATACAATTTAAAACCAAGATATAACAAGTTCAGTGGATTCTAGAAGATACAAGGAATCCATAGTATGTTTTAGATCTAAAATCAGAGCTATATTGGGCTCTGAATTGCAAAAACAAAGTTTCAATTCAAAACTGGACGGCCCATATCAGATTTGGGTTATGGGTGCGGGGATGATCATTGGCCCACCCTCGTTACCGTCTACTTCAGGTTATCGGGTGGAGGTGACCGGCTATGGGCTAGAAGTTTAGATCTGGATCGTCGTATCACCCATGGTTGGATCTCCTCCATCCATTAAAATCCAACACTCAGATTTCATCTCCTGGGGCTTTTTCGCCCCAGGTAATCATCCAAAAGCTCTGAAGTTACATCTGAGCTATGGTTGGATGGGATCTCAACCATCCAAGTTGGATCCATCGTCTGATGGATCAACGGTAGGGAGATCCCATGCATGTCGGAAAGCATGGTCTAACTACCAGAATTGGAAGGGGAGTGCAAAGTGCACCTACCTGTGCTGATCCGTGGAGGAGGAGATTACCGGAGAAGGAGAAATCCAGCCAGAGAAGAATAAGAAATCCAGAATACAACCCTAGACACCGGCAACTCATATAGCCATAAAATTTTCCATCGCCTTTGTTGGAGGAGGATGAAAACCTTAGGGCTTTGGTATATCTCGTAGTGATGAAGATCTTAAATTGTGAAAGATCACCATTCACTGGCCAGATTGGCCGGAATGACTTGAAGAAACTGTCGGAGATGGTAAATGGTACTGGGATGGATTTTGTTTTGAATTTTCTAGAGATCCAGGATATGGATCATCACGAACCAAAGGTATTTTGTGTATCATCCTTGTACAACAAGATCCAAGGGTGAAGATAAAGTTTTAATGGTTCAAAAGTGATGGCTAAATCAAAAAGAGTTTTTAGGCAAAAACCCAGTCCCATAGGGGACGATGCGTTTGTGGACGTACCTGGTGTCTCCATTAGGTCTGGAGTGTCTGGTGCATCTGTGGACACGCCCACAAGGCTTAAGAGAGAAGGAGAGAAAGAAAAATAAATTGGGGAAGATGGGGAATGTTTCTGAATCTAGGATTTTGGGACAAGCTAGGGGACCTTGTGAGGAACATTAGAAATTTTTTTGGGATTTTTATGAGCTATTTATAGAGGCTTTTGAATTTTCCATGGTTACTTGAAATCATCACTTTGATTTCTTTTGAATATTTAAATGTCTTAGGATTCCCACTAGCACCTCTTTCTCCACTAGCAGATGATAGTGGTTTGACTAATGATGGTCTTTTTCTAGACATTGGATCCCTTTGTGGGTCCCTTGTGGGCCCCACAGATGTGTGAAAAGACAAAATTGCCCTTTTATGGAGAAAAATTTATATTATTCTCCTAGGCTCAGAATTGAGCATACTTAGTGGTGTTGGATTTGTATTTCTGAGTATATTCCAGATTTTGATGTCTCAAGTCTTGGTTATTTGTGAAATTACCATTTTGCCCTTTTATTCATGAAAATGAAGAAGAATACAGATTTTTCATCCGTATTCAGAAATAGTTGTGCTTATAGTCATTTTGAAGGGTTCATTGAATATGTTTTCGATTATATATGTCTCATACTATGATTACACTTCTATGAGAAGTGCATTTTTCATAATGCTAATATTCTAGCCTGATTTTTATTAAAATTCTCAATTTCAATATTTATTTAATTTCCTTACCAAAAATTAGGGGTGTTACATTGTAGGTACTAACTCCGCCAATGCCAGTCCCAAGCCCTGATGAAAAAGGAGGAGGGTCTTGCGTCAGGTGCCAGCCGACAAGGGGGAAGTTAAAGATGATTATGTTATTTCTTTCTTACAAATAAATATACATTTGTATATTAGTTTGTGAGGAAGAAATGAAAATCATCTCTAGCTTTTTAAAATACAGCCACCCTTGCGTCAGGTAGCCAGTCGGCAAGGGTTAAGTTGAAGATGATTTTGTTATTTCTTTTCTACTTGCAAATGAATATGCATTTGTATTAGTTCAAAAGGAAGAAATGAAATCATCTTCAACTTTTTAAAACTATGGCAACCCCAACATGACATGAATCGAAAGCTGACATTCCCTCATGCTAGGGCGTTCCCCATAAGCGACGCTCTTCATCGGATCCTAGGTGCGGTGAAAAATAGGCAAGGGTTGCTAGGTCGTTCTCCCAGAAGCGACGCTCTACATCGGATCCCAAGTGTAGTGCAAAGTGGGCAAGGGTTGCTCAAACATCCCCTCAGAAGCGACGCGCTACATTAGAACCCAGGTGTAGTGAAAAGTGGACATGGGTTCATACCATGGAGGTTGAGAAAGGCGATAGTAAATAGGATATCTCCAGAAAATAAGATTTGCATCGCTACATGGAATATAGGGACACTGACAGGTAAGAGTTTGGAGTTAGTAGACGTGATGAAATGTAGGATAGTTAGCATTGCTTGTATCTAAGAAACCAAGTGGAAAGCGGCTAAAGCTAGAGAAATAGATGAGTATAAATTATGGTACGTAGGAAAGAAAAATAACACGTTAAGAGAATCAGTGATAGAATTATAATAATAATAATTGTTCTAAGAGAGTAGATTATAAATGTTATAAGTGCATTCGCACCACAAGTAGGGTTACAAGATATAATCAAGAGACAGTTTTGGAAAGATATGGAGGGAGTCATGCAAGAAATTCCCAACACTGAGGGGATATTTATAAGAGCAGACTTAAATGGCCATGTAGGAAAAGATAAGGAAGTATATGATAGAATACACAGAAGATATGGTATAGGTGAATGAAATGAGATGGGGGAGAATATCCTCGGTTTTCTTTGTCATATAACTTGTCCATTGCAAATACACTCTTTAAGAAGAGGGATGAACACTTAATAACCTTTAAAAGTGGACTTCATAAAAGCCAAATAGACTTTTTTCTATTAAGGAATAATGAACGATCTATATGTAAGGTTGTAAGGTGATACCTGGTGAGAGTTTAACCTCACAACATAGGTTAATGGTTATGGATATCCATATTAAAAGATGGAGTAAAAAGAACTTAACTTAATACATATCCCAAAACTAAGTGGTGGAACTTAAAAGGAGAGAAAATAACCTCATTCAAAAATAAGTTGATGGTAGAAGGAAATTGGAACAATGAAATAAAAGTAAATACCATGTGGACTAATATGGCTAAGTCCATTAGGAAAGTGGCAAAAGATGTCTTAGGAGTATCTAAAGGTAAAAGGCTATTAGCAAAGGAAACATGGTGGTGGAGTGAAACAGTGCAAAAAGTTATTAAAGAAAAATGGATGCATTTTAAAGCATGGCAGAAGATTAGAAATAATGAAAACTATGAAAAATATAAGAATGCTAAAAACGCTGCTAAGAGAATAGTAAGTGAGGTTAAACTTAAAGCATATGATGAGCTCTATAATATATTAGGAACCAGAGAAGGTGAGAAAGATGTGTTTAAACTTGCAAAAGTAAGAGAACAGAAGGGTAAGGACTTAGATCATGTTAGGTGGATTAGAAGCGATGATCAAAGGGTATTAGTCAAAGAAGATGAGATCAAACAAAGGTGGGAGACATACTTTCAAAAATTGTTAAATGACAATGGCTCTGTGAATATAGGGATTGAAAATACTATAAATCTAAATAACATTGGATATTATAGATATGGACGTAGGATTAGAATACCTGAAGTAAAAGAGGCCTTGAAAAAGATGGAATCAGGAAAGGCCATGGGGCCTGATGGTGTACCAATAGAGATTTGGAAGCATATGGGAGATATTGGGGTAGTTTGGTTGACCAAGTTGTTTAACAAGATTATAAAATCAAAGAAAATGCCTGATGAGTGGAGGAAAAGCTCTATTGTACTAATCTATAAGAATAAAAGAGACATTCAGAGTTGGACTAATTATCGAGGAATCAAACTTATGAGCCACACCATGAAACTTTTTGAAAGAGTGATTGAGAAGAGGCTACGACATGAAACAAGTGTATAGGAGAATTAGTTTGGTTTCATGCCTGGGAGGTTGACCATGGAAGCTATTTTCTTACTAAGACCATTAGTAGAGAAATATAGGGAGAGGAGGAAAGACCTACATATTGTCTTTATCGACTTAGAAAAAGCTTACAATAGAGTCCCTAGAGAGTTAATATGGAGGGTGTTGGGTGGTAAAGGGGTTTTTGAGGGGTATATAGACATAATTAAATATTTTAATGAGGGAGCAATAACAAATGTTAAGACCATTAGTGGCATGACTGGTGATTTTCTTGTCACTGTAGGATTGCACCAAGGATCGACATTGAGTCCATACCTCTTCACATTAGTTATGGATGAGTTAACAAAACATTTGCATGAGGAGATCCCCTGGTGCATGCTATTTGTAGATAATATAGTCTTACTTGATGAGATAAGGGAGGGTGTAAACATAAAGCTAGAGTTATGGAGAGAAGCATTAGAATTTAAAGGATTTAAAATTAGCCGAACTAAGACAGAATATATGGAATGTAATTTTAGCAAGGAGAGTAGGAGTGGAACACCAGTCAAGATTGATAACCAAGAAGTCCCCATGAAAGACCTCTTTCGGTACTTAGGATCATTGATCCATGAGAGTGGAGAGATTGAGAGAGAGGTTACCCGGAGAATCCAACGGGTTGGAACAAATGGAGATGTGCATCTGGAGTTTTATTTGATAGACGGGTGCCACTCAAATTAAAAGGAAAATTCTATAGGATGGCTATAAGGCCGGCCATGCTCTATGGATTAGAGTGTTGGCCAGTCAAGGAACATGATACTCATAGGATGAGCGTCGCAAAAATGAGGATGTTGAGATGGATGAGTGGTAAGACAAGAAAGGATAGAATTAGAAATGAAAGTATTAGAGAAAATTTAGGGGTAGCTCCAATAGGTAATAAGATGAGGGAGATTAGACTTAGATGGTTTGGACATGTCCAAAGAAGACCAACAACAGCACCAATTAGAAGGAGTGAGGCAATACAAGTAGAAGGTTCTAAAAGGGCAAGGGGAAGGCCCAAAAGAATGTGGATAGAAGTGGTGAGGAAAGATTTAAAAACAATAAGACTAAATGAAACCATGGTATTTAATAGAGTGGAATGGAGGAATAAGATTCATGTGGCCAACCCCTAATTGGGATAAGGTCTTGATGATGATGATGATGATGACATTGCAGGTACTGCTACTATAATAGGACATGTCTTTTCCAAGTGGAGTATCTTTACGAGTAAGCATGCAATCTATAGTTAATTCCTAGATTGAGAAGTAAAGTAGTAGTGGCGTATCTAGCGTAGGTGTTACCATGATTGGAGGGTTGGAGAAGTATCTTTAGATAATCCTGCCTTTCTTTAGCTACTTCAAAATGTGTTCACATGTGGTCATGAGTTATGAAATAAAGTGACAAAGGAACTAGAATCTTCTAAGGAAGCCACATATTTCCTTTTTAGTTCTTGGCTGAGGCATTTTTGTATTGTTTTATGTCTTGGATAGGTTTGCTTCTATGCCCCTAGCACTAACTATGAAACCTAATAACATCCTAAAGGTTACTCCAAAGACACACTTTTGGGGCTTGAGTCTCATTTTGAGTTGTCTAATTCTTTCAAAGAACTTTCTCAGCCTCAAAGTGATCCTCTTGGTCATTTGATTTTACCATCATATCAACCTCAACCAATTCGTCCATCATGTCATGTGAAAGTGTAGTAACTCATTGATATATATCTTTAGCATTCTTTAAGCTGAATGCATAACAACATAGCAGAACTCCCCCTAATGGAGTGATGAAAGAAGCCTTCTATTGATCTCTGGGAGCCATGCAAATTTAGTTGTATCTTGAGAATCCATCCATGAATTACAAAACAATCGAGCAGAATACTCCCCAATAGTGTGACAAAAGAATCCTTTTGTTGATCTTTGGAAGCTATACGAATCTAATTGTATCTTGAGAATCCATCCATGAATGACATAACAACTTAGTAGAACACTGCGCCATGATGTGATGAAAGAAGTCTTTTGTTGATCGTGGGGAACCATGCAAATTTAATTGTATCTTGAGAATCCATCCATTAACATTAAGATGGTGTGCCCTATTGTGCTATGGACCAGGAAATCCATGTGGAGTAGAGGGAAGTTGTCCTTTGGGCTAGTGTAACTCAAGTCCTGAAAGTCAACACACAATCGTACTTTCCCATCCTTCTAAGATACTAGCACTATGTTGGACACCCACTCTTAATATTGGGCAACCTTAACTAAATTTGACACCTAGTTGTTTCATGGTCTCTTCCTTAATTTTATCTCTCATTATTGTTAATCTCTGTTGGACTAGTTTTGCATCAAGAGAGGTATTTTATGCTGCACATTCTTTAGGTCAATTTTTGGCATATCCTCATATGACCACATGAAAAGATTCTGTTATTTAGTCAACAATTCCACCAATCATTCATGATCTGATTTGAGAAATTATTAACATTTTGAGTTTCTTCGCACCATTTTTGCTATTTATGTTTATGATTTTAGTTTCTTCTTCATTTGGATGAGTATTTGTTTATGTTTCCAAAAGTTCATTTGGTAGATACTCATTAGGCAAAGACATACTCAAGACCTAGATTTATTTCATTGAAAGAAGCAACGAATTTGGTAGAGATATGATCCATAGATGGTTTGTTTACATTGAGAATGGTATTGTTGTAGACTTGGTATTGATGACAAGGATTGGGTCAAGGTCAATGGTGAAACATTCAGCTTCCTTACGACAAAGAGACATTGAACAACTTTAAAGGACTCTTCTTTACTTTTTGTGGGCCAATATTCTTCATGGTTGGGGAGTTTTTCATCTTCAAAATGCCCATCATCATAGAATATCTCAATCCTAGGATGCATTTGACTAGTTAGTGGGTCATACCACAGTTTTGGAAATCCAAAATAGGGAAATCTTCTCCCTCCTCAACTAACTACCGATTGAGAGTGTGGGGCAGCGACCTTGGATCTTTCATGCCTCCTCTTCTTAGATGAAATCATAACCTAATCCCCTTTGACCATTTTGCATCTTGGTTTGAATGGTTTTTGTGATTATTTGGCTCCTAGTCCCTAGCAGTGCTCTAGGAAAATATTTCATCATTCTGGATACCTTGGTGTTTTTAGCACACTCCACTAGGAATTCTTCATTAATATTGGTCCTCTAGACAATCTAAAATGGTTCTTGAATTGTGCACCCATTCATCCTAATAAGGCCTCCTTCGGTAGAGGTTGAGGCAACTTCCATGGGACAATCTCCCTTGACAGTAATCATCTTGTTCAGATAGATGAAGTTAATCTTTTGATGCAATGTGGAGTTTACATGTAGGATTGCATGGATCCAATGCATTCCCAATAGGATCGTGAAAGAGGTCTACATGTCTAGCACATGACATCCTATAAAAAAGGCAGTTGATACCACTACATGGGTGAAGAGGACCCCTAGAAAATCTTTTTCGGAACTAGCATATGCCATGATTGACTAGTCAATAGGATGGAGTTTTTCATGTCAATGCCGAGACTTGTAGATGTTTCTATTGGTATGATGTTGATTGAATATCCATTATCAATAGGATCCTTATTTTCTTTGCTTCCAAAAAGAGGTGATTGGTATGAAGAGTGATAGGGTGTAATTTCAACCGCTGTTAATTAGTTCTTTATTTGAAAAAGTAATTCTCTTCAGGGATTAGGTTGCTGATGTATTCAAAAAATTATTCACAAGTGCATTAATCAAAGTAGTATATTTATACCAAGTGAGGTCGATCCCATTTGGAATCTAATGAATTTTTATTCAATATGAACCTACTTAGATTAATTAACCTAGCCAAAAGTGAGATTAGTGATTAGTTCTTTATTTGAAAAAGTAATGCTCTTCAAGGATTAGGCTGTTGATGTATTCAAAAAATTATTCGCAAGTTCATTATTTAAAGTTGTATATTTATACCAAATGAGGTCGATCCCATGAGGAATCTAATGAATTTGCATTCAATCTAAACCTACTTAGATCAATTATCCTAGGAAAAAGAGAGATTGGATTGTGATTAGTTCTTTATTTGAAAAAGTAATGCTCTTTAGGGAGTAGGCTGCTGATGTATTCAAAAAATTATTCACAAGCGCATTAATCAAGGTAGTATATTTATACCAACTGAGGTCGATCCAATGAGGAATCTAATGAATTTGTATTCAATTTCAACCTACTTAGATAAATTATCCAAGCTAAAAGAGAGATTGGATTGTGATTTACTTTAGAAAATAAATGAACATGGAATTAGAAACATGCATGAAATTAGAAACTTAAACTAAAAGGAGACATTCTAGAAACAAAGACTTTCTAAAAATAAGATTAAAAACTTCTAAGAATGGAATTAGAAACTTTCTATGACTAAAATGCATTCATGAAAGGAAACTAATTCAAAACTAGAAACATGAATAAACTTAGAAACCTAAAGTTTGAATGAACTTTCTAAAATTAGAAATTAGAAACTTTCTAAAAATGAACCTTCCTAAGCAAAAACTCCCTAAATATTGCCAAATTTCTAAAATGTAACTAATCTTGAAGAAACTTCCTAAAAATGACTATTATCTAAAATGGATATTTTTTAAAATTAGAAATTAGAACTTCTAAAAGTAGAAATTCCTAAAACTAAAGTTAGAAACTTCTTAAAGATAAAATTCTAATATAAACATCCAACTAAACATGAGCGACAAATAATAAAGAAACATGCATGATAGAGAAGTAAATAACTAGACTTTTTTTTTTTTTTTTTCTTTTATTGAATGGAAAATGTTACAAGAGATGAATAGAACATAAAATAACACTAAAAATAAATTAACTTGACTTCAAACTTCACAACTAATTCTGTCCATGTGTCACTCATCAATGGATAGTAGACCCTAGGCTTGCATGTGAACCCAGAGATAGAACTAAAGAGATAAAGAAGAAATGGAAAACAAATCCTAAAGGCCTAAGAGAAGAGATGCTATGATGGATGGTGGTCGATGCAAATCCTAGGCTAGGATGTCCTAGAAAATAAAAATTAAAGAAAAATGATAATTAGAAAAGAAATAAAAAAATCTAAAGCTAGAAACTAGAGAAAAGTAAAGAATAACATAGCCACTAACCTAGAACTTGAATGCTTGGAATGAGAGTACCCAAAGGCTACTTTCTCTTGGCAGTCACTACAAGAGATTGATGGCCTTTGATATAGGAGAATGAGAGCACAATAAAAATCAAAATAACCTAGAAGAATGTTGTGGTGCGCATGAACAAGAGGAACAAAGACCCTGTAAACATAGAGGAACAAAAAAGCATTAAAATAGTGTGGAATTGTGTAGAAAATTAGCCCCCCTTGTGTATGATTTTCACCCATAAAGAGGGATATCTCTTGCCTAGCAAAGAAAGGAAAGAGGGGATAAGGGTTAGGGAAAGATGAGAAGAGAAGAGAAGAGGGATTGGAAAGTGAAAATCACACAAAATTGTGCGTTTTTTTCCTTTCCAAATGTTGCATGATGGAGGGAAAGAAGAAGAGAGAAAAAAAGAAAAAAGAGAGAGAAAAGGATAGAAAGTGAACTCTTCTTTCTGATTGGTCCACATAAGATGCAGCCCACCCTTATTGAGAAAACATCCATTTTTCTTCCATTTTTTCTTCTATAGAACGTGGTTTTCCAAGTTCGAAAACTGTGTTATTATTATTATTTTATTTTTCAAAAGGTGTGGTCCCATGTTGCTTGTATGCAGATGGCTTATGTGGCTTCTTTTTATGTCTTCTGACTTTGTGGCTTCAGTGGCTTTCAACCTTGGTTTCATGGCTTTATAGCTTGCATGGCTTGTTGCTTGTATGCAATGGCTTATGTGACTCCTTTTTATGGCTTTTGACTTTGTGGCTTCAGTGGCTCTCATCCTTGGTTTCATGGCTTTGTAGCTTGCATGGCTTGAAATCACATGCAAAGATGGTGGAATTCTGCTACCTTTTGCATGGGGCCCATCTATTATTTTTAGTCAACCTAATTCTACTAAATGTTTTTGAGACTCATGTCCTACTCTAGAATGATTCTGACCCTTACTTGAACTTTAAAATGATAGAAAATGGGTCCCCACCCTTTGGGTTGATCGGGATCATTGATTATCATCTGAAGTGATATGGACCTTTGGATTATTCTTTTAATAGTCACAAAAGATTAAAAACCCTATTTCATACCTAAAAAATTATGATAGATCACATATTTGGTCTGGAAAAATGTCTTGAACTTAAATCCTCACTGGTATTCACTCATAAATGAAGCCCTTAGAGGAAAGGGTCAAACAAAATCCTTGCACTATGTGAATGGATCCAACAGCACTAATGGTTCACATAAGCTTATGACACAGATGATATAAGAACTATGATCCCTAAGAGTGGATGCCATTACCAAGAACTAGAAGGAGTAGTTCACCTTAATTCCTTTATATTTATATCCTCATTAAGACTACATTCCACCCTAAGATCAAAAGGTCTTAAAATAGGATGAAACTTAGGTTTGGACCAGTTCTAAAAGAAAGGGTAAAAGGATTCAAAGTCTTTCAATCTGAGTATAGGCTTTCAATGAATGTTGGATAGCTTCACTTTTAAGGGAATTAAAGTGAATATCTTTTCTTTTTCTTTTTCTCTTTTTTCTTTCACCACTTTTCTTTTAGATAATTCTTTTTGACTTTCTTTGTATTTCTTCAAAGGAAGGCTTTTTCTTTGTAGATACCTTGTTTTTTTTTTTTCTTCTAAGACTTTTTTCATTTTAAAACTTTTTCTACCATCTCTACTCATTTTTGAAGGATAGGTAATGGATATTTAAGTGGGTTTTTGCATTATGGTAGATAGGTTGAAAAAAAAAAGGCTTACCAAGAGGCTCAAAGATTCTAACTAGTGATGTAATATTTTGGTAGGCTTTATGTTTATGGGATAAAACAAGGATGGCCTATATTATTTCCTAGGTTTCTCAAAGCCTATCAAATTCAATAAATGTGTAGGAAAGTTAGTACTCCCATTAGTGATTCTTGGGAATTGACCAAAACAAAGATACTGAGATCTTTTAAAGTTGATGTTTGATAACGAAAATATAGAATTATATAACCATCAGAAAGACGATAGTCTCTAATACTCACCGGGTATAACTCTTTAGTGATTTTCTTCATGGTCTTTAAGTCATAACCATTTCTTTTTCTAGACTATGCATTGTGTATAAGTGTGCTTCAAGATTTAACTTCATAAATTTTTTTAAAAATGAATAAAATGCAAAATTAACCATATGCATGTCTATTAATATGTTAAAGTAGGAGAAATACTAAGAATAAAAAATTCAATTCTCATTACAGTAAATGACCTTGACCTTGAAAACTTAAAAAAACTCAGAAAATATTTATGATTTTTTTTTTAAAAGATGAAAGACAAGGAAAACTTAAAATTCTCATGCATATCTACAGCTCAACCTAAGTGAAACATTGTCCCCAATGTTTTGAAACATAGGACTCCTACATGGTGACTGGGTAATGCAGAAAAATGAAAATATAAAAATGCTGGGTTGCCTCCCAGTGAGTGCTAAGTGTATCTTCATTTAGACGTATGCTGTTAGTCTAGTGATGAATGCATGCTGGACTCATGATGAATGCAGATGGTATGGAACATGAAGTGGTAGGTCCTGATAAATAGGATCCTAAAGCAGAATCTCCTTCACTTTGGGGTTGACCAATTTGAGAAATGATTTTAACCTTTGACCATTCACTTTGGAGATCTCCCCATTCTTTTCAATCCCAATGGCTTTGTGAGGACAAATAGTGCGGACAGGGTTTGGTCCATTGAGAACAAAGTTTACTACAAAATTGATGTTACTTAGAGTTATACAAGAGAACCTTTTGTCCTAGTGTGAAGGACTTATGCAAGATGTGCTTACCATGATGAACCTTCTTCATTTGGTCCTTGTATATCCTAGCAGTCTCATATGCATCTCGTCTAAGTTCGTCCAACTCATTGAGTTGGAGCTTTCTGTGGGTCCCAGTAATATCTAAATCAAAATTGAGTTTTTTAATGGCCCAATATGCTTGATGCTCAAGCTCAACTAAGAGATGAAATGCATTTCCATAGACTAGATGGTAGGGTGATATGCGTATAGGGGTTTTGAGGATAGTACTGGATAGCAATTCTGTGGTTGACACCATATTTCTTCATTAAAATTTCAAACACTGTTACAGAAGTGTTTTCCCCCATCACAAATAATGGCTTGTGGAGTACCAACGCATTATAAAAACATTTTCCTTCAAAAACTAGACCACGACCTTGTGGTTATTAGTCTTACATGCTATGGCCTCCACCCATTTGGACACATAGTCCACTCTTACAAGGATGCAAAGGTGACCAAAGGAGTTAGGAAAAAGTTTCATAAAGTTGATGCCTTAAACATTGAAAGGCTTAATAATCAGAATGGTGTTTAGGGGAATCATATCTCTTTTATTAAGACTCTCTAACTGCGAACATCTTGCACATGCTATACAGTAAGCATGTGAATCCTTAGCAACGGTACCAAAAACTTGGTGTAGCTTTAAAATTACTCGAAAGAACATGAATCAAAGTAGTATTAGCACTCGAGAGAGGTGGAACCCACAAGAAATCTCACAAATTTGTGTGTTGGATGGATCTTATTTTAATTGCTTTAACTTCAGCCAAAGAGATAGATTGATTTGGTTAAATTAGGAAATTAAAGTGAATAAAAGAGAGAGACATGCATGAAATTAACAACTAGAATTAAAGGAAATTTGCCAAAACTAATACTAGGCAATGAAATTATAAAGTAACCTAGCTAACATGAATTTAACAAAAGAAACTAATCCAAAACAAACATGAATTAAACTAAGAAACTAACTTAGGGAAACTATTAAAATGGAAACTTTCCTAAATTAGAATTAGAAACATTCTAAAACTAAATTAGAAAACTTTCTAACACAAAAATAACATGAAAAGTTAATTTAACTGGTGAGATCTAACTAGATTTAATACAAAGATGCATGTAAATGGAAACTATAATTATGGAGACTTTCCAAATTTAACACTTTCTAAAGATAGAACTTTCCAAAAATAAAAAAGAAAACTTTTTGAACCTAAAACAAGATTCAAACAACCCAATAGCAACTTATAAAACAAATTAATCAGCTAAACTAACCACAAATAAAAAAGGAAAGTGACTTAGTACCATGCACATGATCCATGGATTGTGTGTATGGTTCATGGGTCTAAAGACTATCAGAATTGATGCTTTTATTGTAAACAAACATGTAATCTAAGATATAAACTTAATAAACAACCCAAAAATCTAAATGGGTTCCTATGAATTCAAGCAAATAAAGTGTTTTCATGGCTGAAAACAAAGCACAAAGATTAAGGAGAATAATTTCTAGTTTTCAAGCACTTAAGAACATTAACCCAATCAAGCATGATAAAACAATTGAAACAATGACTTTTATCCAAAATAACAACCCAGATATGAAGTACTTTGACAAAAGAAACATTCCATAACAAGAATCTACAAGAAACTTTATTGAATCAAAGCAAACTTACATCAAAATTTCTACGCATAAACAAGTACAAAATTTTGGAAATTGTGCACCAAACTATGGCTTGAATCCTAATATAAATTTTAAAAAATTCAATATAAAGATCAAAAAATAAATTAATCTAACATGCAGGTAAAAAAAAAAAAAAAAAAAACCCAAAAAGGAATTCAAGTGAGAAGATGGCTAAGATGATGAACTAAAGCAAGGAAAATAGACCTAAAACTAGGCTAGAATTAAGGAAGAATACATGGAATTCAAGAGGTGAATCCAAGGCTCTAAGCTATATCATCTCTTGCATGTCACTACCATAGAAGAGTTAACTTAGATATTGCGATAATAAACGAGAAAAACTAATGAAAGTGAAGCAAAGAAAAGAGGAAAGGTAAGTGCAAATGAGTGTAGAACTAGAAAGCAAAACAATGGGAAATTGAAGCAATGAAACTAAAACAATGAAAGCAAACTACTAACCTGAATTAGAGAATAAATAGCAAAGATAATAACTTGAAATCTAAAGGAAGAAAAGTACTAAAATAATACCAAAGTCCAGCAACAAAGATCACTAAAGGAGAGCTATGTTTCAAGGTTGTCTGACCCAACCCCTAGTTGAAAAAAACCATTGAGCTCCATGGAGTATATATAGATGATTTGACTTTCAATTTTATAAATGTTTAATCTAAGAATAAGGGAGGAAAGTTAGGTGGGTGGTGAGGCAATTAAGGTGATGTAAGAAAGAGAGATGGGTTGGCTAGTTTCCTAAATTAGGAAAGGAGGGAGGCATCGTTCCTTGGATGGTAAGTGAATCTCCTTCCCTTCTATTTGGATAATGAGTTGTTGATGGAAAAAGTGAGAAAAGAGAAGAAAAATAGTAAGGAGAGATGGAGAAGAATCTAGGGTTTTGTATGCTTTGAATGCACTTAGATCTATGAGTTTCTTAACTAGGAAGCCACTTGCAATTACTAAGCAAGGGGGGAGGGGGGGTGTCCCCTTCTAAGAAAGTGGCTCCCTCCCTAAGTAAAAAATGTGGAACCTTAGGGTGAATGGTGGATTAGGGATGGGAAATAGATTAAGAAGGTGGAGTTTTCTCTTTGGATGGGTACCTTAATGCATGATTATCTTACCTTTACAATTCTCTTTCAAAATCTCTTAAAAATTACACTTTTAACATAGAAAAGTTGCTTAAATTAATGTTACAATCTTGTGGTTCCATGTGGAATTCATCCTTTGTTTTATGTTTTATTTTTATGGCTTAAGTGGCTTCAAGGATTGAGTAGCTTATGTGGCTTATCACCCTTTTTCATGGCTTTAATGGCTAAGGTGGCTTGAATGATTCCCATGCAAAGGTGGTGGAAATGGATGGCTTGGGCTTAGGTCCATTTCCAGTCACTTTTTGCTTCTCCAATTTCTTCCTAGGATAGTCTCGAACTTTTATTACACATTGGATTAATGACATTTAGGCTTTCTCTTGCTTAGGTTTTGTAGTTAGACTAGGAAACCTCATGAATGGCTTAAATTCTTATCTCCATCAAGCTCGACCGTTGGATTACGATCTTAATGCCTACAGAAGAGTCAAAAACTTAAATCTTAGAAAAATATGATTATTTACATACTTACTTTAGATTAGCCTCTGAACCTGCAAAATATCAAACTTTTAATTTATTAGGTCAGACATGCATGTGTTACAAAATTTCAGAAAAACCCTAGAAATAATATTATATTTTATAATACATGGGCTACTAATTGGGTACTTTTCATACAAAATCGAACACTTATCACATCCCCAACAAACATTTTCCTAGTCTTGAACAAAAAATGTGAAAAATCATGAAAATAAAATGGTTTCCATTTTCTTAGATACTCACGATTGCATTTATTATATCTAACATGCCCTTAAGCCCTTAGGTTACCCCTACTGGATGAGTTAGGCTTCGTGAGGGTTTGTAGTAAATACACCCACAAAATTCAATAAGGCTAAGTTCCTTAATTTATTTTAAAGAATTCTCATCCATTAGCACTCTAATTACTTCAACAACTTAATAAAGATCATGCCATTTTAGTCTAGTTTAATCTCAGAGTGCATGTGTGTGTACATGTACATAGGTCAGGGCTTCTAAACAAAAATGCTTATTGCTCCTTTGGAAAGATGTCTTGACCTCAAATTTTCACTCGTATACACACAGAAATGAAGCTCTCAGAGAAATAGGTCAAACAAAATTCACTCACTATGTGATTGAATCCAGCAAGACTAACTATTCACATAATATTGTAAGGACTGATAAGACAAAGAATATGATCCCTCAAAATAGATGCCATTACCAAGGCCATTACAAATAGTTCACCTTTATTCCTTCTTAATTATATCATCATTAAGGCTATTTTCCATCTTAAGATCAATAGCTCTTTAGATATGATGAAACATAGGCTCAGGATAGTTTTTGAAAGGAAAGGTATAAGGATTCAAAGTTCAAATCTAAGTAGAGGTCTTCAATTGATGTAGGTCAATTTTTCTTTCTGGTTGTACACTAAGTGAATATCTTGTACTTTTTCCTTTTCTTAACTCTTCACTTTTCCTTTTCTTACAATACTCCTTTTCTTTGTATTTTGAGAAGGATTATTTTTCTTTGTAATTTTGATATTTTTCACTTCTTTGACTTTTGTCCTTTTCTGAACTTTTTTGATCATCTCCACTCACTTTTGAAATGTAGGTAATGGATATTATTACTGGGGTTTCTTTGGGTGGTAAAAAAAAGGCTTACCATGAGGCTTAAAGGTCTAAGTAATGGTATACATCACATGGTAGGCTTTACATCTCTATCCTAGGTTTTCTTAAAACTTATCAAATTAAATAAATGTTCAGGAACCAAAGTTAGTACTCCTTTTTAGTTAGTGGTAATTTGATCAAAATAAAAAATACTGGGATCTTTCAAAGTAATGTCTAAAGACATTACTTTGAAAGATCCCTTAAACCTCAAGACATTACTTTGAAAGATCCATCTAGAATTTTGCTAGTCTTGAGAAAAATAAAAATAAAAATCATGAAAACAAAAATGGTTGCCATTTTTGTAAGTATGCACGATTGTATTTAGCATATACAACAAGTCCATAAACCCCTAAGTCGCCCCTAGTGGACAAGTTTGCCTCGTGAGGGTTTGTAGTGAATATATGCACAAAATTCCATAAGGTTAAGTTCCTTAATTTATCTAAGAGAATTCTCATCCTTTAGTACTTTACTTGCTTCAACAACTTAATAAATATGAATGAGAAATTCTACAAGTTATCCACATACTAAAGCCATTTTATTATAGTTATATCTTAGAGTGCAGTGTGTGTATAACTTCATACGTTTGGACTTCTAAATAGATATGTTTATTGCTCCATTAGAAAGATGTCTTGATGTTAAATTCTCACTAGACTATACTAAAAAATAAAGCTCTCAAAGAAAAGTGATCAAACAATTTTCTCTCACTATGTGACCAAATCCAAAGATACTAATGGTTCCCTTTAGTTCTTTTAAGCACATATGAGACAAAGAAATGTGATCCCTAAGAATGGATACCATTACTAAGACTAGTTGGTGTATTTCACCTTGATTCCTTCCTATTTATATCCTCATTAAGGCTATGTTCCACTTAAGATCAATAGGTCTTTAGATAGAATGAAATATAGGCTTAGGATAGGGTTATGAAAAGAAGGGTATAAGATTCAAAAATTCAAATCTGAGTAGAGGTCTTCTTTACTTTTGAATGCACTTGAAGTGAATATTTCTTCTATTTTTCCTTTTTGGATTTGCTCAAATTTTCTTAATTTTTTTTCCCTTGTATTTTGAGAAGGGACACTTTCCTTTAAGAGAAAGGCTTTTCTATGTAAACACTTTTGATAATTTTCACTTCTTTAACTCTAGTCCTCTATACCATTTGTACTCATTTTTGAAAGGTAGGATTCTTATTGGGGTTTCTTGGGTTAGGGTAGATGGGTTTTAAGAAAGAAAAGGCTTACTAAGAGGTTCAAAGGGTCTAACTAGTGGTATAATGTACTAGATAGGTTTTATGTCTCTAAGATTAAATAAGGATGGCCTATATCATTTATTAGGTTTCTTCAAACCTATTTGATTCAGTAAATATTTAGGAACCAAAGTTAGTACTCCTTTTTTATTCTTGGCAATTGACCAAAACAAAGATACTAGGATCTTTCTGAGTAATGACCATTGAAGAAAATATGAAATTACTTATAACCATAAAAAAGATGATTGTCTCTAATACTCACTTAAGTATATAAGTCTCCACTGATTTCCTTAAGGTCTCTAAGCCATAATCAGTCATGTTGCAAGGCTCATCAAGATCTAATTATTGATGGTTGGCGTTGAAAACATTGATCTCAACTTTCATATTTCCAAAAGGATAATTGCAATATACCATTTCTACAATTTATGATTGCATTGGAAGTTGCCAAAAATGGATGTCGAAGAATTACCAGAATTTGATTACTAGAGTTTGACATGGGCTAGGTAACTAGTACAATGTAAAACTGATTCACCTATATTAAAACATCATCAACCATACTCCATGGAATCTTAATTGATCTTCCTGCTAATTGCAAAGTGGTATTGTTTGGCTTTATGCCATCGAGCCCTAGTTGCTCATAGACAAAAAATGGCAACAGATTTACACTAGCCCTTAGATAAAGTAGTGCCCTATCTATGACGTGATTTCCAATCACATAAGAAATGGTAGGACAACTTGGGTCTTTAAATTTAGAAGGGGTCTGTTGTTGTATTAAAGAGCTCACCTACTCAATGAGAAAGGCTTTCTTTTGCACATTGAGCTTTCTCTTTGTAGTGCAGAGCTCTTTGAGAAACTTGGCATAAGTAGGAATATCCTTAATAGCATTGAGTACTGGGATATTAATTTGCACATGTTTAAACACTTCCATTATCTCATTGAAATTTATTCCTTTCTTAGCCTTATTGAGTAGCTGAGGGAATGGGGCTTTAGGCACATAAGGTACATCCATCATAGACTTAGATGGAGTTAAAGGATTTTGTCTAGTCTCTTTCTCCTAAATTTTAGTTGGTTCATTCTACTCTATAGTTTCCTTAGTCTGCCCTACTTTATTATGAACCTAATGGCTGCTCCTAAGGGTAGCGATAGACTTTGCTTCTTCATGTGGTCTTTGTAAATTTGAAGATGACCTTAGAAATCAGCCCTTAGAGTTTTGAATTGGCTGACTAGGAAACTATCCCTTTCCTCTATCACTCAAAGCAGTTGACAATTGACCAATTTGTATTTCTTATTTGTCAATGGCTTGAGAATTGACATTTGATCTCTATCTACTATCAATGATAGCCTGTCAAGTTATATCCTAGTGTTGTAAAATGGTCCCCATAAATGATTGCATAGTTTCCTCCAGGTTGGTTTCTTTGTTTGCTGGGCGAATTGAAAACCAGGTGTCTACATGGGAACTTAAGTTTTAGGGAAATTCTAAGCAAGAGTTTTCGTAGATATTCCTCCCTGGTAACTATTCTTCGACCATGACAAGTTAGGAAGCCTAGTCAATCCTGGACTATAGGTCTCAGAGTAAGGGTTATTACTAAGGTTGCGATATGAATTCAAATCATTCGCTTATTCCAAAAGATTTTCAATATATATATATATTATATTAGATGAACAAGTTAAATGTGGCCCACTGGAACAAATACAATTAGCCTATTGTTGAGGTTTTGTGGGTGTGTTTGTAGCCATGAAGGATTGGAACATATGTTCAAGATTGTCTAATCTTCTAGGCAAGGATTCAAGCTTACCCATTCATTTAGTCAAGGAATTGAGCTTATATGACATATCTAAGGTCACTCCTATTTCATACAGGCCTCCTGTCCTTTGAGGCTGGGTATTTCTCTCTCTCTCTCTCTCTCTCTCTCTCTCTCTCTCTCTCTCTCTCTCTCTCTCTCTCTCTCTCTCTCTCTCTCTCTCTCTCTCTCTCTCTCTCTCTCCCCTATTGGAAGAGTCCCATTGATGGGAATTGTAATCTAAAGTTTGGAAAAATTTCTAGGCCTCTATTTCATTTTTGAGCATGAGTTCCCCTCCACTAGCTACATATAACATTTGTTGATTTTGAGGTGTTAATGTCTCATAGAATTATTGAATCTGCTATCATTTTTCAAATCCATAGTGAGGGAACTTCTACAGCAATTCATTCCACCTTTTTCAGTATTCATAATATTTCTCATCATCTTTTTGTTAGAAATTAATGATCTCTCTTCGAAGGGCATTAGTCTTATGGACATGAAAGAATTTGTTTAGAAACTTTCTAGACAACTGGTTCCCTGTGGCAATAGAACTGACCTTTAAAGACTTCAACTATGATTTAGTCTTATCTTTTAATGTAAAGGGAAATAATCTAAGTCTAACAGAATCATGTAAAACATTTTAGATTCTGAATGTGCTCAAATATCAAGGAACTTCTTGATATGAAGGTATGGATCCTCTTTATCATGACCATAGAATGTTGGGCGTAACTAAATGATTCCAGGTATAAGTTCAAAATAGTTTGAATTGGTGGGTGGAAAAGTGATGTGTGATGGAGTATTTAATTGAAGTGGCACGTAGAAATCTTTAATAGCCTTATAGTTGACTTCAATTAGTGGGTGGGCCATGGGGTTAGGAATTTGGTTTCTTAAATCTCAAAATCTAAGGGTACTAACTTGGTGTTGTGAGATCAACATCCTTGCATGCACTATGATGAAACCTAACTAAATGATGCAACCTAAATCTAAATGTGACACCTACCTCTTTATGCTACGCAAGTAAACAATTCCTAATGGTAACAAGATGTCTTGTTGATCTTTGTTAATCTATGAAGTTGTAACTATTAACCTAAAGCTAGATAGCCCCTCCTTTAATCTAGACTTAACTATTGTTTATTAATTAGGTTTATACTCAAGGTGGTTAATACAATTCTCATGGAAGGAGGCATTTAGACCTCAACAACCGTCAACAAAAGGTGTGGAAAAATCACTTATATTTTGGATACCCACTATAACTATAAAGTTCAAGAGCCATTGGAGTGATAATAGATCACTTCTTTTAAAAAGGGTCCTATGTGCTCAGAACCCTACGTCTCTTGCTACTTGATTCTAAATTAAGATTAATGGCTGCAATCACAAGCATATAAGGAATTGAGCTAATTTTTGAGGTGGGCCAAGAATCTTGTGATGAAATCTAGTCTTTATCTTATGAGGGTTCCTGTGAAGCCCTTACTGACATTAGGTTCCATCTACCATAAAGCAGTAAACATGCATTGCAAGTACAAGAAAGCAAACTAATGCAACCTATATGCTATCCAATCAAGAGTTAGATAGGTGCAATCTAATGCAACAACCCTAAATCAGATATGGCAAATAACATGAATGACCCGAAACTATATGAACTACTTTACCAACCAAGAAGCAAATCATACTAAATGTAACTACACTAAGAAAATAAAAGGAAGTGAAGAAGGCTTACAGTGAGGTTTTTGATGAAGATTAAGTTGGGCTACTATACCCCACACATTCCCTACATTAACACAATCCATTTAAAATGAATTAAATAAATTTCAAGTTACAATGGGGCCTCACTAGAAGTTCACTCAAAAGGAAAAAACCTAATATAGGAAAGCAATAAAATTTGATGAGGCTTTGGCCCATAGGACCGTTGCTATTCTTTTACCAAATTCCCCTAGCACAAAGCAAGTAAAATGGATCAATTTATGTGGAATTAGCAAGATACATAAATGTAATGCAAAAAACCTGATCTAATGCAACCTAAGACTATGACTAAAGATAAACAATTTAAATAAAATCTGCCAACAAATCCATTGCGATTACTCGGCAACGATGCCAAAAACTTGGTGTAGCTTTAACTTTACTCACAAGCGCACGAATAAAAATAGTATTGCATGTGAGAGAGGTCAAACCCATGAGAAAACTCACAAATTTGTATTGTTAGATGGATCTTATTTAAAGTGCTTAGCTTCAGCCAAAGAGAGAGGTTGAATTGATTTGAACATAAACTGGGAAAGTAAATGCATGAAATTAGAAACTACAATTAAATGGAACTTGCTAAAATTAAAACTAAGCAATGGAATTAGAGACATACTTAACTAACATGCAATCAAAAAAAGCAACTAATTCAAAACTAGAATGAATTAAACTAATCAACTTAAGAAAACAATTAAAAAGGAAACTTTTCTAATTTAGCACTTTCCTAAACAAGAAACTTTCTAAAAATGAAACTTTCTAAAATTCAAAAAGGAAAATTTCTAAAATTAAACTAAGATGCAAAAAACTAATTAACCTAGTACCATGTGCACAATTTCCAAATCAAGATTAAGCAACTAAGTTAACTAAAGATAAAAGAGGAAATTAACCTAGTACCATGTGCATGATCCATGGATTGTGTGCATGGTTCATAGGTTAAAAGATGACCAGTTTTGATGCTCTAAATTGAAACTAACATGCAGCCCATTCTATGCACTTAATAAAAAACCTAAAAATATATATGGGTTCCTAAGGATTCAAACAATTAAGATGTTTTGATGGTTGGAAACAAACCATAAAGATTAAAGAGAAAAATTTCAGACTTTAAGCACTTAAACTTCAACTTAAATCCAGCATATAAAGCAACTGAAACAAAAATTTCTATGCAAGATAACAACCCATATCTAAAGTAATTTGATGATGGAAACATTCAATAACAAGAATCTTCAAATATTTTTATTGAATCAATGCCAAATTATACAAAAATATGTGCGCATATAACTTGCATATAATTTGGAAATTGTGCACAAAACAAAGCTCTAAAAATTAATCTAAACAACAATAAAAACATAATATAATACTTAAAATCTAAATTAAGATAACATGCAAATAAAACCTAGAAAGGAATTCAAGAGAAAAGATGAAATTCCTAAGGAGGAAAGCAAGGATGCAAGCTATTTCTTCTCTTGACTCTCACTACCAAAGAAGAACTAACTTGAATCTTGAGAGAATAATAAAGAAAACTAATGAAAGTGAAGCAAAGAAAAGAGGGAAAGCTAAGTGAAAAGATGAGTGAAGAGCTAGAAAGAAAAAACAATGGAAAACTAAGGCAATGAAACTAGAACAATGAAAGTAAACTATAACCAAATAAATAACTAAAAGTCCAAAGGAAAAATAGCTCCAAATAAAATCAAAGTCCAACTCCAAAGATAACCAAGAAAAGAGTGCAATGTTTCAAGGTTGTCTTACCCAACCTCTACTTAAGAAAAAAAAAATGGAAGGCTTAGGTATTTATAGAGTTTTTGGCTTCCAAATTGGGTTATGGCTTAATTGAGAAAAGGGAGGTGGATCTAGATCTAGGAATTCAATTAGGAATGTTAGGTGGAGAATGAGCTAAGCAAGCAACATCATGGTGAGGTACAGTGGTTGGCATAGAAAGGGGAGGAGGCATCTTTTTCCTTGGAAGGCAAGTAGATCTCCTTCCTTTCTAATTAGATGATGAATGGTTGATGGAAAGATGGAAAAGAGAGAAAAGAAACAGTAAGCAAAGATGAAGAAAAATCTATGGTTTTTATATGTTTTGAATGGACTTAGATCTAGGGGTTTCCTAATTAGTAAACCACTTGAAATTGCCAACCACGTGAGGTTTTATTTCTTGATGGGTCCCTCAATGCATGATCATCTTATCTTTTGCAATTCTCTCTCAAAATTCCTTAAAAATCACACTTTGAACGGAGGATAATTGCTTATTTTGATGCTTCAATTATGTGGCTCCATGCATTATTTGTCCATGACTTGATGGCTAACTTTGATGGCTCATTTCTTGGTGGCTTAAGTGGCTTCAAGGTTTAAGTAGCTTGGCTTCTTTGGGTATTCTAGTTGGACTAGAAAACCTCATGAATGGCTCCAATTCTCATGCAAATGATTGAAATGCATGGCTCTTTGCATGGATCATTTTAATCACCTTTGCTTTCTTCCAATTTCTTACTGGGGTTTGCCCCCACACCCCTGGGCAGGGGCACAATGCTCCTTGCACCTTTGGTGAGCTAATTGAATGGCTCGATCCATGAAGAAACTCTGTGAAGTGCAATATAGGTCGTTGGATCATCTTCTCACTTCCTACAAAAGAGTAAAAAAACCTAATTAAATCTTAGAAAATTATGATGGCTCACAAAATTACTTTGGATTTGCTTTTGGACCTGCAAAATATCAAACTATTGAATCATTAGGTTAGAAATGCATGTGTTACAAAATTCTAAAAAAACCTTAGAAATAACACTATATTTTATAACGCATGGGCTACTAATTGGGTACCTTTTATGCAAAATTGAGCACTTATCAACTACATTGTGATTATTGGTCTTACATGTGATGGCCTCCACCCATTTGGACACATAGTCCTGTCCCACTAGGATGTAAAGGTGACCAAGGAGTTGGAAAAAGGTCCCATAAAGTTGATGCCCCAAATATTGAAAGGCTCAATAATTAAAATGGTGTTCAAGGGAATCATATCTCTTTTACTGAGACTCCCTAATTTCTAACATCTTGCACGTGCAATACATCAAGCATGTGAATCTAGAAAGATGGTGGGCTAGTAGAAACTACAATATAATTTTTTTGCAGCTATCTTCTTTACACAGAAGTGATCCCTCCATGCATGATCATGGCAAATGCTCACTATTTGGTATGCATCTCCTAATCACCTGATCAGGATAGCACTTGAATAATTATGGATTGTACTAAGAAAATTGTTTGACCTCAACAACAAATCTATATCAATGATCTAGGATTTGATGAGTGACAATACACTTTACAATGTTGGCATACTAAGGTAAGTGGGAGATAGTCATCAACTGTTTATTCAAAAATGACTCAGTGATGGGCATGGGCTCATTAGTAATTGAATGACTAACCAAGACAAATGATCTGCTACTATATTCTCAGACCCTTTCTTATCACCAATCTCAATATCAAACACCTATGGTAATAGAATTCATTGAATGAATCTGGGTTTAGCATCCTTATTGAAGGTATTTCAAGGTGGAATGGTCAGAATAGATGATAACTTTAGACCTTGAGAGGTATGATCTAAATTTGTCTAAGACAAACACAACTCCTACATAATCTGGAATGGTGCACTCCAATCAGTCAATTGAATAATGAGGGTAGAGGTTAATTTTTCTTTGAGCCCCTCAATAGCTCATAAGCAGTCTTCATTAAATTCAAATGTAGCCTCTATATCAAGTAAGTTGCATAAGGGCCTTGAGATTTTGTTAAAAACCTGGCGTGGCCAAGGAACGAACGGATTTCTTTTACCATCCATCAAGGTGGAAGGTTAGAAATTAGATCCACCTTGACTTTATTGACCACTATCCCATTAGATGAGATCACATGCCCTAAAATAATGCCATTTTCCACCATGAAGTGGCATTTCTCCCAATTAAGCATTAAAATTTTCTCCTAACTCCTAGCAAGAACTAGCTTTAGATGGTGTAGGAATTCATTGAAAAATTATCTAAATACTAAAACATCATCCAAAAAAACTTCTAAGAACCTCTCCACTATAGCAGAAAAAATGCTTATCATACTTCTTTGGAAAGTAGTTGGAGCATTACACAATCCAAAGGGCATACTACAATAGGTGAAGGTCCCAAAAGGGCAAGTGAAGGTAGTTTTCTCTTGCTCCTCAGGTGCTATAAGGACTTGGTTATAGCTAGAATAACCATCAAGAAAGCAATAAAATTTATGGTAGGCTAACCTTTCTAGTATTTGTTGAATGAAAGGAAGAGGAAAGTGATCTTTCCTTGTGACTGAGTTTAGTTTACAGTAATCAATATATCTCCTCCTAGTGGTCACGTGAGTTGGAATTAGTTCGTTGTCCTCATTATACACTACTGTGACTTCAAATTTCTTGGGAATAACTTGAATTGGGTTGACCCAAGTGCTATTAGAAATGAGAAGAACTGGGTTTTTGTAACACATTTTGTAATACATTTTTCAAAGGCAAGGGCGCCCTTAGTAGTAAAATTTTTTTGCAAAACAAAGCAGCGAAAATTCTTTTATTTAAAACTTGTTTTGAAAAAACCAAGTCATCACTTCATACATAATATAAGTAGAATTTTGTACAAGATAAAATTCCATTGAGGAATATACTTTTATTAAATTCCAAAATCTATCTAGTGGTTCACAGTACAGCCCGAGTATCAGTACAATACTTGTCCGTATTACATAGTCTAAATTTCAAAGCTCACCATACATTAAAAACTCTCAATATAGTACAATGCTCTTAAATAAAAATAAAATAAATGTCTTCAAGGGATATACCCTGATTAATTATTCTTCCAAATTTTCTTAAGTCTTGAGCTCCTAATTCTCCTTCTCTGTTTTTGAGATATTGTAAGCATTAAAACATTTACAATATCTGAGCAAGCTATGCTTGGTAGGGGATTCAAGAAGCATAATAATTTGACAGTATAATTCTAATACTTCATAATCCCATAGTTCATAACATACTCATGAATCAATTTCTTTACTTTGTCATATATGTACATCCTTATACATTCATATGGTATACTGTGTATAGCTATATACATACAGTCAAAACCATGAAAAATAGTTAATGTCTCAAAACATAATCATATTCAACTTAAGGTGACTTGATAAATCATCCAGACTCTGCTAAAAGTACTCCCTTATTTGGGTAGTATTGGTAATCCATGATTACTCGGCATCTCATCATGCCATATCATAAGGCATTTCACTATGCCATGCATCATAATGCAAAAATACTCAAAGGACTACTATGTTGTAGTCTGATCCGAACCATCACACTTGGATAACTGCTTTCATACTCCACAGATACCAAGTGTAGAAATCATCTATGTCACGTCTATATGGGTTGACAGACCGTCATAGTGGTGGCCTTCCCATATTGCCCCACTCGACATTTTGCCTCTCTTTGGGCATGTATCATCATATATATCACATTTCGGAGAGTGGGTGGCCAAACCCTATTACTCTCCTAGCATAACATCTCTAGGCCTATGCCTATTTAAAACAAAACCACAAGTCTCCATGCTTGTATGTAAAGTAATCTTTTTACTTATCAAATGTCTTGTCTGTTTATATAATCATCCTCGTATTTTTGTATTCTTATACTGAGGATAGGATTTCACTTCAAACTTAGGGATCATCATTTATAATGAATGATACCCATGTTCATACAAGTTTAGGGATCACCATTCTATATGAATGATTCCCATGTATTGATTTTATACTTATCAGACAATTTGTCTGTTTAGTTAGGGTTGGAATACCTTCTAGTTCCTTATTCACTTAGGGTTTTCCTCATTTTTAACTTAACCATTTCATATGTGTTTTGGTTATATCATAAAGGTTTTCAATGGGTTTAATACAAGTATTTACATTATACTTGTTAACATTTTCAAACATAAGATCATGTATACAACATGTACTTCTCATGTAGATGCATTCATAAAATCCTCCTACCTTTAAGTAGTGATCCATCTCTTCAGATCTTCCATGATTCTGACTAATATATGTAATCTATAAATCCATACATACTGTTAATATTTGTACAATTGCAGTTAATCTCCTATCTATATTCTTTATCTAATCTTGTCCTTTGATAAAAAGGATTTAGATCTATCTTATGTTCTTATCATCCATATAATCTATCTTTCTTAGATAGTATTTTATCCTATTGATCAATAGATTTGATGGTTAGAATGATCTTCTAACCTTTCAAATCTAATTATTTTCTATCTCTGAGTCTTTGCGTATCTATCTCTTTGATCTTGATCTTTCATAGATCCTTTGATCAACAATCTATTCTTGTTGATAAAGACTAAGGGCCTAGATCTTCTATTATCTAGTTATTCTTTGATCTAAGTTTAGTATTTGGTCATCCCTAACAAGGATGATCCTATTTCTTTTCCTTGAATCATATTTGATCAAGGGTTTGGATTATCTAATCTAATGATCTAGATTTGATCTATAGCATACATACTAATAAACACGCATACTAAGTACAATACAATGTTATTATTCTAATTGTTCTTGATCATTCAAGATCCAATGGATCTTGTTTGATCATCCTTATCTTACTTACAATTTTTATTAGGGTTAGATAATTTACTAACCTTTTATGCTCTTATTATTATTATTATTATTATTCAACCAATCAATGTTTTACTAGTTGAAGATAATTTATTTATGCTTAAGTCTTGACTGCTCCTCTTATTTATGTTTAGACCTCACAAACGTCAACGGAAGGTAGGGGAAGAGCAAGGCTCTATTAGAAAACCCCCTTAACCACCATGTTCAACATTCACTAGAGTGACCTTAGCCCAACCTTTCATAAGGTTCCTATGAGCATGTTAACCCTAGGTACTCTGTTTAATTGATTTTAATTAAGTCCATGAACATTTAAAATATCATTAATGAGGTTTATTATTCTCTTAGTTTGGGCCAAGGATTTGATAATCCTTATATTATCCTACTAACTATAGCCCTTACTAATATTAAGTCTAAGTAATTCACTCATCTTAATTGTCCATGAATCCCTATTTCATTATATTTCATTTTTGGTGATGTATGAATATTGAGACATAACCACTAATTAAAAAATTATATCTACTAACTTAAAGACAATTGAGATGCTTATACCATACTTTGACAATTCAAATAATCATACACTTTAACTCATAAGAGAATTGTACATCTATCAAATTCCAAGGGCATTTATACTCAATATACTAACACGGATCCTAAGTTATAAAATACATGAAATTTGACTACTAATGTAATGAAATCTTGCTTAAGCTTCAAATTTAAACTAACATGACCCTAAGATAATTAAATCTATCAAACTATAAAATCTAATAACATATAGAACATAGTATGCTAAAATTTAAGAACTACCATGCTTTATAACATTATTCACATTTACAATACTATTATCAAATAAAAGACAATGAAACTAATTAAATGAAGATTATTAGAAACCTTTACTCATGATCCAACCATTTGATCTTAGGTCTTTTCCTTTTTATCATCATCAAGACCTCATCCCAATTAGGGTTCGGCCACATGAATCATATTCCTCCGTTCCACTCTATTAAATACCATGGTTTCATTTAGTCCCAATGTTTTTAAATCTTTCCTCACCACTTCTATCCACGTTCTTTTGGGCCTTCCCCTTGCCCTTTTAGAACCTTCTACTAGTATTGCCTCACTGCTTTTAATTGGTGCCATTGTTGGTCTTCTTTGGACATGTCCAAACCATCTCAGTCTAATCTCCCTCATCTTATTACCTATTGGTGCTACCCCTAAATTTTCTCTAATACTTTCATTTCTAATTCTATCCTTTCTTGTCTTACCACTCATCCATTTCAACATCCTCATTTTTGCGACGCTCATCCTATGAGTATCATGTTCCTTAACTGGCCAACACTTTGATCCATAGAGCATGGCCGGCCTTATAGCCATCCTATAGAATTTTTCTTTTAATTTGAGTGGCACCCGTCGATCACATAAAACTCCAGATGCGCATCTCCATTTGTTCCAACCCGCTTGGATTCTCTGGGTAACCTCTCTCTCAATCTCTCCACTCTCATGGATCAATGATCCTAAGTACCAAAAGAGGTCTTTCATGGGGACTTCTTGGTTATCAATCTTGATTGGAGTTCCACTCCTACTCTCCTTGCTAAAATTACATTCCATATATTCTGTCTTAGTTTGGCTAATTTTAAATCCTTCAAATTCTAATGCTTCTCTCCATAACTCTAGCTTTATGTTTACACCCTCCCTTGTCTCATCAAGTAAGACTATATCATCTGCAAATAGCATGCACCAGGGGATCTCCTCATGAAAATGTTTTGTTAACTCGTCCATAACTAATGTAGAGAGGTATGGACTCAATGTCATTCCTTGGTGCAATCCTACAGTGACAGGAAAATCACTAGTCACCCCACTAGTGGTCTTAACATTTGTTAGCGCTCCCTCATACATATCTTTAATTATGTCTATATACCCCTGATAAACCCCCTTACTACCCAACACCCTCCATATTAACTCTCTAGGGACTCTATCATAAGCTTTCTCTAAATCAATAAAGACCATATATAGGTCTTTCCTTCTCTCCCTATATTTCCCTACTAATTGTCTTAGCAAGAAAATAGCTTACATGGTAGACCTCCTAGGCATGAAACCAAACTGATTCTTCGATACACTTGTTTCATGTCGTAGCCTCTTCTCAATCACTCTTTCAAAAAGTTTCATGGTGTGGCTTATAAGTTTGATCCCTCGATAATTAGTGCAGCTCTAAATGTCACCTTTATTCTTATAGATTGGTACAATAATGCTTTTCCTCCACTCATCAGGCATTTTCTTTGATGTTATAATCTTGTTAAACAACTTGGTCAACCAAACTACCCAAATATCTCCCATATGCTTCCAAACCTCTATTGGTACACCATAAGGCCCCATGGCCTTTCCCGATTTCATCTTTTTCAAGGCCTCTTTTACTTCAGGTATTCTAATCCTACATTCATATCAATAATATCCAATGTTATTTAGATTTATATTATTTTCAATCCCTATATTCTCAGAGCCATTATCATTTAATAATTTTTGAAAGTATGTTTCCCACCTTTGTTTGATCTCATTTTCTTTAACTAATACCCTTTGATCATCGCTTCTATTACACCTAACATGATCTAAGTCCTTACCCTTTTGTTCTCTTACTTTTGCAAATTTAAACACATCTTTCTCACCGTCTCTTGTTCCTAATTTATTATAGTGCTCATCATATGCTTTAAGTTTAGCCTCACTTACTATTCTCTTAGCAGCACTTTTAGCATTCTTATATTGTTCATAGTTTTCATTATTTCTAATCTTCTGCCAAGCTTTAAAACGCATCCGTTTTTCTTTAATAACTTTTTGTACTGTTTCACTCCACCACCATGTTTCCTTTGCTAATAGCCTTTTACCTTTAGATACTCATAAGATATCTTTTGCTACTTTCTTAATGGACTCAGCCATATTAGTCCACATGGTATTTACTTCTGTTTCATAGTTCCAATTTCCTTCTACCATCAACTTATTTTTGAATGAGGTTATTTTCTCTCCTTTTAAGTTCCACCTGTTAGTTTTTGGATGTGTATTAAGTCCAGTTCTTTTACTCCATCTTTTAATATGGATATCCATAACCATTAACCTATGTTGTGAGGTTAAACTCTCACTAGGTATCACCTTACAATCCTTGCATATAGATCGTTCATTATTCCTTAGTAGAAAAAAGTCTATTTGGCTTTTATGAAGTCCACTTTTAAAGGTTATTAAGTATTCATCCCTCTTCTTAAAGAGTGTATTTGCCTATACCATACCCTCTGTGTATTCTATCATATCCTTCCTTATCCTTTACTACACGACCATTTAAGTCTGCTCCTATAAATATCCCCTCAGTGTTGCGAATTTCTTGTATGACTCCCTCCATATCTTCCCAAAACCGTCTCTTGATTATAGCTTGTAACCCTACTTGTGGTGCGTATGCACTTATAACATTTATAATCTGCTCTCTTATAACAATTATTATTATTATTATAATTCTATCACTGATTCTTTTAACGCCCACAACTTTATCCTTTAATTCCTTATCCACTATTATTCCTATGCCATTTTTGTTATTTTCCTTTCTTACGTACCATAATTTATACCCATCTATTTCTTTAGCTTTAGCCCCTTTCCACTTGGTTTCTTGGATACAAGCGATGTTGACTCTCCTACGTTTCATTGCGTCTACTAACTCCAAACTCTTACCTGTCAATGTCCCTATATTCCATGTAGCAATGCGAATCTTATGTTCTAGAGATACCCTATTTACTACCGCCTTTTTCAACCTCCATGGTATGAACCCATGTCCACTTTTCATTGCACCTAGGTTCTAATGCAGCGCGTCGCTTCCGAGGGGACGCTCTAATAGCCCTTGCCCACTTTTCACTACACTTGGGATCCGATGTAGCGCGTCGCTTCTAGGAGAACGCCCTAGCAACCCTTGCTTATTTTTCACCGCACCCAGGATCTGATGCAGAGCATCGCTTATGGGGAACGCCCTAGCTTGAGGGAATGTCAGTTTTCTATTGATGTCATGTTGGGGTTGCCATAGTTTTAAAAAGCTGAAGATGATTTCATTTCTTCCTTACGAACTAATACAAATGCATATTCATTTGCGAGTAGAAAAGAAATAACAAAATCATCTTCAGCTTAACCCTTGTTGGCTGGCTACCTGACGCAAGGGTGACCATATTTTAAGAAGCTAGAGATGATTTTCATTTCTTCCTCATAAACTAATATACAAATGCATGTTCATTTGTAAGAAAGAAATAACAGAATCATCTTCAACTTCCCCCTTGCCAACTGGCACCTGACGCAAGACCCTCCTTTTTCATTTGGGCTTGGGACCGGCATTGGTGGAGTTAGGTCTTTTCCTTTTTATCCAGAGTTTTTATTATTTTTAGGGATTTTATTCCATTAAGGTCCAAGATCATATCCCTTTGTTTTTGGTCATATTCAATCCACGATCTCAATGGATTCCATCATAATATCATTCATTCAATCCATCCTAAGGGTTTGATCATACTTGATCTTTGTATTTTTAGGTTTTTTCTACCACAAAGTGTAGATCCCTTGAGTTATCTTAGATATGTCCAAATAAGTCATGGATATCATTTTATTTTAACATTATACCATTAGTAAATCAGATCCCTAAGGTCTGATCATCTCAGATCTTGAAGATCATGAAAATTAAAAGCTTAATTCTTAAATATAGAAAGTTTCATGAAGAATTTTCTAAATGTTATGATTTCAGAAGAAAATAGAAGTTATAAGCTTTCCATAGCTTCTTTCCGATATCAATTTGGAGTCCAGATGACTCCACAATTGAACAGTGAAGTTCACAGTTGTTCTTAGGGTCCATATTTGATCTGGCCATAGCGGAATGGATGGCCCAAATCATTCGGGCAAAACGGGTCGGGTGGATGGTCGGGTAGAATGGAATGGTCGTGCGAACATGGTCAGGCGGACTGTCGCCACCCGCTCATCACAGGGATGCACGTGTGACGCACTCCCCTCGGGACCAGCGCTGTCCCACCATCCTGACTTCATTTGGGAGATCGGATAGTCTGTTTGGATCGTCCAATCAATCCCTTTACAATTAAGGGCTCAAAACTTAATGAAAATTCTTGAAATTTCTACCCTAGGGATTTTTGACCTTTTGGATCAATTGGATGGGTTAGATTTTCCATATGAGCCCTCTATCATCCATATTTGAAGGGTTTTGGTCCTTACTTTATTTTTACAAATTTTAACTTAAAACTAATTATAGAAAAACAAAAATTATATAAAACAATAAGAAATAAGTATAAGAAGTGGTTCCACCTACCTGATTGGAGAAAAAACGTAGATTTGAAGCCCAATTTGAGATAAATACCCTTTGATGAGAAAATAACCCGATAGTTGCTTGTTCTGTGATTTTTCGTTGATTGCACCATTGGATCTTGAAATTGATTTGGGAGTTTTGTAGATTAGGTAGTCTAGGATTGTATGGATGGAAGGCTTTGTAAGATTCAAATTGGAACAGAGTGCCTAATTAAATTTAGGTCTCTTATTCCAATTAGAGAGACGAGAGAGAAAGTCCAAGAAGGGAGATTTTTGGGAGGTTTGGAATTTCAGTAAGGAATCTAGATCTAGTTTTTTAAAGTAGGTAAGATGATTTTGTGGGAATTTTAAGGAACATTTTTGGAGGGGTATTTATAGGTGTTTTTGAATTTTTCATAATTACTTGTAATTATCATGTTTTAATTCTTTTAAATATTTAATTAACATAGGATCGTCCACTACCACCTCCTTCTCCACTAGCAGTTGGTAGTGGTTTGACAACTCATTACATGTTTTATGGCCTTTGGATTCGTTTGTGGGCCACTTGTGGGCCCCACGGGAGTGTGAAAGGACCATTTTGCCCTTTAATAGAGAAAAATCGATTTTATTCTTCCAAACTCGGAATTGAGCGTACTTAGTGGTGTTGGATTCATATTTCTGAGTACTTTATAAATATTGATATCTTAGATCTTGGTTATGGGTAAAATTACCATTTTATCCTTTTATTCATAAAAATGAAAAAAGCTAGGGATTTTTTTTATTTTAACTTGGAATTGAACATACTTAGTGATATTTCAATCGATTTTTTGAGTACATTCATAATTTATAAGTTTTAAATTATGTTTTAATCTTTATAAAAAGAGAATTTCCAATAACCTAATATTCCAGCCGAGAAATTCTGAAAATTCAAACTAAATTGATTTTCTTAATCAATTTACAAAAATTGGGGTTATTACAAGAAATAGGGTATATTATGCCAGCATCCTGTAATTTAAGCACTTCTTCTCTAACAACATCCTTCTAGTTCTTTGTGTTTCCCTACATGATTTAGCTGTCTTTTCGAGATGAATGTGATGCATACACACAGTAAGGCTAATCCCTTTGATATTCACTATAGTCCACGTAAAGCTATCTTATGTTCATGTAGAGAATAAGTAGCTTTCTTTCCTATTCTTGATAGAAATTTGAGGCAATGATCATAGGTAAGCAATCATTAGGTTCTAAGTAAGAATATCTCAAGTTATCAAACAATGGTTTAAGGACCATAATTAGTGGCTTGTTAACTAAAGGCATAAGAACATATGTTTATGGAGGAAAAGGTTCCACTTGAGGACCCCATTTAGAGGTGTCCATGATTGGTGCAACATCTAGGAGAGTATTCACTTCATCTATGGAGCTATCTATGTCAAAATCAATATTAAAATGTGCAAGATAGGCCTCAAGTGGATCTAGGGTGCAGCACGGTGAAAGGCATTTGAAATTAAACATTCGATCATGTTGACTATGAAGGAGTGATCAAGGTATAGATGCTAGTGATCAGCATTAGATACATTATGTTTCACTTTCAAGTTGTTAAAAGAAAGTTTCACTACACCCTTACAACAGTTGATGATGGCATTGGACATTATCCTGAAAGGACTTCCAAGAATAACTTGGATCTGATTATCGGGGTCTGATAAGTTGGGTGTCTAGACAATGAAATTGACGGGAAAATAGAACTAGTCCACCTATATTAGGACATCTTTAACCATACAAAGTGGAATTTTAATAGATCTGTCTGCATGCTATAATGTGATCTTGGTTTTCTTTATTTCACCAAGCCCTAGTTGCACGTAGATAGAGTAAGGCAATAAGTTCACATTAGTCCCTAAATCTAACCCTTCCCCTATCAATGATGTGGTTTCCAATAATATATGAGATAGTACGACAACTTGGTCTGTAAACTTTCGAGGGGTACGATGCTACATCAAAGAGCTCACTTGCTCAATGAGAAAGGCTTTCTTTTGCACATTTAGCTTGTGCTTTTGTGTGCAAAGCTCTTTGAGAAACTTGGCACAGGCTTGTATATCCTGGATTGTGTTGAGCAATGTGATATTAATTTTGATGTATTTGAATATGTCTATTATCTCATGACAATTGGTCCGTTCTTTCCCTTGTTTAGAAGCTGAGGGAATGGGGCCTTAGGCACATAAGGTGCCTCCACTATGGGTTTAGAGGGAGTTTGAGATTTTTGTCCCTTTTCATTCTCCTTGGTTGTAGCTTGGTCATTCTTGTCTAGTTCATTTTTAGTCTTTCATACGTTGTTGTCTATTTGACAGCCACTCCTAAGGGTAGTTATGGAATGGCTTGATCAGGTGGTCTCTGTGAAATTGAGCTTGTGCCTTTTTCAAATTGTTCCTTAGGGTTTGGGATTGGATGAATGGGGAATGTTCCCTCATGTCTATCATTAAGGACAATAAACAACTAAGTCATTCGCATATCTAGTTTTGCAATAGTTTGGGAATTGACATTGGAGTTCTATCAACTCTCATTCTAAAGATGGGTTATGGCTTGTCTAGTCTCATCCTAGTGTTTAAAATTTTTCTCAATAAACAACTGCATGGTTTCCTCAAATGTCGGTTTCTCTGGTTGTTGAGGAAACTATTGAAAACTAGGATGCCACAGAGGAACTAAAGTTCTAGAAATTGTGCTTAGTATTATTTAGGGAAATTAACAGCAATTCATATAGATAATGATTTCTAAATAGATTTTATCTTGTACTTCCTATGGTAGAGATATTAATTATGTTGGATTAGTAATATAGAAAACACTTTGATAGTTTGTGCCGTCAAAAGATAGACTATGCACTGAGTAAACAGGTTTATCTATGTTAATTATTTAAAATAAGAAAATACTTGAAATAGAACTTTAAGGAAAAAATAATAATTGAATTGAAAAAATCCATATTATTAGTCATAGGTTCAATTGGTTACATTATAAATGATTCTAGACCCTAGGTTTTGTTTCTAAGTGATTTCATAATTTTTAGTAAGCTTTTGTTATCTTTAGTAATTTTAAGAAATAATTAAATTTTTGGCTGGGTTAAAGTGATTAAAATAGACTTTAATTAAATCCAATTTTTAATAAATTCTCTACGGCTTGAGCTGTACTTGCACAATCTAAGTTACAATAAGGCCGTACACTTGCAATTATTTTTAAAACACATCAAGTTTTTAGTGCCATTGTCATGGACTTGCAATGGATTTTTAGTTAAAATCTAAGTTAGTTACTTTACCACTAGTAATACATTTTAGAGTTATATTCATTTTAGTTGCATTTTTGCATTTATATTATTCCTATGAAGTTTTGGGTTCTGACTTTTATTTTCATTTTTGCAAGAATTTGGAGCGATAATTCAAGGAAATTAGGATAGTTTATAAATTTTTATTTTGAGTGAATTGTAGTGAGGAGTTGAATGTATTTTATTCAGTTGCAATTTATTCAACAAGGGGTTTGTAATAATACAAGTCAAGGGGACGTTCTAACTCAAAAGAGGAGGTGGCATGTACATGAACCCTTGTGCGAGAAGATTTTATTCAGAACCCCATTGTAACTTTTCTAATCTCTTTACATTTTCTAGATTAGGCCATACATGATAAATAGTTTTGCATTATGGTTGGTAATGAATATCATATATCTTGTACTCATAAATTAGATGTTACATATTAATAGGACTTTCCATTAGTTGCACCTCTTAACAAGGGATAGGCTAAGATCCCCATGGAGATAGGCTATCAGGGTTATAGTGTATCATGTTTTAAAGCTCGGACTCTTTGTTAAGTTGCATTTAGGTGGTTGCATTAGATTTACTGATTTCCTTGCATAATAGAACACGTTTATTGCTTTAAGGTGAATATATGTTGATTGAACTGTGTGGGAATGCTTAAATGAATTAGTAAGGGTAATCACCCCTACAAGATCAAGAGTGGATTTGATCACCATCCCTTGGCCCACCTAGGTTAACCGTTACCTTACAAACAACTCTAGCCTCACAATGACATTAAAATCAATTTAGAAGAGACCTAGTAACTTATGAGCTCATAGGATTCTCTTGGAAGTAGACGACCAATTGCTACTCTAGTGGCCCATACTTGATCATCTATGTTAGTATTTAAACAACCAGATCTACTAACACATTTGATAACTCAAATCATCTATGGCTGACTAAGGAGGGTGTGAAGTAGTTGTTGAAGGTAGGATCAAACTAGTATGCACTAGGACAGGTTTGAAAAAGAGGAGAAGCTACCTAGGTCAGACATAACTTAAAAGCCACTCCCTAAAAGAAAATAAAGAGAAATCAAACCTTTTATTTTGTTTATATTAGGGTTAGGATTAATTGTGTGCCTTGACTATACATCATATAGTTTAGGTTCTCCTAAGTTTTACAAAAAGAAGAAAAACCCTTTCATTGTATATAAAGTATAGTCCACTACACCAAGAGCTGGTGCATGTAAGGCTATCAATCATAGAACCTAGACTAAGTGCATTGAGATCAAGAGCTTGAATGGACCATAAGGCAAGGGCTAAGGAATCAAGTAGATATCAATTACCCTACCTTAGACGTGGCCAATGAATTAGAGGAAAGAAAGCCATTATGGCACCATTTTATTCCACAACCCTGTGGATATGATGATATATATGAAATATGGGCTACTCCAAATCTGTTTAATTAAATAGATAGATTGGTAGATAGGGTGGATAAAGTAGATGATCTAGCTAAAAAATTGGATGCCTTTATGTTGGATAAAAAGTCATCTATGCAACCTTCATATGAGGTTTGTTCCTTCTATGCTAGCCCAATGCGTCCAACTCTTTTATGTCCATCAAGCTTTTGACATCTAGAATACTTTATGCAGCAAAGAAATGCAATGAATGCATTCCAAAACCCTAACAAAAACTTCTATTCTGAGATTTACCATCTTGGATGTGCTAGGCATCCACATTTCACAAGGTCTCAGGATAATCAACCCTTCCCTTGTGATTTAGTTCTATAGCAACTGGAGCCACAATAGGAGTTTTCTTCACAATAGAAGGAACAATCTTTATAAGAGACCCTTAGTTTATTTATGCAAAGAAGTTCAGAATTTTAGAATGATGTAAAACAAACTATAGAGGCCCATTCACAATCTATTGCATAGTTGGAGTTCCAAATAGGTCAAATGTCTACTACATTTTTTGAATGGGAAAACAAAACTGACTAAGTTGAGGATAATGAGAAGCCCATGAATACTCTGACAGGGATAGAAATGATGTCAGACTTTGAAAACCCTTATGAGATAGAGAGTCTAGTTAATAAACCATCCTTACCATTCTTTAGCAAGGATCCATAAACATGTATCACTCATTTTAATTTTGATATAGAGACCTCTATGATGAAGTGAATGATTTCCTAGATATTGTGCCATTAATGGATACTTCTCAATGGCAAGTCCGAGTACGACTCCTTATAGTTTCCAAGATTCAATTTGAGCCACATGGTGAAGAAGGACCTGATTTAGACCTACAAACTTTACCACTTAGTTCACTTGTGAGAGTTTAGGTTCATTTGAAATATTACCTATGACTACAGAATAGGAAGAAGAGTTAATTGATGCTCTAGACCAACATTAGCTAACTTTAGGTTATACATAAGCAATTACTAAGGGTTTAATCCCCACCATTTTTTTTGCATCTAGAGGAACATGAACATCCCTTAACAAGATGCAAAGCCTACCTAAACCTACTATTCAGGAAAATGCAATGGAGGAGGATGAATTTTATATACTATTTGATATGGGAACTATTATTCCTCAATTTGGCAACCATTGGGGCCATTCATATGAAGTTGGTCCCAGGAAATTAAGAATGACAGTGGTCTTCCATGTCCGTATCTTATCGCCACCATATATTTAGAGGTAGAAGATGTATACTGATTACCATAAAATTCTTAAATGGAGTGAGAAAATCCATTTAATTGCTAGAGTTAGGACTAGGATAGATTAGATTAGCTAGTTAGGTTTAGAACTAGGATAGAGTATATTAGTTAGTTAGTTTAGTTTTAGGATCATATTAGTTTTACATTTGCATCAGCATTTATTGTACATTAATATTGCATTCAACAAACTCCATCAACAAATCAATGCACAATCCTGAGAGAGTAGGTATATATCTTCTCACTTTTTCCTCTTAGGTTTATTATTTTCATTTGTCCATCGTATGTAGTTCTAAAGATTGAGGACAATTTTTAATATAAATTTGGGGGTGGGGTATTTCAAAATTTTGATGTGTTCATTTAGGTATAGAGTCATTTTATTTTTATAAAAATTCTAAAGAAATTTTTTTGTGATAAGTTCCTTTACAAAGATGAGAATTCAAAATTTCTAAAATAATTAGTTATATTGTAAAATTTAGCTTATTAATAGATTTGCATACAATTAGTTCATATTTTTATCCCTTTTTTAAAGTATTCCAAGAATCATTAAACTTGGAATATTCGTTGTACAAGATAGCTATATGTATATAGTTTAAGTTGAAGACTAAATATAACTTAAAGATCATAGAGAAGATAAGTGGAGACTTATAACTCAATTTCCTAGTTTGTCTTATTATTCTTGCTTTAGTCAACTATTGAGAAAACATCTAATAGACTATACCATATATCTCCTAAGTTTATAGTCTATTCAAGTCATATGAAACCTAGGAAATGGTAGAGGTCATCCTTGGTAAACCCAGAGCCTTTAACATTCCCTATGTTATTTTTCAATAGTTAGGCTCTTGAGCCTTTAAAATATAAGCCTTTCTTTTATTAGTCAAACAACCTTTACGTATGTTGAACCCCTATAATATATCCATTACCTAATTGTTTTGGAAATATGTGGAGATGATTGAAGAACATCTTGAGAAAAAGTATGAGTAGTAAAATTCAAGAGATGAGCATCAAAGGGCTAAAAAGAAGAAAAATTCTAAAAAAGGATATATATATATATATATATATATATATAAAGACAATTCAAAAGAAAAGTGAATAGAAAGATAGTTAATGAAAAGAAGAATGTTCACTCTCACGTGGAAAGAAGATTATGAATATTTGTTAGAAGACCGTTACATATTCTTCAAAACAACCATTGTTTACTCGTATACCCATTCTTATGATAAGCCTATGTTTCATCCTAGTAGTAGTCATAACTTGATCTTAGGGGTAGTATGGCTTAGATATGGTTATAAATGCATAGGGAAATTGGTAGAGTATAACATTCTATATAGTTGATGTCCTTTAATGAGACCTTATTATTGTTCTTTGTAGGTCATCATTCTCTTGTATAAAATATGTGATATTTTTGGATTTGATGAACAACATTCAAGTTGCATGTTAATGGGAGTTTGCTAAATGCAGACGATAACACCTATGAAAGTGGTTAGGAATTTTTAGATTTTTTTAGATATCTTATTTTCTATTTTAGTAGTTTTTCTTGAGGACTAGCAAATTGTAAGTCTGGGTGTATTTGATAAGTGTAGAAATATTACATAGAATACCTTTATATTTAGCAAGTTTTAGCACTTTATATTTTGCAAGATTAGGGTACAATTGTAGAAAAGGGTATTTTGGCATTTTAAAATCTAAAAGATGGATAATCTAGAGTCCGAGCATCAACATGGGCTTACCTATCAAATTTAATAAAGTCCAAATGTTCAGAATATGGAATAGGTGTTGATAACATTTTCAACATAGTCGAAACCTTAGAAGCATTGCCAAACTTTATCCATGCATAAGAGGTCGTAAAGATCAAAACATAATGTGGTAGAGCTTCCTTGCATGTATGCATACATTCCATCACCTCTAGGGAGCTTCTAAGTGAAGCTTGAGAGCCATACACGTTAAAAGAAGTATGCATATAAAGTACACTCAAGCCAAGGCCCATTGGAGACTAAAAACCCTAACTTTCACTTTGTAGACTTTAGAATGGGGACCACCTACATGTGTACCACTAATTTTTCATGTGAAGGTAGTGCATCCCACTTAAAATCCACATAGAATACATGAAAAAATGAGTATGATTAGTGGAGAAAATTGAGGAAGGATGAGAGAGACAAAAAAGGAGAAATCTACAGTTTCATGTGGGAATTTTAAGAAAGAGTGGTTGAGACCATTCCAAATCTAAGACCGTCCTAAGCAACCATTGAGAAGCTATTTGAGTTAGGATTGACCAATGAGAAGAAGCCATGCATGAGAGAGAAGATTGAGCCATGATTGGTGGAGAAAATTTTGGTGGCTGCCCTCCATTATTCAAGGAGGAGAAAATATGTTTTGCATAGGTGCAAAAAATGTTTTTACATTAATATCATTTGTTGGAGATAAAAATGGTGGGCTGAGGAGAAAATAAAGGAAGGGAATCAAGTTGGATAAGAAAATATCTACAGAATCTTATCGATCCACCTTAGGGCATAGTGATCTGATGGATGGGAAGAAAAGAAGCTTTAAACTCTATCCTACCTACGGAAGTCTTTAAGGAAATCTCAACCATCTATCCTAGGGTCCAAGCATGATCCAATGGAAGAAACAAAGAACAAAGAAATATGAAACCATATTCACCTTGGCCTTATTGAAAAGTCAAATCAAAACCATAAGTTGGAAAGATCTCCACCACTCATTTCAATCTAAAGACTTGCATTCATCTTAGATTTCTAAATTCCAATAGAACCAAAAATCCATTCCATGCCTCCAACTTCTCTTTATAATCTATTATACTTGTTAAATCTCCACCATCCTTCCTTCTTTTAACCCATATGATCTGCACCTTTGATTCCCTAGGGCTTCTACTCCAAAAATTTAAATATAGAAGATTATCCATACAAAAAGGAAAGAAAAGAAGGACAAACACCCATTCCTTAAGGGAGATTAGGGTGAGCTCCAAATAACAAGGAGCTAGGGATCTTTGAAGAAGAACATAAGAAAAGTTCCTAAGGTTAGTGCTCTATTCCATGGAGAAAAGATGAGTTTTTTTTTTTTTTTCATTTATTTCTCAATTACACACTAGTCTTCCATCCTTTTTATTTCACATCTTTTTATACCACCCATATCTGATTTATGTCCTAACATATTCATCTCATACCCTATTCCACCACCAAATCTCAGCCCAAAATTCATTCCCTAACTCCTTTTATCCATCCCTTATTCCTTATTCTCACTTTCACATCTAGTGTTACCCCTTTCCACTATTTTATTTTTATAAAAAATTTTATACCTCAGATCACCTTGAAATTCATGTCAATACTACTTCATCATATACCTCATCACTCCACAAAATTTAATCTAGATATTTCTTTCCATCATCCATTCTTACACCTTAGTACACCATCTTTGACACACCTATTTTCCATCCATATCTTGTTGGATTTTTCTAAATTTTTCCACAACTCATCCCCATTATTTTTTCATGCCCTTATACACTTGTCCTATCACTTACAATCTAACATGATTATCTTACCAAGATCATATAGAAAACATGCTATTTTCTTATCCCTTTTCCATCTCTAGTTTATATGCAATTTTCATCAAATTTACGCGCATATACTTAAGAATTTTGGTATAAAAATTCTCTTTTGAGTTTTGGATACTTGGAAACATTCTATGCTCCCTAATTTTTCTAACATTTTTTAACAAAATATTTTACAATTGTGTGGCCCCAAGTTTGGAAAACTATTTAGAAAACAATAGTGGAAAACATTTTTCATGAGAAAACTTTTAAAAATCCTGAGTATCAATTTTCTTTTCTAAAAATTAGGATTTTTAGAGAAATGAGTGCTACATTTCTACAAAAAATCTAGCAAAGTCTCATCTATTTTTTGAACTCACACATTTTATGAATGTGAAATGCAATGTCGTTGATAAAAACAGTTAAGTCAAATAATAATAAAGGAGAACTCCATCCATTCACATAGACATACAATATCTAAATGTATATATGAAATCAAGTTTAACTGAACTAAAAGTGAGTTCAAGACAAGATTAATCCAGTCACAGTTGTACAACTATAATTCATCTTACATGTCTGTGTGTCCATAAAAGCAAAGTCATACTACACCAAAGTTTAACATTCATTCATGAGATCATCAACTACATTGCAAACATGTTTGATATACCTTTTATATCCTTCTTTTGATATCTCTAGCATGGCCTTCTACCCCTCCACCTTGTTTCTTCAAAGCTGAGACATTCTAAATAATTTATAATCTCTTAGTAAGCTTATGCTTATGTAGGTAGTTTCATTATCAAATATGGAAGTTTTCTACCATGAGGTAATTTTTATTTCTTAGGGATATGATGAAGTTATGGTATGATGGAACAAATTTTTTATTAAGTAAAACTTAGAATAAAAATTGTGCTTAGTATTATGTTAAGGAAATTAACACTAATTCAGATAGTTAATGATTTCTACATAAGTTTTACCTTGTACTTCCTATGGTAGATATATTAATTATGCTAGATTACTAAGGATTAATATATGAAAAAATTTGATAGTTTATTCCTAAAAAGACAAACTATTAATTGAATAAATATGTTAATTCTTTAAAATAAGAAAAATAATTTAAATAGAAATTTAAGGAAAAAATATTAATTGAATTTCCAAAATTCCAAATTCTTGGTCATTGGCTTATTTGATTATATTATAATGGATTTTAGACCCAAGGCTTTGTTTCTAAGTAATTTAATAATTTTTAGCAAGCTTCCTTTATTTTTAGTAACTTAAAGAATTAATTAAGTTTTTGGCTTGGTTAAAGTGATACAAATAGACTTTAATTAAATATGTTTTTAATAGAGTCTTTATGGATGGACCCGTACTTGCACAATCCATGTTATAATAAAGTCGTGCACTTGTAGTTATTTTTAAACATGTCATGTACTTCTATAAGTATCCCCTCTATGTTGGGAACGTCTTGCATGACTCCTTTTATATCTTCTGAAAACTATCTTTCAATTCTATCTAACAACATTACTTGTGCATATGTAGTTATAACATTTATGATCTTCCCTCTTAGAACAAGTTTTACTAGTACAATTCCATCACTAGTTCTTTTATTGTCTACAACTTTATCCTTTAATCATTTATCTACCACTATACCTACTCCATTTGTATCATTTTCTTTTCCTATGTACAAGAGCTTATACCTATTTGTTTCTCTAGTTTTAGCCCCTTGCCACTTGGTTTCTTGGATATAGGTGATGTTGACTCTGTCATGTTTCATTTTATCCACTAACTTTGGACTCTTACATGTCGAGCGCCTATATTCCATGTAGCAATACACAACTTGTTCTCCTGACCTAGCTTGTTTACCCATGCACTTGCTGTACAGTGTGCAAGCCCATGCATACTTTCCATTACACTTGGGTTCTGATGTAGTGTGTCGCTTCTAAGGGAATGCTCTTCTAACCCTTGCTTATTTTCCATTACACCTGAGATCTAATGCAATGCGTTGCTTTTGAGGGAATGCCCTATAAGCCCTTTTGATTTTTTACTACGTATGTGATTCGACGCAGTGCATTGCTTATGGGGAACACCATACCCCTAGGGACTGTAGAAAATCGACTCATACAAGGGGTTTTCCATGGGTTTTACTTGTTGGCTGGCAGCTGATACAAAACCCTCCTCCTTTATCTTGGCTTTGGAGGCTTTTAATGTTTGAATTGGTTATTTCTATACTATTGAGTTTTTAAATGATTAGTTCTAAGATCAAGTTTGAAAATTTAGATGAAATGATATATTCAAAAGAGAGAAGAAAAGATTAAAGAAAGTGAATTTCAAAATAATAATGTATTGCTAGGTGAAGTTAGAAATAAAGATTTAAAACTTAGATTTGATTGAGATTTTAATTTATGATACAAATGACATGTTTCAAAGGAAACGATTTGAAAAGATTGAATAGAAAATCTAAAATTTGAATAATATGTATTTTATCAACTTTTTTTTATTGAAATCTAGCTAGAAGTGAAGTCTTATTTGATATATTTGCTTCCACTTCTGGAACCTAGTAAGACATTATTAGGTGTTTTTTAGCTCCATGCAAGGCATCGGTAGAGAGTTTTGTTATTTTGGACAATGTGTGATCAATAATAGTTATAATGGATGACTCGTCTGAGGTATACTTTAGTGAGGGTCTCAATTGAGATGCACTTGAATAGGGGTTTGTGTGACTTTTGGATTAGATCTATGTGGACCAGCATTTGATCAACATTAGATATTTGGACTATATTGATTAGATGCTAAAGAGTATTTGTTTGGCCTCAATGGATGGTACTTTGAACCTCATCTAATCAATGAGGTAGTGAACTTGTTTGAACTGTATGTCAACGAGTATCACTTCTATTAATTGTGTTTACACACAAGAACTGAATTTGTTAATACTAATTACTTTGGGATTTGTATTCATGTGAATAGCCTTTGGAAAATGTGTTTCAAAATTATAGTCTGTCATGATTCTTGAATTAATGTTTTATGTTTTAGAATGTAAATGAAATTGCATGTCTATTATGATTTTTTGTATTGAAGTAAATTTGATCATGATAAATATATTTGTAAAAAAAAAAAATCATATTATTAGAGATTTGTATATTTCACAAACACAAGTTATTTGAGATATTATTTAAATCTCATATTAGAGAAGCTAATAAAGACAGAAAAAGAAAAAGAGAAGATCGGTGAATCAAAGATCCATGCAAGCTTATTGAAGATTTGAGTGTTCCTTATTTATTTGGTTTATTTAAGGTATATTAAATTGTACAAGGAAATATTATTATTCCTTAAAGAAATTATAATAAATTTAATTTGACATTTGCATCTAATTTTTTTTTGAGGTATAGTACTTATGCTTTGTTATAGTCCAATAAATGTATTTTGAGGATATTATTATAGGAGATTGTATTTTTTTATCTCATGATTGACTACTATAAGAATATGTTAGTTTTTACCTCTATAAACATTCATCATTTTGGGTCATGACAGGTATGGTATCAGAGCAAAGGTTTACAGTAGTGAGTTTAGAAAGACTAGTTTTGGTACTAAGGGTAGAAAACTATAGTATAACCTTGAAAAACATTATTGAACATCTCCAATTGATGAATTTTAATATTTTAGGAAATCTATGGAGATGTCAATCCTTAGTGAATCTAGCTCTAACCTAGATGGTGTACATCAAGATTTGGAGGGAATAACAACAATTCTACAACAATAACCAAAAGATAATGTAAAAGGATTAGAAAATATGAGCATCAATCATAATCTCAAGGAATTTAATAGGCTAAGTCTACCTTCTTTCAATGGCACTTCAGACCCAATAGAAGCGAAAAGGTAGATTATTCAGTTAGAGAAGATTTTTGAGGCCATGAAGTGCCTAATGAGGATATGGTAATTTTAGCAGTGTTCATGCTTAAAGGAGAGGAGGAACATTGGTGGAGGATCATCATGAGAATGATTATTCAAGAAATGACTCCATAAAATTGAAGAAATTTACAAAACTATTCCATGAAATGTACTTTCCTAAAACTGTTAGAGACAAGAAAGAAATTGAATTTATGGAGTTAATTCAAGGGAACTAGACAATGGTAAAATATAGATTGCAAAGCAATATAGGTTGGCACCTCATCTAGCGTATGATGAAGTAAAAAAGGAGAAAAAGTTTGAGAGGTATCTACAACCTAACATTTAGAGGAGAATCTTAGATCAATGAAGGGGATTGTGAAGAGTTCCAAATGGTGTAGGATAAGAGATTAAGAGCTAAAAATACTACCAACCTTCAAACATAGAAGAGGCTAGATAGAAAAATGAATGAAGATTTGAAACAAATATAGAGAAGAGAGTGATGAAACAATGTCAAAGTGTGGAAAATTGGATGGATTAGGACCTTATTACCGAGCAATGGGAGCTTGCTTCAGGTGTGGTAAGATTGGAGACATGATTATAGATTGTCCAACAAAGCATGAACAACAACCCTCAAAACCCAAAGTCCAAGGGATGGTTTATGCCATAACTCAATAGGATGCTCAAGCATCCAAGTTGGCCATTGAAGACACACTTTATGTCTCTAAGAATATTACAAAAATTTTGATGATCCTATCTCTACATATTCATTTGGTTCTCTAAACTTTGCATACAACTTAGAGGGAAAGGATTAGAAATTTTATAAATGAACTCATAGTAGATACATTAGTTGGAGATACATTCACCACATATATAACCCACAAATATTGCATAGTTCACTTGGGAGACATGGACTTACTGGTAGATTTGATTTTTTTTGAAATACAAGACTTCATTGTCATTTTGGGCATGGATTGGTTGTCTGCTTACCATGTGAGTGTTCATTGCTTCAACAAAATATTGACATTTATTGTATCCAATTAGTTAGCATTTTTTAAGGAGTTAAAAAAGTTTCTCCTATAAGCATGACTTCTACAATTCAGGAAGACCATCTTCTTAAAAAATGGTTGTTAAGGTTTCCTTATGATGAATAATTCAAAAATGAAACATAAAATATACAAAACTCTAGTAATCAATGAGTTTCCCATGTCTTTCCAGAAGAATTGTTAGGATTACAGCCTAAAAGAGAAGTAGGGCTCAGTATCAAAATAATCTTGGAAACTAACCCTATTTCAAGAGCTCTATATGATATGGCACTAGTTGATATGAGCTCAAAGAACAACATGAAGAGATTAAAACTAGGTTTCATTCAACCTAGTGTTTCTCAGCGGTGTACACCACTATTGTTTGTGAAGAATAAAGATGGGTCCATGAGAATGTACATTGACTATAGGCAATTGAATCAAGTAATTATCAAGAATAAGTACCCACAGCCTAGAATTTATGAAGAATTATAAATTTTAAATAGAATTATTCTACTCATGATTTGGAATTAGCTACAGTAGTATTTGCACTGAAGATTTGGAGGCCCTACTTATATGGTGAATAGGATGAAGTATATGTAGATAATAAGACTCTAAAATATTTGTTCTCTCAGAAAGATCCAAATATGAGATAAAGGAGATGGGTAGACTTTCTAAAATACTATGATTTCACAATACATTATTGCCTAGGTAAAGTGAGTATGGTCATTGACATATCAAGCAAAAAGTCTATGGGACTCTTAGTTGACATGATGATGAAAGAATAATAATTGTTAGAGAAGGCAAAAGATTGGGATCTAATTATCAGAATAGGGAAATGTGCCATAATCCTTACTATCTAAGAGCTGAACCAATTTTAGTTCAAAGAGTTAAGGATGCCTAAAATAGAGATTCTTATTCGTCAGGTCTTCAAATGAAACTAAGATAGGGAGATAAATCAAAGTTTGGAATTGGAAATTATGGTGCACTAAGATTTAAAGGAAGGTTGTATGTTCCAGAAGACCTAGAGTTGAAGAAAAATTTATTATAAGAGGCTCATCATTCTAAGTACACAATCCAGGAAGTACATAAATATATCAGGATCTAAAAAGAGGTTACCATAGTTTATATTTATATTTGCTATGTACTTCATCACTAAACTACAAGAAACTAGGAACAGCCATGACAACATTTGGGTTATTGTTGATAGGTTGACCAAGTCATCTCACCTTTGTCTATGAAATTGATGATTCTTTAGATTTTTTAGCCAAAATCTTTATTCTAGAGCTAGTGAGATTGCACAAAATACTAGTAATGATTGTGTCAGAGAAAGACTTAAGATTCACATCATGGTTTTGGAGAAGTTTATAGGCCACAATTGCATTTTAGGATAACATTTTATTCTCAGACAAATGGATAGTTAGAAAGAACTCTTCAAATACTAGAAGATATGCTAACAGCTTGTGTTATGAACCTAAAGGGCAACTAGGACACTCATCTGCCTTTACTAGAGTTGGTTGAACACACAATTGACAAAATCAAATTGATAGATAAGAGACTTGAAATAACAGAAAGTATATAGAAAAAGTTATGTGGATAATTGTTCAAGATAAGGGCCTTCTAAATTTGGAAAACAATGAAAGATTGTGTTCAAGATTTATAAGGCCTTTTGAAATCCTAGAAAGAATTAGAGATGTACAATACAAGATAGCCTTATATCCAAGGCTGTCATCGATCCATAATGTTTTTCGCATGTTGATACTCATGAAATATGAACCAGACCCATCTCATGTTCTAGAATTGGAGCTGACACAAATCAGGGATGATATGGCATACATTGAATGACCAATTTAGGTTTTGGATTGAAAAGAGAATATTAAGAAAAAAAGTGATCTGATTAGTGAACGTGTTATTGCAACATCATTAAGTAGAGGAACTACATGAGAATGTGAGGATAAGATCAAAGAAAAGTGCCCTTATCAATTTTAATAATAAGGTATGCAAATTTAAATAACTAAATTTCTTTTTAAGGAGGAAGAGATGTAATGACCTTAAATTTTATTTTGAAAATTACTATTAAAATCTAAGGGTAAATTAGTATTTTTATAATTGCATTTATTTTATAGAAAAATACCTTTGAAAAATAATGAAATGAGTGACACATTTTTTAATAAAAATGTATTTAGCTAACTTGTTAGTTAAGCTAATTAAGTAGTTAAATTAGCTAAGTTAGTTAGCTAGTTTAACTACTCAATTAGTTATTTAGTTAGTTTAAGAATTAATAATTAAATTAAAGTATTTATGAACTAAATTCATTTACACCTAATTCACAATTATATAGATGATAAGAATTGTGTCTTAAAATAGAACAATATGTTTTGAACACAATGAATGACAAATTAATTAGATTTGAAACATTTGAGTTTTACCAATTAGTTCAGATCTAAATCATTAGTTTTACATTCTTATTTAATTTATAAAATTTAAATTAGATATAGAAATATGCATTCAATTTTAGAACTAAAAGGTTTAAATTCAATTCAGATTTGAAATCAAAATTATGATTAGATCGATATGTTTTTAACTTAAGGGAATAATCATTTAATTCTAGATCTAAAACATTTGAATAAACTCAATCTAGATTCAGAATTAAATCATAGTCTACATGTTTGTATATATAAACCATGAAGATTAGGTCTGTAACATTTAATCCCATAAAATATAGATCAAAATGTTCAAAATCTAATTAAAATAAATGTGAAACATCCTAAGATTTAAATTAGATTTAAGCATCAATTAGAAAATTTGAAACAGTTTCTTGTCCCACACACACACACACACACACACACACACACACACACACACCTCCTACATCCATGTCCAAGATCCAAAACATGTTCTAATACTTAAGAGTCACAAGAGACGAATATAAGGAACATGTTGGATAAGAAAGAAAAGATCAATATCAACTCAAGGAATTGAGATAACAAGTATGCAAATCATAATCATGGCTGAATTTGGATCTAATTAGTCATAAGATGCTTATTTCAATCATTGTTTTTACCATAGATCTAACTAGTTGAAAGAACAATATTATGATTTATGTTTTGAAATTCTACAAAAAACACATTTAGATTTGTGCGAATTAGATGTGATATAGAATTTCATGTTTTATGAGATTTATGCTTTTTGAATATCTATTCTTGTAAAGACATTAGATAAAATGGACTATATATATATATATATTACTTGATTCATTTATTTAAAAACATAAGGTTTCAATTGTACATGCTTAATTGAATTAGATCTAAAGTATACACTTGATCATAGTGATGCACATGTATGATGATCTAGTTTTTATAATTTTTGGGAAATTATTGAATTTAGTTTTTCAAGAACAAAATTGAGAAAATTTTATTTTAAGATTCAAATTTCACAAATTATATATATATATATATATATGTATGTATTTAAGATAGAGTTTGAAATTTTAGATGAAATGATAGATTTGAAAGAACAATACTAAGAAAGTGAATTTTGAAATAAACATGTATTACCAAGTTCAGTTTAAAATAAAGATTTAAAAATATTGGATTGAGATTTTAATTTCTGATTGAAATGAACCTATTTTAAAGGAAATGATTTGAAAAGATTGAATAGAAAATCTTATTTTTGAGTAATCGATGTATTTCATCATCTTTCTTATTGAAATCTAGCTAGACATAAAGTCTGGTTTGATATGAGAGTTTTATTTCTAACATAAATTTCAATGGCAAGATGTTATTAGGGGTTTTTCTAGCTTCATGTGAGATGTTAGTGGAGAGTTTTGTTTTTTGAACTCCATTTGATCAAGGTAGTTGTAGTGGATTACTCTCCTAAGATGTACTTTAGATGGAACCTCAATTGAGATTTACATCAATGGGCTTTTGTGGGGACTTTTGACTTAGATCTACATGGACCAGCATATGATCAACATTGGGTATTTAGAATCTTCTAATTAGATGTCAGAGTGAATATGTTGGATCTTCATGAAATGCACTCTAAACCTTATCTAATTAACGAGGTAGTTAACTCATTTGAACTTTATGTCAATGGGTATCAATTCTTTTAATTGTATTTGAACACATGAACCAGATTTGTCTATGTGAATTGCTTTTGGATTGGATTCATGTGAATTGCTTTTGGAAAATGTGTTTCAAAATTATAGTCTCTTATGTTCATTGAACTAATATTTTATATTTTAAAATGTATTTGAAATTGCATATCTATTATGAATTTATATAATCAAGAAAAATTGATCATGTAAATTATATATGTAAGAAATAATTTTATCTTATGATTAGAGAGTTGTATACTTAATGAACATAAGTTCATCAAGATATTATTAAATATCTCATATTAGAGAAGCTAATAAAGACATAAAAAGATAAAGAGAAGATTGGTGAATCAAAGATCTGTGGAAGCTTGTTGAAGACTTGAGTTTTCCTTGTTTATTTGGTTTATTTAAGTTGTATTAAATTGTACAAGGAAACACTTTCATTATTACTTAAAAAATTGTAATCAGTTTAATTTGACATATGAATCTAGAAATGGTTTTTTAAGGTATAGTACCTTATTCTCTTTTATAGTCTAATAAATACATTTTGGAGTTTTATTATTATATGATATTGTATTGTTAATCTCATGATTGACTACCCTAAGAATTTGTCATGTTTTTACCCTTATAATAAATATTTTGCATTAAGGGCAATGACGTTAACTAAGCTACGAGCTTGATTTCTAGATACATAGGTCCTAAAGCATTTTCTCTATGTGGAAACTTTGAGTTATCAAACAAGGATGAACCATTTTGATTTAGTCCCCAACCAACAAAAGAACACATGGCTAATGAGCAAAAAGAGACCCATTGCATTCATCCTTCTGTACTTAGGATTGCTTAACCTAAAAAAACAATTTAGTTAGGAAATCCTGGAAGATAGCCTTTTGCATTTGCATACTTGTTATTCATTCTCTTTACTAGGATATTACCTTATGCAAACTTATTTTTTGAAGAAAATAGTAAGCCACACACCCATATGATGCACCTAATAAAGAAAAAACCAAAAGTTCTCCTGAACTAAGCAATAAAGAAAGCTATAATCAAGCCATTGCACAGAAGATAACACAAATTCAATAATAAAGAGTGATTAACTTGTCTGTTCTCATACAAATTCACACTCTCATGCATTTTCATCATGAGCATCATAGTTACATACCCTTAACCCTTGAATCTTAGTACACTTTCTAATTTCTATGGAAAGTAACATGAGAGGTCATGACACAATGATTAGAAGAGTCTAACAAAAAGCTCAACCTTTACACTCTTGAACTCCATCAAATAGAGCATGCTATTTTATTATTGAAGGAGGCTTCTAAATTTACCCCACATGAGCTTCATCATATGTAGATAACATTTAGATTGCATAGCCATGAGGAATGCTTACCCCATAAGAACACCTAGTTTTAGGCTAGAATTTTGAATGAGTGGTGGTTGTTCATTTGATTTGACGCAACCAAATGAGGAAGCCTATCTATTCTGCCAATTGAGTCTTAGGATCAAACGACCACTTATGCCAGGCCCTAATTTCTTTTAGGGAAAGGAGACAAGCAGTGAATTTACATCCCTAGTCCCACAACCCCTTTAGCCTAGATCTTCCCCCCCAACAGAAGGCTTCACAAACCTACAAGTCTCACCATTAAACCATCCAATGCACACTAAAAAAAAAAAAAAGAAGTATCAAAACCTTGTCCTTAGAAAAATTCATTAGCAAAATAACTAATGTGATGAACAACATGTGACCCATCATGAGCTGACTCTTTGAAGAAAATGATAATGTTTAGAAGGGATAGAATGAACCCCAAAAATTTAGCCTTGATAAAGAGGAAGAGTTCCTCAAGGAAAATCATCTAGGGCCTACTTCAATGACTACTAGTCTAGGCTTTCCATAGGCCCATGTAGTATAAACTATCCTATGAATTGACTTGAGTGAGTTCAATCTGATGAAGTCAAAATTGAGATAGATGAAAGGTTGTAAGGAGTCACATAGTTGATGTAGATTCCTTCAAATTATTCAAACATTGTAGGGTGCCAAAAGATTACAAAATCCATAGACTCACAAGTATGATAGGAAAGCATACCCCAAAACACCTTTGAGTGTTTATGTGAATAGTTTAGATGCCTTTGAGTTCATTAATGATCAGCATCTATTTTCACAAGTCCTTGATTGGAGACGCAATGACTAAATGATTATGATGGATCAAGCCATGGTCCAAACATGGTAGGACTTGACAAATACATTCATACACTAGTTCTAGTACAATGTTTAGGATGAGGTCACCACTAGATATTAGGACTTGGTTAACTATGAGTAGAAAGAACATTATTGATGTTGGTGATCTAGTTTAGTGAAAGGGTAGCCAAAATGAGGATCAAACCACTAGCATAAGAACAACTCTATATCATCCTTACAAATCTAAATAATACTTACTAATCATCCAACTATGTCTACGATTTTCCCAACATTAAAGCCCTCATATTGGCTAGGCAGATTGATCATGGTCTCTTGATTGGTCTCCTTTCCTTTCATGGAGAGAATACAAATAGGGATAAGAGGCCTGCCAATACCTCATCTCAAAATCCTTAAAAAATGAATCTAAACTAAGTCCATGTAGCTAGAAGTTGAATCTTAAGAAAGTCCTACACCACTCTTGGACTACCCTACAAAAAAGCCCTACAGAGACTCTTGAAATAGAATGCCATTATCATACCTACAGGTAAGCCAATCCATCCCTTGGATACAAACCAAATGCCCATTTGACTGTCACCAAGAAACAAGTTATGAAATTGAGGATTGTTGGACCTTGACAAACTTGATTGAGCATGAAATAATCAAGAAACCATCTCAACCAAATAGTACTACCAATCTTCTACCAGATCATGGAATTATTGTAGTTAATTAGTTCTTCATCAAAGTGTTCAAGCTCAGCTCTAACTTTGAGATCCCATCCACTATCAAGAATCTCCATATTTCTCATGTGTCAAAATATGACCACGAAAGAGATGACCTAGGAATAGATGACCCTTATCCCTAATGCTAATCCCTAATGCAATGAGCCTCACCCATCATATTACACTTGGGGTGGACAGCCAATTGTAAAAATCACTTGCAAGGAGCAGTGGATAAGATAGAAGCCAGCTCACAGGGTTAGTTTTGAGAAGTATAAGAACTTGCCTAGGAAACCCATCAATTGTGATGCTAAATGGGATGATGAGAGGATTGTTTATTTGATACTAATCGAGGAACTAAAGGAAGGGGTGCTCAACATCCCCAAACCTAGGCTTGAAGATTGGAAGAAAGAATTTTGCTATTACCACCATGTGAAAGGGTATAGTACTGAGCAATATGAGATCATGAAGAGGCTTATCACAGAACTTTGAGCCAATGGAGCTAATTTTTGAGAAGTCACCAACTATCCATACAATTCTACCATACCATACAATCTAAGAAATCCAACAATGCTACCAACTCAAGAGGTAGTGAAAGAGTGCCTTAGAGCTCTCAAACCATGAGGCCAAATAGCTAACAAGGCTTATGAAGTAAACACCATATCCTTAGGAAGGGGTCCATATGGAAGTTGCACTCATGTCAAGTGTTAGTATTCACTATCAAGCTGAGATATTGAAAGATACTACACATCCACTCAGTCTAGGAAGTTTAGCCTTTATAGTAGTAGTGATGAAGAAGAAATTGTGCTCAATAATAAAGCCAGGAGAAGTTTCAAGCCTCCTAACTTACAAGTGGAAAATCCTATTACTCTCACAAGTGGCAAATTAGCTACGACAAAAAATAACTCTAAGGAAGATAAAGTCATCTAGCAGTTGAAAAAACAAAGGCAGAAATTTCTATCTAAGGTTTGTCTATAGCATTCATAAAACACTAAAAGGCAATCATGAATGAACTTAGCCACTGTGATCTCTCTTGATACATCAGTAGAAGAATTGGTCCACATAGTAGAGGTAGCTGATAAGTAGTATATTTTCACAAAAGGTACCCATTAGATTATAGGGAAATATTTTAGGATTTTTTTGAAAATTCATGACACATGCATTTCTAAATTGATAATCCAAAAATATGATATTTTGAAGGTACAGATGCTAATCCAAATTATGTGATCTATCATAATTTTCTAGGTATGAAATAGTGTTTTTAATCTTTTGTAGGTGTTTAAAGAATAATCCAATGGTCTAGATTGCTTCAGATGATAATCAATAGTCCAGATTCGCCTAGAGGGTCAAGACCTATTTTCTATCATTTTAATGTTCAAGTAAGGGTTAGGATCATTTCAGAGCAAGCAAATGAGTCCCAAAAATATTTAGTAAAAATTAGGGTGACTAAAAGTAATAGATGGGCCCCATGCAAAAGGTAGCAAAATTCCACCATCCTTGCATTTGATTTCAAGCCATGAAGCTAGGGATGAGAGCTACTGAAGCCATAAAAAGGAGCCATATAAGCCATTTGCACAAAAACAACATGGGACCACACCTTTTGAATAAAATAAAAAAAAGAACATGGTTTTCCAACTTGCAAAAGCGTGTTTTATAGAGGAAAAATAGGAAGAAAAATGGATGTTTTCTCAATAAGGGTGGGTTGCATGCTACGTGGACCAATCCGAGAGAAGAGTTCACTTTCTATCCTTTTCTCTTTTTCTTCTCTCTCCTTCTTTCCCTCCATGCAACATTTGAAAAGGAAAAACATGCTCAATTTTGTGTGATTCAAATTCCAATGCCTCATCTCTACTCTACCCATCTTTTCCTAATCCTTATCCCCTCTTTCTTTTCTTCCTTAGGCTAGAAATTAGCAAGAGATATCCCTCTTCATGTGTGAAAATCGTACACAAGGGAGGTTAATTTTCTATGCAATTTCACTCTTGTTTTAACACATTTTTTTCCTCTATGTTTGTAGGTTTTTTGTTCCTTTTATTCATGCATAACATAGGTTTCTTCTAGGTTATTTTTCTTTTTATTGTGCTCTAGTTCTCCTATATCAAAGGCTATCAATCTATTGTAGTGACAGCCAAGAGAAAGTAGTCTTTGTGTCCTCCCATTCCAAGCATTCAAGTTCTAGGTTAGGGGTTATATTATTCTTTACTTTCTCTAGTTTCTAGCTTTAGATTTTTTTAGTTATTTTCTAATTATAATTTTTCTTTAAGTTTTATTTTCTAGGACATCCTAGCCCAGGATTTGCATTAACCACCATCCATCATTGCATCTGTTTCTCTTAGACGTTTAGGATTTGTTTTCCATCTCTTCTTTCTCTCTTTAGTTCTATCTCCTAGTTCACATGCAAGCCTAGCTTCTGGTATCCACTAATGAGTGACACATGGATGGCATTAGATCATGAAGTTTGAAGTCAAGTTAATTTATTTTGAGTGCTATTTTATGTCTCGTACATCTCTTGTGATATTTTTCATTCAATAAAAAAGTTTAGTTATTTACTTCTCTATCATGCATGTGTCTTTATTATTTGTTACTCATTTTTAGTTGGATATTTAAATTAGAATTTTATCTTTAAGAAGTTTCTAACTTTAGTTTTAGGAATTTCTACTTTTAGAAGTTCTAATTAATAATTTTAGATAATAGTCATTTTTAGGAAGTTTTTTTAAGATTAGTTTCATTTTAGAAAGTTGGCATTTAGGGAGCTTTTGTTTAGGAAGCTTCATTTTTAGAAAGTTTCTATTTTTAGTTTTAGGACTAATTTGAGAAAGTTTCTAATTTCTAACTTTAGAAAGTTCATTCTAGGTTTAGGTTTCTAAGCTTATTAATGTTTCTAATTTTGAATTACTTTCCTTTATTACATGCATTTTAACCATAGAAAATTTCTAATTCCATTCTTAAAAGTTTCTAATCTTATTTTTAGAAAGTTTCCTTCTAGTTTAAGTTTCAATATTCATGCATGTTTCTAATTCTATTTTCTAAAGTAAATCACAATCCAATCTCTCTTTTGCATAGGGTGATTGATCTAAGTAGGTTTTGATTAAATACAAATCCATTAGATTCCTTATGGGATCAACGTCATTTGCATATAAATATACTACTTTGATTCGTGTGCTTTCGAGTAATTTTTTTAATACATCAAGCGTTTGTCACATTGTTAGGGAATTGTAATGGATTTTTTATTGGACTCTAGTTTAAAATGATTTTATCCTAATTGTAGTTTAGGTTGCATTAATTTAAGATTTTTACATCAATTTTTTCATATTTTTCTAATTCCTCAGAATTGACACATTTTCTTTGTTTTGTGCTAGGGGAATTTGATGAAAGGAGCGGCAGTAATCCTGTAGGCCAAAGCTTCATTGAAGTAATCACGATTTCCCTATTTTCTAGATTAGGTTTTTTTTTTTTTTTTTTTTTTTTAAGAGAACTTGTAGTGAGGCTGAGTGTAATTTTTATATGGGTTGTAATAATACAGGTCAAGTGTGGGCCACCTCCACTTTCAGATTAGGAGGGACCCACACTTGTATGAGAAGATTTACATCTAAGACCCTATTGTAAGTAGCTAACCCTCTTATTTTTCTATTGTATATACATTTTTGATTGGTAGTGTAATTCATATAGTATAATTCCTGCATATCAAATTGTTGCATTATTTTTAGGATTGCTGAATTAGAATTGCACCCATCTAACAAGGGATAACCTGAGCTCAACTATAACCAAGGAGTTGGCTATTTGGTTATAGTGCCACATTTGTTAAGGTATGAACCCTTTGTTAGATAGCATATGGGTAGGCATTAGTTTATATTCTTGCATTGTACTGCATGTTTACTACTTTCCTTACCACTTAGGTAATCAAATCAATTAGTGTATGCTCGCAATCTCAACCCTAAAATTTTAACTTAAAAAAATTAAGTAGGAAGAGACTTAGGGTTTTCAAGCTTGTAGGATCCTTTTAGAAGGAGCAGACCTACTATCACTGTAGTGGCTTCTAAGCATTGTGGTTAAAGTGGGTATGCAAAATCCTAGTAATTTTCTTATTCCTTTCATTGATGTTTGTTGAGGTCTAAACACCTCCTTACATGAGAATTGTATTAACTACTTTAAGCAAAACCTAACTGGTAAGTGGTAGTCGAGCTCAGATAAAAGGAGAAGCTATCTAGATGTAGGTATAAAAGCTACTCCCTACAAGATTAACATAGAATATCAAAATAGCTTACTAGTGAACTATTAGGGATTGATTGTGCATCATTTAGAGTTAGGAGTTGCATTTAGTTAGGATTGCATCATAGTGCAAGCATGGTTGTCAATCTCAGAACCCGAAATTAGCACCATTTGATTCTAAGATTGAATGTACCCTTAGACAAGGGGTAAGAGAAAAATTACATAAACTCATGGCAAATCTAGCTGCAGTTGAAGCCAAGGCCATAAAAGACTTTTATGTGCCACTGGAGCTAAACACTCCATTGTGCATCAAACTACCACCCACCAATGTAGACCGGTTCAAGTTAAAACATGGAGTCACTCAATTACTCCTTATTATGGTTTAGAGAGGGAAGATTTGTACTTTCACATCAAGGAATTCCTTGACATATGTGCCACATTCAAATTTTAAAACTTTTCAGTTCCATTAAACCTAGGTTGTTTCCCTTCTCCTTGAAGGAAAAGGCCAAATCTTGGATAAATTCATTATATGTCAATTCCATTACCACATGGGACCAATTATCAAATTTTATTTTATTTTAATAAGTTCTTCCCGATGCACAAAACTAGTGCCCTTTGCAGGGAATTCATAAAATTCCAATAGCGAGAAGGTGAACAATCCTATTAGTGCTAGGAATGATGTAATGAAGTGTTGTAAAAATATCCGCACCATGGGTTTGAGAAGTGGTAGCAAGTCCAGTACTTTTATGAAGCACTTACACCTCAAAATAGAAGAATAGTGGATGCTGCTAATGGAGGATCCCTCATGACAAAAAAAAGAGGTAGAGGCCTGGGAATTCTTTGAAACTTTAACTAAAAATTCCCAGCAATGGGCTTATTCAAATCAACAGATTGAATTCCCAACCTCAAAAGAAATGAGGCCTCTATGAAATACGAGTAACCCCAGATGTGCCATATAAACTTGACTCATTTAGTACAATGAATGAATAAGTTTGATACCATGTCCTAGAGATTGATGCCTTCATGGCTGGAAGTTCATCCATGAAACATCCATAGGAAGTTTGGTCTACTTGTTCCAACCTAGCACACTTATCCTCAGCTTGTCTATCAAATAATGTGTACCATGAATATCATTTTCAGCAGGTGAATGCATAATGCAACCCTAGCAACAACCCTTATTCCAAGACCTATAATCCACAATGGGCTAGGCATCCTAATTTCTCGTGGTCAAATAAAAATCATTATGGAGGTCCATCTATGAACCCCTACTAAAAATTTCCCTTATTCCAAGCTTTACTTAATAAAAAATTCATTCAATCACACCATAACTTCATTTTAACCCTAGAAAATAAAATTTACATACTCATGCTGGAAAATTGAATCAGTAAAAATTTAGAACTAACAATTATTCTATTTCACTAATTAAAAAATACACAAAATTAACAATTCTAACTACTTACAAAACAAATGAAAAAAAACTATATAAAAACTTACAATTAATTGAAAATAAGATTAAAATATTTCTAAATTAAATAAAATAATTGAAAAATAAATCTCATGATAAGGAGAGAATTCACAAAATTGTTGCCATGTCACTCAATAAAAATTACTTAAATATTTCCTTTTCGCACTACCTTGATCTTTCTTCCTCCAATCAATAACATAATATTATTGTATTAATCAATAAGATTATAGAATATTTTCAAACAGTCAAAACCTAAAGAATAACTTTTACATGAAAAATCCCAAGAATATTTGTAAATCTAATGGAAATTGTGTGTAAACTAGAGTTTGAAAAGGGCTAAGAAAAGGGAATGCTTTATATTTGATGTTGGTGATATAATCATGTGGGATTGTAATTTTTATGACAATGGTGTAAATTGATGAAAATAAAATGGAGATGAATTGTGAAAAAATTTAGAAACAATCCACAATTTATGGATGAAGATAGGCATGTAAAATATGGTGTACTTGGGTGTAAGATTGGATGATTGAAAGAAATAGTTAGATATGAATTTTTTAAATAAATTTTTGTAAGGTTATAAGGTATAGGATTTAGTGATAGTTACATGAATTTCAAGGTAATCTAATGTTTAGAAAATTTTATAAAAATAAAACAATGAAAAGGGGTTTAAAATTAGCTGTCAAAGTGAGAGTAAGGAATAGGGGATGGATAGGAGTTAGGGAATTAATTTTTTTCTGAGATTTAGTGGTGGAATAGGATATCATATGGAAATTTTAGCACATGAAAATAATTTATGGGTGGTATGTAAAAAAATGAAATAAAAAGGATGGAAGATTGGTGTTTAATGGAGGAATAAATGAAAGAAAACTCAACTTTTCTCCATGAAATACACACTAATCTTAGAAACTTTTCTTCTCTTATTCTTATTTAGAGATTCCAAGCTCCTTGTTCTTTAGATCCCACACTGATCCCCTTAATAAATGGGTGTTCCTACTTCTTTTCTTCCCTTTTTGTATGAAGAATCCCCCATATTTAAATTTTTGGAGTGGAAGCCCTAGGGGATGGAAGGTGGAGATCATATGGGTTAAAGAAATAATGGATGAATTAAAATATAATAGAAATAGAGGGTGAAGGCATGTGATGGATTTTGGTTTTGTTGGAGTTCAAAAATTAGAGATGAATACAAGCCATTGGATTGAAATGGGTGGTGGACATCTTTCCTACTTAGGGTTTTGATTTGACTTTTCAATAAGATCAAGATGGCTAGGGTTTCATATTTATTTGCTCTTTCTCTCTTCCATTGGATCACACTTGAGTCTTGGGATAGATGGTTGAGATTTCCTTGAAGTCTCCCATCAATAGGATAGAGTTCTTTTCGTCTCATCCATTGGATTAGCATGCCCTAAGGTGGATGGCTCGGATTCCATAGAGATTTTATTATCCAACTTGATTTTTATCCTTTATTTTTGCCTCAGCGACCATTTTTATCTCCAACCAATGTGACTAAATTAAAAAAAATATTTTGCAACTAAGGAGAACACATTTTCACCTCGAAAAATGGTGGGCAGTCCACCTAAACTTTCTCCACCAATCATGGCTCAGACTTCTCTTTCATACATGGCTTCTTCCCATTGGTCAATATTAACTCAAATAGCACTCATTGGTTTCTTAGAATGGTCTTAGATTTGGAATGATCTTAGCTACTCTTTCTTGAAACTTTCACGTAAAAACTGACTGTAGATTTCTCATTTTTTTGTCTCTCTCATCCCTCCTTATTTTTTCCACCAATCACACTCATTACTTCATGTATTTATACATGGATTCAAGTATGATGCCCTATATTTATATGGAAAATTCGTGGCACACATATAGGTGGTCCCCATTTTGAAGTCTAAAGAGAGAAAGTTAGGGTTCTTAATTTCCAATGGGCTCTGACTTGAGTGTACTTCACATGCATGCTTCCTTTGATGTGTGTGGCTCTCAAGCTTCACTTATAAGCTCCTCAAAGGTGGTTAAATAAAATATGTATGTAAGAAAGTTCTACTACCTTATGCTTTGATTTTTACAATCTCTTTTGTGTAGATAAGGTTTGATGATGCTTCTAAGGTTTCTGACTATACTGAAAATGATATCAACACACATTCTACATTTTGAAAATTTGAACTTCATTAAATTTGGTAGGTAGGCTCATGTTGAAGCTCGAACTCTAGATTATCCATCTTTTAGGGTTTGGAATGCCCAAAATACCCTTTTCCACATTTGTATCCTAATCTTGCAAAATGTGAAAATAATCCCAATTAGCTATCTTTATGATAAAACAAGGGCTAAAACTTACAAAATCTAGAGGTATTCTATGTAATAATTATATATATATATATCAATAGATTTTAATAGTCATGTAGGAAAAGAAAAAGAAGGATATGATAGGGTACATAGAGCATATGGTAATGGAAAAAGAAATGAGATGAGGAAAGATATACTTGATTTTGCCTCAGCATATAACCTTGCTATAGCAAACACATGCTTTAAGAAGAGAGGTGGACACTAAATAACCTTTAAGGTGGACCATATAAAAGCCAAATAGACTTTTCTCTTCTTAGAAATATAGAAAGATCAATGTGTAAGGATTGTAAGGTGATACCTAGTTAGAGTCTAACCCAATAACATAGATTGATGGTTATGGATATCTACATTCAAGTATGGAAGAAAGGAAATGAAATTACTAAGAATTCAAAAACTAAGTGTTGGAACTTAAAAGGAGAGGAGATAACAACATTTACCAACAAGTTGATAGTAGAAGGAATCTGGAACAATGAAATTGAAGTGAACACCTTATAGACTAATATGGCAATGTCCTTTAAGAAAATGGCAAAAGATGTACTAGGAGTATCTAAAGGTAAAATGCAACCACCAAAGGAAACTTGGAGGTGGAGTGAAAAGTGTTAAAAGTTATTAAAGAGAAACTTTTGTGTCTTAAAGCATGGTAGAGGAGTAAAAATAATAAAAACTTTGAGCAATATAAGAATGTTAAAAGGTTACAAAGAGAGTAGTATGTGAGGCTAAACTCATGGTATATGATGATCTCTATAATAGATTAGGATCAAGAGAAGGTGAGAAGATGTGTTTGAACTTGCGAATGTAAGAGAATAGAAAAGTAAGTACTTATACCACATTAAGTGTATTAGAAGTGATGACCAAAGGGTACTAGTTAAATATGACTAGATCAAACAAAGATGGGAAGGTTACTTCAAAAATTTCTAAATGATTATTACCACAAGAAGCATAGGTATTGAAAGTACTGTAAACCTAAATAATGTTGAATATTATCGATATGAACATAGGATTAGAATACTTAAAGTTGAAGAGGCATTGAAAAAGATGAAATCATTCCTAAGGATCTATGGTATACCAATAGAGGCTTGAAAGCATATCAAAGATATTGGAATAGTTTGGTTAACAAAATTGTTTAACAAGATTGTATAAATGTAGGATGAATGGAAGAAGATTTCTATGGTACCAATTTATAAGAATAAAATAGACATTAGAATTTGCACTAATTATTAGGGGATCAAACTTATGAGCCATACCATGAAACTTTTTGAAAGAGTGATTAAGAAGAGGCTACAACATTAGATGAGTGTATTGGAGAATCAGTTTGGTTCATGCCTTAGAGCTCTACTATGGAAGCTATTTTCCTGCTTAGACAATTGATAGAGAAATATAGGGAGATGAGGAAGGACCTCCACATGGTCATTATTGACTTAGAAAAAGCTTATGATAGGGTCCCTAGAGAGTTAATAAGGTGGTTGTTGGGCAAGAAAAGGGGTTTTACGGGGGTATACAGACATAATTAAGGATATGTATGAGGTAGTGATAATAAATGTTCGGACTATTAGCGGAGAAATTGGCAATTTTCCTATCACTATATGATTAAACTAAGGATCAACATTGAGATCCTACCTTTTCACCTTGGTTATGGATGAGTTAACAAAACATTTGCACAGGGAGATTCCATGGTGCATGTTATTTGTGGATGATATAGTTTTGATTGGTAAGACAAGGGAGGGTGTAAACACAAGGCTAGAGTTGTGGAGAGATGCATTAGAATCTAAAGGATCTAAAATTAGCTAACTTAACACATAGTATATGAAAATAAATTTAAGCTAGGAGTGGAGCACCAGTAAAGATTAATAACTAAGAAGTCCCTTTAAAAGAGTATTTTCGATACTTGGGATAGATAATTCATGAGAGCGGTGAGATTGAGAGGGAAGTTACCCCAAGAATCCAACTAGGTTGGAACAAATAGAGATGATGCTCTAGAGTTTTGTTTGATTGGAAGGTACTACTCAAACTAAAAGGAAAATTCTATAGGATAGCTATAAAGTTGATCTTGCTCTATGGATTAGAGTGTTAGGCAGTTAAGGAACAACATGTACATAGGATGAGCATTGCCAAAATGTGGATGTTGAAATGGATGAATGGAAAGGCAAGAATAGATATAATTAGAAATGAAAACATTAGACAAAACTTAGGATTATGTAACACCCTGATCTTCTAAAACCATTTTCGTATATAATAATAATAGTATTAATAAGATAGTCAGGATGCCTAAAAAATGTAAAACTTATATCTAATATAATCACAATAATCATTTCAAATGAAATACCAAAACTAAACCCCGGGTGTCTTCTGACTAATGGTAACAAATAAAACCAATTACACTATATAGCATACTTTGTACAAAAGCCCAAACCATGCAGAAATACTGGTCATGAAAAGAGATGTAAGTAATAAATGAAATATAATGAAATCCTAGGGTTCTATCCATCAATCACCACATCCAACTCTAATTATAAATCCATACACATAATACAAATAAGAGTCAGGTCCAACTTTGTCACCAAAATATGAGGGTATTTGTACAAAATAAAAATAAAAATCAATGTCAAGTAGATGGATGCATACATCAAATTATTCTCTGAATATAATAGATGGTCCTTGTTGTCCTCTTTCTACTGCTTCACCAATTGACCTTGTTATTGTTTCACTCCAAATCAGAGGCATTGCAAACCAAAGCAATGCCTTAGCAAGCAATTGCTTGTGTAGGTGATCACATTTAATATCAAATAGAACATAGATAGTGTGGCGTAGAAATTCCAAGGTCATGATAAATCTCATGGATGCAAAACATTTGGATAATAAACTAAATCAACAAGTGTCTAGAATTAAATGATACATGAATAATCAAGAGTTTGTAGTAAAAGCAATATAGTCGAAAGTATGATTTATGCATAAAGGTAAAGATATCATAACTAACCATTATGGCATGCAAGACATGAATAATGCATGCTTATGCATATAATAGATTCATGAGTAACCAGGCGCCCAATCTCTATCTTGCCCCACGAGTGTCCCCCGACACTCACATATTTGGCAATGAGTACTAATTCCAATGCATGAGCCCCTCACCTGTAGCTCGCTCAATAGGTAGCTTCTTCAGACCATAGGCCCACCCACATAGGCTTCACCCTTAGGGTGCATCATCACACTATGAGTGCATCAAGATATAGACATCCCAATGTATCTATACTACAGGAGTATATAGAATAAGAGCATGGATTGCTATGATGTAGTAGCAACAACTCTAGGGTATCAACCATTGCCACTCACCGTAGACACCGAAACTAGAGATTAGTGTTCACTGAGGCATGGGAGTCGGTCAAACGGTGTGGGAGGCCTGCTCATGATTACAAAAAACCACATGTAGTTTGCCCATATATCAGGGCAGGTGTCTATCATCCATAAATTTAGAGGGCGGGTGGCCAACCCTAATACCCTCCTAGTATAACATCCATCAAGTAGAAACTCTTGTCATAAAACTGTGAAAACACGAAATAAATCATGGAAAATCCATACATAGTCAATCTCAAGAAGATCAAGTCAATAAGAAGGCATGCTAAATATGTCAATAGTCATGCACCGAAAACAAGGCATAAATCACATGAAGCAAAAGATATTCTAAGCATCAATAATGCATGATGAAGATGGCCTCAAGAAAACATGGGAGTGACATAAAGTCCATGCCTCAAACTACCACCATAAATGAACTCTCAAGTGGACACATCATGACCCATGAAATCAAGGAAATACTAAATGTAATCACCTACCTCAAATGCGCGGTACTCGAAATTAGGCATGTAACTACCTCAACTTACGCACTTTGACGTACTTGTGAGGTCATAGTGCCACACTATATCATCCACTAGTCTAAATGTGTCTCATTCTCCATTTTATTCTTCATCTATTTTACTTGGTGTTCCTCAAGTCACAAAAATGAATAAATCTGTGTGATAATTCCTCTGATCTGGTCATTAATCCTTAATTAACAACCCATATCATTTTATTTACACTTAATTACCAATCCTTATCTACATGTTAGTTTTTCTAACATTTAAATGATCATCTACCAACTCTAATCATCAATCTAAGTTTTGATTGGTTAATTTAGTGTCTCTTAATCATTAGGGGACTAATTTCTCTCATCTTGTTAAGTTTGGAGGTGATCCAACTGTTGGATCATTCTTTATAGCTTAAACATATGATTAGATCAGTAATTCCAATCTTATTCATTATAATCAATTCACTTTCTATGTTTATCTAATAATTTAGGTATATGTCCATGATCGTACGTTGATTTGATGGTCCAATCATTCTTTGATAGGTCAATTCTAAGGTTTATGATTAGATCGACTGTCAAGATCAATTTTCTTAATAAATACATGCAATCTGTCCATCAATCCCACTAATTCATCTCTTATGTAATGCATTTGTTCAATTTCTGATCTAAGTTATTGGATGAGATTTAGTGATTTGATCTATTTAGAGGTAGTCAAATCAAGGTTTTGATGCTAAATTTAGGTCTGCAGCATTGAGTCAAATCCAATGGATGTCTCAAATCATAATTTAGACCTCTGTAGCCTCTAGAATTGCTAAATTTCCATTTTAGTACAAATTTTTAATGGTTTGGATCAAATTTAGGCCAGGACAGTAGAAAAACGAAGTTCTCAGCATGTGTAATGTGTGGAACACTCATTTGGGACGAGCACACATGTCTCGGTCACTAAGACGCATGTGGGTGCATCCCAGTTACCAGGATTTGCTGCATCACATTCCCACGTAATCAGCGCATGATGCCAAACACGTAAGGTTGTGTCGTGCACATGGTAGTGCTGCACATGTGCGTTGCATTCTGCGCATCATGTAGATGTGTTTGGGCGCATTGTTCATCAGGGACGATGCCCCCAGATTGTCTGTTTAATCTCCACTTGATCTACAGTCCAGATGATCCAATTCTTCCTCTATTTTTGTCATCCCTAGAGTTTTAAGGGTCTAGAAACACAATGAAACAACTCAAATCCCATTCGAGTCTTCCATGCATGTGAAATCCACTAGGCCGATAAGGTCTTGATCACTAGTGGGATGCTTGAAAACTCCACCATCACCGGTAAGGTCTTGATCACTAGTGGGATGCTGGTAAGGTCTTGTTCAAAATTTCATGAATTTGTGTTTTATCAAGTTTTCATTCACAAATGTTCCCTAAATATAGAGTTTTTGGTTGAATTAATTCAAGTTTTGTGAAATTTCCCATTTACTATTTCCCCCCTTTTTTTGAGATCAATTCTTAATGGATTTACATGAAATCAAAGGGTTTTAATAGTGACCACTTGGGGAACAAGATGAATGGTCCAGATCATCAATTTGATACTATTTCATTGACTATTTTAAGTTCTTAGTGAGCTCCCATGGTTTGTCACTGAAAAATGGTGACAATAGCATCTATTGTCGATGTTGGATGGGAAAACGAAAGAAAAAGAACATGAAAAGGGGGTGGACAGTTGTGGATGCCTACGTACAATGCCTCGCCTAGGTGGATTATCCATTGCCATCAAAGTGTGGTGTCGGTCGTCCTAGTGTGTAGGAGGGTGCTGGTTTGGTCGGTCAGCGTCGATCGTCATCTCCAGTGCTGGCGTCTTAAAGAAAAATGGTGCTGGGTGGTAATCGAGGGGCATTAATGGGGGGAAAATAAATGCAGGTGGTGCATTTAAAGCCTCGCATTAATAATATTTTATTATATATATTTATTTTCTTACTATATTAAATGTGAAATGATTATCAACATTTATTGCTGGTAATCACCCCCTTAACTAGCCATGATGATCATCAATTCACAAATTTTTGTACCCTATCAGTGGGCCCCACATGCATAATTTCCATTCTACCCTTCTTCTTTAATTTATTAAAATACCTTAATTAAAATAATTAGAAGATTTTTGTCCAGATTCCAATTTTAGCCTTCTTAGTGTCGTTGGATTTCATTTCTCATGTACATTCTAAATATTGATGTTTCAATCGGTGATTCTATTTTTAAAATTTTCAAAATTTCTAAAACTCCAATTTTTTAAAATTTAGATAATTCAGAATTATGCATTTATATATTCCTCCAAAATGGCAAGTATTACAGATTAGCACCGATATGTAATAAGATAAGGGAGATTAGACTTAGATGGTTTAGATATGTCCAACAGAGATAAAAAATAGCACCAGCTAGAAGGAATAAGGTGATCCAAGTTGAAGGATTTATAAGGGCAAGGGGAGGGCCCATAAGTAATGTGGATAGAAGTGGTGAGAAAAGTTTTAAAAACTATGGACTAGATGAAACCATCACACTTAATAGATGATGATGATCATGGCAATTAGTGAACTAACAATCATCATGGCTAGTTAAAGGGGTGATTACCAGCAATAAATGCTGATAATTATTTCACATTTGATCAAACCCTAATTAGGATAAGGTCTTGATGATGATGAACATAACCAATTAATTACTACTATGAAGTTTCTTAGTATAGACTATAATTATATAAAAAATTTATGCTATATATGGTCCATTAGAAATTCTTTTAAAATACTAAAATATTACTATAGTTAACTTTAATATTGTACTTTTCACATACTTTTAGAAACATTACTTATAGATTCAAATTCAAAATTTTTTGTAATTAAAATCCTGATCACTTAACCATTCAAAATCTGATATGTGAAATTCAAATATTAAAATAAATATTTCTAAGTTTTTTTCCTTGAAAAACTCATTTAACTAAACTCCCAAAAATGTTTAAAAAAATTACATTTTCATACATTTACATCACTATGAACAAGTGTACACTTTAGTCCTAATTCAATTATTCGTGTACAATTGAAATCTCATATTTTTAAATAAATGAAGTAAGTAATGTGTATAACAATCTATCTATTGTATCTAACAATTTTCTAAGAATATACTTACAAAATTAAAAGCATAAATCTCATAAAATGTGAAATTTTATATTATATCAAAACATGAATTTATAGTTAATTTAAATAGATCTAAACATGTTGTTTTCAATTTCAAAAACATAAATAATAATAATGTTCTTTTAACTAGTTTGATCAAAACTTAAAACTCAAATTAGATATAATATAATAATGATTGAGATAAGCTTCCTATGACTAATTAGATCCATATTCAACCATGATTGAGAAATGTATACTTGTTATTACGAGTCCTAAAGTTTGTCTTGATCTTCTCTTTCAGATATAAATGCCAGGATCTACGATGTTTAAGAGTATGAGAGAGAGAGAGAGAGAGAGAGAGAGAGAGAGAGAGAGAGAGAGAGAGAGAGAGAGAGAGAGAGAGAGAGAGAGAGAGAGAAAGTGGAAACTATGGGATGAGAAATTGGCTCATGCCTAGGGTAGGACTTATAAGACATTTGAGCCATACATTTTCAAATATAGCATTAAATTGAATTAACATTTTAGATATGGGTTTGAATAGCTATGTGACGACCCGGGTTTTCCTATGCATTTTTAAATGCAATATCTAATTCCTAAGGTGGGATGCATCCCTATTTGAAAACCATTTTATAAAAACCATGCAATGTAGTGGAAAATCTTTGGTTTTAAACTCATTTTGAAAACCCTGAGTGCCATTTGCTTTCACAACAATCAAAGTGGTTTTTTAAAAACTTCAGAAATCATAAATGTTTTTCCCCAGGTCTATTCAGTTATAGCACACAGTTCAACTGTAAATAAATACAAATACATGTCCAAAGGGTAGAGAGTTTACTCACATGTATAGTTGTCTCCTTTGCTTATTCACTTGCTCGTAGCACTAATATCTCATGAGACGTCTTCTATTTGTGAGTGGAACTATCCTGAAAAATGTTAAGGATAGGGTGAGTATATACTATATTCAGTAGGAGTCTATCACAACTAGTTTTGCAATGCATGCTATGTTTAAAATCATATGCTCTTAAAAACATGTGCATGTTCGAACAACCACGTTCAATGTCGATATTAAAAACCACTGTCGAATTGAAATACTGACGACTTAAAGAATAGCATAATCCAAGTCGAAAGTATCATATATCATAAACATAATGATATGCATAAGATGCTCAACTGAATCCAACTCATGGATATCTGGTATGGTCGACCAACCTCATGTCATGCCATATGCAATGCAAGTAAATCCTCAAACCATAGGGTCCAACTATGCCCATGACCTCGCTGCCGTGTGGTCCCCGGGTACCTGAGGACACAGCGTCATAGCCTCCACGGGGCATATGACACATCGAACCAGTGCCGTGACACCAGTGGTAGCCCCCTGTACCACATGCAGTCGACGTAGGGACATGCCCTTTTTGGGCGTGGTACCCATCCACCTAATAGTGGTAGAGGCTGGAGGCCAACCCAAACCTCTCGGCATAGCACCCACGAGCTTATCAGCCCAAATCATATCAGATCAAACAAGCGAAAACCTCTTTTTCAAAACTTGTCCTCTTTGGGTCCCTCACAACTGCCTGGGCCTCAAAACTACCTACCCAGCGTCTTTTGGGCACTCCAGCGTCTTTTGGTAACCCTCAAGGACATGCAATCTTTCAAAAACTCAATGCTCACAAATCATACAACATATGCAATTGTTTACAAAACAAATCTATGCATAATGTATATGCAATTATTTGCAAAACATATCTATGCATAAAGCATCTATCATATATACGCTGAATTAAGTCATGCTAAACAAGTCATATACTTATACTTAAAACATGCATTCTCAAAATAATCATGGCTCTTTTAAAAAGTTTAGTAGCGATAGAGCACTTATCTCAAAGTCTCTTGGAGTCGCGTCTTTTAGCACTCAACCCGTCCCTGGGCCTCATTTATAAACTCCTAGGTATGAATGGATACAAGGAGTCCTTATTAATTTCATTCCATTTAGTCATTAGATCTCTAGCTCTGCCTATTGGGTCCAAGGTCCTTGCCTAATTCATTCGTTAGGCTAGATCCTATGATGTGAATCTACTATTCAACTGCCTAGTTCATTGTCAGGCTAGATTCTATAATATGGACCTACTTATTAAATTCTATAAATGGTCCTATGATCCTAATTTTAAAGTCTCATTAGGTTTGTGTGTCCCAATTCCCAGGACAACCGTGCATCTTGGTTGAACCGCGACCGCCTCATGTGCATGTACGCCTAAAGGCCGTGCCAAGGACCGCATTTTGCACGAGCACATGCATGCTCAAGTGATGCGCTATGACGTGCATCATCGCATGGATGCACCTTGTAGCATGGTGCATCTCAGCTCCCAGGGCACTCCGTGCATCCTGGTCGAGCCAAGACCCGTGCCCTATGTACGCGTGCACCCGAGGCCACACCTAGGACAGTATATGCACTGTCGTACGCCCGGAACCCATCCTTGGGACCGTGTCCCAGGTGCACATGGAGCAAAGTGTCCCTGGGATGCCTGGTTCTTGCAGGGTCTTCTGAACTTGGTTTAGGAACGTCTTGTTCATGCAGGGCCGTACCAAGTCGACTTGGAACGTTTTCCGGCTAGGAACCTGGTTGGAAAACGACTGGAAAAGACCAAATCCGGTCATGGATTTGGCCCTGGGGAAGCAAAACGGAGAGGAAAGGGTAAGAACGGCTTACCTATAGCCTGGAAACGTCTTTTTCCCCGGTGGTGTGCCTGCTCGCAGGAAAACTCGAACAAGGGGGGGAAGACCCTGCTTCCAATGATGCCAGAGTGACAAGAGGCGAGGTGGGGAGATGGGTAAAGGGATGGCCGGCCAGACTTGGGCCTGGCCATTGTCAAAAAATGCAGAGGATGGGTTTGAGATGGGTTTCGGATTTTTTCGGAAACCCCAGTCTCAAAACGACCGAAAAAATCGTGTTTTTGAGAGGGGGAGATGGGGCTTTTTATAGCCCTGCTATGGCGGTGCCGCCCTTGGCCGTGGCAGATCCCTTTGGAAAAATCAAGATTTGAGGGTTTCTGGAAAAATTGGGGGAGGAAGACGACAAGGGGTGCCGTTATCAAAACGGTCCCCTGTGTTTTTCTTCTTTTTCGTTTTTCTGTTTAAATTCCAGAAATACCCCTATCTTTAAACGGCCGTAACTTCTTCATACGAACTCCGTTTTGGATGATTTTTGAGGCGTTGGATTCCATTTTTCGAGTAGAATATAATGGTACCAAGTTCATTAAAAATTAATTCATTTACTATTTTAAATAAAGTGAAACATTTAACACAGTTCATGTCCTATAAAATGTCCAATTTTTGTTAAAAATACCATAAATTGCTCGGGCATTACATTTTTACCCCCTTGAAAGAATTTCGTCCTTGAAATTCCATAAATTATCATCTTCAAGGTATTTTGTCTCTTAGATAACTTCTTGGTGAATGCATTCTTCCCTTAGGAATCAAATCTAAGCTCATCCTCAATTTATCATTTTTATTGTTCCTTCTATAAGGCCTTACCTATAAGGGCCGCTTTCGCTGCGTACTCTAACACATACTCCCATACTTGCCAGTTTAACAATACTGGTTTCTAGCTATAATTTATCTATCTCGAAATCCTTAGATGCCTATACCTTTCTGATCATGTATAGGATAGTCTCTTCATAGGATCATGCTTCTTTATTCATGTATAAATTACTCCATACTTCTTTGAGATCATATGATCTTATTTCTCCTATTTCATAGCTTAATCCTTTTTCTTTTTTACTTCCATCTAGTGATTTTTTCATCATCCACATCTCCTTCTAATGGTTGGTAAGAATCCAAAATTTTTTACCTTCTTTCTATTGTGTCTAACTTTGCTTCTTATCTTTTACCTTTGTCCCCAAGATACTTCAATAACTGACATGGTATCATGCGCTCTACAGCCAAAACCTTGATTAACTTTGAATTTCAACTGTCTGTCGTTTTCCATATGTGACTTGATTCCTCGACCAAAGTTACATTAAAAATAAAATCATGAAAGTCAATTTGTAGCATCTTCCATTGAGGACCTTATCATATACTGAAAGTAAAATGTCCTAACACCATATCCAGTTTCATAACTATTGAATTCATTAAATGCTTTTTCTCCGTGAAGATTTTATCCAAACTCATGTCAAATGTTAATGGTCGATTCATCATCACGGGTCACATGTTCTCGTCCAGAAGCCTATCTCACTATTCACATTAACTTGTCATTAGGATTTTCAATAATGTTCCCTTTTATGCAAGGAAAAAAGTCTCTTATAACCGAGTACCCTTACTAGGTCATGGTTGAATCCTTTGTCATCATCCTCTTTGTCCTTTCTTTGCTTGATGGTTTCCTTCGTAACCTTTCAGTCCAAAAGTTCTATCCTCAATCCAGTAGGGTTAGTCCTTAGGAAATTCCTTCAATTGATTTTTATATGCTCATAACAACTAATTATTTGTCTAAAGGCAAGGTAACATTAATTCTTCACCTTATATTGTGCTAGCCATCTCACTTTTTCTCCTTCCATCCCCTATGTCAATATATTGTTTAATCTTTTATCAAGGCTTTATTATCAATCATGCAGTCTGTATTGTTAGGAGGTATCCTCATAAGTAGTGATTTTCTCAATTCCTCAAAATTTATTTTCAAGTACCTCCTCATACTTAGCTTATACTAATAGTTCTCATTCAATAGCTACTACATTAAGTTATGCTGAAGCTATTCAACCATCAAGTTTGAAAAACACTCAGGTAAGCATATAACATGTTCGTAGACATATAGAAAGAGAATTTATTCGATTACCCATTGATCTCTATCTAGACATAAAGGTCATAAGCTCAAGGATCTCTAAAGCGATCGGTACTTATCTGCCTTCCTTTTCAATCCAAGTCAGCAGTATTTTTCAGACTCAAAGTAATTTCTATGGTTTGTCATGGTATCTATTCAGGTATGGAAAAATCTATCTTACTGGTGGAGATCGCTCTTATTTTTGCTTCTGTTTCAGTTGTTACTATATTTATTGTACTTGTAGCTCCTCCATGATGTGGCCTAATCAACTTCATGATGTGGTCTAATCAACTGACCTCATACCCTCAAGGGACTTAGTCTAATAAGTAACTTCTTTTAGGTAAAACTCATGTCCAAATACTTATAATATCCCTCTGAGTATATAACTTCGACTACTGTCTAATAGATACTAACATATTTGATTAAATATGGTGGGATACCTTTATTTAGTCAACAGTACTCTAAAGGTAATGACTAAATAATGGTCTTACGATATTTGCTCTTCCAAATCTATGATAGCAGACCTCAATTTGATCCTTGATCACACCAGAGTTACAGAAAAACAAATGGACTAGTCATTGTCTTGTCTTGTTTTCTTTTTCAATAGAACTTTATGTACTCATGTAGTGGCAAGGTTGATATCACCAAAATTTCCTTTTTATTATATCCATTGGTGTTCCCCATAATCTAATGGATCTGATAAGAATCTAATTGTAATAATTGATATCAAACCATTTGTAGAATTTAATTTCTAGTTGGTCACCATTCCTCTTCGAAAATTTCTTGTTGCATAATCTCCTGAATTTTGATACCCTACTCAAAGTCCTAAACCCCAGATGCTTTCTCTCTTTTATACTCTTTTACAATAAGATCACCAACTCATCTATCATCATTCCTTCGAAGTTGATTGGTTTATCTTCCCACTTGATTCAGGATGAAAGATTTGTATGTATCCTTATAAAGTCATGATCTTCTTCTTTTGAATATTCAATATTCATTGAATACTGGTAGTTACATCTATATCTCTTTCTCTCTTTTCTTCAAAATCCTCATTTGGTCTACCTAGATCAATGACTCTATATGCTTTGTTGCATATAATTGATACTTCATCTATTCCTTTACGTAACATATATGATAAACTGGATGCTTCTCAGAAATTCTAAACTGTCTTAAGATCATTGAAATCCTCAATTGCCTATAGCCTCAATCAAATTCATACAATGTCTTAATAATGGCATTGACATTTTGGTCATGCTATACTTTTCTTACAAGTTCATGTTAGGATCAATCTATTATCACAGATCTATCATCCCCAATATTATTGTCAAAAATCTTTTGATAACTCGGTCGAATTCATTTCCCTATCATATTCGTGTTATGTTTCTCTTAATCACATAATATGTCACTTGATTTGCTCCATAATACTCAAGTAGTTATTAGTCGATAGCACTTTAATCTTCATAAGACTCCAATTAAGATATCCAAAATTGAATTAAGCCCTTCAAGATCCATACCTTTGTGACCTAGTTCAAGTCACCGTCATCTCCTAATATTATCTTGTATTCTCATCCCTCTTAGATTATCATCAAAATCTTCTCAAAATCCATCTTTTATATCTCTTATCATACTCATATCATATCCTTGTGATAGTGTACTCATATTCTAATATTCTTCATGATGGTAGGATAGCCATCTAGGTTCTTTAATTTTCTCACCTTTGATGAGATTACTTTATTGCAGGTCAGAACTATCTACTAACAAGTTCACTAACATCCTCATTCATCATTCTCATAATCTGATCCATATATGAGTTTTTATATTTGCACCACACAACAATCCTTAATCCTTAAGTTGTCTTAGACTAGATTTTGGATAAGGTTGCACTATCCTCTGCTTAATTAGTTTTTAAACCAAGCTGTGTTTCACCTATTTATTTATGGTGAACTGCCTTGAACATTAATATTGTAATCCTCAAATAGAAGTAGTCATCGCTACTACTCCTATTTATACTACTTATTCTTGATTTTCTCTATTGTCCATGACCCTTGGACATGCTGGACTGGCTGTGAAAGGATAAAACCTGGGCTCTGATACCAACTGTGACAACTCGGGTTTTCCCATGCATTTTTAAATGCAATATCTAATTCCTAAGGCGGGATGCATCCCTATTTGAAAACCATTTTATAAAAACCATGCAATGCAGTGGAAAATCTTTGGTTTTAAACTCATTTTGAAAACCCCGAGTGTCATTTGCTTTCACAACAATCAAAGTGGTTTTTGAAAAACTTCAGAAATCATAAATGTTTTTCCCCAGGTCTATCCAGTCATAGCACATAGTCCAATTGTAAATAAATACAAATACATGTCCAAAGGGTAGAGAGTTTACTCACATGTATAGTTGTCTCCTTTGTTTATTCACTTGCTCGTAGCACTAATATCACCTAAGATGTCTTCTATTTGTGAGTGGAACTATCCTGAAAAATGTTAAGGATAGGGTGAGTATATACTATATTCAGTAGGAGTCTATCACTACTAGTTTTGCAATGCATGCTATATTTAAAATCATATGCTCTTAAAAACATGTGCATGTTCGAACAACCACGTTCAATGTCGATATTAAAAACTACTGTCGAATTGAAATACTGACGACTTAAAGAATAGCATAATCCAAGTCGAAAGTATCATATATCATAAACATAATGATATGCATAAGATGCTCAACTAAATCCAACTCATGGATATCTGGTATGGTCGACCAACCTCATGTCATGCCATATGCAATGCAAGTAAATCCTCAAACCATAGGGTCCAACTATGCCCACGACCTCGCCGCCGTGTGGTCCTTGGGTACCTGAGGACACAGCGTCATAGCCTCCATGGGGCATATGACACATCGAACCAGTGCCGTGACACCAGTGGTAGCCCCCTGTACCACATGCAGTCGACGTAGGGACATGCCCTTTTTGGGCGTGGTACCCATCCACCTAATAGTGGTAGAGGCTGGACGCCAACCCAAACCTCTCGGCATAGCGCCCATGAGCTTATCAGCCCAAATCATATCAGATCAAACAAGCGAAAACCTCTTTTTCAAAACTTGTCCTCTTTGGATCCCTCACAACTGCCTGGGCCTCACAACTACCTACCCAGCATCTTTTGGGCACTCCAGCGTCTTTTGGTAACCCTCAAGGACATGCAATCTTTCAAAAACTCAATGCTCACAAATCATACAACATATGCAATTGTTTGCAAAACAAATCTATGCATAATGTATATGCAATTATGTGCAAAACATATCTATGCATAAAGCATCTATCATATATACGCTGAATTAAGTTATGCTAAACAAGTCATATAATTATACTTAAAACATGCATTCTCAAAACAATCATGGCTCTTTTAAAAAGTCTAGTAGCAATAGAGCACCTACCTCAAAGCCTCCTAGAGTCGCATCTTTTAGCACTCAACTCGTCCCTGGGCCTCATTTATAAACTCCTAGGTATGAATGGATATAAGGAGTCCTTATTAATTTCAATCCATTTAGTCATTAGATCTCTAGCTCTGCCTATTGGGTCCAAGGTCCTTGCCTAATTCATTCGTCAGGCTAGATCCTATGATGTGGATCTACTATTCAACTGCCTAGTTCATTGTCAGGCTAGATCTTATAATATGGACCTACTTATTAAATTCTATAAATGGTCCTATGATCCTAATTTTAAAGTCTCATTAGGTTCGCGTGTCCCAGTTCCCAGGACACCCGTGCATCCTGGTTGAACCACGACTGCCTCACGTGCGTGTGCGCCTAAAGGCTGTGCCAGGGACTGCGTTTTGCACGAGCACATGCATGCTCAAGTGACGTGCTATGACGTGCATCATCGCATTGATGCACCTTGTAGCATGGCGCGTCTCAGCTCCCAGGGCACTCCGTGCATCCTGGTCGAGCCAAGACCGTGCCCTATGTTACGCGCGAACCCGAAGGCCACACCTGGGACAGTGTACGCACTGTCGTATGCCCGGAACCCATCCCTGGGACCTTGTCCCAGGCGCACATGGAGCAAGGCGTCCCTGGGACACCTGGTTCATGTAGGGTCATCTGAACCTGGTTTAGGAACGTCTTGTTCATGCAGGGTTGGCCCAAGCCGGCTTGGAACGTTTTTTGGCCAGGAATCCGGCTAGAAAACGACTGGAAAAGACTAGATCCGGTCATGGATCTGGCCCTGGGGAAGCAAAACGAAGAGGAAAGGGTAAGAACGGCTTACCGGTAGCCTGGAAACATCTTTTTCCCCGGTGGTGTGCCTGCTCGTCGAAAAACTCAAACAAGGGGGGGAAGGCCCTGCTTCCGATGATGCCAGAGTGACAAAAGGGGAGGTGGGGAGATGGGTAAAGGGATGGCTGGCCAGACTTGGGCTTGGCCATTGCCGAAAAATGCAGAGGATGGGTTTGAGACGGGTTTCTGATTTTTCCGAAAACCCCAGTCTCAAAACGACCGAAAAAATCGTGTTTTTGAGAGGGGGAGATGGGGCTTTCTATAGCCTTGCTATGGTGGTGCTGCAAATGGCGGTGCCGCCCTTGGAGATGGCAGATCCCTTTGGAAAAATTGAGATTTGAGGGTTTCTAGAAAAATCTGGGGAGGAAGACGACAAGGGGTGCCGTTATCAAAACGGCCCCCTGCGTTTTTCGTCTTTTTTGTTTTTCTGATTAAATTCTAGAAATACCCCTATCTTTAAATAGTCGTAACTTCTTCATACGAACTCCGTTTTGCGTGATTTTTGAGGCGTTGGATTCCATTTTTCGAGTAGAATCTAATGGTACCAAGTTCCTTAAAAATTCCTTCGTTTACTATTTTAAATAAAGTGAAACATTTAGCACAGTGCATGTCCTATAAAATGTCCAATTTTTGTTAAAAATTTTAGACTTGATTTAATTCTATACGCATTTTAGATTTATTTATTGATGCTTAGATGCAATTTAAATCTTGGGATATCTAAGATCTATTCTAATCTAAGTTGGAACTTTTTAATCCAAACTTTATAGGATCAAACATTGCAAATCTAATCTTCATGGTTTATATTTAAAAATGTGTAGACCTTTCATTTAATTTGAGATCTGAATTGTATTGAATATAATGTTTTAGATCTAGGGTTGAATGGTTATTCCCATGTGTTTAAAATGTATAGATTTGATTATAATTTTGATTTAAAATCTGAACTAAATTTAAACATTTCAAATCTAAAATTAAATGGATATTTCCAGATATGATTTAAAATTTGTAATTCAATTAAAAATGTGAATTTAACTACCTAGACATGAACTAATTGGTAAAAAGATGTTTCATATCTAATTGATTTATCATGTAAGTATTATCATCGATTTAATTGTTAACTAAAAGGAAATGAACTTTGTTCATAAATACTTATTTTTAATTCCTAAAACTTTTCTTAAACTAACAAATTAATTAGTTAAAGTAGCTAACTATCTCAATATTTTAACTACTTAACTAAATTAAAAAATTTGTTACTCATTCCATTATTTTTTACAAAATTTTTTCTATCAAATGTATGCAATTGTAAAATAACTAGTTTTACTTTTAGATTTTAATAGTAATTTTCTCAAAAAAAGATTTAGGTTATTATAGTTATGGGCTTGGAAGGTGTTGGGCACTAACCCTACCTAACTCATAAATTGGTCTCTACTAAATGAGTTGGCTGGCTTATCATAGGTGGAGAAAAGACTAAGATGGTCAACTTAGTTTTTACTACCTTGCCTATCATAGAATGGGTAAATGAGGATTTTTGAAATATAAACATGCTGTATAGTTGAAATGATATGCTAAAAATATGTGTAAAAGAAATAGCATGAGAAGGGACATTCCTGTTACACAAAGTAGGAAAGCCTCCTTTGATGGGCATAACTCTTATGCTCTATATTAAGAGACTTCGTTCAAAATTTGAGAGTCCGTAGAACTATTAACCAAACTAAGAGGATTGTGAGGAAAGGAGTGAGCTTGGTTTCTTTCATTCTCCTCTTATTTAGAGAAATCTCTACTGAGTCTATGAAAGAACTATTTTACAAAATGAGAAATTTAATCTAGAAAGTAGTAAAGAACTAAATCTTTATTTTATATGAGCTACAAATGCTAAAAGCTAGAAATTAAGAAAAATCAAAAATATTATATTTGACATTAGAGAAATACAAAGATGAGAATACCGAAAAAACCAATATCGAGAAACTCTAGCTCCCAGAGATACTCCATGTGAGACTCCTTAAGAGAAAATTTGAATTAGAGCTCCCCTTAGGGTAAGATGAGAAGATCTCTCACTCTTTCACCCTCAAACATAGTTGCTACAACCTTTATGGGGATATGAAAACTTAGAAAGAAATTTTAAGAGTGAAGAAGCCTTCTCATGAACATAGCCTTGCTTATCATGAACCTTGCATTTCTTACAAGGACCTTCCCTCCTCTTGCTCTTGGATGACATCCTTTTATATAGGCTCCCAAGGGATACCTCCAGCAAATCAAATTACAACAATAGTATTTCCTGCTAGCAACTTGGGTCATGCCATTGTATGAAAATTGGATGTGTAGTGCGACTTTTGACACATGGCATGACTTGGGTTATATCGTCAAATGGACACATCATCATCTATATGCTTCCATCAAGTTATGGAAGAGTGCACATGCTCAAGGTGTCCAATTGTTTGATTGCATGTCAACTTTTGAAGTGATGCGGTTGCATCATTGAATTTTCTAGATGGGACTGCTATCTAGATGATGTGTTCTATAAGATCTAGGTCATGTGGTTGCATGAGGTTGTCATGCGATTGCAAGCCATTTCCATTTTAGCTTGGCATTCTTGATGGTCTCAATATTACAAGGCCTTTTAGTTGTGTTGCCATTAGAATTCTAAAAAAATAAGATTTCCAAGAGCAAACAGAGATCATCATAGATGAATAAGGTTTTGGCTCATGACGATCATAGTGGCATCAAAATCTAGCATTTACAATAATGCATGCATATGTTATTTCATATTTTTTTATCAAGAAAATCTAGCAAACAAATTGAATGAACCCAAAAAAACCCCAAAAACATAAGATGATTTTAGATGATTGTCTTGAATCTCTCATGAACATTAGAACATTATAGAGGGAAAAGGAAAAGAAAATTCATGGAAGAGAAGAATATGATTTACCTTAGTGTTTCTTTTGCTCACGATCACAATCATGTCTCTATACTTTTCTTCTCTTTCTTTTGCTCATGCCTCATGCCTCATGCCTCATGCCTCATGCCTCATACTCATAGTTGTATTTCTTTCAATCACAGTTTGGTTTCTAATTGCCAAAGAAGAATTTTTTGGTTGGAAGAGGTTTCCACCATAGGTTTCCTATTGTACAATAGATGATTAGGAGAAGGAAAGAAAATGATAGGATTGGGGTTTTGCATCTTTTGCTCGACATGTTGCTATTGCATGGAAATAGTTACTATAATGCCCTCAAATCAATATTATATGGTGCTAGTGGTTCTTGAGTTGAACTGAGGTACTTTGATGTTAGATCTAGCTTGAGATGGCTTAATCTGGCTTTAGGATGACCAAAACTAGCATGAGATGAGTGAAAATTGAACTTAATTGTGAGTTAAGATGAGATGATTGAAAATTCAACTTAACTTTGAGTTGAGATGAGATGAATTTCATCTCAACTCAGCTCGAGCGCCACTAGTAATGAGATGAATAAATATGATTCCACCTCATCTCAGCTCAAGAAATAATGTAGGCGATCTGCTTGAGTCTCTTATTTTTTCACTCGTCCATGACCTAACTCTAGTCCTGTTCGAATTATAGTTTTTTTAACCTTAGCCTTGTTCAATTCATAAATATTTTGCCCCTTGCCCTGATCCTTAGGGTTCACTAAGATCAAGTCCCCTTAACTAACTTGATCCATTACCATCCCTGCTTGTGCCTCCTAATTTTTCACTTTTGAGCACTGGTACGGGTTCACCCACCTGAAAATTATGAGGGAGGTACAAGTAATTTTTAGAAGAAATATCTATAATGCCCTGTTTAAGGGGATACATTGTAGGTTGATCATGGTAGTTTGTATTTAGGGAAAGTTCATTTTTGTTTATTGTTGTTAGAGACCCAGTAGTAGTCCATGCTCAAAAAGTGTGGAAGGACTTTACAACACCTATTCAGCCCCATCCCCTTGATTTTTTAAGTGATGAAACCCATCAGTTAGATTCACAATATCTCAAGATGGGTGAGCACCAAATATATCATGCAATAGATGCATCTCTAGTAAGTTCTTCTTCTTGAAACATGGATGGCATAATGTTTTTTCTTAATATCATCCTTATTTTAGTGGAAGAGGCCCACTAGAGAGGTTTCTATTAACTGAAATTTTTTGCATCCATCTTGAGGAGCTGCAAATCTAATGAATGAGTTGGATCATTAAAAAAATCAAAGGGGTGGGGCCCAATAGATGGTGTGGACTCCTTCAACACTTTTTGAGCTTGGATTACTATTGGGACTCTGATAATTATGCTGGTGTTTTTGTTTACTTTATTTGATTAATAAAATCTTACACTTCTAAAGTTGGGGCTTTTAAATTCAATAAAAAGAAGATAGTTTTTAGTCAATTATCTTCATAAAAATAGTACATGATGGAATTTTTAAAGTCAAAATTTTCAAATTGAGTTTAAATTTTTTTTTTACATATATGAATTTTTACAAATATCTTCAATTTTTTGTTTTCAACTCTCTTCATATATACAAAAATTGAAGCTCATTAAGGTGCATTTTTGCTCTAACTAGCTTCAACTAAATCATCCCTATCAAATTGGAATTACTTAAATGTATATATTCTCAGGCGATATCGATAAGAGTGTTGGTTAGTATCTTTCTTGTTAGTCTCATGCATGTTTTATATATTTTTCATAACTGTTGTTAGAAAATTTCTTTTATGAATGGATATCTCATATTTTGCATCACTATTTATTGTTAATTGAAAATTTTTCAAATGTGTATGCATATAATTTAGTTTTTTCAAACATTTATAATTTACATACATCTAGTGTTTGGTAAAATGCCTATCTAAGTTCACTAATCTTTTCATGTATAATAAGTCTTCACACACATCTAAGCTTCAATTTGTTAAAAAAATAGACAAATAAGCTTGGATTACTGTGACATGGACGTCAAAGGAATATGAGGAGGGAACAAAAAAGTTCATAAAGTTCGTACTTAACGTAGGTGGTGATAATAGTCTCATGTGTTGTATATGCTAGAAATGTAAAAACTTGAAAAAGGTAATTAGAGGAGAGTTGAGAGAATATTTTTACTTTAATGTAATCGATGAAAGCCATTTCTGATGGAATTGGCACTGGAAATAACTTTCAAATGGGCCCTTGGCAAGGATAGGAAGATTTGAAGACATTTTAGAAAGTTTCATAGATAGTACAACTGCACTGATGTTTTAATATGTATACGATGACTTCTAGGATGACCTTGAACTATTCAATACTATATTAGAGGAAGCTAATAAGCCATTGTACCCTATGTGTAAAGATTATACTAAGTTGTCTGAGTGGTTGAACTTTACGATGTGAAATCAAGATTTGGTTTTTCAAATTAGGGTTTTACAAAAGTCTTGAAAGTAGTGGGTAAAATATTACTGGAAGAGAACAAAGTGGTGAGGTCCACATGGGAGGCAAAGAAAACCTTAGGTGTACTAGGGTTGAAGTATGAGAAGATACATGCTTGTCCCAATGATTGCAACTTGTACAAGGAGGAGCACAAGGATAAAACTACATACCTAGCTTGTGGATAATCAGGATGAAAGTCAAAGAAAAATTCAACTAAGATGGTGATGAACGTTTCTATAAGGGTCTTATGGTATTTCCCCCTATTTTAAGGTTTAAAGAATGTTTTGTATTATAGAAACAATGAAATAACTAGTATGACATGTTGAGGAGAGAGTAGTTGATAGTTATTCACATCATCTAGTAGATAGTGCAATGTTGGCCTCTTATAATGGTTTGTTACAACCTCCCACCATTTTTAAGTATGAAGAGGAAGTTCATGATGTTAACTATTTTGATATCGGGTCTAAAATAACTAGGAACAACAATGACATACACTTGGCTCCCTTGATCGATGATCTTAATACATTATGGGATGTAAATGTTGAAGCTTACTATGCATATAAGAAAGAGTCGTTCAACCTAAAGGCTATATTATTGTGGACAATAAGCAACTTCCTTGCATACAGTAATTTGTCTAGATACACTGTGAAGGGATACAATGCTTGTTCTATTTGTAGTGATCAGTCTTGTGCTTGTATAACTTAAACATGGTAGAAAAATAAAATTTCTCATCCACAGAAGATGGTTGCATATTGACCATGCATACCACCTTAAGAAGGGGGAACTTAATGGTAATGTAGAGATAAGGATACCTCCAAAAATGTTGAGAGGATGATAAGTATTAGAATAGGTTAAAAACCTTAATGTCTTGTGGGGAAAGATGAAAGCAACTAAATGTATAGGTGAAAGAAATTGTAAAAGTTGTTGGAAGAAGAACTCAATATTCTTTTAACTTGTGTATTAGAAATCATGACATCTGTCTATGTGCTTATTTCATGTACATTGGGTAGAATGTGTGCAAAAGCTTGATCAGTACCTTGCTTGACATGCTAGGAAAAACAAATGATGGACTTGCAACTTAAATGGATCTTATGAAGATGAGTCCAAAGACACGGTTGCATCCAAAAGATAGGGGCAGTTGAAGAACCTACTTGCCTAAAGAAAATTATACGCTTGGTAGAAAGGAGATGAGAATAGTGTGTAAAACCTTGTTGACGCTCAAAGTCCTAAACAACAACTCTTCAAACTTTAGAAACATTATCTCCACGGAAGAGGTGAAAGTGTTAGGAATGAACTTTCACAATTTCCATGCATTGATACAATAACTCTTGCCATAGCAATATGTTCAATGTTACTAAACAAAGTTAAAGGATTTATTACAAAATTTTGTCCTTCATCAATGCTTTATATAATAAGGTTGTGGATGTTTCAAAATTATAAGAAATTCAATAACATCTAGAGACAACTTTTGTCAGCTTGAGATAATCTTTCTACCATCCTTCTTTGACATCATGGTAAACTTAATAGTGCACCTCATTGATGAGGTCAGATTATGTAGGCTGTTTACTTGTGATAGATGTACCTGTTTGAGAGGTTCATGGAAATTTTGAAAGGGCATGTATGAAATCACAATGACCAAAGGTGTGTATAGTCAAATGTTACAGTGTAGAGGAAGTAGTGGAGTTTTGTAGAGAGTATTTATCAGGAGTAGATGCTATTAGATTTTTGAGAAAAGAAATGATCAATTGGATTTTGTGATCCCAAAATTGGCAAACCTCTTTCGAGTGGTCATGCAATGACTGTTGACCATAAAGAACAAGACCAAACACACCTTTATGTGTTCTGAAACAACATTGATAAATTGTAGCCATACATTGAGTGAGTTGATCATGCATAGTCAAATCCCTTTATCTCTTTCTTGTTGCTTTCAAATTTTTTTTCTCTATTCGTATATGTGTAAAGATTAATTAATAGTTATATTTGCTTTGAAATCTCCATTATTATATACAGTGAGCACATGGACTTCTTGAATGTGAAATATCCAAGTTATGAAAATAAACAGAAGTCAATTTGAGTGCTGTCACACTTTCAATCCTTGGCTCTGTTAGAAGATAAAATGAATTAGTTTGCACTCGTTATAAATTTCATATTGTATATATATTATACTTAATTATAACAATCATATCGTAGTTAATTTATATACACATGTTTAAGATCAACAATATATTCCAAGCAATGGTATATTTGAATCCTTTGGTTGGATGGCGATGGGATAATGACTAGAAGTAATAACATATGTAGGATATGGCATCAATGGTTATCGCTTTTAAGAAAAATACATGATAAGTTAAGAGTATAATAGAATAACGGGGTTAGCTTAGTTGCTAATGCTACATTCTTTTCCAGTTCAAAGGATAATAAGCCAATAGTGGCGAATGATACTTATTATGGGGTTATAAGAGAGATATGATCCTTGGATTATACTTGCAAAACTGTGGTTGTGTGAAGTATGAATGGGTAGAGTACAACAAAGAAATCAGCAAAATTCATGATTTGAATTGACATTAGTTGACCTCAATAAGATCGATTATAATAGTGATCAGTTTATTTTGGCATCTCAAGTGAAACATGCATTTTATGTAAAAGACGGACGTTATAAGAGATGATCAACTATTTTGTTAGCCTCCTGGGGTAATTTTTCTGTTGAGGATGACCTAGGTGATACGGCAATAGATTAACCATGTATTACCAACACAATTTCATCAATTAATGTACTTGATAAGAATAAGGATTATGTTCATGCTAATGGTAAGGAGGGTACTTGTGTTGTAAACAATGTTTCATGGGGCAAATTAAGATGTAAATATCTGAAATATAAATTAAGGAGTTATCCCAAAATTTGCATGTACATATATCTGTAGTTATATATGATGGAGATAAATCAAGAAAAAGGCAGCCCTAGAGTATTAATTATGCATGTGGTATGACAATGTTTTTAAAGTCGGTTTTTTGAAATTGACTTTTAAAGTTAGTTTTAGAAAATTGACTTAAAAGGTATTGTTGTTCTTTATAGATGTCACCTCATTTTTTCTATTTATCCCCATCGATGCTCTTCATCTAACGGGCAGAATGACAGTCTCCTCTAGTTCCTTTATCTCTCTCCATCATGTCTCCCTCTTGTTGTTCTTTTTGGAGATTTAGAATGTTTGTGGCATGAAAAACATTATAAGAATTGTAAACCCTCTTGTTGTAATCCATGTACTTTTCTTGTTACTAATTCCCCATAGCATATTGTAGATGAAGTGGGTTTTGTCATTGTAGATATTGGTGTTAAGATCTTGCTTAGATCATAGTGATTTGAACATAAGTCATATGATTTTAGCAGAAAGAACAACCGCTTTTGGATCTAATGCTCATAAGAGAAAGGAAGCACCTCATGGTTTGAGATTCTCCTCCAAAATTAGAGTTTGTTGATGAAAAATATGTTTTCTAATGAAAGAGAAGTTTAGTTGGCCACAAAAGGGTATACAAACTCTAAATCATGAGGCAATGGCTCTTAAAACCTCATCTTGGCAAAGAATGTCAACATTAAAGCTTTACCATCTCTCTCCACATGATAGTGTGGTGTGAAGTAAATACTAAGAGGGTAGATCATGGTTACATCATCATGATTTGAAAAAAAATCATATAATTTCAGTGGAAAGAACAACTGCTTCTCTCTCTCTCTCTCTCTCTCTCTCTCTCTCTCTCTCTCTCTCTCTCTCTCTCTCTCCATGTTACATCCCATCCCCCCCCCCCCCCCCCCTCTCTCTTTCCCCCCCATTTTTTTTTTCTATGTATAATCTGTTCTTTGATTAATGATTCAACTAGAATGAAGTATTTTATTGAGGGCTATTGATTATTCTATTTTACTATAATTTGTTACAGAGGCCTTTTTGGTTGTATACTCATTTTTATTATGTGACAGAGAATCTTGACAAATTTAGAGTATCTTTTTCTTTTCTTTTTTTCAATTACTGTTGTATCATAGACCTCTTCCTCTTTATGTTTAAGACCCATTGAGAATTCATGCTGGTGGCATTAGCTTGAGGATTATAGGTCCATGCTATTCATGGCTTTTAGCCTTGGCCTATTTCTATTAACTTAACAAACCATAACTTTCTACCGGACTTTTGTATTGCATTCCCTACAAAGATGTAGTATCCATTTGTAATCTCCTTAATTAGATTTTTTTCTTATAATTGCTCAAGCATGAGTGATCATAGCCTTAACTTGGTATACATTGGCTTTTCCCACTAGAATGTTTGATTAATGTGAATCATGTCACAATATTAAATTTTTGCAAAATTAAACATTAGAATAGTTAATCTCCTTCTAGAGTTGTGGAATTCATGTCATGCAACTCCAAGTGAGTGCTGGAATTCTTGTTGGGTTTTAATATACAATAGAGGTTTTCTTGAAATCATTGCTAATGTTGAACAAAATGTAGAGCAAGTTTTCAATCCAAATAAGTTTTGAGAGCTCTACTCCTAATTTTAGTTTCATATAACAAGAAAAGGAACAATTCATTCATATCCATAGTCAATTTGATCTTCCTTGAATATTGTTTTTATAGTTAATTTTATGAAATTAAATATTAAGATAGTGAATTTTCCACACTTATCCATTGTGAATTCCCCATTGCAGGTCTCCATTTTTCCTTCTTTAGCTTAGATTCTTGTGACCAGCATAACAGCACCATTTTTTGACAATTGGATCTCATTTGCAACTAAAACAACTAAGGTAGGTATTGTGAACATATTCAATTTTCAAATGAAAAGAGGTCATCCAATGTCACAGCTTGCTCCTTTCACTTAACTTTATTTCTGACTTTAAACTATTAGATTACAAATTTAAAATGAATAGTAGATATCCATGCCATGGTTTCCATTTAAATACAACTATAAATTCATAGGCTAATGCCACCTTTGTACTCAAGGAAGCATGTTTCTTATCTTTTGTTCTACTTTGTGTCCTTTAAATGCATTGCAATGGGCTATTTGACTTCATTGTGTTCAATCTTATTTGTAGTAAAAATGGAATGTGAATAACATGAAGAACATGAACAAGAGGCTAACCTCAGTAGCACTCAAAAGAGAAAGGGAAAACTGTGAACAATGATGGAAAAGATTATTAAGATAAAGTCAAAGGGAATAAAAAAAGCTGTCTAGTACAAAAGGAAAGGGCAAGAGATAGGTAAGAATGCAAATGCAACATCTAATTGCAGTTTCCTTTGCTCCATAGTAAGCAAGGTTCCTATCACGATTGATGATTGGATACATGTGTCACCAGCAATTAAAGATTCAATAATGGAGATGGTGAAGGTATGAAAAAATACTATATATAACATACCTTATCTTCTTATTTTCAAATATAGTAATGTGCTTTGTATTTTGTAGACTGCCTTTGAGGTACCTAAGGAGAAGAAGATGTGTGCTTTACAAGGAGTTGGTAAGCATGAAGAAAATGAAAAAACGACCTTGTTCACAATCACATAGGTGCAAATGTCAATGATCTGTCAAGGCTATGGATAGTACTTACCATTTATCTTGATGTCATTGATCAGAATGTGTGGATAGAAATTATAAAGGTCCACACGTCAATTAAATTTTAGGTATGTGCTAAAACAATGTTTCATAGAATTAATTATATATAACATTCAATTGTGCTTAATGACAAGCAATAAATTTTGCATAAAAAGAATCTAATTAGCAGTACATTTGTAATAGATCATACGACATTATTCTATAGTTTTTTCAAAAATTCATGAGACATGCATTCTAAACTAATGATCCAAAAGTTTGATATTTTGTAGGTTCATAAGCTAATATAAAGTATGTAATCTAGCTTAAATTTCTAGATATTAATTAGTGTTTTCGATCTTGTGTAGGTGTTAAAAGGATGATCCAACAATCCATATTGCTTTAGATGATAATCAACCATCCAAATTAAACCAGAGAGACCAAAACCCATTTCCATCAATTCAAAGTTCAAGTGAAGGTAAAGATCATTCCAAAGCAAGAAGATGAGTTTGAGAAACATTTGGAAGGAGGATTCCACACAATTTTCCTTCCTAGGTTACCCACTTCAAATTAATTGCCTAAGTTTCCCACTTCCTTAGTTTCCCACTTTCCTAATCTCCATCCTTATCTCATTCTCCTTCCCTCCCTTATCTTATCTCACCATCTCTATCCTTATCTTATCCAACTACCTCGCCCGCATTCCTTATCCATCTTTCCCTCTTCTTTAGGTTAGAAATTTGCATGAGATATCTACAAATGGAGAGTCTCTCTGCACCATTCACCATCTCGCTTTAAATGCATCTTTCATAGCAGCCCTCCATGCCTCTTTCAAGCTTTTCCCATGGTTGCAGCCTAGTCTTCAATCACCTTCAAGAGGGTCCTCTACATACCATCTTAAGATAAGTTGCACACCATCTTCTAAGTTGGTTTTCAATGCAATTTTACTCCCCTTTTGGCAATGTTTTCATCCTTTGGTCAATGCGCATAGCACTTGAGTTACATTTCTTGTTCTTTTGCTTTGTTTTGTGCTCTAGATCATTTCATCCAAAGGCTATCCATCTCTTATAGTGATAGCTATGAGAGAGTGTCCTTTGAATCATCATTGATATCTTTAGTAGCTTGTGTTGTTTTGTTTTTTGTTCTTTTATAGTTTACATAGTGCATCATCTTCTGTTAGCTCTTTTGATTTTGGTTCCTAAATTACTTCCTTCTCCCTTTGATTCTCTCTTGGGTTCACACACATGCGATTGAGGAGTGGTCATTGGATAGTTGAAGATTGAAGTCAATTTATTTTATTTTTATGCATTGGAACGATGCAAACCATTCTTGTGATGAATTCCATTCAAATAACAAAGTTTGTTCCATGCTCCTTCTTCTAAGTTCCATGCCCTCTTTTCTAAGTATTTTCACTCTATCATGCATACTTTGTCAGTCTCAATTGATCATATTAATGGATGCTCTTTTTGATCATGCTAGTTCCATGCAGGATTAGATTTCAAAAATGTTAGTTGGATGTTAGTTTTATCTTTAATAACCATGTTAGTAGAATGCTAGTTTAGTTTGATCATGTTCACTACACGTTTAGATTTAGTTTTATCCATTGTTTAGATTAAATCTTACTTTTTATGACGTTTATAATGTTTGTTTAGAAATTTATTATTAGAAAGCATTCATCTTAGAAATTGGAGATTTCTTTAAGCTGCATATTAGAAAGTTTATTTTTTGGAATTTTTATTATTTAGAAAGTTTTTAATTTCTAGTTTTAGAAAGTTCATTCCTATTAGGTTACTAAGTTATTCATGTCTCTATATTTGCATTAGTTTCCTTTCTTGAATCCATGTTAGTTTTAGAAGGTTTTCATCTTTAGAAAGCTCCTTTATGTTAAGTTTCTAGTTTATCCATGTTTCTAAATATACATCTAAATGATACTCCAATTGCATAAAAATATGTGAGATTTTTCATGGGATCAACCTCACTCACGTTACATCATACTATTTTGATTCATGCACTTACAAGTAATACTAGAACTACACCAAGTTTTTCACATTGTTATCAGGGAATTGCAATGGATTTGAGATTAGATTCTAGTTTAGAGTGATTATCTCTACTCATAGTTTTAGTTGCATTAGTTTAGGTTTTTGAATCCATTGTTGTATATTATGCTAATTTTGAAATTTTGACATATTTCTTTGTTTTAAGTAAAGAAGATTTGGCAAAAGGAGTGGCAGAAATCCTATGAGCCAAAGCTTCATCAGATTAATTAGGACTTTCATGCTTTCCTAGAATAGGTTTCATATTTTTTTAGAGGACTTGTAGTGAGGCCAAGTTGTAATTTTTATTTAAATATGGTTGTAATAATGTAGGTCCCACACCCACACTTGAATGATCTAACTCACATCAAGGACCCCACTGTATGTATCTAACCCTCTCTTTATTTTTCTAGTGTAGTTGCATTTAGTATAATTTGAATTGTTGGTTGGTGGTGTAATTCATATAGTATAGTTCATGTGTATTAAATTGTTGCATAATATCTAGGGTTATTGCTTAAGAATTGCACCTATTTAATAAAGGTTAGCTTGACCTCAGCTATAACCAAGGTTAGTCTATTAAGTTGGACTCTTTGTTAGATAGCATATAAGTAAGCATTAGTTTATTTTCCTTGCATTGTGCTGGACATTTACTGTTTTATGGTGGATGATCAAATTGATAATAAGGCCCCACAGAACCCTCATAAGATAAGGACTGGATTTCATCACCAGATCCTTGTCCCACCTAGATGATCAAATTGGTCCTTCTACGTTTGTGATCCCAGCCCTTAAATTCTAATTTAAAATCAAGTAGCAAGAGACTTAAAGTTTGAAGCTTGTAAGACCGTTTTTGAAGGAGGAGATATATTGTCACTCCAATAGCTTTTATGGGTCATGATTATAGTGGGTATGCAAAATCCAAGTGATTTTTCCATGCATTTCATTGATGTTTTTGAGTTCTAAACATCTCCTTACGTGAGAATTGTATTCACCACTTGGAGCAAAACCTAACTAGTAAGTAGTAGTTGAGCCTAGATAAGAGGAGGACTTGTCTAGATCTAGGTCTAAAAGCTACCACCCTACAGAATAACAAAGAATAACAAAATTGCTAGCTTGCAGACCATTAGGGATTGATTGCACATCATTTAGAGTTAGGAATCAGATTTAGTTAGAATTGCATCATAGTCCATGCACGGTCATTGATCTCAGAACATGAAATTGGCACCATTTGATTTTGAGATTACATACCCTTAGGCAAGGGGTAAGAATTCAAATTCATAACCACCTGGAAAACCCAGCCACTGTAGTTGAAGCCAAGGCTATAAGAGTTTTTTTATGTGCCACTTCAATTAAATACTCCCTCGTGCATTACATTACCACCTACTAGTGCAGACCATTTCGAGCTAAAACCTGGAGTCATATAGTTACTCCCATCTTATTACGATCTAAAGAGAGGATCCATACCTTCATATCAAGGAATTCGTTGATATATGTGCCACAATCAAGTTCCAAATTATTTTGGATGATTCTAGTAGACTTCAGTTGTTTCCATTCTCATTGAAAGATAAGGCCAAATCTGGCTAAATTATTTAGAGGTCAGTTCCATTAGCATATGGGACTAGTTGTTGAAAAAGTTCTTGAACAAATTCTTCCTCATACTTAAAACCAATGCTTACTTAGGGAAATCATAAATTTCCAGCATAGAAAAGATGAGCAATATTACAAGTGTTGAGAATGGTGGAATGAATTGTAGTAAAAAAGTCCCCACCATGGATTTGAGAAATGGCATCAAATTTAGTACTTTTATGAGGCGCTTTCACCTTAAAATAGAAGAATGGTAAATGTTGCTAGTAGAGGGGCCTTCATGATGAAAAATGAGAGAGTCCTAGGAATTTTTTGAGACCTTAGCTGAAAATTCCCAGCAATGGGATTAGTCAAATGGATGAGATTGAATTTCCTAACCTCAAAGGAGAGGAGGCCTTTATGAATTAGGAGTAACCATAAATATGTCATATAAGCTTGACTCCTTGGCTGGATGAATAAACAAGATGGAAAATATGTTCCAAAAAATTGATTTTCTTTATTTATTCCAATCTAGCACACTTAACGTTAGCTTGTCCATCCAATTGTGCATATACTAAATATCTTCTTGAACAAACGAATGCTATGAATGCATATTAGAATCCTAAAAACAACCCTTATTTTAAGACCTACATTCTAGGATGGGTTAGGCATCATAATTTTTCATGGTCAAGGAACATTCACCAAGAAGGCCCATCTATGAACCCCCTACTCAAAATTTTCCTAGAGCTTCAGTTCCCTATTAGCCTCCTAGTTTTCAGATCCCTCAGCAACAAAAAACAAAACCCAACATTTGAGGAAAATATGAAGTTATTCATGGAAAAAACCCTTAAAAACCAAGACGGGACTAGACAGGCCCTAAATCATCTCTAGAACAAGAGTAGATAGAGCTCTAATGTAAATTCCAAATCTATGGTCAAACTAGAGATGCAAATGAGATAGTTGTCTAATGCACTTAATAATAGAGGAATGCTAACATTCCTTAGTCAGTCAATCCCAAACCCCAAGGGGCTGTTTGAAATAGGGTCCTCTTCAAATTCATAGAGACCACTGTAACAAGCCAAGTATATAACTACCCTTAGGAGTGGCCGTCAAATAGATAACAAGGTACATCAGACTGAGGATAAACTAGAGGAGAAGGATTAAGCTTCAACAAAGGAGAATGAGAAAGACAAAAATCTCCAACTCCATCTAAACCCATAGTGGAGGCACCTTATGTGCCTAAAGCTCCATTCCCTCATTTTTTGAACAAGGCAAAGAAAGGAACTAATTTTCATGAGATAATGGATGTGTTCAAACACTTTCAAATCAATATTCCACTACTCAATGAAATAAAAGATATCCTTGCTTATGCCAAGTTCCTCAAAGAGCTTGGCACATAAAAGTGCAAACTTAATGTAGAAAAGAAAGCCTTCCTCATGAAGCAGGCAAGCTCTTTGATTGAGCACCAACCACTCCAAAGTTTAGAGACCTAGGTTGTCCTACCATCTCATGTGTTATTAGGGACCACGTCGTTGATAGGGAATAATTAGATTTAGGGGCTAGTGTGAAACATTGTTGTATTCTATCTATGAGCAATTAGGGTTCAGTGAACTAAAACCAACCAATACCACGTTACAACTTATAGACAGATAAATTAAAATTCCATGTGGTATGGTTGATGATGTTTTAATACATGTGGACCAATTTTATTTCCCTCTTGATTTCATTGTCATAAACACGCAACATGTATCAAACCCTGGTAGTTAGATCCCTGTCATTCTTGGATGTTCATTCTTAGCAAAGTCCAATGCCATCATCAGCTATCGTAACTGTGTCATGAAACAATCTTTCGGCAACATAAAAGTAAAGCTTAATGTGTTTAATGCCAACCATCAGCATCTAAACCTTGACAATTCATGCATTGCCATCATGATTGAAGGTCTAATTGTAGATGCTACTCCACCATTGTTTACCTTAGATCCACTTGAGGCCTGTCTTGCACACTTCAATTGTGATTTTGACATAGACAAGTCCATAGATGAAGTGAATAATCTCTTAGATGCTACACCAATCATGGATACCTCTAAATGGGGACCTTAAGTGGAACTTCTTTCCCCATCCATATATGTTCCATGCCTTCAGTTGAAAAACCACCCACTTTAGTCCTTAAACCATTACCCGATAATTTTAAATATTCTTACCTAGGACCTGATGAGTCCTTGCCTATAATCATTGCTTTAGATCTTGATCTAGAACATGAAGGAAAGTTACTTAATGTTTTACATGAATATAAGACAGTTTTAGGGTGGACTTTAGCAAACATAAAAGGGACTAGCCTTGTTGTGTGTATGCATTGCATTCATCTAGTAGAGATACTAAACCATCTAGGGAAACATAGAGAAGGCTTAACCCTAACATGAAAAAGGTTGTTAGAGAGAAGTGTTAAAACTATTAAATGTTGGCGGCACATACCCCATTTCTAATAGTTGTTGGTTCAGCTTGTTGAGGTTGTGCACAAGAAATTTGGACACTTGATAATCCACAATGATGATAACAAACTAATTCTCACTTGCATGACCATCAGGTGTAGAGTTTGTATAGATTAATAAAAATTGAATTCGGTCAAGAGGAAAAGCCACTTTCCTCTTCCTTTCATTGACCAAATGCTGGAAAGGTTAGTGAGCAATATATATTTTATTTCCTTGATGATTATTCTAGTTGTAACCAAATCCCCATAACACCCAAAGACTAGGAGAAGACCACCTTCACCTACCCTTTTGAAAACTTTTCCTACCATTGAATGCCCTCCAAAGGTGAATGTGAAGAAATATTTTTTTTGATATGGTAGAGAGCTTCATAGAAGTGTTCATGGGTGATTTTTTAGTATTTGGATCATCCTTTGATGAATGTCACATGATCTAAATTAGTTCTTTCTAGGTGCCAGGAGAAAAATCTTGTGCTAAACTAGAAAAAATATCATTTTATGGTACAAAATGGGATTGTTTTAGGACACATAATATCATACAATAGCATTGAGGTTGATAAAACCAAAGTGGATCTTATTTCTAATCTTCCCCCTCCATGAAGGAAATTTGCTCTTTTTTAGGCCATGATTGATTTCACAGATGATTCATCAAAGATTTGAACAAAATTTCTAAGCCCCTATGTAATATACTTATGAAGGAGGCAAACTTTGACTTTGATGAGATTTGTATGAAAGCATTTGAGTGCCTAAAGACTGAACTCACTACTACACCTATCATTTGACCACTGGATTGGAGTGCACCATTTGAGATAATGTATGATGCTTCAAACTACGTGATCAGTGGCGTGTTGGGGCAAAGTATTAGTAAACTCCCCCATGTGATATAGTATGTTAGTAAGACCCTCAATGATACCTAACTCAATTATTCTGCTACAGATAAAGAATTATTGGCTATTGTATTTGTCTTGGACAAATTTAGATCTTACTTGCTAGGATTTAAAGTCATCATCTATTTGGATCATGTAGCATTGACATACCTTCTTTAGGAGAAGGGTGCTAAACTGAGATTGATTAGATGGATTTTATTGCTTTAGGAGTTTGATATAGAGATTCGGGATAAGAAAGGTTCTGAAAATGTTGTAGCAGACAATTTTTCCAAGTTGATTATAGAGTCTACTACTAAATCTGTGCCTATATTAGGATCTTTTTTAGATGAACAACTTCTACAAATTTTCCAGTTACTTTGAGGTAAGCTAATATTGTCAATTATCTTATTATGGGCCAAACACCTAATCACTAATCAAAAAAAGATAGGAATAGATTTCTTGCCAAGGTCAAACACTTTTTCATGGGACCATCCATACTTATTCAAGTATTGTTTTTATTAGGTTGTTAGGTGATGCATACCAGATAGTGAGCATTAACAAATAATTTCCTTTTGCTATAACCATGCACGTGGGGGCCACTTCAGTACAAAGAAGATGACTACAAAAATTATACATTGCCTGTTCTACTACCATTTTTAGAGATTCTCATGCTTACTATATAGCATGTGCTAGATGTCAGTAATTAGGGAGTGTAGGTAAAAGAGACATGATGCCCCTGAACACCATTCTGATCATTGGGCTTTTTGATATTTGGGGCATCAACTTTGTGAGACATTTTCCCAACTCCTTTGGTCACCTCTACATCTTTGTAGGAGTGGAATATGTGTCCAAATAGGTGGAAACCATAGCATGTAAGACCAATGGCCACAAAGTGGTGGTCCATTTTTTGAAGGAGAATATTTTTGCACTCTTTGGTACTCCATGAGTCATTATTATTGATAGGGGAAATGCTTCTATAATAGAATGTTTGAAAACTTAATGATGAAATATGGTGTTACCCATAAAATTGCTTAGACTAATGGACAATTTGAAGTGTCAAATAGGAAAATTAGGGAAATATTAGAAAAGAAATTTAGTCCTAGTAGGAAAGACTAGACAATGAGACTTAGTGAAACATTATGGGCTTGCCGTACTGCATTTAAAACCCCTATAGGCATGTCACCCTTATGGTCTATGAAAAGGCCTGTCTTCTCCTAGTAGAACTTGAGCATAAAGCTTATTAGGCCATTAGAAAGCTTAATTTTAACTTAGATATTGTTGGGCCCACAGAAAGCTCTAACTCAATGAGTTGGAAGAACTTAGGAAAGATGCATATGAGACTGCTAGGATTTACAAGGACCACATGAAAGCATATCATGATAAACACATTCTACATAAGTCCCTTGCACTAGGACAAAAGGTCTTATTATATAACTCTAAGTTGATCTATTTCTTAGTAAGTTTCATTCCTGATGGACTGGACCTTACATTGTCCAAACTATTTATCCTCTTAGAGCCGTCGAGATTGAAAAGGATGGGGAGATTTCTAAAGTGAATGGTCAAAGGTTAGTACCTTTTCTAGAATGGTGAACCTTGTAGTGGAGGAGATTTTGCTTGAGAATTCCATTTACCAAGACCCACCATAGCATATTCCATGACATTTGCATTCATTATGAGTCTTGCATGCATTCATAATTGTATTATACTATACTTTGCTTCTAGCTGAAGACGTTAAACTTAGTGCTCACTAGGAGGTAACCCAGCATTTTTAGAGTCTCATTTTCTATATTACCCATTCAGCATATAAGGATCCTATGTTTTAAAACATTGGAGACAATGTTTAGTTCAGGTTAAAGTTCCTTTACTATGATGTGGATTTTCAAATCTTATTTCTCCAACTTTAACTTATTAAAAGACATGTGTATTTTTAATTATGCATTTATTCATGTTCTAAAGTGTTTATGAAGTTAAATCTCATAACAAACTCACACACAATGCATAGTCTAAATATATAGATAGTTATGACTTAGAGACCTTGAGGAAAATTAGTGGAGACCTATCATTTTTTGGAGAGTTATAAAAAAATTCCCTATTTTCTTTAGTGAACATTAACTTCAAAAATCCCAGTATCTTTGTTTTAGTCAATTTCTAAGAATCACAATAAAAGTACTAAAGACTTTAAGAACCTAGGAAATGATATAGGACATCTTTGTTTTAGCCAAGGACATAAAGCCTACCCAATATATAATACCACTACTTAGACACTCTGAGCATCTTGGTGAGCCTTTTCTTTTCAAAACACCGTAACTCAAAAACCTAGTTAAATATCCATTACTTATTATTCAAAAATGAGTAGAGATGGTAGCAAAAGTTCAAAATTGACAAAAGTCTAAGAAGTGAAAAATATCAAGTATTTACATAGAAAAAGCCTTCATTCAAAGAAAGCAAAAAAAGAAAAAAATAAATATTAGAAAAGAAAAGTTGTAAATGAAGAGAGAAAGGAAAAATAAAAAAGATATTCACTTCAGTGTACTCTAAAGCGAAGATTTTCCAACATTCATTGAAGACCTCTACTCAAATTTGAAACTTTTAAATCCTTTTGCCCTTTCTTTCAGAACTAGTTCAAAAACTAAGTTTTATGTCATCTAAAGTCCTATTGATCTTAAGGTGGAATAGTCTTAGTGAGGATATAAATATTAAGGAATTAAGGTGAACTATTCCTTTTGGTCCTGGTAATGACATCCATTCTTCGGGATCACAATTCCTTGTATTATCCATGGGCAGAAGTTTATGTGAACCATCAGTATCAAGGGATCTGATCACATGATGAGAGAATTTTGTTTGACCCTTTTTCTCTAAGAGCTTCATTTCTAATAGTATATCAGTAAGAATTTGAGGTCAATAAATTATTCCAATAGAGTGTAAGTATTACTCGCACTACGTTCCAAGATATAACTTAATAAAAATGACTTTGGCACATGGGTAACTTGTAAAATTCTTTATTCATTTTTATTAAGTTGTTAAAGCTAATAAAGTACTTATGGAAGAGAATTCTTTAAGAGAAACTAAGGAACTTAACCTTATTAAATTATGCAGATATATTCACTGCAAACCTACAAAAGGTCTAACTTGTACATTAAGGGTAACTTAGAAATTTAAGGGCTTGTTACATATACTCAGTGCAATTATAAGTATCTATGAAAATGATAGTTTTAGAAGCATATGGAAGAGTTCAAGGTGGCTAGAAATGGGCTCATGCAAAATCCACCACCTTTGCATAAGAATTTAAGCCATGCAAGCCATTTGAGCTATATAAGCCATGAAGAAATGACCAAGAGAAGCCAATCATGTGAGACATGAAGCTAAGCCACTTAAGCCAAGAAAAATGGTCCACATGTTTTGGGAAGTTTCTATGCAATTTCCCACTTGAAGAAAACATATTCTAAAGAGACATAGTAAGAGAAATGGGACTCTATCAACATGGGGAGATAGGCATGCTAAGGTGAACCAATAGGAGAAAAGCCCTCACTCTTTATACTTCCCTTTTTCTCCTCTTTCTTTTCCTCTCTCTAACCTCCCATCATGGAACACTTAGGAAGGTGTACTCCAAACAATTTTCCTTCCTAGGTTTCCCACTTCCAAGCAATTTCCTAGGTTTACCTCTTCCTCAATATCTCACTTTCCTAATCTCCATCATTATCTCATCTCATCTCCTTCTCTTTCCCTCCCTTATCTTAGCTTGCCATCTCTATCTTTAGCTTATCCAACTACCTTTCCCCCATTCCCTATCCATCTTTCCCTCTTCAAGAGAGTTCTCTACATGCCATCTCAAGATACATTCCATCCCATCTTCTAAGCTGATTTTCAACATAATTTTGCATCTCTTTTTGCAAAGTTATCTTCCTTTGGTCGATGCACACAACACTTAAGTTTGTTTCCTTGTTCTTTTGCTTTGTTTCATGCTCTAGGTCAATACATCCAAAGGCTATCCATCTCTTGTAGTGACAACTAAAAGTGAGTAGTGTTTGAATCATATTTGATCTCTCTAGTAGCTTGCCTCATTTAGTTGCTTGTTTTTTTGTAGTTTACATAGTGCATCATCTTCCAATTTTGGTTCGCAAGTTGCTTTGCTTCCCTCTTTGATTCTCTCTTGGGTTCACTAGCATGCCATTGAGGAGTGGTCATTGGATAGTTGAAGATTGAAGTCAATTTATTTTATTTTTATGTATTGGAACTATGTATGCCATTCTTGTAATGAATTCCATCCAAATAACAAAGTTTGGTCCATGCACCTTCTTCTAAGTTCAATGCACACTTTTCTAATTCTTTGCACTATATCATGCATGCTTAGTCAATCTTAGTTGATCATGTTCATGGATGCTCTTTTAGATCTTATTTTTTGATCATGTTAGTTGCATGTAGGATTAGATTTTAAGCATGTTAGTTTTATCTTTAATGCTCATGTTAGTATAATGTTAGTTTAGTTTGATCATATTTAGTACATGTTTAGATTTATTTTTATGCATTGCTTATGTTTAGATACATGTTTAGATTAAGTCTTAGTTGTTAGGAAGTTTATAATGTCAGTTTAGAAATTTATTATTAGAAAGCATTCATCATAGAAATGCATCATCTTTAGGTGGTTTCTTTAAGTTGCATGTTAGAAAGTTTATTTTTAGGAAGTTTTATTATTCAAAAAGTTTCTAATTTCAAGTTTTAGAAAGTTCATTTATCTTATGTTTCTAAGTTATTCATGTTTCTAGATTTGCATTAGTTTCCTTTCTTTAATCCATGTTAGTTTTAGAAAGTTGTTATCTTTTGAAAGTTCTTTTATGTTAAGTTCCTAGTTTATGCATGTTCCTAATTCTATGTCCTTCTAATTCATAGATTAATAACAACCCAACACTTTTATCTACAATAATTTATCTAATTGAAACTCCAATTGCATACAAATCTATGTGATTCTCGTGGTATAGACCTCACTCGCATAACATCATACTACTTTGATTCATTGCTCTTGCGAGTAATATTAGAACTACACCAAGTTTTTCATGTCATTGTTAGGGAAGCACAATAGATTTGTGATTGGATTCTATTTTAGATAGTTATCTCTAGTTATAGTTTTAGGTTGCATTAGTTTAGACTTTCAAATCCATTGTTGTATATTGATTTAAATTTCTATAACTTTTAGTACAATCATTTAAGGATCGCTTGGAAGTGTCACCTAACACACCTTGATCCTTGAGATTACTCAACAAACTCATCAACAAAGATAGGCAATCAACCTCATACGTATAAAGGCCAAAGTTCTTGTCGATAACCTTGTTGAAGTGCCACTTATGATAGAGACCTATTAGGAGTTTGCTAATGGGATCAACCCAAGCACCCTCACGTTGTGTCCTACATGGGGTATATACCAATATGTACTTTTGTATGATACTTGACATTATGTATTATTTTTTCATGGTAAGTAATAATTATTTCTTTTACATGGCTTGTTGAATGATGCAAGGAACCTTTTTGAGGTCGAGGATGTACTTTATCAATTCTTTGACCTAGTGTCATTTGTGGAGCGATGGAGCAATGGTCGATGGAGAGGTGAGTTAATGATATGTACTAGGGTTCTTCTGATGCTCCAAGGGGTAGGGCTTAATGATTCTCTACAATAGTGGGCAAGTTTTAATTTTGCTTGTTTTCTTACTAACTTATGTTCTACATTAAAGATTGTAAACTTTCATTGCAATTCATGTGATTGTGTATATAGGCTTACTTGAATGCTACTAGTTTTGGATGTGCATGGCGGGCACAAATTATTTTATTATTATTGTGCATTGCACATCTAATCGCACTCATGAAAATCATAAATAAGTTTTAAATATTTTATTCATATCTAATGCATTTGAATTACAAATTTTTAGTGCATGGTTAAGAAGCACTACTAAACCGAGACTATGTAGCCACTAAAACTCACTTAGAAGAATGTTAAGATATGAAAAATAGTTAACTATTATACTTTATAAACTAAAATTACAATATTCGTTCACCTTGATATGTTAATGACACTCAGGATTTGTATACAAAAATTTTACTTAAAAAAAGGAAAAATTTCTCTACATTCTTTCGCACAAAGTGTTTTAAAATAGAGATCGATCTCGCTATTTCTTATAAAAGTTGTATCCTAAAAACCCAGGTCCTCACAATTACACATGGTACTTATTGATCCTTTATATTTTCCTTGATGTGTAGTTCCCTAAATAGCAATCTAATTGGGAGTGCGAATATTATATATGAGATACATGAGAACTCTAGTATGCAATGGTGTTAGTATCTCACAATTTAAAAAGGTAAGATACTTTTTACTGGTCACAATCTTAGTTTTCTTTTTTCATAATTTTTTTATGAATTTCAGCTCAAAAGAATGTGTCTGAATTAAATATGTTGTATTATAGGCTAATGTGCTTTCTAAATTTCCAAATAAGAAGAGTTACTCCAAAGCAAACCTCAACAAAATATGAAGTGAATGAGTGAGCATGTAATGAGTTTTAATTAGAACAATTTGAGTAATTACATCAATGTAAATTATGTTATCCTTTAATACAATACCAATCTTCTTCATTTATAGGTATGTCTTTGTTTGATTTTTATTATTTTTATTGAAGTGTATGTATCTTATTGGATGAATGAGAGGAAGTTGGAGTGTAGAAGTAAATGGATGTGTATGCAGAAGTGTACTTATAGGTACTTGTGAATTTTTTTTTATCTCTTTGAATTTCTTATGTTGGAAGTGAATGTGGATGTTACAATGAATGAAGTGAATGTCTTATAGTTTCTTTTTTTCAAGTCCTTTCAAGATGGAGAAAGGTTGCATATTTTTTATATAAATGTAAATGGATGTTACATTTGGATATTTTTCCTAATGTGGAAGTAAATGTGGATCTCTTTTACATGTCTTTAAAGAATGTAAGAACATTGCAGTAGTAGTACATTGAATGTATGCAGGTTATGATTGCAATGTAAATAAAGAAAAAAAGTTAACATGACTTTTAAAGCCAATTTTCTCCAAACAACTTTAAAACTCATAATCAATTTAAGGACTTTTCAAGTTAGAAATAGTGAATCATCTTTAAAAGTTCAGTGTCCATAAACCAACTTGAAAAGTCCTATTATTTTAAACTCGATTATGTAAACTGACTTGAAAAGTCTAACTTTTACACTTGGTTTCTTTCCAGCTTCTTTTCGCACCAATTTTCAAAATCATAACTATAGAAGTCGTTTGTTAACCAACCTCTATATATGTTTTTAACCAACTTTAAAACAACCTATCTAGTAGTGTTAGCATTCATAAAAAAAAAAAGAAAGAAGACCAAGATACCTTAGAAAGACAAGACTGCCCCTTCAAAATCTCACACAACTATATCTAACTTTTATGTTACAATAGTTTTCCATATTCTTATGTTTTTCCTTCTTTTTATAACTCATATTTTTATTCTCATTTTCTCCCTCTAGAAAAGTTAATTTTCCATCCTCTATATCAAATTAGAGCTAATTTTTTATTAAATTAATTACTATATCCAAATTTGATCCTTGAAAAAAATATAAACTATTTTATTTCTACAAAATTTATTTCTAGATAAAATTTCATAAGTTCGTTAACTTTGTTAAAAATTAAATAAAATTTTATAAATGAGACCACTTTCTTGAATAGAGATAATGCCACTAGCAATAATTATATTTTGAGGAAGGATAAATCCAAGTGCACACTTCGACCTTATTTAGTCCAAATGCAATTTTATTTGCCTTTTTGTAGATCTAAACCCATTCATCATGTTTGGCATGGCTTATATAGGCTAAATACAAATATCATGCCCATGCTTTATCCTACACTGCTTTTTTTGTGATGTTTAACTTAAAGAAACTTAGAATAAAACATGATTGTAATTTTCAACTAAAAGAAACATAGAGAAAACAATCTCATGGTCAAGACACACATCTATAAAAGAGGAAAGTAATGTAACTTTCCCTAAGTTAAATCCAAGTACGCCCTTGGATATATTGTTCCTCTTAACTTTTATCAAAAGTTTGAAGTTTTCATGGAATCAAATTTTGGTTTTTAGAACTGAAAACCCTAAAAGAAGAGAAAAACCATTGTCCAAGCAATATCATGGCCCACATGCTACAAAACATGAAGTCTGAGAGTTTAGAATGATAAGTGGGACATGTTATCAAAGTCAGAGACCCTAAGTGAAAGACGGACATTATCCATACTAAATAGGGTATTCTTACAAAAAATTAAGGTCACAGAACTTTCAATGCATGCATGCAAGTATTCCACCACCTTGAGAAGCTTCTAAGGGAAGCTTAAATGAAATACAATGGATTAAAATATATAAGTTCTTTTTATGAAACAAAACAAGTTAAAGATTGAGGCATGTATGAAGACTTATTTCATTTCCTCACTTACTCTCTCTCTCTCTCTCTCTCAACCAAAAGAGGGGACCACACTAAAGAGTACATGATTTTCCCATGCAAGGTAGTGCACTACCCTTAATTCCATGTTTTCAAATGAGAAAGATAAGAAATAAATAAATAGAAAATAAATAAGGAGAAGAGAGAGACAATTTACAGGAAATCTACTTTTAACAATGCTCCTTACTTTTGAAGTGTTCAAAGGCCAATATATGTACTTGTTTATGGATATCCTAAGCAACCAATTAGAACTCACTCAGGCAAGGATGGACCAATGAGTAAGAAGGTAACAAGGAAGACTAGAACCAAGCCCCACTGGTGAAGATACTTTTGGTGGGCTGCCCACCTTAATTTTAGGGGAGAAAATGTGTTCTCACTTGGAAAAAATGTCCTCCATTCCTTAAACCTTATTAGATGGAGAAAAAAATGGTTGGCTGGGAGAGAAACCTATAGTGGATAAGGAAATCTCAATGAAATCTATGCTATCCATTCTAAGGCATACTAATCCAACGGTTGAGAATAAAGGAGCTGCAAAACATGATCTTTTGGACAAGGAAACTTCAAAGCAATCACATCCACTAAATTGTAAGTGAAGTATGATCCAATGGTGAAGCAATGAAGAAGAGACAAAGCTCAACCTTAGCCATCATCTTACATTCTATACAAGAGAGATCTAATGTAGTCAACATAATCAACAAGAAGGAGGTATCATTTTCCAAGGAGATAAGATTTGAAGGAACCTTCCTTAGTCATGCCATGATCTTCACCCTTCATCTCCATCATTCAAATAACAATGGTACTCATCCAACCATCCATCCATGCAATTTAACTGATCTTTCCTAACTCCATGTGATCCTCTCTTATCTCTTTCCATTCCTCTTCATCTCTCTTCCTATCTTTCCCCATCTCATTCCTTTTCTCCTATCCTATCTTTCCTTCTTATCCTCATCTAAATCTAATACTCTATCCTCTTCTATTCTTTCCCCACTTCTTTCCATCATCTCCTTATCTATTTCCCTTCTAGTTTATACTCTTTCCTTCTCATCCAAATCCACCATCCACTCCTTCCATAGTCCACCATGCACTCCCATCCTAGCCTTCCATTCATCATCCCCTTAGCTGTGGTTAATCTCCACCATTCACCTTCCAAAGCTTCTACTTAGAAAAACTATAAATAGGTGTGAGGAGAAGAGGAGAAACATCTCTTACTTTCCCTAGAACATTAGAGGTAAACTTTGGAGAAATAGAGGGACAGAGATCACTCTCACCATCTCTTCCCTATTGCTACATGTCCAAATCTTTAGGAGAAGAGGTAGGATTCCAACTCTAGGTAAGTACTACACTCCATGCCTTCTTAAGTTAAGAACTTGGTGTTCGTAATCTAGGAACACCAATCTCCATGTTTTACTTTATTTTTCCTTCTATTCCATACTAAGGTGGGACACCCAAGCCTAATGGATGCACTCCACTTTAGTTCCTTTCTTCTACATCTCTTATTTCATCTTTAGAGTTGGACGTCCAAACATAGTGGCTACATTCAACTCTAGTTCCTTTCTTTTATCTCTTCTTTCACTTTGGTTTCCTTCTTTTTCTTTCCTTTTATTCCCCCTAGGGCCACCTCTTCTTTGAGTCTTTGGCATAACAGAGTCTTTATTTGGACTATTCTAAGAAGGATACCCTCTTATTATAGTTTCTAACTAAGTCTTTTCTAAACAGTTGGGTTTCTTTTTAGGAAATGTGCAAGTTTCCCTTGATAGGTATAGATTATTGCATAGAATAGCTCTATATGTAGTAGGTTTGAGCCCTCTTTTAACATAAAGATCACTAATTATGGTTATTTTCACTTTTTAGGGTACAATTGTAAAAAAGGGTATTTTTGGCATTCCAAACCATAAAACATGGATAAACCAGATTCCAAGCAACAACATGCGCCTACCTACCAAAATTAATGATGTATAGAAGCTCAAAATGTAGAAGGGTGTTATTACCATTTTTAGCACAATCAGAAACCATGGAAGCATCACTGAATCTTCTCCCCACAAAAGAGGCTGTAAAGATTAAAACATAAGGTGGTAGGACTTCCTTGCATGCATGCATTTCACCACCTTTGAGGATCTTCTAAGTGAAGCTTGAGAGCCACACATGTCAAAGGAAGAATGCAAGTGAAGTACACTTAAGCTAGGGCCCACCAGAGACTAAAAACTCTAACTTGCTCTCTCTAGACTTCAGAATGAGGACTACCTACATGTGTGCCACAAATTTTTCATGCAAAGGTGGTGCATCCCACTTGAATTACATAAATGGATGAGTATGATTGGTGGAGAAAAATAAGGAAGGATGAAGGAGACAAAAAAGGGGAAATCTACGGTCAATTTTTATCTGAAAATTTCAAGAAAGAGTGGTTGAGATCATTGAGAAGAATCCTTGCATGAGAGAGAAGATTGAACCATGAATGGTGGATAAAATTTTAATGGGCTGCCCACCATTTTTCGAGGAGAAAACATGTTCTCCTTAGGTACAAAACATGTTTTTACTTTAATCTCATTGGTTGTAGATAAAAACGGTGGACTGGGAAGAAAATAAAGGAGAGGAATTAATTTGGATAAGAAAATCTCTGGAGAATCCTAGTCCTCTATCTTAAGGCATACCGATCTAATGGATGAGAATGAATGAGCCATAAAACAATGCCTTTTTGTATAGGAGACTTAAAGGGAATCTCAACCATCAATCTAAGTGCTCAACGATGATCCAGTGGAAGAGAAAAAGATCAAATAAATATGAAATTCTAGCCACCTTGCCCTTATTGAAAAGTCGAATCAAAACCCTAAGTAGCAAAGATCTCCACCACTTATTTTAATCAAATGGCTTGCATTCATCTCAGATTTTTGAATTATAATAGAACAAAAAATCCATTCCATGACTCCCCCTCTTTATAATCTCTTTTACTTGCTTAAACCTCCACCATCCATCCTTCCTTTAACCCATATGATATCCACCTTCCATTCCCTAGGGCTTCCACTCCAAAAATTTAAATATAGACGATTCTCTTTAGAGAAAGGGAAGGAAAAAGGAGTAACACCAGTTCCTTAAGGGTATCAACATGTGATATGAAGAACAGGGAGCTTGATATCTTTGGAGAAGAAAAGAAGAAAAGTTCTAAGGTTAGTGCATGTATTCCAAGGAGGCAAGGTGAGTTTCCTTTCATTTACTCCTTCGTTACATACCAGTCTTTCATCCCTTTTATTTCATTTTTTTTATTTTCCAACCATACTTGATTTTTATTTCTAATATCTCTATCCTATACCTTGTTCGTTCATCAAATCTCATTCCAAAATTCGTTGCTTGTCTCCTTCTATACATCCCCTATTCCTTACTCTCACTTTAACACCTACTTTTACCCCTTTCCACTATTTTATTTTTATAAAATTTTCTACACCTCAGACCACTAGAAATTCATATGCCTACCACAAAAATCCTATACCCTATCACTCTCAAAATTTCATCTCTAGCTATTTCTTTCCATCATCCAATCTGACATCCAAGTACACTATCTTTTGCATGCCTATTTTCCATCCATAACTTGCGGAGTTTTTCTCAAATTTTCCACAATTAACCACTATTTTATTTTCATGTTCATATACCCTTGTCCTATAATTTACAATTCCACATGATTATCTCACCAATATTTGATAGAAAACATGCCCTTTTAAAAGTTCTCCTTTGGGTTTTGGCTGTTGGAGAATATTCTATGCTCTTATTGAGTGACACAATAAGAGTAATGTGTTAATTGGAGGAAGAAAGATCGGTGGTGGTGGGAGAAGAAAAAATTGAATCGAGTTTTTGTTGAGTGACACGACAACAATTTGGTGAATTCTCTCCTTATCATAGGATTTGTTTTTTATGTTATCTTCTTTACTTTAGAACTATTGTAATCTTATTTTCAATTAATGAGAATTTTTTTACATATTTTTCATTTATTTTGTAATTTAATTGAATTTTAATTATTAGTTAGAATTGTTAGTTTTGTGTAATTTACGATCAGTGAAATTGAATAATTGTTGATTTCAAATTTTTAGTGACTTAGTTTTCTAGCATGAGTAGGTAAATTTTATTTACTAGGGTTAGGATGAAGTTATGGTATGATTGAATGAATTTTTAATTAAGTAAGACTTGGAATAAAAATTGTGCTTAGTATTATTTTGAGAAAATTAACACTAATTCATATTGTTAATGATTTCTACATGTATTTTATCTTGTACTTCCTATGGTAGATATGTTAATTATGTTGGATTATTAAGGATTAATATATCAAAAACATTGATAGTTTGTTTAAAATTACTTGCAAGTGCACAAATCAATGTGGTATTTTCATGCAAGTGAGGTCAATCCCATGAGGAATCTCATAGATTTGCAATGGATTGGATTTTATTCAGCTTGATTAACTTTAGACAAAAAGATAGAGATGTGATTAAACTAGGAAATTAAAAAAAAAAAAAAAACTAAGAAGAAACATGCATGGAATTAACAACTAGAATTAAAAGAAACTGTCTAAAAGCTAAATTTAAGGAATTAAAGTAGAAACTTACCTAATTAATACACAAGCAAATAAAAAAACTAATGCAACACAAGCATAAATTAATTTAGGAAATATAAACTAAAGAAACTACTAAAATGAAAACTTTCCTAAACTAGAATTAGAAACTTTCTAAAAATATAAACTTTTAAACCCAATTTAGGAAACTTTCAAACACTAAACTAACATATACAACAAGAACCAATGAAGTCTAACTAACTTTAACAGGAAATTAGAAACATGTATATGAATGGAAGCTACCATTAATGAGACTTTCTAAAAATCAAAAAGGAAACTTTCTGAACCCAAAATAAGATGCAAACATTGAATTAACTACTACTAAAATTAAATTAAGCAACTAAACTGAGCAAAATCAAAAAATGAAAGTAACATAGTACCATGCCATGGTCCATGGATTTTATGCATTGTTCTAAGGTGCAAAAGTGACCAGAATTCATGAATTTAAAGTGAACTATCATGTAAACTGATTAATGGATCTAATAAATAACATGAATATATAAATGGGTTCCTAAGGATTCAAGCAAACAAGGTGTTTAAATGGTTGGAAACATAGCACAAAGTTAAGGGGAACATAATTTCCAGATTTTGGTAGTCAAGAACCTTAATTAAAACATGCATAAATGAGCAACTGAAACCATAATTTTTATACAAGGAAACAACCAAGATCTCAAGTAATTTGATGAAATAAACAATCCATAACAAGAACTCCCACTAAAGTTTATTGAATCACATCCAAATTACACAAAAAACTAGAAGCATAATACATGTTCTATTACTGAAAATTACTTCTAATTCTTAAGAGTGAAATCCTATCTAAACAACACCAACAATGCATTATATTGTTCATGAATTAAAGTATGATGAAATTTCAAGAAAATCTAGAAAGAAGTTTGAGAGAAAAGAAGGCTAAGTGGTGAATTAAGCAAGGAAATTAACCTAAAATTAAGGTGAGAATAAAGTGAAAAACTTGAATTTCAAGAGAGAAAATCAAGTTCCTAAGCTAGATCTTCTCTTGGATGTCACTACCAAAGATGAGTGGGATTGGGGTAAAGAAAGAAGGAGAAGCTAGATTGAAAGAAAGGTGCAAAACTCAAAACAAAAACAATGGAAACTAAAGCAATGAAAACTAAACCAAAGCAAGCAAACTACTAACCTGAATTGGATAGAAAATAACCTAGATAATAACAAGAAATCGGAAAGAAGAAAAATGTCTAAGAAATCCTAAAGTCCAACAACAAATGACACGAAAGTAAAGCTTGATTTCAAGGGGTCTCGCCCACCTCTACTTAGAAAATTTGTATGGAACATGGGGCTATATAGATGAAGAGTGGATTCTTAACTTAGGAAGGGGTTAAAACATGAACAAAGTGGCCTTAAGGTTATTGTATTGAATGACGAAGTTAAGTTAAAGTTGAATTAGCAAGATGATGTAAGAAAGAGGATGGCCGATTTCTAAATTTGAACAAGGGGTACGCATCTTTTTCATGGAAGGAGGGTGGAGCTTTTTCCTTTCAAATTTTATGATGTTTGGTTGATGGAAATTCATGGAAGTGGTAATGAATGAGATTTATGAAAGATGTGTAAAAATCTAGGTTTTTAAAGTTGTTTGGATTGAAGTAGATCTAGGGTTTTCTATTTAGGAAACCTTGATCACCAAATAGGAAAGTGGGGGGCATCTTTTTCATAATGAGGTGCCTCCCTCTTTTAATTTGTAACCCTAGGAAAAAGAGTGGGAGATGGAGTTGAAAAGAAGGGCTTGTCAACCAATGCATAATCATCTTACTTTTTTACGTAATTCTCTAAAACCTTCTAATTAAACCTTGAAAATCCAAATTTAGAAAGTGCATCGTTGCTTGAATTCTCCTCCCAATTTTGTGAATCCATGTTGCAATAAGCTTATGTGGCTCACTTTGAGGGCTTATTTGGCTTGTCTTCACCGCTCACACCCTTGGCTTTAATTGCTAGAATGGCTTGGCTTGAATTCCTTAGCTTATCACTTCTCGAATGGCTTATACCCCTAAGATTGCTTGAATGGCTCCCATGCACAGGTGGTGGAAATGCATGGTTTACATCATGGGCCCATTTTAGTCACCTTTATCTCTTTCAATTACTTCATTTGATCCTCCATTAAGCTTTGGATGATGACAATTGGTCTTTTAGCTTGATCTCTTATTCTTGATCTTCAATTCTTATCCTAATTAATCTCGATTGTTGGATCATCTCTCCAAGATCTACAAAAGAATAAAAATCCTAATTAAATCCTAAAAAATTATGATTATTCATTTAGTTACTTTAGATTAGCCTCTAAACCTACAAAATATCACAATTTTGAATTATTAGGTCAAAAATGCATGTGTTATAAATTTTAGCCTAAAAACCCTAAAGTAACACTATAAGTTATAACACATGGGCAACTAATTGGATACCTTCTATACAAAATTAAATACTTATCATTTTTTCCTTGAAAATATAGACTATACATTGAGTAAATATGTTAACCTATGTTAATTCTTTAAAATAATAAAATACTTGAAATAGAACTTTAAGGAAAAATATTAATTAAACTATAAAAATTCCAAATTCTTGGTCATAGGTTCCTTTGATTACATTATAAAGGATTCTAAACTCTAGGTTTTGTTTCTAAGTGATTTCATCATTTTTAATAAGCTTCCTTTATTTTCAATAATTTTAAGAATTAATTGAATTCTTGGCTTGGTTAAAGCTCATAAAGTAGACTTTAATTAAATCCATATTTTAATAGAGTCTTTGTGGATGGAATTGTACTTGCATAATCTGAGTTATAATAGAGCCATGCACTTGAAATTATTTTTAAAAAACATTAAGTTTTTGGTACTATTGTCGAAGACTCACAATGGATTTTAGTTAAAATCTAGGTTAATTACTTTAGTACTAGTTGTCGATTTTAGTGTTGCATTCATTTTACTTGCATTTTGCTTTTTGGTTATTCCTATGGACTTTTAGGTTCTCACTTTGATATTTATTTTTGTAGGAATTTGGAGCAGGAATTGAAGGAAATTAGGATAGTTTATAAATTTTTATTTTGAGTGAATTATAGTGAGGATGTGAATGTATTTTATTTAATCATAATTTATTCAAAAAGGGGTTGTAATAATACAGGTCAAGGGTGGGCCATCCTAACTTGGAAGAGGAGGTGGCATGTACATAGACCCACCCTTGTATGAGAAGACTTTATCTAGGACCCCACTATTAGCTTTTCTAATCTCCATACATTTCCTAGATTAGGACTTGCATGATAATTAGTTTTGCATTGTAGTTAGTAGTGAATATCATATAGCCTGCACTCATAAATTAAATGTCATATTAATTAGGAGTTTGGACTAGTTGCACCTCTTAATAAGGGATAGCCTAAGCTCGGCTATAACCCAGGGACATAGGCTATCAAGGTTATAGTGTTCCATTTGTTTAGGCTCGGACCCTTTGTTAAGCTTCATTGGATTTACCACTTTCCTTGCATAATAGGATACTTTTATTGTTTTAAGGTGAATATATGTTGATCAAATTTCCTCGGAATGGTTAAATGAATTAGTAAGGGAAATCAACGCTACAAGATCAAGGTTGGATTTAATTACCATCTCATGGCCCACTTAGGTTAACCATCACCTTATGGGCAACTGTAGACTCAACAATTAAATTGAAATTAATCAAGAAGAGACTTTAGTAGCTTATGAGCTCATAGGACCCTCATGGAAGGAGGCGACCTATTGCTACTCTAGTGGCCCCTACTTGATCATCTATGTTAGTATTTAATTGATTAGCTCTTCCAACACATTCGATTACTCAGATCATCTACCACTAACTATGGATGGTGTGAAGTGGTTGATCAAGGTAGGATCGAATTGGTAAGAAATAAGACAAGTTTAAAAGAGAGGAAGAGCTACCTAGGTTAGACATAACCTAAAAGCTATTCCCCATTGAAAATAAAGAGAAATCAAACCTTTCAATTTGTTTGCATTAAGGTTAGGGTTAACTATGTTCCCTTGAATGTGCATCATATACATTGCATCATATAGCCTTGGCTCCCCTTAGTTTTGTTAAAAGAAAAAAAGGAAAAAAGACTCTTTCATTGTACACAACGACTTTCTTTCATTGTATATAAAGTATAGTCCACTACACCAAGAACTGGTGTATGTTAGGCTATCGATCATAAAACTTAGACTTAGTGGATTTTGATCAGAGATTGAATGGACCACGACACAAGGGTTAAGGAATCAAGAAGATATCAGTCACCCTACCCTAGACATGACCAACAAAGTAGATGAAAGAAAGCCATTATGGAACTATTTTATTCCAACCACTTGGATATGATGATATATATGAAATAGGGTCTACTCCTGATCTATTTGATCAAATATATAGATTGGCTGATAGTGTAATAACATCAATTTTTGTAATTGATTGAGAAAAATCAATAAAGTTTGAGTTTCAGATATTTCGGGCTGAAATATTAGGGTTATTTAAAATATACTTTTTATAAAAGTATAATCAAATCATAAGATATGTAAAATTGAAATTAAACTTAGGAAACCCTTCAAAATGACTGTAAGCACGACAAATTTCGAATTCGGATGAGAAATCCTTAAGTTTTTCATTTTTTGGACGAAAGGGGTAAAATAGTAATTTTACCCAAAAATCAAAATATTCAAAAAATTAAAATATGAAACATCAAAATTTAGAATGCACTGAGAAATACAAATCCAACGCCACTAAGTACACTCAAATCCGAGATCATGGGAATAAAACCGAAAATTTTATGCATAAAGGGCAAAATGGTCTTTTTACACCATGTGGGGCCCACATGGGGTCCACCACGTCCCCAACAACCAATTTTATCAGAAGCCCATGTGAAACATGAGTCAACAAATATCAGCTGGTCTTGGGGAAGAAAAATTAGGCATGGGAGAATTGAAGCCTTTCATGCCATTTTATAATAAAAAATTATAATATTATAATTATGGAAAAAGACCCAAAATGCCTATAAATACAACCCCAAAAATCTTCCAAAAATTCTCATAAAATCCCCACGAAATTCTCTTCACTCTCCTTGAAAAATTAGATCTAGATCCCTCCCCAAAAACCCAAAAATTCCAAGAGATAGATCTCTTTTCAACTTGTTTTCCTTTTTAGATTGGAACAAGAGACCTAAAATCAATTAGGCACTCTGTTCCAGATCTAATTTGATCAATTCCACCATCCAAAAATTTCCAACATATCTATTCTACAAAACCCCCAAAGAAATTTCAAGATCCAATGGTTCAAACAACGGATATTTACAAGAAAGGTGGATTTTAGGCCATATCTTCATCAACAATGTATTTTTTTTAAATTGGGCATATAACCGAGGTTTTCTCTCCAATCAGGTAGGTGAAAATCCTTTTCATAGATTTTTAGTACTGTTTTATGTAATTTTTATTTTTCTGTAATTTATTTTGGTAATAAAAAGGTAAAAATAAAGTAAACAACAGAACCCTTAATTCATGATAATGGAGTCCTTAGATGAAAAATCTGAACCCACCAATCAATCCAGAATGGTCTATAAACCCTAGGGTAGAAGTTTTAGAAAGATCTGAGAAGTTTTGGTCCCTCAATTGAGAAGAGATTGATTGGACGGTCCAAACGGACTGTCCGATCTCCAGACCGAACGGACGACGTCCTTCGCGCTTCCATGGACGCCCCATGCAGGTGCTTCAACATTTCAGCACAGCTGACAAGCCCAACTCAATCCACTGGCTTGGTTTTCCGCCCGGACGATCTGGGCCGTCCGTTCCTGGGCCCAGATCAAATACAGGCCCTAGGAAGATTGTAAACTTCCAGATTCAATTCCGGAGTCATCTAAACTCCAAATTGAGATCGGAAAGAACCTATGGAAATCTTGAAACCTCTACTTTCTTATGGAATGATAAAATAGACATGTTATTCAGTAAAAACTTTCTGTATTAAAGAAATAAGCTTCCAATTACATAGATTTTCAAGATCTGAGATGATCAGATCTTAAAAACATGTTTTAATAATGATATACTATTGAAATAAAGAGAGATCTATGGTTTAATTGGATATATATGAGATATATTAAGGGATCTACCCTTTATGGTAGAAAAACCCTAAAAATACAAAGGGACCCACTTGATCAATGAGATTAAGTGTGATCAGATCCTTGGGATGGAAAGAATAAATGTTTATATGATGAAATCCAAGGAAATCATGAATGGATTATGAAAAAAATAGATCAATATGATCTTTTGACCTTAATAGAGAAAATTCCCTAAATACAACTAAAATCCTTAATCAAAGGAAAAGATCTAAGTTCAAATGGTTCGATCATAAGTAAAGGTTTCTAAAAATCTATATGTAATTAGTTTCATTTTATATTATTATGTTATAAAGCATGCTAGTATAACATTTAGAGTTTAGCATGATATGTGTTTCATTGTTATCATAAGGTGCTAGATTTAATTTAAGTACCTTGCCTCATTTTCATTGAATGTTAAATTATGTAGTTTTATGCTTTGAATCTATAATTGATTTATGGTTAAATGTTATTAGTAGATTTACTTGTTATAAGATAAAGAGCATAAAACATCAAAAATGTATTTTAATGAGAAAGTAGAAGTTTCATGACACAAATAAGAATGGAGTACTTTGGGCTTAATTAGTAAGGGCTATAGTTAGTAGGACAATATAAGGATTATCAAATCCTTGGCCCAAATTAGGAAAAGAATAATAAACCCCATGAATGACATTATAAATATTCATGGACTTAATTAAAATCCATTAGAAAGAGTACTTAGGGTAAACATGCTTATAGGAACCTTATGAAAGGTTGAGCTATGGTTATTCTAGTGAATGATGAACATAGTGGTTGAGGGGGTTATCTAATAGAGCCTTGCTCTTCCCCTACCTTCTGTTGACGTTTGTGAGGTCTAAACGCCTCCTTACATGAGGATTGAAGTAACCACTTTGTGTTCACCCATTCAGCTAGTAAGCCTTAGCCAATTGGAAATAAGAGGAGCAGTCTAGATTTAGGCTTGAATAAGCTACCTTCAACCAGCACATTAAGTGGTTGAATAATAATAATAAGAGCATAAAAGGTTAGTAAATTACCTAACCCTAATAAAAATAGTAAGATAAGGATGATCAAACAAGATGCATTAGATCTTGGATGATCAAGAACAATAAGAATAAGAACACTATATTGTACTTAGTATGTATGTTTAGTAGTATACTTGTTATAGTTCATTAGATTAGATAATCCATACCCTTGATCAAAGATGATTCAAGGAAGAAAACCAAGATCATCCTCCATAGGGATGATCCAAGAACTGAACTTAGATCAAAGAAGAACTAGATGATAGAAGATCTAGGACCTTGATCTTTATCAACATATGTAGATTGTCAATCAAATGATCTATGAAAGATCAAGATCAAGGAGATGGACATACAAAGACTTAGATATGAATGATCTAAAGATCATTCTAAACATCAGATCTAATGATCAATAGGATTGTTCATAATTTATATATTGACAATATGTATGGATGTACAGATTACATACATCAGTTAGGATCATGGAAGATTGGGGAAAAGAGATCAATCCTTAAAGGTAGGAGGATTTGATGAATACATTTACATGAGATATACATGATTGTACTCATGATCTTATGTTGACAAGAGTAATGATAATACTTTTACTGAATCTCTTAAAAACCTTATGATCCAACCAAACACATATAAGATGGTTAAGGACTAAACTATAAGTGAATAGGGAACTAGAAAATATTTCAGCCCTAAGTAAACAGACACATGGTCTAATATATATGAAATCTATTTTACATATAAGCTTGGAGGCTTGTGAGTTTGTTTTAATAGGCATAAGCCTAGTGGAATGCTATTGCTAGAGGAGTTATGAGGGTGTGGCTACCCGCTCCTTGAAATTTGATGATATGATGATACCTTGCCCAATGAGAGGCTAAAAGTCGGGTAGTGGCAATTATGGGAAGGCCACCACTGTGAAAGTCTTGCCCCCGCATACAGGTAGTGACATAATATTTTTCACCGTGGTATTAGTGGTGAACAGGACAGTTATCCGAGCACACTAGTACGGATTAGACTGCAGCATAGCAACCTTTCTGATTATTTTGCACTATGATGCATATGGAAATAGGCATAGTGAAATGCCTTATATTATAGCATAATGAAATGCTAGGTAATTGTATATTACCAATATTTCCCAAGAAGGAAAATTCCCAGTATAAGATTAGCTGTAATACTAAATTCTCAAAATGAAGAGAATTGATCAGCTTAGTTGGGAATGATATTTGACTATTTTCACGAATTTAACTAGTTTACCCATGAAGGGTATGTATGTATATAGATATACATAACCTACAAAGTAAAGAGTATGTTTAAGGATAATGGGATTATGAAGTATTAGAATTACATTGTCAATGTTATGTTTCTTGAATCCCCTACCAAGCATTGCTTGCTGGGATATTGTACTTGTTGCAATATCTCAGATCCAGGGAAGGAGAGTTAGGAGCTGAAGACTATAGAAGACTTGAAGAGAATAATCTTCAAGGTATACCCTTGAAGACATGTATTTTTCTTTGTTGAGAGTTTTATTGTATGGTGAGCTTGAGTTTTGGATTATGTAATTTGGACAAGTATTGTACTAGATTTGGCTGCACTGTGAACCACTGGATGGATCCTGGAGTTTAATAAATGTATATTCCTTCAATGGAATTTTATTTTGTACACAAATTGTACTTATGTTATGTATGAAGTGGTGGCTTGGGTTTTCAAAACAAGTTCTAAAGAAAAGAATTTCCGCTGCTTTGTTTTACGAAAAAATTTTACACTCTTAAGGGCCCTGCCTTTCAAAATACTTTACAAATCATGTTTCAAAAACCCGAGTCGTCACAGATAGGATGGATAAAGTAGATGATTTGGCTAATAAATTGGATGCCTTTATGTCTGCTAGAGAATCATCTATTCAACCTTGGTATGAGGTTTGTTCCTTCTATGTAGTCCAAGGCATCCAACTATTTTGTGTCCATCAAGCTCTGCGCATCTAGAACACTTTATGGAGCAAAGGAAAGCAATGGGTGGATTTCAAAACCTTAGAAAAAATTTCTATTTTAAGATTTACCATCCTGGATGAGCTAGGTATCCCCATTTCTAATGGCCTTAGGACAACGAACATTTCCCTCATGATTTTGTTGTACAACAACTTGAGCCACAATAGGAGTTTTCTTCACAACAGAGGGAACAATCTTTAGAAGAGATCCTTAGTTTGTTAATGCAAATCACTTTAGAAATTCAGAATGATGCAAAATAAGATATAGAGGCCCACTCACAATTTATTACATAGTTGGAGATCCAAACGGGTCAAATATCTGCTGCATTTTTAGATTGGAAAAAGGAAACTAACCAAATTGAGGATAATGACAAGCCCATCAATACTACGACAGGGATAGAAATGATGTTAGACTTTGAAGACCCTTATGAGATAGAGATTCTAGTTAATACACCACCCCTACTATTCTCTAGCAAAGATCCACTCGGGACATGTCTCTCTCATTTAAATTTTGATATAGACACCCCCATTGAAGAAGTGAATGATTTACTAGCTATAAGACTATTAATATATACTTCTTAATGGAAATCTTGTATAGGTCCTTCCTTATTTTCCTATATTTCTCTATCAATTGTCTAAGCAAGAAAATAGCTTCCATGGTAGACCTCCCAGGCATGAAACCAAATTAATTCTTTGATACACTCGTTTCATGTCATAGCCTCTTCTCAATCACTCTTTGAAAAAGTTTCATGGTATGGTTCATAATTTTTATCCATTCGATAAGTAGTGCAACTTTGTATGTCTTGTTTATTCTTATAAATTGGTATAATAAAACTCTTCTCCCATTCATATAGCAATTTTTTTTATTTTACAATCTTGTTAAACAATTTTGTCAATGAAACTAATCCTATGGTCATATCTATAATATCCACCACTACTTGGGTTTATGGTAGTTTCAATTCCTATATGTCTCATGGTAATTATCATTTAAAAAATTTTGGAAGTAATTTGCCCATCTTTGTTTGATCTCGTCATCTTTGACTAGTACCCTTTGGTCGTCGCTTCTAATACACTTAATGTGGCCTAAGTCCTTACTCTTCTTTTCTCTTACTTTTGCAAGTTCAAACACATCTTTTTCACCTTCTCTTAATTCTAATATATTATAGAGATCATCATCTGCCTTGAGTTTAGTCACATTTACTACTCTCTTAGCAACCTTTTTAGCATTCTTATATTGCTCAAAGTTTTTGTTATTTTTAGTCCTCTGCCATGCTTTAAAAAACATATGTTTCTATTTAATAACATTTTACACATTTTCACTCTGCCACCAAGTTTCCTTTATTGTTTACATTTTACCTTTAGATACTACTAGGATATCTGTTGCCACTCTCTTAATGGGCATGGACATATTAGTCCACATGGTGTTTACTTCTATGTCATTGTTCCAGTTTCCTTCCATTGTCAATGTGTTTGTAAATGATGCTATATTCTCTCCTTTTAAGTTCCACCATTTAGTTTTTGGACTCCTAGTAAGTTCATTTCTTTTATCCACACTTTAATGTAGATATCCATAACCATTAATCTATATTTTTGGGTTAGACTCCACTTGGTGTCACCTTATAATCCTTACACATTGATCTTTCGATATTCCTAAGTAGAAAAAAGTATATTTGGCTTTTATATGGTCTACTTTTAAAGGTTATTAAGTGTTCATCCCTCTTCTTAAAGCATGTATTTGCTATAACAAGCTTATATGCTGAGGCACAATCAAGTATATCTTTTCCCATCTCATTTCTTTCTCTAATACCATACACTCTATGTACCGTATCATATTCTATTTCATTTCCTACATGACCATTAAAATTTGATAATAGGGATAGAATTATTACATAGAATGGCTCTAGATTTAGCAAGTTTTAAGCCTTATTTTATCATAAAGATCAATAATTAGGGTTATTTCCACATTTTGTAGGATTAGGATACAATTGTAAAAAAGGGTATTTTTGAAAATCCAAACCCTGAAAGATGGATAATCTAGAGTCCGAGCATCAACATGGGCCTACGTACCAAACTTAATGAAGTCCAAAAGTTCATAACTTAGGACATGTGTTGATATCATTTTTAGCATAGTCAGAAACCTTAGAAGCATCACCGAACGTTATCCGTGCCAAAGAGGCTATAAAGGTCAAAGCATGAGGTGATAGAACTTCCTTATATGCAATCATGTATTTCACCATCTTTGAGGAGCTTCTAAGTGAAGCTTGAGAGCCACACACATCAAAGGAAGCATGCACATGAAGTGCACTCAAGCCAGGGCTAGTTGGAGACTAAAAACCCTAACTTTTCTCTCTAGACTTCAGAATGGGGACCACCTACATGTGTACCACAAATTGAAAATGTAGTTCATTCCACTTAAATAGACATGGAATACATGAAGGAATGAGCATGAACGCAGAAAAAAATAGGGAGGAAAAAGAGGGACAAAAAGGAGAAATCTCTAGTAAGTTTTCATGTGGAAATTTTAAGAAAGAGTATATGAGATCATTCAGAACATTATAGTAACCAATGAGAGCTATTTGAATTAGGATTAACCAATAGGAAGAAGCCATGCATGAGATAGAATACCGAGCCATGATTGGTGGAGATTTTGGTTGGCTATCCACCATTTTTCAAGAAGGAGAAAATGTGTTCTCCCTAGTTGCAAAACATGTTTTACTTTAATCACATTTGTTGGAGATAAAAATGGTGGGCCATGGATAAAATAAAGGAGGAGAATCAAGTTGGATAAGAAAATATCTATGGAATCCTAACCATCCACCTTAGGGCATGCTGATGCGATGGATGAGAAGAAAGGAAGCTTTAAACTCTATCCTATTAATGGGACGCATCAAGAAAATCTCATCCATCTATCATGGGGCTCAAGCATGATCAAATGGAAGAGAGAAAGAGCAAAGAAATATGAAACCTCAGCTACCTTACCCTTATTGTAAAGTCAAATGAAAACCCTAAGTAGAAAGTTCTCCACCACTCATTTCAATCCAACGGCTTGCATTCATCTTAAATTTCTCAATTACAATACAACCAACAATCCATTCTATGCCTCCCCACTCTTTCTAATCTCTTTTACTTTGCTTAAATCTCCAACATCCATCCTTCATTTAAACCATATGATCTCCACCTTCCATTCCCTAGGGCTTCTACTCCATAAATTTAAATATAAGGGATTCTCCATAGAGAGAGGGAAGAAAAAAAGAAGAAACACCAATTCCTTAACGGGATTCAATGTGGGATTTGAAGAACAAGGAGCTTTGGATCTCTAGGGAAGAAGAGAAGAGAAGTTCTTAAGGTTAGTGTGTGTATTCCATGGAGAAAAGGTGAGTTTCCTTAAGTTTCATTTCAATTATTCCTTCAATACACACTAGCCTCCATCTTAAACCCTACTTCACAACCAAATCTAATCCCAAAATTCACTCCTTAGCTCCTTCTATCCATCCCCTATTCCTTACTCTCACTTTCACACCTAGGTTTACTCCTTTCCATTGTTTTATGTTTACAAATTTTTCTGCACCTCAAATCTCCTTCAAATTCATGACCCTACAATGTCATTTTATACTTTATCACTTCACTAAATTTCATCAAAAAATTACTTCTTTATGTATCTTTGCATCATCCAATCTTACACCCAGTACACCATCTTTTACACACCAATTTTCCATCCATATCTTGTTGGATTTTTCTAAATTTTTTCATAGCCCATATTCTTTTTATTTTTACACACCTACACCCTTGTCTTATAAATTACAATCCCACATGATTATCTCACCAATATTAGATAGAAAACATGCCCTTTTCTTAGCCCTTTTTCCATTTCTAGTTTACATGCAATTTCCATTGAATTTACATGCATATACTTGGGATCTTGGTGTAAAAGTTCTCCTTTGGGTTTTGATTGTTGAGAAAAATTCTATTATTTTATTGAGTAACACAGTAAGAGTAAGTTATTGATTGGAAGAAGAAGATCAATGGTAGTGCAAGAAGGAAAGATTGAAGTGATTTTTGTTGAGTAACATTGCAAAAATTAAGTGAATTCTCTCCTTATAATAGGATTCATTTTTATGTTATTTTCTTTAATTAAGAACTATTGTAATCTTATTTTCAATTACTTAGAAGTTTTTATATAGTTTGTTTCATTTATTTTGTAATTTAATTGATTTTTAATTATTTGTAAGAAAATTTAGTTTTGTGTAAATTTTAATTAGTGAAATAGAATAATTGTTAGTTTTAAATTTATGGTGATTTAAGTTTTCAACATGAGTAGGTAAGTTTTATTTCTAGGGTTAGGATGAATTTATTGTGTGATTGAATGAATTTTTTATTAAGTAAAACATGGAATAAAAATTGTCCTTAGTATCATTTTAAAGAAATTAACACTTATTCATATAATTAATGATTTCTACATAGGTTTTGTCTTGTACTTTTGATGGTAGAGATATTAATTATGTTGGATTAATAAAAATTAATAGATGAAAAGATTTGATGGTTTTGCCCTATGAAAATAGGCTATGCATTGAGTAAATATGTTAATCCATGTTAATTTTTGAAAATAAGAAAATACTTGAAATAGGACTTTAAGGAAAAATATTAATTGAATAGCCAAAATTCCAAATTCATGGTCATAGGCCCATTTGATTGCATTATAATGGAGTCTAGACCTTGGGTTTTGTTTTTATCTGATTTCATAATTTTTAGCACGCTTCCTGTGACGACCCGGGTTTTCTCATGCATTTTTAAATGCAATGTCTAATTTCCTAAGGCAGGATGCATCCCTATTTGAAAACCATTTTATAAAAACCATGCAATGCAGCGGAAAACCTTTAGTTTTAAACTCATTTTTGAAAACCCCGAGTGTCATTTGCTTTCACAACAACTAAGGTAGTTTTTGAAAAACTTCAGAAATCATAAATGTTTTTCCCCAGGTCTTTCCAGTCACAATGCACAGCCCAATTGTAACTAAGTACAAACACATATCCAAAGGGTTGAGAGTTTACTTACATGTATATTTGTTTCCTTTTGGATTCACTTGCTCATAGCACTAACATAGATGTCCTCTTTTTGTGAGTGGAGCTGTCCTGAACCATGATATATACTGACGTATCCTGTCCTTGAGTACTTACTGATGTCTGAAAAATGTTAAGGATTGGGTGAGTATATAATATAGTCAGTAGAAGCCTATCACTACTAGTTTTATAAATGCATGAGATGTTTTAAAATCATATGCTCATTCAAAATATGCGTATATTTGAATACTCGAGTTCAATATCAGTACAAGAATCCATAATCAACTGAAATACTCATGACTTAAAAAGATCACATAATGCAAAATTGAAAGTATCATATATATATATATATATGTATGAAGACATCATGATATGCAATAGATGCTTCATGGAGTCCAACTCATGGACCTCTAGTATGGTATGGTCGACCAACCTCATATCATGTTATATGAAATGCACATAACTCATCAAACCATAGGGTCCACTATGCCCACGACCTCCTCGCCGTGTGGTCCCCGAGTACCTGAGGACACTCGGTCATAGCCTCCACGAGGCCTATGACACGTCGACCCAGTGCCGTGACACCAGTGGTAGCCCCATGTACCACATGCAGTCGACGTAGGGACTTGCCTCTTTTTGGGCGTGGTACCCATCCACCTATTAGTGGTAGAGGCCGGGTGGCCAACCCAGACCCCTTGGCATAGCACCCACGGGCTTACTTGCCCAAATCACATAAGATTAAAGAAGCCAAAACCTCTTGTTAAAACTTGTCCTCTTTGGGTCCCTCACAACTGCCTGGCCCTCGGCACTTCAGAGTCTTTTGGCAACTCTCAAGGACATGCAATCTTTGCAAGTACTTAAATCATGCAATGCATGCACTTGTTTGCAACACATATATGTGCATAATGTATATGCAATCTTTTCAAAACATGGCTATGAACAAAGCATTTATCATGCATGCTGAATTAATTCATGCAAATCAAGTCATATATTTAAAACATATGTTCTCAAAATAATAATAGTTCTTTTAAAAGAATCTAATAATGATAGAGTACCTACCTGACTAGGTCGCGTTAACCCTTTTCTCCTTGTACGCTCCTGAACATGGTTTGGGGACTCAAGGTTAGTTTAACCTATCTTTTATGGGTTGAGAGCAGTTGGGTCTTATTACTTAGGCATTAGGGTTCCATCCCTATGCCTATGGGTGTCCTAAGGTCCTAATTGGGCCTTGGTATTCTCAGTTTTCCAAAGTTCTAGTGGTCACGCGCCACCATCCTATTCTAAGGGTCATGCCCTCCTTTGATTGGGCCTTGATAGGGGATTTTATGATGGATGTGTCCGCGTCGTCGATACGGACACAAGGCCTTTTGAGGCACCTTAATCGGAGCTCTAGATCTCAAGTTATAAGCGTTTTAGTGTTGTATGTACATAGAGTCTTTAAAGACAAAAAGTCGGAATGCTAGGGCACTGCGCGTCATGCGCCCTGGCTTCCTTAACCAAAAAAAACGACGCCTTTTCTACCGCGCTGCGCATCTGTAGAGTGCACCTCAATGGGTGCGTCTGCAAACGCGTGAAACTTCTCCACCGTCCTTCTCTTTAGCGGGCGCGTCCAGGGAAGTCGACGCAGGTCGACGTGGGACGTTCCTATTGGATCGTCCTGCCCGTTAGAGACCTGGGTCGTCCTCAGGTCACCCTGGTTCAACCCTGTTGAACCAGTGCGGCCCTGGGGATGTCCCAGGTTCCTTGGTGGCTCTCCTAGAGGTCTATTCTCCATGGTTTTTCATGCAAAAACCTAGGGAAACTGAGCCTAGGACTATGGGTGAGATGGGTTTGGGGAGTTTTTGAGCGTACCTGCTTCGTGGCTGGTTTTCTCTCCACGTTTTTCCCTCTTGGTCACTACTCCACGATGGGTTTTCTCCAAGGTTTTGGGCTGCCATTAGAGGCACCCAAGAGCTCTATTTATAGGGCTTTTAAAGAGGGTTCTGGAGGGGTTCTAACCGCCTTTGAATGGCGGTGGAGAAACCTCCAGAATGGCGGTGGTTTCTCCTTGAAACACTGCCATTCCAGAAACCTCTAGGAGGTTGAAGATGAAGGGTGCCTGTATCAAAACGGGCCCCTGTGTTTTGCCGTTAAACCCGTTTTTGTAAAAATTATAGTTTTGCCCCTAAACTTCAAAGGGCCATAACTTGCTCATTTTAACTCCGTTTTGGGTGATTTTGGTCTCGTTGGATTCCTTTTCTGAGACGCATCTAATGGAACCATTTTTAGAACCAAATTCCTGGGTTTAGTCAAGGAAACTAGTGAAATGACCAAAATACCCTTATCTTTAAAACTGAACTTTTCATGGGATTTTAATATTACAAAAATTGGGGTCATTACACTTCCTTTATTTTTAGTATTTTTAAGAATCAATTAAAATTTTGGCTAGGTTAACGTGATTAAAATGGACTTTAATTAAATTATTTTTTAATAGAGTCTCTGTGGGTCAACCCATACATGCACAATCTATGTTACAATACAGCCATGCACTTATAGTTATTTTCAAAACACAACAAGTTTTTGGTGACATTTCTGGGGACTCACAACAGATTTATAGTTAAAATCTAGGTTAATTACTTTATCAATAGTTATAGATTTTAGGGTTGAATTTATTTTAGTTGGACTTTGCATTTTATTTTCATTGGTCCTGTGAATTTTTTGGGTACTCACTTATACTTTTTATTTTTACTGGAATTTGGAGAGGGGATTAGAGGATAAATTATGATAGTTTGTAATTATTTTCTTATTTTGAATGAATTGTAGTGAGGATGTGCTATAATTTTTAATTTAATCATGATTCATTTAATTTAAAGGGGCTGTAATAATACAAGTTAAGGGTGAGCCATCTTAACTCGGAAGAGGAGGTGGCATCTACATGTACCCACCCTTGTAGGAGAAGATTTTATCCACGACCCCATTGTAAGCTTTTCTAATAATCTCCTTATATTGTCTAGATTAGGACTTGCATAATAATTAGTTTTGCATTGTGGTAGGTAGTGAGGCTGGCCATGCTCTATGGATGAGTGTGTTGGGTAGTTAAGGAACATCATGTTCATAGGATGAGCATAGCATAAATGAGGATGTTGAGATAGAAGAGTAGCAAGACATGAATGGATAGAATTTGGAATGAAAATATTAGAGGAAACTTAGGAGTAGCACAATTAGGTAATAAGATGAGGGAGATTAGACTTAGATGATTTAGACATTTCCAAAGGAGACCCAAAAATGGCACCGGTTAGGAGTGAGGCAATCCAAGTAGAAGGTTCTAAAAGGGCAAGGGGAAGGCAAAAAAAAAAGTGAATAGCAGTGGTGAGAAAAGACTTAAAAACTTTGTGACTAAATGAAGCCATGATGCAAAGGGAAATGGAGGAACAAGATTCATGTGCCTGACACCCCCTAATTGGGATAATGTCTTGATGATGATGATTGTGATTGGCAGTGAATATCATACACCTTGTAGTCATAAATTAAATGCTACATATTTAATAAGACTTTGCATTAGTTGGACCTCTTAACAAGAGATAGCCTAAGCTTGGCTATAACCCACGAACATAGGCTGTCAAGGTTATAGTGTGGTGTAGCTTTAAAATTACTTGCATGCGCATGAATCAATGTAATATTTTCATGCAAGCAAGGTCTATCCTACAAGAAATTTAAATCTTTTTGCAATGGATTGGATTTTATTCAAATTAATTAACTTCAGCCACAGAAGAAGAGTTGTGAATAAACTAGGAAATCAAACAACATGAAATGGAAGGATGCATAGAATTAGACCCTAAACTTAAAAGGAACTTACTAAAAACTAAAACTAAACAATGAAATTATAAACTAACCTTACTAACATGTAAGAAATTAAAGGAAACTAATACTAAATTGAATTAAGAAACTTAAATTAAAGGAAACTACAAAAAATGACACTTTCTTAAATTAACACTTTCTTGAACTAGAATTAGAAACATTCTAAAACCAAATTAAGAAACTTTCTAACACTAAAATAACATTAAAAATAAGTAATCAATGAGATCTAACTAACTTTAACAAGAAATTAGAACATGCATGCAAATGGAAACTATCATTAAAAGACTTTCTAAATTTTATCACTTTCTAATTCAAAAACTTCCTAAAGGTGGAACTTCCAACAATTCAAAAAGAAAACTTTCTAACCCTAAAAAAAGTGCAAATAATAAATTAGCTATAGTTAAAACTAAATTAAGCAACTAAACTACCCAAAATCCAAAAGGAAAGTGACTTAGTACCATGCATAAGATCTATGGATTGTATGCATGGTTCTAAGGTGCAAAAGTGACCTAATTGATTAATTTAAAGGGAATTATCATGCAAACTAATTGGTGGATCTAATAAGCAACATGAAAATATAAATGGTTTCTTAATGATTCAACCAAATAAGGTGTTTAGATGGCTATAAACAAAGCATAAAGTTAAGGAGTGAAAAATTCAAAATTTCAACTACATAAGAACATCAAACAGTTCAATCATAAGGAAGCAATTGAAACCATAAATTTTATGAAAGAAAAAAACCCAAATCTCAAGTAATTTTATGAAATAACAATTTAGGACAAGAATTCCCAAATAACTTTATTGAATCATATCCAATTTACATCAAATTTATGCGTATAAAACTATATATAATTTTGGACTTTACACACTTTTCTAAAGCCTAATATCCTATATAAACAACAACAAAATTCCAATCTAATTCTCACACACTAAAGTATAATGACATATAAAGAAAATCTATAAAGTAATTTGAGTGAAGACAAGGCTAAGTGGGTAAACCAAGGCATGGAAATTAACCTAAAACTAAGATGAGAATAAGGTGAAAAACTTTAATTTCAAGAGGGAAAATCAAGGTTCTAAGCCAGTTCCTCTCTTGCCTGTCACTACAAGAGATGATAACTTGAATATTAAAGGAATAAAAATAAAAAAAATTGGAAATGGGGTAAAGAAAGAAGGACAAGCTAAGTGGAAAGAAGGTGCAAAATTAAAAGCAAAACAATGGAAACTAAAGCAATGAAAACTAAACCAAAGCAAGCAAAATACTAACCTAAATTGGAGAGCAAATAACTAAGACAATAACTAGAAATCCAAAGGAAGAAAAACATCTAAGAAATCCCAAAGTCCAGTAGCAAATAACACCAAAGGATAGCTTGATTTCAAGGTGTCTCACCCACCTCTCCTTGAAAAATTCGTATGGAATATGGGGCTATATATAGATGAGTGGTTTTCTAACTTAGGAAGGGATGAAAACATGATGAAAGTGGTCCTAGGGTTAAGGTATTCAATGAGAAAGATTAGGAGGAAATTTAGGTAAAAATGATGTCATTGAAGATAACACAAGAGAGAGATATAAATATGAGCTGGGTGGTTTAAATTGAAAAGGGAGGAAGGAATTTTGTCCATATAAGGAAAGTTGCTCTCCACTTCCTAATTGGATCAAATTTGAATGGTGGGAAGAGTGAGGAAAATATGGAATAAAATCTAAAAAAAACCTTGATTTTTTAAATGATTGCATGGATTTAGATCTAGGGTTTCCTGATTAGGAAACTACTTGATTTTGAGACACTACTTGATCTTGGATGGTTGCTCTCTCCTTCACTTAAAAATGTGGAGCCTTAGTAAGATGGGTGGATTAGGGTTAGGAAATGGACTAGGAAAGTGGGTTTTCTCTCTTTACAGGTCCCTTAATGCATGATTATCCTACCTTTTATATTAATCTTTCATTGAAAATTGCACTTTTAGCATAGGAAAGTTGCTTGAATTGATGCTCCAATAGTGTTGCTCCATGTGGCACTCCTCCTTGGCTTAATGGCTCATTCCTTGGTGGCCTAAGTGGCTTCAATGGTTGGCTTCAAGGCTTGAGTAGCCTGTATGGCATATCACCCTTTTTCATGGTTTTAATGGCTAAGTAGCTTGAATGGCTCCTATGGAAAGGTGGTGGAAATGCATGGCTTGGTTCATGTCCCCATTTTAGTCACCTTTAGTTCTTCCAATTACTTCCATTGATCCATCATCTTACCTGAATATGATCTTGGACCTTGATCTACTTTGAAATGTTGAAATTTAGGCCTTCACTTGATCTTCAATTCTTATCTCGATAAATATAGGTCTTCAGATCATCTCTCCATGACATACAAAAGGTGAAAAACTCTAATTAAATCCTTCAAATATGATCATTCATATACTTACTCTAGATTAGCCTCTGAACTTGAAAAATATAACTTTTTTTAATTATTAGATAAAAAAATGCATGTGTTGTAAAGTTTTGGCCAAAATCCTAATTTAACACTATAAGTTATAACACATAGGCAACTAATTGAGTATCTTTTATACAAAATTGAACTCTTATCACACCCCCAACCATCATTTTGCTAGTTTTGAGAAAATCATGCAAAAGATCATGAAAAAAATTGGTTTCCATATTCGTAGGTACTCATGATTGCATTTAACATATGCAACAAGCCTTTAAGCCCCCTAAGTTACCCGTAGTGGATGACTTAAGCCTCATGAGGGTTTGCAGTGAATATACCCATAAAATTTCATAAGGCTAAGTTCCTTAATTTATCTCAGAGAATTCTCATCTATTAATACTTTACTGGGTTTAACAACTTAATAAAGATGAAGAAGAAAGTCCATAAATTACCCACATACTAAAGCTATTTTACTTTAGTTTCATCTCAAAGTATGGTGTGTGTATAGCTACATAAGTTAGGACTTCTAATAAATATGCTTATTGCTCCTTTGGAAAGATGTCTTGACCTCAAATTCTTATTGGTATGCACTCAAAAATGAAGCTCTCAGAGAAAGGGTAAAAAAAATTTCACTCACTATGTGACCAGTTCCAACAACACTTATGGTTCACATACTATTGTAAGCACTAATGAGAGAAAGAATATGATCCCTTAGAATGGATGCCATTACCATGACCATAAATAATAATTCCCTTTTATTCCTTCCTATTTATATCCTCTTTAAGGCTATGTTTCACCCAAGATCAAGAGGTCTTTAAGTAGGATGAAACATAGGCTTAGGACAGGCTTTAATTAGAAGGGTATAAGGATTGAAAGTTTTAAATCTGAATAGAGGTATTCAATGAATATTTTTGGACAACCTTTTCTTTTTAGTTGTACTTGAAGTGAATATCTTCTCTATTTTTCCTGTCTTTTCTCAATTTTTTATTTTCTATTCACTTTTCCCTGTATTTCAAGAAAGGAACACTTTTCTTTGTACTTTTGATATTTTTCACTTTTTTGAATTTTGTCTTCTTTTTCTAAACTTTCTCTACCATCTCTAATCATTTTTGAAAGGTAGGTAATGGATATTCTATTTATTGGGCTTTTAGGTTAGGGTAATATGGGTCTTGAGTAGAAAAGGTTTACCAAGAGGCTTAAAGGGTGTAACTAGTGGTATAATATCTGGGTAGGCTTTGTGTTTTTAAGCTACATCAAGGATGAACTCTTATAACCCATCTGAATCAATAAAAATTCAAGAAACAAAGTGAATACTCCTAGTTGGTTCTTGAAATTTGGACTAAAATAAAGATACTAGCATCTTCAAAGTAATGTCTATTGAAGAAAATAAGGAATTCTATATAGCCCTAAAAAATGATAGTCTCTAATTTTCACTGGGTATATAGGTCTCCAATGATATTCATTAGGGTCTTTAAGTCATAACCATATATCAGTCTAGACTAAACACTATGTGTAATTATTTTTTGAGATTTAACTTTCATAAGACACTTTAAGACATGAAAAAAATGCAAAATTAAACATAAGAATTTCTATTTCAAAGTTAAAGTAGTGGAAATACTAAACTTCAGAAAATCCAATTATTATCATAGTAAAGGAAATTTTGCCTAAATACATAGAAAAATTAGAATTTCTTTTAAGAACACAAGAAAAACTTAGAAATCTCATGTATGTCTATGCCCCCCATCCTGAACTAAACATTGTCTCCACTATTTTGAAATATAGGACACTTATGTGATGAATGAGTGATGTAAAACCATGAGACTCAACAAACCCTGGGTTGCTTCCCAGTGAACTTTTTAAGTTTAATGTCTTCAACTGAACTAGACTAACTAATCTACTCTAAACCTAACTAATTAACCTAATCCTAACTTTAACGTTGAAACAGAAAAAAATTTCACAGAATTTTAGAATTTCATGGTAGCCTATATACATTCTCCACCTTGAAATTATTGGTGGTGTTAACATTAGGATAAAATAGACCACTACGATTTTAGATTTGGTGGGACCACATTGATGATCCCCCATTTTCAAAATTTTATGATAGTCCATAAATATTGTCCACCTTGAAATATTAGGTGATTCTAACTTGAAAGCATAAAAGACCACAGTGAAGTTTGGTGGACCATATTGAAATGAATGGTCCCCTATTTCAACAAATTGAGGGATAATGTGCCCCCCATAGCAATCAGTACATGTTTTTCCTCCTTCTCTCTTATATTTTCTAAAATTGGGTATAAGCTAACACTGTACTTCCCTAAAAGTTTGCTCTTGATCTAATGGAGGCAAGGTGGGGCTTAAACCCTTACTGTCTTCTAATGCATACCCTAGAGTTGTATGATGTAGGGTCAATACATCAATGAACTCTTCTTCTTCCTATCCTTTAGACATGAGCGAGGTTTTAGGCAAACCGATATTGCTATCTAGTGTTTGATCAAATAAAAGCTGTAGGTCCTAATTGGGTACTTCTTCTACACAACAAGGCTCAAATTGATTTTAAGTATATGTAGAGGGTTCTACTTAGTATTGCCATTGAGAATATTTACTAGAGACTCAATGTCTACAAATTAATTATCTTCATCAATGGATGCCTCATCATCATAATCATAAAAGGGATCAGGACATGACTCGGTACATATGTGTTGAAGGTTTGGAAGGATGGTTGGAAATCTTGTAGCTCATATGGTATTTCCATCTTTGTAATTCTATCAAAGGTTTTCTCACTATTCTCCCTAGTTTATTTCAGTTCCTCATTCCAATGTATAATGTCAACATGCATTTGATCCACTTTCAATGATATTAGCTCCAAACTTTCTCTGATTCAGGTCACTTCTAATGATTCTTTAGATTTGTATGGCTCATAGCGCTATGGCATTGGAGTCCTTGGAAAGGATTGATATGGTTGGAAGCATGATAGTTGTTCATGATATTCTTGAAAATCATGGTAGGGTTGAGCAGGATGGGACCAAGTAGTTCTTTATGATATTCGTAATAATTTTGAGACCATGGTTGTTCATGATGCCTAGCCCATCCATTATAATTTATCTCAGGATAATAATTGCTAGGGTCTGTGAATGCATTATGTGAATCACTTTCTCCTGATAATATCCATTATAGATTTGTCACAATATTCTACCTTAAAGCAACTAACCTATTCATTAGACTCATAATCCTATCCATGCGATCTTCGAATGTGTCAATTTTATGGGGCAAATTAGGAGCACACTTTAGCTCTATCTCATGCCTATCTTCATAAGTACTAGCTTGAGAGTGAAATAGTAGGACAATGGTGGTTTTCCATCCATTGTTTGATAGCTCATGGTAGTCAACTTTATGCACAATACAGCAAATCATTGTATACAACCAATGAGTACCTTATTTATATAAAAAAATGAAATGCCTAACTATATGGTGCACTCCTAAATTTAAATATGACTCCTAACTCTATGTGATGTAATCAAACAATTCTAATGAGATGTCTTTTGTTGATATTTGTTAATCTATGAGCTTATAGCTTTTAAACCTAAAGCTAGACAGATCCTTCTTCAATTCAGACTTGACTCTTACTTGTTAATTAGATCTTGCCCAAAGTGGTTAGTATAATTTTCATGAAAGGAGGCATTTAGACCTCTACATCTATCAATGAAAGGCATGGAAAAATTACTTGGACTTTGGATACCCATTATAACCACAAAGTTCAAGAGCCAACTAGAGTGAAAATAGATCACCTCTATCTAAAGGGGTCCTATGAGCACAAATCCCTAATTCTCTTTCTACTTGATTTTAGATTAAGATTAAGGGTTGGGATTGTTAGCATACAAGGAATTGATTTGATTTTCTAGGTGGTCCAAGGATCTAGTTGACAAAATCCAGTCCTTATCTTATGAGGGTTCCTGTGGGTGCCTTACTAACATTATGCTCATCTATAATAAAGAAATAAACATGCAATACAATACAAGAAAGCAAACTAATGCAACCTATATGCTGTCCAACTAAAGGTTAGATAGGTCCTCTCTAATGCAACAACCCTAATTAAGATGCAACAAATAATAAGAATGACCCTAAAACTATATGAATTATTCTACCAACAAAATATGCAAATTAAACTAAAAGCAACTAAAGTAAAAAAGTAAAAAGAGAGTGAGAGACACTTACATTGGGGTTTCTGATGAAGATCAAGTGTGGGCCTCCATACCACACACTTGCCCTATTTTAATACAACCCATTTAAAATTGAAATAAAGAAATTGTAAGTTACAATGGGGCCTCACTACTAGTTCACTAAGAAAGAAAAAACTAATCTAAGAAAGTAATCAAATTTGACGAAGCTTTGACCCACAGAATTAGTGCTGCTTCTTTACTGGATTCCCCTAGCACAAAACAAGTAAGGTGGATCAATTTGTGAGGAATTAGAAAGGCATGCAAATCCAATACAAAAATCCTAATCTAATGCAACCTAAAAGTATAACTAAAGATAATCAATCTAAATAAAGATCTAACTGCAAATCAGTTGCGAGTCCCCAACAACTGCTCCCAAAAAGGTGTAGCTTCAGAATTACTCACAAGTGTACAAATCAATATAATATTGTCACACAAGTGAGGTTGATCCCACAAGGAATCTCATAGATTTTCAATGGATTAGATTTTATTCAAATTAATTAACTTTGGCCAAAGAAGAAGAGTTGTGACTAAACTAGGAAATTAAACATGAAATGGAAGCATGCATGGAATCAGAAACTAAACTTAAAGAAACCTGCTAAAAACTAAAACTAAATAATAAAATTAGAAACTAACCTAACTAACATGCAAGCAACTACAGAAAACTAAAGCTAAATCAAATTAAGAATCTTAAATTAAAGGAAACTACTAAAAATGACACTTTCCTAAACTAGAATTAGAAACGTTTAAAAACCAAATCAGGAAACTTTCTAACATAAACTAACATATAAAATCAAGTAACCAATGATATTTGACTAACTTTAAAAAGAAATTAGAAATATGCACATGAATGGAAACTATCATTAAAAAGACTTTCAAAATTTTATCACTTTTTAAGAACTTCCTAAAATTGAGAAAGGAAACTTTCTAAACCTAAAATAAGAGGCAAAAAATTAATTAACTACAGCCAAAAATAAATTAAGCAATTAAACTAAACAAAAACCGAAAAGGAAAGTGGCCTAGTACCATGCATATTATCCATGGATTGTATGCAAGGTTCTAGGGTGCAAAAGTGACCAAAATTGAGGAATTTAAATTAAATTATCATGCAAAATAATTAATGGATCTAATGAAAAATATTAAAATGTAAATGGGTCTATAAGGATTCAATCATAAGGAATCAATTGAAACCACAACTTTTACGTAAGGGAACAACCCAAATTTCAAGTAATTGGATTAAATAAACAATCCATGACAAGAATTCCCATTAACCTTATTAAATCATATCCAATTTACATCAAATTTATGGGTATAAAATTATCTATAATTTCTGGAATTTGTCACTTCTCTAAAGCTAGAAATCCTATCTAAAAAAAATCAAGATTCCAATATAATGCTCACATTCTAAAGTATAATAACATGCAAAGAAAACCTAGAAAGGAATTTGAGAGAAAAGAAGGCTAAGTCAGTGAACTAAGGCAAGAAAATTAACATAAAACTAAAGTGAGAATATGGTGAAAAACTTAAATTTCAAGAGGGAAAATCAAGGTTCAAAGCTAGCTCTTCTCTTAGATGTCACTACCAAAGATGAGTTAACTTGAATCTTAAGGGAATAACAAAAAAAAAAAAAAAAAATTGGAATTGGAATTGGGTTAAATAAAGAAGGAGAAGATAGATGGAAAGAAGGTGTAAAAATAGAAAGAAAAATAATAGAAATTAAAGCAATGAAAACCAAACCAAAATAATAAAACTACTAACCTAAATTGGAGAGAAAATAAATAAGACAATAACTAGAAATCCTAAGGAATAAAAGCATTTAAGAAATCCCAAATTCCAGTAGCAAATAACACTAAAGGATAGCTTGATTTCATGGTGTCTCACCCACCTCTACTTGAAAAATTCGTGTGGAACATGGGGCTATATATAAATGAGTGGTTTCTTAACTTAGGAAAGGGTGAAAACATGAGGAAAGTAGTCCTATAGTTAGGGTATTGAATGAGAAAGGTTAGGAGGCAAAAATTTAGCTAGGAATGATGTCATTGAAGATGACATAAGAGAGAGAAATAAATTCAAGCTGGCTGGTTTCTAAATTAGAAAGGGGGAAGGCATCCTTTTCCATATGAGGAAAGTGGCTCTCCACCCTCCTAATTAGATGGAATTTGAATGGTGGGAAGAGTGAGGTAAATAAGTACAAAAATATTGAACAAAACTTAGAGTTTTTTCATGTTTGCATGTACTTACATCTAGGGTTTCCTAATTAGGAAACCACTTGATTTTGCAAACTAAGCAAGGGGGGCATCCTCCACTTGGATGGTTGCTCCCTCCTTGTTTTTAAAATGTGGAATCCTAGTAAGATGGGTAAATTAGGGTTAGAAAATGGATTAGGAAAGTGGGTTTTTTTCTCTTGATGGGTCCCTTAATACATGATCGTCTTGCATTTTACATTAATCACTCAAAAATCCTTAAAAATCACACTTTTAACATAGGAAAGTTGGTTGAATTGATGCTCCAATAGTGTGGCTCAATGTGGTGCTCTTCTTTGGATTGATGGCTCATTCTTTGGTGGCTTAAGTGGCTTTAATGGTTGGCTTCAAATCTTGAGTAGCTTGGCTAGCTTACCACCCTTTTTCATGGATTTAATGGTTAAGTAGCTTGAATGGCTCTCATGCAAAGGTTGCAAAAATGCATGCTTGATTCATGGGCCCATTTTAGTCACCTCTAGCTCTTCAAATTGCTTTCAATGTTCCATCATCTTGCCTTGATATGATCTTGGACCTTTATCTACTTTGAAATGTTAAAATTTAGGCCTTGACTTGATCTTTTGATTTTGATCTTCAATTCTCATCTCTATAAATCTTGTACTTTGGATCATCTCTCCAATACCTACAAAAGGTAAAAAATCCTAATTAAATTTTAAAAATATGATCATTCATATATTTACTCTGGGTTAGGCTTTAAACCTACAAAATATCACATTTTAGAATTATTAGGGTAGAAATGCATGTGTTGTAAAATTCAGCTAAAAACCCTAATTTAACATTATAAGTTATAACACATGGGCAACTACTTAGGCATTTGTTATACAAAATTGAACACTTACCATAGTATCTCATCTATTGAGGCCCAAACTCTTTACTAAGTTGCATATAGGTAGACACATTGTTTTCTCAGACCCTTTACTAAGTTGCATGTAGGTAGACACATTAGTTTATTGCTTCCTTACATTATAGGCACATAGACTACTTTAATTACCTTATATGTTGAAATGCTCAATTAATTAGTAAGGGTAATCACCCCTACAAGATCAAGGGTGGATTTCATCGCTTCCCATGGCCCACCTAGGCTAAACATCACTTGATCCACCCGCCTTCCAAATTAATTAAAATCAATTCTGAAAATACCCATAATAGCTTAGGAGCTCATAGGACCTTCTTGGAAGTAGGAAAATTACTACTATTCTCGTGGCCCTTGATCTGCTAAGTTGGTATTTAAATGACAAGCTCTGCTAACACATTCAATAACTCAGGTCATTTATGACTAATTGTGGAGGGTGTGAAGTAGTTGATCAAAGTCAGGATCTAACTAGTAAAAAGTAAGGCAAATCTGAAAGAGAGAAGAAGCTCGTTATGTTAGAAATAATCTAAAATCCTCTCCTATAAAGAAATTCGAGAACAATAAATATTAGCTTGTTTGCCCTAGGGGTAATTTTATTGTGCGTGCCTTCCTGTTGTTCATCATTTGCATATAGGGAAAAACATATGGTTTAGGGTTTCCTAAGTTATAAACAAAAAACAAAAAAAAACTCTTTTGTTGCATACAATGACTTATTTTTGTTGTATATAAAGTAGAGTCCACTATACCTAGTATTGGTGTATGCTAGGCCATCAATCATTAAACCTAGACATAGTGCTCTTAGATCCAGAGATTGAATGGACCATAAGACAAGGGTTATAAAATCAAGTATATATCAATAACCTTGAAGTGGACATGGCCAATGAAGTAGTGGCAGTTAAACCTTTGAGGGACTATTCTACCTCAGAACAATTTAACTCTCCTTCATGTATAGTTTTACCTACTACTACTGCAAAACATTTTTAGTTAAATTTAGTGGTCATTCAACTTTTACCAACTTTATAAACCCATATCATCATGTCAAGGAGTTCCTTGACATATATGAAGCTTTTAAATAGCATAATTCTTTTGATGATTCCATCAAGTTGAGACTATTTCCTTTTTCTTTGGAAGATAAGGCAAGGGCAAGGATCAACTCACTAGAGGTAGGGTCCATCACATCATGGGATCAACTATCCAAGAAATTCTTGATCAAGTTTTTCTTAGTCCATAAAACTAATGCTCTCAAGAAGGAAATCATCAAGTTGTAGGAGAAAGAAGGTGAACACTTCTATGAATGTTGGGAAAGATGGAAGGACTTGTTATTGAAGTTTTCACACCATGGTTTTGGGAAGTGGTAGCAAGTATAGTACTTTTACAAAGGTCTAACCCCACAGAACTGACATATGATTGATGCCACAAGTGGTGGGGCCTTCATGACTAAAAGTTATACGGAGGCCTAGAGTTTCTTTGAAAAACTTGCACAAAATTCTCAGCAATGGGATTATTCGACCAAAATGAAAAGAAATTCATTACATCAGAAAAGATCAATTTACATGAGATAGGGACCACTCCGGACTTATATAGTAAAATAGATATGTTGGCCCATAAGGTTGAAAAAATTGATAATCTTACTCAATGGTTATATATGTTCATGCTTTCTAGCAAATCTTAAATGCAACTTCAATTTGAGGTCTCCTCGATTTGCTCAAGGCCCACGCATCGAGCTCTACATTCCCTGAATACTTCTTAGAGCAAGTGAATATATTTAGAAATCCTGACAACAATCCTTATTCTAAGACTTACAATCTGGGATGGGCTAAGCATCAAAATATTTTATGGTCTGCAAATATCACCTAAGGGGGTCCACATGCAATTCCCCATCCTCAACCCTTACCTCTTGCTCCATGCCACAGTAGCCAATTCCTCAACAGTTTTTGCAACAAATAAGGAAACTATCCATTGAGGAAACCCTAAATATGTTCATGTAGTGTTCTCTATAGTTCTAAAATGACACTAAACAAACCTTACAAGTCAACTAGCTATCCATTGTGAACTTAGAATATGAAATGGGTGCAAAAGGGAGAAAGGAAAATTTCCTAGTTAGTCAATACCGAACCCTTGGGAGTGGAAGGCAAATAGATAACAAAGTGGGATAGACTAAGGATTCCCCATCAGTTGAGGAGAAAGAAAAGTCTACATGGGCTAAGAAGGGTGAAGAGAAGGTTGAACCATCTCCCTCTGAAACTCTATAAAGCTTCCTTCCCTCAATGATTAAATATGCCAAAGAAGAGTGGAAATTCATGAAATAATGGATGTGTTCAAATAAGTCAACATTAACATTGCATTATTAAATGTCATTAAAGAAATCCCTTCATGTGTCAAGTTTTTAAAGGATTTTGCACACAGTAATGAAAGGTAAATGTGCAAAAGAAAGCCTTTCTCACAAGGCAGGTCAACTCTATAATTCAACATAACAGCCCTCCAAGTATATAGATCGAGGCTGTCCCACAATATCATATGTGATAGGGGAACACACTATTGATGGAGCACTACTTGAATTAGGGGCTACTGTTGCCTTACTAAGTTAATGTGCAACTAGGACAGGGGGGAGATGAAGCCTACCACCACCACATTGTAATTAGCAGATAAATTAGTGAAATTTCCTCATGGTGAGGTAGAAGATGTCTTGGTATAGGATGAAAATTTTCTATTTCCTGTAGACTTTTTGGTTTTAGACACCCAACCTATAACCGATCTTGGTAGTCAGATACTAGTAATTTGGGATGGTTGTTCTTGACCACATCTAATGCAAATATAAATTATAGGAATGGAATCATGAAATTGTCCTTTGGCAATATGAAGATTAAGTCCAACATCTTTAATGCCAGACAACATGTAGACTCTATAGATATGTATAAAGTCAACATGATTGAGAGCCTAGTCAATGATACTTTCCTTACATCCTCTACTTTCATCCACTAGAAGCTTGTCTGTCCCATTTTAATGGGAATTTTGACATAGAGGAGTACATCGATGAAGTAAATGCACTATTAGATGTTATGCCAATTTTAGGTACTCCTAGATGGAAGACTAAAGTGGAACCTTTGATACTTTCTAACATAAGTATTGTACCATCTACTAAGATACCCCCACTCTTGACCTAAAAGCATTGCCTAATAACTTGAAATATGCATTTTTAGGTTCATCTTAGATTCTACTTGTAATAATTTCTTCTGATCTAGACAAAGAATAGGAGGGTAAGCTACTTAATGTTCTTAGGGAATATAAAACAGCTATAGGATGGTCAATAATAGAGCTTAAGGGAATTAGCCCCACCATTTGCATGTATAGAATTCACTTGGAAGATAATGCTAACCCATCTAGGGAGATGCAAATGAAACCACACCCTAATATGAAAGAAGTAGTCAGAGCAAAGGTACCTAAATTGCTCAATGCTGGTTATAATTTATCCCATTTTAAATAGTTCTTAGGTTAACCAGTTCAAGTTGTACCCAAGAAATCATGTGTCACTACAGTAAAAATGAGGATAATAAACTAGTCCTTAATCTCATGACCACTAGGTGGAAAGTTTGTATTGACTATAGAAAATTAAACTCGGTCAGAGGAAAGACCACTTTCCTCTACCTTTTATTAACCAAATGCTGGAGCAGTTAGCCAGCCATGACTACTATTATTTTCTAGATGGATATTCTGGGTATAACCAAAATTTTCAATAGCACTAGAGGACTAAGAGAAAAGTACTTTTACTTGTCCTTTTGGAACTTTTACCTATAAATGCATGCTTTTTGGTCTATGTTGTGCACCTATGACTTTTCAAAGGTATATGATAAGTATCTTTTCAGATATGGTTGAAAAGTTCCTATAGGTGTCTATGGATGACTTTTTAGCATTTGGATCATCTTTTGAATAATGCTTAACCCACCTAGACTTGGTATTAGGAACATGTCAAGAGAAAATTCTTGTGTTGAACTGGGAAAAATGTCATTTTATGGTAAAAAGTGGCATCATTTTAGGACACATAAATCACACAATGTGTGTAGAGGTTAACAAAGCCAAAGTGGATCTCTTATTTCTAATCTTCCCCCTCCAAGGACGGTGAAGGAAATTTTCTCATTGTTAAGCCATGTTGGATTTTATAGACAATTCATCAAAGCTTTTAGCAAAATTTCTAGGTCCTGGAGTACTTTGCTTGTGAAGGAGGCCAATTTTGACTTTGATGAGAACTATATGAAAGCATTTGAGTGCCTAAAGGCTGAACACACTTCTACACCTATCATTCAACTGCCAAATTGGAATGCACAATTTGAGATAATATGTGATGCTTCAGACTACACAATCGATGCTGTGTTGGGGTAGCATATTGATAAACTCCCCCATGTGATATACTATGCCAGTAAGACCCTTAATGATACTAAACTCAATTATTTTACTATGGAGAGAGAGTTGTTGACTATCATATTTATCTTGGTCAACTTTAGACCTTATTTGTTAGGATCCAAAGTCATCATCTATTTGGACCATGCAACATTGAAGTACCTTCTTTACAAGAAGGATGCTAAACCGAGCCTGATATCATGGATTTTATTGCTGTAGAAATTTGATGTAGAGAGTCAAGATAAGAAAGGTTTCAAAAATGTTGTAGCAAACCATCTGTTAAGATATATTGTAGAGTCTACTAGTGACTCAGTGCCTATAATAGAATAATTTCTTGATGAACAACTTTTGCAAATTTCCTAATTATCTTGGTATGCTAATATTGACAATTATCTTATTATGAGTAAAATGCCTAATCACTAGTCAAAATAAGAAAAATATAAGTTTTTAACAAAGGTAAAGCATTTTTTCTGGGAGGATCCATATTTATTTAAGTAATATCCAGACCAGATTAGAAGGAGATGTGTGCCAAATAATAATCATAATAATATCATCTTCTTATATCACAACCATGCTTGTGAAGGCCACTTTAGTACAAGAAAGATGGCCACATAAATTTTATAGTGTGAATTTTATTGGCTAACAATTTTTAGAGATTCCCATGCTCACTATATAACATGTGACTATTGCTAAAAATTAGGAAGTATGGGATGAAGAAACATGATGTCCTTGAACATCATATTAATAAAGGACCTCTTTTATGTTTAGGGTATAGATTTTATTGGCCCATTACTTAATTTAGGTGGATATTTGTATGTTCTTGTGGGAGTAGACTTTGAGTCTAAATGGGTAGAGGTTGTACCATGAGAAACAAATGACCACAAAGTGGTGGTCCAATTTCTCTTAGATAATATTTTTGCACATTTTGGTATTCCATGCACTATTATTAGTGATAGAGGAAAACACTTTTGCAATCAAGACTTTGAAGCATTAATGAAGAAATATGGTGTCACCCACAAAGTTGCAATGCCCTACAATTCACAAACTAGTGGCCAAGTAGAGGTGTCTAACAGGGAAATCAAAAATATTCTTGAGAAAATGGTAAACCCCAACTAAAAGGATTGGTCTTTAAGACTTAATGATGCACTTTAGGCTTACTATACTATTATTAAGACTCCTATTAGAATGTCTCCCTACATACTAGTTATGGAAAGGCATGTCATTTGCCTATTGAGTTAGAGCATGAAGGTTACTGAGCACTAAAATAACTAAATTGTGACTACACTAAGGTAAGTGCCCACAGGAAACTCCAGCTCTAAGAGTTGGAGGAAATCAAGAGAGATACTTATGATTCAGCTAAGCAATATAGGGTTTGAATGAAAAAAGTTTATGATAGACATATTTTGATAAAATCATTCACACTAGATCAAAAGGTCCTTCTATATAATTTTAAATTGCATTATTTCTAAGAATGTTGAAATCTCATTGGACTAGACCTTTCATTATATGCATTGTTTATCCACATGGGTAGTTGATATTGAGAAAAATGGGATTGCATAAAAAGTCAGGGATCAAAGATTAAAACCTTTCCTAGGGCTGAGGAACCCTAAAGAGGAGGAGGTAATTCCTCTAGAAAATCTTGTTTATTAGGATTGAGTCCACAACATGTCTTTTATACATTAGAGTAGGTTTAGGTTTTGCATTTGCATTAACATTCATTCTATATTATTTTGTGTTCACTTGTTCATATCAATAGGATTAGGCACCATCACTAGAGTACAAGGTAAAATTCTTCCTACCTTATTTCTCAGGTTTATTATTTTCTTTGCCCATGGCTTTTTATTCTAAACATTGAGGACAATGTTTAATCTAAGTCCGAGGGTGGTGTATTTTCAAAGTTGATGAGTACAAAAGAAGATTTTATTAGTTTTTGAGCAAAAAATTTTGAAAAAAAAGAAGAAGAAGAAATTTTTGAGGTTTTTGTGGTAAGTTTCTCTACAAGGATGAGAATATGGATTATTTTTTAATAATTCAATGTTATCCTTTGGACTTTAGTTTATTAATAGATTTGTATGCAATTAGTTCATTATTTTAGCCTTTATCTAAAGTATTCCAAGAAAAATTAAACTCAAAACAATTATTACACAAAATAGCCATATATATATATATATATAGTTTAAGTTGGGAAGAAAATATAACTTAGGGATCCTGATGAAGATAAGTGGAGACTATTACCCCATGTGATCTTTATAGCTAATCTTCCTTTTTGAGGGTTATATAAATTCAAAATTTTCTTTAGTGGACATAAATTCCTAGTTGGTCTCATTATTTGTTGTCTTGTCAACTATTAAAAAATCATAGAAAACTATACCATATATCTCTTAAGTTTATAATTATATTTAAGCCATATGAAGCCTAAGAAATAATAGAAGTCATCCTTGGTAAACCCAAAGCCTTTAGCCTTCCTTATATTATTTTTCAATAGTTAGTCCCTTAAGCCTTTATATTAAGCCTTTCCTTTTCTACCTAAACAATCATTATCCACATTTAACCCTATAATATATCGATTGCCTAATTGTTTTAGAAATATGTAATTGAAGTACACTCAAGCTAAGGCCCGTTAGAGACTAAAAATCCTAACTCTCTCTCTAGACTTCAGAATGGGGTCCACCTACATGTGTACAACAAATTTTCCATGCAAAGGTTGCTCATCTCATTAAATTCACATGGAATACATGTAGGGATCAGTATGATTGGTGAAGAAAAATAAGGAGGGATGATAGAGACAAAAAAGCTAAAATCTATGGTCATTTTTCATCTAAGAATTTTAAGAAATATTGGCCGAGATCATTCCACATATAATACCATCCTAAGAAACCAATGAGAAGGTATTTGAGTTAGGATTGACCCCTAGGAAGAATTCATGCATGAGATATAAGACTGAGTCATGATTGGTGGAGAAAATTTTGGTAGGCTGCCCACCATTTTTCAAGGAGGACAATGCATATTCTCCGTAGGTGCAAAACACATTTTTAATTTAATCTCATTGGTTGGAGATAAAAATAGTAGGATGAAGAGAAAATAAATGAGGAAAATTAGTTTGGATAAGAAAATCTCTACGACATACTAGCCATCCATCTTAAGGCATATTGATCTGATGGATGAGAAAGAATGAGTCATAAAACAATGCATTTTTAGATAGGATACTTCAAGAAATCTCAAACCATCCATCCTTAGGGCTCAAACACAATCCAATGGAGGAGAAAATTTTCAAATAAATATGAAGCCTTGGCCACCTTGCCCTTATTTAAAAGTCTAATCGAAACCTTAAGTGGGAAAGATCTCACCATTGATTTCAATCCAATGGCGTGCATTCATCTCAGATATTTGAATTCCAATAGAACCAAAAATTGATTCCACACCTCCTCCCCTCTTTCTAATATCTTTTACTTGCTCAAATCTCTACCATCCTTCCTTCATTTTAATCCCATATGATCTCCACCTTCTATTCCCTAGGGCTTCCACTCCAAAAATTTAAATATGGGGGATGCTCCTTAGAGAAAGGGAAGGAAAACAGGAGAAACACCAATTCCTTAAGGGGACAACATGCGATATGAAGAACAAGGAGCTTGGGATTTTTTAAGAAGAAAAGAAGAAAAGTTCCTAAGGTTAGTGCATGTATTCCATGGAGAAAAGATGAGTTTCCTTTCATTTATTCCTCCATTACACACCAATCTTCCATCCTTTTGATTTCTTTTTCTTTTTCTATACCCTCCATACTTAATTTTTAATGCCCTAACATAACCATCCCATACCCAATTCCATGACCAATTCTCAGCCTAAAATTCATCCCCTAACTCCTTCTATCCATCCCCTATTCCTCACTCTCACATTCACACCCAGTTTTACCCCTTTCCATAGTTTTGGTTTTATAAAATTTTATACACCTCAGATCATCTTGAAATTAATGTCCCTATCACTTCATCCTATGCTTATCTCTATACAAAATTTTATCCAAAAATTCCATCCCTAGCTATTTCTTTCCATCATCTAATCTTACACCCGAGTACACCATCTTTTACATGCCTATTTTTCATCCATATCTTATTGGATTTTTCTAAAATTTCCCATAACTTATCTCCACTAAATTTTCATGCCCTTACACCCTTGTCCTATGACTTACAATTTCACTTGTTTATCTCTCCAATATTAGATAGAAAACATGTCCTTTTCTTTGCCCTTTTTCATCTCTAGTTTACATGCAATTTTCATCAGATTTACACGCATATACTTGGGATTTTTTTCTATAAAATTTCTCCTTTGAGTTTTGGCTATTGGGAAACATTCTATGCTCCTTAATTTTTCTAAAAAAATTTCACCAAATCTTTTACAATTGTGGGGCCCTGAATTTGGAAAACTATTTAAAAAAATAATGGTTGAAAACATTTTTCATGAGAGAACTTTTAAAAATCCTAAGTATCAATTTTCTTTTTCTAAAATTAGGATTTTCAAAGAAATGAGTACTACATTTCTACCAAAAATCCAGCAAAGTCTCCTCTATTTTTTAGACTTACACATTTTAGGCATGCAAATGTGATGTCCTTGATAAATGCAATTTAAGTCAAATAATAGTAAAGGAGAACTCCATCCATTCACATAGACATACAATATCTAAATGTATATAAGAAATTAGGTTTTAACTAAACTAAAAATGAGTTCAAGACTAGGATCAATCCAATCATAGCCATAAAACTATAATTTCATTTTACATGTCCACATGTCCATAGAAGTAAAGTCATAATACACCAAAGCATTACATTAGTTCATGAGATCAACAACTGCATTGCAACCCTATTTGATATACCCTTTATATCCTTCTCTCAAGATCTTTAGCATGGCCTTCTGCTCCTCTGTCTTGTTTCTTTAAGCCTGAGATATTCTAAACAATTTACAATGTCTCAACAAGCTTGTGCTTCTATAGGTAGTTTCATTATGGAATATGGTAGTTTATACAATTTAAAATCCATAAGAAGTTCATAATCGCATCTTATGTAGTTCTATAAAATATGATACATAATGAGCAGCATAATAAAACTCTGAAATCATAATTATGCTTTACAAATCAATATCATACCTCAATTTATCAGTTTCAATATCCATGCATGTTGTTTCAAAGATAGTAATAATATGTGTGAGATATTTTACAAGATATGAATAGCCACCATAACTCATGTCATGCATCATCTCATAAGAATACTCATCCAAACAGGACAATGAATCATCATAAAAAATCTATAGACAAAAAGCATTCAAATCATGAAATGCTTAAATATAATCAATGTATCTCAATAATATATGTCCATGAGTGTAAAACTACTCAAAATTTGGCTATTTGCCATTGGTCATGAGTACTCATTATAGAAATATAAAGTCTCGAAGTGCCACGCACCTATGCTATCACGCTATTAATACACCTCTCAAAATAACAGACCCTCTGTGCGATGGGCAAGATCTAATCAAGTATGTGGTTATCATGACGATACCAAGAGGATAGACTTCCTAAACTATGCTAGCAATGGATACATAGTGCCTTAGGCCATGATCTTGCCCATGATGTCATCATAACTTGGATTCAATCTTTTTGGTCGGGTATCTAATACACATATACAATTTCAGAAGGGGGATGATTAGTCCTCAACCCTCCTAACATAGCATCCATTGGGCCATCATATGCCCTTCATAACATAACTATAGTAGGCATTATCACAAGCTGATATAACATAAAAAGCCATAGAAATCCATCCACTAGTGAAATCATGCAAATCAATTTTCATGGTACGTTAGAACTTTGTCAATCTCCCTAAAACCCTAGCAAAGATGTCCCAATCATGAAATCTCCATGAGGTTCTTGCTCTTTTGGATATGCCGTTGAAGATGACCAGCTCTGATCAATGATCCAAGCCATCATCATTTCTAACAAGCTCCAACTTTGGTGAATGCCTAACCCTTGTTTTTCCTTCCTCACCAGCGTGACAGGCTTCTCTGGCGCATGGTCTCCCTCTCTCTCTCTCTATCCTTCTCTCTCTTCCTCTGTCTCTCCCCCTTCCCTATCCGCTACTTCTTCCTCTCTCTCTCTCTCTCTCTCTCTCTCTCTCTCTCTCTCTCAGGTTGAGAACAGACTGAATGGTCTGTTCATAAATCTCTCTTAAGTGGAGGGGTGTCAATATCAAATCAGCCCCCTTTCCTAAAGTAATGTTTTTTATAATATATATTTAATTATTTAATTTCTATTAGAGAGGGGTGCTAATATCAAAATGGACCTTCCCTTTAAGTAAAAGTCATTTTATTTAATAATTTAATTATTTATTTACTAAAATGTCATTCGTATTAATAAATTCATAACTTCTCCATCCGATCTCTGATTTTAGTGTTCTTTGTGTTGTTGGATTTGTTTTCTCAAGTATAATCTAAATTTTACATTTGGGTTCAATTAGTTGTCTTTCAAAAGGTCAATTCTATGAAACCTAAACATGAAAAATTTTCAATTTGCATTAATCAAAATTAATTTATAATCATTAGAAATGAAGTATAAAAATTAGGTTTATTACATTCTTCCTCCTTACAAGAATTTCGTCCTCAAAATTCTCTTCATGTTATCTTTCAAACATTCCCAGAAATATCTCCATCTCATCATAGATTTGAATTCCATATGGTCACTTTAACTAAATGATTCTTGTGAGCAAGGTTCAACTAAGATGTATCTTTGTTCTTTCCTTTCATTTTTGAAAGATTATGAGCAAGGTGTTGATTGGAGGAAGAAAGATAGGTGGTAGTGCAAGAAGGAAAGATTGAAGCGACTTTTGTTGAGTGACACAACAACAATTTGGTGAATTCTCTCCTTATCATGGGATTTTTGCTGTTATTTTCTTTAATTTGGAACCATTGTAATCTTATTCTCAATTAATGAGATGTTTTTAGGTGGTTTGTTTCATCTATTTTGTAATTTATTTGAATTTTAATTAGTTGTTAGAATTGTTAGTTTTGTATAATTTTTAATTAGCAAAATAGAATAATTGTTAGTTCTAGATATTCAATTATTTAATTTTCCAGCATGAGTAGGTACATTTTATTTTTTAGGATTAGGATGAAGTTATAGTGTGATTTAATAAATTTTTGATTAAGTAAAACTTGGAATAAAAATTGCACTTAGCATTATTTTAAGAAAATTAACACTAATTCATATAGTTAATGATTTCTACATAGATTTTTTCTTGTACTTCTTATGGTAGAGATATTAATTATGTTAGATTAGTGAGGATTAATATATGAAAAACTTTGATAGTTTGTGCCCTAAAAAGACAGACTATAAATTGAGTAAATATATTAATCTATGTTAATTCTTTAAAATAAGAAAAATACTTGAAATAGAACTTTTAAGGAAAAATATTAATTGCATTGCAAAAATTCAAAATTCTAGATCATAGGCTTATTTTATTGCATTATAATGGATTTTAGACCCTAGATTTTGTTTCTAAGTGATTTCATAATTGTTAGCAAGCTTCCTTTATTTTTAGTAATTTTAAGCATTAATTAAAATTTTGGCTAGGTTAAAGTGGTTAAAATATACTTTAATTAAATTTATTTTTTAATAGATTCTCTATGGATCAACTCATACTTGCACAATCTATGTTGCAATAGAGTCGTGAACTTGAGATTATGTTTAAAACACGTCACCCTCTTCTATGGCAACCTTAGTACTCCTTTCCTAAGTGCTTTTCTTGGGTATGGTTGTGGGATACAAAGTGAAAGTGGCATGTTGGGTGACCCTTTTTGCTTGTTGGCTACACTTGATGTGCCTAAACAAGTAAATGTAGTCATATAGATGATGCTTGCTTGGTTGTAAATTAGTGTACTTTAGGTTGAAAAGAAGTGTACAAGACTTTGTTGAGGGACACAGTGAAGGAGATGTAAAGTGGAATTCCAGCCCAAAAAAGTAAGCAAACACATAAAAATCCTAGTTGAGTTACACAACTAATGAATCCTATAGCAAAAAGTTCAAGTTAGTTTACTTTATTTGCTTTAATTTTTTCTTTCCTTTACTTTATTTATTCAAGCTCCTTGTAATTAAAGTTACATTAATGAAGTAGTTTTTAATTTCTTAGTTAGTTTGCTTTAATTTTGTTTACTTGTCTTATTTTCTTCCTTTATTTTGGTACCTTATTTCCTTGCTTTCCTTAATCAGTGGCTACGTTAAGGTGGGATATCTAAGTTTAATTAAATTTTGTTAATTATAGTCTCTGTGAATCGACTTGTATTTGCCATGTCTATGCTATAGTAGACTTATGCACTTATAGTATAATTAAAATTCACATCAAATTTGGATAAAATAACTAATTTAATTAAGAAAGTGCCCCATTTATAGAATTTGATCTAAAAATAAATATTGAAAAACTCAAAAAATTAAAATTAAAAATTAATGAATTAAACTAGATAAAGCAATTGATTTAATTGAAAAAGTGGCCCCACCTAACCTCCACTTTAGAATAAAGGATAATAACATTTTAGAGAGAGAGAGTGAGTGAGAAGAAATATCAAATTTGTAGTTGTTAGGTAATGAAATGTAGTTTTGTCTTTAACTAAGATATGCGTAGGGGTATGACTAAGTGGGCATTGGAGATAATACCACTAAAGCTAGGTGGATTGTAATATTTCTTTTAATTTCTAAATGGGTTATGAAACCCTAGCCAATGACCCTGTTTCTATTGGTGTAGGTTATGAGTCAAAATTGGCACCTCTAGTTTCTTTGATTTGATCATTGTATTATAATGGCGACCGTACTTTTGATGTTATTATGTATGCATACACACATGCATGCATGCACGCACACACACACACACACATATGTTTACAAATGTTTGAAATTGAATCAATTTGGATCACCAAAAAATGTTCCCTATTTATATTTGCATTATCTAAACCTATCTATCTGTGTGTGTGTGTGTGTGTGTGTGTGTGTGTGTGTGTGTGTGTCTGAATACACCTCCAATTTTTTCTTGCCCAAATTGTTTCTCGTCCCCTAGTGTAGATGAATTACTTGATAAGCATGCTCTCCATGATCTACTCAAGCATTCATCACTACAAAAAAAAAAAAAACCTTTAATTGTTTGATGACTATTCAAACTTTCAACCTTGAAGTCAACCAAATCAAAACATCACCCATCGATCAATATTTCCAAATATGGAGAGGTTCTTGATGGTTCTAGAAGTTCTAATAACAAACCACTTCTAATGTCTTCAAGATGTTATTCAACCATAAATTACATATTTCCAAAACACTAAAGGTAATGGATATAAAAATGGATAATTGATGATTGGCTCAGAAGAAAATGCTATAATAAAAAGGCCCAAAGGGCTAACTAGTGAAAATAACTTAGGGTGGACTATAAGCTTTGGGTTAATCAAGAATGACCTCTATCATTTCTCAGGTTTCTTATAACTTAAATATGTCTATAAACTCAAGAGATATCTGTTATAGTCCTTTGAATGATGGTTCTCAATAGTGACTAAAACAAAAATAATGAAACTAACTATAAATTATTGTTTGAAAAAGAAAATCTGAATTTATATATAACCATCACAAAGGAAGAATGGATTTATTCTTACATAGGTTATAAATCTCCACTAATTTTCTTTAGGATCTACATATATATTTTGAGTTTAATTTAAGCTAAAATCCTAAAATAACACTGAATTTTCAAAAAATTTGATAATTTCAATTCTCATCCTTGCGAAGGAACTTACCACAAAACATAAAAAAATAGCTAGCGAAGATCCCGCATATATGGGGTCTATAATATGCAAACTTACCTTACATTTCTACAATAGGCTGTTATTATAGCTCGAACTCATGACCTCAAGATCACACGATGACAACTCTACCATTTCGCTAAGGCTCCCCTTCTTCTTTAAAAAGGGAAGCTACGTATGTGGGGTTTGGGAAAGGGACAACCCAAAAAGGGTCTATAATATGTAGCCTTACCTTGCATTTTTGCAAGAGGCTATTTCCATACCTCGAAGCTGTGACCTCTAGGTCACACGATGATGACTCAATTGTTGCGCTAAGGTTCCCCTTGAACTTACTACAAAAACTAAAGAAAATAAAAATTTTAACTAAAAAAATAACAAAATTCTTGAATGGATACATCAAATTTTGAAATACACCAGAGAGAGAGAGAGAGAGTTTCAATTATAACAGGTGTGATCCACAGGATGAAAGGTGAGAAAAGAATTCTTTTGCCAATCTTGGCATCGAATATTTGTGACACTAGCAAAACCATTTAAGAAATAACATTCTTCCACTCTCAAAATAAATGCCTTTTAAGGTTTTGGTAGTGAAATTGGAAATCGCCTAGCTTAGTGAACTGCAGTGTGTTGGTGGAACATTGGTTCGGCATGGGACCAAAGTCATGTAATTTGGTTATTAAATTGCAAAAGTTTGACACTATAAATCCCATACAAATTTTTCATGTAGGCTTAGAAAATTATACTTCTTGATTGCCGAAGTGCCTTTCTTCATAGTGAGACTCAAATTTGAAATCTTCTGTGACAAGATTTTTTAGTATACCACATGCATTATTCTAGCTTTAAGAAAAATTCTTGGTTTTTCTCATTCTTTTTCTTTTAGATTTATTAGGTTTGCAACATGCTTGTGATTTGTACACCGTTAAATGCCCCAAACACACCATGGTACCAACAATTTCAAGTTACCTTCCTCTAGAAAAATATTGTTTGGATTGAGTTTTCAATCTAGCTCTGAAACCTTGCCTAGCTAAGCCCCACCTATGGGCAATATAACCCAATCATTTTTATTTTTATTTTTTCTTCCCTTATTTAAGCTATACACAAAAAAATTGCACATTAAGTGCTTCTAACTATTAGTTTCTCAATTAAAATATTCAATGATCATGGTTTAAAAGCTTAAAATGGCATAGCTAAAATCATCCAATGCCCATAAACTTTCATGTTTAGCCAATCTAAGGAAGGCTAAAAAAGATGGATGAGTCAGATCATCCAAAAGTGGGGTTTAGCTTACCAGAGTTTTAGAGTCAACTTGGAAACTCAGTTTGGTTAGCATTTCTTCTTTCTTTATAACTCAGTAGGCCACTTAAATGAAATGAGCCCCACTTTCACAACTTTTAATGAAAACAAAAGGCAATTGAATTTGCACCCCTCTAATTGACAACTCCCACCCCAGTCTCTACTAAAATTGTCATAAAAGGCAAATTATCCCAAATGAAAATGTTTCTCCAAATAATATTCTAATTTTTAGGCTAGTGCTCATCTCCTTCACATGGCATGACAAATCTCTATCTCACCTACAACACCTTCACCAAAATATTTTTTCCTAGAATATTTTTTTAATTTATTTAGTTTTTCGTTAAAATTAGGCACATTATAAGAATAACAAATTACTAAAATAGAAAAGTGGAGAGATTAGCAGAGTTATCAATGAACAACGTTAATCGAATGATATATCTTCCCTCTCTCTTTCCTACATTTCAATCTCCGAAAGGATGCTACTCAAAAACTCCCTCTTCTATGCAATCCATCTCTTCTAGACCTAGTTAGCTTTGTCATTTAAGAAGTAAAATCTATGTTATATCCTCTCTCTCTCTCTCTCTCTCTCTCTCTCTCTCTCTCTCTCTCTCACACACACACACACACACACACACACACACACACACACACACACACACACACACACATAAACGATCCAATGGGATATGCTGTTGTATCCATAGTTAGGGAATACTTTCAAGTCGTGTTGATATATATGGGCCTATCTTCGGAGATAATCTAAGCTGAATTATCTTTTGGGTTTTGTTCTATATAAACTATGCCTTTAAAATCTCACCCATTGAATAATTTTAGCCTCTGATTTTCAGTGTCAAATTGACGAAAGATTCAAGATTTTGATAGATGGCCTACATAACTCAAGGCTCAGAGGATATATGATTTGGATCACTTGAAACATCAGCCATGTTAGTGGGCACGTGTTCTCTGGCAGTATTTTCAGAGAGAGGGAGAGAATTTCATCATTTTTAAGAAAAATGATAATTTTTGCTCGAGTTTGGGCACAAGAATTGATATTTGGCTTGGCTTTAACCTATTATATAATTTAGGACCGGTTTTAGCATGAGATGTATCCCTTAAAGCATTGTCGAGGGTTAATACAGTTTAACCTGAAAATGTAAGCTTTAGCTAAGAGAAATGTGTGGCTTCTCCAGGACACTCTTAAGTTGTATGAGTGGTTAAAGCCAACCCAAATATCGCTTTAGCCATTTATCTTCTTCGGTTTTATAATATGAAAATCAAGTTCTCGTGACGCTCACAATCACAAGTACCCAAAACACCCATGGAGGGGCCAGGAATAGGTCTATTTACGGGCTGTTTGACGTGGTGTGCAAATCATCCTTTGCAGAATTCTACCAAAATTATTGTAAAAAAAAATTAGAATCTAGAAGTTACTCTCACTCAACCACGACTAGATTAAGTATAAATGGTGTTACGATAAGATCCGATGCGTTAGTTGTACTCAGGAACATGCCAAAAGATTAAATAAAATTAAGATAATTCTTAATCCGATGCGGTGCGCTCATGGCATGTAGGAATAAAAAGACTTGAGAAACTCTGCCTACCATTTTTCTCATATCTCTCACTAGCACTCATGGCATGTACAAATAAAAAGACTTGATAAACTCTGTGTACCATTTCTCTTATATCTCTCAAAAATGAATTTCGACTGCCTTTTCAACAAAAATGAAAATGACAAAACTAGAGGAACTAATTGTGATGCTTGAGTATGGTGCAGTGGAGAAAGAGTGAGCCTCAATCATGAAGATTATAAGTTCGAGGTTGCTAAGGTGTGTGTGAGTGTGTCACCATTTCAAAAAAATAAAAAAATTAAAATATTCTGATGCATGATACGTGAAACAATGCTATTAATCACTGTAAGACGTTAATTTTTCTCATTCATATTACACCAAATTTTTCTCACTTATATTACACCAAAATTGGTGCAACTAAACAAAATGAGACTACTAGAAGAGGAACAAATAAGAAACGGAGTCGCTTTTGTACTACGACTATTATGATTATCATTCAAAGTAGATAAATGTGTGGCTCTTTCTCAAGGGGCTGAAGGATGAGCGGAATCCCCAAGGAAGGTCTAAGTGAGAGTAGAATGGAAGGAGAATGGAAATAGTTTGGAGAAACAGACAGGGAAAATCTATCAAGGATGAGGACTAAGACAATCTTGTACTCCATCATGAACAAGTTTCTACCCACGCACATCCTTCCTCCGAATCCAAAAGGCAGGAAGCCCATCCTATTGTTGCAACCCCCGTATAGGCTCTCCTTAAATCTGTCTGGTCGGAACTTGTTCACATCGGCACCCCAAAGTTCGGGGTCATGGTGCATGCCCACGACATCAATCCACATATTTGTTCCCTTCGGGATGATCAGATCTCCAACTTGGATGTCCTCCCTTGCCTGCCTTTGCACGTTGGGTGCAGGTGAGTATAAGCGCAAGACCTCATTCATCACCCATCCCATCTGGAGGCATGTAATTTGAGATTGTTAGGTCATAAAATTGATGGTTCTAAGCAAAGAATTTTCGTATTAACTGTCGATTCATATAGGTTGTCCATAAATTAACAATCACAACCACTCATATAAATAGTTCTATGAGAAATACTATGAGCGGTTTAATTTCGTACTAGACGATGCATAATTCAAAAGGTAAAAGATCAACTTAACTGGGAAATGAGTAGAGAGGCATGGCGTTGATTGAATCCCCTGTTCAGGACTCAAACTCATTTTCCTAATTAGTGAAGTTAACAAAATTGAGCTTCAAGTCAAAAGATTTAGTTTCAGTATTTTAGTTAGTTAGAAAGGTACAGAATGTTAGATCTCTAAGGAGGATATTGTACTAATTACTGGTTGTTTGCTACTAGCTAGGGTTAGTTGTAAAAGATAGTTGTTATACTAGTAGGGAACAACACTGGTTAAGAACTCATATTAGAACCGGGACATGGACAAGATGAAATAGGATTAACTCAGACGGGTAAATTATTCAAGTAGTCAATTTTCTAGTGATTAGAGCAGTGATAAAGTTTAACATTGACATAATAAGGAAACTTAACTTCAATCAAGAATCCATGATAGGTAAAATCTAGTCCATGATGCCATTGTCTCAAGAAACATTTGTGATATGTAATCAAGGCTTACCTTTGCAAGTTTTAGGAGCATGGTGAAATCAAGAGGCCCTCCACCAGTTACTTCTGTTATCTCTTCTCTCAGTTGGCTCTGCCATTCTGGATGTAATGCAAGTAGTAGTAGGGTCCATGAGAGTGCCAATGCCGTGGTCTCATGACCACCAAAGAAGAAGGTCTTGCATTCATCTACAAGTTCCCGAGCTGTAAGCTTCCTTTCTTGCAAACCATTGCCTTGATTTTTAGCAAGCAAGAGGCCAAGCAAGTCATGTTGGGGTTCATTGTTGTGCACCTGTCGCGAATTTATGATAGATAGAAGAAGTTGGTCTATCTCCTTCCCTAGCCTTCTTGACTCTAGGGTTTGTTTGGCGTACACGAACTTGTTAAAAGGTACTCCTACTAAGCGATTAGACTTGAATAGCATGAGTTGCATGGTTTTGAGCTTCTCAAATACTTGTTGGCCGCTTTCATTGCTCATGCCAAAGCTTGTTTTGGCTATGATTTCAGCCGCATTGTTCATGATGTCTCTCTCCACGTCGATCTCTGGCTTGTTGGAGGCCACCAGCCTACTCCATTCATCTAACATTTGGGTGGTGGAGTCCACCATTGAGTCTATCATGGCCTACAACACAGATAAGGAAAGGGCATTAATTAGCAAAAGTAACAACATTAATCATTTTCTCTTTTGTATGCATATAGATGAGAGAGTAAGAGAGATGAGTCCTTCATGCATGTGATTAAAATTGACAATCTATCCTCAAGGGAGATTTTTCTCTGTGCCATAGCACTTGATTGATACCTTGTTAGATGTATAACTATTGTTGGCTCACTTCTTAACAACTTAAGTTTTTAGATTGATTGTTAATCCAACATGATATTAGAAAAGGTCATGAGTTTGAATCTTGTGACCCCCATATTAATTTCCACATGCAAAAGCGCAAAAGAAGGGTCTTCCACTTCTGGGGAGGGGTGTTAGACATATGCACATAACTATTATTGGCCACTTCCCATCGGCAGCTTTTAGGTCTTCACGTGGGAGGAGTGTAAGATGTATACGTGTGACTATTATTGGTCCACTAGCTTTTAGGTCGAAATGGTGATCCAACAGGCCATCTGATATATTATATCTACATACATTTATTATTGAGAGGGACATAGTTGTCGTAGATGAAATTTAACTAACAATCTATAAAAGACACTTGCATGTGTGTGAGAGAGTTTGATTGATTAGTCCATGCAGCGGAAAGAGAGAGACCTTCAAGCTACCAGAGGAAAAAGCTGGCGATATGATGTGCTTATGATGAGCCCAATCGTCACCCTCAACCATAATCAGTCCTTTCCCAAACATTGGTTTCCGGTCATGCTTGAACACAGTTGGCTTCCCCCATCTTTTTGCCTCCACGGCCGAAGATACTTGTTTTAGAAATTCAGGTTCAGCAATATACAAAAATGGCTCCGTCCCCAACCAATAAATAAACACTTTCCCTGTAAGAAAGATCGTCATCTAGTTAAATTATACAATTAAAACGGTTAAGTGCCAATAGGCGAGACTTAGATAATCGGGTCTATGCGATTATGCCGGATTATTACACATGATTATACGAAAGAATCCGGCATAATGACATAAGGCGCTAAACAATCTGATGAACGTCTCCAAGATCAATATATAGTGCTTACCGTATGAACTTCTCCATCGATAAAAGTAAGGGAAAACAGTTGAGTGGATATCATGGCTGATATGGAGAAAAGAACCAGTTTTCTTCGGCTTAGTAACCATTTCCTTGATGTTCCCTAAAGGAAAACTTGGAGGAGGGCCATCAAAACCGTTCTTCCTAAGCCTTCGGTTCGCGAGATGCGGCGAAACCAAGCCTGTATATATAACAATCAAGAGAAGAAAGCCAAGCACAAAAGCCATGAATGAGCTCAAGATTTGCAGAGTTTGAAGAAATTCCATGTCTCTGTGTTGGTACAGATGTAGAACAAGAGAGGAATTCCTAGGAAATGAGAGTTTGAGAGGTAGGGGAGGAGGAATGTAGCGAAAACGAGACCTTGAAGATTGACAATCCAAAGGCAGCAGGGGGTACATATAGGGAGGAACGATGGGTTCTAGATTTCAAAGTGGTTAACGGATGTCAAATTTTGACCATAGAAAGTCAAGAAATCAAGCATGGGATGCACACAGTAGCACATGTCGTCGTTTATTTCATGTTTTGTATTTTCCTGTTTTTTGGGTATTTTCCCTTTCCTTTTCCTGCACCCATTCTGGAACGCGTGCTGCGACGCGTGAGTACTGTCTTTTGTCTTGATTATGGATCTAGAGCAAAAAGATGGGAGTACTTGCTTCCGACCAGCGGATGCCACCGTCCAATCTATCAATACTAGAGAAAGTGGACCGCTGAATCAGCTGTACGCCTCCAGCTGATTCCACGGTCTTCTTACACCGAATTTATTAATTTTGTTCTTACTTGACTTTAAAAGAAGGGTATTTTACAGATTTGCCATTACTTTTTGGTGTTTTTTATAACAAAAAAAAATTCTAAGGTTTTTAGGTTTTTACAGATTTGCCAATAAGTTTTGCAAAACTTCGCAAATTTGCCATTTTATCTATTTTTCACCATTTATCTTTTTTAAATGACAATAATACCCCCCCCCCCCCCCCCATTCTCCCTATTTAAACACTACAGATCACCGATATGTGTTGGTTTGGTGGAAGAAAACTGACGGCAAATGACGGCGACTGATTCAATGCAGCTGGCAAGCTGTTCAAAGGGCATTGACTTGACAAATTTCTTGTTGATTCCTAAGTTGTCATATGCTTTAGCCAAAGCAAAAGTAGTTCTTCTTGATTTAAGAAATTGCCTCCAGCACCTAAAATGCAGATGTTTGTCAAAATTAATGCCCATCTTTGAAAACTAAGAAAAGAATGTTCTCAGGAAAACCAACTTTGTTTTTAAGCCTCTTCAAAGTTGAATAAATAACATGCCCAAAGAGTTCAAATTAAGATTCTTCAGTGTCTTCTTCATGGGCGTACCTCCAAAAAAAGCCACTTTGTGAGAAAGACTTAGATTTATACATTTAAAGATCTTATGCCTATCAAAGAACACAATTGTGAAATGTATTTTCTTATAATGCCATTCATTGTTATTCTACAATGTATACAATATGTAGGAGGTACATTTACAAGGAAAGAACAATTTATAAGGAAAGAACAATCTAAGTAATTACAGAATAATACTTACTAATAATACAGAAAATAATGAATAGGAAATATACACTAATTAAGAAAGAAATAAAAGCAACTCCTGATTAAGAAGGTTGACCATATCAGACCCTTAATTCTGGCACTCTCCATCAAACCCTTAATTTTGGCACTCCCTCTCAAGTTGGAGCATGGATATCACACGTGCCTAACTTGCCTAAAGATTCATAAAAAACATTGCTGGCTACAGCTTTGGTAAGAACATCAGCTAGTTGATTTTCAGACTTCACAAAAGGAAATATAATGATCCCAGCTTCAAGCTTTTCCTTAATAAAGTGTCTATCATGATCGTGTTGAAATGGATTGCAAGCTATCTTCATAGCTGAAGTGTTATCACAATACAACTTCATTGCAACTTGAGAGTCAACACTCAAATCCTTAAGCAAGTTCCTCAACCATAACAACTCATACACTCTAAATGTGATGACCTGGGTTTTTGTAACACATTTTGTAATATATTTTGGAAGGCAGGGCCCTTAATAGGAAAAAAATTTCACAGACAAAGCAGTGAAAATTCTTTTCTTTAGAACTTGTTTTGTGAAACCTAAGTCATTACTTCATACATAACATAAGTAGAACTTTGTACAAGATAAAATTCCATTGAAGGAATATACTTTTATTAAATTTCAGAATCCATCCAGTGGTTCACAGTACAGCCAAATCTATTACAATACTTGTCCAAATTACATAATCCAAACTCAAAGCTCATCATACAATGAAACTCTCATTACAATACAACACTCTCAAACAAAGCAAAATACATGTCTTTAAGGGTATACCTTGAAGATTATTCTCTTCAAGTCTTCTATCGTCTTGAGCTCTTAACTCTCCTTCCCTATACTTGAGATATTGTAAACATTGCAACATTTACAATATCTCAGCAAGCAATGCTTGGTAGGGGATTCAAGAAGCATAATAATTGACAATATAATTCTAATACTTCATAATCCCGTTATCCCTAAACATATTCATGTCTCTACTCTTTCTTTTGTAATATATGTACATCCATATACATACATTCTATACATGGGTAAATCAGTTAAATTTATGAAAGTAGTCAAATATCATTCCCAACTAAGCTGATCAATTCTCTCCATTATGAGAATTTAGTATTTCAACTAATCCTACGCTGGGAATTTTCCTTCTTGGGAAAATTGGTAACATATAATTACCTAGCATTTCATCATGCTAAAACATAAGACATTTCACTATGCCTACTCTCATATGCATCATAGTGCAAAATAATCAAAGGGTTACTATGCTGCAGTTTGATCTGTGATAGCGCGCTTGGATAACTACCCTGTTCACCACTAATACCACAGTGGAAAATGTTATGTCATTGCCCATATGGGGAGATAGGACTTTTCACAGTGGTGGCCTTCCCATAATTGCCCCATCCTACTTTTAACCTCTCATAGGGCAAGGTATCATCAAATTATCAAATTTCAAGAAGCGGGAGGCCAAACCCTCATAACTCCTCTAGCATAGCATGCCCCAGGCTTATGCCTATTAAAACAAAATCACAAGCGTCGAAGCTTATATGTAAAATAGATTTCATACATATCAGACAATCTGTCCGTTTACTTAGGGTTGAAATATCTTTTAGTTTCCTATTCACTTAGAGTCTAGTCCTTAACCATTTTATATGTATTTGGTTGGATCATAAGGGTTTCATGGGATTTAATACAAGTATTAACATTACTCTTGTCAACATAAGGTCATGGGTTCAATCATGTATATCCCATGTAAATGCATTCATCAAATCCTCCTACCTTCAAGTAGTGATCCCTTTTCCCAGATCTTCCATGATCTTGACTGGTGTATGTAATCTATACATCCATACATACTGTTAATATATATGAATTATGAACAATCCTATTGATCACTAGATCTGATGTTTAGAATGATCTTTAAATCATTCATGTATAAGCACTTTCTATCTCTAAGTCTTTGTGCGTCCATCTCCTTGATCTTGATCTTTCATAGATCCTTTGATCGACAATCTACACTTGTTGATAAAGATCAAGGTCCTAGATCTTTTATCATTTAGTTCTTCTTTGATCTAAGTTCAGTTATTGCATCATCCTTAAGGAGGATGATCTTGGTTTTCTTCCTTGAATCATCTTTGATTAAGGGTTTGGATTATCTAATCTAATGAACTAAATTTGATCTATAACATGCATACTAGATACAATACAATATTCTTATTCTTATTGTTCTTGATCATTCAAGATCTAATGAATCTTGTTTGATCATCCTTATCTTACTTACAATTTTTATTAGGATTAGATAATTTACTAACCTTTTATGCTCTTATTATTATCATTTAACTAGTTAATGTTTTGCTAGTTGAAGGTAACTTATTTCAGCCTAAGTCTAGACTGCTCTTCTTATGTCCAATTGGCTAAGGCTTACTAGCTGAATGGGTGAACACAAAGTGGTTACTTCAATCCTCATGTAAGGCGGTGTTTGGACCTCACAAACATCAACGGAAGGTAGGGGAAGAGCGAGGCTATATTAGACAACCCCCTTAACCACTATGTTTAACATTCACTAGAGTGACCTTAGCTCAACCTTTCATAAGGTTCCTATAAGCATGTTGACCCTAAGTACTCTTTCTAATTGATTTTAATTAAGTCCATGAACATTTACAAGGTCATTCATGGGGTTTATTATTCTCCTAATTTCGGCCAAGGATTTGATAATCCTTATATTGTCCTACTAACTATAACCTGTACTAATTAAGTCCAAAATAATCCACTCTTATTTGTGTCATGAAACTCTACTTTCTCATTGGATTTCATTTTTGGTATTTTATGCTCTTTATCTCATAACAAGTAGATCTACTAATGAAATTTAACCATTAATGAATTATAAATTTAAAGCATAAAACTACATATTTGAACAACTTAATGATAATGATACAAGGTACTTAAAATTACACTAGCATGATTTTCAACTAATATACCTTAATAACTCAATTTAAACTAACATGGTCCTAAGGTACAATCTCATACTATGAAATCCTTGCATGGTCCTATATTACAATGTCATGAAATCATACTAACTTGGTCCTAAGTTCCACTTACATAAAATCATACTAACATTCCCCTAAGATAATTAAATCTAGCAACCTATTATAATAATCTAATCATATATCATGCTAAAGTCTAAAAGTTGCGCTTATTATGCTTTATAACATAAATCACATTTAAAATGCTTATTATCAATTAATAGAAAATGAAACTAATTACATTAATATTTTTAGAAACCTTTACTTATGATCCAACCATTAGATCTTAGATCTTTTTCTTTTAATCAAGGGTTTTAATTACATTTAGGGTTTTTCTTCATTAAGGTCCAAAGATCATATTGCTTTGTTTTTGTCATATTCATTCCATGATCTCCCTAGATTTCATCATATTAACATTCATTCAATCCATCCCAAGGATCTAATCACACTTGATCTCATTGATCAAGTGGGTCCCTTTGTATTTTTAGGGTTTTTCTACTCTAACGGGTAGATCTCTTAATATATCTCAGATATGTCCAAATAAACCATAGATATCACTTTATTTAAATAGTATATCATTATTAAAACAAATTACTAAGATCTGATCACCTCAGATCTTGAAGATCTTGGAAATTAGAAACTTAATTCCTAAATACAGAAAGTTTCATAAGATATCTTCTTCATTTTATCATTTCATAAGAAATTAGAGGTTGTAAGTTTTCCATAGCTTCTTTCCGATCTCAATTTGGAGTTCATATAACTCCTTAATTGAGTTTTGAAATTCACATTCCTTCCTAGGGTACAGATTCGATCTGGGCCCAACGAAATGAATGGCCCAAATTGTTTGGGCTGAATGGGTCGGGCGGAACTATCGGGTCGCACCTCTGTCACCAGAACGAACATGTGACGCGCTCACCCTACGACCGCCACTCGAGCGCAGTCGTCCCGCTGGGACAACGTTGCACGTGTGGCATGCAGTGGAAATGCTGCCACGTGCTGCGTTTTCGTGTGGTGTTTTGCATGCCGTCTTGGGGAACCCGATCCAATCAGGAGATCGGACAGTCTGTTCTGGACCGTCCAATCAATCCCTCTCAATTGAGGGCCCAAAACTTAATAAAATTTCATGAAACTTTTACCTTAGGGGTTTTGGACCCTTCTGAATCGATTGGTAGGGTCAGATTTTCTATCTAAGCCCTCCATCATCATTAATTGAAGGTTCTGATATTTACTTTATTATTATAAATTTTCACCCAAATCAAATTACAGTAAAATAAAATTTTCATTAAACAACAATAAATATGTCTAGGAAGTAGTTCCACCTACCTAATTGGATAAAAATGTTGGTTATATAGTCCAATTTAAGAGAATAGCAATTTTGATGATAAGATAGCCCAAGATCCACTTGTCTTGTGATTTTCGTTGTTTGAACCGTTGGATCTTGAAATTTCTTTGGGGATTTTGTAGCTAAGGTATGGTAGGAGATTTTATACGGTGAGATCTATGATATTTGATCTGAAATAGAGTGCCTAATTGAATTTAAGTCTCTTGTTCCAATATAGAGAGAGGAGAGAGAAAATAAAAGAGAGAAGAGAGAGATCTTTTGGGAGTTTTGGGATTTTGGGAATGGATCTATGTCTGGTTTTGTAAGAAAAATCAAGATAATTTCGTAGGAATTTTATGGACATTTTTAGAGGATTTTTGAGGGTGTATTTATAGGCATTTTGGGTCTTTTTTCATGATTATGTGTAATGATTATGGTTTATTTTTTTATTATTTAATTAGCATTGGATTCTCCACCTCCACCTTTTCCTCCACTACCAGATGGTAGGGGTTTGAGCAATGATTTCATGTGGGCTGGGCATTGGATTACTTTTTAGGTCCCCTATGGGCCCCACATAGTGTAAAAAGACCATTTTTGCCCTTTATGTATAAAAATTAGGGTTTATTCCCATGATCTCGGAATTGAGTGTACTTAGTGGCGTTGGATTCGTATTTCTTAGCACATTCTAAATTTTGATGTCTCAGATCTCGATTATGGGTAAAATTACTATTTTACCCTTTTGTCCATAAAATAAAGAAAATTAAGGATTTTTCATCCGAATTCAGAATTTGTCGTGCTTACAGTCATTCTGAAGGGTTCGCTGAGTTCAATATCAATTATACATGTCTTATACCTTGATTATACTTCTATAAGATGTACATTCTAAATAACCCTAATATTCCATTCCGAAATTTCTGAAACTCAAACTTTATTGATTTTCTCAATCAATTACAAAAATTGGGGTTATTACACTAAAAGCCATGCCTCTATACTCAGCTTCTACACTTGACCTTGCTACTACCAATTTCTTTTTACTCCTCCAAGTCACAAGGTTTCTCCCTACAAAAGTAAATATCTTGAAGTAGATCGTCTTACATTAGTGTAACGTTCTACCTTCAGGTAATTATGCTTGGTGAAAAGTAACTGGGGCTCATGCATAAACTAGATCACTATACACATTGCATAAGCGATGTCTGGCTTAATGTGAGACAAATAAATCAGTTTTCCCACAAGTCTCCAGTACCTTGTCTTATCAGTAGAAGTTGCATCCAAACACTGAAACAACTTATGATTTTGTTCAATAGGAGTATTTGTAGGTTTACATCCAAGCTTACCTGTTTCAATTAGCAAATCATGAATGTATTTTTGTTGAGATAAAAAAAAAAAAAAAAAATACCATTCTTTGATCAGGCTACCTCAATCCCAAGAAAGTACTTCAAGTCACCAAGTTGTTTCATTTCAAATTCCGAGGTCAAGTGTCACTGTAAGCTCTCAATTTCATCTTGATCATTACCTGTTACTACTATATCATCAACATAGATAATCAAAGCAGAAATTCTTCCCTTTTTGTGCTGCTTTAAAAATCAAAGTAATTTGCGTTGCTTTGTTTGTAGCCAAAGTTTTTCATAGACTTGGTGAATCTTCTGAACCAAGCTCTTGGAGATTGCTTTAACCCATACAATGCCTTCTTGAGGAGGATCCATTTACATTTTTTTTGCAAGATCTCCATGCAAGAAAGCATTTTTTACATCAAATTAAAGAAGTGGCCAATCTCTATTAACCGCTAAAGATAAGAGCATTCTAACTATATTAAGCTTGGCAACCGATGTAAAAGTGTCTTGATAGTCAATCACATAAGATTATGTTTACCCTTTCGCAACTAATTGAGCTTTGTACCTATCAATGGTCCCATTTACCTTATGCTTGACTGCAAACACCCATCCACATCCCACGATCATCTTTTCCTTTGGTAAAGGCACAAGTTCCCAAGTAGCATTCTTTTTTAGGGCTGCTATTTCTTCTACCATGGCTTAGGTCTATCTAGCATCTATTAAAGCTTCCTGCATTTTACTAAGAATAGAGAAAGATGATAACTGTAGCACAAAAGATGCATATGACTTGGACAATCTTTTGGAAGACACATGATCACTAATGAGATATCTAACTTTGGATTTAGGATCGAGCTCATATTTAATGGGTGGTTTACCATGGTTAGAACAAGTTGGAAGATGATATTAAGAGAATTGTGATTCAAAATTAACATTATCAATAATCATAGAATTAGGATTAATGGGTACCTCTAAAGGAGTCTTAGGAGAAGATTGGTCCAGTTGTTGTGTTGGATTGTTAGGAGACATTGTACTATCAAGGAGAGAATCATCTTTGGCATTTGGAGTTGTTATTTCAGCAATCGAGGACCTTTCCCCTTCATGCGGTCAATCATTGATATCACTTTTTTTCTTTCAAAACTAATCCAAGATGGAATTTTCATCTGTAAATTCGCTAGTCATCTATTTTTCTTCCTTTAGTCATTCAGTAGCAGGCAACTGATCTAATTCATCTGTTCGACCAGTAGTATCATTTATAGTCTTCTAGATATTGGAGAAATCTAAATCTCTGGGAAAAATTCTTGTAGTTCTTTATGATTAATCACTTCTTCTTGATTCTCCCCCTGAAGTGGTAAATCAAAAGTTGGTGGCATGTAGAAAAGTTCTTTCTCATGAAAAATAACATCCATGGAAACATAAAGCCTCTAAGAAGATGAATCATAACACCTGTGGCCCTTTTGATTGATTCCATATCCCACAAAAATACACTTCAGAGCATGAGACTCAAGCTTACTCTGTTGATGTGGATGTAAGTGGACATAGACTATACACTAAAAATTTTGAGGAGCCAAAAGTTCCACCAGTGGAAGAGTGCAATGATCAGAAAGAGCATCCAATGGTCTCCTAAAATTGAGAACACTAGATGGTATATGGTTTATTAAGTAGACCATTAAATTCAAGTCTTCACCCCCACAAGTGAGAAGGAACATGACCTCCAATCAAGAGAGACCGAGTAACTTCCAATAACGGTCTCTTTTTTCACTCTGCAACACCATTTTGTTGAGGAGAATAGGGACATGTTGTTTGGTGAATAATCCCAACTGAGGAAAAGAATTATGTCAATTCTTGCTTGAAGTATTCGTCCTCATTATTGGAATGAAGAACTTTTATTGGAATGCTAAACTGAGTGGTTACCATTTGATTAAAATAAGCAAAAAATTGAGCAAACATCACTAATGTGCTTCAGTTGATAAACCCTAGTCATTTGAATGCAATCATCAACAAAAGTTACAAACCTCATCCCATTAAGAGTAGAAATTGGTGCTGGTCCCCAAACATCTGAATCAAACTAGTGATAAAGGGATATTTTCTTTATTATCACTCAAATAGAAAATAGTACGGTGACTTTTTGCATTGCACAAGTTTCACAAATAAAATCTAAAAAATTACATCCCCTAAATAAAGAGGAAAATAATCTTCTATGATAGCTAAAAGAGGGATGTCCTAGTCTCCTATGCCACAACCAAATTTTCTCCTTGGTATGGATGTTCTGAAAAACATAGTGAGTGGGAAAAAATAGAGCAATACAATTATGAAATTTGGTTAATTGATTAACATAGATAGGATTACAATTTAATGATGGCACAAATAAGACATCTTTGATAACTAAGGCAGGGGATAATGAGATCGTAACAACTCCAATAACTGGAGATGATACACCATTGGCATTGGTAATGGTAGATTTGGAATATTTAGGGGATAAGTGACTAAACCTGTAACAATCAAAAGTCACATGGTCCGTTGCATCAATGTTAATTATCTAATCACTGTTTCCAATAAAAGACATACCTGACTTTGCAATAAATCTAGGACTTGTGGCTAGATTCCCTTTTGGATTGGTGTCCTCCTCCTTGGCATTCAAAGACACCTGAGACGCCTTCTTGCCCTTTGGATGCCAATCCGAATATCCATGGATTCGAAAGCATGTATCCATTGTATGATCAATACCATTATAATCTGTACATTTTCGATCCTTTTTTGAGGTAGGCATTTTCTAAGAGGCCATTACAGCCCCTTCTCAAATATTTCCTCCAAGCATAGTGTCTTGGTGATTAGCTTCTGTGCAAACCATAGTATAAACAACTTGTATATTTGGAAGAGGTTTGATAGCAAGTACGCAACCTTGAACCTCGTCTAATTGATGATCAAGAACAATAAAAAACATATACACATGTTGGGAATTAACCTTTGCGGTATATTTTACAATATCATTAGCATACTCCATTGTACAGTTATCAATATCATTAAATTCCTACCATATTTTCTGCAGTTTGCCAAAATAAGAAATAATAGAACCTCCATTCTAGTGGACAAAAATTACCTCATAGTGTAATTGATCAACTTTTAATGCATCCTGATCCATTGAATATGTCTGTTTGACCACCTCCCATATTTCCTTCGAAAAGATCTAATGACTTTTGTCATTGCATTAAGAAGCCATGATTTGACCAAGCAGTTTCATCCTCCCATGATTCATATTCCTTTGAATGAACATCATTTGGTGCAGCCTTAGTATTCGAAATAAAACCCCAACATTTCCTCCCACAGATCTTATTTTGAGCATTCAAAGACCATTCAATATAATTGGTACCATCAAGCCATTCTAGAGTGATTAGAGAAGTTTCCTACGTATGGAACCCAACCGATATAGTAGCTTATTCATTCTTCTCTAGAGAATCATTACTAGTTTCTTTTAAATCAGTCATGGTGAAAAAGACACTAAAAAGAATTTTGCAATGTAATGATATGAACATAAATAAAAATTGTGAACATAGGACCAAAATTCGATTCATAAGATAAAGAAGAGGAGATTGAACCATGTTTTGATACCATGTCAAAGAACACAATTGTGAAATATATTTTCTGATAATTTCATTCATTGTTATTCTACAATATATGGAATATGTAGGAGGTACATTTACAAGGAAAGAACAATCTAAGTAATTACAGAGTAATACCTACTAATAATATAGGAAATAATGAATAGGAAATATTGTATAATTAAGAGAGAAATAAAGGTAATTTCTAATTAAGAAGGTTGACCATATCAAACCCTTAATTCTGGCACTCCCCATCAAACCCTTAATTTTGGCAATGCCAAGGCCTCCTTGTTTTGGTTTATAGAAACGATCCCAAGCTATAAGGTGATATTTGTCTTTGCTATAACCTCCTTCATGGACAAAATTTCTCTCCATATGTTTAAGCTTTTGGATAGCCCTTGTGGTACACTTGAATAGGAACATGCAATATATGGGAAAGTTAGGCATGGAATCTTCCAAAAGTACAATTTTACTACTGAAAGATGCACAAACTTTCTTCCAAGAGGCTAACTTTTGTTGGAATCTCTTAATAACTTGTGTCCATAAGGTGCCATTTATCTTTCTATTCGTTAAGGGTAAACCTAGGTAATGACATGGAAACAAAGCAATCCCACAACCAAGGCAATTGGCAATATTATTAACCAAAGCTTGATTCTTGTTAACACCAATCACCTATGACTTGGACAATTTCACTTTGTTTGGCATAAAATTCATAACACCTCAGCAGTGCTTTAATTTCCCCTAGCTTGGTGTATCCAGCAATGAAGAGGGTATCATCTACATATTGCAGATGGGTGAGGATGAGAGAGTAGTTTGGGATCAGATAGCCTATGTAACAATCATTCTCAAGAGCCTTTCTCATCATGGACTTGAAGATTCTGCCACTAGTAGAAACAAGTATGTGTACAAAGGGCACCCCTGTCAAATAGCCCTCGAGCTTCTGGAAAAGCCTTGCGAGCTGCCATTTATCATTATAAAAAACTAAGGTAAAGAAATGTATTGGTGGATCCACTTCCTCCACTTAGTTCTAAAGTTCATCTTTAGCAACACCCAATTAATGGCATCCCAGTATATGCTGTTGAATGCATTTTCAATATCAACTTTGCATAAGGAATGATAGCATTCAAAACAAAAACCATCCAAACTTAGGGATCTCTCACTATTGGATTTAAAAATAGCATCCTCAACTTCTTATAAAGAGAAAGGAGATTCCAAACCTGTCTTACAGATTGGTGATCTGTACTGTTTAAAGAGGGAGAACGACTAAGGGGTATTATTGACATTTAAAAAAGATAAAAGGTGAAAAATAGATGGAAAGGAAAATTTGCAAAGTTTTGTAAAACTTAATGGAAAATCTACAAAAACCTAAAAATCTTGGATTTTTTTGCAAAAACACTAAAAAGTAATGGCAAATCTACAAAAAACCCTTAAAAGAAAAAGTGTGCTCGAACGGTTTCTCTTTAGGCAAGAATTTAGAGGGCAAAATAGTCAAATTAATTCAATTGCCAGAGCTAATTTCTACTAACAAAAAAAAAAAAACTATATTGTTTCCCTTTTATCTAGAAATAAAATATGCGAGTCCCAATATCAATAAAGGACAAAGGGTTGTGACATATGTGCCTCTTGTTTTTCTTCATCAACCCATAAATAAATGGTTATATGCACCATTCACAATGTTTCCCTTGAGTTAGATCAGTCATGACCAAAATTCTCATCCATTGGATTATTCTACTATCTGCTCTCTTTAGTTGTAAAATGGGTGGTGAAATATTCTATAGTTTACTTTTCAACTCAAAAGAAACAATAGTTAGGATCATCCCATGGATGAGAATTTAAGAGTATAAGCCATTGAAGCAAAGGAAAACATTGTGAATGGTTTTTATTTTCAAAACATATGAAATTGTAACCATTTGTATCATTTATTAAGGGCTCATGAGGAAAGGCAACTGGCCCATATATCAATCCCCAAAGATAAAAATATATACTCTCTCTCTCTCTCCCTCTCAATCTCAAGGAATTATATTACACAATTGATCTCATCATGATTGCATCATAGGTGTACAAAAAAGTAGAGGGCAAACCCACTTTTGCATTTATTTCTAAGATCCAAACTATTCATCAGATTTGCCTCAGCTCAAATTCTCTAGGTAACAAATTCGCCTAATCTCAGATGGTATAGGTACTAAATCTCATGTGAATTGGACAACTCTAGGTTATTATTTTTGGATATTTTGAAGCCAAAACAACAAATGGTCTATTGTACTTTGGGGCTTTTCTGTTTGACCCTTAGGTTTTGAGGTGGCACTTTCCTTATAGGGGAGCTTCAAGCAGATTTATGAATTAGAATATGTTTCTACGTAGTTTGTTTGACAACTCTTTGTTGAAAAAAAAAAAAAAAAAAAAAAAAAAAAAGGTCCTGGTTACTTCCATAAACTATTACTAAAATCCCTTTTCTCTCCCTTAGCATGGACCAATCTCATTATAAATCCAACTTTTTGCTCGCTTGCACTTGTTATGCCCACCACTACTCCACTTTTAGGTTTAATTGAAAAGAGGATTTTGCCTTAATTTTACTAAAAGACTATTTTATCCTTAGAAACCCTTTTTGTAGGTAAATTATCCTTATGAACTTTGAAGGATGAGTAATAATAAAGCAATTATTTATGTCCTCATACGCATTGTATTTCTAGACAATAAGAATATATGTCAGTTTCTAGTTTTGTGCCTTTACACACTCCTCTATACATGTACAATGTCTCGGATTTAATTGCATGTATGGTTGATTGTGGCATACTAGAGTCCAAATTTGATGCTCCTTTTCCGATGATCTAAGTTGTCCATATGCTAGGTCAATCTACAAAGTAAAAACTAATGGTTTACTTTCATTCAAATAATTACCACATATCAAAGGCTTCAAACCCAAAAGTGGTTAACTTTCATAATTTACCCATCCACTGCACATTCCTTTGTCATATGGATGGTCTGAATCATAGAAATAATAGGCCTCGCCTATTGATATATATATATATATAGACATATATATCAACATATATATAGCACGTTTTACCCCTAATTATCACTAATTACAGTTAATTCTTCTATTTTATAGGTCTAGGGTATAGATGAAAAAATACACACAGTTAACAATTTTACTCGTGAAAGAGTAATTTCACCTTCCAAGCTACATCATTGGTCACACATACCCAAAATAACATCTTGGAGAGTTATAATGATTATTAGGGGTAACTATCAAAGTTAGAGAAGTAAAAAATCCCATGTATAACTTCTACTTAGATGAAGGTAAAAAAGTGGCAAACTCTGCATGCATAAATGCATGCATACATTTCATCACCTTAGGACACTTATGATAGAAGTTCAATTCATGTATAATGGGATCATATACAATGAAAGCTTAGAAGACTGGGACCCACATGAAGACTTTTTGCTTATTTTCTCTCTGCTACTCAACCAATGATTGGACTCTTATCCATGTAAGGTAGTGAAGCACACTTGGTCCCACATGAAATACATGAAGATATCTCTAAGGAATCAAGGCCATTAATTTTAAGGCAATCCAATCCAATGGTGGAGAAAAAATGAAGCTTAAGTAAGATCTACATGTGATAATAAATCCCACCCATTCAAGCAAGTGTAAGTATGATCTAAGAAATAGAAATGAAGGAAAGAAAAAAGCCCTTAGCCACCTTTTTCAGGTCAAAAAGTCAACCCAAAACCCAAGGGAAAGGAAGATCTCAACCACTCATCTTCCTCCAATGGTCCATGCGTCTTAGGATTTCTAAAATCAAAACATATGCATCCACTTGTATTCTATGCCACCCCCATGGGCCCCACTAGGACTTTCTAATTTTGAACCCCTATTTTCCTTTATTTTCTCTTTTCTTCCCATTTATTTTCCTTCCCACTTATTCATTACCTTTCCATTAGGTTATCCCCTTCTTTCTTTCATCTTACCATGTTTTAATTCCACCTCACTGTCCCACATGAAAAATACACCTCCCCCCTCTTTACCCACGTACTAAATTCCACCATACCTCCCTTCCTTCCATCCTAAGCTATCTCCTTCCTTTCCCTTTCTATTTCTTTCTTTCTTTCCCTACTTATTCCCTTTCCTTCCTTATCTTTTCTATTTCCATCTTATTACCTTCCATATTGCATTCCATTCCCATATGGGAAAAACACTTCTCCCATCCAACCCTTCATTCCTTTCTAATTAAGTTGGATTAAGCTCAACCATGAACTCCTCTTGATTCCCACTCTAAAAACTTATAAATAGAGGTGATATGAATGAGTTTAGGATCTTTCAACTTTTTCTAGAGTTTAAGGTTAAAGTTAGGAGAAACAGAGGGAGGAAGATCAGCCTCACCCAAACTCCCTTCAATCACCAATGTTCAAATCCTTTGGAGATAAAGGTAGGGTCTCAACCTATTCAAATAACTTTCTTGCTTATTTTTCTTTCTTTCTCTTCTTCTTCTATCCCTTCCATTCATCATACTTTAGCATGCATTCACCTAGGATTTTAATTAGATAGCTCATGCATAGCATCCATATTTCATTAGATTATATGCATAGTTATGTTTGAGATTTTCCTTAGAGTAATACATATGCATCTCCATGTTTCCTCTTCAATTATTCAAGTTTTGCAATGCATATAGGTTTTAGGATTTACATACCTTCCATTCAATTTGAGTGGATGCATCTTTTTCTATTTTACATGTATGCTTTCTTTGTAGTTTCTTCAAGTTGCATTCATTGTAGTTTTATGAGTTAATTTTGTTTCTTTAAGTTATCTATTAAATCATGTTTGTAGCATAGCTTTCCATTTAACATCTTTACTTTCCATGTTCTAAGAACTTTCCTAATCTAGAAGTTAGGTAGTTTCTAATTTTAGAACTTATGCCTAATTTTTAGATATTTTCTTTTTAGCTTTTAGTAACTTTTCATTTTTCTTTCCATACATCTTAGGCTTGTTTTAGGATTACTTTAGGAGCATTTTAGAGACTGATTGCAAGTTAGATTCTTAGATTTAGCACTTTCCTAATTTAGACAATATGCTTAGCTTAGTTTGACTTTCTAATTTTCTTTGCATACATCCTAGGATTAATTTAGAACTCTCATACATGTTAGTTGCTTAGATATAACATGTATTCCTCCTTTAGAAATCCATGCATAGCATCATAATTTCATGCATCATATTCCACATCATCACACACAACCTCACTTTCTAATTTTAATTACACTTGCACACACATCTCAATTTGGGATCCAATTCGGGATTTTTCTTAAGAGGTATCGGGAAGGAATTGAAATGGAATAATATCGACTTATACAAAAGAAAAGGTTTTCTATTGATTCAAAGATTGTACCTATGAGATAGGGATAGAGGAAGAGGAAAAAAACCAAAGATTTCACATAGTACTTTTGATGGAAAAATCAATCTGATTTCTTTCGTACCCTTCGCTCGATGAGAAAATGGGTAGCTCACACTCATGGAACTTTGCATGCTAGGATTGCATCCATTATCCTCTCTCCCATCTCTCACCCTCACTTCCTTTCACTCTCACACAACTTTTTACCATCTTTATATTTCCATTCCACTTTTCTATTTCCATGCAACACAACCCACTTTCTAATTTTATATTGCACACATAGTTTCATGCTTAGATCATGCATTCGTGCATAATTATTCTATCTCTTCTTTCTAATTTATTTTTATTTTATGGAGTTAGAATAAGGAAAATGAAAGAATTCTTATATTTTTTTTATGACAATAAGGGTACTTCATAATTTATTAAGGTTGAGGAAACATCCAAATCCATCCATAGTGCTACACAAATTCCTAACTAAGGGCTTCATGTTGAAGGGTAGGATTACACCATGTGCCTATTCCTTACTTCATTTCCTATAGCTGGAATTAGAGAGTCCTAATCCAAGGGCCAATGTCTTCCCTTTGTTTTCTTTTTATTCTATTTCATGTTTAATGTAGGAAGCCTCTTCTATGGTTTATCCTATTCTAAAGATGAATAACATCTTATCTCCTCTCTTTCTAATTCCTTGAAGTTATCATCTTTTAGAGTATCTACCTTAAAGAAAATATCATAACTTTTTCTATTTCCATTTCCATCAGGTGATGGTTTAAGAAAGATATTAGGCTCCTCTTTTCTTGGCTGCCCTAATGCTTTATTTATAAGAATCACTCATTGGATGGGATTTGTTTTGGTTTGTGGCATGTCGGGGTAAACTGAAAAAAGCTTAGGGGTAGCTTTAGTGTATTTTGGATTGAAGAGAAGTGTACAAGCTCCTATTAAGTGACACAACATGAGAGCCCTATAGTGGAATTCAAGCCCAGATTTGAAGGACTTTTACATGCTTTCTTTATTTCTCATGTAACAAATTGTTGTAAATTTTTCCATTAATAAAATATTTCTTTCTTTTTCTTATTCATTTTGTTCCCTTACTTTAATTTTTAGTTAGTTGTAGTTTTAGAAAATTTCCTTGTTTCTTTGTTTAGATAGTTTTCTGATTTCCTTAATGGTTTTATTTCTAATTTAGGGTTTACTTTCTACTTATTTAGTCGTTTAGCTAAGCCATTTCCTTCTTAGATTAGTTGTTTCCCTCTTAATTAGTTACTTCTTTCTTTCCTTTATATTTTTACTTTCTTTACTTTTCTTGTCTTTAGTTTTAGTTAGAAATTGCCTTCTTTTGAATGCTTGGCTAGGTTAAAGTAACATAGTCAAAAAATTTATTAACTCCATTTATTAAGGAATATTCATGGGATCTATGCATATTTGCCGATTCTATACTCCCATAGAGCTGTGCACTTGTAGTAATTATTAAGACACATCACTTGCACTTTATCCACTAATATTTGGGTTGTGACGTATGTGTTGCCCCCCTCATTTTTCTTCATGAGCTTCTCATTGAATAATAAGTATGACTATAACTCTAGGTGGGTCAAGATTTCTAAAGATTTGAACTATACACAATTTTGCCCTTTGGATTTGACATCCCATAATCTAAAATTTATCCATTTATGATCCTAACAACTTCTTTTAGTTTAACATGGATGGTGAAACATTTTACCATCCCTTTTACTACTTAAGAAAACATTAGCTTACATCATCTAATGGAGAAAAATCTTGGAAGATTGCCATCTACATTATATAAAAAAAGATTATTTAAGGATAAATTATCAAAGGTTTTGGCACTATTTTATGTCTGTTTAGATTTATGCATATATATGGTCATAGTAATAATAGAAATAAGATCATTAGTCTAGCAAGTTTTCTCACCTCAATCAAAATGCATCGAAAATAATTCTTGAATATTCCCAAACTCCACTAGTTCATAGTAAAAAGCCTCATAGTGGTTAAGTTGACACTACTAGATTGGAGGATTTTTAGGATGGTTAGAAGCATATATCTAAGATGGTTTCAAAATCATCTTCTATCCTGCCATCTTCAAAAAGCAGTTGAAAATAAGATGATTTTAAAAACCATTCTAAAAAATATTTTAAGAAACTTTTAAAAGCCATATTAAAATAATTTTAAAGATAGTTATAAAATGGTCTATAAAATCTGAAGGGTTTTTATTGAAGTAGATATTTGAATACCCGACATTGGAGACAAAGTTCTCATGAATGGTAATTCAACTATGTCATCGCCAAGCACTCTGGGCTCTATGCATATAGGGTTAATTTCCTTAACTTCTTCATGAGCATGTAGAGGCTCTTTAGGCTTAGATGCATGTGAGGAGGAACTTCCAGTTGATCCATAGGCTATTGTTGTAAAGTAGAAGAAATTATCAATCAATATAAAAATTTACATTGAAGGCATTCAATTTTATGATGAAAATAAACATAAATACTAGTACTACTTTAATTGATAGAATATAATGGTGGGTGCCAGTGAAGAGGAAGTGGACCTAGATGGCTCATGTTGCTGCTTTTGATTAACATTAGATGTAGATAATAAGCAATTAAATTGAGGTCTCTAAAAAATGTTTTTGAAGATGGTGGTACAATGATATATATACCTTGTCTTTTAGAGAAATGACATATCTTTCCAGTGAAGGGACATGATATCCAATGGCCTCCCTAATAGTGTAGATGTCATTGACTTCTATCGAAAATGGTAGGTTGGTATCTTCTTGACAGGCTGCAACAATACACATATGCTTAGTGTATGGTGCATGAACTGTCCATGCCAAAAGGAAGTCTGAATCTGATACCACGTTCCACTAGTGACAATGTTGTCAATGACATTCAAAGCCAACATGCATTGTCTCATTTGTAAATAATAAATAGTGGATACATAAGAATGAATGAGGTAGGATAATTAATTTGACAATGAAAAAGTAAACATGTGTTCATATATGCCTCCTTGAGTGGACTTTCCTGTTCAGAGGGCACATGTAGGTCTTCTTTGTCTTCTTGAGTAGGAGAATTGTAGCTAGTGTATGATTGGGATTTAAGGGTAGTAGGAGTTAGCTCTTGACCTTTCTTATTATAGAACGCCCCCATAAAATCTAGCTTTAACTAGTCTTCCATAGAGTTGCATAATTGTACATCTTGCTGTCAACTTCCAGTCATGGACCAAAGTATTTGTAAAGAATAACACCGTGCCCTTGGACCCTTACTTGACCATGGTGTTACTCATTACTTCCCAAAGCCCTATACAGGATGTCATCTTTTGTAGCAGTGCTGCTTAGAGTCCTTGTAGCTGTGGTTTCTTAGATCAACTCTTCCTACATTATTTATAAGAACGTGATCAATTTCATTAATTAATATATAATTATATATAATATAAAATTATTACAAAGACAGATACATGCAACCACTTGCTATTAAAAAAAAAGCTTGTACAATAGCTTTGTTTTTGCAGGTTTGTGGAGAAGTTTTATTTTTCATTGATTGACACAATTAATGAGATTCATAGTCCTAGCTTTCTTTTTCTTTCAAGAGAAGCATTAAAGTTAGGTAATCAAATCTAACTAAGGTATAATTAGAAAGAAATAAAATCTCACAAATACCTACTTCTTGTTCTTCTCGCTTATCATAGCTCAACTTAGAGAGGTACTACTACATAAGATTGATTGCATGCACCTTTCTCCCTTCTGCTCTCTTTGCCCACAAATTTAATGCGATGGAAGGTACCTAATTAAGCACAATTAGATGTTATAATTAATGCAATTAAACATTGGGTTAGCACATACCTCTAATTCAAGAGATAATCGGCAGTGTACAAATTCATTCTATACTTGTTGGTCAATGATGTTGGAATATAGGTTAGGTACCTATACAAAATTGACGGATCACATACAAATGGATATACATAGTTGCTAGCAAAGTAACTCTTCCATTTTCTTCATTGTTTACTAGCTCCTTACAAAGCATGTTTCTTCTTGTCATCAGATATGTCAAAGGCACACTACAAAGTAGAAACAAACAATTTACTCTGTTTAAAAATAACAAGATGAGGTAACTATTGCACTATATAGAGCATTTACATACCTTCACTGCCTCTTAGATTGAATCTTTGATTGACAACAACACATGCCTCCAATCATCATAGGTAATAGGCATCATACTTCTTACTGTGCAACAAATGGAACTAATATAGCTGGATGGATGGTCACCTATCTCTTGCTCCTTAGTGTTGTAATAACAACATCTTTTATTCCCTTTCATTTTTTTTAATAATCTTTTCCATTGTTGTATGCCCTCTACCCATTCTCTTATGAGGGCTAATTGGGTTAGATTGTTCCTCATGTTCCTGATTTTCTTCATGTTCCATTCTTCTTGCATGAGGAAAAACATCTAATTTAAAACAAATGAATTAGAAATTACTTCTATATTCAATCTATTCAATAATTCATTTATTTTCATTATGAAATATAAATTCTTTAGAAATAGGTCATGCAACAACAATTCTTTTCATATTCACAATCTAGTTGAAAAGAGTGATTATATACAGGTGTAAACATGCATATGAACCTTTAAAAGTGGACTTCATAAAAGCAAAAATAGACTTTTTTCTACTTATGAATACTGAACGATCAATGTGTAAGGATTGTAAGGTGATACCTGATGAGAGTTTAACCTCACAACATAGGTTAATGCTTATGGATATCCATATTAAAATATGGAAGAAGGGAAATGAATTTAAAAGGTATCCAAAAACTAAGTGGTGAAACTTAAAAGGAGAGAAAATAACCTCATTCACAAATAAGTTGATGGTAGAAGGAATCTAGAACTATGAAACAAAAGTAAACACCATGTAGATTAATATTGCTGAGTCCATTAAGAAAGTGGCAAAAGATGTCTTAGGAGTATATAAAGGTAAAAGGCAATTAGTAAAGGAAACATGGTGGTGGAGTGAAATAGTGCAAAATTTTATTAAAGAAAAATGGATGTGTTTTAAAGCATGGTAGAAGACTAGAAATAATAAAAACTATGAACAATATAAGAATGCTAAAAAGGTTGCTAAGGGAATAGTAAGTGAGGCTAAACTTAAGCCATATGATGAGCTCTATAATAGACTAGGAACAAGAGAAGGTGAGAAAGATATGTTTAAACTTGCAAAAGTAAGAGACCAGAAGGGTAAGGACTTAGATCATGTTAAGTGCATTAGAAGTAATGATCAAAGGGCATTTGTCAAAGATAATGAGATCATAAAAAGGTGGGAAATGTACTTTAAAAAATTGTTCAATAACAATGGCTTTAAGAATATAGGGTTTGAAAATACTATAAATCTAAATAACAATGGATATTATAAATATGAACGTAGAATTAGAATACTTGAAGTAAAAGAGGCCTTGAAATAGATGAAATCAGAAAAGGCCATGGGGCCCGATGGCATACCAATAGAGGTTTGAAAGCATATGGGAGATATTGTGGTAGTTGGTTGACCAAGTTGTTTAACAAGATTATAAAATCAAAGAAAATTCCTAATGAGTGGAGGAAAAGCTCTATTGTACTAATTTATAAGAATAAAGGAGATATACAAAGCTGCACTAATTATCGAGGGATCAAACTTATGAGCCACACTATGGAACTATTTTGAAAGCGTGATTGAGAAGAGGTTACTGCATGAGACAAGTGTATTGGAGAATGAGTTTGGTTTCATGCCTTGGAGGTCTACCATGAAAGCTATTTTCTTATTAATATAATTCGTAGAGAAATATAAGGACAGGAGTAAAGACGTCCACATGGTCTTTATAGACTTAGAGAAAGCTTATGATAGAGTCCCTAGAGAGTTAATATGGAGTGTGTTGGGCAAGAAAGGGGTTTTCCGGGGGTATATAGACATGATTAAAGATATGTATGAAGTGGTAATAAATGTTAAGACCACTAGTAGCATGACCGGTGATTTTTCCGTCACTGTAGGATTACACCAAGGATCGGCATTAAGCCCATACCTTTTCATGTTGGTTATGGATGAGTTAACAAAACATCAGCACAAGGAGATTCCCTAGTGCATGCTATTTGCAAATGATATAGTCTCACTTGCTGAGACAAGGGAGGGTGTAAACACAGAGCTTGAGTTATTGAGAGAAGCATTAGAATTTAAAGAATTTAAAATTAGTTGAACTAAGATAGAATATATGGAATGCAATTTTAGCAAGGAGAGGAGTAGGAATGGAACACCAGTCATGATTGGTAACCAAGAAATCCCTGTAAAATACCATTTTTGGTACTTAGGATCAATGATTCATGAGAGTGGAGAGATTGTGAGGGAGGTTACCCAAAGAATTCGAGTGGGTTGGAACAAATAGAGATGTGCACATGGAGTTTTGTGTGCTCAGTGGGTGCCACTCAAACTAAAAGGAAAATTCTATAAGATGGCCATAAGGCTGGCCATGCTCTATGGATGAGAGTGTTTTACAGTTAAAGAACATCATGCTCATAGGATGAGTGTTGCAGAAATGAGGATGTTGAGATGAATGAGTGGTAAGACAAGAAAGGATAGAATTTGGAATGAAAATACTAAAGGAAATTTAGGGGTAACACCAACATATAACAAGATGAGGGAGATTAGACCTAGATGGTTTGGACATGTCCAAAGGAGACCGAAAACGGCACTAGTTAGAAGGAGTGAGGCAATGCAAGTAGAGGTTTCTAAAAGGGGAAGGGGAAGGCCCAAAAGAATGTGGATAGAAGTGGTGAGGAAAGATTTAAAAACTTTGGGACTAAATGAAGCCATGGTACTTAATAGAGAGAAATGGAGGAATAAGGTTCATGTGACCGACCCTTAATTGGGATAAGGTCTTCATGATGATGATCTAACATACTAAGATAGCAAACAAGACCACAATTAAATCTTAACATCTAACTAATAAAACAATCCTAGAAGACAAGTCTAGAATGTCAAAAACATATAGTTTGATAAAAGACACAATTCTTAGAATTATTAACATGCAATTAAGTTTTGTGATGCTTCTAGCTTTCATTTCTTAATTAGTTCTTACAATGAAGCTTTTAATTTAGTTAAACTATAAATGACAATTCTAAGTTCATAAGACACATGGTTGTTGCCTTAGTTATTAGTATTTTAACATTTGCATCCTCTAGTTGTTATTAATTTGCCTAAAATTATATTCTAAGGCAATCATCATATCAGCCCCATGTCAACTTCACATGAACTAGTTTCATAATTGGATTCAAACTACTTGGTTGGTCATATATGAATCTAGCAAATTGATAAATTTATCAATGGATATAAAATTACCACTCAATAAGCCACTGAATATAAATCGAAGAACTAAAAAGTATATTTGATTACATAAATAACTTCTACAACTATCTACTTCTATAGAAGGAAGAGGCATTTTATGTAGTGCTCTTATAGCTAATGAATTATCAAATTTGATGAAAAATCAAGAGAAGTAGGAATCTTATGCAAATTAGATATGGAAAAGTCCTGTAGTAGGGTGGAATGGCCAATGATAGACTTTATTGTAAGAGAATCATTGAATTCTCTTCATACAACAAGGACCAGATAAATTCCAACCCAAGTAGAGTACATTAGCTGTATCTTGCTGTATTGTAAGTGGTAACAATGGATCACCATATTTCTTTCTTCATATCAAACAATTAGAATATGTAATCATTTCTACAAGCTATATGACATGGCATCTTTCTATGTGAAACACAAGGATTTAAACATTCAACTAAAAGTACATAGAGGCCAAGCTATTTGTGATCCAAAGAAATCATCTGCTGGACCACATGTCAAAGATGCCATGACCTAACATCTTTTAACATATATAACTGCCAAAGTCTAGGTATAAATTAAACGGCTTAGATAGCTTGGAAACTTTGTCATAAAACCTTGGACAAGTTCAAGAGCTAGGACTATTGATGTGTGACTTTATAGGGACAAAATCTATCTGAGAGGGTTTGGGTAGAATATTTGGTTTGCATCACCATTGAGGAAAGGGAGAAATGGTATTTGGACTTTCTTTATCCATGGATCTGGCTCACATATAGCTCATTACCCTGAATTTGACACAGTTGTTGGATGTAATGCCTCTCTCAATTCCCCAACCATTGACAGGACGTGCCCTAAAATCAATCATTGGTTCATCTTGATCATCCAACTAGTGGCAAATTCATCATCCAATTAGCTAGAGAATATTCCTCATCAATAGAAGATACAAAAAATATATACTGACTTAAAGCTAGAGAAAGAGAGGGAGAGAGTGATAAGCTAGGACTTAGAGATAAAGATAACTTAAAACATCAAATCACATTTCTAACTACACGATTAAGATAAAAACCAAAAGATAACTCAAATCACTTGGTCCATCCAAATAAGCTCTAGATCTAACTTTACAATCATGATAATAATTTGTACATGACCCATATCATGACCAAACATGCTCAAAATTGAAAAATAGAATAGGAAAAGGACCTCCCTTGTTGAGTCGTTAGTGATTGGGTTTTGGGTTTCCAATCACATATCAGCCATACAATTGTGGAGAGATATCAAATGGCTGTTTTTCACTTTTTTTCTCTCTTCTTCTCCTTAAGAGAAAATCCAATGGTGGACAGAGACAATGGATTGCAGTGTGTGGGAATTGGAGAAAGGGAGCTCACGAGAGAGAAAGGGACATCAGTAGTGAAATCAATCACATGTTTCTTAAAGAGATGGTGGGGGAGGGTGAGACAGCTACTATAGGGTTTTGGAAGGTGATGGAAACTAGATGAGGTGTTTATATGGGACAATCAAAACTAGAATATGGTATTTATATTGTGTTTTGTAAAAAAAAATAAAAAATAAAGATGATTTTAGAAAATAGTCCTAGAAAATCTATTTTTAAGATGAATTTGAAAATTATCTTAACAAAATGTTTTGTAAGATGGTTTTATAACTGTCTTATTAAGTTCTTCCAAAAAGATTTAACCCCCTCCGATGACTTCTTGAGTTGGGCTATTCTTGCAAATATATATTTAGTGAATCGCTATTAAATATCGCAATCATATAGAAAAATAACACAAGTAATCTATCTCATTCTCATCGATTACATCAATTGATGGTATTGTTTTAGTAATGTAATAGTAATTTATTGTCGTATCGTATAGGCCATTTTCATCATAAAAATCCCTTCAGGAAGCTAATAAAATAGTTGACCATCCAAGTATCATGTCCATACTGAACATAAAATACTTGTTTCATTTGAGATGCTAAAATAAACAAATCATTTTTAAACAAAATTATTGCTATCAACAAATGTCAATCCAAGGCCATCAATTTTGATGTTATCCTTGTTGTGTTCTACCCAATTACACTTAAAAATAATTACTATTCTATAAGTACAATTTAGAGCCCATATCTATCATATAAACTCGTAACAAGTATCATTCACAACACTAGGATTGTTCTCCTTTGAACTGGGAAAGAAAGATGCATTAGCAACTAAGTTGACCTAACTATTTTGTTGCGCTCTTGAGTTATTGATATGAATTTTAAATATACTGCAAGTGCATGTCTTTATCTAAGTAAAGCAATAGCAAATACGGGTCAATCCCATGAGGACTCTTTAATAAATGGAGTTAACTATAACCTAAGTTACTTTAGTCTAACCTAGCCAATCACTTAAGGAAGTAGAGAAATCTAAACCCTAAACTAAAGCAAGGAAATAAGAAAGAAACAAAGCAAGAAAGGAAAGTAAGCTAAATAATAAAAGAAAATCAACTATTTCATTAATGGATTGTTTGCAAGGAATTGATAGATAAGCAATAAAAGAGAGGAAAATACATAAAGCAATTCAATTTCCATTGAACTGTCCGCTGTATGAGTCCTTAATTGTGTCTCCTAACTAGGCCTTTTACACATCCTCTTCTTTTCAAGGGCTTGAATTTTGCTTTATGGCTCTCTTTGTTGTATCACTCAACAAGTGTATGTACACTTCTTTCAACACATAATACACTAATGCTACCACCAAAATTTTCTTATCTTTACCCAACATGCCACTAGCCCAATGTTCAAATCCAAATCCAAAAAGTACCACCCTTAAGAGAAGAAACGAAGAAGGGATGGAGCGGAAAAAGAAAAAGGAATTGGTGCTACTCCTTAGCTAGAAACTCTATAAAGAGGGTAGCATTTTAAGGAGAATGCAAAGAGGAGAAAGCATTCAGCTTAAGGAAGAGTTAGCAATAGAAGAGGCTTCCTAACTTAAGAAAGAACTACAAAAAATGGAAAACAAAATGAAGACAGTAGCCCTTGGCTTATGACTCACCATTTCCAACCTTAGGAGATAATGAAGGAATTAGGTACTTACCTTGAAGTCTTCCTACTCTTTAGCACGATGCCTTTAGCTAGGAACTCGGATAGCTTCTTGGATGGACTTGATTTTCCTCAACCATACTTTAGGATTAGAAGGAATCCTTAGTTGGCATAGAAGTGGCACAAAGTTTCTACCTTGTCCTTATATTCTCAAATTCCAAAAGAAAAGAAAATAGAAGTGAAAGGAGATTGATGCATGGAAGGTAAGGATGAGAGAATGAAGGTTGTGTAATAGAAATAGTGAAAGGGGAAGGTGTGTGTGTAAGATGTAAACATGCAAAGGTGATCCTATGGTGTATGGGTGCAAGATCTAGGTGGATGAGTGCAAAACCTGCAAGGATGATGAAGGTTGGAGCATGGAGATGCAAAGCATGAAAGAGTGTATGCTATGCTAGAATTGATGATGCAAAGCATAAAAGGGTGTGTGTGTGCGCAATGCAAGATGATGCAAGGGATGGTATGTATGGTAATACGTAGGATTTACATTCAAGATAAGGTGGGTGTGTGTAAGATTAAAGAGTGAAAGAGGGGCTAACGGTGAAAATGCAAGGATACATGCAAGAGAGGAAGGGGGAGGTTGGTGCATGTAGTGTTAAGGTGGGAAAGGCAAGTGAAAGGATGGTGTGTGTAAGGGAATGGAGGAAGGGAATGAATGGTGCATGCAATCTAAAGTGGACTAAATGAGTGCTATGCAAGATCTAAGCATGTAAGAAGAATGTGTGTAGCCAATGTGAGTGTAATGCAATGAAAAGAAAGAAGGGAGAAGAGAGAATATGAAAGAAGATGGGAGGAAGGGAGGATGGATAAGACACTTACCTATTCTCCATTAGATGTGGATGTGTGAGTCTAGGGGAGAGTGATCTCTCTTGCTTTGTTTTTCTAAGTTTAACTTTCAAGGTATAGCGAAAGGTAAGAGATCCCTTGTTCATTCTTTTTCACCTCTATTTATAGGTTTTTAGAGTAGAAGCCATAGGGAATGAAGGGTGTGGATCATTCTTGAGCTTAAGTAATGAATGATTGAGAGAATGAGATATGATGTCGAATGCAATGTGGATGAGATATGGATGAAGAAGGAAGGAGATAAGGTGGAAAGGAAAGAGATAAAGGTGAGTGGCCAAAGAGAATAATTGAGAGTGGAAGAGATAGGAAGGTAGAAAATCAAGGAAAGATGTGGGAAATGGAAAGGAGTAGGGTAGGAGGTGTGGAACTCCATGTGGTTGTATAGGAAGTTTAAAAAAGTTTGAAATGAATGTGAGACTTTGGATTGATTTGGATAATGGAGATCTTTCCTCCTTAACATTTTTTCCTTGAATTCTCGTGGAGTGGGTGGTGGCTAGGGTTTATAACTTTTATTTGCTTCATCCTTGTCCATCAGATCATATCCCAGTCCACCATATTTTGTCCAACCAATGCATTCAAGCAAGGTGATATGTCTCCCCCTTGGAATTTAGATTTTTTACTTCTTTGAATATAGGTGGGCTGCCCACACAAAAAATCTCCACTAATGGGGCTTGAATCTAGTCTTCATTGTATGTATCTTCTCATTGGTCCATCCTTATCTGAGTGAGTGTTCATTGGTTGCTTAGGATATGTTTCAACATGTATAGATCTTGGCCTTTAAGTGCTTGAAAAGTAAGGTAATTTTCAATCATAGATTTCTTGTAAATTTTCTCCCTCCCTACCTCCTTTGTTTTCTCCTTATTTATCCCAAATAAAAATGTGGGATTAAGGGAGGAATATCACCTTGCATGGAAAATTTGTCCACTCCCTTGAGTGGACCCCTATTTTAGTTGGGTAGGATAGAGAGTGTAAGGAATGTATCTAATGCACCACCTGATTTTCTAAATTGTTTTAGTTTATAAAGCTCTCATTGTATATGATTCCAATATATGTGATTTGAGCTTTCTTTAGAAGCTTTCGAAGCTGGTAGATACCTTGCATGCATGCATGGGAAGTTTTGTAACCTCATTTTTTATACGAACACCCTTTTATTATAGATATGGCCGATGTTCCACATAGGATTTCCAACTACTTTAAGTTTGATAATGGAGCGTAATATTCTTTATGTACTCCTAGACTTCATGTTTGATATGTGTGGGCCCACAATGTAGCTTATATTCTAAATAGCTCTTTTCAGGATTTTTGTTACCAAAAATACCCTTTTTCATTTATACCTTGGACAAGAAAATGTAGAATTAACCCTAATTAGTGATATTTAAGTTTATTTTTGGGCTAAAACTTGTTAAATATAAAGGTATGCATGTAATATTTCTATATATATATATATATATTAAATACCCCATACTTGATTTTGTTAGTCCTCGAGCAAAACTATAAAAATAGAAATCTAAAAAAAATTCCTAACCACTTTTGTGGGAGCTATCATCTGTATATAACATATGTAGAATGCCTTCAAACCCTTACATTTCCCATAGTGGACAAGTTCTAGTCTTATAAGTGTTTTAAAAAATAATACCTATAAACATTTCAAAAGCTTTTATGAAAGTCCTTTATTTATCTAAGAGAATTTTTATTTTTATATTCAACATTCATTAAATTCCTAATTTTAGTATGCTAATAAAAATAAACAATAGTTCAAAAGTCTACTCTTATGCTAAAGATATTTCATTATCAATCAAACCTCAGATTGTGAGTGTGTGAATATGTAGCTAATATACATAATTATCAATTTCTAAGCAAATTATAACCTAAATTACCATCCAAAAGTATGTTATGACTTCAGATCTCACAGGATATTCTTGGCACACAAAAAGAAGTCACTAAAAAAAGGGTGATTCTCTCCTTACTATGTGAGTAGAATAATGTTCATTAAAACCAAATTCTCATATATTTAATAGCAAGGAATGATAACTTAGAAAAAAAAAATGGTACTAGTCTCATTAAAGTATATAATCTATAAGGAAAAATACACTATGACATTTTCAATTCATTTATAGCCACATCCAAGTCATACTCCTCTTAAGATCAAGTTAGGACTTCTATTAAGATAAAACATGGGCTTATTATAGGGTTATCAAAAGAATGGGTATAAGGATAAATAAAGATTGTTATGAAAGATATGCAAAGCCTACTACCACTATATTCACAACTTTCATTTCTACACATAAGATTGAACATTTCCTTTTTCTTTGGCTATTTGTTTCATATTTCCTCTTTAACTTTTGGTATAGCCTTTCTTTGAATTTTTCTCTTTTCAACCCTTTTCATGTTCATCTCTCGAAGTGTATTGCTCATACTTTTTCTATCAAGATACTTCTTCAACCATCTCTACATATTTACTTAATAAACTGGGTAATGGATATATCATAGGGTTACTAAGGGTATTGGTTAATGGATTCACCACGAAAAGGCTTAGTAAAAAGGCTCCAGGGGTAAACTAGCAAAAAATAAATTAGGGAAGGTTAAAGGCTCTGGGTTAACTAAGGATGGCCTATATCATTTCTTAGGTTTCATATGATGTAAATTTGACTGTAAACTTAACAAATGTATGGTATAGTCTTTCAGATGTTTTATTAATAGTTGAACAAGATGAAGAATAATGAGTCTAAATAGGAATTTATGTCTACTAAAGAAAAGTTTATAATTTATATATAACCCTCAAAAAGGAAGAATGTCTTTAAAGCTCACATGGGTTAATAGTCTCCAATTATCTTCTTCAAGGCCTCTAAGCTATATTTTCTCTTCAAGTTAAACTATATATATGGCTATTTTGTGCAATAAATATTTTGAGTTTAATTTTTCAGGGAAAACTTTTAAAAAAAGGATAAAATAGTGAACTAATTGTATACAAATTTATTAATAAGTTAAAGTTAAAAATTTATTGAATATTTAGAAAATTCAAATTCTCATCCTTGTAAAGAAAATTTTCATAAATTTTTCATCATTTTTTCTTTGTTGTTTAAAATAAAAGACTCAAAAATTAACTAAAAAGACTTTGGACACATCAAAATTTTAAGTAACCAACCCCCGGACTTAAGTTAAACGTTGTCCCCAATGTTCTTAAAATAAAATTATGAACAAATGAAATAACTAAGCAAAGAGAGAAGGTTTATAACGATAGTACTTGCACTCCAGTTATGGTGCATGAATCTATTGATGTGAACAATTATGAAAAATATATAATGAAATGCAAATGCAACTCTATGACTAGAGTAACTAATAAATTAATCTATGGAACCTTAAACCTAAACTAACTATGAGGAATTTTTAGAAAACTCACTCCATTTCAAAATTTCTTGGTAGTCAATATACATTCTCCACCCAAAGATATATAGTGGAGATAACAAGATAGCAAGATGAACCATCATGAATGCAAATTTTGTGTGACCAAGTTGAGTGACTTGGTCCAAGAACAATCAAATTGGGAATATAGAATGTCAACATAAAAAAGCTAAAAACTTTCCCCTTCCTTTACATCTTCCTGAAATCTGGGGTTAAGCTAACTTTGTGTCTCCCTAAAAGGATGTTTATTTTCCTCTAAATGTAGAGAAATACTAGGGCTTATATGCTCAGTAGCATCTTCTATACACCCTAGAACTTGTTGATGTTTACTCATAACATCAATTGACTCCCCTTCTTGTTCTATCTTAGATTCTAAGGTAATAAGCAAGGGATTAGATGAACTAAAACTGTCGTAGTGTACACTTTCGGGTGGGTTCAAATATGGTAAATTGGTGATAAAAGTATCAAATAGAATCCTAAGAAATGTAATGAGTCCTACTCATGCTTTCCATTTAGAATTGTCCATTAATGGCGTAGTATTCAATAAATCATTCACTTCATCAATGGAGATATCTATATTAAAATATAAACCAAAATGAGCTACACATGCCTAGAGAGGATCAATGTTAGAGGATAGTAGGGATGATCGACTATCTATCATATTAACTTCAAAAGGTCCTTCAAAGTCTAGTTATATAGTATTAAAAACATTTAGCATGATGTCCATGTTTCCAAAGGACAACTTTATAGTGCCATTCCTATAATTAATAATTGCATTTGATGTGGCTAGGAATAGCCATCCTAAGATGACTAGAATTTGACTACCAAGATTTGTTACAGGCTATGTATCTAAGAATAAAAGTCTACTAGAAATAAAAACTTATCAACCTACACTAGAACATCTTCAACCACACCATATGGAACTTTAACTAACCTATCTGCCATTTATAGTGTGGTGGTAGTCTTTTTCATCTTGCCTAAACCTAATCCCTTATATACAGAATAAGGTAACAGATTAACACTTAGACCCAAATCAAGTAGAGCACTATCAATTGTGAGATCCTCAATCACACATGATATAGTGGGACATTCTGGGTCTCTATAATTTGGTTGCGTTTTTGTGTTGTAGGATTGAGCTTGCTTTCTCAGAGAGAATTCTTTCTTCTACACCTGATTTTTTATTTTTGAGTACAAGATCTTTTAGAAATTTAGCATAAGAAGGTATATCCTTGATGACATTAAGTAATGAAATATTGATATTCACTTATTTAAACACATTAATTAGCATATCCAAATTATTATCCTTTATAGTCATATGGAGATGCTGGGGAAATGCAATGTTTGGAATATAATGCACTTCAGGAGTAGGGTAAGTAAAAGTGGAAAGTAGTTGTTTCTTCTCTTTTCCCTTCTGATACTTTATAAGACTCTTATTGTCCTCAACTTGTTCAGTTTCCTTGGTCAACCTTACCTGATTATCTATTATTTTGCCACTATTAAGGGTAGTTATGGACTTGGTCTATTCATGTAATGTCTTCTCATTAGAAGTTGTGACAATCTCATACTGGCCTTTAGATTGCTAGTGAGTCTGCATTATTTGTTTAATACTATTGTGGATTTCTAATGAACTCTACATAAAACAGTCTCAGGCTCTCCTCTAAATATTGTTTCCTCTATTGTGGATGAAACAACTACTATGGTATAGATTATTGTGGAGATGGGGCTCTAAGGAAAGGTTGATTAGGAGGCCTCCTAGATGGTCCTCCTTGATTAGTTTGGGACTAAGAAAAATTAGGATGCCTAGCCCATGGAGGATTGTAAGTATCTAAATATGGATTATTGTTACTAGGATTTATGAATGCATTCAATGCAAATCACTTGCTCCAAAAAGTTTTAAGGATAAGCAGAGCTTGATGGACATGAAGCAGTAAGATGAGTGAGACTAGAGTAGATGGAACAAATCTCAAACTCAAGTTGTTGAGAAGATCTATTAGTCATCATAGATGCCTCTAACTATTAAGTTAGATCTTCTATCTTATCCACTTCATGAACCAACATATCAATTTTTCTATTTAAATATGGAGTGACTAATATCTCATATAGACCTCTTTTCTTCTAAGGCTATGGATATCTTTCTGTTCTAATAGAATAATCCCATTGGTGGAATTTATTATATAGATTTTCTAAGAATTTTCACTCCACATCAATCTTAAGCATATTTCCCACCACAAGTGACATCAATCATATGTTAGTTTTGTGGGGTTAGACCTTTGTAGACATATTGGAACTGTTACCACTTTCTAAATCTATGGTGTGGACATTTCAACAATAAGTCTTTCCAACGTTTCCAATATTCGTAGAAGTGCTCTCCCTATTTTTGTTGAAAATTTATGATTTCTCTCATGAGGGCATTGGTTTTATGGATGGAAAAAAATTTATTCAAGAATTTCTTGAAAAGTTGATCCCATGTAGTGATGGACCCTACTTCTAGAGAGTTGAGCATGCCTTAGCTATATTCTTAAGAGAAAATGGAAATAGTCTCAACTTAATAGAGTCATATGAGAAATTGCAATACTTGAAAGTTAAACAAATGTCAAGGAATTCCTTGACATGGTAATATGGGTCCTCCTTTTCTAGCCCATGAAAAGTTGGTAAGAGTCGAGTAACCCTTAGTTTAACTTGAAATGTTCTACGTTAGTTGTAGGTAAAGCAATACATTATGGTGAGTTGTATTGGATAGGAGTAGAATAATCCTTCAATGGTTTGACCTCTACTACTTCATTAACCATGTCTTCTTTCAGGTTATTAGCATTCACTAGATTCCTCTTGTGGTACACTTGATCGAAGAGTACTAAGTCTGAGTTTAGTGATCATCAGCTTAATATAAATGAGTGGCTGGTGTCTACCTTACATACAACGAAAACAACTCATTATATATAGTGAAAGAGTACATTTTTTTTTGTACCTAGTGTATGGAACCTAAACTAAATAATGTAACCTAAATGCTAAAGGATGCACATAAAAAAGGCACACACAATTAATCCTAACCCTATGCAAACAAACTAAAAGGTTGATTTTTCTTTATTTTTATTTGGGGAGTCTGCCTTTTAGGTTATGTCTATCCTAGGTAGCTCCTCCTCTTCTTCAGGCTTGCCCTATTGCTTACTAGTTAGATCCTAATAGTAATCAACTACTTAACACCCTTCTCAATGATCTATAGCTGATTAAACAGGGGTCACTAGAGTGGCAATAGGTTACCACCTTTCAAGAGGGTCCTATGAGCTCATACGCCACTATGGGTGTCTTCTATATTGATTTTAAATTAACTGTTGAAGTTTGGATTGTGTATAAGGTGATGATTAACCTAGGTAAGCCAATGGATGGTGATGAAATCCACCCTTGGTTTTATAGGGTGGGTGCCCTTACTAATTAATCTAAGCATTCCCACAAGATTTGATCAATATATATTCACCTTAAAGCATGTAAATATGCCCACAATGTAAGGAAAATAGTAAATCTAATGCAAAACCCAAGAATGCAACAAATGATAAAATGCTTTGATATATCTACACTATCATCCATAATGCAACTAAATTAATGCAAATCTAATTTAGGAAATGAAAAGAAGTTAGGATAGCTCATTGTGGGGTCCTAGAATTAGTCTTCTTGTACAAGGGTGTTTCCATTTACACGCTACCTCCTGTTCCACGTTAGGATGGTCCAACCTTATCTTGCATTACTGCAACTATTTTTAAATTTAAAATAATCACAATGTAAAAATTTATAAATATGGCTCACTACAATCCACTCAAATAACATGTGTGTGTGTGTGTAGATAGAGAGAGAGAGAGAGAGAGAGAGAGAGAGAGAGAGAGAGAGAGAGAGAGAGAGAGAGAGAGAGAGAGAGAGAGAGAGAGACAAACACACACACAATCCTAAATTTTGTTCCAAAGTTCTTTCCAAGTCCCTTATAGATTTCTGCACCAAGTAAAAAGGAAGTGAGTATCCAATATCTTTAGGAATAAGGAAAGTATAATATAAATAGAAATGCAACTATCCTATATAATATCCTAAGACTAAGACTCGTGGTAAAGTAAAGAAAACTTGTATCTTAATTAAACTATGTTGCGAATCCATGGCTCCAAAAACTCGATGTGAATCTTAAATGTACCATGAATGCATATCTTTATTGGAATATAGAAATGGAAAATACGGGTTGATCCCATGAGGACTCCTTAATAAATGGAGTTAACTAAAATCTAAATTTCTTTACTCTAACCTAGCCAATCAATTAATGCAATAGAAAAATCTAGAAACTACACTAAAGTAAATAACTAAGCAAGAAAATTAAGAAGGAAACAAAGCAAGGAAGGGAGGAAGCAAGGTAAACTAACTAATAAAAGAAAAGCGACTATTTCATTAATGGCTTATTAACAAGGAACTGATAAACAAGCAATAAAAGAAAGGAAAATGCATAAATCAATTAAACTTCCTTTGAAGTGTCCTTTGTATGAGTCTTTAATTGTATCTCCTAACTAGGCTCTCCACACATCCTCTTATTTTCACAGGCTTGAATTTCTCTTTACAACTTTCTTTGTTATGTCACTCAAACAAGTGCTTGTACACTTCTCTTCAACCTACAATTCACTAAAGCTACCAAATAACTTTTCTCATTTTTATGCCAACATGCCACTAGCCCAGTGTTTAAATCCAAAATAAAAAAAGTACCATGCTTAAGAGAAAGGAAGAAGGGATGGAGTGGAAAAAGAAAAAGAAAGAGGGGGCGGGGGCGGGGGAGAGGGGGTTTGTTTAAGAAATGAAGATAGTAGCCCTTGGCTTAGGATTCACCAATTCAAGCCTTAGGGGATGATGAAGGAAATAGGTACTTACCTTGAAATCATCCTACTCTTTAGCACGATGCCTTTAGCCAGGAACTTGGATGAACTTGATTCTCCTCAACGATACTTTAGAATTTGAAGGAATCCTTGGTTTCCATAGAAGAGGATCAAGGTTTCTTCCTTATCCTTATATTCCCAAATCCTAAAAGAATAGAAAATAGAAGTGAGAGGAGATTGATGAGTGGAAGGTAAGGATGAGAGAAGGCAGGTGCATGTAATAGAAAGAGTGAAAGGAGAGGATGTCTATGTAAGATCTAAGCATTTACAGGTGATCCTATGGTGAATGTGTGCAAGATCTAGGTGGATGAGTGCAAAACCTGCAAGGATGATGAAGGTTGGAACATGGAGATGCAAAACATGAAAGAGTGTGTGCTATGCTAGAATTGAGGATGCAAGGCAAGACTGCATGCAGAGCATAAAAGGGTGTGTTTTATGTAATGCAAGATGGTATGTAAGGTAATAAGTAGGGATTTGCATGTAAAAGAAAGTGGGTGTGTGTAAGATTAAAGAGTGAAAGAGGGGCTAATGGTGAAAATGCAAGGATCCGTGCAAGAGAGGAAGGATAAGGTTGGTGCATGTAGTGTTAAAGAGGGAAAGGTAGATGAAAGGATGATGCATGTAAGGGAATGGAGGGAGGGAATGAATGGTACGTGCAATCTAAATTGGACTAAATCAGTGCTATGCAAGATCTAAGCATGCAATAAGAATGTATGCTGCCAAGGTGAGTGCTATGGTAAGTGTAATGCAATGAAAAACAAAGAAGAGAGAATGAGAAAGAAGATGGGGGGAAGTCGGGATAGATGAGACACTTACCTCTTCTCTAATGGATGTGAACATGTGAATCTAGGGGAGAGTGATATCTCTCCCACTATTTCTGTAAGTTTAGCTTTCAAGGTTTAGGAAAAGGTAACAGATCCCTCATTCATTCTTTTTCACCTCTATTTATAGGTTTTTGGAGTGGAAGACCTAAGGAATAAAGGGGGTGGATAACTCTTCAACTTAAAGAGTGAATGGTTGAGATGAAAGGGAAGTAGAAGAAGGAACTAAGGATTTAGGAAGGAGGGTGTGGAATGCATTGGGAGAAGGAGATGGGATGTGGAATGCAATGTAGATGTGATATGGATGAAAAAGGAAGGAGATAAGGTTGTAGGAAAAGTGATAAAGTTGAGTGGAGGAAAGAGAATAAGTGAGAGTGAAAGATGTAGGATGATGAGAGAAAATCAAGGAAAGATGTGAGAAATGGAAAGGAGTAGGGTAGAAGGCATGGAAGTCTATATGGTTGTGTAGGAGGTTTAGAAAAGTCTAAAATGAATGTGAGCCATTGAATTGGATGATGGAGATCTTTCCTCCTTAATGTTTTCCCTTGAATTCTCATGAAATGGGTGGTAGCTAGGGTTTATAGCTTTTCTTCCCTGCATCTTTGTCTATTGGATCATCTTTACCCTAACTTGAGGGGATGGGATTCTACTAACGTTTTTTTATCCTAAAAGATATTCTTTAATGGTTCTTTTTCTCTCCACCGTTAGATTGGAGTGCCTTAGAGTGGGTGACTTAGATTCCTTGGAGATTTCCTTATCCACTCTAGGTTTCTTCTTCTTTTTCTCTCAGCCCATCATTATTTTCTCCAGCCAATGGCATTCAAGCAAGGTGGCATGTCACCCCCCTCAAATTTAGATTTTTTACTTCTTCGAATATAGCTGGGTAGGCAATCAAAAAAATCTCCACCAATGGGGCTTTAATCTAATCTTTATTATAGTGTATCTTCTCATTAGTCCATCCTTGTTTGAGTGAGTATTCATTGGTTGCTTTAGATATGCTTCAACTATGATAGATCTTGGCCTTTAAGTGCTTAAAAAGTAATAAAATGTGATTTTCAATCTTAAAGTTTCCATAAATTGACTTCCTCCTCACCTCCTTTATTTTCTCCACTTTTTCTCCTTATTTTTCTCAAATAAAAATTTGGAATTAAGGAGGGAATACTAACTTGCATGGGAAATTCATCCACTCCCTTGAGTGGTCCCCTCTTTTTTTTTTTGCATTGGAAAGAGAGTGTAAGGAATTATCTCATGCAAGCCTTGGTTTCTTGACTTGCTTTATTTAAGAAAATCTCTCATTGTATATCATTTCGATGTATGTGATTTAAGATTTCCCTAGAAGCTTCCCAAGGTGGTGGATAGCTTGCCTATATGCATAGGAAATTATGTCATCTAACTTTTAATGAACACCCTTTTTAGTGCTGATAAGGTCGATGTTCCACTTAGGGTTTTTGACTGCTTTGACTTTGATAATAACACCCAATTTTTAGTATGAACTCTTGGACTTTATGTTTGGCATGTGTGGGCCAATAATATAGCTTGAACTCTAAGCTTGCTCTTTTTAGGGCTTTTATTTACAAAATATCAATTTTCTCATTTGTACCATGGACCTGTAAAATATAGAATTAACCTTAATTAGTGATTTCTAAGTTTATTTTGGGGATAAAACCTTCTAAATATAGAGTTATGTATGCAATATGTGTGTGCGTGTGTTATTTTGGGGATAAAACCTACTAAATATAGAGTTATGTATGCAATATGTGTGTGTGTGTGCGTGCGTGTGTGTGTGTATTAGTTATGACAATGTTATGTAAAAGCTATAACTATTCATGGTATATATAAGATACTTTATTAGTTCTAATAGAGGTCCTATCGCCAGCCAACCCTAGGATTTAGATATATTATGACCTGGAACCTCTTGCTAATCTTGAAGCTCTACATATTAAGTGGGAAGATTAATATAATCTAATAAATTAGTATAATACGCAATTAATAACATGGTAATGAAGCATTAATTCATCTTTCTTTTGATGAAGCCAAGTAGTGAAGATGTGAAATTGCTCATATTGAAGTTATTTTTGTTTATTTGCACCTCTTGGATACTAGTTTTCATGAACTCTGTTGAGTGTTCAATTTTAGTAAAAAAAATCCTCAAATTAGCATCAGGATAGATCATGTAACTAATTAATTTTGAATTTTTAAAATAAAATGTTCATTATATCCCCAATTAATCATCTAACCATTTGTAAAAGTTAATGGTTAGATGATCATCAAAACTAATTAGATGACTAAATCATGGTTTAGATGATTCAACCAGAATGGACTTGGATGACTCAGATCGAGGTGATTGGTACCAGATCCTTCTCACCCCACAAGGGCCCTAGAAGGCAAGATGGACCTATAGGTTCTTCACTATTGCCATTGCTATAGTATGAAACATTCTTTTGAACAATGGAACAGGGTTCAAACACCATAAGACCTTTGCAGGCACGTCTTTCAATTGCTCAATGGAAATTCTTCTTTAACTTCCATCTTGACTATTTACGAGTTGGGCATGTAGTTTTATACTTGTGGTCCTTCCTGTACAAGATGCATTTATTGAAGCAAGCATATACCTTCTTATACTTCAACCCTAGTATAGCCATGGTTTCTTTACTTCCCAAGTGATTGCTGCTAGTTTGTTCTCCTTCACTAACATCTTACCCATCACTTTCAAGACTTCTATAAAACATTGATAAAAAAAACCAAATCTCATTTCATGTTATATAGTTCTATCATTGCAAACAACTTACGAGAATCTATACACCTAAGGTATAATGGGTCATTGGCTTCCTTCAATGTAGTCTAAAATTGATCATGGTCGTCGTGAAAGTCATCATATGCATCTTGAAACATTGATGTCGCTATACTATCTGCAACACTTCTTACAGTGTCTTTATATTCACATCTTTTCGCCCTTATTGAGGACCCCTAATGTAGTTCTTCTCTATGCCAATTCCAGGGGCAACAACTTTCATTGACTCAATTGAAGCATAAATGTTCTCTCAAATCACTTACAGTTACGTTTCTTATGTTTTCACATCTCAAGCATGGACAATGCATGCAATTACAATTTGTATCCCCTTTTCTTAGTGCAAACTCTATGAACTTTTTCATTTCCTATTGATATTCTCTTGATGATCTTGTTGCCATCATCTACGCATATATGTTCATTTCAACAACCAAACATAGATGATTTCAATGACTTTTAGACATGAAAAGAATGAACTATTGATTATACATTTTAGCAAACATTAGGTATGCAAATAAAATGTTGGAAAATGCTTATCATGTATGGAGATTTTTCAACTCTACATTAGGACAAAAACATCATTGCAAACATGCATGATAGATCCATATAAAGTAGTAAAAAATTTTAGGAAAGGAATTAAATGCTTATAATCACACAAACAAAACATGAGACAAGAAAGAAAGACTTACCCACTTCAATCAGCCAAGATAGTAAAAGTTCGAAGACAAACCATATATTCAACCCACTATGATCGCTCTAATTTTAGTTGAAGCTAGCTAAAGCTAAAATGTAGATAGTAGAGCTTCAGGCTGTGCTATTTGATAAAGCCAGATAAATATATATATATATATATATCTATCTATCTATATATACATATATATATATATATGGGAGACAAGAAAGAAAAGAGGTATGAACTTTTCATATAGCGTCAAGTTTTGAAGATGAAATTGTCTTCTTGAGTAGGTTTTTTAAGATAATTTTCTAAAAACCATCTTAATTAGGTTTTTGAACCATCTTGTTAAATTGCTTTTTTTAAGAGAGTATTTCTTAACTGTCTTCTTAATCAATATTTTTTAAGATGATTTTTTCTAGCCATCTTTTTAATCTTCAACTTTTGAAGCAATTTTCCCAACTGTTTGACTAGTCTTTTTTTTTTTTTAAAGATCATTTTTTTAACTATCTTCTTATTTTACTTGTTTATGATAATTTTACCTAACTGTTTTCTTAAGAAGGATTTTTAAGATGGTTTTTGGTAACCATCTTCTTAAACAAATCTCTAACTATCTTCTTGAGTTTTTCCCATGAAAATCTTTAAAATTTTCAACTCCCTATAATGACTTTTTAAGATGATTTTTGGAAAATCATCTTATTAAATAGGGTTTTTCAAGATGATCTTTTGTAACTATCTTAGGCTTGGTTACAAGTAGAAGTGGGTCATTTTAGTAGTGTGAAGTGCCATGTAAGTTACTAGTTAAGAAAAGAAAAAATTTGATGGCTATGATCAAATTGGTTTGGTTACAAGTAGAAGTGGGCCCAATTTGTGGTGGTACTAATTATTATGCCATTTTTTCTTAATAAAAGGCCAATAAAAGGATAGGAAAACACATATCTACTCAGAGCTAGAATGACATTTTTGTCATTTCCATTATTGCCATTTTGGCCTTCTTTAGAGCTGCCAGTTTTGCCTTCTAATGCCATTATCATCCTCCATTAATGATAAAAGGTCCTATGTTTTTTTCATTAGGCACTTACTAAATGGTATGGGCCACTTTAGCTTTAGGTGGGCCTAGATTTCTAAAGATTCTAATGCATTTACAAAGTTTTGCTTGATGGGTCGTGCTTCAAAATTCACATCCATTAGATATTCCTACCATTACTACTTTTAGTTTTTAAAAGGATAGTGAAACTTTTTACCCCTTCATTTATAGTAGATAAAAACTATGGCTAGATCATGCAATGGATGAGATTTTAGGAGCATGGCCTATCTAAGTCAAGGTGAACATTGAGGATGCCTTAGAAATCTTACCTAAAGTTATTCCCATTGGCACCATTTAGGAAAAGCTACATAATGAAACTAAGGGCGTATATATCATCTCTCTTATCATCATTGTTTGGAGATGTTGTTATCTAGACTGAGCCTTCCAGACTCTTTTAGGACCCGTAAGTAAGGCCTCACCCTCAGATGATTTCACCGTATCATTGTAGTCCATCTCCCATAGATAGGCTAGACACCAGAAGCCATGATCATTGCATGATTTTAGCTATTTCATTTTGAGTTCTTAGATTAGGATCATTGTTCTCAATAGAAAAAACTAGTAGTTAGAAACATCCAATGAGTTTGAGATTTTGCAAACAACAAGTCTAGGTGAAGCTAAACAAGATGATTGGCCTAGATCATCCAAAGGTGGGACTCAAGGGAGACTCACAAAATCAATATGCATATGTCAATCTTGATAGCATTTCTCTTACTATTTTCTTGGGTTTTCACCTATTATTATTTGTTTTGAGTGGCCATACCTAGAAATTCTTCTCTATTGAATGATGTACTATTTACTATTATATAGTGTAAGATTTGGAACCCAGTTAGCAAGCTAGAAATGATAAATTAATCAAGCCTATTGTAGCAAACTTTATTTTCAGGAATAAGTTAGCAAGGCAAGTGATCCAAAAAAGTTTAGCAAATGCCAAGGAGAAATCTTTCTTCACAATGTTGAATTTTTAACTAAAGATCAATCTACAAATGATAAGAAACATGAAAAAGTGATAATTTTTATGTGAAATTCAAACTCATTTGTAAACTTGTGTTAGAGTCCCAGTAAGAGTACATTCTCAAGAGGGAGAGGAAGAAGTACATGACCTTTTTTCATGCATGGTATAATATCTTTTGCAAATCTAAGCAATTCACCATATTTAGAATACCAAAAATAGGTAACTTATAAGAAATCAATACATTTGAAGAATCCTAGCCACTTGTTTGAAACTTTTGAAAAACCTAACAAAAATGGATAGTTGTGAATTTTTACTCAAGAAAAAATAGGCTAAAAACATTTGAAGGACATGAAATTTTATGTCTAGCCTATCTAATCTATTCCTAACATGATGAATGGTTTAGATCCAACAAAAATAGTTTTACCATGCATGAAAACAAGGATGTGTACTCCTTCCTCTCTTGTTGAGTGTGTACACTAACTAGAACTTGTGTTTGTTTGATTTTTTCAATTTTGTAGAGGTGTGTGTGTGTGTGTGTGTGTGTCTACATTTAAAAAAAAAAATTATTTGACAATAATTAAGAGAGTAGCTAGTTGGATCACTACATAGGACGGTGGTGGAGCTGGCCAATGTAGGAGCTGCCATTGGTAGGTATGGAGGGTGATGACTTCAACACGAGAGGCACCTCTTTTTACCAAACCACAAAGCTACCAAAATTTGAGTAGCTTAAGATGATTGCAAGTGTCCATGTTTTGACTGAGGAAAAGTTGGTGTGGACTCCTTTCACACTCAAAAGTGTGGACTCTTTTATGAAATCACTACATACTGGCACTACTACCATCCTAGATGGCACCTTTTTTTCTAGTGTGGACTAGATGCCTAGCAATAGTTCATAAAATCCATTACCTTAGGAAAAGTGCTACTCAATCCAATGGTGCATATAAGAACAATAGGCAACATCACTATGGGTGAGGTCTAATAACTACATTTTTTGAAGCCTACCTTTGAATGATCTGCCTCATTCATCTTATTGCTCTAGATTTAGATGTCTTATAAATTAAAATGCATTTGATTTGGATGATTATGACATCTAAAAAGTATTTGATAAACTATGCTTAAAAACAATTAGTTCAAAAACTTTATAAACACCATACAATTTCTTAGAAGCTATAGTCATTCATATCATTTTTTATTTTTTTTTACCTATAAAATATTTAAAGTTGGAGTAATAAGATGTATAATTCCAATCATGCCAAAGGTGGGTTTCAAAAGATCTTGCTGCTTGACTACACCACATAGTGTGGTTAGTTTAGCATTCCTCTAATGTTAAGAAAATGATAAATGTAAATTTTCTTGAATGGTTAACAAACGACTTAAAGTAAAATTAATTATTTTATTTTGTTAGTTGGTACAGAGTGTTGGGTCCACACCCATGTGAGGTCAGCTGTACATTTGACTAATAAATTCATGTGAGCAGAAACACCTGCAACAAGAAAAGAGCAACTGCATCAAAAATGTCAACAATCTACGCCAAAAAAGTTGAACTTGGCACCCACCAAACCGGGCAATCAAGATTGGCTAGTAGAATCTATGGATTTGTTAAGATCTGTTGCACTGCAGATCTTAACAATCAGATCATCTACACCCTATAAATAGGGGAGATCTGATCACTGCAAAACAAGGGTGTAAGAAACAGATGAGAGTCAACCTATGAGAAAAAAAGAGTGAACGTGAGTGAGTGAGTAGAGTAGAGAGAGGATCTGATCTGATCCTCCTCCTCAGTGTAATCTGTTCCTAAATAGTGATAGTTCCTCTCTTTTCCTCGTAGACGTAGGCCAAATCAGGCCAAACCATGTAAATATCTTTGTGTTTGTGTGTGTGTGTGTGTGTGTGTGTGTGTGTGATTGTTCCTCTAAATCTCAGATTCCCAAATCTAGTGGCTAGATCTATACAGATCAGCAGATCTGGATCGCAGCAGTAGCTTCCGCAATAGTGATATCAGAACTGTGCATTCCCAATAGTGGTATCAGAATTGCGCATTCCCAACAATGGTATTAGAGCCGGGCCAAATCCAGACTAGCCCAACCTAATCCAGATCTAACCTAGGCCAAGGAGAATAGCTCGACCCAGTTTAGTCCATCCCAGGCCAAGGAGACTAGCCTAGCCCAATCTAGATCTAGTCCAAGCTGAGGAGACTGGCCCAGTCCAATCCAGATCTAACCCAGGCTGAGGAGACTGGCCCAGTCCAGCCTAGTCTAGATCCAACCTAGGCCATGGAGTGGCCCAGTCTAGATTGGAAAAACTAGATCTGAGTCTGGAGAGCCCAATTCCAAATTAGTGCATCAAAGCATGCTCGATATCGGAGAACATCCCAAATCGTAGAACTTGGATCTGAAGACATCCTAGATTGAAGAGTCTAGATATGAGATCCCTTAAATCTAAGAAATAGCAAGGAAAGAAAAAGGGGGGGGGGTGTGGAAGAGAAGCAAAGGAGGAGTGAAGAAGGAGATCTAGACTGGCGGCAGTGAAGCCGCCAGCCCTCCTTAAAAAAGAATACAAAAATCACAAATCAACTCATCTGGTGGCAAGTTGCATTCATAGGAGAAAACTAGAGAGATCTGGTGATGCAGGGCCTAATCTAGTGAAGCCATCACCGAAAATTATTGCCAGAATTGATTTGGTGAAGTTGCCACCGGAAGTTATTACTAGAACTAAGTTGGTGAAGTCACCACTAGAAGTTGTTGCCAGAGTTGATTTGGTAAGGCTGCATCAAATCAGAGAGTAGCACGCATGCACAAAGGAGTAAAATGCAGCAGCAGGAGCTGTAGGGGAAGAACAGGTTAGGATTTTCTTCGTATTCCTTTTATATAAAATTCAAAAATAGTAGCCTGTAAAATTGATACTGCTACCCCTATGAATAGTATAGAGTCTCTCTAGTAATACTATAGCAACTCAAAAACAGAAACTGAGTTGACTCATGAACATACTAATAAATAGTATTTCTCAAACAGTACTTGAATATTTACAATTCTACCCCTGAATAGTACCCCCCTCTAAAATGACATTTATACCCCTATACATAAAAATTTCTAGGGCATCCCTTAACCACTCCCAAGGTTTTTTTACCATTTCAGACTCAACCATGCATCCATTTTCTCACGGTTAGTCTAAAAAAAGCTAGAAATAAACTTTAAAAATCCATGGAGGAATTTGGTTTAGCAAATGTTGTGACTGGGGCTATGATAAAACTCAATGCCACCAATTACACCTTATGGAGACCTAGAATGAAGGATCTTTTACACTGTAAAGATCTTCATGACCCTCTAGATGATGAGGAAAAAAGACCTGAGGGTATTTCAAAAAACGAGTGGACAAACATGAACTTGAAAACTATAGGTCAGATCAGACAATGGATAAATCATAGTGTATTCCATCATGTAGCATAAGAAGAAAATGCTTATGTTCTTTGGAAAAAGCTAAAGAACATGTATCAGGCAAAGACTGCACACAACAAAGCCTTATTGATGAAAAGGCTACTGAGTTTAAAGTTGAAAAGTGGAATGTCAATAGCTGAGGACACTAGTGAATTTAAGAACCTAATGAACCAGCTTGTATCAGCAAAGTTTCCACTGAGAGATGAAGGGCATGCCTTGTTACTGCTGAGTTCCTTACTTGAAAGTTGGGAGACCCTGGTAATCTCCCTCAGCAACTCAACTCCAAAAGGCAAACTAACCATGGAAATGGTCAAGGATGCCTTATTTAATGAGGAGGCTAGGAGAAAAGAATCCAGAACAGACCAGGCATATGTCTTGGTTACAGAAAACAAAGAAAGCAGTAGCAGTAGAGGTCGAGGTTGAGGTCAAGGAAGATGCAAAAGCAGAAGCAGGGGGAGATCCAAGAGCTGACATAGGAGGCAATACAAGTGCTTCCACTGCGGCATTCCAGGACATATGAAGAAGGATTGTCAAAAACTAAAGAAAGAAATGGAACAAAATAACACAAAGGAAGGTAATGTTGAAACAAATGTTACCATTGCACAAGACATATCAGTACTAATGGTTGAAGAAGAAGCGTGCCTGCATGTGACCAACAGTGAAATTGAGTGAGTGGTAGATGTAGTTGCCTCCTACCACACCACACCACAAAAAGAGTTCTTCGTCACTTACAAGGAAGGAGACTTTGACACCATAAAGATGGGAAATAACAGTTCATCCCAAATAATTGGGATTGGAGATGTGCAGATCAAGACAAATCTTAGCTGCACAGTGACGTTAAAGGAAGTGCGGCACATACAGGAACTTAGGTTGAGCCTGATCTCAGTCCCAGTACTTGACAAACAAGGTTACACAAACTATTTCGACAATAACACTTAGAAACTAACAAAAGGTGCGATGATCATGGCAAGAGGCCATATTTGCAGCACCCTGTACAAGACTCACATGAAGATATGCAAATATAGTCTCAATGCAGTGGAGGATGAAGCATCGCCAAATCTTTGGCACAAAAGACTTGGACACATGAGAGCGAAAGGGTTATTCACACTCGCCAAGAAGCAGTTCATCAAAATAGCCAAAGATATAACCCTCTACCTTTGCAATTACTATTTGTTTGGGAAGCAACATAGAGTTGTATTCTCTTCTCTCAGTAATAAAAGAAAAGAAATATTGAGTTTGGTGTACTCTAATGTATGTGGTCCCATAAAAGAGGAGCCCTTAGGAGGAAACAGATATTTTATAACATTTATAGATGATGCTTTTAAAAAGGTGTGGGTATATTCAAGTACTTCAAAAGATTCCATGTGATGGTGGAGAGGCAAATAGGAAATAAATTGAAGTGTCTCCAAAAAGACAATGGAGGAGAATATACTTCCAGAGAGTTCGAGGCATACTGTGCTGATCACAATATTTGACATGAGAAGACAATACCATGTACCCCACAACACAATGGCATTGCTGAAAGAATGAATCAAACCATTGTGGAACGAGTTAGAAGCATGCTCAGTATGGCTAAGTTGCTTAAGCCATTCTAGGGAGAAGTTGTAAGAACTGCCTGGTACCTCATCAAAAGATCACCATCAACACCATTGAACTTTGAAGTTCCAAAAAAGGTATGGTCTGGTAAGAAAGTTTCCTACAGACACTTGAGGGTGTTTGGATGCAAAACTTTTGTGCATGTATCGAAGGAGTTAAGACAAAAAGCTTGACCTCAAGTCAACATAGTGTACTTCATTGGCTATGGAGACTAAGAATTTGGATACAGGCGATAGGATTCAGAGGTTAAGAAGATCATTAGAAGTAGAGGCGTTGTATTCCACGAGAACTAGTTCTACGTGGACTTTGAAAAACCCACAAAGTCTAGTGAAGAAAGTACCAGTGCTCCAGATCTTGCCCCAATACATCCTGCTACAGACAATAGACAAGATGACCTTTTAGAAGAAGAAGAAGAGGATGCAGAGGGTGTTGAGCAAGGGGAGCAACAACCTCCTCCACCAGAAGGTGTAGGATCATCACAACAATTAGAAGATGAAGAAATCCCTCCACCATAATATCATGAGCCTCATCCAAAGACATCTTCGAGAGGCCATGTACTGATTCCCTTAAAGATATATCCGAAATCAGAGTGTATCATGCTTACTAAAGAGGGAGAGCTAGAAAGTTTCTAAGAAGTATAGAATCATGTAGACAAGAGTAAGTAGATGCAAGCTATGCAGAAGGAAATTAACTCACTACAAAAAAACAAGACTTACAAGTTAGTGAAGCTTCTTAAGGGCAAGAGAGCACTGAAGTACAAATGGGTGTTCAAGCTCAAGAAGGATGGCAGCGGAAAGCTAGTAAAGCACAAGGCTCGATTGGTCATCAAAGGCTTCTAACAAATGAAAGGAATCGACTTTGATGAGATATTCTCACCAGTGGTGAAGATGACTTCAATCTAAATTGTACTTAGATTGGTAGTTAGCTTAAATTTGGAGCTTGAATAGATGGATGTGAAAACTACATTTCTTCATGGAGATTTAGAAGAAGATATCTACATGGAGCAACCTGAAGGTTTTGAAGTACTAGGGAAGACCTAGTCTGCAAATTAAAGAAGAGCCTATACGGTCTCAAACAGGTGCTGAGGCAATGGTACAAGAAGTTTGACTCATTCATGATTGTCATGAGTACAAGAGAACAGTAGCAGACCAGTGCATATATGTGTAGAGATTCCTTGATGGGAAGTTTATTATACTCTTTCTCTATGTAGATGATATGTTGATAGTAGGACAAGATGTGGCTATGATTAGCAAGCTAAAGAAGGAGTTATCTAAATCTTTTGACAAGAAAGACTTAGGCCCAGCTCAGTAGATTTTGGGCATGTAGATTGCTTACAACAAAAAGGCAAGAAAGTTGTGACTGTTATAACAGAAGCATGTTGAACGAGTAATCAAAAGGTTCAACATGGAGAATGCCAAGCCAGTCAACACTCTGCTTGGTAACCATTTCAAGGTGAGCAAGCAAACTTGTCCTTCTTCAGAATAGGAAAAAGAAAAGATATCAGCGATACCATATTCATCAGCAGTCGGAAGTCTGATGTATGCAGGGGGAGCTATATCTTGATAGTCCAGGTTGCAGAAGTATGTTGCTTTATCGACAACAGAAGCAGAGTATATTGCTGCAGTTGAAGTTGGCATGGAGATGTTGTGGATAAGTGGTTTCTCCAAGAACTTGGTATTATACAGGAAGAATACAAGGTACATTATGATAGTCAGAGTGCTCTGGACTTGAGCAAGAATTCAATGTAGCACTCACGGACAAAGCACATCGATATTCACCATCATTGGATACACGAGGTAATAGAATAGGAACTGGTGAAGATAGAGAAGATTCACACAGATGAGAATCCAGCGGACATGCTGACAAAAGTGGTACCATATAAGAAGCTGATGCTATATAGAGACATAGTAGGAATGGACCCAAATTGAAAAGAAGAAGAATATTCTCCTCCCATAGGTATGAAGGGGGAGAATTGTTGGGTCCACACCCATGTGAGGTCAGCTTTACATTTGACTGACAAATTCATGTGAACAGAAACACCTGTAACAGGAAAAGAGCAACTGCATTAGAAATGTCAACACTTAGTGCTAGAAAAGTTGAAATCAGCATCGACCAAATCGAAAAGTCAAGATTGGCAAGCAGAATCTATAGATTTGTCAAGATCTGCTGTGGTGCAGATCTTGACAATCAGATCATTTGCACCCTATAAATAGGGGAGATCCGATCGATGCAAAATAAGGGTGTAAGAAATAGATCAGAGTCGATCTGTGAGTGAGTGAGTAGAGTAGAGAGAGGATCTATTATGATCATCCTCCTCCTTAGTGTAATTTATTCCTAAACAGTGATGGTTCCTCTCTTTTTCCCATGGACATAGGCTAAATCAGGCTGAACCATGTAAATCTCTCTTTGTGTGTGTGTGTGTGTGTGTGTGTGTGTGTGTGTGTGTGTGTGTGTGTGTGTGTGATTGTTCCTCTCAATCTTAGATTCCCAAATCTAGTGGCTAGATCTATACAGATCGGTAGATCTAGATTGCAACAGTAGCTTCCACAATAGTGATATCAGAACTGTACATTTCCAACAGTGGTATCAAAACTGCACATTCCCAACATGGAGCAGATCCTCTATCTATCCATCCCCTAATGGGATGGAGGGTGTGTAGCTTGAGAAATCTCATGCTTCAATGCTTCATACTTTGGAGTGATATAATTTTCCCAAGGCTTTCCCTGGCCACCTTTTGCATCACTTTAGGAACGTGAGTTGCATGATGAGTAGAGAATGACCAATATAAGGGCATTTTAAGTAAATATAACATCTTGGTAGGCTACTTTTGTATCCTGGTTTTCTTCTTCACTTATCAAGGGGAAATGCTAAAATGAAAAGATAAATCCCATCTGTTATTCTAAACAAATCTTCTAGGCTAATTTTAAGACTTTGTCTAGCTAGGCCTGCATATGATCTCATCCATTCATCTTGTTCGGCCTCCTCTATTTCGGCCACCTTTAGAAATTCATGGCCATTGGATGTTGCTAGCTATTTTTTCAACTAAGGATTCACAGAAGAGTTCAAAAATGGTATAGTAAAAATTATCCAATGATCATGAATTTGGTGTATAATCGTAGGCATTTTGAGCAAGATGAATGAGATAGATCATCAAAAGTGAGACTTGGCACAAAAAATCAATGTGATTACATTTCTCAGTAGAAAAATAGATTAAAATGAGATTTTTGCAGGTAAGGGCTATTGACTTGGAATTTCAGATGAACATTAATAATCTGTTCTAAGTAGAATGGATTCCCATCCGGTGGTGAAGATTTTGAGTGTCCTGAACCGGATGAAATAGTGGTTCTTGTGGATTCGAGTAACGGTGGTTTTCTGTCTCTGATTTTCTTCTGTCTTTTTTATCTTTGATTTTTTTTTATTGCTTTCTGGATGCTATTCTCACTTTAAGATTAAGTAAATGGTCAAGAAGGGTTTTAATCCCTTCACCATCTTCTTCTCCTATGGTGTTGCCTTGTCGTTTCCTTTTTCCTAATCTTTTCCGTATTTTGTTTCTTCATCTTCTCGTAATCTCGATTTGGCAGTATGTGTTTCCCACGTTTATGGTGGGCTGCAAAAGAACAAATTTCAGCGGAGATCGTACTAGACTAACTTTTCACACGTGAGAAATGACCAAGTGGTCGTCCCGGAGAAGCCTTGGGGCAATTATATCAGGAGCCTTATTTAATTACGTTAAGTCAACCTATTTTACGTGGATTTTGAGTCGGTTTCAATCCAAGTCGGGCAACCAACTTTAAATTAAAGTATGGATTTTCAGTTTAAGTGGGGCCTACCAATAATGATCTGGCCATTGTAATATGAGTAACTGGGCCCAATCGTTCAGAAGGCGTTCCACAGACTCCTTCCTGCCACTTCCCCTTTCCCGCACCCACCCCAACCAACTAAATATTCTTAATCATTTTGTCGTAGAAGCCATTAAAGGTACATAAGCTCTCTAGCGTATATGGTGTCTGCACCTGTAAGTCCGTGCAGCTAAAGTATCTAGTTCTTCCGCAGGGTGATCTCCATATAATGATGTTGTGAACCATCCTACTTTTACATAGTGGGACTACTCTATGGTTGATGGCACCTGTTAATTTGATTTGTCAATCGTGGATATTTAATAGCTAATAAACTAGTGCAGGGAGCATGGTTCTTTATGTTGGGTTTTTTTTTTTTTTTTTTCAAAAAGTAAAGAATTATAAAGTAAATCATTCAAGCACTCTCACTCATACACAATCCTAATCCCCAGCTAGAGGATGGAACCTGTAACCGACTGTGCTAGATGTTTGTTGGCATGTACGTGGCAAGTTTAGCATGAAAGAAAATGTGTTTTTCAGTCATTGGACACGGATGAATACAAACTTCGTATGAGCAATGGTCCGATCTGTCATTTTTAACAATTAGATATCTCATGATAGAGAAATCAAACGAGGATGAACACAAGTAGGCCTCATTGCTTAAAAACTGAGATTCCCCATGATAACATGGATGGGATATAAGCGAAATATAACTACTCAGCACAACCAGCAGTACCTTCTTCACTCCACCATTTTAGGACCTGAGGAATATGTGCTAGAGTAAGCATGACATCACCACATCGGCGGTGCAACTCTTCCACTTTTCCGTGAGATTAGCCTGATGTACCATTGATCCATGCTATTCATGTGACTCACTCCCCTTTGAAAATATAATGGCGCAAATATCATGTCAAAGAGGGCACTATTAGCATCTAAGAAATTGTACTTGCGTGGATGATAGGAGCTAAGCAGTTCTGTAGAAGCAACGGTTCATATCTTCAATGAACCGAAACACCATTGTTGAATGCTAAGAGCTGCCCTTTTGGCACAATTTGGCCACTATATCTAAAGACAGGTAAGTATGATGAACGGCATGGATCACTGACATGTGAGACCACCATAGAGAGGTGAAGTACTTGCACTACTAGTGTGATCCTTTTGTTTCATTTTTTTGAAACGGTGGACTGGCCCACTTACTTTCACACCCTCTTTGAGGAGCCTCTAGCTTGTGATTTTTGCAATTATGAGCTTACTCTTGCATCATTGCACAACACTCCCTCACCCAACTAATGTGATCTTGTTGCTCTCTACTCTGGCATTTTTCTTAAGATTTTTAATATGGGAAGTGATATAGTGAGGCTCTTTAACTAGGCATCAAAGTGAAGGTCCCTCTTAACATGACATGTACCCCTTTTTAACATAAGTGATTAGTTAATTTTGCCAGTCAAAGATAATTAACCTAGAGTTAAATGAGACAATTGAACGGGTTTAGAGGGTGCCTCATTTTAAGGCCTGATTTGTCATTTCCCGTATAATATTTCCAAATGAGCTCGTCAATATCAACCAATCAATCTTTCTCATTATATGATGTAGCAGGGAGAAAATAAAGAGTAAAGGAGAAGCATCCTGAAACAAGCATGGTAGATTCACATTTTCCTTTTCCCCATGACCCAAATCTTTCATATGAGGTGGCCTCTTTTGCCTAGCCTAAGTACCGAAACACCTCTCTAAAAGATAGCTGTAAGACGATATTCTGTGGTTGTGAAATAGGCCAAATCAGATGAATTTCTTGGACTACTAAAAAGGAAAAGAAATTGTCTAGAAGCCCCCGTGCTCCAGTGAGAACCACAATTCCCCACACACGTGTTCCGTAGCTGTAGAAGTTCCGGGATAATTCAAAACTTTTGAAAAGGTAGGTCCAAGCTTTTGATGTTCTATTTTTTCTCAAACAATTAAAAACTCCAACAATTAAAAATTCAATAGAAAATTTAAAATATTATATTAAGTCAAATGTTGTTTATTTTTTCTTTTTAATCGTGAGAGGAAGTGTGGCCTGGTGGATTTGAACCCACATGCAATTTCTTCTAATGAACGATATACAAATCTTCTTTTTGTGGTGGGACAATAGAGCCAAGTTTGGCAAGAAATTAGTGGGTAGTTTCGGGGAGTTTGAAAATAATTAAATAAACAAAGCAACAATTCCAGTCCGATGCTCTCATTTTCTGAGTGGTAACTGGAGTCAAATATTTGAAATTCCGCCGGTACTCAACTTGGTTGGCTGCTACTTTACACATTAGACCTAAGAGGAGTTCACATTTGTTCTCATAATATCCCTCTTAGCAGTACTGTCGATAGTAAGCTTAACTGAAAAATTACTATAAAATAAAGAGAAGATTAGTGTCACTACTATAACACAGCAGTGCCGATATTAAAAGAAGTACCTAGAATTGTGGTGGCCGACGAAGACAAAGGTTTTACATGGGCAAGTAAAAGTAAGTTGGATCTAACTTACGTGGCCCCAATCATTCTCTCTATTGGGCCTTGTTTATTAGCTTCTGATCTGCAAAGCGAATGCATCAAAATCTTAATTTTCTACTTACTCAAGATATTTAGTGCCATCATGGTTGTATTTGAACCATCAATTTTACGTCCCAGAACAACAAACACTACGATGATCCAATGGAAAAGGTTTGGGGGGCCACAAAAAGCCACGGCTTTCCCTGGTTTCTTCCTTGTCGTCGTCTACACATGTATGGAACAACTCTGAAAGTTCAGAACATGCAAATAGCAGTTGAAATGTGTGGAGATGAGCGGATGAACAAAGGTGAATTATATAACATGTGTAGTAGCAAGGTTGACATCTGAGAAGTGACAGTAAGTCCAAAAACCAGCGGAAAGCTGGAGATCAGTTGCAAGAACACGGCCGTGAAGCCGTAATCCTTTTGGAATTTTCTAAGCTTCCTTGCGCCCGTGCCCTAAAAGGCTAACTTTTGGAAGCCAAAAACCATTTGCTATCCACCCACCTAATCCCTAATAAGCTTAAACCAAGAAAAGGCCACATCCTCTTTTAAAGTTTTGTCGTACTTCTACCCAAAGCCTCCGCGTTCATGATAATTTAAACTGTTTATCTTAGTGGTTTGTACTAGTTGAGCAGTGACTCAAAAATCACATACACTGAATGTTCGTACAATTCCTTTTTTGAGTTTTGAAAGTACTAAAAACAGCTCAAAAAATTCAAAGTCCTGATCATTCATAGTATTTGATTTGTAAGACATGGACTTTTATGTCAAGATGCTTAAGATGAACAAATGATCAATTAAAAAGGTGGATTTCACATGTAGTCTTACCAAAACAAAATCCCAAAAGAGGGAACTCCATTCCATGATGATCCCACGAGCTTTAAAAAGGTTCACTAGTGACCCCCATTCTTTGTCCATTTTTGGTGTATATAGTAGCCCCAAAACTTACAGTAACGTTTTAAAGTTATGCTTTTGGTTGGATTTTCTGGCCGATGCAAATTTATTTAACTTTGGGGTATTTTTATCATTTTTATGTCTTTCTTCTTAAAGCCCCAGGGTCGATCATTTTCTTTTATTTCACTCCCACTACTTCATCCTTCGCACTGTCTATAACAGTAACCCATACATGGAAGCCATTGATGGACCTGGATTTCAATTAGATTAGATTTAGCTGAAATATATCATGTGGATTCAGCTAACGACAATCTAATGGTTGTACGTTGAGCTCAAATCCGAAAAACCTCTTTTTGACATGTAGGGTTTGTTCATTTCTCTTCCAAAACCATTTTTTTTGTTTACCTTGTGCAAAGCAGGTAATGAAAGGGCATGTGCTTGTCCCACTATGGTTTTTTCCTTTTGGCCAAAATATGAGACTTGTTGTTGGTTTATGGTCCATTTTCCTTCTTTTCTGGTGTTGTCGTTGTCATATGTAGCTAAGTTCAATTTGTAGACTTATTAGGGAAGAATTCAATATTGTTTCTTGTAGCATCTAGGTTAGGATGAATGAATTAAATATTGTTTGAGTGCGAGATTGGTTTATTGATTATTTAAAGTGAATTTACATGGTCTTGGTGAAATATATGCAGTTTAGTAATTATTTCACATCTAATTTATAGTTTAATGATAACCAAATTTGCATATCTATAAGGTGGTGAGCAATTTTTTATATATAATTGTACAAGTGGGCTGTTTTAGTGGAAGTTTATTAATTTATTTTATAGTTTAAACCATTATTTTAGAGCACATCAGTAGTTTATTTATCGTTTTAGTATAAGTGATCTGTTTTGTGGATTGTTTTGAGTCGAAGTTTATATATATTTTTTCACTTTTTTTTGGGTGCTCAAAGTACTTTATTGCTTGGTTAGATTCTAAAGAATGTAATTCTAAGATAAAATATGAATAATTTATTATCTAGTTTTGGTTAAGTATTATATAAAGTATGAATATTTAATTTACTTAGTTTAGTTTTTGTAGTTTATTCAATAGTTTATTTCAGTTAGGCAATGTGTAATGATTGGATTTGTTACTACAAATGTCATTGGATTATTTCCTTTGCTAAATTTCTATCATGGTGGGGTGATTGATGGAGAAGTTATTTTGGCTTTTGTATTGCATATTAAGAAATGTAATGCTAATTCTCATTAGTGTACTTTCCTTCTTTGGTGCAAAGTTGCCAGACAATATTTAAAGGAAGATGAAGGGCCATTGGTACAAAAGCCTTGTAGATGCCATGAAATTAAAGCCCCTATAAAATGATTAGGATGTAATCAACATGTGTAAGAAATGATTGCACCTAAGTTATAGAGCTTAGAGGTTTTTGTCGACCACAGAGTTATATTTGAGGTTGATGGTGTAATTGATAATATTGAGATGAAGATGCATATTATGAGGAGAGACATGTACTTGAAGATCCACATGTTGAGGATAGTGATGAAGAGAGTTTGAAGGTCTTTAAGGGGATGAATTTACATTTTGTCAGCTTGAAATAGGCCAAGTGGGTAGGACAAGGCAAGTTTGCAGCAATGAGGTCGATGGAAGATCCAAGAAGCTTTAGAGCTAGAGTCACTAGGTCAACTCTTGACTCTGATTATGGTCCATTAGATGAGTTAAATACCCCTGTAAATTCAAATGAGGAATATGTCATGAGATATCCATAGTTCATTGCTTCCTCGAATAGAAGTATACTAGAGTTTAGAGTTGGGATGATTTTGTAGGATGCAAAATGATTTCAAAGAGAGAGTTCTTTACAAGTTAAGAAACTTCCATCAATTCACACATGTGGGAGGCCTCATAAGAATACATAGGTTATTACAAAGTGGTTGCCTAATGAGTTTTACTAATGTGGTGGCAAAGGACCTAAGCATCAAACTTGAAAGAATGGTTGAAACAATCCTAGAGAGACACAACATTATAGTTTGTAGGACCATAGCTTGGAGAGTAGACACACTTGCCAAGGAGAAGCTTGAAGAGACATACTTGGAGTAGTGTGACACCCCAAGTTTTTTAATGAATTTTTTATAATTGTTAAAGTGCAAACACCAAAAGATATTTTTCAATATAAATTTTTTCACAACACCTAAGTGTCATCTCTACAACAAAAGTACATTTCAGAAACTCTAAAATGCCAAAAGAAATATATTAATGTTTTTCAAAATTTTATCCAGTCATAGCTCACAATCCATCTATATAAATGCATGTATATACATTTCCACAAAGATCAAATAGAAGTCACATACTTACATTGTTAGCACAAGATAGAACTACTATTGTCCTCATATAAGATTCCATCTACCTCGAGCTATTTTTCCTTCAAGTCAATTTCTTCAAACGTGAGACATTGTAAACAAATTATAATGTCTCAACAAGCCTGTGCTTGATAGGTGTTTGAAAATCTAGTCTGACAATATATATATATATATATATATATATATAAAGCCAAATATAAATGAAATTCCAAGCCATTCATAAATCTATTCTAAATAATAGAATACATTCATAGGGTCCTAAACACACAACACATTATTATAATTGATTCTATGTAGTTCCAAGTCACATCATCTCATAATATATCATCTCACAAAGCAAGCAATTTCATGATTAATCATCTCATAATACTTCAGCTCATAAAGTAGACAAATATATGCCGAGTCAACTCAAAGCATATCATGAGCATGTGTAATCCAATTAGAATAACAAAATCTATTCAGGATTAAATCTATCCATGTACAGCATCCGTATAAGTAAAATGACAAGATATCCATATGAAAGATAATCCATACTATTAGTATGCATAAATTAGAGATAAAATGATAAAACAATTGAATCACTTTTTGTTTCAATAACAAACAAATCCATTCCACACCAAATCAGAGCATATCATCTTAGAAATGGCAAATCCATGCCAAATACATATCTGAGCATACTAGCTCAACAGAGGCAAATCCATGCCAACAACATATCTAAGCATATTAGCTCACCATAGGCAATTCCATGCCAAAAACAAAATTTTGAATTAAATTTTGTATGTAAAAGCATCTCACAATTCATCTCAGTCCAAACCACAAACATACTATTATCACCTAGAAGCCTATTAGTGCCTCTTGCACTTGCCCTCATGAATTGTCCTCATTGGCTACCCATAAGTATAAATCATGAATCAAACTTCTATTACATGTATGAAGACAAACATGTGATTATGAGCAAATCACTTTTATGCCTCAAACCAAAATGAGGGATTAAATAGACGAAATGCATATATGAAATGTTAGTGTTAGTAATTCTATACTAATGGTCTTACGGTAAAATGAATCATTCATTTCTGCTAAGTTTCTAACAATCTCCTGTATTTTTCAGACTTGAGAATTTATGCATGCAATGTAATTCACTTAATAAATCATCATTCACATTTCCAATATGAATATAAATTCTATCCCTTTATCATTGTAATTCATATATCTCAAATAATATCTACACATTAAAGTAATTGTCTAATATTATCATCATCAATTAAAGGTATACATCATTCATTTCATTCATGAAGAGTAATGTATTTCTAATTTGCAACCATACCATTTATCTATTTATCAGAATCTATCTATAACATGTATTTAATCAGATATATGTTAATTTGACTAGACCAATAATCTGGTCATAATCTAAATTTAAAGATAATTTAAAGATATCAGAACAATCTACTTGGAATTGCAGTCCCTAATACTCCCAAAATCAACAAAAGTAGTTGATCTCAACCTCTACCATACAAATATGAGGTAATTATGTGATTAATCATTTTTTTCTAGGATTTAATTAGAGTTTTTAAATTTTTCTAGGAAGTAAGATGGTGATCTGACGACTGAGATCGATTAGATGAACATTGAAGATTAAGATCAAAAGATTAAGTCAAAACCTAAGAATCATCAATCCAACATGAGATCAAGGATAAAGATCATCTTGAGGAACAACAATGGATGCAATCAAAGTAGCTAAAGGTGGCCAAAGCGGGGACATGAAGTAAACCATGCACTTTATGTTCACTTGAATTTTCAAGCACCCAATTAGATCTTTAAACTGTTTAGTTAATGTTAAAGTAAGATTGCATGCTTTAGGATTTGCAAAGTTGTTGATTAATTGATATTTAAGTAGGTTCACTCATTCACAATAGGAAAACTAGTTAGTAGTGTTGTTCTTGACTAGTTTATTTGGATGTTGTTGCTTTGTCAATTGTTAAAGTTTCCATTCCATGAGTTTAATTGTTTGCTTTAGAAGTTGCATGATTAAGAAAGTAGTTGTTTAATACATGTTTCCCTAGGTTAGTTGCTTAATTTCATGCTTAGAAAAGATAATTTAGGAAAGTTGTTAAAATTGCATTTTAGGAAAGTTCTTAGTTTAGGAAAGTCATAAAATTAGAAAGATTTCAATTAAGAAAGTTTTATTTTTTTAGAAAGTGCATGTTTTAGGAAGTTTTCAATTTTAGCATGTTTCTAATTCTTGCATAACTTCCATTTTCATGTGTTGGTTTTCATTCTTAGTTTAGGTTAAAAATCACTTGAATTTTGGCTAGGTTAGATAGTTTAAAGTAGGGACCACTAGCATCACATTTGTTCAACTCCTTGTGGGATCGACCTCATTAGCGTGCTTAGTATAACTGATTCATGCGCATGCGAGTTAACTTAAAAATAAAGTACAAGTTTTTGGCGTTGTTGTAGGGGAGTCATAATGTTTTTTGTAGTGTTCCATACTTTAGATTATTTTTCTCTAGTTTAGGTTTAAGCTATATTAGTTTAGGTTTTGCATCATATTTTTACATTTTTTGCCATTTTCCTCATATTGGCCAATTTCTTTGATTTTTGTGCAAGAGAAATCAGCAAAGGAGCAACGAAGATCCTATGGGTTATGGCATCATTATCATAGATTAGGGTTTTTATTGCTTTCCTAGATTAGGATTTGAGTGGAACTTGTAGTGAGGCCTATTGTAATTTGCAATTTCTTTATTATTCAATTTTAAATAGGTTGTAATAATACAAGGAATGTGTGTAGTATGGTGGCCCACACTTGATCATCATTGGATCCCTCACTATGAGCAATCCTCTCCTAACTTTTAATTTTTAGGATAAATTGCATTTGGATGGTAAAATAAATTATATATATTAGGATAATTCATTTATAATTGTTGCATATTTATTTAAGATTGTTACATTAGAAAGCATCAATATAACTTTGGTTGGATGGCATATAGGTTGCTTTAGTTTACTTTTGTTTTGCATTGCATAGTTAATAGCTTTATGGTGGAATGAAATTAATGCTAGTAAGGGCCTCACAAGAAACCTTATAAGATAAGGACTAGATTTGATCACCAACTCCTTGGCCCACCTAGGAATCAATCAACATCCTTGTATATTGTGATCCCAACCCTTGAACTTTAATTTAAAATCAAGTAGAAAGAGACTTAGGGTATCGAGCTCATAGGAACCCTTTTAGAAGGACTCGGTCTATTGTCACTCTAGTGGCTTCTGAGAACAATAGTTATAGTGGGTGTCTTAAAATCTAAGTGATTTTTCTACACCATCAGTTGACATCAATTGAGGTCTAAATGCCTCTTGACACTAAGATTGTACTAACCACATTAGAGTAGGACCCAACTAGTAAGTAGTAGTCAGATTTAGATAAAAGGAGGAGCTATTTAAATCTAGGCCTAAGAAGCTACCACATATACACTAAGAAAAGATAATGAAGACACTGCTCAATTAATGATACTAGGATTTGATTGCACATCATATAAAGTTAGAGTCAGCATATAGATTAGGACATTTAGATTAGGATAGTTTATCCAAGGGCATTGATATCAGAACTTAGAGTTAACACCTTTCAACCTTGAGATTCAACATAACCTTAGACAAGGAAAAACAAACCAAGTTCCTATCCCTATGGCCAAACCACTAGCAGAAGTTGAGGGCAAAGCTATTAGAAATTTTTATAAGCCACTACAACTCAACACTCCATCATGCTTAACTTTACCTACTACAAACGTAGGCCACTTTGAGTTAAAGTTAGGAGTTATCCAATTACTCTCCACCTTTTATGGTTGAGATCGAGAAGACCCTTACCTACATATCAAGGAGTTCTTTAATATTTGTGCCACATTTAGGTTCTAAATTTTTTAGATGATGCTATTATGCTTAGGCTATTCCCATTCTCACTCAAGGATAAATCCAAGTGATGGCTCAATTCCTTGGAGGTAGGGTCAATTAATAGATAGGATCAGTTGTCTAGGAAGTTTTTGAACAAATTCTTTCCTGTTCACAAAATAAATGCCCTTCATGGTGAAATTATCAATTTCTAACAAAGGATGATGAACAATATTAGGAATGTTTTGAACAATGGAGTGAATTGTAGAAGAAATGCCCTCATCATGGATTTGAGAAATGGTAGTAGGTTCAATAGTTTTATGAGGCATTGATGCCTTAGAATAGACAAATGGTAGAAGTAGAGAGTGAAAGGGCCCTCATGTTAAATGAGAAAGAGAGGCCTGGGAGTTATTTTAGACATTGGTAGATAATTCTCAGTAATGGAATTGTTCAAATAGAAGAGAGAGAAACAACCAGCTTCCAAAGAAAGAGGGTCTATATGAGATAGGTGTACATGCAAATGTATCATATACACTTGACTCTGTAGTTGAAAAATAAAACAAATTAGAGCCTTTAAGTGGAAGAATGGACAAACTTGAAACTATATTTGAAACTTTCATGGCTGCCACTCCATCTCATAAACCTCCATAAGAGGTATGTGCTACTTATTCTAGTCCAGCCCACCTGACTTTAGCTTGTCCATCAAATAAAGTGTACCCTTAACACCTTTTAGAGAAAGTTAATGCACTTGGTGCATATCGCAATCCTAGTAACAACAACCCATATCCTAAGACCTATAATCCAAGATGGACTAGGAATCCCAATTTGTCATGATCTAAGAATAGTTTGAGAACCTCCCTATTCCAAACTTTCATAGGATTTCTACTTCACAACAACCACCAGGTTTTCAACTGTCACAACAAACATAGAAACCATCAATGGAGGATAATATGCAATATATCATGAAAATACTTGATGAAAATACTAAAGCCCTACATCAAACCCAGAATGAGATTCGACAAAATATTGCCAGGTTAGAGAGGAAAATGGGTTAGTTGTATGCATCTTTAAGTGAAAGGGAAAAAGGAAGGTTTCCTAGTCAGTCTATCCCTAACCCTAAGGGCCAATTAGAAATAGGATTTAGTTCACAAAGACCCCATGAGCAAGCCAAGCCTACCACAACCCTTAGGAGTGCCCATCAGGTTGATAACAAAGTAGGGTAGACTGAGGAAAAGGAAGAGGAGAATGAAAAGGCCAAAACACAAGAGAAAGATATTAGACTGAAACCTCATACTCCATCTAAGCATATATTAGAGGCACCCTATGTGCCAAACGCCCTATTCCCTCAATTACTCAATAAGGCTAAGAAAGGAACAAATTTCAATGAGATAATGGAAGTGTTTAAACATGTACAAATAAATATTCCATTACTCAATGCTATAAAGGATATTCCTGCTTATGCCAAGTTTATTAAAGAGCTCTGCACTACAAAGCAAAAGCTTCATATGCAAAAAAAGAAAAGAAAAAAAAAAAAGCCTTCCTCATTGAGCAAGAGAGCTCTTTAATTCAACACAAGACCCCACCAAAATTTAGAGATTTAGGATGTCCTATAATTTCTTGCATTATAGGAAAACATGTCATATATAAGGCATTACTTGACTTAGAGGCTAGTGTTAATCTCTTTGCATACTCTGTCTATGAGAAACTAGGCTTGGTGAGCTTAAGCCAATGGGAGTGTATATAGCTATTTTTTCATATTATCCATGTGTTGAAGCATTTGAAAAGGTTAATTCTCAAAAAATATTTACACACAGCACATAGTCAAGACTAATAGAGAGGTACGACTTAAAGACCCTAACGAAAATCAATGGAGACCTATAACCCCATGAGTTTAGAAACTATCTTCTTTTCAGAGAGTTATAAGTAAGTCCTTGGTCTTGTCAGCATACACAACTTAGTGTGCTCCTATTATCCATGTTTTGGTTAACTATCAAGAATAAATAGGCATAATGGCTTTCTTTCCAAAAAAAATTATTGAATCTTATGGGCTTTAGGAAACCTGAGGAATGATATAGGACATCCTTGTTCAGACTAGAGCCATAAAACCTATCTAATATATATACTACTAGTTGGTCCTTTGAGCCTATTATTATTAAACCTTTTCTTCTTTAACCTAGTTTACCATAACCCAGGATATGCTAGAAAAATAAATAACCATTACCAATTTTCAAAATGAGTAAAGTTAGTGAAAAAGTTCAAAAATGAAAAAAGTAAAAGAAGTGAGAAAAATTAGCAATCTTTCCCTCAAAGAAGTCAAAAGGAAAAGAAAGAAAAGTGAAATGAAATAAGTAGCATAAAAAGAAGAATTAAAAGAATACAAAGGAAATTCACTTCAATGAAGTCAAAGAAGAATTGCCCAACAATTATAAAGAAGACCTCTACTTAATTTTGAACCTTTGAAATCCTTATACCCTTCTTTTTTGAGCCTATCCTAAGCCTACATTTCATCCTATTTAAAGACCTATTGATCTTAGGTGGAACATAGCCCTAAAGAGGATATAAAAAGAAGGAATTAAGGTAAAAGATCCCTACTATTCTTGGTAATAGCATCCATTCTTAAGGATCACTTTCCTTTATCTTATTAGCAAACATGAGATCAAGGATGAAGATCATCTTTAGGACCAGTAATGGATCCAATCAAAGGAGCTAAAGGTGCCAAAGTGGGCCCATGAAGTAAACCATGCACTTTATGTTCACTTGAATTTTCAAGCACCAAATTAGATCTATAAGTTGCTTAGTTAATGTTAAAGTAATATAGCATGCTTTAGGATTTGCAAAGTTGTTGATTAATTGAGATCTAATGTTGGTGCACTTATTCACATTAGGAAAATTTGTTAGTAGTGTTGTTCTTGATTAGTTTGTTTGTATGTTGTTGCTTAGGCTGTTAGTTGTTAAAGTTTCCATTCCATGAGTTTAATTGTTTGCTTTAGAAGTTTCATGATTAGGAAAGTAGTTGTTTAATGCATGTTTACATAGGTTAATTGCTCAATTTCATGATTAGGAAAATTAATTTAGGAAATCTATTAAAATTTCATTTTAGGAAAGTTCTTAGTTTAGGAAATTCATAAAATTAGAAAGTTTTCAATTAAGAAAGTTTTATTCTTTAGAAAGTGCATGTTTTAGGAAGTTTTCAATTTGAGCATGTTTCTAATTCTTACGTAACTTTCATTTCCATGTGTTAGTTTCCATTCTTAGTTTAGGTTAAAAATCTTTGAAATTTTGTCTAGGTTAGATAGTTTAAAGGAGAACTAGTAGCATCACATTCATTCTACTCCTCCTGGGATCGCCCTCACTAGTGTGCTACCCTATAACTGATTTGTGCGCTTGCAAGTTAACTTAAAATACACAGTAGTATGACCATTTGATGGTGCTAGAGGTGATGAACAGCTCAGATCTCAGGTTTGAGATATTCCCTCATTGGTGTGTGATGGAGATCGGTGGATCTATTCACCACCTCAAAGCCATTGTTAATGGTGGGTTCTGAATGGAATGGGGAGGATGAGAAGAGAGAGGGAGGAGAGGGATGGTGCATTCTCTTACTTGCTTTTGGTTAAGCTTCTAGTCTATAAGCATATGGGCAAGAAGGCCGACCATTACAGAGGAGCGATAGTGAAGCCAAGTCGAATAGAGAAGGGAAATGGGAGGAGGGAAGAGAGCATCAATGACTCACTGTTTGGAGACACACAGGGACTAAGTGGCACATGGTTGCCAATGGTAATCAAGGTGGGTAAAATTAGAGAACGTGGGTGGGTGGGTGGGGGAGTGTGGAAAGCTTAAGAGCCTAAGCGCACTAGTCCTAGTTCCAACCTCTAGTCATTGGTTGGGCAATGGAGCTTGTCACCAACATGGGGATCAATTCAGTCCAATAGATACCGGAGGAGAAAGGGGTCTGGATCATCTTCTCCACTCTGTCATGCCAGTGAAGGAGAACGTTGCTAGAGATATTAGGAGATTGGGGGAAAGGGTTTCTAGGGTTTGGGGTCTCTGAATTTTTTTAATAACTACCGCCTACCCCCCCACCCAAAAAAAAAAAAAAAACCTTTTCTTGCAATTTCAAGCCACAATTTGACACAAGGGCCAAGCCACATGTGGCAATTCAGTCATCGCATCACTAGCCAGATGGCTCGAGGTGTCAATATCAATTTTGACCCCCTTATATTTGTAAAATCTTGATATTTTTCCATTCCAATGTCCCTTTCATGCAAAATTAGTGTCTTTGAAACCATCTCGATGTGCAAATTCTAATTTTTGATGTTTTGGAGTCAAATTTTTGAGTTTTTGAAGAGTCATTTTTATATAATTCAATTCCAATTCCTTATTCTCTTCCAAATTAAAAATGTAATATAAACATCTAAAAAGAGATTCAAAATTGACAGTCATTGCAAGCAGTGGGCCAAGTTGTATGACTATTATTTGGTAATAGTTGGCTCTAACCTAGGAAGCACAGTTAATGTTAAGGCTATCCATCAACATGACATGGGTTTCTCTATGTTTCAATAAACATATGTCTATTACTCTGCCTTGAAGGAAAATCTTTTTATCAGTATGTATGCCAATTCTATGCTTTGATGCATGCCATCTAAGGGGTGACATACTTAGGGTCATCCTTGCAGCTGTTGGTATTGATGAGAATGATGGAATGTTTTCAATTGCCTTTATAGTGGTTGAACAAGAGAAGAATAACACATGGTGTCATGCCCCAAAATTTTGAAATGATTTTAATATTTGAAGCATGACAAATTCCTAAGGTAGTTGATCTTAAGATCAAGTAAAAATGATCTCATATAAAATTGAATTTCCAAATTTATTTATTAAAAGTAGAGCATAAAAGGTTCTACTAATAATCATTCACACTCCATATTATCTAAGAACAACTTATTACATAATCATCAATCAATAAAAAGTATTTTCTTGTCCATAAATTATACCTTAAATGTAAATCACTAAGAAGTACTTCAATCTTGATTGACTTCAATAGGTTTTTCCAAGAACTAGTCCTTTATTTGTCAAACTGCCTTCTTTCCTCTAACTTCTCCTTTAATCTGAGGTATTTTAACAATATCTTAGCGAACTTATAGTTTCATAAGGACATTAATCACTAATAATAGGATTGCATATTATTAAGGATACATGTACAATTAACTATGGGTCAATTCAAAACAACTTTGATACTTTAAATAAACCATTCACTTGTATCAAATAATATATTGAAAATCAATTTCACAATTTCTAAACTTAATAGTATAGAAAAAAATCTTCACAAATAAGATTGTATTTCAATTAATATACAATCATGTAAATATGAAACTTAATTTCAATAAATAATTCACAAAAATTGATAAATCCACTTTGAATCTATAAATATGATTTGTATATTCCAATACAAATAATAGTCCCCACTTACAAATCAGTAGAGAACAGTACCCCATTAATTAGATGGGGCCACTAATACCACCCTTCTAGAGGTCCACTTAATCCTTTATGAAGAATTAGAAGACTCCACTTACCTACTGCTAATCAATGCTGGTCCACTTAGATATGAGCCAGTAGTCTATACAAATCCTCAATGAGGTCTAAACCAAGGCCACTTAAGCATCGTGAATCAGATGGTATCCACTAAATATCTCTATCAACATCTCAAATTGAGCCACTTATCCTAATGATGTCTCATCATGGTTCACTAAATTGGACATTATCTAAACAAATTTCACTCAAAAGCTAATAATCACAATGATACTTTGAATTTCAAATTTCCTTTTCAATCTTTTAGTTCACAATGTAAAATATTTCACTTCGAACACAATACATGTGTTAGAAATCACTTCCAATTTTGATTAGAGTTTGATGGTTCACTCACTTTTAGATTATTTTTTTCAAACTTCACTATCCACTTTACAAAAATCACTACAAAGCTTATTATCACAAAATTTTGAAACTCAACAATATGAGAATCAAATCTATAACATGAACTTTTGAGATCAACTTGTTTATTTTAGAGATTAGAGAAAATGAAATCCATTTATATTAAATCAAAGAAATTTAAACAAATACCTTAAAATTCATCAAAACGTAATGCACCCCTATAAGATATATTGTACTTCATAAAAAGGAGGGTAGAAAGAAACTCAAATAATTTAGACTTATATAACAAAAGAGAACATACATAAACAATAAATAAGATCATAAGTCATGCATGATTAAAAAGGTATCATGGTGAAGCATAAGATTTTGGAGAAAATGAGCAAGAAAACAAAAGACAATTCAACATAGCAAGTTGGATCATAAGAATACTTTACAATTGATAACAAAAGAGAATGGATAGATCAATCTAAATATGAGGACAACCACTTCTGCTCTACAAAGGATTTCACACAAATGTATCTAAAAAATAAAATCTTATAAAGAACTAGGAACTGAGTATGCTCACTAGCAAAATTTGTCATAAGAGCTTGATTGAGTTAGTTAATAAGTTGGGTACTTATAGCCTGAAAAGGGTCTATAATTCCAAGGCTGAATGATCTTTTGTTTCACCAAGTCCTCGAAAGAAACTTTGGGGTTGCAAGTTAATTACAAAAATGATCCCAACATCCAGGAAAAGACATTGGTAAGTTTAAAACACATAAATCCAACTAGCAATGATTTCCTACTCAAAGTGGAACCCTTAATAGATGGACTCTAATGTAACGAGTTTTATTTATAGGTGAATTTAAAAGTACTTTTGAGGAAACTATGGAAACCAAGGAATCCATCACAAAATTCAATTCCACCTTGACAATCAAGCCTCCATATTGGCAAATAGTTTACATTTTCTATAACAGATCCATTATCTCAGAGTTCTATCATAGTCAATGGTTTCCAATTTACATCTCCCTATATCTACTAACTGTTGTTAGCAATCTATAGGAATTCTAAGTTTGAAGTTCTAGAAATACAAGATATATTAAATTATTCGATAGAAACCTCTCACAATAATCAGCTGAAGAAGGCAATAACATAAGGCACTAAATCCAGTGAACAAAAGAATAAACACAAAATTAACCATCCTATCCACCACTAGAACAAATCTCAAAGATATCATTTGACAATCTCACATCATCAATCAAAACTTGCAGATCAAGATTAATGAAATCTACCTGTGATCAAATGATACTAGGAGCTCTAATCTTGTTTACAATAAATGAAGGGGTGAGCAAGAGAGAGAGAGAGAGAGAGAGAGAGAGAGAGAGAGAGAGAGAGAGAGAGAGAGAGAGAGAGAGATATGGAAATCAACGACATGCACTTATGGCCATAGATCAATGAGCAGAGAGTGTCAAAAATCACACATTTGCTTATCAAGTCCTAAATCTTATAATAAGAAAGCACTTCATACTATGATGCAAACCACCTTGATCTCCAACCTTTCCTATAATTCATTTATTTATAAAGAATCCTTAAAACATCCACATTAACAATCCATTGCTACAACTAGCTTTCTAATTTCCTCACTTCCACTATTTCCCCACATTAATATTCACATTGAGATAAACAAACTTAGAATCATTCCCTGTAGAAGCCTAAATTTGTGAATACTTAATGCAAAATCGTCGTTCCTAGTAGTAGCATCAAAACGTAATAGAGATTGCAATGGAGATTTAGTCGTCTTTAGTCAAAAAGCAAGTAGATTATTACTTTGTTGCTCCCGATCAAGGAAAAAAAATGCAACATAAGAATTAAAATGCATAAATAGAATAGATCCAAATGAGAAATTGAGAAACAAAAAAAACTCTTAGCAATCGGCAATCACAATGACAACAATATTTGCCTCCAAAAAGAAGAAGGAGAATCATAAGCAAAATTAGCATTACAGAAGAAGCATTGCTTGGGAGAGGTTTTCAAAAAGCAAAGGACTAAAATACATAGGGAGACATTTGGGGTCGGTAGATTAAGCAACATTCGATTGAAGAGGATGGAGATTGAGAAGGAACATAAAAATCTTTCTTGAAACAACATGGAAAGGGATTATGAGGAAGGAGTTGGGGGATTGGGATTAAAGACTTGAGGGGAGTGAGCGGATGCTTACTATTCTCCTCTTTCCTTCTTTTTGTTAAAGAATGATTTAGGTATTAAGTAAAACTTAAGGGTTTAAATTTATAGTTTAATATTATTAATATTCTTTAATACAATTAAGCATCATATAACATCTTATTTGAATATTTGAATATGGAACTGTGTAACTTGAAATTTGACTTAGTGTATAATCGTTGGCTTTTAAGTGCTGCACAATTTTTTTTTTGCCTTGAATATTTTTCATTTCTTCTAGTCAGTCCTAGGGAAATTCACATGGTGGGTTCAATGGGAAAAATTATAGAAGCCCTTAGGCCTTAAATGAGGGTGTTTTAACTGACTCTAAACCCCTCATTCCTTTTTTGAAAGCATTTTACTCTAAATTTGGCATGTACTTGTTTTCTAATTAGTTCTAGAGACAAAATATCTCTCACTAGTATTTAAATTATTTTTAGGGTTGCTACACATGGAAGTGGTTTATTGTTCTACTTAGAGATTTTGAGCAAGGTCCAAATTTTGGATGGATTTAGATGTTGGATAAGTAGAAGGTATATCTCAATATGTTTCTTCAATTACAACAGATATAGGTTAAAATGAAAATTGACTTGTATTATCTATTTCTGTTTGGTTAAATTAATGTTGTTTCTGTGGCCTAACCTCATGAAGAACGTAGTTTTTATGAGGCATTTATATGAAAACTCAAGGAAAACTTCAAAGCCAGATTTCTTAAGGATAAGTTGTGGCTTGCCTCTAGGGCTGAAACAAGAACTGAATTTGCATTTCTTGTGTATAGGATTAGAAGGTATAACCAAGAAGCATGGGAATGGCTGCAGGTGAGTTGCAAGTCAATTATTTGCAATTTGAAGTTGATACATAGGTTAAAACATGCACTTATTATTACTTGCAACTAGTAGGGACACCTTGCAAACATGTTGTGACAGCCACCAAGTACAACAGAAGAGCCCCTAAGGACTATGTTAGTGCATGGATTCAGTAGATAAGTTTGCCATGACATATGCACCCATGATTCACCCTATTAGAGTTTAGAAACATCAGCAAAATAGGCATGTTGACTCCATTGTTGCTTCCATTTAGGCCACTAAACATGAGGAAAGGAAACAAGAAGAGGAGGAACGATCAAAATGAGCCTCTTACATAATTAATCTATACAAACTTAGGAGGCAGAACAAAAGTCTTAGATGTAGCAAATGCAAAAATTGGGATCATAATGTTAAAACCTACAAGGTAGGGGAAAGTTAAAAAGCCCAACAAGTGCACATTAATAGCTAGAAATTTGAGTTGGTTCCAATATGCAATGTTTGTATAGTGACTAACTCATTTCTATTTTTAGTCTCTAGATGCAAGAATCCCTAAGATTTTTATGGGACATAACATTCTAGTTGATGATGCTATGCAAGTAATATTATCATTTAAACTTCATATTGTATTTGTTTTCCTTACTCAAGCTTTAAGTAGATGAATTGATTCTTTCACCATGCTTTCTTTTGTAGGATTCAGTAGAGAGTAGCAACATTATTATTGTTGGAGGATGAACATTTTAAGTTAGAGGAAGAGAGCTAAGAGGGGGTAGAGTAAGGCAAGAAAGGGGAATCAATTCTGGCATTGTAGCTGTTAACCAAGATAGTGGCAATAGAATATGTAAACTGCTACTAATGTGTTGGGGTCACAAAGTAGAAGCATACATGTTTAAGAGGGACTATGTAGACATGTTTGCCTGCTTTTAGATGTTTGGATGCATGTATAAGAGCTTGAGTTTGTTTGGAAATGTAAAATTGTGTCTAAGTAGTTAGATTGTAACAAAATCTTTTGACTGATTAATACAATGCATCCATTGGTTAGTCTTTGGATTTGAATGCACTGTTCCTATAGTTCCGTGATTTTTTAAACTCTTATTCTCTCTTTGAAGCAACTATCGGTTAATTTAGTGTCTTAGATATATCAAGAATGATATACAAATGAAAGAATGTTATTCTTACATGTAGATAACAGCAATTAACAATAGTGATGAGTAATATGGTCTATGTCTTTGCTTTCTTGGCTCTTAAAAATGATCAAAATGCCTTTCCAATTGGCTGCTAATAACTTTCAAGGAACTATAACTAATGTTACAATTATTGTCATACCACACTTTGGGCCAATCAAGAAATCCATAATAGTCAAGCCTTACTAATTGGGGAATATGATTCAAACTTTTACCTAGTTAGCAATTTTAAAGATTTACCAAAATTAGTAATTTAGTAGAACAAACAAAAGAACACAAGAAAAAGAGGAAGATCAAGACAACAAAAAAACTTGTCAAAGAAGACTACTTTCATCTCACTTTTATCATTCTACAATAAAAAAATGAATATAAGAAGAATGATAAGAAAAGCAAGGCCCCATTACATAATAAGTCTAACATAAATTCTCAGTCTGAATTAGTCCCTTATGAAATTGGAAGGAGAAAAAAGGACATTAACAATGATACAGTAAATGATTCAAAACATATGGCCGCAATGAGCTATCTACTTGGCTTACTTTTTGCTTGACAACAAAACCACATATCTAGCCCTTTTTGAGATTCACATATGCATTGTTACAGTACATTAGGAGTGTAGTTAGTCAACCTGGATTGAAAAATGAGTTCATATCAAGAAATAAAGCAAGTATTATAACATTAATTTCACTTCATTAAGGTTATTATACCACTAAACTCAGAAGTTTATTGAAAGCTGAAGATAACCTTAGAAACTACATGATATACTTCTCAAATACCAAAATTAGCAATTAGCTGAGATCGCCTGAAAGCTTCTTTGGGGCAGAAAAGAAACATAATCTTCGAGCATGCTAAAGTAGCAGTCCACTTTGCAAAGAAATCTAGATTCAAGGCTCATGTTCCTATAGTCTATACATATGCAACCAAACCAACCGCTTTATTAATTAGTTCCCCATAATTTGTGGGGAAAAGTTAGCTATAGTAACAACAATGGAAGGGCTCCCATCCAAACACTAGAGTATATGATCAACACATCCTAGCTCAGAGCAACCACCATAACTAGCATTGTATTTCCCATAACTCGCCATGTGAAGATCTCCATATCTACAAATCCCTCCTATTATGGTAACCAAATAAGACTCGGCAGGTATAAATATTGAAAGTCTAATGAAATTTTATCCATAGATGCATTGCTTTATGTGAAAATAAGTAAAGCCATTAGCACAAATAACACACAACAACTCCTTTTTTTAGCTTGTACAACAACCCACATAATCAATCTCTGTAACAAAGGAATTATACTGAGACAAGCACCAAAACACCAAAAAAAGTGGTGAAGCAACCTAAGTTTCATGAAGTTGGCTACCTACTATTCTTATCATGCCCTAGCCTCTTGCACGCATCTTTGAAATTCAATGAATTTACTAATTTCTGAAATGCTATCTAGCTAAGAGTTCTAAAATCCTCTCTATGAGTAATTCAATAATTTTTGAATTTTTGGATTCCATGCTCATCACTAAATCAATGATTTAGTATTTTACTGATTTCTAAAATTTTGAAATTCCATAGTATCCTTGCATTTTACTAACTTCTATATTTTAAGCCATGATCAATTATAACAACTAAAAAAAGAAAAACCATTCTACAAAGTAGAATGTAAAAATCAACTAACATATTCCATCAATTAAAACTCATAGTACATTTAACATCCTTGACAATTTCATACAATGATGATAATCACACTCACCACAAAAATATTATTCTAATCAATTGAGAATTTTTCCTTTCCATAATGTCTTCCCTTCTAACACCAACACCTAATCCCAAATTCTCAAATTTTTTAGTAGCATTAACATGATCTATGGTCCGTCTTATTCCATCAACTCCTTCATTACAAGTAATTTCTTCAAAAACTTCATCAATAAAAATAAAAAATAAAAAAAACACTAAATTGGTTACTATCTTGCAATTGAATACCTTTCCTCGAAGATAAACTAAAATGGAGAGAAAATCATAATCAACTCACCTTCAACAAGTATTTGTGCCAATAAAATGAATTCTCAGGGTTTGAGGGTGTACTGGAATTGATGATCACCGTTTCCTTATGCCTATTTGCAAATAGACAACTGCAAGTTGTTGAGCTTAGCATTTGGGCTAGATTTGCTGAAGTTTGAGAAACATGGTGGATCTGAGGGAAAATATTGGTGTATTATTTGAAGTCCTAGCTCTCTGATTTGGGAAAACCCACTAAGTCCTATCAACTCAGGAGTTTTAAAAACAAAGACATGAAAATGACAAAAATAACCACAATTAAATTTGTAATGGTGAGAAAATCCATCTAAAAAGGCAACTTAAAAATGGTATTGTAATTTTAGGCACTATTTATGTACCAAAAAAAAAACAGAATAGGGGATTCTTAAGAGCCATTTTAAAGTCTCAAGCCTCATTATGGACCTGAACCCAAAAGACAGCATAGCATTAGTTCCCAATGGATGTCAAAATATTGACTCCCAAAAGATGAATAAACTAAAAAAATTTATTTATTTATTTATTTATTTTTGTCATAGGCTCTATTGCATTGGTGCAAGAAGGGCTTTGCTACACTAAGTCCTGATTCAAGTTGCTCATCATTCTAGGGTTATTAATGAAACCCCCTACTTACTTAACATTTTTTTCTTTTTCTTTTGAATGTTGTACATGCAAACTAACAGGATGCAAACTCATGACCTACAAGCACAAGGGTCCCTTCAAGTTCCACTTTCTTGAATTAAAGATTGAGAACATAAGTTGTCCCTTGCTTCTACCAGAACAATTGCCAACCAAATGATACCTAAGAATATTTTATTACCAAAAGCATAGATAACTTTTATTAATTTCAACCAAAAGCTAGAACTGCAAGAGTTCTCATATAAAGTCAAATGGATTTTCATGATTATATTATTGTTGTTGTTGTTGTTGTTGTTGTTGTTGTTGTTGTTGTTGTTGTTGTTGTTGTTGTTGTGAAATAGCAAAAGAATTACAAAGTAGCTCACTCACACACATACACATACATCCTAAATATAATCCAACTCAAAATTGCAACCAAACATATTACAAATGAAATATAGAGTTGTGGTAACCAATTATGTTAGACATTTTGTTGGCTTTATAATTACAGTTTACCATATTATAAAGATAATTACTCATTGAATTGAAACTAATGTTACCTTGTTTAGAAGGATATACTTATTCAACTCATATTCCAATCTCTAATTATTATTTTTTAAAGTATCTAATAAGTAATTTCGCAAAAGGAGAAGAAGTACACTCTTTCTAACCTACATGTGCCACATAGGTATGAACCAATCCATTAATTTGGCAGTTAATAATGAGATAAACCCATTTTACTAGTTTTATCTTTATTGGATATTCCTAAACCATTCATCCAGTAAGCACTTTTTAGGTTTTTGACAAGAAAACATGAAGCATTATTTTTTAGCTAACTATAGGGTCTCCATGCAATATTTATTTGGCATGGGATTAAAGCCATGTGGTCTAGGCATGGAGGGTGTGCAAGTTTAAGGGTATGGATCCTAACATAGACTTTTCATGTAGACCTAAAAAGTTTACTTCTTACTTGATTAGGAAAGTGCCTTTCTTAGTAGCCACATTCTTGTTGGATTTTTGTATGTAATTAAGTTATTTGATAAATTATTTTCTTAAATTCAAAAATTATTTTTCAAAAGCTTTCCAAATATACCTCTTAAGAGTCGACTCTTCTTAGAACATTTTCCTAAATTATGAATTAATGCAAAATAGTTAACTCTTCCAAGAATTTTGGGATTTTGTTTTCACAAAAAAAGAGTCAACTCTCTTGGGAAAGTCAACTCTCACAACGTTTCTACTTAAATCTAGGTCATAAAAAGAGTCGACTCTTTTTTAGGGGTTGACACTGCCAAACTTTTAAGTTGGAAAATTTGTTGTCTATAATTGCATCTTTACATTGGAAAATACCCCTTTTTATAGTTTCTGATTGTTTACATAACTTTTCACACATAACTTAAAGAGTTGTCTAAAAGTCTACAAATAGATCTACAATTTTTATTTTATACACAACAATTAATTGTCTATACTACTCTCTCACTTTGAAATTCACTTTCTCATATTCATTTTACCTAATATAGTTGTTAGATAATTTTCTCATATTCAATTTACATAATATAGTTGTTAGATTATTACTTACCTACTTTGAGTTGGGGATGATTCTTTAGAAATTGCTTACACCGGTCCACATAATGACTTCTAGCATCCCTAAAGTAGTTTTCTAAGGATGTTGTAAACAATCTCTTGTTAAGAGAATGGGGAAAAATAACACTTTAAAGAAAGTGCATTTGATACACACTCAAGCCATACTTATATACTCTTTTTTTCTCTCCATTTTCCACTCTTCTCCCCAAATTCTAGAACAATTTAAATTGTTACTGATCTTAGAATGGAAGTTGAAAGCAGTATGGCAACAATCAAGGTCATGAATCAAGACATGACCAAGTTATACTCTGAAACCACCAACTTCACTTAATGGCAAAAAAAGATTAAGTTTATCCTCGTTGCTTTGAAGATAAAATACATCCTTGATACAGACCTTGACCCACTTCCTAAACCCACTAAAAGAGAAATGGATGAAAGTAAAAAAGAAGAGAAGAAACCATCATGAAAATGATTTGATCTATTGTAGACACATCTTCTATGCACTCTCTAATAGTCTATACGATCTCTACCAAAATAAAGATAGATAAGGAGATTTGGATTGCCCTAGAAAAAAAAAAAAAAATAACAATGCAAAAGAGAAAGGTATGAATAACAACCAATACTTGCTCAATTTCATGAGTTACAAGGATTGGTTTAGGAGATTCTGATCTTGAAAATTGAAATTCTTGAGTCTTTTCAAGTGGGGATGGTGTAGCTTTAAAATTACTCACAAGAACATGAATTAATTGTAGTAGATGTATGAGAGTAAGGTAGATCCCACAAGGAATCTCACAGATTTGTAATTAATTGGATCTTGCTTAAATTATCTATCCTAGACAATAGAAATGGATTGTAACCTAATCTAGGAATTGAAATAACATGGAAACATAAATATTCATGAAATGGAAACTTTCTAAATATAAAAATTCCTAATAATTAGAATTAGAAATTACCTAACAACAAACTAACGTGCAACTAAACTTAGATAAAATCAAATAAACATATACGTGACCTAAACAAAGCATGCAACCTAAAGAATCGCCAAACAACTAGTGTGCATGATGCAAGTTGATGTGTGCATGAAACTAGGATGCAAATTAAACTAGAATGTAATGCATGAAACAAAGAAATTTGTGCATGGAATTTACTATGACTTTAACACATGAATGGACATGGGTATGATGCACATGAAATTAACTAATGCATGGAAATCTAGGTGAGACTTAACAATTAAACAAGCAACATCTAAGGAAACACCCTTCAAGACCATGTGCATGACCCATGGACTTGTATGCGTGCTTCTTGAATGTGGTGCTTGTGAAACTAAAGTACAAACTCTCCTATAATGGTGTGCATGGAAACTTGAATGAAAGATGCTAGAAATCTAAGCACAAAACATGGTATGACAATGAATATTCAAAGACTGTTAAGCACTAGAAGCAAGTAAGGAATAGGTGCAATGAACATAGATTTTATTGAATTGAAATAAGTATGAGAATTGTGCTTATGGTAGAAGGAATATAGAAAATAACAAGATACCAACTTCAAGACTTAAAGCTAATCCCAAAACTAGATCCAACATCCACTATTCAATCTTATGTTGCATGCATGTAAGCCCAAAAAAGAACCAAGGAGAAAGATAGGGAAAGAGGGATGGATTGGAACAAGGAAAGCAAGGAAAGTCAAGGAACAAGAACTTGATCCACGGGCTACAATCTCTTGGCTGTCACTATAAGATATTTACAAAATACAAGGATCTAAGGCTTAAAACAAGAAAAAAACAAGCAAGGGAATCAAGGGAATAACTTAAGGCATAGTACAAAGCAAGGCATTAAAAAAAGGAACAAGCATAGAACTAAGCTGAAAATTAAATGCAAAAGCTAAAGAAAATCAAAGCAAGAAGGACACATGGAAGGCAACTACCAAGAGGAGGATGCATTGAAGACCCAAGGAGGGAGCACGGTGAGAGGCATCGTCCCCTTCTCTATGTGTCCTCTTTTCATGGGATGCCCTAAGGTAACTTATATTGGTTAGTTGCTCCTTCTAAAGCGACCTAAGGGTACTGGAAAGGTAAGATAAGTTAGGGAAAGATAAGATAAGATTAGAAGGTGACTTAGGAATAGGACTTTTGGAAGGTGAGAGGAACTTGGAAAGGTGGAGCATGGAAACCTAAAGGAGGGAGTGGGAAGTGTGACTCTAAGTTGGGAAATTGGGAAATGTGGGTTATTTGGGATGAGAGTTGGGATGAAAGGGGGTGGCATGGAAGATCAAGTTTAGTAAGGTGGAAGGCGCCATATTCTTATATAAAGTGCATCTCCACCCATATTCAATGTGTAGAAGACTTTAGTTGACAAGTGGAGATAGAGATGGGAAGATGGGAAAGAGAGAGAAAAATGGGAAGGAAAAGATGAGGAATGGACTCTTCTCCTATTGGTCCACCTTGTGTGCTATGTTACCATATTAATTATCACATAAATTTCTTTCTAATTATCCTCTTGAAAATCATAATTTTAGCATAGGATAATTGCTTAAAATCTTCTCTTGCTCCTTGTGGCATGGCTTAGATGGCTTGGTTGCTCACTTTGATGTCTCATTTCTTGGTAGCTTGAATGGCTTAGTCCCTTGGCTTTAAATTTTGCATGGCTTGGATGGTTAAGGTGGCTTGCATGCATGGCTCTAATTCTCATGCAAAGGTGATGGTCTTGCATGGATTTTGCCCCATTCTAGTCACTTTTGATTCCTCCAATTGATCTCTTGCTTGCCCTAGGATAATCTTGAACCTTGATTAAGCTTTGGAATGATGAAATGATATTTAAATCATGGCTCTCTTTTGATTTTGATCCTCAATTCTCATCTTGATCAATCTTGGTCGTTGGATCATTATCTCACAACCTACAAAAGAGTAAAATCCCTAAAATCTAAAAAATTATGATAATTCACATACTTACTCTGGATTAGCTTCTGAACCTACAAAATATAAACTACTAAATTATTAAATTAGAAATGGATGTTTTATGAATTTGGAAAAATCCTAAAATAATGCCCTATAAGTTCTCATACATGGACTCTAATTTGGTGCTTTTTATACAAAATTGAATATTTATCACATCTCCAACTGAATTTTGCTACATAAAATCATGAAAATAAAAATAGTTTCCATTTTTATAAGTACTCAGGATTGCATTTAGCATATGCAACAAGCCCTTAAACCCCTAGGTTACCCCTATTGGAGGCCTCATGAGGGTTTATAGAGAATATACCCACAAAATTCAATAAGTCTAAGTCCTTTATTTTATCTTAAAGAATTCTCATTCATTAGCACTCTACTAGCTTCAAAAACTTAACAAAGATTAATGAAAAATTCTATAAGTTACCCACATACCAAAGTCATTTTATTATAGTTATATCTCATAGTGCAATGTGTATACAAGTTACATAAGTTTAGACTTCTAAACAAAAATCCTTATACTCCATGGGAAAGATGTCTTGACCTCAATTCTCACTAGTATACATTCAAAAATAAAGCTCTCAAAGAAAAGGGTCAAACAAAATTCTCTCATTATGTGACTGAATTCAAAGATTCTAATGGTTCACATAATCTTATAAGCACAAACGAGACTAAGGATTATGATCTCTACGAATAAATGCCATTACCAAGATCAATAAGAATAGTTCACCTTGATTATTTCATATTTATATCCTCATTAAGGCTATCTTCTACCTTAAGATAAACAAGTCTTTAAATAGGAAGAAACATAGGCTTAAGAATAGTTCTGAAAGAAAGGGTAAAAAGGATTCAATGCCTTCAAATCTAAGTAGAGGTCTTCGATGAATGTTGGACAACTTTTCTTTTGATTGCACTAAAGTGAATATCTTTTCTAATTTTCCTTTCTTTCTTCTTTACTTTTTCTTCTGAAATTTCTATTTCTATTTCTTTTGTATTTCTTTGAAAGAAAGGAATTTTCTTTTGTAAACACTTTTGATATTCTTCACTTGTTTAGCTTTTTTCCCTTTTCTACTTTTTATACCATCTCTATTAATTTTTTAAGAATAGGTAATGGATATTCTTTTAATTATTTGGTTTTCTGGGTTAAGGTAAATGGGGTTTTGAAAGAAAAGGCTTACTAAGAGGATCAAAGGGTCTAACTAGTTGTATACATGACATGGTAGGCTTTATGTCTCTGGGCTATAAAAAGGATGGCCTATATCATTTCCTAGGTTTCTTAAAGCTTATTAGATTCAATAAATGTTCAGGAAATAAAGTTAGTACTCCTATTATTTCTTGATGATTGACCAAAACAAATATACTGGGATCTTTCAAAATTGATGTTCGTTGAAGAAAATATGAATTTATATATAACCCTCAGAAAGATGATAGTCTTTAATATTAACTTGGTTATAGGTCTCCACTGATTTTCCTCATGGTTTCTATGTCATACCATCTATTAGTCTAGACTATACACTATGTATATGTTCCTAGAGCTAATTTTCGTAAAATACTTTAGGACATGAATAAAATGCAGAATTAGCCATATGAATTTCTATTAAGAAGTTAAAGTAGGAGAAATACTAAGCTTCGAAAAATCCAATTCTCATCATAATAAACACTACTATGGAGAGTGGTTTATAAGACAGTTGCAAATGGCTATAGAAGATGATTAAAAAACCATCTTTTATTGGGCTATCTTATAAAATGGAACAAATATAAGACAGTTCTTACATCATCTTATATTAAAAGACTTATAAGATGGTTTTCAAAAATTGTCTTATAAAGTTTGATTTATATAAGACGACTCTTGAAAAATTGTCTTATAAATATCTAAAAATAAGATGATTTTTGAAAAACCATCTTATAAATGTGAGTCATATAGGACGGTGTTTTAGAAACCATCTTACAAAGCATTACAAGATATGTAATATAGGCCAGTTTTTGAAAAACCATCTTATAAATTTATGTAATATAGGACAGATTTTGAAAAGTCATCTTATAAATCATGGATATACAGAATGATTTTTTAAAATCCATCTTATAAAGCTGTGTAATATAGGACAGCTTTTGAAAACCAATTATAGGACAATTTTTGAAAATTTGTCTTATAAAGTTATATAATATAGGATGATTTTTTAAAAACTGTTTTATAAACCATGGATATTACAAGATGATTTTTGAAAAACCATCTTATGAATCTGTGTAATATAGAACGGTTTCTCAAAAACCATCTTAAATTTTGGCATTTTTATAAGATGGCTAATCAAAAACAGTCCTATATTGCATATACTTCCTGCACAATTTGTATATTCCTTTGTTGGTTTTGTTTATACATTGTTCCTACAATTTCTATAGTTCAAAATCATTCAACACTTTATTTCTGCAGGCTACAATCATTCTACAAAATACATTCATACACATTCAACACTTCCAAGGTTCCACACTGAACTTCTCCATACACATTTCTCAATGAAATAAATAAAGTGCACACAAACTTCAATGTAAAAAGGAACACATCCATATAAATGAAGTTCTAATTTGTATTTTAATGATAAAAATGTTTTATGTTTAATAACATTAGTGATCTATAAATTAAAAGTCAAAAGATATTTAGTCCATTCCATTCTGATGTCATCTAGAAAACTGCCTATAAGACAATAAATATTAAATTAATTGAGACATTATTCGAGTCATTTAAAGATGTAAAAAACTATAAGAATGATGATTAGTTAATTAATTGAACCGTTCTCAATTGGGAGATTGTAAATCCTTTACAAATGAGAGATCTCTTATATCTAAGAACATAATACCCACACTTCCAATCAAATTGTTGTCTAGGGCACTACACATTAAAGTCAATAGAAAAGGTTCAAATATCATTAGTAATTATAAGTCTAGGTTATAGGGTTATACTAAAGAACTAGTAAACCTGAAATTGAACTTTTTCTAAGTCAGTTTTGCTTGATGGTTAATATTTTCCATCTTAGGCCATTCATACCATGCACTACACATATATAAGTAAAAAGAATTAGATATTAATAAAGAGGAAGTTATCAGTTATCTGACTATTATAATAAATTAAATAAAAGGCATACTTATTGATGGCTTCCATCAGCGGGCCTCAAATGTGCACTCCACAAGAATAAAAAAACATTGTACACCCACCGTGCACATCCAAAGCTAGTAGCCTCAAATTGGACCTATATACATAATCAATCAATTAATATTTGAAAAACTTAACTTATATACATATTCATGTTTATGGAATGACATAATTTAACAAGACATATAATAACTTAACCACTATTGTAAGGAATTAGTAGGGCCTACCCCTTGTCACAACACAAGAACTCAGGTATGATATCTTCTATTTGTTATTCCTTGGCAAATGCTACTTTGGTCCAGAGATGACATCAGGGTCAATAAATTTGTAAATGTCCTTAACCTCTAATCTTTGAAATTTATATATAAAGACCTGCATAAACTTAATGTCAAATACTTATCATATCCTATTAATAAGTAATGTCAATTTGATTCTTAATAGAGCAGTTACATGACATATCCGATATAAATGATGATGTGCATGCATTCCAGCTGAGCCATATTAAATATGGCTAAGAGGTCCTCTTTTATGATTAGAACCTCAACTACATCATGGACAAGCACACCGACCTCTATCCTTATAAGGCTGATTTCCTTATCTTCATTAATTAATCTATATAGTCCTCTCAGGAATGGAGGCATGTTAGGTGGAACTTGCACTTGATCCCTACATGATGGATGTAATTTTCTAGAAATTAGTAATGAATATATATATATATATAAGAAGAGTCAAAGAGAATAAATTTTATCATAAAAATATACATAAATACCTACAATGAGGTAATTGGTACACCAAAATTTGTTGCCAGGGAGGGGGTCACCCTCAATGGCACCTTGTGCTTCTTCTAGTTAACATTAGATGCAAATAGTATTAAAAAATTTAGCTTAATCCTTAAAGTTGTTGTTGAACATGATGCTATGATCCCATATACATACCTTGTAAATCATTGCTTTGATATACTTCTCTGGCCAAGCTACATGATTTCCAATCGCATCCCCAAAAGTATGAATATCATCTGCTTCTATAGGAAACGATAGGAGGGCATTTGGTTGGAGGGCAACAATATTGCACACATGCTTAATGTGTGAATGCATCAACCTATCGTGCAACATGATAGAAAAAACCTCATATAGTGTAGCTATAGTGACGTAGTTCTCAGATGTATATAGCTACAGCATGCACTAAGCCACCTACAAATCAAAAATCACCTATGCATAAGAATGTATGAAGATTACTAAGACATAGAACATGGAAAAGGTAAACATGTCAATACATACCTCCTTGATTAGGACATCTCCTTAGAAGATCTGCTCCTCCATCTCTTCTTTAGATGGAGGACTACAGCTATTGTGAGATGGGGGTTGAGGGACAACATCTTGACTTGGACCTTTGAAACTCCAAAGGTCCTTATAGAAATCATTCTTTACCTTTGCATATAATCATTTAACATATTCTCCTTCCATTCTTCCATGTCCTCTACTAGAGGATTCTTTGATTTGTGGAATAATTTGGAAGGAACCAAACCGCAACCTTGGGCCCTTAATTGGCTAGGGTGCTTGTCCATGTCATCCATAACCATATACAAGATGTCCTCCTTTGCAGCAATACTGCTCAGAGTCCCTATAGTGGCACTTCTTGGGTTAACTTTTCTTGCACATGTAATTATTAGAACATGATCATTTCCATATATGTATTATATTATAATTCAAAAGATACAAGGATAGACACATAAAACCACTTATAATTTTTGAAGCAACCAAGGCAGCATTTTCATCAGTGAAGGTCTGGGAGTTATGCCCCTGTGAATGTGCCATTTTCTAGAGAAGGGCATGATTGATGGGCTTTCTGGTACCAGCCTTCTTTTACTATCTAGAGAGACATTAATTCAGAGCTAATCAAACAAAAGTCAGGTATATTTAAATAGAATTGAATTGTCACATATACTTACTTCTAATTCTTCTAACCATGTGTAACCAATCCTTAAGAGGCGTGTTGCATATGATTAGTCTCACAAACCATTTGTCCTTTCATATGCTTTTCCTACACATCAAAGGAACATGTAATTAAGCACAATTAAATTTTATAATTACAGAAATTAAGCTTTGGGCCAGTTGTAATTACCTCAAATTAGAAGACAAGAGAGTATGTACAAATTGATTCTATGCATCTTATTCAATGATAATGGAATACAACTTAAGGACAATGTGGAGTCCATACGGATCATGAGCATTTGAAAGTATGTACTTTCTTGTAAGCGCACTCTTCCATTTCCTCCAATGTTCATCGACCCCATGTGGAGCATTCTTCTTATACTCATCAAAGACGTTAAAATCATACTACAAAGTAAAAACAACATTAGTCTATCTGAAATAAAACAAGAAAAGGCACATAATATGTTGTATGTAGCAAGCATTTACAAACCTTCACCATCTCCCATATTGGATCTTTGATTAATGGTGACACATGTCTCCAATCAGTACTTAAGAATGGCACCATGCTTCTAACAGTGTAGCAAATGAATAAAACTGGTGTAAGAATGTGCACTACCACCTATTGCCTACCCTATACTATTAACTGTACTATCTCTTTTAATCCCTTTGATTTTCTCTAAATGATATGCCCCATTTTGGTTGGCCCTTTGCCCTTTCTCGTAATAGGTGTACCTGTGCTAGATTTTTCTTCATGATGCTTGCTTTCTTCATGTTCCATGTTTCCTTCACAAGTGAAAACAATATATTTAGAAATCAACAACATATATATATATGGTTTAGAAAAAATCACTATCTAAGTGCATAGTTGGTGTATATAAATAGAATAGATATTAAAACAATTAAGTCCTAGGAAGATTACAAGAATAAGATATTAACTCTTGACTAACAGTGCCAAAGAAGGTTCAAATTATGACTACTCTTGATTTTGGAGTTTGATACATGTTCGAATTAAGACTACTCTTTAGATTGTCATGCATTTCAAAAAATCCAAGTGTTGTCATTACTAATAAAAATTCAACCGAGTCTCCACTATTTTTCTAACTTATGCATTTAATGCATATGATACAATTCACTTGATAAACTATTTATTTAAATAGCAAGATATATTTAAAAACTCCATCCCATCACACCCTCATAATTTATCATAGCTGAAACAAAGTAAAAAACTTATATAAAACTATTCCTAACACAAATTATAACATAACCAATGCCTTGGGTCAATAAAAAAAAATATAGATTTAAGAAAAATTCAACTGTCTTGAACCTAAGCAAAATACTATTACTATTCACATTAGATCAATGACAAGTAGCATACTTCAAGATAGAAGTTGGATGCCTTTTTTAATGAAAATTGAAAATCTAAGACTTGGGTCTTCTATTCTCAATGTCCTCTATCTAGCATGATCAATTTGAAAGATTTTCACTGATTAACAAATCAAAAAATCATACACATAGTTATCTAAAAGGTAAGAAAAATATTGTTACTGTTCATGTGAACAATGACAAGTACTATACTTCAAGCTAATAGTTGGATGCCATTTTGAATGAAAATTAAAAATTTAAACATAGGTCTTGTTATTCTCAATATCATCTATCTAGCATGATTTTTTATTAATTAACGAAGAAAAAAATCACGCACAAAGTAATCTAGAAGGTAAGCAATATACTATTACTATTCATGCAGACAACTACAAGTAATATACTTCAAGTTAGTAGTTGGATGAGTTTTGAATGAAATTTGAAAATCTAAGACATGGGTCTTCTTATTTTCAATGTTTTCTATCTAGAATGATAAATATGAAAGATTTCCATTGATTAATGAAGTAGAAAATTGTGCATAAAGTTATGTAGAAGGTAAGCAATATATTCACACAAACAACTACAAGCAGCATACTTCCAGCTAATAGTTGGATGCCTTTTTGAATTAAAATTAAAAATCTAAGATATGAATCTTCTTATTCTCAATTTCTTATATCTAGCATGATCAATTTGAAATATTTTCATTAATTAACCATTAAAAAATCAAGCACAAAGTTATCTAGAAGGTAAGCAATATACTGTTACCATCCATGTGGACAACTACAAGTAGCATACCTCAAGCTAGTAGTTGGAATGCCTTTTTGAATAAAAATTGACAATCTTAGACATGGTATTCTTATTCTTCATGTCCTCTATCTAGAATAATCAATATAAAATATTTTCATTAATTAACAAAGTAGAAAATCATGCACAAAGTTATGTAGAAAGTAAGCAATATATTGTTAGTATTCACGCGAACAACCACAAGTAGCATACTTCAAGTTAGTAGTTGGATATATTTTTGAATGAAAATTGAAAATCTAAGAATTTGGTTTTCTTATTCTTAATGTCCTCTATCTAGCATGATCAATTTGAAAGATTTCCATTGATTAATGAAGTAGATAATCACTCATAAGGTTATCTACAAGGTAAACAATATACTGTTACTATTCACACGGACAACTACAAGTAGCAGATCTTGAAAACCAAAAACATGAACATGTGAAAAGAGAAAACCAACCTAAACGGAGAAAAATGATGATGAATAAGGTGTGGGATGGGTGTGCGTTTTCTTTCTCTTTCTTCTCCTTCTTCTTCTTTTTCTTCTTCTTTACTCTCTCTCTCCTTGTGTTGGGAAGCAAGGTGAGGTACACATTCTGTCTCTCTTCCCTCCCCTCTTCTTTTTCTTCTCCCCCTCCTTCTCAAAGGGTTTTGCTCTTGGGGAGGGAAAGGGTTTTTGAAATTTTCGTGGGGAGGAGGGGCGCATGGGGGTTTATATAAGGTAAGGAATGTTGGACAATTTGAAAAAATCATCCTATATTCTAATGAATATAAGACGGTTTGAAAAAAAATCATCTTATATTCAATAGAATACAAGACAGTTTTGAAAAAATCATCTTATATTCAATAGAATACAAGACAGTTTTGAAAAAACCATCTTATATTTTAAAATATAAGATGATTTGTTAAAACCATCCTATATTATTAAAATAGAAGATGGTTATCAGAAAATCATCTTATATTATATAGTTGTCTTTTTCGCTAATTCCTTCACCTTAATTTTATAAGACAATTTATGAATAACCATCTTATATGTATTAAAATAGTTTTCCCTATTATTTGGATCTTAAAAATCTTAATAACCTATGAAATGTAGAGCTTACCCCATCCCTTATTTCCTTGATGTGTAACCAGTGTTTGGCATGAAACTTGATGTGTAACTTAATTGATTAATTCATTTTTTCATACATCAAATGTTACAAACACTTTAGTTTGTTGCCTCATATACAATCAAATCCAACCTAAGCGCCCTCTTCACTAACATCACACACAGAATTCATCTCATTCTCCTTGACTAGATTGATTGATGGTATTGTTGTAGTGATTGAAGGGTAATCAATTGCAGTGTCACCTAGGTTATCTTCATCATAGAAGTCCCTTAAGGAGGCTGATAAAATAGTTGACCATCTCATATCATGTCCATCTTATACTTAAAATACATGTTTCACTTCATATGCCAAAATAAACTGGTCATTTTGATAGCCTATCTTATTGAGGTCAACCAATGTCAAACTGAGGGCATTGGTTTTGATGCTATCTTTATTGTGTTCCATCCAATCATACTTAAACATAGCCATAGTTTTACAAGTATAGTCCAGCTCCCATATCTCACATATAACCCTATAATAAGTATTTTTAGCTATAGTTGGGATGTTGTCCTTTAAACTAGAAAAGAAAGTAGCTTTAGCAACTAAGCTAACACAACTACCTTATGGTGCGCTTAATTCACAATCTTTTGTGTAAAAGCGATAACCATTGATGGCATATCTAGCATATTTTATTAGTTCTGGTGGAGGTCCCATTGCCTTCCAACCCAAGCAATTCAAAAATACTATGACCTGTAACATCTTGCTGATTTAAAAGCTCTATATAATATTACCTATTTGAGATGATTAATATATACGTGCATATGCTATTACATATTAATTAATTGAATGAAGCTTTATTTCATTGTAATCAAATACCTTCTAACGAAGCCAATTAGTGAAGGAACAACAATGTTAATCTTTCAGCCACTTCTCTTTCTTTGCATCTCTTGAATATACCTCTTTTAACAAGTCCATGTGCTTACTATACAATGAAGAGATGAAAATTATATATAACATTCTGCGTTAATAATACATTACGTACCCTTCAACGTATATATGGCCAAACTTCATCAATATTAATGTTTAAATATGAAAGAAACCAAAGAGAGAACATTAGTTACTTACTCAATGTATGGCTAAACTTCATCAACATTAATGTTTCTGAAGATATAAAGGTGTGCTTGGTTCTATTCCTTATGATCAATGATTGATACATGACCACTAGAGAGAGGTTCACCACCTCTTGGATCAATTAATCCACTTGAATGTTTCTTTCTTAGGATTTTAATAGCATCCACTTCTGATGAATACTTAGTGCAAAACTCCAATGCTTCTTCTACATTGTAACATTTGGTGATTCACCCCTCTAGCCAACTATGATTTTGAACATACCCATTTAACACTTGTACCTTTCAAACCCATACATCCATCATAAATAAATAGGTCCACATAGCCAAACCTCATCAATGAGGTACACTGTTAAGTGTACCATGATATTGAAGAAGGATGGTTAAAAGATTGTCTCAAGCTCCCATAAGGTTGTCACTAAATGCTCTTAGATTTCTTTTAATTTCAATGTATCCGCCACCTTCTCACACAAAGCATTAAAGATGTAGCAGAATTTAGTAATAGATCCTCTATCTTTATATAGTAGCACTAAATGTATTACTACAGGCAGGAGTTGTTGCATCAATGCATGGTAATTGTGAGACTTCATCCCTAACAGTTTCACCTATTCCATGGAGACAATGTTTCTAAATCTTGAAGAGTACCCATCTAGGACTTTGATATCTAATAGGGTTTTACACACTATTCTTCTCTCCTCTCTGCTAAGCATATAATTAGCTTTAGGCAAGTATGTTCCTCAGATGACCCTATCCTGTGGATGCAACCTTTTGTTCCAACCCATTGTCATGAGATCCATTCTAGCTGCAAGTCCATCCATTGTTTTTCCTAGCATGTCCAGTAAGGTACCAGTCAAGCTTTCGCATATATTATTCTCAATGCACATGACAACAAGCACATGCCGCATGTGTTGGGATTTCCAGTACACAAGTTCAAAGAATATTGACTTCTTCTTCCAATAGGTTTTAGTGTTTCTTTCACAAAAAACACATACACGAGTTGTCGTCTTCTTCGTCTTTCCCCATGATACATTAAGGTTTTCAACTTGTTCCAATACTTGTTGTCTAGTCAACTGCTTTGGAGGTGTCCTAATCTCCACACTACCATTAAATTCCTCCCTTTTAAAATGGTATGGATGGTTTCAATGCAACCATCTTCTATGGCCTACGAATGCCAACTTCTTGCCATGTTGAAGTTGTGTGGCACATGTTTGGTCAGTACAAATAGGACATGCATTTGTATCCATTCACTATGCATCCATCCAAATTACCATATGTAGGAAAGTCACTTATTGTCCATAGTAGTATAGCCTTAAGGGTGAATGTATCTTTCTTGTATGTATCATAAGTTTCAACCCCTACTTCCCACAATTTCCTAAAATCAACAGAGCCAAGTACATATCAATGTCAATTCCAGGTTACTTGGGACCCAATATTAACATAGTTAACATCATGAACTTCCTCTTCATGCACAACAATGGTGGAAGGTTTAACAAACTATTATAACAAGCAAACAACTACACCTACTACTCATAGAACCATGAGTGTTAATCCCATCTGCAAATATTGCAAGTTGTAGGTTTTTGAGTTCTTCTTCAAAATTGAGCCACATGAAGTCTACAAGCTTCCACACAGGGCTATTTGCTGGATGGCATAAATAGTTATCACCTATTATCTTCTTGACATGCCATAATAGTTTCTTTGCTATTTCATTAATATGAAACATTCTTTGGAATCTTGGAATAGGGGGGAAGTACCATAGGACCTTTGCAGGGACATCTTTCACTTGCCGATCACTTAAATTCTTCTTCATCTTCCATCTTGAATGTCCACAAGTTGGACATATAATTTTATCTTTGTGCTCCTTTCAGTATAAGATGCAGTCATTAGGGCAGACATCTTCTTTTCATACTTCAACCTTAGTGCAGGCAAGGTTTTCTTTGCCTCCCATGCCAACCTATCCAATTTGTTCTCCTTGGGTAGCATTTTACCAATGACTTTTAACAATTCTTTAAAGCCTTGATCTAAAATACCAAATCCTGATTTCATGTTGTAAAGTTCTACCATAGCAAACAACATGGTATAATCTATACAACCAATGTACAATGGCTCATTGGCTTCTTCCAATGTAGTTTGAAATTGTTCTAGTGCATCTTGGAAGTCATTCTTACATATTGAAACATTAGTGTAGCTATACTACTATCTACAACACTTCGTACAATGGCTTCTTTTTCATATACACATTCAAACCTTACCAAGAGCTTATGAGGTATTCCCTCTCCATGCAACATCTAGGGGTGATAGCTTTCATCAATTCCATTGAAGGACAAATGTTCTCTCAACTCACCAATACTAACCTTTTTAAGGTTTTCAGATCTCGAGCATGGATATCACCACCTACCCTAAGTGCAAACTCTATGAACTTTTCTATTCCCTCCTCATATTCTCTTAATGATTTTTCTACACTCATCCAAGCATATTGGTCCATTTTTGTAAAAAAGTTAATGTTTAGATGCGTGCAAAGACATTCTAGACATAAAAGATTAATAACATGGGTTAGGCATTTAACCAAAATACTTGGTGTGCATAGAAAATGTAAATATATATATATATATATAGTTAGTAAATACATATATAATATACATTAGAGGACTCAACTTTTCAACTCTAGAATTGGTACAAGTAAGAATGATCTATATACATAAATGACCCACACACTAATCCATACACATGAATGATCACACACATGCAAGAAGAAAAAAGATTAAGAAAGGGAATTTTATACCCATAAACGTCAAATAAAGTAAACATATGACAAAAACAAGACTGAATACTAATCAAACTGATATCAACTGAGAAAATACAAGTTCGGGACAAAGTATATGTCAATCCAACTCAATGCTCGAGTTTTTCATCGAAGGAGCTGAGAGTAAAAAATTAAAGGTTGAACTTCATGTAGTATGGAAAAGAAGATTTAAAAGATGGTTCTTAAAAATCGTCTTATAAAACATGATAATATAACATGGTTTTTGAAAGCCATCTTATATTGTTCATAATATAAGATAGTTCTTAAAAACCATCTTATAAAAAGAGTTTAGAAGATGGTTTTTGAAAAACATCTTATATTTTAAGACTATTTTATAAAATGATTTTTGAAAATAGTCTTATATTTTGTTGAAAATATAAGATGATTTTTCAAAATTGTATTATAAACTGTATTATTTTATAAGATTATTTTTATAAGAACCATCTTATATTGTGCATGACAATATAAGAAGGCTTTTCAAAACTATCTTATAAATTGTTTTTATAAGATGGTTTTAATAAAATATATTATAATATATAAGATAGTTTTGAGAAATCATCTTTTAAAATATTTTATAAGATGGTTGTATTTAAACCATCTTGTTTATGCCATCTTATAAAACCCAAATTTTAGTAGTAAAAGGAACATTGACCTTAAAATTTATTTTTATTTTTATTTTTGCGATGAGAAAAACTCAAGACATGCTCAAAAATCTCATGCATATCTACACCTCCAATTAAACTAAACATCCAATGTTTTAAAACATAGGATCCTAAATTATGAGTTGGTAATGTATAACCATGAGACTCTAAAAACTTGGGTTGCCTCCCAGTGTGCGCTAAGTTTAACATCTTTACCCAGATGTATAATGCTACTATGATGAATGCAATTCTTATTATTGATGTAGGTGTCATGGGACATGCTCAGCTGAGTTCTGGTAGACTAGTTCATCTAGAAAGATTTCTTTTACTTTAAGATTGACCAACTCTAGATAGGGTTTCAACCTTTGCCCATTGACTTCGAAAATCTCTCCATCCTTTTCTATCTTGATGGCCCCATGGGGTAAACAATACATATTATGTAGGGTCCAAACCATGGAGATAGAAGTTTTCTAAGAAAAAGATGCAATCTAGAATTATACAAAAGGACCTTTTTTTCTTGGGTTAACTTTGCAGGATTTGTCTATCATGATGGCTTTTCATGTGGCCTTTGTATATATCTTAGCAGACTCATATGCATCTTTCCTTAGTTTGTCCAACTCATTAAGTTAGAGTTTTCTGTGGGTTCCAATAGTGCCTAGATCAAAATTGAGCTTTTTAATGACTCAATGTGCTTTATGCTCAAATTCTACTAAGAGGTGGCAGGCCTTTCCATAGACTAAGTAGTAGTGTGACATGCTTATGGGGGTCATGTATGCAGTACAATAGGCCCATAAAGCATCTTAAAGACTAGCCTTTCCTATTTAGATTGACTATTTTTTTTAAGATTCGCTTTATCTCCCTATTTGACACTTCTACTTGTCCACTAGTCTAAGGATCATAACGGGTAGCAATGTTAACACCATATTTTTTCGTTAAATTCTCAAACACTATTGTACCATGGCTAATTATGGCCTTGAGGTACCAAAGCATGCAAATATATATTCTTTTAAAAACTTGACCACCACCCTATAATCATTGGTCATACATGGTATGGCTTCTATCCATTTGAACACATAGTCTACTTCCACTAGGATGAACAGATAACTAAAAACATTACTAAAAGGTCCCATAAAATCAATGCATCAAACATCAAAAGGCTTAAGGATAAAAATGGGGTTCATATGCATCATATTTCTTTGTCCTATACTCCCTAACTATTGACATCTAACATATGATATGTAGCAAACATGTAGATCTTTGAGAATGGTGGGAAAGTTGTTGTCATTCTAGAACTAAAATTGCCTCTGCATGCATGGTCATGGTAAAACAAAATGATTTTATGATGTTCATTATCAAGTATGCATCTCGTAAGAACCTGATCAGGATAGTACTTGAACAAGTACAAATCATCCCATGTAAAATGCTTGACCTCAGCAATAAACCTTTCTCTATCTTGTTTGGACCAATGGCCAAATACTTGACCCCTTACAAGATAATTAACTATATCTATGTACCTAGGCAACTGGGAAATGTGCAAAAAATGTTCATTTGAAAATATTTCTATTATAAGCACATTCTCGCTAGTAGACTCGACAATTAACTTAGATAAATAGTCTGCTACAACATTTTTGGAACCTTTCTTATGTTGAATTTCTAAATCAAACTATTATAGCAATAGTATCTATCAGATCAGCCTAGATTTAACATCTTTCTTTGAAAGAAGGTATTGTAGTGATGTGGGGTCAAATAAACACTGACCTTAAATCCTAGTAAGTAAGATCTAAATTTATCAAGGGCAAAAGAAACTACTAACAAATCTTTTTCTATAGTGGAATAATTGAGTTGGGAATCATTTAATGTCTTGCTAGCATAATATATAAAATGGGAAAGTTGTCAATATGCTGCTCCAAAACAGCCCTAATCATGTAGTTCGAAGCATCACACATTATTTCAACTGGTGCTCTCCAATCTAGGGATTGAATAATAGACACATAAGTGAGTTCAGCCTTTAGGCGCTCATATGCCTTCATCATAAAAGTCAAAAGTTGCTTCCTTGGTAAGTAAATTACAAAGGGGCTTAGCAATTTTACTCAAGTCCTTGATGAATCATCTATAGAAACCAGCATGGCCTAAAAATGAGCACATTTCCTTCACCATCCTTGGAGGAGGAAGGCTAAAGATTAAGTCCACCTTGGCTTTGTCTACTTGTATGCCATTATGTGATATAACGTGGCCTAAACAATGTAATTTTGCACCATAAAATGACATTTCTCCCATTTTAGCACTAAGTTATTTTCCTAAGACCAAGCAAGCATAAGTTTTAGATGGTGTAGGCATTCATCAAAAGATGATCCAAATTCAAAAAAATCATCCATAAACACCTCTAAGAGCCCCTCCACCATATTAGAAAATATGCTCAAAATACACCTTTGAAAACTGGCTAGAGCATTGCAAAGTTCAAAAGGCATATGATGGTAGGCAAAGGTCCCTAAAGGGCAGGTGAAGGTAGTCTTTTCCCTATCCTTAGATGATATGGGGATTTGGTTATGCTAGAGTATCCATCAGGGAAGTAGTAATAACTATGACCTTCTAACCTTTCTAGCAGTTGGTCAATAAAAGGAAGAGGAAGTGGTCTTTCTTAGTGACCAAGTTTAGTTTTTGGTAATCTATACAAACTCTCACCAACATCTAGGAGTTTCAGTATTTTTTCTCTCTCTACATCTTTCATATTAGGGTTTAGTCTCCTTCGTGCCTCCTAGATAGTTTAGCATTTTCTTTTATGTGAATTCTATACATACATACAGTAGGGCTAATCCCTTTGATGTCCAATATAGTCCACCCTATGGCTGTTTTATGTTCTCTAAAAACATCAAGAAGCTTAACTGCCTATTCTTTATTAGGATAAAAGGCTTTGAATGTAGGCAAGGATTGACCTGGTCTTAAGTAATAATATTTTAGATTTTCAAGGAGTGGCTAAAGGACTAAGGTAGATGGTTTATCTACTGATCATACTGGGACAGAATTTGAAGGAGAAAGAAGTTCCACTAAAGGTCCCCATTTGCAAGTATCCATTATAGGTGCAGCATCCAAAAGATTATTTACCCCATCAATGGACTTGTCTATACCAAAATCACCATTTAAGTGTAGTAGACATGCATCAAGTGTGTCTAGAATAGATGATAGTGTATTAGCATCTTGAATTAAATCTTCAATTAAATTGACTACATAGAAATCATCTAGGTATAAATGATGTTGATCAGCTTAAAAACATTAACCTTAACTTTCATATTGCTAAAGGATAATTTCATCACATCATTTCTACAATTGATGCATTAGGTGTTTCCAAGAATGGATGTCCAAGAATTATCAGGATCTGACTACCAGGATCTGATATATGTTGGGTATCTAAGACAATGACATCTATAGTAAAGTAAAACCAGTCCACATGGAATAAAACATCTTCAACCATACCACATGGAATCTTCATTATTCTATCTACTAACTGCAAAGTGGTATTGGTTGGCTTAAGGTCACCGAGCCTTAATTGCTCATAGACAAAATATGTCAACAAATTTATACTAGCCCCCAAATCTAGTAATGCCCGATCAATGACATGGTTTCCAATAACACAAAAAATGGTAGGAGAACCTGTGTCTCTAAACTTAGTAGGGGTCTAGTGTTGGATCAAAACGCTCACTTGCTTGGTGAGGAAGGATTTCTTTTGCACACTAAGCTTGTGCTTTTGTTTGCAAAGCTCTTTGGGAAATTTGGCATAAGAAGGAATGTTTTTAATAGCATTGAGTAATGGGATATTGATTCGAACATTTTTAAACACATCCATTATCTCATAGAAATTAGTTCCCTTCTTAGCATTATTTAATAACTGAGGGAATGGGGCTTTAAGCGTATAAGGTGCCTCCATTATAGGCTTAGATGGAGTAGGAGATTTTTTTCTTTTTTCTTTCTCTTGTATTGTAGCTGGTTCTTTCTTCTCTCTAGTTTCCTCAGTCTACCCAACTTTATTATCAATCACTAAAGGTAGTTATAGACTTTGCTTGCTCATGGGATCTTTGTGTATGTGAACTAGCCCTTATGGTTTGGAATTGGTTGATTCAGAAATTTGTCCTTCTCCCTTTCACTTAGGGTGGCAAACAACTGACCCATCTAATATTCCAACTTTGCAATGGATTGCAAGTTGTCCTGCATAGTTTTTTTAGTCTCATTCTAGAACTATAAAGAATTTTGCATGAATAGATTTAGGGTTTCCTTCATAGATGGGTTCCTTGTTTGTCATAAAAACTATTGAGGAATTGGTTACTGTGGCATTGGAGCACCAGAAAAGGGTTGATAATAGGAAATCCCAAGTGGTCCCCCTTGGGTATTATTCTTAGACCATGAAAATTTTGGATACCTAACCCATCCCAAATTGTAGGTCTCAAAATAAGGATTATTATTGCTTAGGTTGTGACATGCATTCACAGCATTAATTTGTTCTAAAAGGTATTCAAGGTACTCTTGATTAGATGGATAATCTTAGGTTAAGCGAGCCAGACTAGAACAAGTAGAACAAACCTCTTGTCGAGGTTTCATAGATGCATTGACAACCATGAAGGCATGGAACATATCTTCAAGCTTATCCAATCATTCAACCATAGGGTCAAGCTTATATGATATATCTGAGGTCACTCTTATTTCAGAAAGGCCTCCTTTTTTATCTATGGTTTAGTATTTCTATCTCTTCTATTAGAATAATCCCATTGGTGGGAATTCTCTACATCCTTCTCAAAAAATTCCCATGCCTCTATCTCATTTTTCAACATGAGGGCCCCTCAACTAATTACATCCACCATTTGTCTATTTTGAAGTGTAAGTGCCTCATAGAAGTAATGAACTCACTACCATTTTTCAAATCCATAGTGGGGACACTTTTACAACCATTCATTCCACATTTTCCAAGATTCATAATATTGCTCATCTTCTCTTTGTTGGAAATTGATAATTTCCCTACAAAGGGAATTAGTCTTATGGATAGGAAAGAATTTGTTCAGAAACTTTTTAGACAACTAGTCCAATGTGACATGGCACCCACCTCAAAAGAATTTAGCCATAATTTGGCCTTATCTTTCAATGAGAGGAAAAATAACCTAAGTCTAATAGAATCATTCAAAACATTTCAGAATTTAAATGTAGCACAAATATCAAGGAACTCCTTGATATGTAGTACAGATCCTCTCTCTCTCATGGTAGTAAAATGTTGGGAGGAACCATATGCCTCCAAGTTTAAGTTCAAAGTGGTCTGCATTGGTGGGTGGTAATGTGATGCACGATGGAGTATTTAGCTAGAGTGGCCCATAGAAATCTCTTATGGCCTTGTGCTCAACTACAATTGATGGGTCTGCCATGGGGTTAGGAAATTGATTTCTTACCTCTTGTCTATGGGTACGTTCAATCTCAGGATCAAATGATACTAATTCAATGTTTTGAGATCGATGTCCTTGCATGCACTACAATGAAAACATATCTAAATGATGCAACCTAACTTTAAATGATACACAATCCTTATGGTTCGCTAATGAGCTGATTTGATAATCTTTGACAACGTGTAGGGTGCTAGCTTTTAAACCTAAATCTAGATAACTCCTCATTTTATCTAGGCTTGACTATTGCTTACTATTTTGGTTTATTCTAAAGTGGTTAATATAATTCTCATGTAAAGAGGTGTTTAAACCCCAACAAATGTCAATGAAAGGCATAGAAAAATCACTTGGATTTTAGATACCCACTATAACCACGATGCTCAGAAGGCACTAGACTGACAAGAAATCTCCTCCTTCTAAAAGGGTCCTACAAGGTCATATCCTCAGTCTCTTGCTACTTGATTTTAAGTTAAGCTTTAAGGGCTAGGATCACAAACAAATATGGAATTCATTTGATTACCTAAGGGGGCCAAGGAGCTAGTGATGAAATCTAGTCCTTATCTCATGAGGGTTCCTATGAGCCCCTTATTATCAATGTGAACATCCACCATAAAGCAACCAAACCTGCAATGCAATTACAAGGAAAGGAAACTAATGCCTTCCTATATGCTATCTAACAAAGGGTCTGTACCTTAACAAATAAGACATTATAACTAGGCAACCTATACCTTAGTTATAGCTGAGCTTAGGCTAACCTTATTTAAATAGGTGCAATCTAATGCAAAAAGCCTAAATAAGATGCAAAAAGTGTAATGAATGACCCTAATCTATATGAATTACATTATCATTCAAAATGCATGATTACACTAAATGCAACTGTAATAAAAAATAAAACAGAGTGAGAGAAACTTACAGTAGGGTTTCTGATGAAGATCAAGTATGGGTCACCATATCCCACACTTGGATTTTATTATTAAAAATCATTTAAAATGAAATAAATAAATGAAATTTTCAGTGGAGTCTCACTAAAAATTCACTTAAAAATAGAAAACTCTAATCTAGGAAAGCAAGGAAATCCTAATTAAGTTGATGAAGCTTTGGCCCATATGATCACCACAGCTCCTTTGCCAAATTTTCCTCACACAAAATAAAGAAAGATGGTAAATTTGTAAGGAATTAGCAAAATATGCAAATCAAATGCAAAAACCCTAATGTAATGCAACATAAAACTAAGACTAGAAATAAACAATCTGAGCAAAGATCCAATCACAAATTTGTTGCAATTCCCTAGTATTGGTGCCAAAACCTTGGTGTAGCTTTAAAATTACTCTCAAATGCATGAATCAATTGTAGTAGATGTACACAAGTGAGGCTAATGCCACGAGGAATGTTATAGATTTGTAATCCATTGGATCTTGATTAAATCATCTATCCTAGTTAAATGAAATGGATTGTAACCTAATCTAAGAATTGAAATAAACATGGAAACATAAACATGCAAGAATAGAAACTTTCTAAATATAAAACTTCCTAAAAATTAGAACTAAAAACTATCTAATACTAAACTAGCATGCAACTAAACTTAGATAAAATAAAATAAACATAAACATGATCTAAACTAAGCACACAAACTAAAGAATCGTAAAAAAACTAATGTTCATGATGCAAGGTGAAGTGTGCATAAAGCTAGGATGTAAACTAAATTATCACATAATCCATGAAACAAAGAAGTTTGTGCATGGAATTTACAATGACTTTGACGTGTGAATGGACATGGGTATGATACCCATAAACTTAACTAATGCATGGAAATCTAGAGGAGACTTAACAATTAAAGAAGCAACATATAAGGAAATGCCCTTCAAGACCATGCACATGATCCATGGTGTTGTGGCATGGTTCTTGAATGTGGTGCATGTGAAACTAAAGTGCAAACTATCTTATAATGGTGCACATGAAAACTTGAATAAAAGATGCAAGAAAACTAAGTAAAAAACATGGTATGACAATGAAGATTCAAAGACTTTTAAGCACTAGAAACAAGTAAGGAAAAACGTGCAATGAACATAGACTTTATTGAATTGAAATAAGTACAAGAATTGTTCACATGATAGATGGAATATAGAAAATAACATGGTTCTAACTTCAAGACTTAAAACTAAACCTAAAACTAGATCCAACATCCACCATTCAATCTTATGGTGCAAGCATGTAAACCCAAAGAAGAACCAAGGAGAAAGATAGGTAAAGAGGGATGGAATGGAATAAGGAAGGTCAAGGAACCAAAATTTGAACAAAGGGCTACAATATCTTAACGTCACTATAAGAGATTTGGCCCTTGAATAAAAGGATCTAAGCCTTAAAATAAGAAATAAACAAGCAAGGAAATCAAGGGAAGAACTTAAGGCATAGTACAAAGTAAGGCATTAAAACAAGGAACAAGCAAAGAACTAACCAAGAAATTAAATGTAAAAGTTAAAGTAAATCAAAGTGAGAAGAAGGCATGGAAGGCTGCTACCAAGAGAAGAATATGTTGAAGACGTAGGGAGGGAGCAAGGTGGGAGTTATCCTCCCCCTTCTCTATGTGTCCTTTTTTTTTGGGATTCCCTAAGGTATGTTATATAGGTTGGTTGCTCCTCCTAAAGAGACCTAAGGGTAATGGAAAGGTGTGATAAGGCAAGGAAAGATAAGATAAGATTAGAAGGTGACTTAGGAATAGGACTCTAAGAAAGTGAGAGAAAATTGCAAAGGTGGAGCATGGAAACCTAAAAGAGGGAGTGGGATGTGTGACTCTAGGTAGGGAAAGTGGGACATGTGGAATATTTGAGAGGAGAGTTGGGAAGACAGGAAATTATGAGATTGGATTTTAAAAGGGGGTGTTGTGGAAGATCAAGTCTCGTAAGGTGGAAGACGCCATGCATATTTTTAAGAAAAGGAATCTTCACCTATGTTCCATGTGTAGAAGACTTTAGTTGGAAAGTGGAGATAGAGATGGGAAGATGGGAAGGAAAAGATGAGGAATGGACTCTTCTCCTATTGGCCCACCTTGCTTACTACTTAAGCATGTTAATTATCACCCAAATTCCTTTCTAATTATCCTCTTGAGAATCATAATTTTAGCATAGGATAATTACATAAAAACCTTCCCCAATACTATGGCTCCTTTTAGCATGGCTTAGATGGCTTGGTGGCTCACTTTGATGGCTCATTGCTTTGTGGCTTGAGTGGCGTAGTCCCTTGGCTTCAAAGTTAGCATGGCTTGTATCGCTAAGGTGGCTTGCATGCACGGCTCCAATTCTCATGCAAAGGTGGTAGACTTGCATGGATTTTGCATAGACCCATTCCAGACACCTTTGATTCCTCCAATTGCTCCCTTGCTTCCCTTAGGATGATCTTTTACCTTGATTAAGCTTTGGAAGGATGACATTTAAATCCTGGCTCTCTTTTTTTTATCTTGATCCTCAATTCTCATCTTGATTGATCTCGACCATTAAATCATCATCTCACTACCTGCAAAAGACTAAAAATCCTAATTAAATCCTAAAAAAATTATGATAATTCATGTAATTACTCTAGATTAGCTTTTGAGCCTACAAAATACAAGCTTTTGAATTATTAGGTCAAAACTGCATGTGTTATGAATTTTAGAAAATTCCTAAAATAATGCCCTATAAGTTATAAAACATGGACTACTAATTTTGTGCTTTTTATATAGAATTAAATACTTATCATGGGACTTATTCCCACCATCATGGAAAGACTTTAGGAAGAAGCTCTTACATGGGAATGAATGTTTCACAGCTGAGCAACTTCTAAAGCATCTACTAATTGAAGAAAATTCTCAATAAGATATAAGAAGGATGATTCCAAGATTTGCTCTAAAGTGAATACTACTTCAAGTTTTGACCAAAAAAATAGGAGTAGTAAATCCCAAGTCCTCTAATTCCAATAAGAGAAACATTTCAAAAGGAAACGAGGTTTAGACATCCAAATTTTCTTTACAAAGACAATCAAGTGAGGACCAATTCATATTCAGTTGTTTTAACATACATTTGATATATTTCACTACTTTTTCTTGTTTAAATCCTCTACCCAATGACAAATGAAAACTTATAATATTGCCATCCTATAAGAAACTTAGAAGAAGTGAATTTCCATTCAAAAAGTCATCTAATTTTCTAATATAATTCTTTTCTCATAATTTCTTAGCATGCACAAATATTATACTCACACTTGAGTACTGCATTATTTAGCAACTTAATAGTAATGCCTTCCCTATTGATGAATTTAGTCCCACATCAACCTAACAAATTTGAACTCTAGGATTTTAGTACTACAAAAGGAAAGTGCCCAACAACAACAACAAGCTCAACACATTATTTCATAGCAAGTACATTTGAAAAACTTGTGTACCTAAAAAATATGATTAAAATACTTTATGAAAAGTGGTTAAACTCTCTTTTAAGGTTTTAATTGGCCATCTTCATTGAGGGTAGGGATTCATTAAACAATCTCTAAGGTAATCATTTTTATTTTACTTTAGTTGTGGTTTATTTCAATTTTAGTTTAGTTTAAGTAGTTCAACTTTAGTTTAGTTATATTGTAAAGTACATTTAGATAGATGTTTCTTTTATGTTCTTCATATGTTGGTGTTGTAGACACTAAACTAATATTAACATTGTGCAATTCTCTTTATAGAGATTTATGTTGCAATATATATCTTGGTTTCTGGAGCTGATTTCTTTAGATTTCCTAAAACTTTTATTTTCAAACTTCAATGCTTGTACAATGGCCTGCATGGTGGACTTAACTAATTCATTGTGAAAAAATAGGAATCATAGAAATTTGTTTATTAATATTGATAAGTTAGGTCTTATGGCCTTTATTTTGATAAGTTGTTGCTCTTTGTTGAATGATATATGTATTAATTCATAAGGTTTTCCACTGTTCACAGTAGTGCCTATACTATTGAACAGTAGATCCCTAATATGTCTTCATATTATAACCCCATTTTCTATAAGATTTTATATAAATCACCTCCATTTCTAGAATGCACCTAAAAGGCATTACACAAGGCCAAAAAATATAGCAAGTGCTTTCCTTGTGGCAAGAGAGAGCATTGTGCAGAGAGTGTTGACTTCACACAATTGCTAAGAAGTGACAAAAAGAAGCAAGCCTAATAGAAAAATCCATAGTTGCTATGGTAGCTAAAGTTCACATGGTGGATGAAGATATTGGATGATGGTACAACACATGTGCTTTTGTGCATGTTTTCCATGGTAGGAATATGCTTAAGACATATAATGATGTTACAAATAGACCAAAAGTGCAAATGGAAAATGAGAACTGATTCAATGTTAATATCCCAAAATTTTGTATCAATTTTTAAGTTCAATAGAAATCTAGAGTTTATTTAGAATTAAAAAATGCTAAGAATTTAGAAACTAAATAATTTGACAATAAGACCTCCATTAATGGATAGGGCTTTGAGAGATCTCTTCAACTCCTATAAGCTAGATAAAATCCAACAGTGAAGATCAAAGTTATGAGCAAAATAAACTTTTACATTATTGATAATGACAAACCTTACTAAATTTAGAGTAAAAAATGTCTAAATGGTAGACCCACTTATCTACCAAATTTAGGTAGCCCAATTATTTAAATATCCACATACATTGAACCTTCTAAAAAGATGTTTCTAACTGATTTAGAAATATTGGAAAAATCAAAATATGCATGAGATCAGTAAGTGTATTCAAAGAATAAAATAATAGATTTTGAAAATAATTGGTAAGTAAACCCAAAGCATAAAATAAAATAAAATTTTGAATTTGAGAAATAGGAAGCCTAGAATATCTATAATGGAATCAATCAGCTAGAATCCCAAGTCAATTGGGAAACATGCTAAGACATCTAAGTAGTTGGGATGTCTAAGGCTAGGGGGAGAAAGAGAAAGGAGGAGGAGAGGGCCACACACACCCCCAGGCTCTTTCTGATAGTTAGAAAATAGATCTAAGCTAGTGAACAAGTGCAAGAAGGAATGAAGGAAAAGCTAGCTAGGAAACACAGCCAAACTAACTAAAAGGTTGGTAGATCTAGGCTGCCAAGTTTTCAGACTCTTGGAAAACTTAGACATTCATTTTAGACATGTGTTTTGAGGATAGAATGACATGTTTCTAACACTTGAGCAATGTGATTTTAAGAAAATGACTTTGGGATATGAATGATATGTTTTCAAGTTTGATTCCAATCCCTGGATTGTGCACATTTGGCAACCTATGATCGATATTGTAATATGCCTTGTTATAGGGTCATGCATCAGGTGGTTACATGATTTGAGTATACTGGTCATTATGAATATAAGTGTATCAGATTTTACTATGAACTATGTATTAAAATCCTAAAAGAATTTTGTGATTAGTTAATGCATAAGGATGCATGATATGGGAGTTATTTTTCCAAATGGAACTACATGGTTAAGAACATATGGTTGAACATGTAACAACCCCAAATTTTGTAAATACTATTCTGGGCATTATTATGCGAAATTAGAATTTTGGAATATAATTGAAATTTTTTACCCAAAGAAAATAATTTTTTATAGAAATGAAATTTGGAGTGGAAACATGAATATTTTGGAATATACTTGAAAAATCGAGTCCAATGACATCAAAAACACTGAAATCAGAGTTCAAATGAATTTGACCCTAAAATTTTACTATTCCATGAGCAGGTTATGAGTTTTCAAGGAGTGTATCATTTTATATAAGTATAAATTGGAGCTAAGACTAAAACCATTAGATAGTACTCAGAAAATGGAATCCAACAAGCTAAAGAACGCTGTAGACAGACTTCACTGAAAATTGATATTCGAACCCCCCCCCCTTCACATTGGAAACCCGATGACATGTCAGGTCTGGTTCTCTCTCTCTCTCTCTCCAAAAAACCTTTTTCTGGTGATAAGGAGAAACCCGGACTAGGTCTTCTCTAATGACTCCTCTACCGCCTGATCTCCTTCTTTCCAGCTCTAGCACAGCCCTTCTGTGTTGGGCATTTTTCAGCGACTAAAAGAAACCCAGATCGGGTTTCTACAGTGTCTGCCCCCCTTGCTTGGACCTCATCAATAGCATCCACCTCCTCTGACTAGATCTCATTCTCTAGGGAGCTGCCTCCATTCAAACCCTCTTCATCGTGAAACCCTTCTCTAGTATCTTTTCGGCAAACCTCAAACCTCTGCTTCTCCTCTTCCCTTAGTAAATCCCAAGTGGATCCGTGTTTTACGGCGACAACAGATAACCAAGATTGGGTTTTTTCACCGGCGTACAGCCCTCTTTCACGAGCAGGCTTACCGACGCCAGCATTTTCCCTCTTCACTCTATTCTTCTCCACGACACAGCACGTCCAAGCCTCCAAGCCAGCCAACAGTGTACCTAGATCATCCGCTCTATAATCCCCATTTTCTCCTCTTTCTTCAGCAAGCATGGGAACCCAAATTGGGTTTTCCTAGCCGACAATGATGAGGACTCTAACAAAGCCCCTTGGGCAATTTTCCTCTGCTTCTCCTCTTCCCCGAGTAGATCCCTAGTGGATCTATGCTTTTCTTATGATTTCCCTCTAGGTTCTCCAGGGCACTAGCACAACCAAGCTTCAGGCATGCTGGTGGCCCAGATCCACACTATATTCCTCAGTATTCTCCTCTTGGCTTGGATTGGGCAGTGATTAGGATGGGAAACCACCTGATCACCACCACCTCCTTCTCTGACCAGCCATGCCAACACTGGTCGCCTGTGAACCTTCCAAGCTTCTAATCTATGCAAATCCACACAAATCAAACCATTCACCATAATCAAATTGTTCATTAGACACCAGATCACATGATCTGTGATTAATCCAACCATATATCATGATTTGGTCGTTGATCTGTCACCAAATGGCAAATATGTAACTCATCTGACCATCCAATGCGATAATACCGTTGATCTGTCCCTCAACTCACAAATCTATAACTGAATCCACAAATCCCCACATGATCAGACCATTAATCAGTCATCAACACATAGGTCTATGACCTATTTGACCATTTATCATGATCTCATTGTTTATTGGTCAATACATGCCAGATTTGTGACTGATCCAGCACTTTGAGATGATTTAACCTTAGGTCAACCATTTAGCACCTAGATCCAACATAGATATGAACTTTCAATTGGATCTAACTATACATCTAACACCAAACCATTTGATCTATGATTGATCATGCCCTACACATTGATCTGACGGAGATCCTGTGTCAACCATACTGTATAGCCATGATTGGGCAGATCCATGGCCATCCAACAGTGATGATCAGGTTTCACTTTTCCAGTCCAAATATTCTATCATGACCCTTAGGACCTACAAATCATAAATCCTATAAGATATTAGGATTAGAAGCCTGCTAGAGATGATCTTGCAAACCTAGAGCCACAGCTGAGATCAATCGAGGAATTTAGGTATGGAATAGGATCAAATTCTATAGTCCATACCATAAAAGTTGTTAAAAACGATTATTCCCTTAGGATTACTTGATTTGGCAAATTTGGGTGAAGAACAAGGACTAGATCAATATGGATCTATGAGGCTTTGCAAGTGTCGTCGATCAGCTAGTGGGAAATGGATGAACTCGCTACACGAGGTGGGTGGAGAATTAAGAAAGCATGTCTTAATAGTAAGATGCATGTTTTTTACATGATCTTATTCTTATGATAGATATTATATCATTTAAATTGTGCATTTCATATGATATATGATAATGAAAAATGTTTACTTGTGAATGGTGAAAATTTGTTAATTGAAATGCTACATGAATGACATGTATATAATTGAAGCTTACTAAATGATTTTAAAGGATACATGCGATCTGTTCTTAAAAATATCATAGCTGTTATTGTGATAAAAAGATATTTATGGTACATGGGTACCATTACATCATATGTGATGTATGAGTCTAGGATTTTACTTTACATCCTTGGTGGGTGATCACCTAATAAGTAAGGATGTTATGATTATGATGAGATATTAATATATATTATGGATAGGAAAGACCCCTGTATATTAATATTTTACATACAAGCATGGTGGCTTGTGATTTTGTTTTCCAAACCCTAGGACTGGGGATGCTATGCTAGGAAAGTTATGAGGGTTTGGCTACCCACTTCCTGAAATTTATATGATGGATATCAAGCCCAATGAGAGGCTAAACGTCAAGTGGGGCAATCACGGGAAGGCCACCACTGTGATAGCTATGATCCCCCCCGTGCAAACATGGATTTTGTTATTTCCACAGTTGGTATCAATGGATTATTATACAGTTAACCGAGCACTCTATACAAATTTAGACTGCGGCATAGTAGTCCTTGTGTATTTTGCATTATTATGCACATATGATAGGCATAGTATAATGCCATGGCATGATGAGATGCCATATATGATGATGGCATGATGAGATGCCTTATGTGATGACACGATGAGATGCCTTATGTGATGGCATGATAAGATGCCTTTTATAATATTACTAGTAGCAACTGGAGTTTCATAAACCCCGTATGGCATGGGGTATATGTAAGAGACCCAGTATAGTCTGGGAATGGAAGTTATAAAACCTATGGACTATGTTCATAACTTTTTATGACTTTCAACTATTTTAATATATATGTTATAGTCCTATATGTATATGCTGGAGGGTATAGTTTCATAAAAGTTTTCGTATGGGGAAGTGAATGGGTAGATATATTATGCAGAGTATGGTTCATAAAATTGGAGTATGGTATCATATGGAAATAATAATGTTAAATATTTAAAATACCAGTGAATTATATATATATATATTAAATATATCCTATATAGTGTAATCTCTAAAAGGTGGTTATTATATTCATATGAAGAAGAAGAAGAAGAATTATAAATAGCTACTTTATCAATGGCTTGTAGATAATTGAACTATTAATGAAATTATGGAATTACGAACTAAGTGGTAAACTTCATCCCATATAAGCATTATGATGAAATTGAATATTTTAATTGATGTAAAATTCTTAATTCATGTGTAATATACATGTTTTCTTAACTCTCCCCTACCAAGCATAGCTTACAGAGATATTGTAAATGTTTAAGTTTACAATATCTCATATTTAGATAGATAGGAGAAGACATACACAAGCAAGAGGAGTTCAACAACCATACTTCTGCGCTCAAGTAAATATTTTGTTAAAGTTTTAGTATTGTGTAGTTAGTTATTTGGATTATGTTGCTTGGACATTTAATATAATGATTGTAAGGGCTGTGTATGTGAACCACTGGATGGGTCTTGCTGTTTCATAAAATGTACGTCTATCTTCTATAAAAACTATATTATGTATAGTATGGGAGTTGAGGTGACATCCGAGTTTTTGAAAATTTCAAAGAAAACTATCTTCCACTATTTTTGAATTTTAAAATTAGAGTCATGCCACCTTTTGAAAATAAATGTGAAAAATTTTCATGAAAAACCTGGGTTGTCACAGTTGATATCAGAGGGGTTCATCCAGTCACTTGCAACCCTTTATGTCCAACAAAAAGGATAATAATCCAAATATAGGTTAGGATGTAATGAGTTAAGATAAGGAATTAGAATGGAATGAATTAAGTATTAGAAAGAGTAAGTTAGTATAACTAGCTTACAGAGGGAGAGTAAATCATAAGGAGATGCCTCTAATAAGACAACTAGGAGAATGATTTAAGGAATTATCGATTCCATTATGGTGAGTAGTGGACCAAAAGAGCAGTTAGTATAAATAGCTAAGTTAGTGTTGTAAAACATCCTTTTACCTATTAAGGTACCTAAATACCATAGCATATAGCAGTGTAAAATGCTTCTGCCTAAGGTTAAATAGAAAATATGCCCAGTATCAATGTGAATTCACAACATATGTATATACTCATTGGTCACGTAGACCAAGTGTAAGAGTAGTCAGTTTGAAAAGAGGCAAATGATAGATTAGAAAGGTTTACACAGAAAATATAGAGTGTAGCTTTGGTTTGTATCAGAAGAGGATGAAATAGAGGTGATTTAAGGAGTGGCAAATTGAAGAGGAGAAATAGAAATGGTTGATAAAGGATAGGTTCAATATATGGAAACTTAGAAGGATTGTAGACTTGCATAGAAATGAAAGTTAGTACCATATGACAGGAAACTAAATGAGTATTTTTGAAACTATAGGTTAAAGGAATCTGTAGAGCCAATACTGCTTGAAGGAATTCAAGGAAATTTTTTTAGTTTATGGTAGAAAGTTCATCAGGACAGAGTCCTCGAGTAAGACTCATACATCACATATGAAGAATCTATGTTTGAAAGAATTATATTTTAATCTAAGAAAAATGAAGTATTTGACCATAAATTTATTACCATAATAGTGTGAGATAACTACTAAAATGGAGAGAAACTCAAGACAAAGCTAATCATGAAACATTATGCATAATATACCTATATGTATAATCTCATATATGTTTAAGAAACCAATGATCCACACCAAAACCTAGGATAAATTAAGAATTGTGTATTTCTCTATTATGTATAAGCATGCTAAATATGAATGTGTTAATGAAAAGTTGAATGATGGAATTGATATGATAACTCCAGCTGATGGATAAGTCAATGTTACAAGGACTTATTCAAAGAAACATTTATTATGTCTTATTGAAAGAATTATATTATTATCCTCATTGTTATGATGGGTTTGGGCATGATACCATCATTTGGTATGATGGACATAGGTATGATACCCATATTATATGGAATTGCAAATTGTTAAACAATATGGATTGCCACAAAGATGAAAGCACATTATAATGGTGTGATAGTCTTCTTATTTAGAAGCAAAATATGTTAAAAATCATGCAGTATATCAACTATAAATGAATGCATACTTTTCTTGAGAATAACATGTATTGTTGACAACTACCGTTATTATAAATGATGAATGATGTAAGATTGAGAAGAAAGATGGAGGTAAAAGTTGATAAATATAAGAAAATGAAAATGAGTTAAAATCATTGCACAAGAGACATCCTATGCATTTGCAAATTCTATCTTTTACTTGTTTTCTTCATTATTGCTATTCTCTTCATATACCTCATTGTATTCTTCTCGTCCTACCTAGACTTGTAGCCTTCTTCCACCCTATCTCTAGTTTCCTTAGACCATTCTCATGCTACTTCCCCTATGTCCTCATATTTCTTGCCTCTTCATATTTTCTTTGCTTATTTCCTTTTCCTATACATTGCACTTTCATGGGTATGCTCCCTACAGTAAAAACTGCTTGGTTGCAAATAACTATGCATGATGAAGACTTAAATTCCATTACAAGAAACTGTTGTTTTCTTTTCCATCCTTTCTATTCACTTTTCCTTATACATTGTATATTCATGTGTGTGCTCCTTAAAGTAAAAGTTATGTAGTTAAAATTAAGTGTGCATGAGAAACATTAAAATTCGAGTACAACAAACTATTATTTTTTCTTTTGCTCTTTCCTCCTTAGTTTTCCTTACCATCGACATTCTAGTAATCCAGCTACTCCAATTGAAGCTAAAATAACTACACCCATAGAAAACTCCAGGAGTTTTCCCTTTGGCTAACCTAGATGATACTCCTTTTCTTTCCATTGTCCATCTTATGAGCCCCAGAAATCATCAACACATTGATCTATTCCTTCTCTTTGTAAATGGGATGTGTGCTTGGTAAAATAAACCACTCAATCAAGAAAAATGGTACATGATAAAGAAGTAAATTACATTACAATAAACCATTGTTAAATGAGAAAGTAATGTTTCTAATAAACATCACTAGTTGGTTGACTAGTGATGATTTTGATGATGAATTCATATCCCAACACAAGCAGGATGGATTGTAGGATATCTAAAAAGATGGTAATCATAAGAAATTAAAAACAGACAGCAGCTATGAAGGCTGGCATACTTTAAGAAAATAAGTGATGTGAATATGTACTTTATTTCGAGAAAGGTTCTTGAACTATGTATTTTGAAAGATCAAATCTAACGTGTGAATTATATTCGAATTTGAGATATTCCAACAATGATTGATGGACTTCGAGTGTATTCCACTAGTCGTCGATTGATGCTATGAAATTGGACTCTTCTAATGAAGAGTATTTGTTAATATATATGAGAATAGAGGATACAAACCTTATGTGATATATGAACTAAAGAAATTCCTTTGAATCATGTGTCATGGGAGAATATGACAAACATTTGTGTTTATTTGTATTGATGAAAGCATTGAAGTCTCAATATTGAAATCATGATGGTAATGCATTGACATTGAAAACACCAATGATGATATTTATGTATTTGAATGTGAATGCATAATTAGTGCAAAATCAATTGTTCTTTTAATGATATTAGATTCATAATTGCATTTGAGAAACAATGGATGCATTATTTAGGTGTTTGAATTTATACAAAAGGAGGTAAGTTTAGGTATTAAATTATGAATCATATGTGGTATCCTTAGCATCTGTTGTATGTTTCGTTGATGCTTAAATTAAAGAGCATTGTTGTTGATTATAAGACTTTAAGGCTGTACATCTTATCTCAGTAAATTGGAATGTGATAATGTCTAAGATGTTCCTTGATGTAAATGGTAATCTCTTTATTTTGATTTCATATGTGAAATTTGGTGAATGAGCCTGAAAGAATTATTAGTGAATACAATGAAAAGGTTATGATATGAAATGATATCTTATATTAAGTGATTGTTGACAAAATGAAAAGTTATTTGTTTTGAACATATTATTAAGCGTGGAAAGTTATTGGTGAAAGGTTGTGCTTTTACAACCAAGATTTGATTTATTATAGTAAAGTGTTTTAAAGAGTCATTGAAAGTGCAAACTTTTGTACATCTAAACCCATGCAATTCAAGGGATATTTTGATAGATGTTATGGAATGATATGAATACTATACAGGATATATGGTTGTGATGGTGATGTAGGTGTGGCTAAATAATTATTCATTTGATGGTTTTATAATGAAATGTCAACGTACCTTAAAATGATCTAAATATTATAACTTATGTTGTGGAAATGGGTAAGTAATTGCATTATCTTGAAAATTTGTCACACTAGGTGAATGTGTGGGATGAATGGTTATTTATATTATGATGGATGTTGGAATGTGATGAGACTGAGTCTAAAAAAGATATTATGTATGTATGAATGGTTTATCAGGTGTATTGCAATTGCATGCGTTAAATGTGTAAGTCTGAAAAATAGAGGAGACTGCCGAAATTTTGTTAGAAATATGATACTTGAATTCTAAAAGATAAGCAGTTTCCTAATGTTAGGATTGATTAAATGCATGTAGAAGAGATTTAACTTCAGTTGAGAGATGTATAGTCACTCTTTGAAGTTATTATAAAGAGAAAAAGGGATGGGAAAAATAGAAAAGTTGAGTTGGAGATAAAGATTATGTGTTCTAAGAATCATTAAAATCAAAGGATTTTGGAAATTGAAACGAAAGAAAAACATAGTGAGAAATTCATTGTTTTGATGGTTTATCAAGTAAAGGTCAAATATCATATTGGCATAGAAAAAGTGGTCCTTATTGTTTATGGCAGATGGAAAAGCGATGCATTAAGTGGAATGTATTTAGTTAAGTTAAAGGTCAGCTATATTTTGGAGGATATTGTTTCATGGAAGGAATAATAAGAAAGTAAGTTTGTGATGAGATGAGAATACTCCTAGAATGGTTTGAAAGATAGCATGAAAATAATTTCTAGGATGGAATTCAATTAAAGGGGGGAAGATTGTAACAACCCCAAATTTTGTAAATACTATTCTGGGCGTTATTATGTGAAATTAGAATTTTGGAATATAATTAAAAAAAATTTACCCAAAGAAAATAAATTTTTATAGAAATGAAATTTGGAGTGAAAACATGAATATTTGGAATGTACTTGAAAAATTGAGTCTAACGACATCAAAAACATTGAAATCGGAGTTCGAACAAATTTCACCCTAAAATTTTACTATTCCATAAGCAGGTTATGAGTTTTCAAGGAGTATATCTTTTTATAGAATTATAATTTGGAACTAAAACTAAAATCATTATATAGTACTTAGAAAATTGAATCCAACGAGATCCCTAGTGGATCTATGCTTTTTCAGTGATTTCCCTCTGAGTTCTCCACGGCACCAACACAACCAAGCTTCAGGCATGCCGGCATGAGCAGATCCGCACTGTATTCCTCTGTATTCTCTTCTTGGTTTGGATCGAGCAATGATTAGGACTGGAAACCACCCGATCACCACCATCTCCTTCTTTGACCGGTCATGCCAACACTAGTTGCCTATGAACCTTCCTAGCTTCTGATCTATGCAAATCCACACAAATCAAACCATTCACCATAATAAATTGTCAATCGGACACCAAATCACATGAGTTGTGATTGATCCAACCATATATCATGATTTAGTCGTTGATCTGTCTCCAAATGGTAGATCTATAACTGAGCTGACCATCCAATGCTATAAGACCTTTGATTTGTCCCCCAACTCACAGATCTATAACTGAATCCACAAATCCCCACATGATCAAACCATTAATCAGTCATCAACACATAGATCTGTGACTTATCTGACCATTCATCATGATCTCATTGTTGATTGGTCATTACATGCCACTTTTCCTATCCAAATAGTCTATCATGACCCTTAGGAATTGTAAATCATAAATCCTATAAGATATTAGGATTAGAAGCCTGCTAGAGATGATCTTGCTAACCTGGAGCCACAACTAAGATCATTCGAGGAATTTAGGTATGGAATAGGATCAAATTCTATGGCCCATACCATAAAAGTTGTTAAAAGGACTATTCCCGTAGGATTACTGATTGATTGCTTAATTTGGTGAATTTAGGTGAAGAACAAGGACTAGATCAATATGGATCTGTGAGGCTTTATAAGCGTCGTAGATTAACTAGTGGTAAATGGATGAACTCACTACATGAGGTAGGTGGAGATTTAACAAAGCATGTATTAATAGTAAGATGCATGTTTTAAAACATGATCTTTTTCTTATGATAGATATTATGTCATTTAAATTGTGCATTTCATATGATACATGATGATGAAAAATGTTTACTTGTGAATGATGAAAATTTGTTAATTGAAATGCTACATGAATGGCATGTTCATAATTGAAGCCTATTAAATGATATTAAAGGATACACATGATATATTCTTAAAAATATCATAGCTGTTATTATGATAAAAAGATATTTATGGTACATGGGTACCATTACATCATATGTGATGTAGATTTTACTTTACATCCTTAGTGGGTGATTACCTAATAAGTGAGGATGTTATGATTATGATGAGATATTCATATATATTATAGACAGGCAACACATTGTATATTAGTATTTTACATGCAAGAATGGTAGCTTGTGATTTTGTTCTCCATAGTCATAGGACTGAGGATGCTATGCTAGAGAAGTTATGAGGGTTTGGCCATCCGCTTCCTGAAATTTATATGACAGATACCATGCCCAATGAGAGGTTAAACGTCAGGTGGGGCAATCATGGGAAGGCTGCCATTGTGACAGCCATGGTTCCCCCTATGCAGACATGGATTTTGTTATTTCCACAGTTGGTATCAGTGGATTATTATGCAGTTATCCAGGCACTCTATACGGATTTAGACTGCGGCATAGTAGTCCTTGTGTATTTTGCATTATTATGCACATATGATAGGCATAGTATAATGCCATGGCATGATGAGATGCCTTATATGATGATGGCATGATGAGATGCCTTTTATGATATTACTATCAGCAACTAGAGTTTTATAAACCCCGTATGGTAAGGGGTATATGTAAGAGACCCAGTATAGTCTGGGAATGGAAGTTATAAAACCTATGGACTATTTTCATAACTTTGCGTGACTTCTAGTGATTTTAATATATATGTTATAGTCCTATAACATATATAGGTTATATTCCTATGGACTATGTTCATATGCTGGAGGGCATAGTTTCATAAAAGTTTTCATATGGGAAAGTAAATGGGTAGATATATTATGCAAAGTATGGTTCATAAAATTGGAGTATGGTATCATATGGAAAATGATAATGTTAAATATTTAAAATACCAATGAATTATATATATTAAATATATCCTATAAAGTGTAATCTCTAAAAGGTGATTATTATGTTCATATGAAGAAGAAGAATTATAAATAGCTACTTTATCAATGGCTTGCAGATAATTGAATTATTAATGAAATTATGAAATTATGAACTAAGTGGTAAACTTCATCCCACATAAGCATTATGATGAACTTGAATATTTTAATTGATGTAAAATTCTTAATTCATATGTAATTAACATGTTTTCTTAACTCTCCCCTACCAAGAATAGCTTGCTGAGATATTGTAAATGTTTATGTTTACAATATCTCAGATACAGATAGACAGGAGAAGACAATGCACAAGTAAGCGGAGTTCAACAGCAATACTTCTGCGGTCAGGTATATATTTTGTTAAAGTTTTTGTATTGTGTAGTTAGTTATTTGGATTATGCTGCTTGGACATTTAACATAATGATTATGGGAACTGTGTATGTAAACCACTAGATGGGTCCTGTTGTTTCATAAAATGTATGTCTATCTTCTATAAAAACTATATTATGTATAGTATGGAAGTTGAGGTGACATCTAGGCTTTTGGAAAAATGGATTTCAAAGAAAACTATCTTCCACTATTTTTGAATTTTAAAATTAGAGGCATTCCACCTTTTGAAAATAAACACAAAAAATTTTCATGAAAAATTCGGGGTGTCACAAAACCTATGTGCTCTACCCAAGCAAGGTAATATGTGTATGGTTATGAATGTTTTTAACATTTATAACTAGATTGATCTACTACATACAATGTGGCATGCACATGGTTGTGAGCATTCTTTAATGTTATTCCCATTATCAAGGAGTGCTCTTGTTTGGTAGATTGATTTATATATGATACCATGTGATTATGCATGCACAGGTTCTGTGCAAGTTGTGTGATGTATTGATTTGATTTTGATATAGAAAATTTCTTGAGCAAGCTATGTGCTTAGCCCACACTTGCCAATGGAAAAATGGGTAATTCATCTCTAAAATGATCTGCTTGTAGTGTGCATCATGTTAGGTGTGTGCATACCTTTTCTTTTGTGCCAATAGTAGATGGCATCTCATAATTTGTTATATAATAGATTTCATTTCATCAAATGTTGAAATATAGTGCATTTTCATTCTAAAAGATGACACGTTATTATGATGAGCTCACACCATTAGATTTCAGTTTTAGATCAAATTGATTTGGCTAGATAATAAGTTAGGAATGTGATGGTTTCTTAAATGAATTATACTGGTAAGTAACAAGTTATCAAGGATCCTAAGTGTTGGTTCTTTGAATGATTGTGATCTCCACGTAAGGAGAGGATTTTCTAGCATTAGTATTGCTAGAAGAGAGTGATTTCATGGTTTCAAATACATTGCATGATTTCTAATGATTTTAGTTAAAATTATTTTGAAAATTGCATATTCTGACTAATATTAATGCTTTAGCATTTTAAAATATAAGTTGAAAAACTATGTTTTACATGGTAAGCATGGTTTTGAAAGATTGGTTCTCCTATGTTTTCAAAAGCACTTAGGATCAAGATTTGATATTATGATTTGTTTATGTGAAATAGTGCACATAAGCATGGCTTAGATGATCCAAATGTATACATAAAATTGTGATTTGGCACGTTAAATGTAGTTACCAAGTATGGTTTCTATAATCTCTAAATTAAGATTTTTTTCCAAATGTGTTTGTTTTCTTTGGAAAGTTTTGATATGCCAACTATGATTGCAAGATTTTAGTTCTTGAAAAAGAAATGTTATGTAAATTATATTTGATGAAATTTTGATAATGAGATATTGAGCCTAACGAAACCCATGATATTTATTTTTGGCACCCTAAAGTGCTTGGTGAAAACTATGCTAAGGGATTATACAAGTTGGACTCTCGACTCCTGACCATCAAAGGGTAGAATGGTATCCATGCCTGAAGTGGAATTGATGCATTCTTCTCAATTACTGTGATAGGAACAACCAATAAAGCTAATCACAACACCTTTTTGAGATATATCTATGAAGCTATGTGAGGACACGGTGGGTAATCCCTCTAGTATAACAAATGTTACACAAATCGATAATTTGGTCATGGGCATAGTGATCCCATGAGATTTTTGTTTTGGCTCATGGGGATTGGGATGACAGTTTCTACATAAGATGAATTGAAGTTTCATCTAAGATGTACCTGTCATGGTGATTATATTGTACTCATGACCAAATGGCAAACATATTGCTATGGTGCCAAAGGACATGAGATATTTGTTGGCTAGAGTGCCAATTTTGTGGCTTTATTGCAAATAATTTAAGATTTTGATAATCATAATTTACATCACCAATGAAATGTGGTTATCTATTCAAGTGAATTGATAATATATGAATACTTGTGAATGCATGTAAATGCACAATATAGAAAGACTAAGGTAAGATAGTTGTGAGACTTTATTACATTGAAAAACATGATTTTCCAAAGCATGTGTGTGCTAGATGCCACAGATTTTGAGTTTGTGATCTTGGTTTATCTATTGGGAATGATGATGTATACTCAACCTATAACAAAACATGCAGATTCATTGCGAAAGGCATAGGAGCAACAAGAAGCGAAACTATGCTACACCTTGAGAAGACAACACGAGGAGTTGTAAACTTTAATATTTATTTCTATTCTTAGGAATACTCATGTATAAAGGCATAAGGTGCCAAACTTTATTTAGAATGATGAATGCATTGGTAATGTGGTTGTGACTAAATATTAGGCCATTTATGTTTATTTAAGATTGTGATAAATATGAAGTGGTAAAGACGTGAGCCGGTTTTTAAAAAAAAAGCTAAGTATTTGAATAAAAGACAGTCAAGCTTTTTAGAAAATGATTTTTTCAAGGAAAAATACTTTCTAATGTTTTGATTTTAAAAATGTGATTTTAAAAATAAGGATATCTCACCTTTGAAAAAAAAAAAAAAAAGTGAAAATCTAGATTTAAAAACTCTGGTCGCCATAGTTGGTATCAAAGCCCAAGTTATATCACTCACAACCAATTATTAGACGGAAAGTCATGAATAGTCATGGGATTAGAAACCTAGGCCTTAGTGTGAGTAATTAAAGAAAGTAATTGCATAGGATTTCACTATTTTGAAATAGATGCCACCTAGGAAACATATAGGAGGTATTCTCAAGCCCTCAAACAGCTCCTCTAGTTCCTCACAATAAGGAAATGTAGCTGGAATTGTTATCTACCAACTAGCACAATACTTGAGACAAATCCTACAAAATCAACCCTAGGGAGCACTAGATGGTGAAGTTGGAGCTCCAGTAGTAGATGCAGATAGGCTAGATGCCTTACTTGATAGTTTTAAGATGTCTCTAGCATTCTCTAGTGAGGAGGAGATAGATGCTGCTAAGACATGGATTTTCAAAGTTGAGAAGGTCCTTAAGGGGAGGTAGGCCTTAGAGGATATGGTGGTCATGGCTATCTTTGAAATGATAGGAGAAACTACATTCTGGTAGTAAACGATGTAGTAAACCCACCTTGATGGCATTGAGTCTATACCTTGGGATGAGTTTAAGACTATGTTCTTCAATACGTATTTCCCTCCTCACATAAAGAGGAAGAAAGAGAAGGAGTTCTTCAGCCTATAGCAAGGTGACATGATGGTCAGCCAATATGAAAACATATTTACTAGATACAGGAAGTTTGCACCCAGGGTATGCGCAGATGATGAGCAGGGGAAATTTCATAGATAGACTTATACTCGAGATGAGGAGGAAAGTGTTGGGGTTGCAACCTACAACAATGGCAGAAATAGTGTAGATGGCCTTTATATTTGAACAAGAATTTAAGAGAGCCAATGAGGAAACAAAAGAAAAGGAATGAAACAGGAACATTAGATGGAGGTTTGGTAAGGGAAAGAGGTACACATAGGCTTCAAGGTCTATACCTCCATAAAAGTGCCAGTTCAACAACCAAGGTAGAGCACAAGAGTATCAACCTTGCCCTCGATGTAAGAAGTATCATCTAGGTAGACCTTATGATGGGCCATGCTTCAAGTGCTTCAACTATTGAGAGATAGGCACATTGCTAGGCACTGACTTAAGAAGAATAAGGAAGGAGAAAATCAAGGAGAGTAGCTCCTAAGAAGCCAAGGGCAAGTTTTTGCCATTACCAGTGGATAGACCTAGGCATCTAATGCAATGGTAGTAGGTACACTACTTACCTATGACAGACTCACTAAACATTGTTTGATCTTGGTTCTACTCATTCTTTCATTTCAATGTGTTTGTGTCATATATAAAATGATCTGGTTCAGAACTTAAAAAATTGTCTCATAAGAATTTCTTGAGAATATACCCATAGTGATAGAAAATAGGCAAATGGATGCTGGCGTGGTCTCCTAGACATGACAAACTTCATTGTTATTATAGGAATGGATTGGTTAGCCTTGTATTGGACAACAGCGGATTGTCTTAAGAAAAAGGTTGTGTTCAACATAATGGGAGAAGAGTGATCTCCTTTTGAGAAAGACAGGATTACATAAGGGCATGTGTAATTTTAGCATTCAAAGTGTCTAAGCATATCACCAAGGGATGTCAAGCCTTCTTGGAAAAAGTTAAGGATATAGAGGTTGATAAGCCTAAACTAGAAGAGATGGCAATGGTTTAGAAATTCTTAGATATATTTTTCAAGGAATTGTCAAGACTACCACCCAAATAAGCGATAGATTTTGCCATTGACCTTGTACAGGGGATGGCTCCTATCTCCAAGGCACCATACAGGATGGCCCCAACTAAACTAAAGGATTTGAATAAGCACTTATAGGAGTTGTTAGAGAAAAGATTCTTTAGACCTTGTGTGCCACCTTAGGGAGCACCAATTCTCTTAGTCAAGAAGAAGGATAGGCCATGAGACTCTGTATTGACTACACAATGCTCAACAAGGTCACTATGAAGAATTAATACCCTTTACCCTGTATCAATAGCTTAATTGATTAACTACCATCAGCTAAGGTATTTTATAAGATTGGTCCAATGTCCAGATATCACTAGCTTAGGGTTAAAGAAAAATACATTAAGAAGATAATATTCAGAACTAGACATTGGCACTATGGGTTGACGAACACCCTAGCCATTTTTATCGATCTAATGAATAGGGTGATCAAGACCTTCTTGGACAAATTTATCATGGGAACTATGGATGATATTTTGGTTTACTTAGAGAGTCATGAAGAATAACAAGAACACTTACACACAATATAGAACACCACTTGCATACAAAGATTAGCAAGGGCAAATTTTGGTTGGAAGAGGTTAAATTTCTAGGCCATATAATTTCTAAGAATGGGGTTATAATGGACTCAGCAAAGGTGGAGGTACTAGAGAAGTGGGAAACATATATGACAATGATAGAGATACGAAGTTTCCTAGGATTTGCAAGATACTACTATAGATTCATTAAAGGTTTCTCATGAATTGCCTTGCCACTGAACGGTTGACTTGGAAAGATGTGATGTTCATACGAGATGATGCATGTGAAGAAAGCTTTTAGGAATTGAGGATGAAGCTGACCATTGTACTAGTACTCACTTTACCATAGGGCAATTGAGGTTTTTCTAGTATACAATGATGCCTCAAATAAAGGGTTGAGATGTGTATTGATGTAGAATGGGAAGGTAATTGCCTATGCTTCTATATAGCTGAAAATGCATGAGGTGAATTATCCTACTCATTACCTAGAACTTGCTATAGTAGCCTCAAGTATATCTTCTTGCAACAAAATTTGAATATGAGGTAGAGAAGATGCATCAAATATCTAAAAGATTATGATTTCACTATGCAATACTATCCAAGAAATGCTAATGTGGTGGCCAATGGGTTGAGTCAGAAGACTCAAGGTATGTGTGCAAGCATGTTGTCAAGGCAATAGAAGTTACTCTAGGAGGTAGCTGGATTTAGACTAAATATTTAGCAAGGTAGATCTTTTGTAGCTAACTTGGTGGTGCGATTAACGATAGTTGAAAGAGTCCTTCAGATACAAAAGGATGATGCTAAGACATAAGCATTGGTTGGAAATCTAAGTTTCACTAAAGAGGCAAATAATAGTATGGGAATATAAGGAAGATTGGTAGTGTCAGTAGTTCTTCAATTATAGTAGGAGATTCTTAGATAGGTGTACTAAGATAGTTTATCCATCCAAGTTGATCAAAGGTGTACTAGGACTTGAAGCGGCAATTTCAGTGGAGTGACATAAAAAAAAAAAAGGGTGTGGGAAAATAGGTAGAATGATGTTTGACTTATTAGCAAGTTAAGGCCGAGCATCAGAAACTGGTGAGACTATTATAGCCCCTTAGCTTCCTAATGGAAATGGAACTGCATTATTATGGATTTCATATTGGCTTTACCCAAGAGGTTGAGTGGACATGATATAATATGGGTGATAATAGATTGGCTAATAAAATCAATGCATTTCAACCCCTTCAGATAGAATTAGCCTACAAACAACTTGACTTAGTTGTATATCAAGGAAATTATAAATCTACATGGAATACAAGCTACCCTTACTTTCAACAAAGATAGTTAATTTACATCTCTATTCTAGAGGAGTGTAAAGGAGTCTTTAGGATCTGTGATGATGTATGATACTACCTTTCATCCTAAGATAGAAGATCAATATGAGAGAATGACCCAGATTCTACAGGACATACTAAGAGCATGTGCGATTAACTGGAAAGGAAACTCGAAAAAAAAAAAAAAGTCTACCTTTGGTTGAGTTTTCCTATAGCAATAGTTTCCACTCAAGCATCGGTATGACTCAATATAAGGCACTATTTGAAGAACCTATCATTCACTAACTTGCTGAAATGAGGTTGGAGAGAACATGATTATTCAATCTGAGTTGGTAGAAAAATGTGCCAACAGGGTGAGACTAATTAGGAAGAGATTCCTTGCAACTCAGAGTAGGGAGAGAAATGATGCCAATAGAGATTTGGAGCTCAAGATTGGTGACTATGGATTTCTAAAAGTATCACCAATTGAGGGAGCCATGAGATTTAGGTTAAAGGGAAAGCTAAGTCCTCATTATTTTGGCCCTTCGAGATCTTTGACAACATTGGAGTGATAACTTATGGACTAGCCTTACCTTGGACGTTACGGAAGTCCACAATGTATTTCATGTTTCCATGTTATATAAGTAGATTCTTGATCCTTCTTATGTATTAGAACAAGTGAAAATAGAGGTACAACTACGCTTTATATTTGAGAATAATCCAATATGAATTCTAGATGGAAAGGATCAAAGATTGAGGAACAAGGAAATTACCATAGTCAAAGTCCTCCAACAAAATCATTCGGACAAAGAAGCAACATCAAAACTAAAGTCTGTTATGAATTCTAAGCATCCTAATCTATTCAATCATTGAGGTTTAGAGGAATTTCAAGGATGGAATTCTTTGAAGGGGGTTAGTCATGTAATACCTCAAAAAATTTATCAATTTTTATGATCAATACAAATAAGAGTTTATTCATAATTCAAAAAGAAATTGAGATTTTAAAAATTAAATAATTTGACATTGAAACCTCTACTGATGGACAGAGCTTAGAGAGAGCTATCTAACAACTATAAGTTAGTTAAAATCTAATAGTGAAGATCAAAGTTATGAGCAAAATAAAATTTTACATTGATAATGACATCCTTTGCCAAATTTAAAGCATGAAATATTTGGATGGTGGACCCACTTAACTGCCAAACTTAGGCAGCCAAGTTGCTTAACATCCAGATACATTGAACCTTCTAAAATGACTCTTTTAGCTTATTTAGAAATATTAGAAGAATCAAAATGTATCTAAGATTAACTATACTAAGATAACAAAATAATATATTTGAAAAATAACTAGGGTCAGGAAGTAAATTTAAAGAATAAAATAATTACAATTTTAATTTAAGAAATAAGAAACCCAAATTATTTAGAATGGAATCAATTAGCAAGTATCCCAAGTCAAGTGGGAAACAAGCCAAGACATCCAAGTAGTTGGGACATCTTGGGCTGGGGAGAGAAAGAGAAAAAGAAAGAAAGCAAGGAAGAGAGAGAAATGAGGAAGAGATCCCTGGATTGTGTGCATCTAATAGCATATTATTGATGTCGTAATATGCTTTGTCATAGCACTATGCATTAGGTGTTTTACATAGTTTGAGTATACTAGTTATTACAACTATAAGTGTATTAGATTTTACTATGAACTATATATTAAAATCATGAAAGAATTGATGATCAATCACTGGGTAAGGATGCATGATATAGGCATTGTTTTTCTAAATGGAACTACATAAATGAGAACCCATGGTTGGACCTATGCACACCACCTCAGAGTAATATCATATAGTTAATTGAGAATTATGTTTGATATTATATATATATATATATATAATATATATCCTTTATAGAAAACTATGTGCTTGTCTACTGAAAGCAAGGTAATATGTGTATGGTTATGAACATGTTTAACATTTATAACTAGATTGATCTACTACATGCAAAGTGGAATGTACATGCTTGTGAGCACTCTTTAACTTTATTATATACTATTTTAACATATGTAAGGTAGTAGGTGCATTATCGATGAGTAATCCTTTTCATTTATTGGGTCAATTGATTTATATAGGATACCATGTGATTATGCAGGCAGAGGCCCATGTGGGTTGTGTGACATATTGAGTTGATTTTGATATGCAAAATTTCATGAGTAACCTATGTGTTTACCCCATGCTTGCTAATTGACAAGACAAGTAATTTATCTCTAAAATGATATGCATATAGTTCACATCATATTAGGTGTGTACATAGGTTTTCTTTCTATGCCAATATTAGATGGTATCTAATAATGTGAGATACGATGGATTTCATTTCATCAAATGTCACAATATTGTACAATGATTTTCATTCTAAAAGATGATAGCTTATTGTGATGAGTGCACACCATTAGATTTGAGTTATGAAACAAATTATCTTGGCTATATAATAGGCCAGGAATGTGATGGTTTTTAGAAATGATTTACACTTGTAATCAATAAGTTATCAAAGATTATCAACGTTGGTTCCATGGACGATTGCGATCTCCATGTAAGGAGAGGATTTTCTAGCTTAAGGAATGCTAGAATAGAGTGATTTCATGGTTTCAAATAACCTGCATGATTTCTAACGATTTTAGTTAAAATTGTTTTACAAGTAACAAGTTATCAAGGATTCTCAATGTTGGTTCCTTGGATGATTGCGACCTCCACGTAAGGAGCAGATTTTCTAGCATGAGAATTGCTAGGATAGAGTAATTTCATGGTTTCAAATACCCTAAATGACTTCTAATGATTTTAGTCAAAAAAAAATTGGAAATTATATAATCTGATTAAAAGTTATCTTTTACCTATGCAAGAGATAAATTGAAAAACTATTTGTTGACTTGCTAAACATGATTTGAAAAGATTGGTTCTCCTATTTTTTCAAAAGTACTTAGAAATCAAGATTTGATAGCATGAGTGTTTAAGTAAAATAGTGTACACAAGCATAACTTAGATGAACCAAATGCATGCATGAATTGCATTTTTAGCATGTTAAATGCACTTACCAAGTGTGCTTTCTAGAATCTCTAAAGTGAGACATTTTTTTAGAAGTGGTTTTCTAAAAAGTTTTGATACACCAACTAAGATGGTAGGATTTTAGTTCTTGGAAAAGAAATGATTTGTAAACCATATTTGAAGAGATTTTGAGATGAGATGTTGGGTATGGAGATAACTTGGATATGTACATTTAGCAAACTAAAGTGCCTCATGGAAACTACACTAAGGGTTTGTACGAGTTGGGCCCCCAGACTCTAACCACCAAAGGGTGGATGGTATTCACACCCAAAGTGGCATTGATTCATTCTTTTCAACTACTATTATAGGAACAACCAATGGAGTTGATCATAGTAACCTTTTTAAATATATCCATCCACCTCTAGAGTTTTTATGTGGTTGGAGGGTGCCACTCAAATTAAAAGGAATATTCTATAGGATGGCTATGAGGCTAGCCATACTATAAGGATCAAAGTGTTGGGCAGTTAAGGAACAACATGTACATAGGATGGAGTGTCACCAAATGCAAATGTTGAGATGGATGATTGGCAAGACAAGAATGGATAGAATTAGAAATAAAAACATTAGAGGAAACTTAAGAGTTGCACCAATAGGTAACAAGATGAGGGAGATTAGACTTAGATGGTTTGGACATGTCCAATGTAGACCAAAAAGGGCATCAATTAGAAGGAGTGAGGCAAATCAAGTTGGAGGTTCTAAAAAGGTAAAGGGAAGGCCCAAAAGAACGTGGATAGAGGTGGTGAGAAAAGATTTTAAAATTCTAGGACTAAATGAAGCCATGACACTTAATAAAGGGGAATAGAGGAACAAGATTCATGTGACCAAGCTCTAATTAGGATAAGGTCTTGATGATGATGATGATGATGATGATGATGATGATGATGATGATGATGATGATGATGATGATGATGATGATGATGATGATGATGATGATGATGATGATGATGATGATGATGATGATGATGATGATGATGATGATGATGATGAGCTGCACGAGGACATGGTGTGTTGTACCTCTTGGGTACTGAAGGGCATACGATTTAGTGATCTAGTTGTGAACATAGTAATTCCATGAGATTTCTATTTTGGCTCCTAGGGAGTTAAATGATGGTTCTACATAAGATGAACCAAGGTTCTATGTAAGATGAACCTAAGGTAGTTTTTCGATGAGTGCTCATGACCAATTGGTGAAGTATTTCCAAGGTACTAAAGGACATGAGATATTATAGGCTGGAGTTCCAATCTTGTGGTTTTTACTGATGCAATTATTTAAGATTTTGATCATCCTAATTTACATGACTTATGAAATGTGATTATTTGTTCATGTGAATTGATGAATACTTATAAATGCATAGCATGGAACGACTAAGGTAAGATAGTTGTGAGACTTTATTGCATTGAAAAACATGATTTGCAAAACATATGCATGTTGGATGCTGCAAATTTTGAGTTTGTGGTCTAAATTTATCTACTAGATATGATGTCTTCTCAACCCACAATAAAACATTCATATTCATCACAAAAGGCATAGGAGCAAGAAGAAGTAGCCTCATGCCACACCTTGAGAAGACAACATGAGGAGTTGCAAATTTTATCATTTTCTTATATTCTTGATAAGGATTATTCATGTATGAAGGTGCAAGATGCTAAACTTAATTTATAATGATAATTACATTGGTAAAATGGTTGTGACTGATTCATATTAGGCCATTTATGCTATTTAAGATTGTGGTAGATATTAAATGACTCAAACATGAGCATGTTTTTGAAAAAGGCAAGTATTTGAATGAAAAATTACTTGGGGTTTTTAGAAAATGATGTTTTCAAGAAAAAAGACTTTCTAGTGTTTTGATTTTATAAATGTGATTTTGAAAATAGGGATATCCCACCTTTTAAAAAAAATTGAGAAAAAGTGATTTAAACACTCAGGATGCCACATCCAAGGTTCTAGGCAAAGGTACTATGAAGATTTTCTTTACTTCTAGGATGAAAGTAAATATTTTAAATGTTATTCATGTACCAAAAAAATTAATGTTTAGTGTGTTATTAGGAAAAGGAGGATTCAAGACTATGTATGATTCTAGCAAGTTAATCTTGATGAAAGAATGGAATATTTGTGGGTAAGAGATATTGTTGTAATGGAATGATTAAGTTATGTTTGAATGAGATCTTAATAATTATGCTTATTTTATGGAGACTTATTTATTATGCCACTATATACTAGGTGTAATGATCCAAACATTTTATGCTATTTTTACTAAATTGAATAAAAATTGATTAATTTGGAAATTTATATCTAGACATAATCATCTTACATGTTTATTTTAATTAAAATATGAAACAAAGGAATTTGAGAGAAAAATTAGCACCATTAGATTCTACGCTCAAAATGAAATCCAACGCCTCAAAGAACATTGAAAACGAAGTTCATACGAAGAAGTTATGGACGTTTAAAGATGGAGGGGCAATTTAGTAAATTTAATTTTAAACGCCTAAGGCTGTAAAACACAGGGGGTCATTTTAATAACAACACCCCCTACGCGTCATCATCTTCTTCCTCAAGCTAGGCTGTGCACAGCACCGCCATGCCTATACGGAGCCGCAAAGATGGCCCACCACCATCACGGGCTATAAAAAGCCCTCTTCCCCTTTTCCCCGATCATCACGTTTTCCCCTCTCTTCTCCAACTGCTTCCTTCTAGGGTTCTGGAAAATTTGGAGAGCGCACAATCTCCGGCGATGGGCATCGCTCTAGACCACCCAGGTAAGCCCCCCACTCTTTCCTCTCTAGTTTCCCCTTTTCCCAGTCCAGATGTGACGAACCAGGTTTTTTCATGCATTTTTAAATGCAATATCTAATTCCTAAGGCGGGGTGCATCCTTATTTGAAAACCATTTTATGAAAACAATGCAATGCAGCAAAAAATCTTTTGTTTTAAACTCATTTTGAAAACCCCGAGTGTCATTTGCTTTCACAATAACCAAAGTGGTTTTTGAAAAACTTCAGAAATCATAAATGTTTTCCCAAGTCTATCCAGTCACAACTCACAGCCCAACTGTATATAAATACAAATACATGTCCAAAGGGTAGAGTGTTTACTTACATGTATAATTGTCTCCTTTTGATTTACTTGCTCGTAGCACTAACATTTCTTGAGGCGTCTTCTATCACGCGCGTATCCTATCCTTAAGTGCTTACTTGTGTCTGAAAAATGTTAAGAATTGGGTGAGTATATACTATACTCAGTAGGAGTCTATCACTATTAGTTTTACAATGCATGCTATGTTTAAAATCATATGCTCTTTAAAACATGTGAATGTTTGAACACTCATGTTCAATATCGATATTAAAAACCATTGTCGAACTGGAATACTGACGACTTAAAGAATCTCATAATCCAAGTCGAAAGTATCATAGATATCATAAACATAATGATATGCATAAGATGCTCAACTGAATCCAACTCATGGATATATGGTATGGTCGACCAACCTCATGTCATGCCATATGCAATGCAAGTAAATCCTCAAAAACATAGGGCCCACTATGCCCACAACCTCCTCGTCGTGTGGTCCCCGGGTACTTGGGGACACTCGGTCATAGCCTCCACGGGGCATATGACACATCGACCCAGTGCCATGACACCAGTGGTAGCCCCCTGTACCACATGCAGTCGACGTAGGGACATGCCTTTTTTGGTGTGGTACCCTTTCCACCTAATAGTGGTAGAGGATGGGAGGCCACCCCAAACCTCTTGACATAGTGCCCACGAGCTTATTAACCCAAATCATATACAATCAATCAAGCAAAAACCTCTTTTTCAAAACCTGTCCTCTTTAGGTCCCTCACAACTGCCTACCCAGCGTCTTTTGAGCACTCCAGTGTCTTTTGGTAACCCTCAAGGACATGCAATTTTTCAAAACTCAATAACCACAATCATGCAATTTATGCAATCGTTTGCAAAACATATCTATGCATAATATATTTGTCATATGCATGCTGAATTCATTTATAAAATTAAGTCATGCTAAACAAGTCATATAACTTATACTTAAAACATGCATTCAAAACAATCATGGGCTCTTTTTAAAAGTCTATTAGTGATAGAGCACTTACCTGGTTTGGTCACGCTAGCCCCCTTGTCCTTAGGGGAACAAGGTTAGCTTGGCCTATTTCTATAGGTTTTAGAATGGTTAATCTCACTACTTAGGCATTAAGGGTTCATTCCCATGCCTATGGGTCTCCTAAGGTCCTAACTGGGCCTTGGTATCGTCCGGTTTACAAAGGTTTAGTGGCCCCGCGCCACTATCATAGTTTAAAGGTCATGCCCACCTTAGATAGGGCCTTTATCAGGTATTTTAGGGTCTGGGTGTGTCTGCGTCGTCAATATGGACACAACAACATTTAAGGTGCTAGAATGCAGGTTCTTTTGGTTGTTGAGCTAAAAAAAAAAAAAAAATAGAGGGAGAGAGAGAGAGAGAGAGAGAGAGAGAGAGAGAGAGAGAGAGAGAGAGAGAGAATGAAAGATGTTGAGAAGGTAGATATCGTATTAAGTATTAAATCATATATGTGTAGTAGAGTTGTTGAGTCAAACCCATTCTATAGAAAAGGTGCTAAAAAGATTTCAACATCTTGATGTGAAATTTTCACATACCCCATGTGGTTGGAGTATAAAACTAGAGAAACTTGAAGGTTGAGAAATTGCATGGTTAGTATATGTTAGTGCTATTGGAAGTCTATACATCGTATTGCAAGCCTAATATAACCTTCATGGTTCGTAATCTATTAAGTATATTGGTAATCCAAGTATGGAACATTGAAAGGCTATAGGGAGAGTTATTGGTTATCTTAAGCTAACCAAAAAATATTGTTTATCATATGAAGGATATTGAGCATTGTTACAAGGATTTGCTAATGCTAATTGAATTTCAAATATATAGGTGATAGTAAGTCAACTATTAATTGATTGTTCACCCTAGGAGGAGGAGCTATATCTTAAGGTCTAAAAAGCAAACTTACATTTCACATCTGACTATAGAGTTGAGTTAAATGCTTTAGCAACGACTAGTAAAGAGGCTGTGTGGTTAAGAAATCTATTAATAGATATTCCAATATGGCTTAAGCCAATATTGCCCATATTAATTCATTGTGATAGTTAAGCTCTACACTAGCAAAATCATATGAAAGTAAATATAATGGCAAGTCTAAACATATTAGTCTAAGACATGATATATTAGGCATCTCATCCAAGAAGGGATTAAGACTTATCCCGTAAGTCATGTTAATAATCTTGTGAGATCTCTACTGATAGGAACCCAACTTATTGTTCAATAAATTTAAGCTCAAGTTCAATGTGGTAAAAACACATTACTAATAAGTGGTTTGAATCAACATTATAAAAGAAGAAGTAATGTTTTCCATAATATAATAGGAGGTTAGTTTTGTACCTTAATAAAATACCATTATATTAAGGATTTTTTGTAGAATTGCCATTATTTTATGGCATTTTTGCAAGAAAACCTAACATTTTTACATTTTTGCAGATTTTTCATTAATTTTTTCCAAACTTTGTAGATTTGCCACTCCGATTAATTTCTGGCTACATTTCCCAGTAAATTTTTTAAAATTCCAATTGAACCCCACCTGTATCATTCCTTCTCTCTATGCGTGCATAACAAAACAGAGAACTCCTTCGTTGTGTCTACTCATAACAAGAATATAGACTGCTCCAGGAAGACAACCGACTACCAACGATCATCGACGAATGACGACAAGCCAGAGATCGTTGCTCATCAATCTTAGCGACACACGCCTGGCACACCGTACAGGCCCCACCCACTCCCATTTCTTGCAAAAAACACCTTTGACTGGTTAAATTCTGGTACAAATATCCATCTCTACTACGTAGCACCCACGTGCTTTGCATGAAATTGCAAGATTGAATATGATATAGTAATGACTATGCTAGAGTTATCATGTATAGAAATGTCAATAAGAAGGTGAATGCTTCTCCTTGGAAGGTCCTCACAAAAAAGCTACCTTGTTGCAGATGGTGTTTGTGGTGTGTCATCTATCAGGCCAATTTGACATTACACTATATTCTATTTATCACTATTCCATCATAAACATATGTGTCGTCAATCACAATCAAGTTGAAAGATGTTTCAATCTAAATTCTCCTATGATGAGAACTTCATGTTAGTCAAAATGTCAATTGAGCTACTGAGGAAAATACAGCCAACGGAAATGATACTAGGCATACAAGGATGGAAAATGGGTAATATTATCTCCACCAAAAATAAGTTCTATGTATTTGATAGGGTCTCATAGTCCCTTGTTAACAAAAATTCTAAAAACTTCCACCACTTCCTTTCCTCTTTCCTAAGAAAGATAAAAGTGATATTTTCAAATACCTCTTAAAACATCCTAAAAGAACAACCAGGACACACTAGTCAGCTTCTCCCACAGCCACAAATGCAGATAAAAGTGATATTTTCAAATACCTCTTAAAACATCCTAAAAGAACAACCAGGACACACTAGTCAGCTTCTCCCACATCCACAAATCACACCCAATCCACACCATCCATCCCCTTCCACCACCATCACTCTGCTTTACTCGTGTCAAAATGGGTAGGTCAAAATGACTTAGTGTACAGACAAAAACCATGCCACTGTGGAAGACTGCGTAAGTAATGTACAGAAAGAACTCAAGCAATAGGCTACATTCCTCAAGAGTGAGGAGGGATGAGAAACGTTTGGTAATGGGAAGGTTTGCCATCACTTATCAACCTAGTCCATTCTCATTCCTATTTCAAATAGAAAAAACAAGGCCACTAACAAAAAGTGTGTCAAGCTGGAGAATAGATGTTACTTCACTTTTAGGTTGCATGAGTGCTTGAAACAATCCATCAACAACATTAGTCAACATTGCCTTTAACACAGAAGAAAATCACGAAGAACCATCAAGTACCAAATTATATAGGATAAAGAAACTAGCCACTTTATTAATTAGAGAGTAGGAATGTTTGACTGGAAGTAAATTCTTCCCTTCATTACTAAGAATATTTTTCTAGTGCAAAGAAGAACTTACCTCCTGAAGCTTGAGAAAGATATAAAGTAAGTGATGTTCTTCTAGAGTGACTATTAACACATATGAAAGGCAAGACGTCAAGCCTTCCACAGACCATATAAGGAGATGGATGATGAGGATAATAGTTGATCCTCTACTTTACAACATTGGAAATAGAAAGTTATCAGTGTGCACAGTGTTTTAATCTGGCATTTGGAATTTTTGATCCTTTTGCTATTGTGAATTCCATCACTGAAATTATTCATTCAAATGTTCATGGGTCAATGAATTCTAGTTGATGATGGAGAATATTTGTTTGTGTATTTTGGTTTAAGAAGTTTCAAAGCTTAGAGATTTGGAAACAATTGAGATTTGTGATTTTTATAGTTTAAATTTCTTGAACTTAGTCCACTAGAATGTTTTTCATGATTTTACCTTTAATTATCTACTTATATGCTATCATGCAAAAGCAAGACCTAAAGGTCGAATGACCTAAAGAATATAGAAGAATAAATAACAAAGTTTCTTAAGAGCACTCCCTATGGCAGGTCATACTATCTATTTGTTTCTAGTATTATCTTATCTAGTTGTTACTTCTATTGAATTCAAAAAGTTTTGAACCTGATCAGGACAGTCATAGTTGATAAAAGAATCTTCTGTCATTGTAGAGATTATTCTGCTTCTGGGTTTGCACAAAAGTTTTAAACTTCAATCCTCGTCAGATATGATGTTGCTGGAATGATTTCTCAGCAATCACAAAAAATGATTATTGAATGTCTTTTGCAAATAGATTTCTCCATGTAATTTGAATGCTTTGACAATGTTTGAATTTCTTGTCTTCATCATTATAAAATGTTGGTGTAACACAAGATTCGTGTTCTTGAGTAACTTCTACGCTATATAACCTATTGTCTCTTATAAATAGTCTACTCATGCAGTGGTGCACTTTCTCGTTCTGACATATGTTCCCTCCTCTAGGTCTTTGATGACTAAAATGAGTAGACACAATGAAGGAGTTCTCTGTTTTGTTACGCATGCATAAAGAGAAGGAACAATAAGGGTGGGGGTACGATTGAAATTAAAAAAAAAAAAAAAATCCATGAAATGCAGCCAAAAATCAATCAGAGTGGCAAATCTGCAAAGTATGGGCAAACTTAATGGAAAATCTGTGAAAATGTTAGGTTTTCCAACAAAAATGGCATAAAATAATGGAAAATCTATAATAATAATAATAATAATAATAATAATAATAATAATAATAATAATAATAATAATAATAAACCCTTATATTAAACAAGTGCATATAAAAGTAATGGGTGCATTGTAAGGATCACCTATATGAGTGTAGGGATGGTGCCACCTCTCATGAGAGTAAGGGTTTTTTCCATATCGTTCATGAATCAAGGATTAACACATGGCCATTTATAGTACTACATGAGAAATTTGAACATTTCACTTGGTAGTAGTATTATTTGTGTGGTGTCCCAATTTTATGATATAGGGTTATCTAGTTCCAAGCTTTAGACCATAGTTATTAAATACCTTAATATATAATGCATATTAAACTTGTTTCTCCAAAATCATTTTTCACATACCAATATGAAACCCTCTCTAAAATAATATAAAACTTATATGAAACTCATCCAATAATTTAGGAAAATTCCTAAAATACCAATGAAAAATTCATCTAAAACATAGAAAAAATTGATCGGAAACCTCTTCAATTACATATATGCTTTTGTATATAATTAAGTTTAAATATTTCAATTCATTCTCTCTCTCTCTCTCTCTCTCTCTCTCTCTCACACACACACACACACACACATTTGCATTATGTTTCCTTTAAGTTTTTCAAATGTTATCTATAAAGGTTTCCATGTTTCTTGTATCATGTAAACTTTTAGACATTTCATAATTTCAAGTAACTATGTGTTAGAATACCAAAAAAGTAGATAAAACTTTGAGTTGTTTTACACTAAGTAAAGGTAACAATGGCACAATACTGGCATTTATGCATAATAGTTTCCAATGATCTGATAAACTTAATTAAATATATATTTAGTGTAGAATGTTTTACTAAAATATATATAATTAGTGGGAGTAGTATATTGTTGGATTTTTATATTTAATTAAGTTATTTAATAAATATTTTTTATATTCAAATTATTTTAAAAAAAATTGCAATGTGTACTCTTAGAAGAGTCAACTCAAATCATTGCAAAAGAGATGAGTCTTCCCATAACTTGTTTCAGATGTTATGTTGATGGAAAAAACAGTTGATTCTTCTTAGAATTTTTGAGATTTTGTTTTAACATAAAGAGGGTTCACTCTCACATTGTCTCTACTTAAATCTCGTGTTGTAAAAAGGGTCAAATCTTCTGAACTTTTAAGCTGTCGAAAATAGTTGCTGTTAATCATGTCTTTATAGGGGGAAATACCCCTTTTTATAGTTTATGACTACTTATATGACTTTTCAGGTAGAACCTAAAGAGTTGTCTAAAATCCAAAAAAAATATCTAGAATTTGATCTTTTTACATTAGCAACAATCAATGTTCTATGCTACTCTTTCACTTTGAAACTCTCTTTCTCATATTCATTTTACTTGATATATTTCTTAGGTTGTTACCTACCTACTTAGAGTTTGGGGTGGGTCTTCAAAAATTGCTTATGCCTCCCCACATGAAGGCATGTAGTATTCTTGAAGTGTTTCACTAGAGATCCCATAGGCAATATCATATTAAGAGAGTGGGAAAAAATAATATTTTAAAGAGAGTGCATTTGATACACACTTAAGCCATACTTATATTCCATTTTTCTGTCTCTATTTTCTACTTTCTCCCCAAATTTTCCAACAATTCCTATTTTAATTATTGCAAATCACCCAATGTTTATAACTTAGTTACACTTTAACCTCTAAAAGTGTAGATCCATTGAACAAAGAAGGAGAAGGAGGAGAAGAAGAAGAAGAAGAAGGTAGAGGTATTCTAGTAAAGTGGCTTAAGAAAGAGCTTTTCTTTTAGGTAACCAAGATTCAAGCTATCATAAGAAGGCAGTAGATGCCTTCTAGCATAGTGGCATAAGAAGGAGCCTCTCTCTTGATTGTGTAGGTGACAAGATTTATATCATCTTTGCTACTTTAGTCATATACTAGATATTGTTGACAAAAGGTGTCATAAGCCTAAGTTGGGTTGCCTGGAAAGAGCTATGGCTAGACACACAATTTTTTGGGTGGGCACAAGAATATATATGTTATCATAGCTTTTGTTTTTTTTTTGTTTTGGTTTTCCTTTCTTATTTATTTTTTAGTACGCAAGCCAATTTTTGAGGATAACCATAAACCAACGAGTGAGCTAAACTCATGACCTAGCACAAGAAGGCCCCTTTATGTCACTTTGGTAGAAGGCAAGGAGTCAATTGTGCTATGAATTACTATTGGATGTTGTAAATTAGGGAAATAATAATAAAATTTATGAATAGTTTTTTGAAAAAATGGTTGTAGCACAAAAAAGGAACTCATTCCAACATGGAAAAATCAGTGGCATGCTATAAAAATGATTGTTGATGTCATTGATCTTAGTATTTTAATCGGGCGAAATCGATTTGAATCCACCCATTTCACAATTCTAACTACTAAGGATCTCAATCAGTTCAGATCTTAGTTAGATAATTGCTAAGAGAGATTTAAGATTATCTTGCTACACACACAAAACCATCTTCTTAAACTTTTATTTGAGAGGTTTTTTGAAATGAGCTGGCAGAGTATTGGGAGGAAGCATACAATTTGAAGGAGAATAGGAAAAATGGAATGCTTTAATTCAAAGAAACTAGAAAGTCAACCTATGTGTAGTCTTATAGATAGGAAAGACCAAGTAGAAAAGGCATGATCTTGTTGGTCTTTTTTTTATAGAGTTAGCCCTTTTTAGTTATACTAAGTTCTGATAAAAATAAAGAGCATTTTAGTCTTTTAAAAATCAAATTGATTTCTGATAAATTGATGGATTTTAGGCACTTATTCATGTTTATTCAAAATTAAAAATAGGAACACAAGAACAATGATCAAATTGATTGGACATATCAAATTAACTAATCGTGTAATGACCAAATATTGTATTATTCAAATTGATTGACTGTGAAGTCCTAATTAAACATGGACAAATGAAAGCAATAGTAGTCAAAGGAACCACATTACTCCATATCAGATTAATTTAATCACCCTAGAGTGTCATCTTTACACATCTTTATTGTTTTATTTCTCAATTTCTTTCTCATATGTGTATTCTCATCTCTACATATATAATTAACCTCAAGCTGAAGAAAAGTGCAGCTCATCTCCATTCCAACTACTCACTTTAGGAGAAGTGTTGTACACTCTAAAAGTCATCCTTATCTCAGTATTAAAGTCTAATTGCTCAAAATTAAATTTTTTAGGAGAATACAGTCACCTTCTTATGACTAGACCAATCTTCAAGTCTAAACTCATGATATGCAAGATAAACATGTTTCACTAGGTTCATGCCTTGATGGACAATATGAAAATCATTGGTCAACTTCTCTTGCTAGACTCTTTGCCACTTCTTGCCCATCAAAATGTTTTAGCATGTTAACTATGTCAATTGGTCCATTAGAATCTAGATATAAACCAAATATGCTTTCAACTAAATTTGTGATTAACTAATGACTTTTAGGCACTTATTCATGTTTATTCAAATTAAAAATAGGAACACAAGAACAATGATCAAATTTGATTGGACATATCAAATTAACTGATCATGTATTGACCAAATATTGTATTATTCAGATTGATTGACCGTGACATCCCCATTAAGCATGTATAAATGAAGGCAATAGTTGTCAAAGGAACCACATTACTTTATATCATATTGATTTAATCACCCTGGATTTTCATCTTTCTAAATCTTTAATTCTTTTATTTCTCAATTTCTTTATGGTACATATATTCTCCATCTCTACATACATCATTAACCTCAAGCTAATGACAAGGGCAGCTCATCTCCTAACCAGATACTCACTTTATGGGGTATTGTACACTCTGTAATTCATTCTTAACTCAGTATTAATGTCCAAGTCACTAAAATGAAATTTTTTGGGGTGAATATAAGTCACCTTCTTATAACTAGACCAATATTCAAGTTTAAACTCATGATATGCAAGATAAACATGTTAGGTTCATGCCTTCATGGGCAACAGGAGAATCATTGGTCAACTTCTCTTACTATACTCTTTGCCACATTTTGCCCATCAAATTAGTTTGAAAAAGAGAGCACAAGTTGGGACGGACCCGCAACCCCAAGGACGTAATACACAATTTTCTTTTCCTTATTTCACAATAAGAGTAACTAACAAAATGCATTCTGTAATGACTCAAGTTTTGAAGATATTTTGTAAAAATAGTTTATTTTGAAAATTAATGGATGTTTTGTTATATTAAGAGAGTGGTAGATGTTTAATTTCAATTAAAATATGAAATGAAGGAATTTGTGAGAAAAATTAGTATCATTAGATTCTACACTTTAAATGAAATCCAATGCCTCAAAGAACACAAAAAACAGAGGTCGTATGACCAAGTTATGAGCCCTTGAAGATTGGCGGTATTTGTGTAAATTGCATTTAAGTAAGAATAGCTCAAAAACACAGGGGCTCATTTTATAACGACACCCCTCCTTCTCCACCAACCTCTCCACCGCCTTTGCTCCTAGAAAAAATAGCGGCACTGCCATGGGACGGCACAGCCTTCTTCCCTCTATAAAATCCCCCACTCCCCTCTTCCAAAAACCAAGTTTTCTCCACTCCAAACAATCCCAAAACTAGATCTGGCAACAAGGGTTGCAGCTACATTTGAAGCCTCCGATCGGGTGGTAAAGAGGGCTTCCAGGTACGATTCTCCTCCCCACAATACTCCTCTCTCTTCCCTCTCCCTTTTCCCCCAAATCCCAACCAGATCTAGTAGTTTTCCAGCTGGAAATCACCGGAGGAAGACAGGTCCAAAACCAGACCCATCATAGAAGACGCAGGGACGCTCACGCTCGCTGTGTGCGGGCATGGGTTACGCTCGACCAAGACACACGGGGCATCCTGGGAGCCGAGACACTCTGCATCCGCATCAAAGACGCGTCCGCGTGACACCATCCACGATGCGGGCTGTAGCGCATCGCTTGGGCATGCGCACGCGTGCGAACGCGGTTGCAGTTCAACCAGGACATACACACGTCCTGGGAACCATATGTGCAGGCCCTACATGGACAAATCTGGTTTGTCCATTGAGGCACAACATAAAAACTACATTTACGGAGGCTATAACTTTGATTAGCCATCCGAAAGAACCGTTGCGTTCGTAATTGCGACATAGACCTAATTCTATAATAACATTTAGGATCAAGAGATTGTTTAAGGTGACTATAGCCTAAAAACTGTGGAAATCTCATGAATCCACGAGATCAACTATGATCAGACCTCATGATTTGATCTAATTGAGGCCTTAGGACATTCTTAGACCAAGAATGTCATGGATTGACCCCTAGAAACCCATAAATCATGTAGATCTAGCTATTGCCCTATGACTTGAGAAATAATGTTGGGATCTTATTTTTGAACAACATCCAAGGCTTCAAGACTTCACCAAGGTACTATAAGGTTCGAATTAAGAAAAGGCACGAGCTAAGTAAATGACACTCGAGGTGGGTAGTCTGCTACTACTATTTTTCAAATGCATTTCCAAAAATCTAAATGCTTTATTCCTAATGACCATGCTCAGCATGCTTTTTGAGATATCATATTCACATAAAGATGTATGCAGATTTTTACTTATGATCTTGAATGCAATTAATTGCATGAGACTGATTTTAGGAATGCATTGCTCTCATGTTTACAATGATTTCTATCTGGGTTACATGAGTCTATCTTTTTCGAACTAATGAGGCTGGTGGTCACTATGCTAAGTAGGTAGATCGCCGAATGAGGCAACCTATGGTAGGAACAAATCTCGAGTTCCAAGCAGGAAGATCGCCAAATGAGGCAACTTGCGGTGGAAACAAAACCTTAAGGTCCAAGTGAGCAGATCGCCAAATGAGGTAACCTACGATAGGAATAAAACCCTGAGTTCCGAGTGGGCAGATCGCCGAATGAGGCAACCTATGAGAAGCATAATTGACCCTATGATTCTGGTTTTTATCAATATGCATATAGCATTGATATGGTCACAACAAGTCCTCGTGACCAGTCAGTTGAGTGATTTACTGCATCCACCAAGAACATTTCTTACCTTAAGCGTAAAACTGCAGATTGTGAGGCGTTTCCACTACATAAGAAAAAACTGGAATTAGATCTTGGAAATGATCGACTCAAATAAATGCTCATCATAACCTTTTTCTTTTTTCATTCCTCTTCCTATTGATTAGAAAGACCCATATGCATGATATTCATGGCAATATCCTTATCTATTTTGACTGATTAGTATTTTAAGAATTTCATAGCTATGGTCATCATAGAAGTGCATGTTTTTATGAATGTGTTCAGTATAAACACTCTTGCATGTCGTGTTTTAAAACTAGTGGTAGCAGGTTACCTACTGAGTGTGAAGAATACTCAACCCAATCCATCATTTTTCATATCAGTCAAAGTCCAATTAGGAGGAGCATCAAAGGGCATTAGGGCCACAAACAAATTAAGCACAGGTAAGGCTGAGTAAGAACTTATCTAGTAACCCTTCTTGTAGTTGATGTAAACTTGGTTGTAAGTGCTTCTTTGTAACTTGGGGCTGTGATTAACAATCTTGGGAGTAGAAATTATTCATCTTTGTGCTTTGTCTAAAAAGAGCCATGGCCTTATGCATTATTTATTTATTTATTTACCAAGATTTGTTAATGACGCTCGAGGTTTTTATACAAAAGTTGTGACTAAAAGAAATTTTTCCTCTGCATTCTTTTACACAAAGTGTTTAAAAATAGAGATCGATCTTGTTGTTATTATAAAACTGCATTCATAAAAACCCAGGTCGTCACACATTAAAATAGGCTGCTTTCCTTTTTCAACAGGAAAAATGTTATATGGACAAGTTGGAATCTTGCTTCTTTCAACAATTCTCCACTTATAAAAGCTTTGACTTTTGCTTTTTTGCTTTAATTTAAGAAGCAAAAATTTTGGAAACCATGCTCTTTGATGGTCTCCCACCCTCTTACTTCTTCAATAAAGAAGAGAAAGTTTGGAAATTCATGCTCTTTGGTTGTCTCCCAACTGTTTCTTCCTTCATCTCTTTTTTCCTTTCATAACCCTTTCTACTTAGCAAAGTTAGCTACCACTGCCAGGCCATTTCACCACATTCCATAGATGGGATGTTGAGCATGTGACTAGAGATCTTTCTCTCTAGAATTTCTTCCACACATATGCATATAAAAAAAATTGATGTTTGGGCTGCTCTTTTGTATTTTTCACTAATCAAAGACTTTCTTATGGTTTAACTTCAATTAGATGTTTTTGCTATTAAAACATTATTCTAATGGGAATATCTAAGGCATTCCTTTCTGAACCTCTTATAATCATATAATGGATGAAATGAAAAACCCTCTTGCCATCCATTTTACAATCATATAAGGTCTAGAAATAAAGATCTCAGAAATTTTCAATTGATTTGAGTTTTGGCACCAACATCATTTGACTGCAATAGAACAAAAAAAGTAGTCCAAACATCATTTTTCTTCAATGAATATCAATATATACTTATGCATGGAAGAAATTCTTGTATATCTCACTCTCTCTCCTACAAATAAAGGAGATGGGCAAAAAGATTACTATCCAATATAACTCTCTTCTTACTTAATTGATTAATTGTTTACATGATAATTTTAATTTCTCAAAAAAATGATCCCAATATTTAAAAGAAAATTAGATCAATTGTTCTTCTCATTTCTATTGGGTTTAGGTTCTACGAATATATGTTAGATATATCCCCATTTAAGATGTAGAGTAATGCTAGTTAGATGCTCTCTATGAGAATGTTTAGGTATCACTTTTACTAGAGCCCACCTTTGCATGACATGACTCATTCATATCATTGCTCCAACTTTAAAAGTCTTATAATTCAAAAAGCACATGGTTTAGATGATTCTCATGTCTAAAATTTTGAACTTGAAAATGGACAATTTAGAAATAGTAGCCATAACTAAAGATGCTAGAATCATCCAATCTAAATGCCTTTGGATATGTTAGACATCCAAAATTGGAGCAACGATACGAGTGAGTCAAATCATTCAGAGGTGGGCACTAGAAAAAGTGGCACATGAATGCTCTCACAAAAAAAAATTCATTTAGCATTCCTCATAGATGTATCATGTACTTAATTTAAGGACTTCATATATGTTTGAGTAGGAAGTGATCTTTATGCATTCTTTCATGCAACAACCAAAAATACAAGACAACAACCAAAAACCATCTTGATGTCATTGGATATATTAGAATATAAAACCCTTTTAGTGACCTTCTATAATGGGAGGGTTTTCAATTGAAAATTAGATCTTACATCATGAGCATTTTTGTTATTTTGAATACTATATTAAATATGTGTGACCCTTAGAAAGTGTTTTTTCTTATTTTAGCCTTACACATTAGTTCCTTCAAATTATTATTATAGAAAAAATTAAAATCCTATCTTAGACAAGAATATAATATTATTGATAGACTTGAAGCTTAAGATTGAAATTTTTAAAAATAGAAAATCCTAAAAAAAGAAAAGCCATTTTTTTGGAAGAAAACATATTTTAAATGCAAAAATTAGAAACAAATCCAAATTTTGAGTTTTATTGAAAAAAGAAGTGTCTCTCTAATGTTTGATACAACTCATGAAAAGATACGATTTATTAATAAAAATAAAAAATTGAATTTTTTTATTTAACTATGCATGCAATTATAAAAAATATACCAATAGCCAATGGAAAAGTGTCTAATAAAGTGTGTCTAGCATTACCAAAATAAAAATAAAGTTTGATGTTCGATTACCATTCAACCAAAAAGCTTAAGTTAATAGAAACTGAGCTAATAATATTTATATGTTCAACTCACCCTCCATGTGGAAGCCCCTATCTTGGACACTTGCATGCAGACCCAAGTGTAGGCTCATCTACCTTGACTTATATTTAATTTGATAATTGGGGGTCTCAGGATTCGAACTTACAACCTCTAAGTCAATAACACTCTCATACTATGTTTGATTACCATTCAACATAAGCTTAAGCTAGTAGTAAGTGGACCAATAATATACATGTCTAACATTGGATATTTTCCCACAACGTAAAAGAGAAAAAACTATTTTACCCATGAAATATATTTCTATACTTCTTATGCAATTTTACCACCCAAGGCATTACATAGAGGTGTGGTTTGTAAAACAAGGTGAGGACGTAAGTTTTGAAGTAAAAGTGGCTAGAATTCATGTTTAGGAAGCAAAGATGTAAGCTATAGATCTATAGCCAATAGTCTAAGCACCAATGCAGGTGAAAAACGTTTTGATCAATGGACTTGAACAACAGCTTCCACTTATCATAGGGCCAGTAGTCCTCCAATCATTCTTAGGCTTAGTAACCAGAGTCTAAGTCTTTACCTATCAATGGGAAGGTATACTTAGGTACACATTGAGACCTTACGACAAGTTATGAAGATATGAAGTAGAAAATTTGTGGAGAAATCAAATCATCCCTGAACTACCATATGCATTTGCTTAGTACTAACTCTGCAAGAGAGAGTTACCTATACAAATATCAGTAATGGTCCCAAAAATAAAGAGTTGGAGAACTTCAAAGTGTAAAAGGAAAATTGAAGTGATAAAACAAAATTACCTAAGATGTAACAAAGTGAAGTTAAATAAATAGAGTGAATTAGAATAAATTAAATTAAACTTGAGTTAACTAAACTAATTTCATTGAAATATATTAAACTAAGCTAAAGAGATTATGAATAGTTGATTGCCACAGATGCTACTAATAAATCTTTGCCTTTAAAAGAGATCCCACTTTCAGGTTTTTGGAGCTCTCAATAGCCTCTCTAAAAGCTTGAAGCTCTTGATCAACCAATTGGAAGTAATTGGTACTTCCCAAGTAATTAACAAGGATTTGTTGTTGGTTGTACTTTATCGCTTTTTCCCTTTCTTCTCGTATTTTTCTTTTATAGTCTTAGGATTTAGGGTCTTCACTTTCTCAAGTTGATGTGCACTAAACTTCCCAAGTAGGAATGGTACAAGTGAAAAAATAATTTTGCTGATGTAATCTAAGTGAGAGATGGCATAACGCTAAAATAAGGACTTAATAATGGAAACAAAGTGGAAATATTGTGGCTTATAAGTTCAAATGAGTTGTGCTTGAGTTGTTTGATTCCTTTCAAGTCTCCCTATTTCTTCATTATCATTACGCAACATAGGTTTGGCCTACATATTATTTTCCTGGTCAAATTTGCATATTTACAACAATGAATGCACATATTGTCACTTGACAGATATTGCTGGCCAAGTACGACCGTACAAGTGCGACCCACCATTTTCAATTATCCAAATAGTCTATCTCGTAGAGAATACTACTATGAGATATGAGCCAACGTTCATATGCTTACTCTAATTCTAGCTTTTAGAAGGATGATCACAAATAAAAGGCGAGCTCCACCAAATAAATTTCTATGTATTCATTATCACACATTTGTATCAAGCTCTACCAATTAAATTGTCTCAGTCATTCAAAAGATGGAGCCACTTGTACTTCACCCAAGTGCCATTTTCCAAACGAAAATATATGAATGAACGATGTGACTAGTTCCTCTATGGTGCATGCGCATTATATATATATATATATATATATATATATATATATATATATATATATATATATATGCCACTCAAATCATAAGCAAATCCTTCTTTTTTTTCTGTATTGGCTCACTTGCCGACTTTTTTCTGTATTCAAAATGATTTATATTACAAAATCTCAGCAAGTCAACTATTCAACTATTCATCATATTTGCTTCTTTGCGAACGCTGGGGAATATAAAAATATCTCATCCAATAAGTGTCTCTATGATAGGCCTCTCCTATTGAAGTGTGGATGGCATTCAACAATGATTCTATTTATATTCTTCATTGGGTGAGGACCACCTCAAACAATCTTGGAAGAGGATGAATCTAATGAATGGAATAGATCATTCCAAAACTAGAAGCATGAGGCCCACTCGTCTCAATTATGATTTGGATGGCATATTTTGCATCACATTATGGGAACCCCAGTGAGATGCAATTCAACCTATAACATTTATGTGACCTATAAAATATCAATCAATTTGGATAATCCTAACCATTTTATTTTTTCTTTTTCAAAAAAAAAAAAAATAGAAATTCAATTATCATGATTTCTAACATAAAGAAATATAGGCTGAACATCCAATGATATCTTGTATTTAGCCTATCTAAGCCTTTCCACATGAATGGCTTAGATGGAAAAACTTCAAGAGAAGAAATGGAATGATCATTGAACGTGTGATTACCTGTATTTTTTTTAGTATATATAGATTACCTGATCAGTCATATATGGTGTACGTCAATACAAAGGAAAGAGATAGGAAATAGACCAATTTGTTTCTCTTGATCTTATCCTGGTAGTTGGCCATCTAACTTGAATAGTTGACTTGCAGAGATTTTGTAGAGACTCCTCGTCAGCATTCCCTGTATATTTTTTAGTATATATAGATTACCTCATCAGTCATATATGGTGTACGTCAATACAAAGGAAAGAGATAGGAAATAGATCAATTTGTTTCTCTTGATCTTATCCTTGTAGTTGGCCATCTAACTTGAATAGTTGACTTGCTGAGATTTTGTAGAGACTCCTCGTCAGCATCCTTATCAATCCCCCTTAAGCAAGAGTGGGGAACTTGATGAACTCCTAGCTTGATATGAAAAGTTTGAAATTATTGTTTAAGCAATGGCCTGGTAAAGATATCTGCAAAATATTGAGAAGAACTGAAAAAGCTAATGAAGAGAGTACCAATCTTTCTATCAGACAGTGATAGTCAAGTTCAATATGCTTTATCCTAGCTTGGAAAACTAGATTAATAAACATGTAGAGTTCACTCAAGTAGTCAAGTTGTCACAGAAGAGAGTAGGAGGAGAGGAAAGATTGAGGCCAACATCATGCAATAAGAAAGTAATCCATGTCAGCCAGGTTATAGCATAAGCAAAATTGATTAATACTCTGCTTCAGCAGTAGAATGAGCAACTGTTGGCTGCTTTTTCTCTCTCCATGAAATGCAAGCATTAAGTGGGCATCCCGCCCAGTCAGCATCCGAGAAAACTAAGGGAACTTTGAGTGGTAATGCGAATTCCAAACTCCAATGTGTCTTTTAGAAATCGTAAGATCCGTTTCACGGGACGAAAATGACCCATGTTAGGAGCTTGCATAAACTGACAAACACGATGTACTACACGTGTAGTATCTGGTAGTGTTATTGTCAGATACTGTGGAGAGCCAGCAATGCGGTAATAAAGCTTACGATCAGTAGGCATGGAGTCAGAAGGAAGAGGTCTTTCTTGTCTGCAATCAGATTGCCGATACAAGATGCTTCTAGCATTTGAGACTTTTGAAGAATTTCACTAGTATACTTGGTCTGTGTCAACATGAATACCCCTGCAAAATAAGATACTTCTACACCGAGAATGTAATGTAACTTGTCAAGATATTTGAGAGCAAATTTAGATCTTAGCTGATGATAAGTTGATCCAGAAGAGCTTGATTGTTGCCCGTGAGTATCATATCATCAACATAGAGAAGCGGTAGAATAATACCTTACGATGATGGCAAACGAAGAGAAGATTTGGACTGAGTACAAACAAAGACTACTTGAAGAAGATATGCAGATAATTTGTCAAATCAAGCATGAGGTGTTTGTTTGAGCCCACATATAGCTTTGTTTAACTTGCATGCATAATTAGGTCGGAAAAGGATCACGGAAGCTAGGGGTTGCTCCATATAGAAAGTTTCCTTGAGCTCACCATGAAGAAAGGCATTCTTCATTTCCAATTGACTAATGTTCCAATGAGAAGTTGCAATGGCAAGAACCAACTAATGATTGTTGGTTTAATAACTAGGCTGTAAGTTTCTTCAAAATCAATTCCAGGAAGTTGTGTAAACCCTTGTGCAACTGTAAACCAACCTAATGATTGTTGGTTTAATAACTGGGCTGCAAGTTTCTTTAAAATCAACACCGGGAAGTTGTGTAAATCCTTGTGCAACTGGGTTACCGGTATTAGATGACACTGAAATTCCTCAACAGGAAACAGTAACAAGATGGTACATGTAGCACGGTTGACCCTATAGTATTTCGAGCAACTAGTATCCTCCAAATACACAAAAGTGAAATTGATTCCCTACCCTTTATGTCCGACGTGCTCTTCATATACTAGAGCTTTCAACAGCTTGCAACAAACATGAGAATAACAAGGAACAGAAAAAAAAGAAAAGAAAAGGAAATGACACAACTCGTGATCTGATAAGACTCCTACTGCAGCTGCTACTAGTGTGATTTCTCCACCCATTGCCATTCCAACGGCTCCTCCAACCAACAATCAGATCTCATGCTATCCCTGTGGGTTCTCATTCCACATTATTTGTGCTGCTAACAGCTCCCTCCCCCTTAAGCAACTCCCTTGTCCTCGAGGATGAAATCTGGAAAATGCGATGCTCTGTCCTGATGATTTTCCCACATAGCCTCAGCAGGGGATCGATAGTCCCTTCCAATGAATGAGCACTTCTGGTTGGTTCTTACGAATACGTTGGTCTAAAACTGATTGTGATGTAGGGAGAATGTGGTCTTCAGCACTAGTGAGTGGTGGATCATCCATCTTAATACACTGCATACAAATTCTCTTTTTAGGAATCGAAACATGAAAGACATGCAGAAGTTTAGACTCAAGCGGTAATTCTAATTGATATGCAACTCACCCAATTTTTGCCAATATTTCATATGGTCCATGAAGGAGAACCTTGGTGCAAAGGTAGAGTTGACGTCGTGTGACCTTGAGGTCATGGGTTCAAAGCGTGGAAACAGCCTCTTGCAAACTGCAAGGTAAGGCTGTGTACTATTGACCCTTGTGGTCCATCCCTTCCCCAGACCCTGCATACATGAGAGCTTCATGCATAGGGGCTGCCCTTCATTTCATATGGTCCATAGTACCAAGCTGATAGTTTTTTATTTCTTTGCAATGTCGGCAAAGTTTGCCCATATATTTGGAGTTTAAGATAAACTTGGTCCCCCACTTGGAATTCCCTATATGTCCATCCAGAGTCATATATCTTTTTCATCCTTGATTGCACGAGAGCAATGTTGTCCTTGACTTACCCAAGCACCTGGTCATGTGTTTTGAGCTCTTGATCTACTACCTCTACTTTAACCCTACCAAGAATATAATGCAATAATTTGGGATCCTCACATCCATAAATAATTTTAAATGGAGCTTTTTTAACCAAGGAGTGCTAGCTAGTATTGTAACAATATTTTGCCCTTGGTAGCCATCTGATCCACTCCTTGAGTCTAGAGCTAGTGAAACAATGTTAATTCGTTTCTAGAGTCCTATTAACTGCTTCTGTTTGGCCATTTATTTGAGTATGATAACTTGAACTGAAGTTAAATGAAGTGCGATTGAGGTGAAAAAGTTCGGTACAAAATGCACTCGTAAAAGTTGAATCCCAATCGCAAACTATTGACTTGGGAAGTCCGTGGGGTCAAAAAAATAATTTTTTTTTTAAATACACGTGCTACACCAATGGCCCTATATGGATGAGGAGAGGGATAAAATGTGCGTACTTGGACAAATGATCAACTATCACGAAAATGGTGATTTTGGCAGTAGATGGCGGTAATCCATCAATAAAATCCACGGTCCTCTCAAATCCTTGTTGGAATAGGAAGTGGTTGTAATAACCCCGCAAGAGATGTTGGTCCCTCTTATGTCTTTGACAAAAATCACTTCTTGCACAAATTTCTTAATGGGGCCTTGCATTCCCTACGAATAGAATGTGGACTTGATATGCTAAAAAGTATTTTCAGACCCCTTATGTGTGCTGCCTTGAAATTCATGAATGATAGGTTTTGTAAATTTGGAATTGTGTGAAAGATATGTACTATCCTTAAATAAGATAATTCCATTAGATAAGCACCATTGACCTACTGCTGGAATGCTTGCAAATGAGAGTCATTGAAAACTTCATCTTTAATAGCGTCCACCCAATGTGGGATACTGTGAGAGGTAACGATTAAGGAGCTTATGTTCGTCACTATCTTAGAATGTCTAAAAGTGCATTTGCGTCTATATGTTCTCCACCTTTCTTATATTTGACTACAAATTCATAGCCCATTAACTTGTACAACCACTTTTGTTGTTTGCTAGTTGTGATCTTATGTGTCCATAGGTACTTCAAACTATGGTGCTCTGTATAAACAGTGAAAGTTCTACCAAAAGAGATAAGATCACCACTTTTGAATGATGAGTGCTAATGCTATAATTTCCTTCTCATAAGTAGAAAGCAGGAGGTATTTACCATGAAGTGCTTGAATGAAATAGGCAATCTGTCACTCTTGCATTAACATAGCTCCAACCCCAATCCCAGATGCATCACACTCCATAATAAATAGCTTTGCAAAATTGAAAGTGACAATACAAGTACCCTAGTTAAAGCACATTTTAGAGTGTCAAAAGCATTATTACCTACTTTATTCAAAATGAACAAATCCTTTTTTAATAGGTTGGTGAGAGTAGCAGCAATTTTGTCGTAGCCATGAATAAATTTCTTGTAGCAGTTGGTTAACCCCAAGAAGTACCTTAGAGCTTTGACAATTTGGGGTATTGGCCATGTTGTGATAGCAGCAATTTTGATGGGTTGATGGCTACTCTTTGGCTATTGATCACATGATAGAGATATTGCACTTCCACCCAAGCAAATAAGCATTTTTCTACTTTCACCTTAAGCCAATACATCTACCAAAGTTCAAAAACAATGTGTAAGTGGTTAAGGTGTGCCTCCTTGTTATAGACCAGAATATTGTTGAAGAATACCAAGACAAATTTTCACAAAAGCTTTTGAAAAATATCATTCATAAGGGCCTAAAAAGTGGATGGTGCATTCACAAGGCCAAAGGGCATGGCCAAGAATTCTAATGGGTGTTTTGAATATTGTTGTCTCAACATCAGTTGAGTGCATATGCACTTGGTGATAACTCAACCAGAGATCCAATTTGGTAAATAATTTTGCCTGATGTAGCTTGTCAATTAGTTCATTAACAATATGAATTGAAAATTTGTCTTTGACTGTGATTTTATTCAAATCTTTATAATCAATGCACATGCGCCAAGTTCCATCATGCTTTCTAACCAAAATAACTAGTGAAGAATCAGGGCTCGTGCTAGGTCGAATAACTTTCAAAGGCTAACATTTTGGCCACTAATCAATTCAATTTCATTTTTTTTAAAGTGTGGATATACGTAGGGTCAAGTTGCAAGAGGTCCATGTCCTGACAAAAGGGAAATACGATGGCCATGAGTCCTCTTGGGAGGAAGACCACTCGATTCGTGTAAGATCTCCTTGAAAATTTCCAGCAATTGTTGCACTTCAAATGAAAGCTAACATTTCTCACCCTCGTTGCCTAGCAGCTGCGGTGGGACTCCTGACTATGATATGATAGGTATAGAACTATTAGAAAGAATACCTCTATATTTTAGCAGGTTTTAGCCCTTGTTTATCATAAAGATCACTAATTAGGGTTATTTTCACATTTTGTAGGATTATGATACAGTTGTAAAAATGGTGTATTTTTGGCATTATAAACGCTAAGAGTTGGATAATCCAGAGTCTAAGCATCAACAAGGGCCCACCTGCCAAATTTAATGAAGTTCAAAAGTTTAGAATGAAGAACAATGGTCATTATCATTTTCAGCCCAATCAAAAATCCTAAAAGTATCATCAAACCTTATCCATGCAAGAAAGGCTATAAATATCAAAACATAAGGTGTCAAAACTTCCTTACAAACATGCATGCTTGGGAAACATCTAAGTGAATCTTTAGAGTCACACACTTCAAAGGAAGTACACATGTAAAGTACACTCAAACTAAGGTCTGCTGAAGACTAAAAACCCTAACATTCTTTCTCTAGACCTCAGAATGGGGACCAGCTACATGTATACTATGAATTTTTCATGCAAAGGTAGTGCATCCCACTTAAATTCATGTGGAATGCATAAATAGATAAGTATGATTAATAGAGAAAAATAAGGAGGGAGGAGAAAGACAAAAATGGGGACAATTTTCACTAGAAAGTTTCAAAAAAGAGTTGGTGAGATCATTCCATATCCTAGACCATCATAAACCAACCATAAGAAGTCATTTAAGTTAAGATTGACCAATAGAAAGAAGTCATGCATGAGAGAAAAAACTGAGCCATAATTAGTGGAGAAAATTTTAGTAGGTTGCCCACCATTTTTCAAGGAGGAGAAAACATGCTTTCCTCAGTAAAAAACATGTTCTTCTCTAAAATACAATTGGCCAAAGACAAAATGGTGGGTTGATAAGAAAATAAAGGAAGTGAGTCAATTTGGATAAGAAAATCGCAATGGAATCCTAACCATTCACCTTAGGGCATATTGATTCAATAGATGAGAAAAGAAGCTTTAAACTATATCCTATTGATAGAAGACTAATCTCAACCATCCATCCTAGCATTAAACATAATCAATGGAAGGGAATGAAGAAGAAGAAAAAAATGAAAACTTTAGCATATTCCATGCTACAACTAAGGTAAGAGAATAAAATGACAAGGAAAAGAAGAGATGAGAATAGGGATGGAAAGGAGTTTCCAATACGAAACTTCCACATTCTCTCTCCCCCATCACATGAACTACAAAAGAGGCAGTAAGAGGAAATCTCTTTTCTCTTGTGCTTACATGAAAAACCTTTTGGGGTTGGCTGAAATCTTAAGAGGATTGGGGGGTGTATGTTGAAGGTTGGGAAAGGAAAACAGGTTGACATATATTAAGGGGGTTGGATGTGTTGAAGGCTTGTGGGAAGGAGCTTATACATTCATATTTTTGGGAGAAAAGGTGGAGGCAAAGAGGTGCTTGTCTAGATTCACATGGGATCACGAGGAGCAGGTAAGTTCCTATACTCTTTTATTCGTTGAAGTAGAAAGAGAGGGTGATGGCTTGTCTTTTACAAGCAGCTGCTAAAGTTTTTTCACGTTAAAACTTTGGGGAAGAAAGCAGGCAAGGTAAGGAAGCTTTAAGGAGAGAAAGTAGCTGTTTGTTTTGTCTTTTACAAGCAGCTTCCCAAGGGTAAAGTTTGAAATTGGTTGGGTGCGTGGAAGCATGATAGGGGAAGAGGGGCTTATATGGTGACATCTTAAGATAAAAGGAGAGAAGTAGGTGCATGGAAATCCTATGGAAAAGGTAAGCTCTCTCTCTCTCTCTCTCTCTCTCTCTCTCTCTCTCTCTCTCTCTCTCTCTCTCTCTCTCTCTCTCTCTCTCTCTCTCTCTCTCTCAACTTTGTATTTCATGTGGGTCATTGGAAGAAAAAAAGTGAGAAAGCTGCTTTGATTCTCGTCTTCTTTAAGAAGCTGCCCAGAAAGATAAGGCGATGCATGATTATTCAAGTAAGCTTCAATGGTGTGTGTAATCAAAGGGGAGGTAGCTACTTGGTTTTGTCTTTTTCAAGCAGCTACCTAAGAGCATAAAAGGGATATTTAACTAGATTCATCAAAGGAGGAGAGAAAGGAGAAGAACTTGGGTGTGTGCATGGTGATAGGGGAGAAAGATAGGTGCTTCACGTGGGACATGTTGGGTGATTCTTGTCTTCTTCAAGCTGCTGCTCAAAAGCCGCTGCTTGAGTTTTGACATTGAATCCTTGTAAAAAAGAAAAAAAGAAGAAAAAAAAAAGGAGTGTGCATAGTCCCATCCTTAGGGCTTTGACGTTCACATCCAGTGAGAGAAGTGGAGGAATAGTGAATGATTGAGTGGTGATTGATTTTCACCAGGTTTGTGGTTGTTAGTGGTGTCTAATGCTCTTGTTGAGTCACACAACGTGTTAGAAAGCACCTAGTAGGATAATGAAAGCAGGCGGTAGCACAGTTTGGAGCAAGTTTAACGACGATCTCATTGAGTGACACAGCATAAAAGTTAGTAATATCTCTTTCATTCCATAGTAAAGTTTAGTTTCTTTTTATTTTTGCTTCATTTAGTCTTGTATTTGAATTCTTGTAATCTGTTAAATTTGAAGCAATGAAAGTTCTCTTTTCTTTTCATTATTAGTAAATTCTTTACTTAAGCTTATTTTATTCATGCTTTGGTCAGTTGTTAGACATAGTTTAGTTTTATTTATGCTTGTTTGTTAATTAGTTTCTCTAGGCATTCAAATGAAAATGTGTTAGAATAAGTATTTCAAGATTAACTGATTTTAGGTTAAAAAGGAAGCTTAAGTATTAGTATTAGATTTTTAGTAATCTAGTTACATGCTTAGTGATTATTCTGAAAAATGATACTAAGTAATGTAAGAAGATAGTTAAATATGAAAATATTTGATAGCCTATGCTCTAAAAAGACAAGCTACACTTTAAGTAAGTATTTTAACTAGGCTAAAATTTAATATTAAGAAAATCACAAAAAGAGAACTTAAAGATATATTTTTTGTGTTTTTAGAGTTATTGGAATTCTATGAACATGTGTAAGTGAAAAATCTAAATAACCTAATTCTATAAACATTTATTTTTAATATGTTGAATTTTTAATTCCTAGGCTTAGGTTTGAAATCTAGCATTTTGAAGTGTTTCTGTGATTTTTTGCATTTTCAGTTGATTGATTTAGTTTAATAAATCATTTGGCTAGGTTAAGGTAATTAAAATAAGTTTTAATTAAAATCTATTTATTAATAGAGTATATGTGGATCGACCTGTACTTGCTTTGTCTATGCTATAGTGGATCTGTGCACTTGCAGTTATTTTTAAAAGGCAACATAATATCTCTAGAGGCGAAAAAGATTAGTTGAACCTATCTAGTTTCTTGTAGATGCCACACAAAAAGACTCCATTTGTGCCATAATTGAACTTCATATGAAGTTCCTCAAAATTTCATTGAATCATTCCCAGAGTGTGTAAACAATGGGTTCCTAGCACCACATCATATCCTCCAATGGATGAATAAAGAACTATGCAATAAATGTGACTCCCTGGACCTTCAACTTGATGTGCGAGCATTTGCCTGGGCTGTATGGCTGCTTCCCAGATGCTACCAACACTTCCAATGCGTGGTTATCGTTGGGTTGCAATTGTATCTACTACCCCACCCAAGAGCTTATAAAAGTTGTGAGTGCTCCTGGAGTCTATAAGAGTCAGGACTGGGCATACCCTTTTGAGTTACCCCCATAACTTCATTGCCTTTGGTGCCTGAGTACCAGCCATGGGGTGAAAAGATATGCTTACTATTTCATCTATCTTTGCTTCAATCTCAAATTCCTCACCATCTTGGTCCTCTTCCTCCTCCATGCAAGACTCAATTCAGAATGGCTTAGAGCATTTATGGCCTAAGCTGAACCCGTCATTACAGTGGAATCACAACTGCTTACGTCTCCTTTCTACTAACTCATATGGTGTCATCCTCTCTGTTGCTGGTGGTGCACCTGTGTTGCAATTGGTTGAGGCAGAATCCACTTTGATGGTGTTTAAGGATCGATTGGGAGGCAATATGGGCTTGCGATGTGTGGCATCCTGAGCTTTGTAAAGGTACTTGGACGATTGGCATGTACATCAATCTGAATGTTGTCCTTGATAGCGGTAGCAAAGCAACACACCTGGGCCTAGGATAGGGTTCCCACCTTTGCTAAGAGCCTCAAATCTGCCTTGGTAATCCACAATGGAGCCAACCTGTTGGAGCTTAATAAGCTTATTGAAGTGATCTTCGAACTGGTAGGGCCCAAAGCGAGAATAGATCCCACTCTTGAAGTCCTCCCATGTTACCTACAAGTTCTCTTGCTGCAAGGTTTGAAACCAGAGTTGAGCATCACCTTCAAAATAAAAAAGAAGCTACCATCCCTTTACCAGATTCAGCCAAGTCATGGAGTGTGAAATACTACTCGGATCAACGTACCAAAGTGATTGGGTCATCATTTCCATCGATCTTGGGAAGTTGATCTTCAAGTTACGAGGTATGAATGTGTGAGAAAGTTTTTTGTTGGAAGTGGCATATCTTTCACCTGATTGGTTGCCAGAAGCCTCTCGTCTCTCATTTATGAAGAATTGCTGGCTCGTCCTCTCAAGCTGTTCTATACATGATTGATAAGCTCTTTTTGACCATCACTGACTAGTGGTGCCATGGTATCTTTTAGTTTGGACATTTTTTCCTAAAGATCCATACTGGCACTGATACCATTGTTGTTACCGGTATTAGATGACATTGAAATTCCTCAACAGGAAACAATAGCAAGATCGGAAATGTAGGATGGTTGACCGTGGTATTTCGAGAACCAGTATCCTCCAGATACTCAAGTGAAATTGATTCCCTACCCTTTATGCATAACGTGCTCTTCATATAGGAGAACTTACAACAACTTGCAATAAACATGAGAATAACTAGGAAAGGAAAAACAGAAATGAAACAACTCCACGTAATCTGACAAGTCTGCTAGTGCGGGTTCTCCAATCACTACTATGCCCACGGCTCCTCCAACCAACAATCAGAACTCATGCGTTCCCCACGGCTCCTCATTGCACGTCATTTGTGCTGCTAAAAGCGAAAAGGCGAGCTTTATGTTCAAGAGTGGCATCAGCTCGGAATTTGCTTTAAAATATCCATCGACTTCAGTGACATGATATGAGGCTCATGATGTACTAAGGTCCAATATCTTATTAGCAAGTGTTTGACGTTCTACCTGTATATAGAACTTTACTATGATCGAGGAACATGAAGATCGGTGGATCGTTCTTCTGTAAGAAGAAATTTGGGCGCTAGAGATGGATTCTGGTGCAGCTTGGCTCTTGTAACCTTTGGGTGAATGTTAAGATCAGAAGCAGAGGCGATAAGGAGCAATGCTAGTAGCTGCTCTATAGATAAATCAATAAACGAGTCGCTGGGTAGCCCTGATGCATCGAAGATGTCAACAGTAGGACCCTTGCGAAGTGTAGGAGCTGAACTTGGTTGACAAGACTTGAATGCTAAAGCCAAGATAGGAGTGGTTTAAGGTGTCGCATGCATGGTATCATACGCATCACTTGATGATAGAGGGGTCCACTGTGTCAACTACATCACCATCACATCGGCCACTAGTAGACGACACGATCTTCAAAGGAATTTACGTGATGCTGGTTGGCTGGGCTTGTTAAGACGTGATTATGTCCCGTATGTTGGGGAGAAGTGGGCCCCTTCAAAAGTTTTTTTGCTTAGAGAAAAGGGCTATCAACAGCGCTTTAACCTTTGGTAGCTGTTACAAAGCGATGATTTCTTAACCCAAGAAGAAATATCAACAGCATTTCAAGAATTCATAAAGTGTAAGGATTGAGAATTGGGGTGTCCTAATCGTTGATGCCAGATATCTTCTGGTGCCTTGCCGTGTTTTATTACCATCAATGCTTTACTAGCTTCAGAATTCCTTAGATAAGGAACACCCTTATGCTGCCCCTAGGCCAAAATTTGCCGAGTCTGACAATCCATAATCACAAAACCAGACGATGAAAACTCAAAAAAATACACGAGTTATCTGAAGCAAATTTGCTCATTGATAAGAGATTGTTAGAAATTTTAGAAACGACAAGAACTTTGTTTAACTTGAAATACCACAAGTAGCATGTCCAACATGTCATTGGTAGACTTTCTCTATAACCCACACAAATAACATTATTTCTAGTCTAGGGAGGGACATAATCGAGATTATCTGGCTCATCCGCGTGAAACAGCCTTTTGCAAAATGCAAGGTAAGGGCCGCTATAGACCCTTAATAGTACATCTCTTTTTTAGACATTGCATGCGGGAGCTTTGTGCATTGAGCTGCCTTTTTTACCTCCATCATCAATGATGTGAGTTGTTGCGCCCGAATAAACATATATGTTAGGGTCAACTGCATTATTGAAATGGACGGCTGCTAAAGCTTGTGGAATATCCACATTCTAAAATAAATAGTCAATCCTAGGCCAGTAATCAAAAGCTCCATGGCTCTTGTTTGTTGCAGATTTGACAAAACGGCTTTATATTCTCCGAATTAGGTGCAGAGAAGATTATAGACCCGCAAGAAGTAAATATGTAATCGGTGGCCCTCCTAGATGCACGACTAGTTTGCTTGTTTTGACCAGAAAATGGATCATTGAAAGAAGAATTTGGGGGGGCGAATAAAACCTAGATTAACAAAACCAAGATTGTAATTTCCTTGATCTTGTTCGTAAAAATCAAGATTATAGTATCCATGGTTTGAATGGTAATAGGACTACTCACCAAGAGGAGTAAAACCTCTTCCTTGTATTTTGGGATTTAAAATTGATCCTTCAACTATTATTGATTGTTTTCTATAAGTGCACAGGCTATTTTAGTATAACTTATGCAAGCATAGGTCGATCTCATTGAGACTTGGCTTAAAATTTAGAGTTCAAATAAAATTTATTTAACCAAAAATTAAGATCACCCATAACATTCTGATATGCCATGCATCAGATCCTATTCGCGGAATTTTTTAATTTTTTTCAATATAAAATACCAGACAACCCCTCTTAAGTGTTACTAGAAAAGAAGGTAACTGAGATAGGCATACGCGACCACACACGTGTGACACTAGTTAAGTACTTATCTTATTCATGTTCACAATCCAAGATGAATCCAGCTTCTGTTTACAATCCAAGAACAACCAGAATCCATAGAGATTTCACCAACCTACTATTCAGCAACATAGGTTGTTCACCAACTTTCAAGATTATACATTAAATCTTAAAATGATTTATATTAAACTCTTTCTAACTCAAATAAAAATATAATCAAAGGATTAGATCATTCAAAAACTTATCAAATAGACCAAACTAAAGGTGCAAAACTTTAAGTAACTCATTGTTACTATTCATGCAAATAGTAGCAAGTAGCTAACTTTAATCAATCCAAATACAAGATTTTCAATGAAAATTGAAAATCAAACACCTGGGTCTTCTTCTCCCTAATGTGTTTTATCTAATGAACTAAATTTCAGAGATTTTTATCAAGTATTGAAGTAGGAACCGACGTGCAAAGTACCCCTATTCACCAGCTCTACGTGCATTGTTCATCTTCTTTAACCTCAATTTTCTTTGAATTTTTAAGATCTTTCTTCACTCCATCTTTGATCTGGTATTTGTAGGTGATTAGAAGTTGGATTGAATTTAATTTTTAGTAATTTCCTCCTCATTCTCTTTCCTTTTCTCCAGAAATTCTAAATCAACTAAATTTCCTAATTTTAACTTAGTTTCCTCTTTATCCTTTTCACTTTCCATCATTAAACATAAAATCTCTTAGACTTCTTTATTCTTTTGTGCTCATGGTTTGGATTTGATGCTTGAGGATTGAACTAGATTCCTTGATTTTGATCTAATTAATCTGGATTGATCATAGCTGTCCATTTTACTCTAAGCTTGATCCGAGATATAGGATGTTGATCGACTTGATCTAACTACATGGATCTTGATGTACCACTTACAAAAAAAAGAAAATAACTTAATTAGTATTATACAACATTCAATTTTAATCATATTTACCTCGGATCATCATTTAACCTTGAAAATTTACCAAATGAATGTTAGAGTATAAAATTTTCAAATGACATATTTTTCATATAAATTTCTTAAAAATATATCAAAAGCCATGCTAAATGAGGTCAATTTATACAATAATGGACTCTTAACACATCCCTCAACCACCTTTTTGCTAATCTCAAGTAAAACATGCAAAAAATCAAATATTAAATTTATACAAATTGCCACTATCATAGCTACTCAAGATTGCATTTAGCAAATACAACAAGCCCTTAAACCCCTAGGTTACCCCTAGTGGACAAGTTAAGCATAGTGAAGGTTTGCAGTAAATCATCATCATCAAGACCTTATCCCAATTAAGGGTCGACCACATGAATCTTATTCCTCCACTCCTCTCCATTAAGTACCATGGCTTCATTTAGTCCTAAAGTTTTTAAATATTTTCTCACCACTTCTATCTACATTCTTTTGGCCCTTCCCCTTTCCCTTTTAGAACCTTCTACTTACATTGTCTTACTCCTAACTGGAGCTGTTTTCGGTCTCCTTTGGAAATGTCCAAACCATCTAAGTATAATCTCCCTCATCTCGTTTCCTATTGGTGCTACCCTTAAGTTTCTTATAATGTTTTCATTCCTAATTATATCCTTTCTTGTCTTGCCACTCATCTATCTCAACATCCTCATTTCCCTTATGCTTACCCTATGAACATGGTGTTTCTTAACTACCCAACACTCTGATTCATAGAGCATAACTAGCCTTATGGCCATCCTATAGAATTTTTCTTTTAGTTTGCATGACACCCACCGATCACACAAAACTCCAGATGCATATCTCCATTTGTTCCAACCCGCTTGGATTCTCTGGGTAACCTCCCTTTCAATCTCTCCACCCATATAAATCATTGATCCTAAGTACCAAAAGAGGTCTTTTACGGGGACTTCTTTGTTATGAATCTTAACTGGTGTTCTACTTCTACTCCTCTCCTTGCTAAAATTGCATTCCATATATTCTATCTTAGTTCTAGTAATTTTAAATCCTTTAGATTCTAATGCTTCTCTCCATTACTCTTGCTTTATGTTTATGCTCTCTCTTGTCTCATCAAGTATGACTATATCATCCGCAAATAGCATGTTCCATGAAATCTGCTCGTGCAAATATTTTGTTAACTCATTTATAACTAACATGAAAAGGTATGAGCTCAATGTCGATCCTTGGTGCAATCCTCCAGTGACAGGAAAGTCACTAGTCTTACCACTATTGGTCCTAACATTTTTTATCACTCCTTCATACATATCTTCAATTATGTCTGTAAACTACTGGGAAACCCCTTTCTCACCCAACACTCTATATTAACTCTCTAAGGACACTATCATAAGCTTTCTCTAAGTCCATAAGGACCATGTGGAGGTCTTTCCTCCTCTCCCTATAATTCTCTATCAATTGTTTTAGTAAGAAAATTGCTTCGATTGTAGACCTCCCAGTTATGAAACCAAACTTGTTCTTCGATATAATTGTTTCATGTCGTAGCCTCTTCTCAATCACTCTTGCAAAAAGTTTTATAGTCTGACTCATAAGTTTGATCTCCCGATAATTAGTGCTGCTCTATATGTCTCATTTATTCTTATAAATTGGTACAATAGAGGCTTTTCTCCATTCATCCGAAATTTTTTTAATTTTATAATCTAGTTAAACAACTTGGTCAACCAAACTACTCCACTATCTCCCATATACTTCCAAATCTCTATTGGTATACCAACGGGCCCCATGGATTTTTCTTATTTCACCTTTTTCAAGGCCTCTTTCACTTCAGGTATTCTAATCCTACATTCATATCTATAATGTCCAATATTATTTAGGCTTACAATATTTTCAATCCCTATATTCTCAGAGGTATTGTCATTTAACCATTTTTGAAAGCAAGTGTTTTACCTTTGTTTGATCTCGTCATCTTTTACTAGTACTCTTTGATCATTACTTTTAATGCACCTAATATGATCTAAGTCCTTACCCTTATGTTCAGTTATTTTTGCAAGTTCAAACACATCTTTCTCACCTTCTCTTAATCCTAGTCTACTATAAAGGTCATCATATGCCTTAAGTTTAGCCTCACTTACTATTCTCTTAGCAACCTTTTTAGCATTCTTATTTTGTTCATACTCTTCATTATTTCTAATCTTCTACCATGCTTTAAAACACACCCGTTTTTCTTGAATATTTTTGCATTGTTTCGCTCCACCACCATGTTTCATTTATTAATTGCCTTTTACCTTTAGATACTCCTAAGAAATCTTTTGCCATTTTCTTAATAGACTTAGCCATATTAGTCCCCATGGTGTTTACTTCTGTTTCATAGTTTCAGTTTCCTTCTACCATCAACTTATTTGTGAATGAGGTTATTTTCTCTTCTTTTTAAGTTCCACCACTTAGTTTTGGGGTACTTATTAAGTTCATTTCCTTTCTTTCATCTTTTAATATAGATATCCTTAACCATTAACTTATGTTGTGAGGTTCAACTCTTATCGGGTATCACCTTACAATCTTTACACATTGATCTTTCAATATTCCTAAGTAGAAAAAAGTTTATTTGGATTTTATAAAGTCCACTTTTAAAGGTTATTAAGTGTTCATCCCTCTTCTTAAAGAATGTATTTGTAATGGTCAGGTTATATGACAAAGCAAAATTAAGGATAGTTTCTCCTATCTCATTTTATTCTCCTATACCATACCCTCCATGTATCCTATCATATCCTTCCTTTTCATTTCCTACATGGACATTTAAGTCTTCTCCTATAAATATCCCCTCAATGTTGAAAATTTCTTGCATGACCCTCCCATATCTTCCCAAAATTGTCTCTTGATTATATATTCTAACCCTACTTGTGGTGCATATGCACTTATAACATTTATGATTTGCTCTCTTAGAACAAGTTTTATTATTATAATTCTATCACCAATTTTTTTAATGTCCATAACTTTATCCTTTGATTCTTTATCTATTATTATTCTTGCGCTATTTATGTTATTATCCTTTCCTATGTACCAGAGTTTATACCCATTGATTTCTCTATTTTTAACACCTTTCCACTTGGTTTCTTGGATATAAGCGATGCTGGTTCTCCTATGTTTCATCATATCTACTAACTCTAAACTCTTACTTGTCAATGCCCATATATTCCATGTGGGGATATGAATCTTATGCTCTTGAGATATCCTCTTTACTCCTGCATTTATCGACCTCCATGGCATGAATCCATACCCACTTTTCACTGCACTTGGGCCCTGATGCAGTGCGCCGCTTCCAAGGGGATACTCTAGCAGCCCTTGCCCACTTTCCACTACACTCGGGATCCGATGAAGAGCATTGCTTCTGGGAAATGTCTTAGCAACCCTTGCTCATTTTTCACTGCATATGGGATCTGATGCAGCGTCGCTTATGGGGAACGCCCTAACTTCAGAGAATGTTAGTTTTCTATTCATTTCATGTTAGTGTTGCCATACTTTTAAGAAGCTAGAGATGATTTTTATTTCTTACTTACAAACTAATATCCAAAGGCATATTCATTTGCAAGTAAAGAGAAAATAACAAAATCATCTTCAACTTCTTCCTTGCTAACTGGCACCTGACGCAAGACTTTCCTCCTTTTTCATCCTCACTTGGGACCAATATGTGCGAAGTTAGGGTTTGCAATAAATATTCTCAGAAAATTTCAAAAATCTTTTTCAAGTCAATTTTCACTTTTTCCTTAGAGAATTATCTTCAATAAATCTATCAACTTTAGCATACTCATAAAAATAAATAAATAATTCAAAACCTTACCCATATACTAAATACATTCCAATTAAGCTTAGATCTCAGAGTGAGTATGTGTGTACAATCTACATATAGAATAATCTTGATCTCTAAATAGACTAAACTTTTGAACTCCATATGAAATATACTTTGACCTCAATCCTCATTAATGATATACACAGAAATAAAACTCTCAGATAAATGGTTCAAATCATATTTTTCTTTGAAATATCTGAGTAGAATCAATAAAAACAATTTATCTCATATATACTCATGAAAGAACGGGAGTTATTAAGGAATTTTATTTTGATTCCTTTAGAAATGATAAGATGCAGTCACGTTTGAACTTTTAGAAATACTACTCTTTAAATCCTATCTTTTCATTTCCTCATTAAGACTATATTCATCCTATAATTAATGAATCTTCAACTCGGACAAAACACAAGCTTAGGACAAGGTACATACGAAAGGGTATAAAGGTTATTGAAAATTCTTCAAAAATAAGTAGAGGTCTTCTACTAAAGTTGACAATTCTTCTTTACTTTTATTAAACTGAATATTTCTTTTTCCACTTATTTTTTGCATTTTTCAAAAAAAAATTCTTTCTTTTCAACACTTTTGAATCACTTAAAAGAACATTTTTTTTCTTGATATTTACTTTTTTACTTTTATTGCAACTGAGTAGTATATTTTCATTCATCTCTAACTTATCTTTTGAAGAAAATAGGTAATTAATATATTATACCATGTTAACATGGGTAAAGGTAATTTGGGTAAGAAAAGAAAAGGCTAATATAAGGCTCAAGCTCGCTAACTAGTGGTAAAAATACACTTTTAGGGTAGGCTTTATATCTTTAGGTTAACAAGGATGGCCTAAATCCTTTTCTAGGTTTCATGTAATCTATCTGATTCAATCAATTTCTAGAATTTTAAAGATAATATTCTAATAATTTGAGTAAATAGCCAAATTTAAAAATTAGTGGGATCAAATTTTACTTTAAGTGGACTAAAGAAAATTTTGGAATATTTATAACCTCTCAAAAAAATGAATGGCTCTAAAACTCACTAAGGTTATAGGTCTCCATTGAATTTCTTCAGGATCTGTAAGTTATAACTACTTATCAATTTAGACTATGTATATGTAACTGCGTGTACAGATATGATATGAGATTTTGCTTTCATGAAACACTTTAGAAAATAAGTAAAATTATGAATTAGTCATGTACAAATCCATTAATAAGCCAAAATTAGATAAACTATACTTTAGAAAATCCAATTCTGATCATAGTATAGAAATTGACCTAAAATTTTTCAAAAAAATTTTAGCAAATTTTTCATTTTTTAGGAAATAAAGGAAATTAGCTAAAAAATCTAAAAAACTAGACTTTGCTAGAATTCTACACCCCCTAACCTAAGTGAAATATTGTCCTCAATATTTAAAAAGTAAGATAATGATATTGCATTGAGAAATGACAAAATGGGAGATGTGAAAAAGGAAAGTTTTGAAAAACTATGGTACATAATTATTACAGATAAAAAAATTTCAAAGAAACTTCCTTAGGTCCCATACGAAATGAGCAAGGCAAGCCTTTGGAAAGGAAAGTTGACTTAATTTATCTTGCACTTTTGAATGTTTCATTTTATCACTAGGAAAGATAAATATATCTCTAGGTTGCTTTTCATGATTAGAGATAATATTAGAAGATTGACACAGCCTTTATAGAAATGGAGCAAGGATGTCATATGGGCTTAGTGGGTGGGACATTTGTCTTGTCAACAAATTTATCTCTTTTTCTAATAGGTTTCAGTACTATCTCAGCCTTTTTAGGACCAAATTTCTTAATTATTTTACCACTTTGAAGAATAGTAATTGCCTTTATTTGTTCCAAGTTTGTAAATGAAGAATTAATCTCACCTACCACATCCATATCATCAGGGTTTTCATTTGGTGGGATAGGACATTGCCCTTTGTCAATGGTCTGTAGCATTTGATACATTATATCCTTCAATTCAATCATGGATTCTGTGTTCTCTTTCAATTGGGCTTTATTTTGAGCAATTTTCTTCTATTGATATTGCATGAATTGATGAAAGTTATCCGCCACTTTCCTCTTAAGCGGATGAAGGTAAGGTATAGGAACAAGTGATCCTTGATTTTGGTGATAGGGTTGGTATTGGGCCTTATGTGAGACATTAGCATTATATCCATTTCTCCAATTGAAAGTAAGACGATTGCTCCAATTGGGATTATATGCCTCTAAAGATGGGAAAAAATGTTGCTCATAAGAATGTGTTTGTTCATGAACTCATCCTGGAATGCAGGAGCGATGAGATATTTCTGAGTGGGGTGTGTATTACTTTCACAAATATTACTCACCTATTTGACATTCTTAGAGAAAATTTTTTCCATTTTCATAGCCTCAATTGTTCTAGCTAGAAATGCTATTTTAGTATTCATATAATCTTTTTCAGTCGTAGCATATATTCCTCCCCTAGAGAACATGGTAGTGGACTTGGGCTTGTTTGGGTAACCTACTTTTTCTGAATTAGCCTAAGTTTGTGCATTCTCTACTAGCCATTCCAAATACTCTTACACCTTATCTAGTTATTTATTTAAGAAATTACCATTGCACATCATTTCAACAATTTGGCACATATCATAATTAAGTCCTTTATAAAAGAAGCTAATGATTTGCCAAGATTCATATCCATGATGTGGACAAATAAACAACAATTCTTGAATCTTTCCCAGCATTGATAGAAAGTTTTTTTATCCTTTGGGTAAAATTCATTATATTTCAATGGAGAGTATTTATCTTATGTATAGGAAAAAATTTTCAAGAACTTCCTAGTCATTTCTTGCCATGTTCTTATAGAACTTGCTGGCAATGAATAAAATCACATCTTTGCATTTTTCCTTTCAAGAAAAGAAATTTTTTTGAGTCTTACCATATCTAATCCAATGTTTGTGTATGTTAGGTCATGCACACTTCATCAAATTCTTTTAACTCACTATCCAACCCATAAAATTTAAGAAGTAATTGAATTACTCTTGTCATTGTAGCAATCATACCAACATTTTGAGGTAAAATTTTACAAGAAGGTGTACTAGTATAATTAGGCTGTAAATAGTCTCTTAATGTTCTCCCATGAGGATTTTGAGTATGGCAATTATCCTCATATGCTCTGTTTTGATCCCATTCCTTGTTATAATTCCTTCTCCTATTTTCAGGTGGTGGAGAATGATTCCTCCATGAATGTATGTTATAATTAAATAGAGGTGGAGCATCATAACATCAAAGAGAGGATTATTCGTCCATGAGGAAACATCATCATTATCCATGACGAGATGTGGTTCATCATTATTAAAGAGGTGATTTTTTCTCCATGGGAAAATATCATCTCTGTTAATGTTAGGGTGTAAAGTACCCATTTGATCAGTGTTTAGATTATTCATTGAATACAATTGATCATGTTTTTTTTTTTTTTTTTATTGTGTGTGTTTGTTTTTTAAGAAAATTAAACTACATGATGCAACCTAATATCTAAAATGATGCACAATCAAATAATCCCTAAGGCTAATAAGTTAAAATGTTTTGATTTTCTTGAATTTCTGTAGAGAGAAGCTTTTAGATTAACCTAATCTAAAGCTACTCCTCTCTTTTAGACTTGTCACCACTTACCACTTAGATACTAACCTAACAAACCACCCACACCCTCCTCAGCTACTCATAAGTAGTTTGAGTCATGGAATGTGTTGGCAGATTAAGTCATTTAAATACCAGCGTAGTCAGTTAGACAGAGACCACTTAAGTGGCAATGGGTCACCTCCTACCAAGAGAGTCCTACGAACATGTGATGGCCTCTATAGGTCTCTTCTAATTGATTTTAAATTAATTTAAGGCTGGATTATGTGCTTGTTGTGATTAACCTAATTGGGCCAAGAGGAGGTGATTAAATCCACCCTTGATCTTGTGGGGTCAGTGCCCTTACTAATTAATTTTCATGGCAGTTCGTTCAACATTTAAATCACCTTAAAATGATAAATGTGCCCTAAAATGCAATGACAAAACAATAAACGAATGCAAACTCTAAAATGCAACATTTATCAAGTATGCTATTTATATGCAATTACACTATCAAACAATGCAAAATTATTCTAAATGTAACTATAAAAAAAAATAAAAATGAAAAGAGTGGGGGAAACTAATAGTGGGATTTCTGATGAAGATCATTTATGTGTCACCATACCCTACACTTGCTTTGTTTTAAAGCAACCCATTTAAAATTGAAATTGAAATAAATTACAAATTACAATGGGGCCTCATTACAAGTTTCACTGAAAGAAAGAAATAAATAAACTAATCTAGAAAAGCAAATACATCCTAATTTGGATAAGTTTTCACCCACAAGATCACTGTCACCGCTCCTTTACCAAATTTCGTGAAAAATTATAAATAATAATAAGTACCAAAATTTAGGAAATAGAGTGATTATGAACTAAGAAAAATTAAAAATGCACCTAAAACTTCCTAAAATGCTAAAACAATGCAAATCCTAAAATTTTTAATTAAAATTTTTTTTTTTTAAATTTTTATGAAAACTCTATTATAGGTCCCTAGCAACAGCTTCAAAAACTTATTCATTATTTTTTGCAAGTGTACAAGCTATTAGTATAGCTTATGCAAGTACGGGTTGATCCCTATGGGGACTCGACTTAAAATTTTGGAGTTCAAATAAAATATAATTAACTAAAAATTAAGATCACTCATAACATTCTCTGATGTATCATGCATCAGATATTATTCATGGATTTTCTTAATTTTTTTCAAATTAAAATGCCAGAGCAACACCTCTATGTTACTAGAAAAGAAGAAGGTAATTGAGGTAGTCATACACACCTACACTTAACACTAGCTACGCACCTATCTTATCCTTGTTCATAATGCAGGATTAGTCAAAATCCATAGAGATTTTACTAACTTTGGCCATTTATTTCTACTAATGATAGAATTTTTCAATGAAACTTGGTATTTAGGACAATTTGACATCAATAAATTCAATTGTATGGTTAGATTTCAAATCAAGATAACAAAAATTAAGATATTCAATGACAAACATAGGCTGTTCACCAACCTGCACAATAGTACCTTTCAATATTATTCAAAAAATTAAACAAATTCAACCATTAAATATAAAAAATAATTTATATTAAACTCATTCTAACTCAAATAAAAATATACACAAAGGATTAGATAATTCAAAAACTCATCAAATAGACCAAACTAAAGGTGCAAAACTTTAAGTAACTCACTACTACTATTCATGTAAACAGTAGCTAGTAGCTAACTTTAATCAATTCAAGTTACAAGATTTGGAAAGAAAATTGAAAATCAAACACTGGGTCTTCTTCTCCTTGATGTCTTTTATCTAGTGAAATAAAATTCAGATATTCACTAGCCTTTGTGTGCACTATTCATCTTCCATTTTTCTCCAATTTTTAAAGATTTTTCTTAACTCCATCTTCGATTTGGTATTTATGGATGATGGAAAGTTAGTTTGAGTTTAATTTTTAGTATTTTTCTATTCCATTCTCTTTCATTGTCTCCAAAGAATTATAAATCAATTGAATTTTCTAATTTTAACTTATTTTCCTCTTCACCCTTTTCACTTTCCATCATTAAACATAAAATCCCTTAGCATTCTTTATTTTCTTGTGCTCATGGTTTGGATTTGATGCTTGCAGATTGAACTAGAGTCATTGATTTTGATCTAGATAACCTAGGTTGATCTCAGTAGTCCATTTTGATCTAAGCTTGATTGGAGATCTAGGATGTTGATCGGCTTGATCTAACTACATAGATCTTGATCTACCACCTACAAAACAAATAAAATAACTTAATTAGTACTATACAACATTCAATTTCATATTTACCTCAGATCATCATGTAACCTTGAAAATTGACCAAATTAAGGTTAGATTATAAAATTCTCAAATGACATATTTGTCATATAAATTTCTAAATAGTATCTTAAAAATATATCAAAAGTCATTCTAAATAAGGGTAATTTATACAATAATGGACTCTTAACAACTATAAATCTCAACTTTTGGATCATCATCATCATCAAGACCTTATCTCAATTAGAGTTTGACCACATGAATCTTGTTCCTCCTTTCCCCTATATTATGCATCACTTCTTAATTTAGTCCCAAAGTTTTTAATCTTTTCTCATTACTTCTATCCACATTCTTTTGGGCCTTCCCCTTGTCCTTTAGAACCTTGAACTTGGATTGCCTCACTCCTTCTAACTAGTGTCGTTATTGGTCTCTATTGGACATGTCCAAAGGTCTTTTAGGATATTGTGAAGAGAGTGGAGGCTCTTGATTTTTCTTCTCCATAATGATTGACATTCTTTTCTTCCCCATTCCTAGATGAGTCAATGTTGGTCAATGGTGTAAAAACACTTCCTAATGTCAAATTCCAAAAACTAGTGAGAGGCTTCCCACTCTTCTTTGATCCGTCTGAGGGCCAAGTGGCAGTCTCAACCTAAGCCAAACTGCACCATCTAAGTCTAATCTCCCTCATCTTGTTACCTATTGGTGCTACTCCTAAGTTTCCTCGAATTTTTTCATATATAATTCTATCATTTCTTGTCTTGCCACTCATCTATCTCAATATCTGCAAGACGATGCTCGTCCTATGTACATATTGTTCCTTAACTGCCCAACACTCTGATCCATGGAGCATGACTAACCTTATAATCATCCTATATAATTTTTCTTTCAGTTTGAGTGATACCCACTGGTCACATAAAACTCCAAAGGCACAGTTCCATTTATTCCAAGTTGCTTGGATTCTCTGGGTAACCTCCCTCTCACTCTCTCCACTCTAATGAATAATTGATCCCAAGTATCAAAAGTGTTCTTTTCAGCAGATCACTTCTTAGTTATCAATTTTTATTACCGCTCCACTCCCACTCTTCTCCTTACTAAAATTGAATTCCATATACTCTATCTTAGTTTGGCTAATTTAAAATCATTTAGATTATAATGCATCTCTACACAACTCTAGCTTTGTTTTTATACTCTCTCTTGTCTTATGAATCAAAACTATATCATCTATAAATGACATGCACTAGAAATCTACTCGTGCAGATATTTTATTAACTCATCCATAACCAACATGAAATGATATGGACTCAATGCCAATCTTTGGTGCAATCCTTATACATATCCTTAATTATGTCTATATACCCTTGTGAAACTCCTTTCTTGCCTAACACTCACCATATTAACTCTTTAAGGACCTTATGATAAGCTTTTTCTAAGTTAATAAAGACCATATGAAGGTCCTTCTCTCTCTCCCCCTAAATTTCTCTATTAATTGTCCAAGTAGGAAAATAACTTCCATGGTACACCTTATAGGCATGAAACCAAACTGGTTCTTTAATATACTTGTCTCATTTTGTAGCCACTTTTTAATCACTCTTTCAAAAAGTTTCATGATATGACTCGTACATTTGATCCCCCAATATTTAATGCAACTCTCTAGGTGTCTCGTCTATTCTTGTGAATGATGTTATCTTTTCCTCTTTTAAGTTCCACCACTTAGTTTTTTTATTTATTTATACCTATTAAGTTTATTTCCTTTATTCCATCATTTAATGTAAATATCTATAACCATTAACCTATGTTATAAGGTTAAACTCTCACCAGGTATTATCTTATTATCCTTATACGTTAATCTTTCAATATTTCTAAGTAGAAAAAAGTCTATTTGGCTTTTATATGGTCCATTTTTAAAGGTTATTAAGTGTTCATCCCTCTTCTTAAAGAATGTGTTTACTAGAGTTAGGTTATATGATAAAGCAAAATCAAGAATAGCTTCCCCAATCTTATTTCTTTCTCTTATACCATAGCCTCCATGTACCTTATCATATCCTTCCTTTTCTTTCTCTACATAACCATTTAAGTTTTCTTCTATAAATATCCCCTGTGTGTTGGAAAAATATCTCTTAATTTTTGGATCATCATCAAGACCTTCTCTTGATTAGGGGTCGGTCTAGTGAATCTTATTCCTCTATTCCCCTCTATTAAGTGTCATGGCTTCATTTAGTTCCAAAGTTTTTAATTTTTTTCTCATCACTTCTATCCACATTCTTTTCATCCTTACCCTTGTCCTTTTAGAAACTTCGACTTTGTTTGTCTCAGTCCTTCTAATCGTTATTGTTTTTGGCATTCGTTAAACATGTCCAAACCTTCTACGTCTAATCCCCTTCATCTTGTTACCTATTGGTGATACTCCCAAGTTTTTTCTAATGTTTTCACTTCTAATTCTATCCTTTCTTGTCATGCCACTCATCCATCTCAACATCCGCATTTTGGCGACACTCATCCTATGCATATGTTGTTCCTCAACTACCCAACACTCTAATCCATAGAGCATGGCCAGCCTTACAGCCATCCTATAAAAATTTTCTTTTATTTTGAGTGGCACCCTCCAATTATACAAAACTTTAGAGGCACATCTCCATTTGTTCCAACTCACTTGGATTCTTTGGGTAAACTCCCTCTCAATCTCTTCACTCTCAATATTTGGATGTGGCTAGAAAATTTTCTTCAAGTTTAGTTCAAACCTTGGATGAATCTTCAAGATATCCAACAAGACTTGGGATTTCTTCCATCATGGTACTAAATAGCCAACTTTGGAGAAGGCCATCATTATGTAGCCACACATTATAATAAGGAGTACAAACATCTTCTCTCTAGTAAAATTTAGTTGTAGCCAATGGTCCTTCTTCCTTGATGTGATGAAGAAGTTCCAAATTGTAGTTGATTGGCCACACTTGCTATCTCCAACTAAGAAAGGTAGTGCTATTGAGTTTTAGTGACACTATACTTGAGGCTAGATGAAATGCTTGCTATGTAAAGGTTTTTTGGTTGAGGTTTTTTAGAATAAATGATTGTACCACTTGAAGAAGTCATGGTCACAGAGGCATATTGTATCTTTTGTTTTGTACTATGAAAAACTTCAAGACAAGAAATGGGATGATCACTTGAGCATGTGATTCCTTATATATAATTTTTAGTGTATATACATATGTATGTATGTACGTACGTAGGTATGTATGTATGTATGTATAGATTATATGATCAGTCAGTCATATATAGTTTATATCAATCCAAAGGAAAGAGATATGAAAGAGATCAATTTGCTTCTATTATCATATCTATTAGTTGGCTTTCTATCATGGTAATTGACTTCCTGAGGTTTTATGTAGAGTCCTTGTCAACATCCTTATCATAAATCTATAAAAAATTATCACTATGTATTCTAAAATAGTGGCATGGACTCCTTCTGCACTTTTGAGCATGGACCCTAAAAATGAATAAAAAGACAATGTTTGAATATAAAAAGCAGCCTTAGTATCCCAAAATAATGGGACTTCATGAATAATTAGAATTGGAGCTCCAAATTTTCATTTGGATAATTAGTGTAAAAAAACCTTTACTTTTCAAAATTTTTTGTTTATACCCTGAACTAACATATCAACCAATTATATCCTGAATTACATAAGTTATCTAGTTACATCTAAATGGCAAATGTAGTAAGATGCCATTACGTTGGTTCTGATGTGGCACATTTAATATTGTTTGACTTAGTCTACATGGATTCATATAGGGTGTGTTCCATTCGTGAAGCCGTCTAAGGTCAAACACACTGTATTCATATAGGTTAGTCATCTGCCAATTAGCTCTGATTGAACTAACTTAGGTAAATAAGGATATAATTGGTTGATTTGTTAGTTAGGGGACAAAAGAAATTTTTTGAAAAGTACAAGGGTTTTTACAGTAATTAAACTATCCTTTCCTTCTCATCCAGGCCGGACAAGTGAGGACTGAGAGGGTGCCAATATCAATACAGAGCCTGAGAATGCGATTACGTTTCTTAAGATCTCAACCTTGCGTCCATTTTTGCTTCCCAACGGCAACCTTCAGATTTTGTAGCAATGGAAGGTCCAGTACCTCCAACAAACCCGCCTCAAAATCATCCTCCAGAAAGCAGGAAAAGAAAGCTTGAAGACGTCGACATTGAGAATTCCAAGTACTTCAAAATGCGCTACATTATCAACGACCTTCGCCCGTCTTTCATGGAGGTAAAATATAGTTAAAAAAAATCGTCTGCAATTTCTTCAACGCTCTCATAATTCCATTTTAGGGTTTATTTTATTGTCTCGTTATGGAGCTCTTGCTATCTCCACTAGGTTGTTTAATTTGTCCTGCATATTTATGATGATGATCATATGCAGCCTTTTTTTCCTTTTGGTGGGATGTTTGCCTGTTCAATCTTTTTTTTTCATTTCGTAGTCATTGATTTGTGTGAATTCTTGATAATTTGAAGTTGGTTTTATTTATTTTAATTGGTCATTTTGTAGTTCGATGTATACACCATTTTTATGTTATAGTGCTTGAGTCCAAAACAATGTACTGTGTATATGTGGCATGATGGTGGAACTTCTTGGAATTGGGTGATCTTTCTTGAATGTTGACATACGCACCCGCTAACAGCGAGAGAGTCTCCTTCCTGGGCCAATGCAGAAGAATTGCAGTTTGTGTTAAGGAAATATTCTTCAGCTATTCAAATGATGAAGTAATCTATTCTGAGTTACTGTTTTGCAATGCGTCCTGAGATTTTGTCATCATGATAGGCCTGGGAGAACAATTGTTATTTCTTACAAGCTATAAGCAGGCATGGTGCATAGTTTCTCTCATTTTGGTCAATGAATTTGTGATGAGTTTGAAGCATTGGTCACAGGGTCCGGAAAGAATTTGAGAAAGCAAAACATGAAAAAGAAGTGGGGAAAACAGGAGAAAAGAGGAAGGGGAATGATAAAAAGCTGTAAGACATCTTGTGAAATGCTTTGAGAAACATTTGTGAAATGATAGAAGTGTTTAGGGAAACACATAAGAAACAAGAGGAAAATGGGGTACTGTATAAGAATATTTGAAAATATGGTGCGAAGTAATGCTAAGAAATGGCAAAGGAAGGGAAAAGACTTTCCCATTTGTTTTGTATGATTCCTTGGTGTTTTCCATAATTATATCATGTGGTTCCCATGAGTCCCTCATAAGTTTCACCCTCCCTTCTAAGAGAAATTTTGTTTTAGTTTTTGGAATTAGTTTCTCACATCAAAGAAAACTTTGCAATAAACTTTTGTTTGGAATCGATGCTTGCCAATAGTTTCAAAATGGTCTGAAATATATATTTTCCATTTATGGAAGACTTAAAACATGACGTTCTTGTATTTTGGTGGGAATTAAACAAGTTGTCAGTGTCTCTTTGTCCAGTTTGTGGCCAGATGCAGAGTTATTGGTGCTTCCTTGATCCCAAGGTATTCAGTGTGATGATGAGGATGATCTCCCATTTGTTATTGTGTTGTACGAGGAATTACCAGTTTCCATAGAGTTGGTTTTGAGAAGCTAATTCTTGTCTGGTAGTCTGGTTGCTTTTGATGCACCATAGGTAGGCTGTGATTGATCATAATAGGACTGCTGCTCAACTTTTGCCGTTTTTGGAGTCCTATTTGTAGGAGGCAGGGAGGAAAATTTGTACTGTTATCTACTGGAGCTAGATTTCTCTTCTTGTTTCTTCCCTTTTCTGGTGGTTTGTTCTATTTATGAGATATCTTTTTGTTTGATGCTTCATATGTGTGCATTTTGATCTGAGTACAAACCTCTTTTGGAAAAATAAAAATTCCCAAAATGGGAAAAGAAGAGCATCATAAATCATACTTTGGTTTTGGCAGCTGATTTGCAGTAATTGGGGATTAACCTCAACTTGGTGGTATTATCACGGGGTGCCCATAAGATGAAGTCAGTGTCTCGTAAGGTGTCATGTCATATTTATGTCCCTTACCCGATCTGGCAATTGGATTTGGTTCTTGGCCTGAGTTGGGTCTGGTAATGTCAAATTTAATTTTCTGGAGGTGGAGTTGCTTATCTAATTATTTGAATTGGCAATGAGCACTGTATTCAGAAGAAAAAAGGAGGTATCCATCCAAGTTGGTGAGATTTATAGGTTGAAGTAGAAGATTTGTGAGATCTTCGGCTTGTGAAAATGCAGGTCGTATGAAAATGCAAGAATTAGGTCAGATGTTTTCTTGGTGAATGTTATACTCTCAACAATGTCAAAGACCATAAGAAAACTGCTCATCTGGAGAATTGTACACGCGACTTTGTAGACTCTAGGCTGCTTCACCTTACATCCTCATATTTTTGGGAAGACATTTCTTGTTTAGTTATTTTGTTTGTAGAGAATAGCAGCAATCCATTTGGAAACTCAGGAGTCTTGGACTTTTGGGGTGTGAAACTAAGGTATTCTTTTATTGTGACATTGTCAGAATAGGTGGCTGCTTCACCTTGCATCCTCATATTTTTGGGAAGACATTTCTTGTTTAGTTATTTTGTTTGTAGAGAATAGCAGCAATCCATTTGGCAACTCAGGAGTCTTGGACTTTTGGGGTGTGAAACGAAGGTGTTTTTTTGTTGTGACATTGTTAGGATAAGTGCTCACACACACACACACACACACACACACACACACACACACACACACACAATTAAAGGTAGGGGAATAATGAAACAGCTGCATGTGTTTCTTTGATGGAAGCTATAGCTGGATATTATATGACATAGTTGTATAAGTTCAATCTCTGTGTCAAACTCATTTGGGTTGGAATTCAGCTGGTTATACCCAGTTTTGGCTGAGTTCATCAATATTGTGTTGGAGACACCAGAATTGCAAAGATATATTTCTTTTTGCACTTACAGTTTTGTTATTTCTGAAGAAATAGGCGTTTATTGGTACACATTCTTGTGGTTACTATCAAACAACTATCCGAAGTAAAACAGCTGCTTATGCATCAGTTTCCCTTTGTAGTATGTTTTATTGGACAAGACGGTGAATTTCTAGTATCAGGGATCAGAACAGGCCTTTGCAGTTTCCAGGATCATAAATATAAGCCGATGAATGGGTCAACTAAATTTGCTCTTAAAATGAGGGAGCTCCCAAGACTATTGGCATTCTCTAACTCAAGGGGTAAAGGGATGAGAATGAAGTTTTATCCTTATGCTTAACTAACTGATTTAACAAAGTAGGGAAATCATGGAGAAAGGTAAATGCATTTGGTGAAATGAAAACAAGAAAATTTATATTATGATTAAATGACAGAGAAGATTCATCTTAAATTTGTTTCAATATGTTGTAACTGCAAAATGCAAGGTAAGGCTGCGTACTATTAACCCTTGTGGTCTGTCCCTTCCCTGGACCTCACATATGCGGGAGCTTCGTGCACCGGGGCTGCCCTTTTATGTTTTAACTGCGAAATCAATTCAGAAATAATATTATGAAAATATACATAATTCCTTTCAAATTTTCAAGGCCTATTTAAGTTTTCTTACTTTCTACTTGTATGTATCCTGTCATCAGGAACCTGTGTACAAGTCTTATATTAGATTTTGGAAAATGACTATTTCATTGTTGCTACCCTTAGCTGTCAGTGTTAATTGTGAAGCCATTCTCTTCATATGTAGTGGTAATCTATATTTATAAGTTGATTTAGTGTGCCTTCAACATTTCATGCCTTTTGTGAGGTTGTTCAAATGTAAGAGTTTCTATGTAATTGCTTTCCAGCTGACCTATCTAGCTTTAGCTCTGCTTGAACAGTCTTGTGAAAAACCTGACATTTTTGTTTTCTTGAAAGATACTGCAAGCTCCTAACTTCCGAGACTGCAAAGCGGCTCATGAAATTCGGAAACGTAAGCTCTTGATCATCTTATCTAGGTTGTCAACGTACACATGGAATTTTATCATGCTACAATTATGTGCCTGAGTTATAGATCCAAGCAGTCTGTTCTTCCATTGGATAATCATGAGTTTGATGCTATCTATTCAATGGTTTTATAAGAATTTGGTCATTTTGATTATGAGTTCATCCATTTTATATTACAAACTTGTCCCCTCTTGAGGTAGTGAGGCATATATGATTCTCCAGGTCCTGTATCAGTGTACAAACTTTTGTGTATTTCATGCATTCATTCCTCATTGTCATGAATAAAGAGGGTATACTGCTTCATTCATCATTCATTATCTAGAAACCCCCTATCAAAGTCTTCCAACATATTTATACATCACTTCCATTGTATTATGCTTGTTTCTCCATTTATACATCACTTCCATTGTATTATGCTTGTTTCTCCATTTTCTCTTTGTTTGTTTTAAATTAGTAAGCTAATTTGTTTATTGCTACAGACTTACAGTTGCTGCAATACATTACTAGTTTAAGCACTCATTTCATGGTCACTGTGCATGTTATTTTCTTTCTTTTCTTGTTTGAGAGACTACACATTTGCCATTTTTCTTTTGTTTTAATTATACCATAGTCACCAAATTTGGTAATAATTGAATCTTCATTTTGCAAATTAAACTTGAAAAATTAGCGACTAATCAATTGTGCAGAGATATGTCAAATGAAGACCAATCTTTACAAGTAAATTGCAACATGTTCAAAAAGTTGGGGATTTGATTACTTTTTCCTTCTTCTCAAGGTAGGTTTCTTCTATTGTTTGACTTGCTTTCTTGCATTCTTGTTTGCATGTACTTTGTTGCATGTACTTGATGTTTTTGCATATTATACAACTTTTTCTTAAAGAGAAATATAGGAGAGTCAACATCACTTATATCCAAGAAATCAAGTAGAAGGGGGCTAAAACTAGAGAAATCCACAGGTGTAAGCTCTGGTACGTAGGAAAGGACAATAATAGAAATGGCGTAGGGATATTAGTGGTAGATAAAGAATTAAAGAATAAAGTTGTAGACTTTAAAAGAACCAATGATAGAATTATACTAATAAAACATGTTCTAGGGGAGAAGATCATAAATGTTATACGTGTATACGCACCTCAACAATTTTGGGAAGATATGAAGGGAGTTATACAAGAAATTTCCAACATAGAGGGGATATTTATAGAAATAGACTTTGATGGTCGTGTAGGAAAAGAAAAGGAAGGATATAATTGGGTGTATGAAGGGTATGGTATTGGAGAAAGAAATGAGATGTGGGAAGCTATCCTTGATTTTGCTTTAGCATAAAACCTAGTTATAGCAAACACATACCTTAAAGGAGGAATGAATGCTTACTAACCTTTAAAAGTAGACCATATAAAAGCCAAATAAACTTTTTTTACTTAATAATACTGAAAGATTAATACGCTAGGTTTGTAAGGTGATACCTGGTGAGAGTCTAACCTCCCAACTTAGGATAATGGTTATGGATATCTATGTTAAAATATAGAATAAAGGAAATGAACTTATTTTGTGTCCGAAAGCTAAGTGGTAGAGCTCAAGAGGAGAGGAGATAGCATCATTTACAAACAAGTTAATGGTAGAAGGACACTGAAAAAATAAAACAGATGTAAACAACATGTGGACTAATATGGCATAGTCCATTAAAATAGTGACAAAAGATATCCTAGGAGTATTTAAAGGTAAAAGGCAACCAACAAAGAAAACTTGGTGGTGGAGTGCAAAAGTGCAAAAAGTTATTAAAGAGATACAAGTGTGTTTTAAAGCATGGCATATGAGTAAAAAAATAACAAAAGCTTTGAACAATATAAGAATGCTAAACTGGTTACTAACAGAGTAGTAAGTGAGGCTAAACTCAAGGCATATGATGATCTCTATAATAGATAAGGATCAAGAGAAGGTGGGAAAAATATATTTAAACTCGCAAGTAGGAGAAAGGAAGAGTAAGACCTAGATAGCATTAAGTGTATTGGAAGTGATGACCAAAGGGTATTGGTTAAAGATGACAAGATCAAACAAAGATGGAAAGTTATTTTCAAAAAATGCTAAATGATAATTCTCTTGAGAATATAGGGATTGAAAGTATCGTAAACCCAAATAACGTTGGACATTATAGATACGACCATATGATTAGAATACCTGAAGTAAAAGAGGCCTTAAAAATGATGAAATCAGGGTCTCGGGGCTCAATGGTATACCAATAGAGGTTTGGTAGTATGTGGGAGATACTGGAGTAGTTTGGTTGATAAAGTTGTTTAGCAAGATTGTAAGAACGAAGAAATTGTTGGATGAATGGAGGAAGAGCTCTATTGTACCAACTTATAAGAATAAAGGATGCATACAAAGTTGTACTAATTATCGGGGGATAAACTTATCAGCCATAGCATGAAACTTTTTGAAAGAATGATTGAGAAGAGGCTATCGCATGAGACGAGTGTATTAGAGAACCAGTTTGGTTTCATGCCTGAGAGATCTACCATGAAAGCTATTTTCTTGCTTAGACAATTAATAGAGAAATATATGAAGAGGTTGAAGGACCTCCAACTGGCCTTTATTGACTTAGAAAAAGTTTCTGATAGGGTTCCTATAGAGTTAATATGGTGGGTGTTGGGCAGGAAAGGAGTTTCACAGGGATATATACACATAATTAAGAATATGTATGTGGGAGCGGTAACAAACATTAGGACTACTAACGGAGAGCCTATCACTATAGGATTGATCAAGGATCGGCATTGTGCTCGTACCTTTTCACCTTGGTTATGGTTGAGTTAACAAAACATTTGTATGAGGAGATTCCATGGTGCATTTTATTTGTAGATGAACTAGTTTTCATGTTAACGCTGATGCCTGTCCCATGCCAGGATAAAAAAGGAGGGTTTTGCATCAAGTGCCAGCTAGCAAGTAAAACTTTTTGAAGAAGTTGAAGATGATTTCATTATTTTCTCTTCTTACTTATAAATGAATATACATATGTATATTAGTTGTAAGTAAGAAGACAAAATAATGAAAATCATCTTCAACTTCTTCACATATGGCTGTCGTAACATGACATGAATCGATCACTGACATTCCCTCAAGCTAGGGCGCCCCCCGTAAACGACACATTGCATCGGATCTCGAGCGTAGAGGAAAATGGGCAAGGGTTGCTAAGGCATCCCCCTAGAAGCGACGGCTACATCTAATCCTGGGTGTAGTGGAAAATGGGCAAGGGCTGCTAGACGTCCCATCGGAAGTAACGTGTCACAACAGAACCCAGGTGCAGTGGAAAGTAGGCATGGGTTCATGTCATGGGGGTGGAGAAGTGCATGGGTAAATAGGCTAGCTCAAGAGCATAAGATTCGTATTGGCACATGGAATGTAGGGACATTGACCTATAAGAGTCTGGAGTTAGTAGATACAATGAAACATGGGAGAGTCAATGTAGTTTGTATCCAAGAAACCAAGTGAAAAGTGGCTAAAACTAGAGAAATCAATGGATATAAGCTTTGGAATGTAGGAAAGGATAATAACAGAAATGGCGAAGAGAGTGGTGGGTAGAGAATTCAAGGATAAAGTTGTAGATGTTAAAAGAATTAGTGATAGAATTATAATAATAAAACTTATTCTAGGAGAGAAGATCGTAAATGTTATAAGTACATACGCACCCGCAAGTAAGTTTAGAAGATAGAATCAAGAGAGAGTTTTGGGAAGATATAGAGGGAGTCATGCAAGAAATTCCCAACACAAAGGGGATATTTATAGGAGCAGACTTAAATGGTCATGTAGTAAAAGAAAAGGAAGGATATGATAGGGTACGTGGAGGGTATGGTATCGTAGAAAGAAATGAGATGGGGGAATCTATCCTCGATTTTTCTTTGACATATAACCTGACCTTGGCAAACACATTCTTTAAGAGGAGGGATGAACTTAATAACCTTTAAAATTAGATTCCACAAAAGCTAAATAGACCTTTTTTTTTCACTTAAGAATACCGAAAGATCAACGTGTAATTGTAAGGTAATACCCGATGAGAGTTTTAACCTCACAATATAAGTTAATGGTTATGGATATCTACACTAAAAGATGGACGAAAGGAAATGAACTTAATAGGTATTCAAAAACTAAGTGGTGAAACTTAAAAGGGGAGAAAATAGCCTCACTCACAAATAAGTTGATTGTAGAAGGAAACTGGAACAATGAAATAGAAGTAGACACCTTGTGGATTAATATGGCTAAGTCCATTAAGAAAGTGGCAAAACATGTCTTAGGAGTATCTAAAAGTAAAATGCAATTAGTAAAGGAAACTTGGTGGTGGAATGAAACGGTGCAAAAAGTTATTAAAGAAAAATGGGTGTGTTTTAAAGCATAGTAGAAGACTAGATATAATGAAAACTATGAACAATATAAGAATGCTAAAAAGGTTGCTAAGAGAATAGTGAGGCTAAACTCAAGGTATATGATGATCCCTATAATAGATTAGGATCAAGAGAAGGTGAGAAAGATGTATGTAGACTTGCAAAAATAAGGGAATAGAAGGGTAAAGACTTAGACCATGTTAAGTGCATTAGAAGTAATGATCAAAGGGTATTAGTTGAAGATGATGAGATCAAACAAAGGTGGGAAAGTTATTTTAAACAATTGCTAAATGACAATTTCCCTGAGAATATAGGGATTGAAAGTATTGTAAATCTAAATAACATTGGACATTATATATACGATTGTAGGATGAGAATACCTGAAGTAAAAGAGGCCTTGAAAAAAATGAAATTAGAAAAGGCCCTGGAGCCTGGTGGTATACGAATATAGGTTTGGAAGCATATGGGAGATATTGGAGTAGTTTGGCTGACAAAGTTGTTTAATAAAATTATAAAATCAAAGAAAAATCTGGATGAAATGGAAAAATAGTTCTATTGTATCAATTTATAAGAATAAAAGAGACATATAGAGCTGTGCTAATTGTCGGGGGATCAAACTTATGAGCCAAACTATGAAACTTTTTGAAGTAGTGATTGAGAAGAGGCTATAACATGAGACAAGCGTCTCAAAGAACCAGTTTGGTTTCATACTTGTGAGGTCTACTATGGAAGCTATTTTCGTACCAAGACAATTGATAGAGAAATATAGGGAGAGGATAAAGAACCTTCACATGGTCTATATTGACTTAGAAAAAGGTTATGATAGGATCCCTAGAGAGTTAACATGGAGGGTATTGGGCGAGAAAGGGGTTACATGAGGGTATATAAATATAAGTAAAGATATGTATGAGGGACTGACAACAAATGTTAAGACCATTAGCAGAGAGACTGATGATTTTTCTATCACTGTAGAATTGCACCAAGGATCGGCTTTGAACCCATTCCTTTTCACGTTGGTTATGGATGAGTTAACAAAGCATTTGCACGAGGAGATTCCATGGTGCATGCTATTTGCAAATGATATAGTTTTAATTGATGACACAAGTGAGGGCATAAACACAAAGCTAGAGTTATGGAGAGAAGCATTAGAACCTAAAGGATTTAAAATTAGTCGAACTAAGAAAAAGTATATGAAATGTAATTTAAGCAAGGAGAGGAGTAAGAGTAGAGCATAAGTAAAGACTGAAAACCAAGAAGTCCCCGTGATCTTTTGGTACTTAGGATTGATGATTCATGAGAGTGGAGAGATTGATTGGAGGTTACCTAGAGAATTCAAGCGGATTGGAACAAATGGAGATGTGCTTTTGGAGTTTTGTATGATAGGCGGGTGCCACTCAAACTGAAAGGAAAATTCTATAAGATGTTTGTAAGGTCGGTCATGCTTTATGGATCAAAGTGTTTGCAGTTAAGGAACATTATGTTCGTAGGATGAATGTAGCAGAAATGAGGATGTTGAGATGAATGAGTGGCAAGATAAGAAAGGTTTGAATTAGGAATGAAAACATTAGAGGAAACATAGGAGTAGCACCAATGGGTAACAAGATGAGGGAGATTAGACTTAGCTGGTTTGGACATGTCCAAAGGAAACAAAAAATGGCACTGGTTAGGAGTGAGGCAATTCAAGTCGAAGATTTGAAAACAGCAAGGGGAAGGCCTAAAAGAACTTGGATAGAAGTGGTGAGAAAAGATTTAAAAACTTTAGGACTAAATGAAATTATGATACTCAATAGAGGGAAATGGAGGAACAACATTCATGTGACCGACTCCTAATCGGGATAAGGTCTTGATGATGATGAAATAGTTTTGATTGATATGATAAGGGAGGGCGTAAACACAAAGTGAGGGTTAAGGAGAGATGCATTAGAATCTAAAGGATTTAAAATTAGCCGAACTAAGATTGTATAGAAGAGTGAAACAATCCAAGTTGATGGTTCTAAAAGGACAAGGGGAAGGCCCAAAAGAATGTGCATAGAAGTGGAAAGAACATTTAAAAACTTTAGGACTAAATGAAACCATGATACTTAATAAAGGGGAATGGAGGAACAATATTCATGTGTTTGACCCCCAATCGGGATGAGGCCTTGATGATGATAATGATACAACTTTTTGTTAAATAGTTAATCTTTCATGGGTTCTTCGATTTATGATGTGTGTGCAGCATTTTATCTTTTCTAGCTTCATAAGGTACCTTTCTGGCCTATGACCCTACAAACATAAGGTGCTAGAAAATCTTATTGGTATGCCTGAGCAGTTGAACATTGGAGGAGGTGAGGAGAGAACAACTGTAATTAATTATTTGTATAAAAACAGGAGACATACCTCGGCTTGCATGTCTTTGATAGAGGGGTGGGGTGGGTGTTGCTAGGTGCTTTTGTAGGTACCGGAACTAGTAGGCACCAAAGAGGTTGAACAAAAATTGGGGCGTAGGTCAATTTTTTCTCATATGAGAGAGAGTGGGGTGGGGATTATATGATATGACCAATTGTAACATTGTTGTATCATAGGCAAAAATGGATGTAGGTCCACCTCTGTAGATTTTCAATGATCTAAGACATTCATCTGATTTTTTTCAGATGACCTAGGTATGATTCGTCGAATATCTCTGGGTCCTTTATTTTTAGACCCTTTGTAACCCAAAAAAGCACAGTATTTTGTGCCTAGGGGCTTGCTATGTCGCAACTTCTATATTTTGGCTTCAAAAGGATCTATGGATTAAATCAAAGAAACGTCTTGGATTGCTGAGAAAATCTGAAAGTGGTTCTGCCATCCAATTTTTGAGTACTTGTGATACAACCGATTATATCATGTGTGTGTGTGTGTGTGAGAGAGAGAGAGAGAGAGAGAGAGAGAGAGAGAGAGAGAGAGAGAGAGAGAGAGAGAGAGAGAGAGAGCAGCTAGTTTATGAATGCAATAGATTATTAGGTAGAAATCAAGCAGTCAAAACTTAGTTAACTTAGTTATATGTTGAGGTAATTTCCTTAGTAGTTAACTATGATGCTTTAATTCTTTAGTAGTTCAAGTTGTTTGAAAGAGTGTGTGTGTGTATATACACGAATGATATATTAAAGGGTGGCTTGCACTTGGATTAATCCAAGGGCGACTTTGTTTTCCTCTAACTTGCCTTTTCTATAGATCTAAGCCATTCACCATGTCATGAATGGATTAGATGGTCTAAGTACCGAATTTCATTGTCGTTAGATAATTTACCCTATATTTTTTATGTTGAAATTTACAGCCATAGTTTAGCCTATTCTTCTTAACTTAAAAATATAAAACAATATCCATTCTTAACATGGTGAACGACTTAGAGCTTTAGAAAAGACAATTTATTAACTTAGTGAAAGCTTATGATAGAGTCCTTATAGAGTTAATATAGAGGGTGTTGGGCGAGAAAAGGGTTTCGCGGGAGTATATAGATATAATTAAAGATATGTATGAGGGAGCGGTAACAAATGTTAAGACCACTAGTGGTGAGACCAGTGATTTTTCTATCATTGTAGGATTACACCAAGGATCGACATTGAGCCCATACCCTTTCATGTTGGTTATGGATAAGTTAACAAACATCTGAACGAGGAGATTCCATGGTGCATGCTATTTGCAAATGATATAGTCTAAATTGATGAGACAAGAGAGCACGTAAACACGAAGTTAGAGTTATAGAGAGAAGAATTAGAATCTATAGGATTTAAAGTCAGCCAAACTAAGACAGAATATATGGAATGCAATTTTAGCAAGGAGATGGGTAGGAGTGGAACACCAGTTAAGATTGATAACCAAGAAGTCCCTGTAAAAGACCACGTACGGTACTTAAATCAATGATTCATGAGAGTGGAGAGATTGAGAGGGAGGTCACCTAGAGAATTCAAGTGGGTTGGAACAAATGGAGATGTGTATCTAAAGTTTTGTGTGATCGGCAGGTGCCACTCAAACAAAAAGGAAAATTCTATAGGATGGCCATAAGGCAGGCCATGCTCTATGGATTAGAGAGTTGAGCAATTAAGGAACATCATGTTCATGGATAAGCGTTACGGAAATGAGGATGTTGAGATGGATGAGTGGCAAGACAAGAAAGGATAGAATTAGGAATGAAAACATTAGAGGAAACTTAGGGTTAGCACAAATAGGGAACAAGATGAGGGAGTTTAGGCTTAGAAGGTCTGGACATGTCCAAAGGAGACCCAAAACGGCATTGGTTAGAAGGAGTGAGGCAATGCAAGTAGAAGGTTCTAAAAGGGCAAGGGGAAGGCTCAAAAGAATGTGGATAGAGTGGTGAGAAAATATTTAAAAACTTTGGGACTAAATGAAGCCATGATACTTAATAGCTGGGAATGGAGGAACAAGATTCATGGGCCCGACCCCTAGTTTGGATAAGGTCTTGATGATGATGATGATGATGTGTGTGTGTGTGTGTATATATATATATATATATATATATATATATATATATCTGCTTGTGTGGTTTTAGGTCTATATGGTTTTATCACAGCTAGTCCCAAGCTTAGATAAAGGAGGGTTTTGCATCAGGTGCCCAGCCAACAAGGGAAACTTTTGACAAACCCCATGCATGAATCGATTTTTGACATCCCTATAAGCTACACGTTGCATTGGATTTTGGATGCAGTGGGAAATGGACAAGGGCTGGTAGGGCATTTCTCGGAAGCAACGCATTGCATCAGATCTTGGGTGTAGTGGAAAATAGGCTAGGGCTACTAGAGCATTCCCTTGGAAGCAATGAGCATTTGAACCTAGGTGTAGAAGAAAGTAGGCCTGGGTTCCTGTGCCATTTAGGAAGTGCGTGGGTAAATAGACTAGCTCAACAGGATAAGATTCGTGGGGCCACATGGAATATAGGCACATTGACATGTAAGAATCTGGAGTTAGTAGATGTAATTAAATGCAGGAGAGTCAACATCGCTTGTGTCCAAGAAACTAAGTGGAAAGGGGCTAAAATTAGAGAAATCGATGGTATAAGCTCTGGTACATAGTAAAGGACAATAATAGAAATAATGTAGGGGTAGTGGTAGATAAAGAATTAAAGGATAAAATTATAGACTTTAAAAGAACTTGTGATAGAATTACACTAATAAAACTTCTTCTAGGAGAGAAAATCATAAATGTTATAAGTGCATACACACCAGAAGTAGAGTTAGAAGATAGAAATAAGAGATATTTCTAGGAAGATATGGAAGGAGTCATGCAAAAAATTCCCCAACACAGGGGATATTTATAGGAGCGAACTTAATGGTATTAAAAAAAAAAAAAAGAGATGTGGGAAGCTATCCTTGATTTTGCTTTAGCATATGACCTAGCTATATCATACACATACTTTAATGAGAGGGATGAAAGCTTATTAACCTTTAAAAGTGTACCACGTAAAAGCTAAATAAACTTTTTTCTACTTAGGAATACTGAAAGATGAATATGTAATGATTGTAAGGTGATACTTGGTGAGAGTCTAAACTCATAACATGGGTTAATTTTTATGGATATCTACATTAAAATATGGAAGAATAAGGAAATGAACTTAATAGGTGTCCAAAAACTAAGTGGTGGAACTTAAAACGAGAGAAAATAGCATCATTTACAAACAAGTTGATGATAGAAGGAAATTGGAATGTTGAAATAGAAGTACACACCATGTGGACTAATATGGCCAAGTCCATTAAGAAAGTGGCAGAAGATGTCCTAGGAGTATTTAAAGGTAAAAGGCAGCTTATAAATGAAACTTAGTGATGGAGTCAAAAAGTGCAAACAATTATTAAAGAGAAATATGTGTGTTTTAAAGCATGACAAAGGACTAAAAATAACGAAAACTTTGAGCAATATAAGAATGCTAAAAATGTTTCTAAGGTAGTAGCGTGGCTAAACTCAAGGCATATGATGATCTCTATAATGTATTAGGATGAAGAGAAGGTGAAAAAGATGTGTTTAAACTTGCACAAGTAAGAGAATAAAAGAATAATGACTTAGACTCTATTAAGTGCATAAGAAGTGATGACGAAAGGGTACTACTAAAAGATGATGAGATCAAAGAAAGGTGGGAAAGTTACTTTAAAAAATTACTAAATGACAATTACCATGAGAATAGAGGGATTGAAAGTACCATAAACACAATAGCGTTAGACATTATAGATACGACCTTAAGATTGGAATACTTTAATAAAGAGGCCTTGAAAAGGTTGAAATCAGTAAAGGTCCTAGGGCCCAATGGTATGCCAATAGGAGGCTTGGAAGTATATGGGTGATACTAGAGTAGTTTGACTAATGAAATTGTTTAATAAGATTGTAAACTCGAAGAAAATGCTGAATGAATGGAGGAAGAGCTCTATTGTACCACTTTATAAAACTAAAGAAGACATAAAGAGTTGCATTAGTTATTGGGCGATCAAACATATGAGCCATAGCATGAAACTTTCTAAAAGAGTGGTTGAGAAGAGGCTCCGGCATGAGGCAAGTCTATTGGAGAACCATTTTGGTTTCATGCCTGGGAGGTTTATCATGAAAGCTATTTTTCTACTAGACAATTGATGGAAAAATGTAGGGAGAGGAGGAAGGACCTCCACTTGGTCTTTATTGACTTAGTAAAAGCTTATGGTAGAGGCTCTAGAGAGTTACTGTGGTGGGTGTTGGGCAAGAAAGGGGTTTCATGGAGGTATATAGACATAATTAAGGATATGTATGAGGAAGTCGTAACAAACGTTAGAACCACTAGCGGAGAGACTGGTGATTTTTCAGTCACTAAGATTGCACCAAGGATCGCATTGATCCCATACCTTTTTACATTGGTTATGGATGATTTAACAAAATATTTGCATGGAGATATTCCATGGTGCATATTATTTGTAGATGATATAGTTTTGATTGATAAGAAAATGGAGGGGGTAAACACAGCTGGAGTTATGGAGAGATGCTTTAGAATCTAGCAGATTTAAAATTAGATGAACTAAGACAGTATATTTAATGCAATTTTTGCAAGGAGAGAAGTGGGAGTGGAGCACTAGTAAAGATTGATAACCAAGAAATCCCCCTAAAAGACCACTCTTGATACTTGGGATCAACAATTCATGAGAGTGGAGAGATTGATAGGGAGGTTACCCAGAGCATCCAAGCGGGTAGGAACAAATGGGGATGCGCCTCTAGAGTTTTGTGTGATCGGCAGGTGCCACTCAAATTGAAAGGAAAATTCTATAGGATGGCTGTAATGCCAACCATACTCTATGGATTAGAGTTTTGGGTAGTTAAGTACATAAGAGAGCATCGTCGAAATGCAGATGCTAAGATAGATGAGTGGCAAGACAAGAAAGGATAGAATTAAAAATAAAAACATTAGAGGAAACTTAGGAGTAGCACCAATAGGTAACAAGATGAAGAAGATTAGACTTAGATGGTTTGGACATGTCCAACGGAGACTGGAAACCGTATCGGTGAGGAGTAAGACGATCTAAGTCGAAGTTTCCAAAAGGACAAGGGGAAGGCCCAAAAGAACGTGGATAGAAGTGGTAAGAAAAGATTAAAATACTTTGGGACTAAATGAAGCCATGACACTTAATAGAGGGGAATGGAGGAACAAGATTCATGGGACCAAAGCTCTAATCGCGCTAAGGTCTTGATGATGATGATGGTGATATGGGTTTTGTTAATTTCAGCTATTTCATGTAAGTGCAAGGAGCAGGTGACATTTGATTGGCTAGAAAACAGCAGAAAATAGAAAAAGTTAAAGGAAATGGCAGTTAGAAACTTTTTCCAGGGCAATCAAATGTCACCTGCACTTTACACCTGCAACTTCTTGTGGAAATTGCCACTCTATACATGTGTGTGTGTGTGTAAAAGGGCAGTCTCGGTGCACGAAGCTACCATGTATCTTTACTGCTATGTATAGATTATCTCTGGTTTGATAGTGCCACAGCAAAGAATCGATGGCCCCTATCTTGCATTGGTGATATATACACACATACAAACATGCATAGACAAACACACATGTGTATGTGTGTGTTTTTATATATATATATATATATATATATATATATATATATATATATATATATACATTTTTTTTTTTGAGCCGGGAGGGATAGTATATAATTTTCATGAAATAATTTACTGTTTGTTTTATTTTGGATGCCTGTGCCATGTATCAGTTCGCTAGAGGGTTCTCCTGCTTGGAGAGTAACGGCAGTCCATAGTAGCCGAATGTTCGGTGAAGGACCTAAGTCCACCTCAGAACGATACTGGTAACCTTAGTCTAATCTATTATAGCATGTTTAGTTACGGTTGATATATCATGCCTACTGTATTGCTTTTAATCTGTTTGCTCTGTCACTGGTGTGTTTTCCTGTTAGGCGTTGGTGTTTGCCGTTTGGCTATTGTGTTTGGGTATTTTGGGTTGATAGTAGCTACAGAAAGCATGAATATTATCTATAAGGCGTGAACTATCTTGCTATAATCTTTTAGAATAAGGTATTTTGATTGTTTATTCCAGAGTCATGTCAGGTTGTAAATTGCTTCATGCTTGTTATATGCTTACATTTCCTGCTTATCTTCATGCGTATTGATATGGCCGATAATAGAGATTATCATGTTAAGAACTCGAGTTTGGTAGAATATCCTACCGATACAGAATCCCTGTATAACTGGACTTTACCCAATGTTAAACTAAAAGAAGTCTATAATATAGGCAAGTTTGATTTTTCTTCAAACAAAATTATTAAAAACATAGAACAGACAATAAGTCTGGATAACACAGAAAAGATAATAAATCTGTTCTCCAAATTAGATCTAAAACCCTATATAGTTTCGGGAAAATATAAGTTTTTGCATGTAGAGTTAATCCAAATAGGGTTTAAACCGTTAACCCTCAACTGTCTCAATGCTTCAATCTTAGCAGTTTTAAGAGACGCTCGGTGTTTGGACTGGGCTCCTTCCCTGATGGGAGTAATTCAGACTAATCTATGTCGCGGACTAGTTTATATTAATGTCTTCCCAGACTTTACTCTTTCCCTGTCAGATCCAAATATATTTGACAGTTTAAGTCTTTATATTAAGACGCACAGGTATAACTTTAAGCCTGGATTTGAGACAATAGCTCTCACCTACCGACTCCAATGCAAGGTCTTACCTACCTTAGACACTAAGTCTAAGCACAAATCACCAAAGGATAAGACTGTCTTAATAGAGACAAATCTTCTATCATCAGACATAGCGGTTAATAGAACCTTAAGATGGGAAGAAATTGACTTCCCCCAGTCTTGGCAGTTAACCGAGGCTGTTCCTCCAAGAAGACTAACTGATCAGAGGCTTGATTAGATAATACAAACTGAGGATGGAGACGTAGAAATACGTTTTGATAATAGGAGATCTTTTAGACTCCCCAGAATAACCTCGTGTTCGTCAAGTTCTTCTAGGTTTTCAAATGAGTTAAAACCAGAATCAAAACCAGAATCTTCTAATGTAGTAGAAGAATTAAAAATCTCAGAAAATAATGTTGTTCATCCTATATACAGACAGGATAATACTCCTACACCCTCAGAAATGGGTTTTCAATTTTAATTTTATGGATTTAAGCCCCGAAAGTTTAATCCGAAAAACAATAAGTGAAGAATTTCAAAAACCAAGACATAAGGCCTTTAGAGAATGGTACTTCAAGACATTTAATAAAAATAAAGTACAAGAATATAAAACAGAATTTTATAACCATCTTAATAAAACACAGAAGATAGAATGTTTTGTCCCTTGGTTCTTAAGAACGTTTGTTCAAAAGGAACTTAATGTTATAAAAAAATGGACAACTGTGAAAGGAGAAACTGTTTCTTCTGAATATCCGCTAGCAAACCATCTGTGTTTACAGAATGTCCGAGGTCCAAAAAAGACTAGGAAAAAATCCTGCAATTTCAGTAAATGTTTCTGTAAGTGATTTAAAACATGAGATTAATAATCTCAAAACAAAAATTGTCCTGTTAAAAAATGAAAATAGTTTATTAGATAAGCGAATCACCAAATTAGAAAATCCTGAGCCAATAACTGGAGAGACATCTAATATAGATGCTTTCGATCCAGATGCCCAGTACCTTGACTTAATTAGGCAGGTTACTTCTCAGAAGTGGTATATCAATATCACAATCTCAGTTGGAGGAGAATGGTATCACTCCGATCTTATTGCCCTTGTTGACAGTGGAGCTGATATTAGCTGTATCCAAGAAGGATTAGTTCCTACTAAATATTTTGAGAAAACATCTCAAAGTCTCACTTCTGCTAGTAATACAAAACTTAAGATAAATTTTAAGCTTAATAATGCTATGGTCTGCCATGATAATATCTGTATTCCTACTCCGTTTTTGTTAGTCAAGGACTTACATCATCATGTCATATTATGCCAATTGACAAAATAGATCCGATAGGTATCTATTTTACAAAAGAAAACAGATAGTTCTGTTTTAAATTTATTACAGATCCTAAGACTCATCTGCTTAATGAAGCTAGGTGAATTCTTTTGAAAGAAAATCAAATTAATTTTATTAAGGAAGAAATAGCCTTTAGGGATGTTTAGAATTCCATTCAGGACAAAATATTTAAGCAGAAGGTTCAGAGTTTATTCAAAACCTTCCTGAGTAATCTCTGCAATGATCTTCCAATAGCTTTTTGGAATAGGAAGATTCACTATGTTACCCTTCTATACATAGAAGGATTCTTTGAGAATAATATCCCTACCAAAGTTAGGCCAGCTCAAATGAACTCAGAATACATTGAGCTCTGTAAAAATGAAATTTCGGATTTACTACAGAAGCAACTTATTAGTAAATCTTCTTCTCCGTGGAGCTGCACAGCTTTTTATGTCAACAACGCAGCTGAGAAGGAACGAGGAAAGCCTCGTCTGGTTATCAACTACAAGCCTTTTAATAGAGTTTTGAAATGGATTAGATATCCAATCCCAAATAAGAGAGACTTGTTAAATAGATTACAAGGATCAGTAATGTTTTCTAAGTTTGACCTGAAATCAAGTTATTGGCAGATTCAAATTCAGGAATCAGATAGATACAAAACGGCCTTTGTTGTTCCTTTTGGACAATATGAATGGAATGTTATGCCATTCGGACTGAAGAATGCTCCTTCTGAATTTCAGAAGATTATGAATGATATTTTTTGTCAATATAATCAGTTTATTATCTCCTACATTGATGATGTTATGATATTTTCTAGATCCATAGATCAGCATTTTAAACATCTAGAAGTCTTTAGATAGCTTATACAGAAAAATGGTCTTGTACTGTCTGCTCCAAAAATGAAGCTTTTCCAGATAGAAGTCAGATTCCTTGGACATAATATATTTCAAGGACGAATTGTTCCAATCCAGAGAAGCATTGAATTCGCTTCTAAATTTCCTGATGAAATTTTAGATACCAAACAATTGCAAAGATTTCTTGAATCTTTAAACTATATTTCAGATTATTATCATAATCTTGCAGCTGATACTGCAATCCTATTTAATAGACTTCGAAAAAATGCTAAACCATGGACAGAAGAACATACCAATATGGTAAAAAAAATCAAAGCTAGAGTTAAGACTTTGCCTTGTTTAAGTCTTGCTAACTTTGAATGGTTTAAGATTGTGGAAACAGACGCCTCTGATATTGGCTATGGTGGAATCCTTAAACAAGTTAATCCTTCTTCTAATAAAGAACTTTTCAGATTTACCTCTGGAAAATGGAATGATACCTAGAGAAAGTATTCTACGATAAAAAAAGAGATGCTTTCCATTGTTAAGTGTATCTCTAAATTTCAGGATGATTTGTTAAATAAAAAATTTCTGCTTAGAATTGATTGTAGTGCAGCTAAGCAAATCATTGAATGTGATGTTAAGAATATTGTTTCTAAACAAATTTTTGCAGGTTGGCAAGCATAATTATCTGTCTTTGATTTTGACATAGAATATATTAAGGGTGAATACAACTCTTTACTTGATTTTCTTACACGAGAATTCTTGCAGGGATCATGAGTGATCCAGGAGACTAGTTTACCCTCTGTAATATCCGGAAGGGTTGTTGAAGAGGTCGTCGTAATATCCAAAACCATAAACATCAAGGCAAATGGCCTACTTTATAGACAGCGGCTAATAAGCCAAAGCTGATTACCTTGGGTAATATCCCACAAGGGAGTAATACTCCTGTTAAGGATGAGGAATTACCTCATCAACAGTTTACATCGCAGAAATCTGCAAAAGAGGTGTTGACTATGATTGCGGGGCAATATTTACTCCGTGAGCATCAAGATGTAATACTCCATCTTGATTCTTCTCAAATAATGAGAGGATGTGATCCTCAAAATCCATGGGACATTGCCTGTAGATTTTGGCAGGCTAATAGTTTTCCGCCGCATGTTGGGCGTAGTCAATTCTTGATGGAGAAATTTCTCCAGGAAATCAAGGTAGTGGAAATTAGCCACTTTTATAACCATGACAAATCAGTCATTAATTTTAGTAAAATCCTTATTAATAAGGTCCTGAGTCCCCAGGAATGGGATATCAATCCTGGTCAATACAAATGGATTGAAGCCAAGGGCACCCGCTATCCATATAACTGGTGGGACTATTGTGACTTAATGAGTTACGTAATGTATCTTGAGAATAACTTGAGAAAACATTCCTGGTTCATCCAAATTAACCCGGAAATAATAAAGGGTACTATATCTCCATGGTTTTACCATTGGTGGCAGCGGTTTGGACCATCTCTGAAAATTCTTCCAGACAAGCTCAAGGAGCTGTACAATATTTGGGTAGAATATGCGCTCGAAGTCAATAGTATACCTCCAGGCCAATTAATAATTGGTCAGTGCGAGGCAATATTCTTTATTAAATTTGATATTCCATGGATATGGAAATGGTCAATGACCATTAGAAATGATGAAACTTAATATACAAGTTCTGAAACGAATTTACTTTGTCAAATAGTAGACAAAGTTTGATTATGAGGGTAAGGCCCGAGAAATTGAAACAGTCATACATCATAATAAAACTGTTTGGGATAATATGCCCAGTCAATAATCTTCCGCCTCCATCGACGAAATCAAGAAGATGCTACAGAAAAAATATCCAGCCGACAACGACAGTCAAATTCTTGTCAAATGCATGGACTTCATGAAGAATCAAGTAATGCAATCCTTCAATCTCACACCAGCCGAATCTTCATCAGCCAAGTCACATGACGCATTGTTTTCAGTCTTCCAAGATAGTCAGAATCCTGAAGAAGAAGAAAATTTTGAAGACTATTGGGACGCCTCAATGACCGTACTCTCCCAATTCCTGCAAGGCAAGAATGAATGACGTAATACACGTGACAATACTCCCAGGGACATACCCTCTCCAAGTTCACAATTCCAGAAGAAAGTTGAAGAATACGAGAAGAAGCACAGTAAAGGCAAGGCCCCACAAGAACCAACTGAAGACGAAGACCTACAGTAATCTGTGAAATGACCAGCCTCAATTATGGTCCGACATCTAGGACCCACAAGTCAGGACAGGAGAATTTCCTTTTGGAAAAGCTACCTCAAATCACGAGAAATCTACTTTACTTTATGTCAACTTTACTTTTTCTTTTTGACTTCGAGTCTGTAATCAGGCAGCTCTATTATTGAGTCGGATTCCAAACAATGTGAAGTTCGGAATCCTTTGTCTATATAATGTTAGTTTGTTTATCAGTCTGGCATCGCTTGCTTGGTCTCTCTCTCTGAGATTAGCTTGCTGCCTTCCTCCTCTGTAATCTTTCCAGTTTGATAATAAAATCCCTTCGGGGTCCTTTCTGTTCATCTCTGAGTTCTTCTCTGTTCTTACTATGCATTGTGACAACTCTGTAAGTATTTTAATTTGATTTTAATGTACCTAGGTGCAGATGGAGAGAGAGACCAAGCAAGCGATGCCAGACTGATAAACAAACTAACATTATATAGACAAAGGATTCCGGACTTCACATTGCTTGGAATCCGACTCAATAATAGAGCTGCCTGATTACAGACTCGAAGTCAAAAAGAAAAAGTAAAGCTGACATAAAGTAAAGTAGATTTCTTGTGATTTGAGGTAGCTTTTCCAAAAGGAGATTCTCCTGTCTTGACTTGTGGGTCTTAGATGTCAGACCATAATTGAGGCTGGTCATTTCACAGATTACTGTAGGTCTTCGTCTTCAGTTGGTTCTTGTGGAGCCTTGCCTTTACTGTGCTTCTTCTTGTATTCTTCAATTTTCTTTTGGAATTGTGAACTTGGAGAGGGTATGTCCCTGGGAGGATTGTCACGTGTATTACGTCGTTCATTCTTGCCTTGCAGGAATGGAGAGAGTACAATCATTGAGGCGTCCCAATAGTCTTCGAAATTTTCTTCTTCTTCAGGATTTTGACTATCTTGGAAGACATTGTCTTTAGACATTGCGTCATGTGACTTGGCTGATGAAGATTCGGTTGGTGAGAGGTTGAAGGATTGCATTACTTGATTCTTCATGAAGTCCATGCATTTGACAAGAATTTGACTGTCGTTGTCGGCGTGAGCATCAAGATGTAATACTCCATCTTGATTCTTCTCAAATAATGAGAGGATGTGATCCCCAAAATCCATGGGACATTGCCTATAGATTTTGGCAGGCTAATAGTTATCCGCCGCATGTTGGGCGTAGTCAATTCTTGATGGAGAAATTTCTCCAGGAAATCAAGGTAGTGGAAATTAGCCACTTTGTGTATTACATTGATTACAACAAGGTTCATTTTTTCAGTCAGAAGATGATGAGGCAATTTCAAATTCTTCCGAAGATTCTGACCCTGAGGAATTCATAATGATTTTAAACAGCTTTTGTTTAGTCTCTTCATCAATTTGAAGTTCGGAAATTTTTCTCTGCGTCCAGCATCTATTTGCCGTATGCCCTTTCTTTCCGCATTTATAACATCTAACTTTGGATTTATCTTTCTTATAAAACTTTTTACCAGTTTTCTTATCTATTTTTTCTCTAAATTTTTCATTGTGTTTTTAAGAAATTTTTTTCTTCTTTATAAAGAATTTCTTCTCTTTATTATGCCCTTCTTTCTTAGGCATATCAATTCCAAATTGTTGACAGAATTCACCTAACTGTTTTTTCTCTGTAATCTTCTCCTTTTTTAACTGCCTTCTCAGTTTGACTTCATTACAAAGGTTTATTCCTTCGTTAACACAACAATGTGTTATCTGTCCGTAGGATAAGGTTTCATAGGGGATTTCCCCATGGTGTTGGGTTTTCAAAGCATTTTTTACCCTATTGGCAAATAAGTAAGGAAGTCCTTCAACAAACTTTTGCTTCTAGTATTCTCTTCTGGCATCGTGAAGGTGTAAAACCCTAGCAAGAAATACATCTTTATACCATCTGAAATGTGTCAGTGAAGGACATCTAAGATTTTGCAATAATGCCCTAGAATTCTCAAATTGAGTATCTATACTACCCGTAAAATGATTTATTATAGTACAAACTAAAGTATAGACTGCATCTTCTCGGGGTTGACTGGTATTAGGTTCAACCTTGATAGCATTGAGAATTTCTCCCTTCTGAATATCTGTTAGGACATTGTCCCACCATCCTTTGAGGTTTCCTGTAAAGCCAGCAGTGATCATCTAAGCAATCTGCTTATTGGAATTTCCTTTGGCTTTACATACTGTGGAGTACATTAAGAACCTATGAACAACCTGATAAATCTGGTTTTCTGTTAACCCATCTATGTTCCATTCATAGATGGTATTAGCTCTATATTCGTTTTGCAGGTAAACATCATTTTCCTCAAATAAAACGTCTGTAGGAGTTGGTCTTTTGTAATAATATTTTTCTAACTTTTTCGGTTTTCTCTCAATCTTATTAATTTGAGAAAATTGGTTCTTTAGATTAAAGATTTTAGTTTTGCTAAGTTCATCTAAGCTGTCTGGTTGGGAGATATTATCTGGGTCAAATTCGACCTCTGACTGCTGAGCTGACAGTGTGCTTAATTTAAGATTTCCCATATTTTTCTTTAATAATTCAAGCATTTCTTCGCTCTGGCTTCTCATATTAAATCCCTTAATATCAGGTGGAGGTTTTATTGAAGGTTCTATTTTCATAGACTCTACCTTTTCTTGCTTCTTTGCTTTAATACCTTCAATATAGGTGACTATTTGTTTTATTCCACTTTCTATTGTGTCTAGTTTTTCGCCTACTGATTGCAGGTACAAGTTTGTATAATTGTTTTGGCGAATAAGATCACTAAAGTCAGATAACCCTGCTCTAGTGTCAAGATATGCTGCTGTATTAATATTTTGTCCTCCTTCGCCAAACACAATTGACAGAGGGTTTGCTGGCGGATATTTAGAAGAAACAGTTTATCCTTTCGCAGTTGTCCATTTTTTGATAACATTAAGTTCCTTTTGAACAAACGTTCTTAAGAACCAAGGGACAAAACATTCTATCTTTTGTGTTTTATTAAGATGGTTATAGAATTCTGTTTTATATTCTTGTACTTCATTTTTATTAAATGTCTCTCTCTCTCTCTCTCTCTCTCTCTCTCTCTCTCTCTCTCTCTCTCTCTCTCTCTCTCTCTCTCTCTCTCTCTCACACACACACACACACACACACACACACACACACACACACACACCACCTCAAACCCGTGATCTCTAGCTCCTGCGACAACAACTCTATCATTGCGTGGAGGCTCCCCTTTTATGTGCCATACATATGTGTGTGTATGTATATATATATATATATATATGTATGTGTGTGTGTGTGTAATGGGCAAGGGCTGCTAGAGCGTCCCCTTGGAAGCGACGCGCTGCATCAGAACCCAGGTGCAGTGAAAAGTGGACATGGGTTCATACCATGGAGGTCGAGAAAATCGATAGTAAATAGGGTATCTCCAAAACATAAGATTCGCATCGCTACATGGAATATAGGGACACTGATAGGTAAGAGTTTGGAGTTAGTAGACACGATAAAACGTATGAGAGTCAACATCGCTTGTATCCAAGAAACCAAGTGGAAAGGGGCTAAAGCTAGAGAAATAGATGGGTATAAATTATGGTATGTAGGAAAGGAAAATAATAGAAATGGCGTAGGAATAATAGTGGATAAGGAATTAAAGGATAAAGTTGTGAATGTTAAAAGAATCAGTGATAGAATTATAATAATAAAAATGATTCTAGGAGAGCAGATTATAAATATTATAAGTGCATATGCACCACAAGTAGGGCTACAAGATATAATTAAGAGACAGTTTTGGGAAGATATGGAGGGAGTCATGCAAGAAATTCCCAATACTGAGGGGATAGTTATAGGAGCAGACTTAAATGGCCATGTAGGAAAAGATAAGGAAGGATATGATAGAATACACGGAGGGTATGGTATAGGTGAACGAAACGAGATGGGGGAGAATATCCTCGATTTTGCTTTGTCATATAACCTATCCATTGCAAATACACTCTTTAAGAAGAGGGATGAACACTTAATAACCTTTAAAAGTGGACTTCATAAAAGCCAAATAGACTTTTTTCTACTTAGGAATAATGAACGATCTATATGTAACGATTGTAAGGTGATACCCGGTGAGAGTTTAACCTCACAACATAGGTTAATGATTATGGATATTCATATCAAAAGATGGAGTAAAAGAACTAAACTTAATACACATCCAAAAACTAAGTGGTGGAACTTAAAAGGAGAGAAAATAACCTCATTCAAAAATAAGTTGATGGTAGAAGGAAATTGGAATTATGAAACAGAAGTAAATACCATGTGGACTAATATGGCTGAGTCCATTAAGAAAGTGGCAAAAGATGTCTTAGGAGTATCTAAAGGTAAAAGGCTATTAGCAAAGGAAACATGGTGGTGGAATGAAACAATGCAAAAAGCTATTAAAGAAAAACGAATGCATTTTAAAGCATGGCAGAAGATTAGAAATAATGAAAACTATGAACAATATAAGAATGCTAAAAACGTTGCTAAGAGAATAGTAAGTGATGCTAAACTTAAAGCATATGATGAGCTCTATAATAGACTAGGAACAAGAGAAGGTGAGAAAGATGTGTTTAAACTTGCAAAAGTAAGAGAATAGAAGAGTAAGGTCTTAGAGCATGTTAGGTGCATTAGAAGCGATGATCAAAGGGTATTAGTCAAAGATGCTGAGATCAAACAAAGGTGGGAAATATACTTCCAAAAATTGTTAAATGACAATGGCCCTGAGAATATAGGGATTGAAAATAGTATAAATCTAAATAACACTAGATATTATAGATATGAACGTAAGATTATAATGCTTGAAGTAAAAGAGGCCTTGAGAAAGATGAAATCAGGAAAGGCCATGGGGCCTGATGGTATACCAATAGAGGGATATTGGGGTAGTTTGGTTGACCAAGTTGTTTAAAAAGATTATAAAATCAAAGAAAATGCCTGATGAGTGGAGGAAAAGCTCTATTGTACCAATCTATAAGAATAAAGGAGACATTCAGAGCTGCACTAATTATCGAGGGATCAAACTTATGAGCCACATCATGAAACTTTTTGAAAGAGTGATTGAGAAGAGGCTACGACATGAAACAAGTGTATCGGAGAATCAGTTTGGTTTCATGCCTGGGAGGTCTACCATGGAAGCTATTTTCTTACTAAGACAATTAGTAGAGAAATATAGGGAGAGGAGAAAAGACCTACACATGGTCTTTATTGACTTAGAGAAAGCTTATGATAGAGTCCCTAGAGAGTTAATATGGAGGGTGTTGGGTGTTAAAGGGGTTTCTCAGGGGTATATAGACATAATTAAAGATATGTATGAGGGAGCAGTAACAAATGTTAAGACCACTAGTGGCGTGACTGGTGATTTTCCTGTCACTGTCGGATTGCACCAAGGATTGGCATTGAGTCCATACCTTTTCACATTAGTTATGGATGAGTTAACAAAACATCTGCATGAGGAGATTCCCTGGTGCATGCTATTTGCAGACGATATAGTCCTACTTGATGAGACAAGGGAGGGTGTCAACATAAAGCTAGAGCTATGGAGAGAAGCATTAGAATCGAAAGGATTTAAAATTAGCCAAACTAAGACAGAATATATGGAATGTAATTTTAGCAAGGAGAGTAGGAGTGGAGCACCAGTCAAGATTGATAACCAAGAGGTCCCCATGAGAGACCACTTCCGATACTTAGGATCATTGATCCATGAGAGTGGAGAGATTGAGAGGGAGGTTACCCAGAGAATCCAAGAGGGTTGGAACAAATGGAGATGTGCATCGGGTGTTTTATGTGATGGGCGGGTGCCACTCAAACTAAAGGGAAAATTCTATAGGATGGCTATAAGGCCGGCCATGATCTATGGATCAGAGTGTTGGGCAGTTAAGGAACATCATACTCATAGGTTGAGTGTTGCAGAAATGAGGATGTTGAGATGGATGAGTGGTAAGACAAGAAAGGATAGAATTAGAAATGAAAATATTAGAAGAAATTTAGGGATAGCACCAATAGGTAACAAGATGAGGGAGATTAGACTTAGATGGTTTGGACATGTTCAAAGGAGGCCAACAACGGCACCAGTTAGAAGGAGTGAGGCAATACACGTTGAAGGTTCTAAAAGGGCAAGGCCCAAAAGAACGTGGATAGAAGTGGTGAGGAAAGATTTAAAAACTTTGGGACTAAATGAAGCCATGATATGTAATAGAGTGGAATGGAGGAATAAGATTCATGTGGCCGACCCCTAATTGGGATAAGGTCTTGATGATGATGATGATGATGATGATGTGTGTGTGTGTGTGTGTTCAAACACATGCACACACACACACACACACGTGTGTGCATGTATGTTTGTATATGTGGTGTGTGTGTACACGGACACACACACACACACGTACACACAAGCATATATATTCCTTTCACACAAGCATATATATTCCTTTCACTCTCTCCGTATCTTTCCCTTTCTTTTTCTCTACTTTCTGCGTTACTTCCATTCCCAATGTATCCCTTTGTGTTACTGCAATACGAATTAGGAGAAAGAAAGCCCATTTCTCTTGAAATCGGAGAAGACGATAGCAGAGCCCAAAATGATATGGGCACTCCTCCTATAGACATTCTAATATAGCCAAGGGGCACAATAATGATATGACTGCTCCTTTAGGTATGAATTCTGGCCCAATTTTTAAAAATTCCAGATTCTGACCGAATTTTCCATTTAAATCCTAAATTCTATTTCATCATCATCATCTACCTTATCCCAATTAGGTGTCGGCCACATTAATCCTGTTCCTCCATTCCCCTCTATTAAGTATCATGGCTTCATTTAGTCCCAAAGTCTTTAAATCTTTCTCACCCCTTCTATCCATGTTCTTTTGGGCCTAAATTATGTTTAAATTTTAAAATCTAAATAAAAAATTTTAATTGCAAGCTCTATATCCCCCTAAGAAGGAAAAGATTTGAAAAGGTTACGTTCTTAATTAGTCTTCCAATTATTTTTCATTAGTATACATTTGCACCTAAACAAATTACGTTAGGACAGAAATAAAGGAGCAACTAATTAAAGTTGGAAAATTAATTGTAATGGTGAATACATTGTTACCTTTATCAAATTCAGTTAAGATGGATAAGTAATTTAAACTGTGGTGAACTGTTGCCTGTGATGAGAATACCTTGTGTTGAATGTACTTTTGGTGACTTGTTACTTGTTTGATTCAAAAAAGGTGGTGACATACATGCCCCTTGTTTTTCTCATGCGTCTCTCATTAAATGGTACGAATAGCAATAACTCCAGGTTGGCCCTGATTTTTGAAGATCTAAACCATTCACACTATTGCCCTTGACTTAGATGGGCTATGATCCAAAACTCTTATCCATTGGATGATTCTAGCAGTTGGTAGTTTTTGTTGTAAGATGGATGGTGAAGCCCTTGATTGTCCATTTTGCATTTAAAGAAAACAGTTGTTAGGATGATCCACTGGAAGAGAATTTTGGATCATAGCCCATCTTTGTCAAGGGCAATACTATGAATGGTATAAATCTTCCAAAATCTGGGCCCACCTGGAATTTTGGCTGTTCGTACCATTTAATGAGAGGTTCATCAGGAGAAATAGGAGGGGCGCATATGTCATAATCCTTCAAAAATGATGTGAAGAGAAAGGCTAAGGCTCTTTTACCATAGAGTAGTAAGTACAAATCCCATGATGCCACCACATTTCTGTGGGAACTTATGTTTTTATTCCACTAGTTTGCCAGTTTATACTTTTTGCATTTTTTCATTTGCCAAAATTAAAGAAATTGAGACGATTTTCCTTTTTCTTCCCTTGTTCCTCCTTTTAACATGCCCACATTTACAGGTTAAATGAAATAAAGTCACAGGTTTCTAATCATTCCTTGGTTTTTATGGTTGACAAAATTATCATCAATAAGAGGGGACAAAACTTTACATTTAGCAAAATGAAGGTTCGATTCCAATTCATTCCTTGATACAAGAGAATAATAAACCTTTCCTTTTACCACATGCCAAAGAAATTGAGAAAACTAAAACCTTATTAACTCAGAGAATTGGGGTGCAGCAAAAACTATGGAGAGAATGAACTACCCCAACATAAAAGATGAGAAACAGCAAACTAAATCAACATTCTTGTCAAAATCCAATTTGAAACACATCCTGGGTGCACCTACTCCAGATTCCAAAAGAAAAGATTTTGTAGTTGCATAGCAACAAATCACAACAGAACCAGTGGTTCAAAACTATGGATCGAGCTTTTTCTCGCCTGACATTCCACATTTCCCCTGATAGAACCTGAGTGGGGTTTGTATCACCTTGCAGCAATGGAAGGCTCTCTGGAAAATAGGGCACCTACTTTAAACTTTAACTTAAAAAGAAGCATCTTTTTGTCATTTTTACTCTGTTATGTTTGTTACGAAAATGGGCTACTATTGGTGTAGATTTTATTTCCATAAATAGTAGAAAGTTTCAAAGCCTTAAACAGGATGGATGGTCATTTGGTTTAGAAAAATTGATAGATGCACTACAATGACATGCCACATTGTGATTTATATTTTCTAGAGAGAAGGTTCTTTTCTTTGTTGTCTGACTCTTATGTAAATAATTATGCGGGATCTACTTGATGAAGTGTATATTTATACACCATCCTGGGTTACATCCCTTAAATGCATCTTTGGTTTGTTTCAGCAAATAGGAATTTGAAGTGCAAGGTTATAACAAGTTTTATGCATGGTTTTAAAGTTTTGTGAAGCTGTTTTGCTATTTGATTTGGCATGTTAATTTTGCTTCATAGTTATTTTGTATTCATATTCTATTTGGTAATTGTGTATCACCCTATATAGTCGCAGCCGCAAGGGCACCTAGGCGTAAGGGGTGAGACTTGTGCCTAGAGGAACTAGGTGTGCCTAGTTGCCCGACTAGGAGTCAAGGCACAAAATTAAGTAATTTAAATTTTTTAAAAAGAAAAAAAATAAAATAAATCTCAAAAAATACAAAAAAGTAAAAAATATAGAAAGATAAAGATATGAATAAATACTCGTCAAATAGTGAAGTGTAATTCTTAAGTAATAAATAAACATGTCAAGTGTCAACAACAACAATCTAAAGTTAAACCAAACAATTAGACATAAATAAGTTTAGAAAAATACAAATACAATGTTAGTGATTTCCTTGCTAGTGCTACTCCCTCAATCCCTTGTGGCCTCGTCACTGTTATCGCCACTATCTTCTTGTAAATGTAAATCCAGGAACAATAAACAATTAAACAATAGTTGCATAAATAAAGTAAAGCAAATATGAGTTAACTACTAAGACTTAAAGAGTTATCTTCCTGTACCTCTTTCTCATTAGGAAGATCAAGATCGTCATCAAAATCATCTCTCTGAGAGATGTAGACATCCTCCACCTCAGTTTCCTCATCGTCCTGCTCCTGCTTATCTCTAACATTCTCATCTGGTTCTTGATGAGCTTTAGACTGAGAAATGAGGCTCCCCAGCTGCTCGCTCCTAAGTTCACTTGATCCTCTAGGCAGCTCAACATCTAACTAGGTAAGGTCATCACTTGGATACGCCAGATTATCTCCAGCATCTTGTTGAACAATCCACTCATCACTGTCGTTGAATTCTCATAACAGAATAGGATTGGTATACGTTTGCATTTTCGAACGATCCTCATATCGACAACAAAGGTGCTGATTGTATTGAACGTATACTAGATCGTTCAATGTCTTCGCCTGCAGCCTATTCCTCCTCTTAGTGTAGATCTGAAAAGAAAAAATAGTTATAAATTTAGAATGTAATGGATGTATACTAAATAACTAATAAGTACTAAATCTTAATATCTAAGTAGCTTATGTTCTCAAAAATGCTCTAGTTACACTTGCAAGGAGATGCATTGCATATCTGGGAGAGGACTCCTTAATGGCGAATGTTTGAAGATGTGGGGCTTTAGCCCCAAAGTTAATCCACCACTCACCTACAAAAGTTGAAGTAAATTAAAGTTGAAAAATAAACAAAATTAGAATATTATAAAATAAAATTTAGAAGTTAAAACTTAAAATATAGAACAACACAAAACACTTACAAGGGGCTAAGGTTTTTCCCTTGCGTATTGCCAGGTCATAGCTAAAGAAGCCTCTAGCATGTCTATAAATGGATATCTCATCTACCACCTTATCAGCCTCCTCTCCATCATATAGCTTATTGATGGCATGCATTAAATCATTCTTGATGTCACTATTGCGCTCAATTTCAATGTCATGGTCAAGAAGGATGGGTTGAGGTAATATCTAGTTGCATGCCAAGGCTGGTATGAGAACTCCATCTACTGTTTATGATCCCCCAAATATGAGTGGCCTGACGCTCATCAACTACTAGATTGGCTTGAATCTTTTCTTTGGCCCTGGATATAGCCTCAAAAATGTATCCCATCGTCAGTTTCTCCTCATTGTCCACCACTCTCAAAACCTATACAAGTGCAGTCGTGATCTTCAAACAAAAGAGGACATGGTTGCAGAAGTTGGTACGCTATACAATTCTTTTAGCTCTTTTACCTGCAGGCTTTTTCGGCCATTTACTATTCATCCACTTTGAACAGTGGAACATTACTCTTCTTCAAGTTGTGAATTCTTTCTAAGCTCAAAAAGTTGGTGGCGAAGCACGTCATTGTAGGTCTGACCAATTCTTATTTCTTTATAAATCTTCTCGTAAGATGAAGGACGTGTGACTATATATAAAAACTGTCATCGTTATAACTTTTGCCACAAGTTTCTTTGCAATTGGCAACTTGCCTATGTCCTCTAACATCAGATCTATGCAGTGAGCCACACAAGGGGTCCAATATAGGTGTGGCCTCCTCCTCATCAACTCCCTTCCTGCAGCCATGTAGTTGGAGACATTGTCAGTTATGACCTAAAATAGGAAAGAAGGTAAAATTATATAGGGTGCACGTTCGTTATATGATTATAAATAATTTAAAATACTTAACAGCTTTTAGATATAAAATTAAACAATTACCTGAACTACATTGTTCTCTCCAACTTCATCAATCACCTTCTTTAGCATGTCAAGTATTAAGTTTGCACTCTTGACATGTGCAAATCAATCAATAGATTTCAAAAAAGCTGTCCCAGTTGGACAGTTCACCAAAAAGTTGACAAGACTGCGACCCTTGCGTCTGTCCACCAATCTAACATGATGAAGCACTCATACCTATAAAATCATAATGCCATAAAGCACTCTTATTGTTAGTGTCGGTGTCACCTTGAGACTTGAAAGGAATATACAATAATACAAGGATGCGAAAAAGGACACTGAACACATACCTAATCCAATCAGCTCAACGCTGATCTATCTACTCTTTTATCTTCTTTACTTGCTTCTGAAGAAGACTTACCCTCAACTAGTGATACGAGGGTGCCTTGATACCTTAGTTACATAATATTATACAATGTAAGATTAGGTAAAAAGTTAAAACAAGTATAAACTATTTATTATTAAAAATATAAGACATATACGTGGCCCATTGTGTGCAACTGCCTCTAACATGGTCTGGAATGAATGACTACCAGCAGCATTGAATGCAATGCTATGTTCGTAGAACCAAGAGGCGATGTACTTGCATACTCTTGTCTTAAGCTCTTTTTTATATGCTCTATTCATTGTCATCTGCTGTATGAGTGCTTTCCCCTTATCCTAGGCCTCAGGGTTGGGAGCAAAGAGATAATCAATAGGCTCCTTTTTTTGTTGCGTGAGCATCTTATGCCTCTTGCCCCCAATGGAAATACCAGCAGCCTTGGTACTGTCAATATCCTGTACCTCGGCCTAATCATTATCATCATCATGCAAGCCAAACAAATTTTCTAGTTGTTCTATCTCGTTTGTTATTCTCTCTATAGTCGCTTTCTTCTTCTTTGTTTCATTCATATAATCTAAAATTTTCTTAGATATCTCAGGAGTGATTAGAAAGCATTTTTTGGTATTCCTATGCTCACCTATCAAATGTTGTTTTAATCTGAATATTCTACCATTATATCTATTTCCACAATGCTTGCACCATACCAAAATTTTGTCATTTGGATCCCAGGCCTCTCCATATTCCCACCCTGGATCCATTAATCTAGAAGAAGCATTGGTGGAGCCCCTTGATGATGACATATTATAGTATCAATAGGAATATAAGAACCTATTAGAGTGGCATGGAAACAAATCAAGCAATCAGAAGAGATACCTGAAAACAAATAGAACAAAATAAAATAAAATAACAACACAAAAGTGAGAAATATAGAAAAGTAAGAAGATTATGGAAACAAAACTGAAGAAAATTGAAAAGAAAGATGCAAAATATGAAAACAAAGTTATGGGTCAGTTGTTTAAGCATTATAATGGTCCCATTTACACATTTGTTACAAAATAAATTAATAATAAAAAATTACTGTTTTTAATTGTTTTTTAGTGAAAAATAACAAAAAAAATTTAGGAGAAAAAACATCTGAGGAGTCAGTCCATGAATAAGTTGTTTTTAGCATTATAATGGCGACATTTACACATTTGCTGCAAAAAAATTACTAAATTAAAAATATACTGTTTTTAGTGGAAAAAAAAAGGAAGAAAAAACATCAAAAGATTCTATTGATAAGTTGTTTTTAGCATTCCTATGGTGACATATACACATTTGCTACAAAAACTAAAAAAAAAATTAAAAAATACCCGTGCTGTTTTTCACTGTTTTTAGTAAAAAATAACAAAAAACAAAATGACAGTAATAAAAACAGTGGAAGAAGTTCATGGGTCAGTTGTTTTTGGCATTATAATGGTGAGAATATGGATATTTGCTTTAAAAAAAAAACCAAAAAATACAAATTACTGATGTATTTTACATTTTTGGTAAAAAAATGCAGAAAACTACAAATACATTGCATAATACACTAAATCAGTGAAAGCAGATGGAAAGAATAAAATGGAGTTTTTGTTTTTAGCTTTAGAGTATAGATATGTTGAATTTTCAAAGAAAAATGATGCATTATGTATAAAAATTTTAAAAACGGTTCTGTTTTTACCATTTTTATAGAAAAAACTAAAAAAAAGGGAAATAAATAATAGTTACATTCTTACCTCAATTGCTTGAAATGGGCTTTAAACGAGGATAGAAGATCACTCGTTTAGAAAGGGAGCAGTGGAATGGAGAAGAAGAAGAATGAAATATTTTTTTTGAAAAGTAGGGTTTTAAGTCACTTACATGCCTGGAATCGGGGACACATTAGGTGCAAGGCGCACCTAGGCGCCCGACTAGTTGCGACTAATCTCAGTGCAACTTATGTTGCTTGCGCCTACCCAAAGTTAAGTCACAAGTTAGCGCCTTTTTGCGCCTAGCGACTAGTCGCGCCTCCGACTACATAGGTCACGTAACCATCATTCTGTACTAGTTTCCAATCTGATGTTGCAAGAATCACCTTATTAATAATCAATGAGATTGTCTATGAGCTTGCAAGTAGGCGTTGTGTTTGCAGGTCCCAAATTGTCTGTGGGTTTGCTTTGTGGCTTCTTTAGTTTAACCACCTCATATTGGAATATGCCTTCTCGGTGCATGGAAATCTTAGACATGAATTTTATAAGCATTTTGGACATCAGTATACTTTATCTTACAGTTTCCATATTTGGAGCGGGTATGGGCACCAAGGCTGAGTAGGATTCTGCTAATTCAGGGATTTTGATTTTGGTGAGCATGTTGATTTTCAATTGTTTGCATTGTAGAAACTGAAAGAGCTACTTCACCTTGAACCTCCACACTCTTTAGCACGAGATTTTGAGTCTCGCATGTCATGATTTCACCATCAAGGCATCTTGGAAGTGAATGTTATTAATTGGAGCTGACTCTATCAATTGATATTTTTCTTATCATCATATCTTGCGCTTGATATTATGATGACCGGTTATGTAGGGACCGGTATCCTTGGAATTTGTTGATAGTTAGAATATATTTGTATATCGGGTCAGCATTTTGGAGGGCACTGGTGCCACCTGTTGTAGTTGAACTTTTGGACAGCTGTGAGTTGGAGTTGTAGGTTGCTCCCCATAGGCCCAAGTTCAAATCCCATTGCAGGATGTGCATAGTTTTGTGTGATTGTGCTACATCTGCTGGAGTAGTTCCACCCCTATAGGGGGTGAAGACACCCTCTGATATATTATTAAAAAAAAAAAAAATGAAAAAAAAAAAAAAAATGAAAATGAAAATGTTTAGGACGAAAGGCATCTTGCCTAGCTAGCTATGCTGGTAGGAGGAATCTCCTAGTGACACATTCTGACATTGCAAAATCGGTGTACTTGATTGACCAAATCAAGTAACTCTGTGGGTTATAAAGTTGCCTTTGAAACTGTTCACAAAATGATATGAAGGGCTGTTTTGGAGACATTGTTTTAGAAAGTAAAGAGATGAATCCACCTTTATATAGTATACTTGGTGGATGCACTGCTTTGAATGTTGTTATGCTGAATGTACTGTTTTAGCTCACTCTACTCTCTCTCTCTCTCTCTGTCTTGGAATTGTGTGGTGCTCCCAGGAGGAAACAGGAGTGATGTGAGGTAGAAAGAAAAATGCATGGCAGCTGACTTTGTTGTACTTTTTTCAGGGATCCAAGACATTGATCTGATTCAGCGTGGACCATATGGCCTATGTACCAAAAATCAAGCGTAGACCATATGGCCTATGTACCAAAAATCAAGTCTAATGGGTACCTAATGTGGAAATAGACTGTTCAATGAGAGTTTTTTCTGTTTTACGGTGTCTATTTTTACAACTGTAAGAGCTCCAAGAAAGGTCTTAGAGGTATCCCTTTGACTTGATTTTTGGTCCACAGTCCATCTGGTTCAGGTTGAATCATATGAATGGCTTGCATCCCTGAATAAGTACATAAAGGTGGACCTGCTACACAATTTTATTTCTGCCTTGCATATACAACCTGGAACAGCATATAATTCCTCCTTTCTCTGTCTCTATCCCTCTCTTGATTATTTCTTACCTAGCAGCCAAGAAGGATAATGAAGTGGGTGATTCTCAACATCTGAATTGTTTGTGGGAAGGCCTTCTGGGATCCTATTTAGACTTGTGTTTGGACCTTTAACAGTAGTTAGTCTCTAAGATTTTTATGGTTTACCAGAAGGCCGCCATTGAAGATGAGACCCATATTACAATTGGGGTGTGTTGATCATTGTATAAACCCTTTTCTTAAATGGTCGCTGGAATTGCTAGAGGAAAAATTACTTCCAACAAGACCTCATATTCGAGGTAATCATGAGGAAAGCCTGAAGCCAGCACCCAACCAAAGAGAAAGCAATAAACATAAGTAAGGGACATCCAGATGCCAAAGCAGAACAGAGACCTGAGAATGCTCACTTAAAACAACCAGACCATAAAAAGCCACTGCCTTGCACAGAAAACTGCACAGCAGAAATAACAGGACTCAACACAGACCTCGAATCTCCTAGACATCTAACTCTGAGTTTTAGCTTCAAAATCAGTGAAGAAGTTCACTTTGCCTATTTCCTCACCATCCAAACAGCAATACACATTGTTTCATGCTCATCAGCCAGGCCCTAAGCAATCAATTCTATCCTGAAGAGTATCAGCATCAATCTTTCCATGTGATATCTGAAATGGGTTTTAGTTTTCCAGTAGTTATGGTGAGGATCGGCCACTGTGGCAGATGTGAGATCTGTCTGCAAATTCAATATGGTTTCTTTATGTAGGCTTTTTTGGGGATTGCAATAAGGAGCCTCTCATCCTGTGGTGGTAGTGAACCAAAAAAACGGAGAATTTGAGTTAGAGATTGCTACAGAGTCACTACGCTCTATGGAGATAGCACCCACAGATACTGTTTTTCCATACGGCCACCTAGCAGCTGTTGTAATCACTCTCTGCCATGTGGTTACTTTGTGCAAAGGACCAGAACCTGCAATTGTAAGTAACTCCATCTATTGGTATCAACAGGTAGTCTATTTGTGGAGTCTAATTCTGTCCGGTTGACCTATCTACGGCTGATGTTACACTTACCTCGTTTTGTTAATTTAACAACTTTAAGTAGTTGAGAGCAATGGACGGAATGTAGATAGAGGCTACTTTCCTCCGCCTTTAGCTCATTGCTCTTCACCATGGCCAACACCTCCATGCTACTTCGGTAATTAGAAGCTGGTTATAGATACAGGTGTCTAGATGCTGCATTTGCAGCTAGCATGACCCCCCTCTCATCTTTTGGTCCTTCTGTTGTCATAACCTTGTTGCATATGATTCTAGTGATCAGATCTTGAATTAATATTGTACCATGATATTGCTAGAACCAGTCTACTTCTGTTTAGGACCAAGTAGGCACTTTACTTTATGCTACCCTTTGTTGAGTTCGTAGTCAGATAGGAGAATGGATTTGCTAGATAAAGAAATTTGCAGCATTTGGCTAAATCAACATTTCATGGAAAAATCTCTTCAGCATGAAGCTTTCCCAATTTTGAAGGAATGAACTGACCGTGCTATGTCCTTATTTTTGTGTTTTCTTTTCTCAAAGAAATTTCTCCCAGCAAGCTTTCAGCCTAATATTAAAGGAATGCTGATCTACACCAGTTACCTTTATTGATTTTTTTTTTTTATGAATTATAACCTGCAGAGATGCAAATTTTAATGGAGTTATCCAAACAACTGAGGATGGAGACAATCGATTTGGAGCAGCTGAAGAAGCCATCTAATGAAATGACTGTGGAGAGGCCTGACAAGCGGCAAGATCAAAGTGCCACAGAGCAGACTAAACCTGAACATGTCCAAGGCAAGGCCCCTGAGAAACAGCCAATAGAAAGCTCTGAAAACCAGTCAGATGTGCTTCCAGGATCATATGTTGTTGGAGGATCACCAGTTGGCTGGAACTTTCAGATGTATCCAGGCAGCAAACCAGAGTATTATGGTGTTACAAGAGAGAGCTGGTTGCTACGCAAAGTAAGTATTTCTCGCCAGGAAGGAAGAGGAATAAAACTACCCTGACTCTGAAAATGGATGGAGATCTGCTTACCAGAATGCCCTGTTTCAGATTGTGTAGGTCTTTTCTGCTTACCATGTTCATCTTTTACTGCTAAATTAGGTGACAGCAATGTGTAGGTTGAATTCTTCTGCTGAACCATTATCCAACTAGTATTGAATTCGGTTAATATAGGAATGCCGTCTGTTTTAACTGTATCTGACCTCTACCTAGTACTGGAACAAAACTGATGTTGCCAATATATATACGGTCTGAACTTTATACTTCAAAGCCCTTTTATGCAAATCTGTGCCTTGTACCGGTTAAATAGTTTAAAGAGAGTACTACACTCGTAGACCCACTAATAATTAATTTTGATGGAAGAGGGTGCCGGATAGGAAAATGTGCTGAAAGAGACCAACTTATCATACATCTGATCAGTTAAAGTTATGCAAATGAACTGCACCTCTCTATACTGCTAATTTTACCCGATCATATTATTGTACACCCTTGATTTGCCAACTTCAATTTGGGCACCCACCAACAACTGTAACCGTCAATTTTTATTGGAATCTCTTATGCAAATGGTCCATCTGTTTAGCATGAAACCAGGACCTTGTGGGTCTCCTATAAATGGTCGAAAAATACAAACGGTTCCGTTCATGAAAACTCAGCCCCCTACATGTACTTCCCAAAGCAAATATGATGCGAGATCTCAGCTATGCCGAGTTCTTTGAGAGGGAGAGGCTTTCCACTCAATGAGATTAAGAGGATGTAGTCGTTACTATTTCTTGAATGAGGAATGTTATCCCGACTGAGTGTCGGGACTGACTCCATTTGGACATCTGACCTATCCATCTTGTTCAGCCTCTCTTAGGTAAGCTAAACACCAAAATTCATGTCCGTTGGATGATTTTAGTTATGAGTTTTTGGCATTGAAAACACAACCATTGGGTTATTCAAGGGAAAAAACTAGTAGCTAAGCATCTAACGGACATGAATCTTTTTGCAGATAGCCTAAGCAAGAGATACCAAACAAGATGATTGGGTCAGATCATTTAAAGGTAGGTTTTAGCTGGTGGGGATCGGAGTCAGCCTAAGAAATCAATTAAGATAGCATTTATTTTTTTTGGCAGCCCCGGTGCACGAAGCTCCTGCATATGCAGGGTCTGGAGAAGGGGTAGACCATAAGGGTCAATTGTACGCAGGCTTACTTGCATTTTATAAGAGGTTGTTTCAACCCTTGAATTCGTGACCTCAAGGTCAATTAGGATAGCATCTCTTCTAGAATTAGTTAGAGTGGTTTATTTTTTTCCCCTTTCAAAGAGTTCAGTGGTTTTAACCCATAGTAGGAGGCTACTGTCTAATGCACAAAAGGTGCATAATCCCAGAAATGGGTGCGCGAATATAAGGTTTAGCGTGTGGGAATATCAGCGGCCTTTTCGGTTTGTACTGGTTTATACTCGAGGCCAGTGCTTCTCCGACGATGAATGTTTAACTTGATTCAGAAAGATACAAGCATTATCAAGCGCTGTTTAGCAAACAAATTTCTTGCAGCCAGTCTATTTCTCTTCTCGTTTACTATCTTTTTCCTTAACTCTTTTGAGAAAGAGATTCGGATGCTACTCTATGGTTTTTGGGTAGTCATTCGGTGGTTTGCCTATCAAAGGTGGAAGAGTTCAAATTGGCTGCCAAAAGTATAAGCGGCACCAAACATTTTGGTGTTCCAAATTATTCATTTGGTGGCCCCACATGGAGAAGATTTGTAGCATGGCTCAATCAAAGATGGGTCGTGTAAAATGAATGAACAACCCAAAATTTTCGAAAATTAAATGTAAAAAGACGAGCAATCAGAGGGTTCAACGAGATCATTGTGAACCTAAGATGGGTCTAGGGTTTAGGTCAGGCAAACTGGTTCTGTTTGCTCGTTTAGCTATCAGCATATTCTTCCGCCAGCCATCACATAAAATGTTAGTTCTTTAATTTGTATTCATACATGGTCCAGAAGATTGGGGCGTAAATCGTTCATATTCTGACCAGAACTTAGATGACCGGGATCCCAAAACAGTATGCCCCTGTTGATTCTCATCGGTTAATATTTTCCATTTATTTTAAGTGGTCCTTTTAGTAAAGAGTAATGGTAATGGTTGAGATCATCACATTTTTATGGTGCCTAAATTTTCTGCCGTTCAGAGAGATAGAGAGAATAGTGGCTGGTGGGTTGGCTGCTAGGACGGGCAAAATGGATGAGCATTAGTTAACCGTTACCCCTTACCATATTGGGTAAAAATGCAAACCTCTAGTTGTAGTAGTAAAAATAATGACACCGAAGATAATATTATTTTTATAAAGTAAAGACGTAGAAATAGGTTCACGAATACCATCAATATCTATTGGAATAATAACAATGAATGAGATAATAAATATATAAGTTGCGGTCAATAGGTCAGGATCATCAAAACACCAAACCATCCAATATAATGCCAGAAGGTGCCTTTTGCATAATCAAACCTATGATTGATCTGACCCATTCATCTCCACAAACTTATTTTAAAACCGTAAGATACACTTTATTTAATTAGATGAAAAAATTATGAATTAAAACCTATACTAATTATGATTTTCACTTATATCCTGAATAAAAAATTTAAAAATTTATACTCGCAGTCAACTATGAATTAAAACCGATGTGCTAGTATACGTGGATTTTGGCTTGCCTACTTACAAACTTAGGGGGGTTTATTTAATGGTACCTATTTGGCATTTTGTTGGCATGTCTCCTGTGATATCTCCGATGATATCTTGTGTGATATCTGAGATACGTGTCATATATTCTGTGATATCTTGTATGATATCTCAGATATGTGATATTTGTTCTGTGATATCTCCGGCGATATCTCTAGTGATATTTTTTATGATATCTGAGATATGCTCAGATATGAAAAACATATGCCTTTCAGATATCATAGTTAAATAAGTTGCATTTCTAGCATATGTCATGATATCAACTAGCACCTTAATATTCATCAATGATTTGGGCCATTCATCTATGCTATGATATTCCTAAGGCCCAGGGATTTTATGGTACCTTTGTTGTATATGCATTTGTGTGGCACCAAATGCTGCAAAATTGTATGTGTAATACCCTCATTTTCTTGTTAAATAATATAATTGAAAGATCTTGAGAAGACTAAAAGGTCTTCAGAAGAATTTCATAATCAATGCAATGTAGTTCTAGCAAGTAAGAATGAGACTGAAAGGTTGACTTATGACTAGCAAAAAAGTTAAATTGATAGGCAAGAGTACTTCTTGCAACCATATTATTATATTCTCCCTTGGTGAACTTGCAAGATATCAGAAGAGGGTAGTGGATGAATGGTCGGATTGTCCAAAAGTGGGATTTTATAATTCAAAATTGGGCCAAGCAGATGAATGGGTTAGATCGTCCAAGGCAGTTGGACTCAAAAGTGGGGCTCCATGGCATTCCTCTTGCTAGATGGCAGGAACAACGCACAGCTAAATGTACAAGAGGAGTGCTCACAATTTGGTGATCCATTCCACTCATCTGTTGGACCCCACCTTAGACAGGTCGTGAGGAGAAAATCTCACATATCAAACAATTCTAGCCCTTGGATTCGTTATATTATCATAGACACAAAGAATGAGGATTTCCAACTTTAGTTTGATTTTTGCCAAATGGAGTGGTACATTTGGTGGGACCAGCAGCCTGATGAATTATTTTAATGGCGTGTCATTTGTGGCACATTCGAGTTCCACTAAGCGATCCCCATCATCAATGGCCGTGCGGCAAATATGGACCTTCCATTAAGTGGTCCCCATCATCAATGGCAAACAACAAACAAGATCCTAGGATTAGATAATCACAACCATCCATTAAGCGGTCCACATCATCAATGCCCATGGAGGAATGCAAACTCCCCTAAGGAATGTTGAAAATGCCCTCTTCCCTCTCTCTCTCTAAAAAACGCAGTTTTTTTTCTCTCTCTACAAGAGGAGCAAATATACACTTGAATCTACATTTGGCATATTTGAAATAACACCAAACATATCAACATGACAAAAGTTAAATAAAACTGATATCTTAGATATGCCAGAGATAACGCGGTTAAATAAAGTGCACATCTCACATATGCCATAGATAACGTGGTTAAATAAGGTGCACATTTGAGATATGTCGTGATATCTAAAAAACGCCATACATACGCCGTTAAATAAACCCTCCTTATTTTAAAATTGCAAGGCACCTCTCACTTAATTAGACCTATGATAGATTTGACCCACTCATCTAACTTCTTGTGTACAGGTGGGTCGCTTGTGTGGTTGCGTTGCAAACTAATTCCAAAAAGTGTAAGGAACCTTGTACATAATCAGACAAAAATTATGAATTAAACCCTATACTGTTCACAATTTCTCACGGGTTTTTGCAAAATACAAAGTAAGGCTGTCTACTATAAGCCCTTATGGTCTGCCCCTTCCCCAGACTCTGTAGGCAGGAGCTTCGTGCTCCCCGCCCCGCGCACCCCCCCCCCCCCCCAACAAATAAATCATACCCAACTACTTTATTTAATAGCACTTGAAATTTGGATTATCCACAGACAGTGTTTTTTTCCCCTTTCCTTTTTAATGGAAAAATGAGTTATTACTAGGTCAAATGAAACATTAATAGGTTAGGTCCACGTGGACCAACAGAAAATGCTGATAGGACTGTGGACAGAGAGTAATTGTGGTAGGATTTCCACATATAGTGATTTTGTTCCGCTTTTCTTTTAATGGCAAAATGAGATGTTACTAGGTCAAATGACAAATCATTAGGCATGGTCCACATAGACCAACAAGGTAAAAAAAGAGTAACGATATTAATTTTTGTTCCAATTTGAGGTGCTATTGAATGGAGTAGTTGAGTGCGTAGTATAATTGATTTAATTATGTTTTTGGGGTATAATTGAGAAACTGAAAGTAATATAAGGCTTATTGTTAAAGTTATTTTAAACTAAAAGTCTTATTTTAATTTAAAGAAATTCATACTTAGGTGCGGGACACCTCTTGTTATACTATATTTACCAAAGCTTTAAGCTTCCCCCCAAGAAAGGACTTCTATTGCTATAGGAAACTCTTAATATAAAAGTAAGACCCTCCTAAGTTTTAAGATGTGATTTTAGACTTTGTTTAGGTATATTTATGCTTTGTGTGTAATGGTATGGAAGTATAGCTTGGTTAAATATAGAGATATTGATGTTATGATCCCTGACACAATTCGTGAAGCTTCAAATATCTTTAAGAAATTGCGTCTTAAAAATGTCTCTATTAGCTTATGCAAGCAAGTATACCTTTTCTTTTTAAGGACACCTCTATTAGTTAGTGCAAGTAAGTATACCTTTACCCTTTTTCTCAAAAAAAAAAAAAGGTTAGCCAAACACAGGGACACATTGTGCAATACTTGAACCTTAGTCATCAAGGTGAGAGATTCCTTGTGCCATTACTTTAAAAGGCTTTATTGTGCAAATAAGTATACATTATAATCATAATATACATTTCCACCATTTATTTCATAATTTTTCTTAATCGTTGATCTGACCCATTCATCTGACTTCTTGTACAATGATGATCTAATAGCCCAAAAACCATGCGTGAGTGACAATTCTAACATTTGAGAAAATGTAGTTTTACCGTCATGATAATTCTGAATAGGCATGGGTTTGGATTCTAAAACCAAAACCACATATTCTGCTTTGCTAGAATTGTCTGGCTTACACATTCTACCGATTTGATGACGCAGATAGGTGACTCTATCTTATAATTGAGGGAACGAACCAATTGACGTTGGGCCTGCTAGATTAGATTTTGTTAATTGCTAGGTTTTTGTTTCTAGGAGAGAGCAAATAGGCGTTGGGCATGCTATAGGAGATTTTGTTCATGACTTTGGTGGGCAAAAAAGTGCCATTTCTATAGCACTATTTGAGAATAAAGAAGTGTGGGTGGGCCTTTACCATATGGGCTTCGAAAACTTGGTCTATTGCATGGCACCACGCAATAATGTGAAATTCAGCAAACATTTGGACATAATTCAAGTAGATGGGAAGAAAAATAGGATTAGGATGGGAATCAAATTTTAAATTGAAGTTGTAGCTTGACCAACACTTAATACGTGTTTGTGAGAAGAAGGTGATTTCTAATTAAGTCTAGGGCCCGATGTGGGTCCTAATCCAGAAAGTAGGAAAGTCCTAATTACTCCGATGAAGCTTTGGCCCACAGGATAATTGCTGCTCCTTTTGCTAATTTTCCCTTGCACAAAACAAAAAAATTTGTCAATTTTTAGCAAATTTGCAAAATATGCAAAAACCTAAACTAATGCAACCTAAAACTATGACTAAAGATAATCAATCTAAACTAGAATTCAATGACAAATTCATTGTGATTCCCCAGCAACAGAGTCAAAAACTTGGTGTATTCTAAATATTACTCGCAAGTGCACAAATCATAGTATGATGCATGCAAGTGAGGCTGATCCCACGAGGAAGCTCATGGATTTGTATGCAGTTGGAGTTTCATTTAGATGAATTATTCTAGATAAAGGAGATTAGAAGTTGAATTAATCTAGGAATTTAATAATATGGAATTGGAAATGTGCATGAATTTAGAAACTTAAACTAAATGGAGAGGAAACTAACTTGCAATCAAGAAGGGAATTTATGCAAAACTAAAAACATTAATGACTTAAATCCTAAATCTAGAATAACTTGGTAAAATCTAAAACTTAGAAACTTCCTAAGGATGCAACTAAATTAAGCATGAATAATCTAAACATGTACTAAAATGATCAATAAACCAAATAAAAATTAAGCAAGCATCAAAAGAAAAGTGTGCATGGACCATCAAAGGAAGAGTGCGCATGGAACTTACATAAACCAAATTTATTTATTGAATGTAAACTCTTAAAAAAGTATGTGCATGAACCTATTTCACTTTTTGAATTAAAAACATTACACAATTGGGTGCAACATTCAATGGAATAAAAGTAATTTATCTTAACTTCAATCTTCAAGGACATTAAGCAAGGGCCATGCTTGTGAACCAAGGGAAAGATCCAAGGAAAGAGTGAAGGTGAGATGGAAACCAAAACAAAGAGGGCTAAAGGAGGAACAAGCAACAATTGAAAGGTAAGTAACTAAGGAAAATCAAAGAATGCAAAAATCCACAAACTTGATCCAAAGGCTAGTATCTTTGGTTGTCATTACAAGAGATTAATGGCCCTTGACAAAGATAACTAAAGCACAAAATAGAATCAAAATAACATAGGAAAACACCCAAGGAAAATGCACATGAAATAAGATATTGGATTGTGCAAAACTAGAAAAAGAATTAGGCATGGAAACTTAATTGAAAGGTGCATGGAACATAGGTTGCAAGAGGTGTGGAATCTTGCTTGAATGGAGAAGGTGTTGCAAAGCTTAGATGGAGGGATGAAGGTGGAGTGGAAAACCCTAAGGAGGGAGGCGTGTTGATCCTAGGCTAATACGTGGAGAGCCAGTGCCTCAAATGGGGCATGGAAAGGGAATTAGAAGTAGGACTATAGGAAAGGAGAAAGGGAAAACTAGGGTGTGGAAAGTGGGAAACATTAAACATAAGAGATGGAAAGGGAAAGCTTGTGGCAGATTAAGGAGTGGGACGTGAGAACCTATGAGGGATTGCAAGAGGATATCATGGGGATCACACTTGGAATATGTGTGATACTCCTTTCTAATTTCCATGATGGAGAGAGGGACATAATGAAAGTTGGAGAGAGAAAGATGGGGATAAAAAGGAAAGATTGGAGATTGATCTCTTTTGAGTAGTCCACATATGCATACATATCCTCCTTATAGATAATCACCATTTTCTTTCAATTTATCCTCTTGAAAAACACATTTTGTTCAAGTGGAAAATTGTGTGGAAAGCCTCATAACGTGTGGATCCTTTGTAGATATGGCTTAAGTGGCTCCTTTGATGGCTTCAATGGTTCGCATGGCTTGACTTTTCCTTGCCTTCAGCTTATGGCTTGTTGTGATTTTAAAGTCTTAACTCGCAAGTGCATGAATCAAATGTAGTAATTCAGACGAGGAGGTTGATCCTATAAGGAATCAAATGATTGTGATATTAGTGGTCCTTAAATCATTCAATCTAGTTAATGATCTTGATATGTTATCCTAAACTAAGAATGGAAAATTAACACATGAAATAAGCCAAAATTAAAACATGCTAAACTTAACAACTTTTCTAAAACACACTTTCTAAAAACAAAACTTTCCTAGATGAAAACTTTCTAAATTTATGACTTTTATAATTTGACAACTTCTTAAGAATAAAATTTAATAAGTTTCCTAAATCATTCAATTCAAAGGAAACTAAGCAACAAATTCATTGTTTTTCGTAATTTAACTTTCTAAACATGAAATTTAGCAGTTAATATGAAATCAATTACTTTCCTAAATTAAGAAGTAGAAACTAACAAAGATGCAAACTAGTAAACAATGTAATCTAACTAAACTACAACCAAACAAAAGAATTAAAGGAAAACAATCACTAATTGAACAATCAAAGGAGAACTAGCCAACTATCATGTGTGTGACCATGGTATAGTATACATGATTCATGGGGTAGGAATGGATCTACTTAACTACTTTAAAAACATAGAACATGTAATCTAACATAAGCATTAATTAAGCAATCTAATAATCTAATTGGGTTCTTGAAAAATCAAGTAAACATGAAGTGTATGGTGCTGGAAATTAAACATAATAATCCATAAACAAAAATTCCAGCAACATGATATTTTGATCAATCACTTAATAGAACATGAAAAGCATGGAATTAAGCAATTCTAATGTAAGAAAACATTCAAGATTTTAGATCATTAACTACTGGAAACAAGTATAAAGTAAAAAATCCACTTAACTTCATTTAATTACATTAAAACCCATCAACATAATGCCCACAATACATGTAGTCCAAATTTGAAAACTATGTTCTATTACAATGAATGCTACTTGATCGTAATCAACCCAAAGTTACAAGCTAAGCCTTCGTCAATATTCCAACATCAATCATGAATAAGCATGCACTAAAATTAATGAAAATTCCACTAGAAAATAAAGGCAAAGCTTGAGAAACACTAAAGAAAGCTAGAAGGAATTCAATGGAATCAAAGGAGATCTAAAGGCAATGAAAAGCAATGGGAAGAATAGATTCAAGGTTACTTTCCCTTGGCTATTACTTCAAGGGAAAAACAACATTGGATCTTGAATCAACAAGCAAGGAATTAAGCAATGGAAAAGCATTCAATTAAGCAACAATGAAGTTTAAGAATAAACAAGAGATGAAGATAAAAAAGGAACCAACTATGCTTAACTTGAAGAACAAAGGAACCAAGGCCTGGAATCATGCATGGAACCCTAGAAGGAAGAGAGCATCCATTCAAGGAGAAAACGTGGAGCACTAGAGGGTAAGGGAAAAGGTGAAGAAAAGGATGCCTCCTCCCTTGGAGTAGGTGTTCTTTTCTTACTCTAAAAGGTTGTTCTATTATTCTTCTCTTCCTAGGCTCTTTTATAGTTTATTCCCTAAGTTTTCTAGGGTGACCTAAGGTAAAGGTAGGGTGGGGATGAAAAAGAAAGGAGATTGGATGTCTAGGATGAAGTGACTAGCTAGGGTTTTAAAGAGGAACAAGTAGGCTACTTTTTTATTGCATTAAGGTGGGAGACAACACCCTTTTAGGAGGGGGAGTCTCCCTTTATAAAAATCATAAAAAATCCTTGAAAATAGAAGGTTGGTTGGATGGGGATGAGATAAGAGAGAGGAAAGATAGTGATAGGAAAAGATAAGGAAGAGAGGTGAGATGGGAAAAATGATTGGCTAAGTACTTTCCTAGAAGCAGGGATTGTTTGGATGGTTGGAGTAGAAGTTTAGGACGGTGGGGAAGTCGTAGAAAGATAAGACTCTTGAATGGAAAGTGAAATTTGTAGTGATGAGGTGGAAAGTGAGAAAAAAGTGTGAAAAAATGAGAAAACACTAAACTTGAAGATGTATATTCCTATTGGTCAACATGCTACTTTATCCTGGTGGATTTTCCTTCGATTATCTTCAAAATATCTCCATAAATCCCAAAGATTATTCTCCTCTAATCATGGCCTTCTATGTAATTTAGCTTAAGTGGCTTGATGGCTTGCTTTGAAAGCTCATTTGGCTTTGCTTTATGGGTAGCTTAGATGGATTTCTTAGCTCAGCTTGATGGCTCAAATCCTTCGCTTTGGTTTCTGGCTAGGATCCTTAGCATGTCACATAGTTCATGGCTTGAATATGGATAAGTGGTTTGAGTGAAATCCATGTAAAAGTGGTGGACTTTGCATGGCTTGTGCATGGGCCCACTTCAAGCACCTTTTGTTCCCTTAATTGCATCTATTACTTGTCCTAATGATGATATTGACCTTTGATCTCACTTTGGATTGATGATTTTTAGGTTTTGACCTGACCTTTAGATCTTGATCTTTAATTTTCTTCTCGATCGATCTCGGCTGTTAGATCACCATCTCGCTTCATAGAAAAAAGTAAAAAACTCTAATTAAATCATAAAAAATATGATTAATAACATAATTATCTTGTATTAGTCTCTAGACCTACAAAATATCAAATTTTTGGTCTTTTAGGTCAGAAATGTATTTGTTATAAATTGTTGTAAAAAATCCTAACTTACGTTATAAGTTATAACACATGGGTAACTAATTTAGTGGTTTTCATGCAAAATTAAACACTTATGACACCTCCATTTAGTATTTTGCTAGTCTTGAGCAAAACATGCAAAAAACTATTTTACAAAAACTAATACAAAGTGCCACTTTCATGGTACTCACAACTGCATTTAGCATATGCAACCCCCTTAAACCCCTAGGTTACCCCTAGTGGATGAGTTAAGCCTTGTGATGGTTTGCAGTGAATATACCCACAAAATTTCCCAAGGTTGAGTTTTCCATTTTATCTTAGAGAATCCTCATTCATTAGCACTCTATTTTTGTGTAGATGTACTAAAGTCATTTCATTCTAGTCATTTCTTAGAGTACATGTATGTGTAGCTACACAAGTCATGAATTTTAATTAGATATGCTTAAATTCTATTAGAAATATGTTTTGACCTCAAATACTCATAGGTATACTCTCAAAAAGTGAAGCTCCTAGATAAGGGGTTGAACATATTTCTCTCATTATGTGATTGGATCCAACAAAGCTAATGGTTCACAAAAATTTTTAAGTGCTAAAGAGACATGAAAGTGAACCCTAAGAATAGATGTTAGCACCAAGAATACTAGGGGTAGTTTACCTTAATTCTTTCTTTTTATAACCTCTTTATGGCAATGTTTCACCTAAGATCCACAGGTCTTTAAATGGGACGAAATGTAGGCTTGGGACAAGTTTAGAAAAAAAGAAGTTATAATGGTTTTAAAGGTTCAAAATTGAGTAGAGGTCTTCTTTTGATTTTTAAGATTTTTCTTTAACTGAAGTGAATATCTTTTGTACTCTTGTCTTTTTCTTTAAAAAAATTTCTCCTCTAATTTTGATATTTCTTTCTTTTCACTTTTCGTTTGACTTCTTTGAAAGAAAGACTTCTAGTGTTTTTCACTTATTTAAAATTTTGTCCTTCTTTTGCTTTTCTACAACTCTACTCATGTTGAAAATGGGTAATGGATATGTATTTCTATGTCTCTGGGCTTAACAAAGATGGCTTATATCATTCCTAGGTTTCTTAAAGCCTATTAGATTCAATAAATTTTTTGGAAAGAAAGCTATTACTCTTATTTATTCTTGATAGTTAACCAAAACAAGGATAATTAGATCATAATAAATTTTGTACCCTAAAGAAACTATTGAATTACTTATAAGTCTCTAAAAGAAGATAACCTCTAAAACTCACTGAGCTATAGGTTTCCACTAATTTTCCTCAGGATCTCTAAGTCATAACTCTATATTAGTCTTGATTATGTGCTATGTGTAAATATTTTTCGAGAATTAACCTTCATAAAATGCTTCAACACATGAATAATATGAAAACTAGCCATATGCACTTCCATTAAGAAGTTAAAATAGTAGACTTATTAAGTTTTTGAAAATCTAGTTTCTCATCACAATAAGGGAACTCTGCCTCAAAAACACTTTTTTTTCTTCTTTCAAAAATACAAGAACTCCAAAGTCTGTATGTACATCTACACCCCCCCCCCCAACTTGAATGAAACATTGTCCTTAATGTTTGGAAACAAAGGACCCTATATGAAAGTGGAAAGATGTAGAAGATTGAGATTTAAAAAACATTTGGATTGCCTCCCAGGGAGCGCTAAGTTTTACATCTTCAGCTAGACGTAATGATAAGTGCAAGGATGATGATTGTCAAGGTTCCGTGGAGTAGTCTAAGGTGGATCATGATAATGTGATGTCTCTAACATTGTCTCTTCAAACTCAGGGTTAGGCATTTCTAAGAAAGGTTTTAACTTATGACCATTTACTTTTTGGATCTCACCATCCTTCTCAATCTTGATGGTCCCATGAGGATATATTATGTAGACTATGTAAGGTCCAGTCCATCAAGATTTGAGTTTGCTTAGAAAGAGATGCAGTATGGAATTATACAACAAGACCTTTTGTCCAAGTGTGAAAGGATTTCCTTAAGATTTGGAGATCATGGTTAACCTTCATCTGGTCTCTGTATAGTCATGTAGAGTCATATGCATCCTTCCTTAATTCATCCAACTCATTCAGTTGGAGTTTTTAGTGGGTCCTAGTAGCATCCAATTCAAAATTGAGCTTTTTAATAGCCCAGTATGCCTTGTGTTCTCGCTCTACTTGTAAGTGGTAGCCCTTTCTATCGACCAAGCGGGGTGACATGTCTACTGGAATTTTATAGATAGTGTGATGAGCCCACAAAGTGTCGTTGAGTCTTAAATACTAGTCTTTCCTACTTGGATTGACTGTCTTCTCTAGGATACGTATAATTTTCCTATTTGATACTTCTACTAGCCCACTAGTCTGAGGGTGGTATGGGGTAGCTATCCTATTGTTGACACCATACTTTTTTTTTATTAGATTTTCAAACGCTTTATTACAAAAGTGTTTCCCCCCATCACTAATTATGGCACGTGGAGTACCAAACCTTGCAAAAATACTTTTCTTTAAAAATTTTACCACTACTCTTTGGTCATTGGCTTTGTAGGGTAGAACCTCCACGCACTTGGACATGTAGTCCACTCCCACTAGGATGTAGAAATTCTCAAAAGAATTAGAAAAGGGTCCCATGAAATCTATGCCCCAAACATTAAATGGTTCTACAATAAGAATTAGGTTTAAGGGCATTATGTGTCTCCTTCGTAGACTTCCTAACCATTGACACCTCACAGATGTTATGTAGTAAGCACGTGAATCTTTAATAATGGTGGGCCAATAGAAACCACACTGCAAAGTTTTTGTAACAGACTTTTGAGAGATAAAATGACCCCCACATGCATGATCATGATAGAAGGAGATGATTTTATTATGGTTACTATCTGGTATGTATCTCCTTATCACCTGATCAGGACAATACTTGAATAAGTATAGATCATTCTAGGTAAACTATTTAACCTCGGTCAAAAATCTCTTTCTATCTTATTTGGTCCAATGATTAGGCATTTGTCCTATAAAAAGATAATTTACTGTCTCCATTCCAAGGTAAATGGGAAATGTGCAGTAACTGTTCATGCAGAAAAGATTTAGTTATAAGCACATTATCACTAGTGTGATCCACAACTAATTTGGATAAGTGGTCTGCTACAAAGTTTTCAGAACCTATCTTGTCCTAAATTTTCAAGTCAAATTCTTATAGCAGAAGCATCCAACACATCAACCTTTTAGAGCCGTACGATTTAACTGGACTATGACTTTAAACCCTAGCAAGTAAGATATAAACTTATCAAAGAGAAAGCATTACAGCCAACAACTCTTTTTCTGTAGTTGAATACTTGTGTTGGGCATCATACAATGTTTTACTAGCATAATATATCACCTGGGAAAGTTTATTGATGCGCTACCCCAAAATAGCTCCAATTGCTTAATCCAACACGTCACACATTATCCGAAATGATGTACTCCAATTAAGTGATTAGACAATGGGTGCAGAGGTCAACTCAACCTTTAGTTGCTCAAATGCTTTCTTATAGCTCTTCTCAAAGTCAAAGCTAGCATCCTTTATCAATGAATTACAAAGGGGCTTAGTAATATTGCTAAAGCCCTTGATGAATTTTCTATAGAATCCGGCAAGTCCTAGAAAAGAGCAAATTTATTTTATTGTCCTTGGTGGAGGAAGGTTAGTTATTAAATCCACCTTGGCCTTATCTTCCTTTGTCCCACTGTGTGATATAATGTGGCATAAAATTATACCACTTTGTACCATAAAATGACACTTTCCCAATTTAACATCAAATTCTTCTCCTAACACCTTGCGAGAATTAACCTCAAATAGTGCAGGTAGTCATCAAAAGAAGCCCCAAATACCGAGAATTTATATATGAACACCACAAGAAACCTTTCTACCATATTAGAAAAGATGCACAACATACACCTTTGGAAAGTGGCTGGAGCATTGTAAAGCCCAAAAGGCATACGTCGATAAGCAAAGGTCTTAAAAGGGAAGGTGAAGGGGGTCTTCTCCTAATCCTGGGGTGCTATAGGAATATGGTTATAACCATAATATCCATCTAGAAAACAATAATAAATATGTTTGGCCAACCTCTCAAACATTTGGTCAATAAAAGGTAGAGGAAAGACCACTTTCCTCTACCTTGGTGGTCATGTGGGTTGCCACTTGGTGGTCATGCAGCTGGGAACTAACTCATTCTCCTCATTCTTGACTATTGTGACTACAAATTTCTTAGGTACAACTTAAATGGGGTGCTGTCAAAGATGGGATATATGACGCCAACATCTAAAACCTTAAGTACCTCATCTCTAACCATGTTCTTCATGTGGGGATTGAGTCATCTTTGAGTTTCCCTAGAGGGTTTAACATTTTTTTTAGGTGCATCCTGTCCATAGCCACAGTTGGACTAATCCCTTTGATGTGTGATATGGTCCACCCCAGAGTAATCTTATGTTCCTTAAGAACATTAACTATTTTTTTTTCTTTCTTATTCCTTGTCTAAATATGATCCTGTTATAACAGGTAAGGTTTCATCTAGTCCTAGATAAGAGTACTTGAGTTTGTTAGGCAAGGGTTAGTTGCTTTATAGAGGGTAGGGGATATACTTTGAAGGAGGGAGTGGCTCCACATAAGGGCCCCACTTGGAGGTACCCATGATTAGAGCAACCTCTAAAAGGTTGTTTACCTCCTCAATAGACATGTCTAAATCAAAGTCTCTATAAAAATGCATGAGACAAGCCTGTAGTGGGTCAGAGATGGAAGATGGTGGACGAATGTCATGAATTAGACTCTTAATCAAATTCACTTCACAAGAATCATTGTGATCTAAATGTTGCTGGTCGACATTAAATACATTAAGCTTAGCTTTCATATTATTGAACAACAACTTCATTACACCATTCCTACACTTAATAATGGCATTGGACATTGCTAGGAATGGACATCCAAGTATAACTAGAATCTGACTGCTGGGATCAGATATAGGCTAAGTGTTCAGTACTATGAAATCAACAGAGTAATAAAATTGGTCCACCTATATCATCACATCTTCAGCCAAACCATGGGGTATCTTCACTAATCTATCTGCTAATTGCAACATGGCAGTGGTTGGTTTAAGCTCACCTAGTCTTAGTTGCTCATAGACAGAGTATGGCAACAAGTTAACACTCACCCCTAAATCAAGTAGTGCCCTATCTATGACATAGTCTTCAGCAATGTAAGAAATTATAGGATATCTTAGGTCTCTAAACTTGGGTGGGGTCTTATGTAGTATCAAAGAGCTCACCTGTTCATTGAAGAAAGCTTTCTTCTATACATTTAGCTTTCTCTTTCTAGTGTATAACTCTTTTAAGAACTTGGCATAGGCAGGGACATCTTTTATTGCATTGAGCAATGGAATGTTAATTTGGACATGTTTATATACATCCATAAGATCATTGAAATTTTCTCCCTTTCTTGCCATGTTCAGTAACTCAGGGAACAAGGCTTTGGTCACAAAGGTGCCTCCACTATAGGTTCTACAGGAGATTTCTGTCTTTTCTCTTTCTCATGTGTTTTGGTTGCCTCATTTTCTTCTTCATCTTGCTTAGCTTGCTTGACTTTATTGTCGACCTGACAGCCGATCCTAAGGGTGGTTATAGACTTGGCATGCTCATGAGGGTTATGAGTTTGAGAACTTGACCCTATCTCAAATTGACCCTTGGGGGAACTGATCCTTTCCTCAATCTTATAATGCAGCTGACAGTTAGCTTACCTGCATCTCTAACTTGGCATGGCATGAGAGTTGACATGGTTGAATGTCGACTATCATTTTGCAATTGATGTAGGGCCTTGTTAGTGTCTACATTTTGTTTTAAAGATATTTTAATAAGGGCCTGAATGTTTTCTTCAAAAGATGGTTTCTTTTGTTGTTGAGATTGTTGGAATTTAGGTGGTTGTTGAGGAACTATAGCTATAGGAAAATTTTGGTTAGGGGGTTCATAGACTGGCCCCCCCTTGGTACTTATTCTTCGACCAAGAAAAATTTGGATGCTTAGCCCATTTAGGATTATAGGTCTTAGAATATGGGTTGTTTTTAGGATTGTGATATGCATTTAATGCATTTTCTTGCTCCAGTAGACATTCATTTAGTGCTCTATTCAATGGACAAGTTGTAGTGATGTGGGTTGGGCTGAAATAGAGAGCACAAACCTCTTGTGGAGGTTTATTATATGTGGCAGCCATGAGGGATTAAAACATGGTCTCAAGTTTGTCTGCTCTCTCATTATACTTATCCATTCTTTCAAGTACAGAGTCAAGCTTATGAGCTAGGTCTATATGCACTCCAGTCTCATGAGGACCCCCTTTCTTTAGAGGCTGGTTGTTTCTCTCTCTTATATTTAAGTAATCCCATTAGTGGGAGTTATCTGCCAATGTTTGAAAGAATTTTAAGCCTCTCTCATCTTTTAGCATGAGGGCCCCTCCACTTGCGAAATCTACCATTTGTCTATTTTGAGGCATCAATGCCTCATAGAAGTATTGCACCTACTGCCATTTCTCAAATCCATGCCTCATTCCATTGTTCCCAACATTCATAATACTATTCTTTTGAAAATTTATAATTTCTCAATGAAGGGCATTGGTCTTGTGAATGAGGAAGAATTTTTTTAAAAACTTCCTAGACAATTAGTCCCATGTATTTATGGAACCTACCTCTAAGGAATTGAGGCATGATTTGACTTTATCCTTGAGTGAGAATGGGAATAACCTAAACCTAATAGCATTGTTCAAAAACATTTAGAACTTAAATGTGGTACAAATATCAAGGAACTCCTTGATATGTAGGTAGGAGTCTTCTTGCTCTTGACCATAAAAAGTGAGGAGTAACTGTATGACTCCCCTCTTTAACTCTAAGTGGTCTACATTTGCTAGGGATAGAGCTAAGCAGAATGAGTTGTTGAGCTGGAGTGGCACATAAGAATCTCTAATAGATTTGTATTTGAATTCTATTAGTGTTGCAGTGATGGGGGTAGGAACTTGGTTTCTTCCCCCTTTCCTAAGGTTGCATTCAATCTCTGGGGGTTTGAAAGGTGCAAACTCTAAGTTTTGCTATCGATGCCCTTTCATAAACTATCCTAACTCCTAAATGTCCTAACTACATGCTGACTCTAGCTTTAAGTGACGTGCAATCAAATCCTAGTATTCCCTAATCGAGCAATGTCATGATTATCTTTTCTTACTGCATAGGTAGTAGTTTTGCAGATCTAGATCTAGATAGCTCCTCTTTTTATCTAGATTTGATTATTGCTTGCCCATTAGGTTCTGTTCAAAAGTGGTTAATACTATCCTTGTGTCGGGAGGCATTTAGACCTCAACTAACATCAATGAAAGGCTTGGAAAAATAACTTAGATTTTAAGACACCCACTATATCCATAGTGCTGACAATAGATCATGTCCTTCTAAAAGGGTCCTATAAGCTTAATACACTAAGTCACTTTCTTCTTGATTTTACATTAATTTTCAAGGGTTGGGATTGCGACATACAAGGATGTTGATTGATTCTAAAGTGGGCCAAGGAGTTGGTGATGAAATCCAATCCTTATCTTATAAGGATTCTTGTGGGGCCCTTACTAGCTTTAAGTTCCATTTCACCATAAAGCTATAAAGATGCAATGCAGAATAAAAATCAAAATAATGCCTACCTATATGCTACATAACTGAGGTTCAAGCACCTTAATAGATGGGGCACTATAATTATGCAACCCATGCTTTGGTTATAGCCAAGCATATACTAGCCTTTGTTAAATAAGTGCTTGAACTAATGAACCAATCCTAAGTATTATGCAATATATATCAATGCATGTCCCTAATCTATATGATTTATACTACCATCACAAATGCAATTCTATACTAAATGTACTTTATCCTGAAAATTTAAATTTGGGTGAAGATTACTCATAATGAGGGGTCTGATGATGATCAAATGTGGCCCACCACCACACTTGCCCTATATTATTACAACCCATTTAAAAATTAAATAAAATTAAAATTAAAATTACAATGGGCCTCACTATAATTTCACTCAGATCTTAATCTAGTAAAGTGATAAAAACCTAATTTATGTTGATGAAGCCCTGACCTACAGGATCACTGCCGCTCGTTTGCTGATTTCCCTTACACAAATAAAAAAATAATGATCAATATGAGGAAAATAGCAAATAACTGGAAAACTCTAAACTAATGCAACTTAAACCAAGACCAAACTGTTACGATTCCTCAATAATGGTGCAAAAAAATTGTTATGATTTTAAAGTCTTAACTCACAAGCACATAAATCAAATATAGTAATTAACACAAGGAGGTCGATCCCATAAGGAATCAAACAATTGTGATATTAGTAGTCCTTACTTAAATCATTCAATCTAGCCAAAGATCTTAATATTTTATCCTAAACTAAGAATGGAAAATTAACTTATGAAATATGTTAAAATAGGATGCTAAACTTAACAACTTTCCTAAAACACACTTTCTAAAAACAAAACTTTCCTAAATGAAAACTTTCTAAATTTAAAATTTTCTAATTTTACAACTTCCTAAGAATGAAATTTAGCAACTTTCCTAAATTATGCAATTCTAAGGAAACTAAGCAATAAATTCATTACTTTCTTAAATTTAACTTTCTAAACATGAAATTTAGCAGCTATAACAAAATCATTTAGTTTCCTAAACTAAGAATTAGAAACTAACTAAGAAGAAAACTAGTTAACAATGGAATCTAACTAAACTAAAACTAAATAAGAGAACTAAAGAAAAATAATCACTAATTGAACAATCAAAGGAGAACTACCTAAGTATCATGCGTGTGACCATGGAATGGTATGCATGATTCATGGGGTAAGAATGGATCTACTTAACTACTTCAAAGACCTAGAACATGCAATCTAACTAAAACATTAACTAAGCAATCTAATAATCTAATTGGGTTCTTAAAAAACCAATTAAACATGAAGTGTATGTTGCGGGAAATTAAACATAACAATCCATAAAGAAAAATTCCAGTAGCATGATATTTTGGTCATTCACTTAATGGAATGTGAAAAACATGAAATTAAGCAATTCTAATGCAAGCGGACATTCAAGAATTAAGATCATTAAATGTTGGAAACAAGTATAAACTAAAAACTCCCCTTAACTTCATTGAATTACATTAAAATCTATCAACATAATGCCCACAATACTTGTAATCCAAATCTGAAAATTATGTCCTATTACAATGAATGCTACTTGATCTTAATCAACCCAAAACTATAAGCTAAGCCTTCTTCAATATGCCAACATCAATCATGACTTATAATTCATTGAAATAAATGAAAAATCCACTAGAAAATAAAATAGAAGCTTGAGGAACACTAAAGAAAGTAAGAAGGAATTCGATGGAATCAAAGGAGATCTAAAGGCAATGAAAAGCAAAGGGAAGAATAGATTCAAGGTTACTCTGCCTTGGCTGTCATTTTAAGGAGAAAACAACCTTGGATCTTGAATCAACAAGCAAGAAGGAATGAAGCAATGGAAAAGCATTCAACTAAGAAATAATGGAAGTTTAAGAATAAACAAGAGAAGAAGATCAAAAGGGAGCCACTTAACCTTTACTTGAAGAACAAAGGAACCAAGGCCTGGAATCATGCATGGAACCCCAGAAGAAAGAGAGCATCCATTCGAGGAGAAACATGGAATTACAGGGTAAGAGAAAAGGTGAAGAAAAGGATGCCTCCTCCCTTGGAGTAGGCATTCTTTTCTTACTCTAAAATGTTGTTCTCTTATTCTACTCTTCCTAGGCTCTTTTATAGTTTATTCCCTAAGTTTTCTAGGGTGACCTAAGGTAAAGGTAGGGTGGTGATGAAAAAGAAAGGAGATTGGATAGCTACGATGAAGTGACTACCTAGCGTTTTAAAGAGGAACAAGTAGGTTGCTTTTTTATTGCATTAAGGTGGGGGACAACACTTTTTTAGGAGGGGGCATCTCCCCTTTGCAAAAATCATTGAAGATCCTTGAAAATAGAAGGTTGATTTGATGGGGATGAAGTAAGAGAGACAGAGGAAGATGCGAGGAAAGACTGTGATAGGAAAAGATAAGAAAGAGATGTGAGGTGGGGAAAAGTGATAGGCTAGGTAGTTTCCTAGAAGTGGGAATTGATTGGGTGCTTGGAATAGAAGTGGGAAGTCCTAGAAAGATAGGACTCTTGAATGGAAAGTGAAATTCGCAGTGGTGAGGTGGAAAGTGAGAAAAAAGTGGGAAAAAAATGGAAAAACACTAAAATTGAAGATGTATATTCCTATTGATCCACATGCTACCTTATCCTAGTGGATTTTTTCTTAATTATCTTCAAAATATTCCCATAAATCCCAAGTATAGTTCTTTGGCTTCATGGCTAGCTTAGATGGATTTCTTGGCTTAGCTTGATGGCTCATATCCTTAGCTTTGGTGTTTGGCTAGGCTTCTTATCTTGTCACTTTGATCATGGCTTGAATATGCTTAAGTGGCTTCAATGAAACCCATGCAATGGTAGTGGACTTTACATATCTTTTGCTTGGGCCCACTTCAAGTAGCTTTAGCTCCTCTAATTGCATCCATTGCTTGTCCTAAATATGATATTGGCATCATTGTGGATTGATGATTTTAAGGTCTTGACTCTATCTTTTGATCTTGATCTTCCATTTTCTTATCGATCAATCTCGGTTGTAGGATCACCATCTCCCTTCCTACAAAAAATGTAAAAAACTCTAATTAAATCCTTGAAAAATATGATTAATAACATACTTACCTTGGATTAACCTCTAGACTTACCAAATATCAAATTTTTGGTATTTTAGGTCAAAATTACATGTGTTACAAATTTTGGTCAAAAATCCTAATTTACTCCTATAAGTTATAACAAATGGGTAAATAATTGGGTGATTTTTATGTAAAATTAAATAATTACCATGGCTTATGTTGCTCAGGTGGCTTGCATGGCTTTGAATCTCATGCAAAGATAGTGGGTTTTGCATGGGCCCATCTTTAGTCACCTTGACTTCTTCCAATTGTTTGTGGGACTCATTTGCTTGCTCTGGAATTATCTTTGACCCTTGCTTGATCTTTCAAATAGGTCCTAACTCTTTGGGTTGATCTAGATAATCAATTATCATCTATGATGATCTAAACCATCAGGTCATCCTTTTAATGCCTATAAAGGATTAAAAATACTAATTAATATCTAAAATTATGATAGATCACATACTTACTCTAAATTAGCTTCTAAACGTGCAAAATATTACATTTTTTTATCATTGGTTCAGAAATGCATGTGTCATGATTTTGAAAAATTCCTATAATGATGCCTCTAATTTATAATACATTACCTGTTAATTGGTTAGCTTTTATAAAAAAAGAAAAATTACTTATCAGGTGCAGCACCATAGAGTAATGCAGGTGGAGATGTACTCTAACTATTGGTGTAGCAATATGGTCAATATTTATAGAATCAACCTAAGGGAGCATTAGTGGGAGGAGCAGCAGTGGCCACACCAGCACATAATACGCCTAAGCCTAATAATATGCAAGACAGATTCAAGAAAATGGCTTCAACTTTCTTAGGAGAGGATGAGGCAGATGCTGCTGAAGCATGGATCATTAGTTTATGAAAGTCTTCAAGGGCATGGAGGTCCCAGAGGAGAAGAAGGTGATTATAGCCATGTTTGTGATGATTGGAGAGGCATCCTTCTTGTGGCATAATGCAAAGAGGACTCCTTTTGAGGACTAGCAGTTGGTACCTTGGGATGACTTTAAGAACATATTCTTCGATAGGTATTTTCCTCCACACATGAAGAAGAGGAAGGAGAAGAAATTCCTCAAGTTATAGTACAGTGACATGACTGTCTCTCAGTTTGAGAACATATTCTCTAGACTACGAAGATTTTCCCTTAGTATTTGCACCACTGACAAGAAGGGGGCAGAAAAGTTTGCTGATGGGTTGATAGTTAGATTAAGGAGTAAGGTGCTTGGAGTTTGACCAACCACTATGGCAGAGGCTATTGAGATCGCATCATTCTTTGAGTAGGACTTGAGAAGCACATTAGATGAGAAGAAAGAAAAGGGAAAGAGGGTGGCTCAATCTATAAAATCAACAAAGGAAAGAGGGTCATGCAAGGTCTCATTCATCTTAAAAGTGCCCATTCTTTTAGAAGATCAAAGCTCCAGATCCTCAATCGTGCCCATGATGCAAGAAGCATCACCTAGTCTGACCTTCCATAGGAACAATATTCATGTGCTTTAGTTGTGGGGAAGTAGGACACATGGGTCACAATTTCCCAAAGAACGAGGGAGAGAAGCCAGTAGAGCAACTCCCTAAGAGCTAGAGACAAGTTTTTTCCATCACTAGTGGACAAGAACTACTAAACAAGAGGCTTTTAAAGTTGGCATATGAAGTTGATTTTTAGTATACCAACTTCATAAATATTTTCCATAGCTAAAAAAGAAACTTTAAAAATCATATTTAAGAAGCCATTTTGTCAAAAATCTATTTCTTTTGTTTGGCACAAAGAACTTTTTTTTTGTAGGAAAGGATTTTTTAAAGTCATTTTTAGAAAAATTACTTTAATATTATTGACTTTTAAAGTTGTTTTTGAAAATGATTTAAAATTATAGACTTTCAAAGTCTATTTTGAAAAATGACTTCAAAAGTCCCTATTTTAGTTAGTAGGAAAAACTTTAAAAGTCTATTTTGATAAATGACTTTGAAAGTGCACCAGTTTTAAAGTCAATTTTGATAAACAAATTTAAAAGTTCCCCACTTTAATAGTCATTTTTAGGAAACCACTTTAAAATTTGTAACTTTTAAAGTCGTTTTCAGAAAATGATTTTAAAAGTTGGGACTTCTAAAGTAGGTTTCTGGGAAATGACTCAATTTTAAAGTCATTTTCTAAACTAACTTTAAAAGTATTACTCTATTATAAGAATTTGCGCAACATGTTTCAATTTTCGACTATCTTCATCTATACACAAATTGAAGCTCATATGGGTTTATTTTTGTTGTGCTTATATTCAACTACATTTAAACTGTGAATTGGAATTATATATATATATATATATATTCATTCTCAGTCAATATCAATTTGAATGTTGGGTAGTGTCTCCTTGTTCATCACATGCACACACACATTTGATATTTTTTGCATGCATGGTAGTTATGGTTAGAAACTTCCCTTTTTTGAATTTAAATTTCTTTTTTAATAGATCTTTCATGTTTTTCTTTGTTCTTCATTGTTAATCGAAATTTTTTACATGTGTGCATGCATGTAATTTAGTTTTTTTAAACAAATAATTCTTGTTTACCTAGTGTTTGGTGAAATGCCTGGCTGAGTTCACTATAATCTTTTCATGTCTAACAAGTCTTCACACATTGATTATCTTCAATTTATCAAAAAATGAACAAATATGCTTGGATAACCATGACAAGAACATCAAAAGAATATGAGGAAGGAATAAAAACTTTATAAAGTTCACACTTAGGGTAGGTGGTGATTATAATTACACGCATTGTTCATGCTTGAAATGTGGAATCTTGAAAGAAGTAGCTATAGGGGTGTTGAGAGAACACAAGTGCTTCAATGAAATCAATAAAAGCTATTGCTCATGGATTTGGCATGTAGAAGAACTTTTGCATGGGCCTCAAAAAGGGCAGGAAGATTTGAAGACACTATAGGAAGTGTCATAGATAGTACATCTGTAGTGATGTTTTAAGATGCATACGATGACTTTTAGGATGACCATGAGCTATTTCATACTACATTAGAGGAAGTTGATGAGCCGTTGTACCTTGAGTGTTAAGATTATAGAGATAGTGTCAAGTAATCTAGCAATGTGGCATGAATTTGATGACTTACTAGTTTTTTGCGGTTGAGTTGTAATATGCCTATGTGGTGAACTAACTATCAAGTTGTCTATAGTGGTATAACTTTACAACGTGAAATCGAGATTTGGTTTTTCAGATCAAGGTCTTATAGCGGTCTTGAAAGTAGTGGGTAAGATGCTATTAGAGGGTAATAAATTGACAAGGTACACATGGGAGGCAAAGAAAATGGTGTACTTTTAAAATTTCTCTCAAACGTAGGAATCAAAGTAGTATTACACAAGAGAGAGGTTGAACCCACGAGAAATCTTACAAATTTGTATGTTGCATGGATCTTATTTAAAGTGCTTAACCTCAGCCAAAGACAAAGATTGATTTGGTTGAATTAGGAAATTAAAGTGCATAAAAGAGAGACATGCATTAAATTAACAACTAGAATTAAAGGAAACTTAGCAAAAATAAAACTAAGTAACAAAATTAGAAACTAACCTAGCTAACATGCATTTAAAAAAAGGAACTAATACAAAACAAGCATGAATTAAACGAAGCAACCATATTAAGGAAACTACTAAAATGGAAATTTTCCTAAATCAACACTTTTATAAACTAGAATTAGAAATTTTCTGAAAATAGAACTTTCTAAAACCAAATTTATGAAACTTTCTAACACTACACTAATAGCCAAAATAAAATAACCAATGAGATGTAACTAACTTTACTAAGAAATTAGAATCATGCATGTGAATGGAAACTACAATTAAGGAGATTTTCTAAATTTAACATGTTCTAGTCCTAATACTTTCTAAAGATGAAACTTTCCAAAAATCAAATTGGAAAAATTATTAACCCAAATTAAGATGCAAACAATTATGTAACTACTACTAAAAATAAATTAAGCAAGTGAATGAAGCAAGAATCAAAGGTGAATCACCATATGTACCATGCACATGATCCATGGACTATTCACATGGTTCATAGGTGCAAAATGACTAGTTTTGACTATCTATATGCAAAATAATATGTAACCCAAGCTATGAAATTAATAAAAAACCTAATGATCTAAGTGGGTTCCAAGTATTCAAGAAAATAAGGTGTTTTAATGGCCGAAAATAAAGCACAAAGTTGAGGATAAAAATTTTCAAAATTTCAAGCACTTAAGAACATTAACCAAATCAAGCATAATAAAGCAATTGAAACAACAATTTTTATGCAAGATAACAACCCAAATACAAAGTACTTTGATAATGGAAACATTCAAGAACAAGAAACCTCAATGATTTTTATTGTATTCATGCCAAATGCATAAAGAAAATTGTGCATAAAACATACATTCAAATATGCAAATGCTACCTAATTCATGGACGTAAAACTCGATCCAAGCCACAAATACAACTCAATCTAATGATCTCAAACTAAGGTAACATAACATGCAAAAGAAACCATAAAAGGACTTCAAGAGAAAAGATGGCTAAGGTGATGAACTAAAACAAGTAAAATGGAACTAAAGCTAGGTTGAAAAACAATGTAGAAAAGGTGGAATTCCTAAGGAGCAAATCTAGGCTCTAAGCTATCTCTTCTCTTGGTTGTCACTACTGGAGAAGAATTCACTTATATCTTGATTGAATGATAAATAAAAACTAGTGGAATGAAGTGAAGAAGAGAGAGTGAGAGGGATGGGAAAAGATGTATGAAAATAAAGAGCAAACAATACAAGCAAAACACAATGAAATCAAACCAAGGAAATTAAATCACTAACCTGGAATTGGGGAGAAAATTACAAAGTGAATAATAAGAAATTCAAAGGAATAAAATAACCAAAAGGATGCCCAATTCCAACAGCAAAAATCACCAAAGGAAGGTAATGTTTCAAGGTGTCACACCCACCTCTACTTAGAAAAAAACATTACACTCCTTGGGGTATTTATAGATGATTTATTGTCCAATTTGATTAATGTTCAATATAGGAAAGAGAAGGATGTTTAGATCTATGGATTAGGTGGTGAAGAATGGAGGAAAGTGATGTAAGCAAGATGATGTAAGAGAAAGACATGGGCTGGCTGGTTGTTTTCCTAATTGGGAAGGGGGGGAGGCATCCTTTTCTTTGGATGGTAAGTGAATTCCACTCCCTTCTAATTGTATGGTGATTGGATGGAAGAAAAATAAGGAAAAAAAATAAAAATATAAGAAAGGGTGGAGAAAAACCAAGGGTTTTATGTGCCTTGAATAAATTGAATTTTGCCAACTAAGCAGGGAGCATCCTCTCCTAGGAAGGTGGCCCCCTCTTTGAGGTCAAAACATGGAACCATAGGGTGAATGGTGGATTAGGGATAGGCAATGGTTTAGGAAAGTGGAACTTTCTCTCTTGATGGGTCCCTTAATGCATGATCATCTCACCTTTTACATTAATCTCTTAATATCCCTTAAAAATCACACTTTTAGCATAGCAAATTTGCTTGAATTGATGCTTGAATTGTGTGGATCCATGTGGCACTTCTCCTTGACTTGATGGCTCATTCTTTGGTAGCTTAAGTAGCTTCAATGCATGGCTTTAAGGGTTGAGTAGGTCATATGGCTTATCATCTTTTTTCATGGCTTTAATGGCTAAGTGACTTGAATGGCTCCCATGCAAAGGTGGTAGAAATGCATGGATTAGGCTTGGGTCCATTTCTAATCACCTTTTACTTCTACAATTTCCTTCTAGATTGCCCTTGGATAGTCTTGAATGTTCATCACACCTTTGATTGATGACATTTAGGCTTTGGCTTGCTTAGGTTTCCTAGTTAGACTAAAAAACCTCATGAATGTCTTCAATTCTTGTCTCGATCAAGCTTGGCCTTTGGATTACCTTCTCAACACCTACAAAAGATGAAAAAACTTGATTAAGTCCTAGAAAATTGTGATCATTCAAGTACTTACTCTGGATTAGCTCCAAAACCTGCAAAATATTAAACTTTTGAACTATTAGGTTAGAAATGCGTGTGTTACAAAATTTTAAAAAATCATAGAATTAATACTATATTTTATAACACATAAGCTACTAATTGGGTACTTTTTATAAAAAATTAAACACTTACTAGAAAGAGCTCGCTACACTAGGGTTGAAGTTTGAGAAGATACATGTGTATTCCATTGATTGCATCTTGTATAGGAAGGAACACAAGGATAAAACTATATGCCCAACTTATAGACAGTTAAGATGAAAGTTAAGAAAGAATTTAACTAAGATGGTGATATATGTTCTTGCAAAGGTCCTATAGTATTTCTTCCCTATTCCAAGGTTTAAAAGAATATTCTCTACCATAGAAAAAGCAAAGAAATTTGTACAGCATGTCGATGAGAGAGTAGTTGATAGCTTTTCATGCCCTTCAATAAATAGCCTAGCATGAAAGCTTATAAACTTCATGTGGCTAATTTTGGACAAGAACCTAGAAACCTATGATTTGCATTATCTACGAATAGGTTAATCCTCATGGTTCTATGAACAAAAAATATAGTTGTTGGCCTAGTATATTGGTTTGTTACAACCTACTATCATTTCTATGCATGAAGAGGATATTCATGATGTTAATTATATTGATATTGGGTCTAAAACAGCCTGGGAACAACATTGAAATGTACTTACCTCTCTTGATAGATGATCTTTAGACGTTATGAGTCATAGGTGTTGAAGCTTATGACACATGCAAGAAAGAGTTGTTCACCATGAAGGCTAGACTATTGTATACAAAAAGCACTTCCCTACATACAATAATTTATCTAGATGCATTGGTAAAGATACAATGCTTGTCATATTCCATAGTGAGAAAACACGTGCCTTATGACCTAACCATGGCAGGACAATGCATTCTTTGGCCATAGGAGATGGTTGCATAGAGATCATCCATACCATTATAAGAAGGGAGAATCTAATGATAGTGTAGAGATAAGGACACCTCCAAAGATGTTGACAGGACGACCAGTATTGGAACAAGTTGAAAAACTTAATATCTTGTGGGGAAAGAAGAAAGTAAGTAAATATGTAGGTGAAACAACTCTAAAAGTTGTTAGAAGAAAAAAGTCAATATTGTTTCTGCATACATATTGGAAATCACTACATTTGCTTCATGTGCTTGATGTCATGCACATAGAGAAGAATGTGTGTGAAAGCTTGACAAGTACCTTACTTGACATTCCAGGAGAAATAAAGGATGGACTTGTGGCTCAAATGGATCTTATGAAGATGGGTTGGAAGAGAAGGTTTCTTGTTGTGATTTAAAGTGTTAACTCATAGGCACACGAATTAGTTATAATAATTCACATGAGGAGGTCTATCCCATGAGAAATCAAATGGGTGTGATATTAGCGGTCCTTACATAAATTATCCAACCTAGCCAAAGTAAGGATATCTTTTTGCTAAGCTACAAATGGAAGATTAACACATGAAAGATGGAATTATGCTAAAACTTACAACATGCTAACTTAACAACTTTCCTAAAAACAAACCTATCTAAAAATAAAATTTTCCTAGATTAAGAAATTTCTTAAATTAAAAACTTCCTGGAATTGAAATTTAGTAACTTTCCTAAGTCAAACTTTCTAAACATGAAATTTAACATCTATGACAAAATCAATTACTTTCCTAAACAAAGAATTAAAAACTAGTAAGCTACAAACTAGCAGACAATGGAATCAACTAAATAAGAAAATTAGAGAACTACTCAAGTATCATACATATGACCATGGTATGGTATGCATGATTCGTGGTGTAGGAATGGATCTACTTAATTAGTTTTAATAACCTAGCACATGCAATCTAACTCAAGCATTATGTAAACAATTAACACTCTAATTGAGTCCTTGAAAAATCAACCAATCATGAAGTATGAAGTGTTGGAAATTAAACACAAACAATACATCCAAAAAAATTCCAGCAGCATACTATTTTGACCATTCAATTAATGGGACATGAAAAACATCTAATTAAACACTTTTAATGCAATCAAACATTCAAGAATTAAGATCATTAAATGCTGGAAACAAGTATGAAACAAAAACTCCAAATAACTTCCTTGAATCACATTAAAATCCATCAACATAGTAAGCATATACATGTAATCCAAATATGAAATTTGTATTCTATTACAACGAACGCTCCTCGTTCGTAAACAACCTAAAAATACATGCTAAACCTCCTTCAATATTTTAACATCAATCCTAAGTAAGCATGTATTTGAATC